>OY757025.1:67587136-69028803 GCA_963580285.1 Lucinisca nassula | reverse complement strand
TGTTGGCCCCCGCCCATCGGGGCTTAAAGAAATAGATGGGCTGCATGATGCTTCCACGCAGAGCTGAAACCGACCCGCACACTAGTACTGGTAATCTGCTTAGAGGATCTAAGCCTGCCCAGGCAAAGCGGTGCGAGTCGGACCGTCCATGCATATAAACCCTATTGGTTTCATTGGGCGGCAGGGCTTGAAATGTCATTTCATCTCAGTGTCGGGTAAAAGTCCCACAAAATTGGAAGCAACGTCCCCAAAATGACCTATACAGTGTTGACGGGGACGTTAAACCTCAAATCAAACAAAACAAAATACAGGATCGAGGCCGGACTGGTAACCATACGTCACGGTTGATTGATTTAACCTTTTTAGCTTAAGGGCATGGTGCCTAAGCGTGTTGTAATCATGCAATCGTTTGGTTTCAGAACCAAAGCACCGAAAGTGTTGGGGGGATGTAGGTTGGGGTGAAAGCCCTGGGCTGAGATAAAACTGTTTAATTTAACTCTGAAATTCCAAACAAATAGTCCTGCAGCGTCCGAACTTGGGTCTACACTGTTTGCCAAGCTCACCCTATGATTCCAGGATGACCCTCTTCAGTCTTATGGAATACAATGATCTCACTGCGGCTATTTTCTGCAAGAAAAATGTTATTCTGAGAAGTCAGTGATAGTCACGTAGACGTTAGCTCTGAACCGCTTTTGTATTAGTAACTTCGGGTCGAATGCCAAACAATCAACCCAAACATAGCCGGGTCGTTTGTCAGTCTTGGGTGCATGTAAGTGTTATATGTAAAATCTGCACTTGAATAAACTGTTCGATCTGGCAAACAATGTAGACTAAGATCAAACACCACAGAACAAGGTGCTGATCTTGTTCTACATTTTGCATGAGTTACTAACATCTTAAGTTTAAACGGATCGGTCCAAGTCCTCGTTCATGACCAGCCTGCATTTAGAGACAATCGGCATGAGTGTTGTCAGTGATTTGATTTATTCACTGCCTTGAGTTTCTGGAGTGTACTCTTCCATCACTGAAGTTGGGCTCGTCCATTCTGCTAAATATGGCACCTAGAAATATATCACAGGACCTACACTGTTTCCATAGGTATCTGTATCATATTCCAGGGTTGAAAGGGACAGCCTCTCGCAAAGACTGATATACTCCTAGTTGTAACTGACTTAGACTTGACCTCGAATGTCGGAAAATCTATTAATATTCTGGTCTGCAGCTGACCAGCTGGTCTTTAAGGATTAAATATTGACAACACTGTTAGAAAACAGTGTAAAACCTGAACAGACGTCTGAGCAGACGCTGCATTGATCACGCATGAAGAAGCTGATTCATATGAAATGCTGAATCTGTTCTCTGAAAGGTAAGACAAAATCGTCAAGTCGTCTGCTTCAAAAGTTTGTATTGCGATTATAGGATGTACAATTTTGAAAGCTAGAAATGACAGATAGAATCTGTCATTAAAAATGATGTTTTTCTCAATATCTCAGCTAATAAATGCGATAGGAAGGCGCGGTAAACGGCAGTCTTCATCATTTTTATAGCGACTAAGTACAGAGAGAAAAAAAAAACGAAATTCGGAGACAAAAATTTCTCTCGATCTTCCCAGCAGAAGAAAAAAAAATGATGTTTGTCTCAATATCTCAGCTAATAAATGCGATAGGAAGGCGCGGTAAACGGCAGTCTTTATCATTTTTATAACGACTAAGTATAGAGAGAAAAAATCCGAAATTCGGAGAAAAAAATTTATCTCGGTCTTCCCAGCAGAAGAAAAAAATGATGTTTTTCTCAATATCTCAGCTAATAAATGCGATAGGAAGGCGCGGTAAACGGCAGTCTTCATCATTTTTATAGCGACTTAGTATAGAGAGAAAAAAATCCGAAATTCGGAGAAAAAAAATTTTCTCGGTCTTCCCAGCAGAAGAAATAAATGATGTTTTTCTCAATATCTAAGCTAATAAATGCGATAGGAAGGCGCGGTAAACGGCAGTCTTTATCATTTTTATAGCGACTAAGTACAGAGAGAAAAAATCCGAAATTCGGAGACAAATTTTTTTCTCTATCTTCCCAGCAGAAGGAAAAAAATAATGTTTTTCTCAATATCTCAGCTAATAAATGCGATAGGAAGGCGCGGTAAACGGCAGTCTTCATCATTTTTATAGCGACTAAGTATAGAGAGAAAAAAAACGAAATTCAAAGAAAAAATTTCTCGGTCTTCCCAGCAGAAGAAAAAAAAAAAGATGTTTTTCTCAATATCTCTGCTCATAAATGCGATAGGAAGGCGCGGTAAACGGCAGTCTTCATCATTTTTATAGCGACTAAGTATAGAGAGAAAAAATCCGAAATTCGGAGAAAAAAATTTTCTCGGTCTTCCCAGCAGAAGAAAAAAATGATGTTTTTCTCAATATCTCAGCTCATAAATGCGATAGGAAGGCGCGGTAAACGACAGTCTTCATCATTTTTATAGCGACTAAGTATAGAGAGAAAAAATCCGAAAT
Organism: Lucinisca nassula; assembly: GCA_963580285.1. NCBI lineage: Eukaryota > Metazoa > Mollusca > Bivalvia > Lucinida > Lucinidae > Lucinisca > Lucinisca nassula. Next base: position 69,026,302 of record OY757025.1, on the reverse strand, counting down.
TCGGAGACAAAAATGTTTTTCGGACTTCCCAGCAGAAGAAATAAACGATGTTTTTCTCAATATCTCAGCTCATAAATGCGATAGGAAGGCGCGGTAAACGGCAGTCTTCATCATTTTTATAGCGACTAAGTATAGAGAGAAAAAATCCGAAATTCGGAGACAAAATTTTTTCTCTATCTTCCCAGCAGAAGGAAAAAAATAATGTTTTTCTCAATATCTCAGCTAATAAATGCGATAGGAAGGCGCGGTAAACGGCAGTCTTCATCATTTTTATAGCGACTAAGTATAGAGAGAAAAAATCCGAAATTCGGAGAAAAAAATTTTTCACGGTCTTCCCAGCGGAAGAAATAAATGATGTTTTTCTCAATATCTCAGCTCATAAATGCGATAGGAAGGCGCGGTAAAAGGCAGTCTTCACCATTTTTATAGCGACTTAGTATAGAGAGAAAAAAATCCGAAATTCGGAGACAAAAATTTTTCTCTATCTTCCCAGCAGAAGAAAAAAATAATGTTTTTATCAATATCTCAACTAATAAATGCGAAAGGAAGGCGCGGTAAACGGCAGTCTTCATCATTTTTATTGCGACTAAGTATAGAGAGAAAAAATCCGAAATTCGGAGACAAAAATTTTTCTCTATCTTCCCAGCAGAAGAAAAAAATAATGTTTTTCTCAATATCTCAACTAATAAATGCGAAAGGAAGGCGCGGTAAACGGCAGTCTTCATCATTTTTATAGCGACTTAGTATAGAGAGAAAAAAATCCGAAATTCGGAGAAAAAAAATTTTCTCGGTCTTCCCAGCAGAAGAAATAAATGATGTTTTTCTCAATATCTAAGCTAATAAATGCGATAGGAAGGCGCGGTAAACGGCAGTCTTTATCATTTTTATAGCGACTAAGTACAGAGAGAAAAAATCCGAAATTCGGAGACAAATTTTTTTCTCTATCTTCCCAGCAGAAGTAAAAAAATAATGTTTTTCTCAATATCTCAGCTAATAAATGCGATAGGAAGGCGCGGTAAACGGCAGTCTTCATCATTTTTATAGCGACTAAATATAGAGAGAAAAAAACGAAATTCAAAGAAAAAAATTTCTCGGTCTTCCCAGCAGAAGAAAAAAAAAAGATGTTTTTCTCAATATCTCTGCTCATAAATGCGATAGGAAGGCGCGGTAAACGGCAGTCTTCATCATTTTTATAGCGACTAAGTATAGAGAGAAAAAATCCGAAATTCGGAGAAAAAATTTTTCTCGGTCTTCCCAGCAGAAGAAAAAAATGATGTTTTTCTCAATATCTCAGCTCATAAATGCGATAGGAAGGCGCGGTAAACGACAGTCTTCATCATTTTTATAGCGACTAAGTATAGAGAGAAAAAATCCGAAATTCGGAGACAAAAATGTTTTTCGGACTTCCCAGCAGAAGAAATAAACGATGTTTTTCTCAATATCTCAGCTCATAAATGCGATAGGAAGGCGCGGTAAACGGCAGTCTTCATCATTTTTATAGCGACTAAGTATAGAGAGAAAAAATCCGAAATTCGGAGACAAAATTTTTTCTCTATCTTCCCAGCAGAAGGAAAAAAATAATGTTTTTCTCAATATCTCAGCTAATAAATGCGATAGGAAGGCGCGGTAAACGGCAGTCTTCATCATTTTTATAGCGACTAAGTATAGAGAGAAAAAATCCGAAATTCGGAGAAAAAAATTTTTCACGGTCTTCCCAGCGGAAGAAATAAATGATGTTTTTCTCAATATCTCAGCTCATAAATGCGATAGGAAGGCGCGGTAAACGGCAGTCTTCACCATTTTTATAGCGACTTAGTATAGAGAGAAAAAAATCCGAAATTCGGAGACAAAAATATTTCTCTATCTTCCCAGCAGAAGAAAAAAATAATGTTTTTCTCAATATCTCAACTAATAAATGCGAAAGGAAGGCGCGGTAAACGGCAGTCTTCATCATTTTTATTGCGACTAAGTATAGAGAGAAAAAATCCGAAATTCGGAGACAAATATTTTTCTCTATCTTCCTAGCAAAAAAAAAATAATGTTTTTCTCAATATCTCAGCTAATAAATGCGATAGGAAGGCGCGGTGAACGGCAGTCTTCATCATTTTTATAGCAACTAAGTATAGAGAGAAAAAATCCGAAATTCGGAGACAAAAAATTTTCTCGGTCTTCCCAGCAGAAGAAAAAAATGATGTTTTTCTCAATATCTCTGCTCATAAATGCGATAGGAAGGCGCGGTAAACGGCAGTCTTCATCATTTTATAGCGACTAAGTATAGAGAGAAAAAATCCGAAATTCGGAGAAAAAATTTTTTCTCGGTCTTCCCAGCAGAAGAAAAAAATGATGTTTTTCTCAATATCTCAGCTCATAAATGCGATAGGAAGGCGCGGTAAACGACAGTCTTCATCATTTTTATAGCGACTAAGTATAGAGAGAAAAAATCCGAAATTCGGAGACAAAAATGTTTTTCGGACTTCCCAGCAGAAGAAATAAACGATGTTTTTCTCAATATCTCAGCTCATAAATGCGATAGGAAGGCGCGGTAAACGGCAGTCTTCATCATTTTTATAGCGACTAAGTATAGAGAGAAAAAATCCGAAATTCGGAGACAAAATTTTTTCTCTATCTTCCCAGCAGAAGGAAAAAAATAATGTTTTTCTCAATATCTCAGCTAATAAATGCGATAGGAAGGCGCGGTAAACGGCAGTCTTCATCATTTTTATAGCGACTAAGTATAGAGAGAAAAAATCCGAAATTCGGAGAAAAAAATTTTTCACGGTCTTCCCAGCGGAAGAAATAAATGATGTTTTTCTCAATATCTCAGCTCATAAATGCGATAGGAAGGCGCGGTAAACGGCAGTCTTCATCATTTTTATAGCGACTTAGTATAGAGAGAAAAAATCCGAAATTCGGAGACAAAAATTTTTCTCTATCTTCCCAGCAGAAGAAAAAAATAATGTTTTTCTCAATATCTCAGCTACACTGCGAAAGGAAGGCGCGGTAAACGGCAGTCTTCATCATTTTTATTGCGACTAAGTATAGAGAGAAAAAATCCGAAATTCGGATACAAATATTTTTCTCAATCTTCCTAGCAAAAAAAAAATAATGTTTTTCTCAATATCTCTGCTAATAAATGCGATAGGAAGGCGCGGTGAACGGCAGTCTTCATCATTTTTATAGCGACTAAGTATAGAGAGAAAAAATCCGAAATTCGGAGACAAAAAATTTTCTCGGTCTTCCCAGCAGAAGAAAAAAATGATGTTTTTCTCAATATCTCAGCTAATAAATGCGATAGGAAGGCGCGGTAAACGGCAGTCTTCATCATTTTTATAGCGACTAAGTATAGAGAGAAAAAATCCGAAATTCGGAGAAAAAAATTTTCTCGGTCTTCCCAGCGGAAGAAATAAATGATGTTTTTCTCAATATCTCAGCTCATAAATCCGATAGGAAGGCGCGGTAAACGGCAGTCTTCATCATATTTATCGACTTAGTATAGAGAGAAAAAATCCGAAATTCGGAGACAAAAATTTTTCTCGGTCTTCCCAGCGGAAGAAATAAATGATGTTTTTCTCAATATCTCAGCTCATAAATCCGATAGGAAGGCGCGGTAAACGGCAGTCTTCATCATTTTTATAGCGACTAAGTATAGAGAGAAAAAATCCAAAATTCGGAGACAAAAATTTTTCTCTATCTTCCTAGCAAAAAAAAAAAATAATGTTTTTCTCAATATCTTAGCTAATAAATGCGATAGGAAGGCGCGGTAAACGGCAGTCTTCATCATTTTTATAGCGACTAAGTATAGAGAGAAAAATCCGAAATTCGGAGACAAAACATTTTCTCGGTCTTCCCAGCAGAAGAAAAAATGATGTTTTTCTCGATAACTCAGCTAATAAATGCGATAGGAAGGCGCGGTTAATGGCGGTCTTCATCATTTTTATAGCGACTTAGTATAGAGAGAAAAAATCCGAAATTCGGAGACAAAAATTTTTCTCGTTCTTCCCAGCAGTAGAAAAAATGATGTTTTTCTCAATATATCAGCTAATAAATGCGATAGGAAGGCGCGGTAAACGGCAGTCTTTATCATTTGTATAGTGACTAAGTATAGAGAGAAAAATCCGAAATTCGGAGACAAAAATTTTTCTCTATCTTCCCAGCAGAAGAAAAAAATGATGTTTTTCTCAATATCTCAGCTAATAAATGCGATAGGAAGGCGCGGTAAACGACAGTCTTTCAAAATTGTTTCTCTATCTTCCCAGCAGAAGAAAAAAATGATGTTTTTCTCAATATCTCACCTAATAAATGCGATAGGAAGGCGCGGTAAACGGCAGTCTTCATCATTTTTATAGTGACTTATTATAGAGAGAAAAAATCCGAAATTCGGAGACAAAAATTTTTCTCTATCTTCCCAGCAGAAGAAAAAAATGATGTTTTTCTCAATATCTCAGCTCATAAATGCGATAGGAAGGCGCGGTAAACGGCAGTCTTCATCATTTTTATAGCGACTAAGTAAAGAGTGAAAAAATCCGAAATTCGGGGACAAAATTTTTTCTTTATCTTCCCAGCGGAAGAAAAAAATAATGTTTTTCTGAATATCTCAGCTGATAAATGCGATAGGAAGGCGCGGTAAACGGCAGTCTTTATCATTTTTATAGCGACTAAGTATAGAGAGAAAAATCCGAAATTCGGAGACAAAATTTTTTCTCGGTCTTCCCAGCAGAATAAAAAAAAATGATGTTTTTCTAAATATCTCAGCTAATAAATGCGATAGGAAGGCGCGTTAACGGCAGTCTTCATCATTTTTATAGCGACTTAGTATAGAGAGAAAAAATCCGAAATTCGGAGAAAAAAAAATTTCTCGGTCTTCCCAGCAGAAGAAATAAATGATGTTTTTCTCAATATCTCAGCTCATAAATGCGATTGGAAGGCGCGGTAAACGGCAGTCTTCATCATTTGTATAGCGACTAAGTATAGAGAGAAAAAATCCGAAATTCGGAGACAAAAATTTTTCTCTATCTTCCCAGCAGAAGGAAAAAATAATGTTTTTCTCAATATCTCAGCTAATAAATGCGATAGGAAGGCGCGGTAAACGGCAGTCTTCATCATTTTTATAGCGACTCAGTATAAAGAGAAAAAATCCGAAATTCGGAGACAAAGTTTTTTCTCTATCTTCCCAGCAGAAAAAAAAAAAATAATGTTTTTCTCAATATCTCAGCTAATAAATGCGATAGGAAGGCGCGGTAAACGGCAGTCTTCATCATTTTTATAGCGACTAAGTATAGAGAGAAAAAAAACGAAATTCAAAGAAAAAATTTCTCGGTCTTCCCAGCAGAAGAAAAAAATGATGTTTTTCTCAATATCTCAGCTCATAAATGCGATAGGAAGGCGCGGTAAACGGCAGTCTTCATCATTTTTATAGCGACTAAGTATAGAGAGAAAAAATTCGAAATTCGGAGAAAAAAAATTTTCTCGGTCTTCCCAGCAGAAGAAAAAAATGATGTTTTTCTCAATATCTCAGCTCATAAATGCGATAGGAAGGCGCGGTAAACGACAGTCTTCATCATTTTTATAGCGACTAAGTATAGAGAGAAAAAATCCGAAATTCGGAGACAAAAATGTTTTTCGGACTTCCCAGCAGAAGAAATAAATGATGTTTTTCTCAATATCTCAGCTAATAAATGCGATAGGAAGGCGCGGTAAACGGCAGTCTTCATCATTTTTATAGCGACTAAGTATAGAGAGAAAAAATCCGAAATTCGGAGAAAAAATATTTCTCGGTCTTCCCAGCAGAAGAAATAAATGATGTTTTTCTGAATATCTCAGCTCATAAATGCGATAGGAAGGCGCGGTAAACGGCAGTCTTCATCATTTTTATAGCGACTAAGTATAGAGAGAAAAAATCCGAAATTCGGAGACAAACATTTTTCTCTATCTTCCCAGCAGAAGAAAAAAAATGATGTTTTTCTCAATATCTCAGCTCATAAATGCGATAGGAAGGCGCGGTAAACGGCAGTCTTCATCATTTTTATAGCGACTAAGTATAGAGAGAAAAATTCCGAAATTCGGAGACAAAAATTTTTCTCTATCTTCCCAGCAGAAGTAAAAAATAATGTTTTTCTCAATATCTCAGCTAATAAATGCGATAGGAAGGCGCGGTAAACGGCAGTCTTCATCATTTTAATAGCGACTAAGTATAGAGAGAAAAAATCCGAAATTCGGAGACAAAATTTTTTCTCTATCTTCCCAGCGGAAGAAAACAATAATGTTTTTCTGAATATCTCAGTTAATAAATGCGATAGGAAGGCGCGGTAAACGGCAGTCTTTATCATTTTTATAGCGACTAAGTATAGAGAGAAAAATCCGAAATTCGGAGACAAAATTTTTTCTCGGTCTTCCAAGCAGAAGAAAAAATTGATGTTTTTCTCAATACCTCAGCTAATAAATGCGATAGGAAGGCGCGGTAAACGGCAGTCTTCATCATTTTCATAGCGACTAAGTATAGAGAGAAAAAATCCGAAATTCGGAGAAAAAATTTTTCTCGGTCTTCCCAGCTGAAGAAATAAATGATGTTTTTCTCAATATCTCAGCTCATAAATGCGATAGGAAGGCGCGGTAAACGGCAGTCTTCATCATTTTTATAGCGACTAAGTATAGAGAGAAAAAATCCGAAATTCGGAGACAAAAAATTTTTCTCTATCTTCCTAGCAAAAAAAAAAATAATGTTTTTCTCAATATCTCAGCTAATAAATGCGATAGGAAGGCGCGGTAAACGGCAGTCTTCATCATTTTTATAGCGACTAAGTATAGAGAGAAAAAATCCGAATTTCGGAGACAAAACTTTTTTTTCTCTATCTTCCCAGCGGAAGAAAAAAAATAATGTTTTTCTGAATATCTCAGCTAATAAATGCGATAGGAAGGCGCGGTAAACGGCAGTCGTCATCATTTTTATAGCGACTAAGTATAGAGAGAAAAAATCCGAAATTCGGAGACAAAATTTTTTCTCTATCTTCCCAGCAGAAGAAAAAAATAATGTTTTTCTCAATATCTCAGCTAATAAATGCGATAGGAAGGCGCGGTAAACGGCAGTCTTTATAATTTTTATAGCGACTAAGTATAGAGAGAAAAATCCGAAATTCGGAGACAAAAATTTTTCTCGGTCTTCCAAGCAGAAGAAAAAAATGATGTTAACTCAATATCTCAGCTAATAAATGCGATAGGAAGGCGCGGTAAACGGCAGTCTTCATCATTTTTATAGCGACTTAGTATAGAGAGAAAAAATCCGAAATTCGGAGACAAAAATTTTTCTCGATCTTCCCAGCAGAAGAAAAAAATGATGTTTTTCTCAATATCTCAGCAAAATAAATGCGATTGGAAGGCGCGGTAAACGGCAGTCTTTATCATTTTTATAGCGACTAAGTATAGAGAGAAAAAATCCGAAATTCGGAGACAAAAATTTTTCTCGGTCTTCCCAGCAGAAGAAAAAAATAATGTTTTTCTCAATATCTCAGCTAATAAATGCGATAGGAAGGCGCGGTAAACGGCAGTCTACATCATTTTTATAGCGACTAAGTATAGAGAGAAAAAATCCGAAATTCGGAGACAAATTTTTTTCTCTATCTTCCCAGCAGAAGAAAAAAATAATGTTTTTCTCAATATCTCAGCTAATAAATGCGATAGGAAGGCGCGGTAAATGGCAGTCTTCATCATTTTGATAGCGACTTAGTATAGAGAGAAAAAAATCCGAAATTCGGAGACAAAATTTTTTCTCTATCTTCCCAGCAGAAGAAAAAATAATAATGTTTTTCTGAATATCTCAGCTAATAAATGCGATAGGAAGGCGCGATAAACGGCAGTCTTCATCATTTTTATAGCGACTCAGTATAGAGAGAAAAATCCGAAATTCGGAGACAAAATTTTTTCTCGGTCTTCCCAGCAGAAGAAAAAAATGATGTTTTTCTCAATATCTCAGCTAATAAATGCGATAGGAAGGCGCGGTAAACGGCAGTCTTCATCATATTTATCGACTTAGTATAGAGAGAAAAAATCCGAAATTCGGAGACAAAAATTTTTCTCGGTCTTCCCAGCAGAAGAAAAAAATAATGTTTTTCTCAATATCTCAGCTAATAAATGCGATAGGAAGGCGCGGTAAACGGCAGTCTACATCATTTTTATAGCGACTAAGTATAGAGAGAAAAAATCCGAAATTCGGAGACAATTTTTTTTCTCTATCTTCCCAGCAGAAGAAAAAAATAATGTTTTTCTCAATATCTCAGCTAATAAATGCGATAGGAAGGCGCGGTAAACGGCAGTCTTTATCATTTTTATAGCGACTAAGTATAGAGAGAAAAATCCGTAATTCGGAGACAAAATTTTTTCTCGGTCTTCCCAGCAGAAGAAATAAATGATGTTTTTCTCAATATCTCAGCTTATAAATGCGATAGGAAGGCGCGGTAAACGGCAGTCTTCATCATTTTCATAGCGACTAAGTATAGAGAGAAAAATTCCGAAATTCGGAGACAAAAATTTTTCTCTATCTTCCCAGCAGAAGGAAAAAATAATGTTTTTCTCAATATCTCAGCTAATAAATGCGATAGGAAGGCGCGGTAAACGGCGTTCTTCATCATTTTTATAGCGACTAAGTATAGAGAGAAAAATCCGAAAATCAGAGAAAAAATATTTCTCGGTCTTCCAAGCAGAAGAAAAAAAAATGATGTTTTTCTCAATATCTCAGCTAATAAATGCGATAGGAAGGCGCGGTAAACGGCAGTCTTCATGATTTTTATAGCGACTAAGTATAGAGAGAAAAAATCCGAAATTGGGAGACAAAGTTTTTTCTCTATCTTCCCAACGGAAGAAAGAAATAATGTTTTTCTGAATATCTCAGCTAATAAATGCGATAGGAAGGCGCGGTAAACGGCAGTCTTTATCATTTTTATAGCGACTAAGTATAGAGAGAAAAAATCCGAAATTCGGAGACAAAATTTTTTCTCGGTCTTCCAAGCAGAAGAAAAAAAATGATTCCTATAAAAATGATGAAGACTGCCGTTTACCGCGCATTCCTATCGCATTTATGAGCTGAGATATTGAGAAAAACATCCTTTTTTTCTTCTGCTGGCAAGACCGAGAAAAATTTTTTGTCTCCGAATTTCGGATCTTTTCTCTCTATACTTAGTCGCTATAAAAATGATGAAGACTGCCGTTTACCGCGCCTTCCTATCGCATTTATTAGCTGAGATATTGAGAAAAACATTATTTTTTACTTCTGCTGGGAAGATAGAGAAAAATTTTTGTCTCCGAATTTCGGATTTTTTTTTCTCTATACTAAGTCGCTATAAAAATGATGAAGACTGCCGTTTACCACGCCTTCCTATCGCATTTATTAGCTGAGATATTGAGAAAAACATCATTTTTTCTCGGTCTTGCCAGCAGAAGAAAAAAATAATGTTTTTCTCAATATCTCAGCTCATAAATGCGATAGGAAGGCGTGGTAAACGGCAGTCTTCATCATTTTTATAGCGACTAAGTATAGAGAGAAAAAATCCGAAATTCGGAGAAAAAAAATTTCTCGGTCTTCCCAGCGGAAGAAATAAATGATGTTTTTCTCAATATCTCAGCTCATAAATGCGATAGGAAAGCGCGGTAAACGGCAGTCTTCATCATTTTTATAGCGACTAAGTATAGAGAGAAAAAATCCGAAATTCGGAGACAAAAATTTTTCTCTATCTTTCTAGCAAAAAAAAAAATGTTTTTCTCAATATCTCAGCTAATAAATGCGATAGGAAGGCGCGGTAAACGGCAGTCTTCATCATTTTTATAGCGACTAAGTATAGAGGGAAAAATCCGAAATTCGGAGTCAAAATTTTTTCTCTATCTTCCCAGCGGAAGAAAAAAATATTTTTTTTTTTCTGAATATCTCAGGTAATAAATGCGATAGGAAGGCGCGGTAAACGGCAGTCGTCATCATTTTTATAGCGACTAAGTATAGAGAGAAAAAATCCAAAATTCGGAGACAAATTTTTTTCTCTATCTTCCCAGCAGAAGAAAAAAATAATGTTTTTCTGAATATCTCAGCTAATAAATGCGATAGGAAGGCGCGGTAAACGGCAGTCTTTATCATTTTTATAGCGACTAAGTATAGAGAGAAAAATCCGAAATTCGGAGAAAAAAATTTTTCTCGGTCTTCCAAGCAGAAGAAAAAAATAATGTTTTTCTCAATATCTCAGCTAATAAATGCGACAGGAAGCCGCGGTAAACGGCAGTCTTCATCATATTTATAGCGACTTAGTATAGAGAGAAAAAATCCGAAATTCGGAGACAAAAATCTTTCTCGATCTTCCCAGCAGAAGAAAAGAATGATGTTTTTCTCAATATCTCATCCAATAAATGCGATAGGAAGGCGCGGTAAACGGCAGTCTTTTTCATTTTTATAGCGACTAAGTATAGAGAGAAAAATCCGAAATTCGGAGACAAAATTTTTTCTCGGTCTTCCAAGCAGAAGAAAAAAATGATGTTTTTCTCAATATCTCAGCTAATAAATGCGATAGGAAGGCGCGGTAAACGGCAGTCTTCATCATTTTTATAGCGACTTAGTATAGAGAGAAAAAATCCGAAATTCGGAGACAAAATTTTTTCTCGGTCTTCCCAGCAGAAGAAAAAAATAATGTTTTTCTCAATATCTCAGCTAATAAATGCGATAGGAAGGCGCGGTAAACGGCAGTCTACATCATTTTTATAGCGACTAAGTATAGAGAGAAAAAATCCGAAATTCGGAGACAAATTTTTTTCTCTATCTTCCCAGCAGAAGAAAAAAATAATGTTTTTCTCAATATCTCAGCTAATAAATGCGATAGGAAGGCGCGGTAAACGGCAGTCTTTATCATTTTTATAGCGACTAAGTATAGAGAGAAAAATCCGAAATTCGGAGACAAAATTTTTTCTCGTCTTCTAAGTAGAAGAAAAAAATGATGTTTTTCTCAATATCTCAGCTAATAAATGCGATAGGAAGGCGCGGTAAACGGCAGTCTTCATCATTTTTATAGCGTCTTAGTATAGAGAGAAAAATTCCGAAATTCGGAGACAAATTTTTTCTCTATCTTCCCAGCGGAAGAAAGAAATAATGTTTTGCTGAATATCTCAGCTAATAAATGCGATAGGAAGGCGCGGTAAACGGCAGTCTTTATCATTTTTATAGCGACTAAGTATAGAGAGAAAAATCCGAAATTCGGAGACAAAATTTTTTCTCGGTCTTCCAAGCAGAAGAAAAAATGATGTTTTTCTCAATATCTCAGCTAATAAATGCGATAGGAAGGCGCGGTAAACGGCAGTCTTCATCATTTTTATAGCGACTAAGTATAGAGAGAAAAAATCCGAAATTCGGAGAAAAAAAAATTTCTCGGTCTTCCCAGCGGAAGAAATAAATGATGTTTTTCTCAATATCTCAGCTCATAAATGCGATAGGAAAGCGCGGTAAACGGCAGTCTTCATCATTTTTATAGCGACTAAGTATAGAGAGAAAAAATCCGAAATTCGGAGACAAAAATTTTTCTCTATCTTCCTAGCAAAAAAAAATGTTTTTCTCAATATCTCAGCTAATAAATGCGATAGGAAGGCGCGGTAAACGGCAGTCTTCATCATTTTTATAGCGACTAAGTATAGAGGGAAAAATCCGAAATTCGGAGTCAAAATTTTTTCTCTATCTTCCCAGCGGAAGAAAAAAATATTTTTTTTTTCTGAATATCTCAGGTAATAAATGCGATAGGAAGGTGCAGTAAACGGCAGTCGTCATCATTTTTATAGCGACTAAGTATAGAGAGAAAAAATCCAAAATTCGGAGACAAAATTTTTTCTCTATCTTCCCAGCAGAAGAAAAAAATAATGTTTTTCTCAATATCTCAGCTAATCAATGCGATAGGAAGGCGCGGTAAACGGCGTTCTTCATCATTTTTATAGCGACTAAGTATAGAGAGAAAAATCCGAAAATCAGAGAAAAAATATTTCTCGGTCTTCCAAGCAGAAGAAAAAAAAATGATGTTTTTCTCAATATCTCAGCTAATAAATGCGATAGGAAGGCGCGGTAAACGGCAGTCTTCATGATTTTTATAGCGACTAAGTATAGAGAGAAAAAATCCGAAATTGGGAGACAAAGTTTTTTCTCTATCTTCCCAACGGAAGAAAGAAATAATGTTTTTCTGAATATCTCAGCTAATAAATGCGATAGGAAGGCGCGGTAAACGGCAGTCTTTATCATTTTTATAGCGACTAAGTATAGAGAGAAAAAATCCGAAATTCGGAGACAAAATTTTTTCTCGGTCTTCCAAGCAGAAGAAAAAAAATGATTCCTATAAAAATGATGAAGACTGCCGTTTACCGCGCATTCCTATCGCATTTATGAGCTGAGATATTGAGAAAAACATCCTTTTTTTCTTCTGCTGGCAAGACCGAGAAAAATTTTTTGTCTCCGAATTTCGGATCTTTTCTCTCTATACTTAGTCGCTATAAAAATGATGAAGACTGCCGTTTACCGCGCCTTCCTATCGCATTTATTAGCTGAGATATTGAGAAAAACATTATTTTTTACTTCTGCTGGGAAGATAGAGAAAAATTTTTGTCTCCGAATTTCGGATTTTTTTTTCTCTATACTAAGTCGCTATAAAAATGATGAAGACTGCCGTTTACCACGCCTTCCTATCGCATTTATTAGCTGAGATATTGAGAAAAACATCATTTTTTCTCGGTCTTGCCAGCAGAAGAAAAAAATAATGTTTTTCTCAATATCTCAGCTCATAAATGCGATAGGAAGGCGTGGTAAACGGCAGTCTTCATCATTTTTATAGCGACTAAGTATAGAGAGAAAAAATCCGAAATTCGGAGAAAAAAAATTTCTCGGTCTTCCCAGCGGAAGAAATAAATGATGTTTTTCTCAATATCTCAGCTCATAAATGCGATAGGAAAGCGCGGTAAACGGCAGTCTTCATCATTTTTATAGCGACTAAGTATAGAGAGAAAAAATCCGAAATTCGGAGACAAAAATTTTTCTCTATCTTCCTAGCAAAAAAAAAATGTTTTTCTCAATATCTCAGCTAATAAATGCGATAGGAAGGCGCGGTAAACGGCAGTCTTCATCATTTTTATAGCGACTAAGTATAGAGAGAAAAAATCCGAAATTCGGAGACAAAAATTTTTCTCTATCTTTCTAGCAAAAAAAAAAATGTTTTTTCTCAATATCTCAGCTAATAAATGCGATAGGAAGGCGCGGTAAACGGCAGTCTTCATCATTTTTATAGCGACTAAGTATAGAGGGAAAAATCCGAAATTCGGAGTCAAAATTTTTTCTCTATCTTCCCAGCGGAAGAAAAAAATATTTTTTTTTTCTGAATATCTCAGGTAATAAATGCGATAGGAAGGCGCGGTAAACGGCAGTCGTCATCATTTTTATAGCGACTAAGTATAGAGAGAAAAAATCCAAAATTCGGAGACAAAATTTTTTCTCTATCTTCCCAGCAGAAGAAAAAAATAATGTTTTTCTGAATATCTCAGCTAATAAATGCGATAGGAAGGCGCGGTAAACGGCAGTCTTTATCATTTTTATAGCGACTAAGTATAGAGAGAAAAATCCGAAATTCGGAGAAAAAAATTTTTCTCGGTCTTCCAAGCAGAAGAAAAAAATAATGTTTTTCTCAATATCTCAGCTAATAAATGCGACAGGAAGCCGCGGTAAACGGCAGTCTTCATCATATTTATAGCGACTTAGTATAGAGAGAAAAAATCCGAAATTCGGAGACAAAAATCTTTCTCGATCTTCCCAGCAGAAGAAAAGAATGATGTTTTTCTCAATATCTCATCCAATAAATGCGATAGGAAGGCGCGGTAAACGGCAGTCTTTTTCATTTTTATAGCGACTAAGTATAGAGAGAAAAATCCGAAATTCGGAGACAAAATTTTTTCTCGGTCTTCCAAGCAGAAGAAAAAAATGATGTTTTTCTCAATATCTCAGCTAATAAATGCGATAGGAAGGCGCGGTAAACGGCAGTCTTCATCATTTTTATAGCGACTTAGTATAGAGAGAAAAAATCCGAAATTCGGAGACAAAATTTTTTCTCGGTCTTCCCAGCAGAAGAAAAAAATAATGTTTTTCTCAATATCTCAGCTAATAAATGCGATAGGAAGGCGCGGTAAACGGCAGTCTACATCATTTTTATAGCGACTAAGTATAGAGAGAAAAAATCCGAAATTCGGAGACAAATTTTTTTCTCTATCTTCCCAGCAGAAGAAAAAAATAATGTTTTTCTCAATATCTCAGCTAATAAATGCGATAGGAAGGCGCGGTAAACGGCAGTCTTTATCATTTTTATAGCGACTAAGTATAGAGAGAAAAATCCGAAATTCGGAGACAAAATTTTTTCTCGTCTTCTAAGTAGAAGAAAAAAATGATGTTTTTCTCAATATCTCAGCTAATAAATGCGATAGGAAGGCGCGGTAAACGGCAGTCTTCATCATTTTTATAGCGACTTAGTATAGAGAGAAAAATTCCGAAATTCGGAGACAAATTTTTTCTCTATCTTCCCAGCGGAAGAAAGAAATAATGTTTTGCTGAATATCTCAGCTAATAAATGCGATAGGAAGGCGCGGTAAACGGCAGTCTTTATCATTTTTATAGCGACTAAGTATAGAGAGAAAAATCCGAAATTCGGAGACAAAATTTTTTCTCGGTCTTCCAAGCAGAAGAAAAAATGATGTTTTTCTCAATATCTCAGCTAATAAATGCGATAGGAAGGCGCGGTAAACGGCAGTCTTCATCATTTTTATAGCGACTAAGTATAGAGAGAAAAAATCCGAAATTCGGAGAAAAAAAAATTTCTCGGTCTTCCCAGCGGAAGAAATAAATGATGTTTTTCTCAATATCTCAGCTCATAAATGCGATAGGAAAGCGCGGTAAACGGCAGTCTTCATCATTTTTATAGCGACTAAGTATAGAGAGAAAAAATCCGAAATTCGGAGACAAAAATTTTTCTCTATCTTCCTAGCAAAAAAAAAATGTTTTTCTCAATATCTCAGCTAATAAATGCGATAGGAAGGCGCGGTAAACGGCAGTCTTCATCATTTTTATAGCGACTAAGTATAGAGGGAAAAATCCGAAATTCGGAGTCAAAATTTTTTCTCTATCTTCCCAGCGGAAGAAAAAAATATTTTTTTTTCTGAATATCTCAGGTAATAAATGCGATAGGAAGGTGCAGTAAACGGCAGTCGTCATCATTTTTATAGCGACTAAGTATAGAGAGAAAAAATCCAAAATTCGGAGACAAAATTTTTTCTCTATCTTCCCAGCAGAAGAAAAAAATAATGTTTTTCTCAATATCTCAGCTAATAAATGCGATAGGAAGCCGCGGTAAACGGCAGTCTTCATCATTTTTATAGCGACTTAGTATAGAGAGAAAAAATACGAAATTCGGAGACAAAAATCTTTCTCGATCTTCCCAGCAGAAGAAAAGAATGATGTTTTTCTCAATATCTCAGCTAATAAATGCGATAGGAAGGCGCGGTAAACGGCAGTCTTTTTCATTTTTATAGCGACTAAGTATAGAGAGAAAAATCCGAAATTCGGAGACAAAATTTTTTCTCGGTCTTCCAAGCAGAAGAAAAAAATGATGTTTTTCTCAATATCTCAGCTAATAAATGCGATAGGAAGGCGCGGTAAACGGCAGTCTTCATCATTTTTATAGCGACTTAGTATAGAGAGAAAAACTCCGAAATTCGGAGACAACATTTTTTCTCGGTCTTCCCAGCTGAAGAAAAAAATAATGTTTTTCTCAATATCTCAGCTAATAAATGCGATAGGAAGGCGCGGTAAACGGCAGTCTACATCATTTTTATAGCGACTAAGTATAGAGAGAAAAAATCCGAAATTCGGAGACAAATTTTTTTCTCTATCTTCCCAGCAGAAGAAAAAAATAATGTTTTTCTCAATATCTCAGCTAATAAATGCGATAGGAAGGCTCGGTAAACGGCAGTCTTTATCATTTTTATAGCGACTAAGTATAGAGAGAAAAATCCGAAATTCGGAGACAAAATTTTTTCTCGTCTTCTAAGTAGAAGAAAAAAATGATGTTTTTCTCAATATCTCAGCTAATAAATGCGATAGGAAGGCGCGGTAAACGGCAGTCTTCATCATTTTTATAGCGACTTAGTATAGAGAGAAAAATTCCGAAATTCGGAGACAATTTTTTTCTCTATCTTCCCAGCGGAAGAAAGAAATAATGTTTTTCTGAATATCTCAGCTAATAAATGCGATAGGAAGGCGCGTTAAACGGCAGTCTTTATCATTTTTATAGCGACTAAGTATAGAGAGAAAAATCCGAAATTCGGAGACAAAATTTTTTCTCGGTCTTCCAAGCAGAAGAAAAAAATGATGTTTTTCTCAATATCTCAGCTAATTAATGCGATAGGAAGGCGCGGTAAACGGCAGTCTTCATCATTTTTAATGCGACTAAGTATAGAGAGAAAAAATCCGAAATTCGGAGAAAAAAAATTTCTCGGTCTTCCCAGCGGAAGAAATAAATGATGTTTTTCTGAATATCTCAGCTAATAAATGCGATAGGAAGGCGCGGTAAACGGCAGTCTTTATCATTTTTATAGCGACTAAGTATAGAGAGAAAAATCCGAAATTCGGAGACAAAATTTTTTCTCGGTCTTCCAAGCAGAAGAAAAAAATGATGTTTTTCTCAATATCTCAGCTAATAAATGCGATAGGAAGGCGCGGTAAACGGCAGTCTTTATCATTTTTATAGCGACTAAGTATAGAGAGAAAAATCCGAAATTCGGAGACAAAATTTTTTCTCGGTCTTCCAAGCAGAAGAAAAAATGATGTTTTTCTCAATATCTCAGCTAATAAATGCGATAGGAAGGCGCGGTAAACGGCAGTCTTCATCATTTTTATAGCGACTTAGTATAGAGAGAAAAATTCCGAAATTCGAAGACAAAATTTTTTCTCTATCTTCCCAGCAGAAGAAAAAAATAATGTTTTTCTCAATATCTCAGCTCATAAATGCGATAGGAAAGCGCGGTAAACGGCAGTCTTCATCATTTTTATAGCGACTAAGTATAGAGAGAAAAAATCCGAAATTCGGAGACAAAAATTTTTCTCTATCTTCCTAGCAAAAAAAAAATGTTTTTCTCAATATCTCAGCTAATAAATGCGATAGGAAGGCGCGGTAAACGGCAGTCTTCATCATTTTTATAGCGACTAAGTATAGAGGGAAAAATCCGAAATTCGGAGTCAAAATTTTTTCTCTATCTTCCCAGCGGAAGAAAAAAATATTTTTTTTTCTGAATATCTCAGGTAATAAATGCGATAGGAAGGCGCGGTAAACGGCAGTCGTCATCATTTTTATAGCGACTAAGTATAGAGAGAAAAAATCCAAAATTCGGAGACAAAATTTTTTCTCTATCTTCCCAGCAGAAGAAAAAAATAATGTTTTTCTCAATATCTCAGCTAATAAATGCGATAGGAAGCCGCGGTAAACGGCAGTCTTCATCATTTTTATAGCGACTTAGTATAGAGAGAAAAAAATCCGAAATTCGGAGACAAAAATCTTTCTCGATCTTCCCAGCAGAAGAAAAGAATGATGTTTTTCTCAATATCTCAGCTAATAAATGCGATAGGAAGGCGCGGTAAACGGCAGTCTTTTTCATTTTTATAGCGACTAAGTATAGAGAGAAAAATCCGAAATTCGGAGACAAAATTTTTTCTCGGTCTTCCAAGCAGAAGAAAAAAATGATGTTTTTCTCAATATCTCAGCTAATAAATGCGATAGGAAGGCGCGGTAAACGGCAGTCTTCATCATTTTTATAGCGACTTAGTATAGAGAGAAAAAATCCGAAATTCGGAGACAAAATTTTTTCTCGGTCTTCCCAGCAGAAGAAAAAAATAATGTTTTTCTCAATATCTCAGCCAATAAATGCGATAGGAAGGCGCGGTAAACGGCAGTCTACATCATTTTTATAGCGACTAAGTATAGAGAGAAAAAATCCGAAATTCGGAGACAAAATTTTTTCTCTATCTTCCCAGCAGAAGAAAAAAATAATGTTTTTCTCAATATCTCAGCTAATAAATGCGATAGGAAGGCGCGGTAAACGGCCGTCTTTATCATTTTTATAGCGACTAAGTATAGAGAGAAAAATTCCGAAATTCGGAGACAAATTTTTCTCTATCTTCCCAGCAGAAGAAAAAAATGATGTTTTTCTCAATATCTCAGCTAATAAATGCGATAGGAAGGCGCGGTAAACGGCAGTCTTCATCATTTTTATAGCGACTTAGTATAGAGAGAAAAATTCCGAAATTCGGAGAAAAATTTTTCTCTATCTTCCCAGCAGAAGAAAAAAATAATGTTTTTCTGAATATCTCAGCTAATAAATGCGATAGGAAGGCGCGGTAAACGGCAGTCTTCATCATTTTTATAGCGACTAAGTATAGAGAGAAAAATCCGAAATTCGGAGACAAAATTTTTTCTCTATCTTCCCAGCAGAAGAAAAAATAATGTTTTTCTCAATATCTCAGCTAATAAATGCGATAGGAAGGCGCGGTAAAGGGCAGTCTTTATCATTTTTATTGCGACTAAGTATAGAGAGAGAAATCCGAAATTCGGAGACAAAATTTTTTCTCGGTCTTCCAAGCAGAAGAAAAAAATGATGTTTTTCTCAATATCTCAGCCAATAAATGCGATAGGAAGGCGCGGTAAACGGCAGTCTTCATCATTTTTATAGCGACTATGTATAGAGAGAAAAAATCCGAAATTCGGAGACAAATTTTTTTCTCTATCTTCCCAGCAGAAGAAAAAAATAATGTTTTTCTGAATATCTCAGCTAATAAATGCGATAGGAAGGCGCGGTAAACGGCAGTCTACATCATTTTTATAGCGACTAAGTAAAGACAGAAAAAATCCGAAATTCGGAGACAATTTTTTTTCTCTATCTTCCCAGCAGAAGAAAAAAATATTTTTTTTTTCTGAATATCTCAGGTAATAAATGCGATAGGAAGGCGCGGTAAACGGCAGTCGTCATCATTTTTATAGCGACTTAGTATAGAGAGAAAAAATCCGAAATTCGGAGACAAAAATCTTTCTCGATCTTCCCAGCAGAAGAAAAGAATGATGTTTTTCTCAATATCTCAGCTAATAAATGCGATAGGAAGGCGCGGTAAACGGCAGTCTTTTTCATTTTTATAGCGACTAAGTATAGAGAGAAAAATCCGAAATTCGGAGACAAAATTTTTTCTCGGTCTTCCAAGCAGAAGAAAAAAATGATGTTTTTCTCAATATCTCAGCTAATAAATGCGATAGGAAGGCGCGGTAAACGGCAGTCTTCATCATTTTTATAGCGACTTAGTATAGAGAGAAAAAATCCGAAATTCGGAGACAAAATTTTTTCTCGGTCTTCCCAGCAGAAGAAAAAAATAATGTTTTTCTCAATATCTCAGCTAATAAATGCGATAGGAAGGCGCGGTAAACGGCAGTCTACATCATTTTTATAGCGACTAAGTATAGAGAGAAAAAATCCGAAATTCGGAGACAAAATTTTTTCTCTATCTTCCCAGCAGAAGAAAAAAATAATGTTTTTCTCAATATCTCAGCTAATAAATGCGATAGGAAGGCGCGGTAAACGGCCGACTTTATCATTTTTATAGCGACTAAGTATAGAGAGAAAAATCCGAAATTCGGAGACAAAATTTTTTCTCGTCTTCTAAGCAGAAGAAAAAAATGTTTTTCTCAATATCTCAGCTAATAAATGCGATAGGAAGGCGCGGTAAACGGCAGTCTTCATCATTTTTATAGCGACTTAGTATAGAGAGAAAAATTCCGAAATTCGGAGACAAAATTTTTCTCTATCTTCCCAGCAGAAGAAAAAAATAATGTTTTTCTGAATATCTCAGCTAATAAATGCGATAGGAAGGCGCGGTAAACGGCAGTCTTCATCATTTTTATAGCGACTAAGTATAGAGAGAAAAATCCGAAATTCGTAGACAAAATTTTTTCTCCATCTTCCCAGCAGAAGAAAAAATAATGTTTTTCTCAATATCTCAGCTAATAAATGCGATAGGAAGGCGCGGTAAAGGGCAGTCTTTATCATTTTTATAGCGACTAAGTATAGAGAGAGAAATCCGAAATTCGGAGACAAAATTTTTTCTCGGTCTTCCAAGCAGAAGAAAAAAATGATGTTTTTCTCAATATCTCAGCCAATAAATGCGATAGGAAGGCGCGGTAAACGGCAGTCTTCATCATTTTTATAGCGACTATGTATAGAGAGAAAAAATCCGAAATTCGGAGACAAATTTTTTTCTCTATCTTCCCAGCAGAAGAAAAAAATAATGTTTTTCTCAATATCTCAGCTAATAAATGCGATAGGAAGGCGCGGTAAACGGCAGTCTACATCATTTTTATAGCGACTAAGTAAAGACAGAAAAAATCCGAAATTCGGAGACAAATTTTTTTCTCTATCTTCCCAGCAGAAGAAAAAAATATTTTTTTTTCTCAATATCTCAGGTAATAAATGCGATAGGAAGGCGCGGTAAACGGCAGTCGTCATCATTTTAATAGCGACTAAGTATAGAGAGAAAAAATCCAAAATTCGAAGACAAAATTTTTTCTCTATCTTCCCAGCAGAAGAAAAAAATAATGTTTTTCTCAATATCTCAGCTAATAAATGCGATAGGAAGGCGCGGTAAACGGCAGTCTACATCATTTTTATAGCGACTAAGTATAGAGAGAAAAAATCCGAAATTCGGAGACAAATTTTTTTCTCTATCTTCCCAGCAGAAGAAAAAAAATAATGTTTTTCTCAATATCTCAGCTAATAAATGCGATAGGAAGGCGCGGTAAACGGCCGTCTTTATCATTTTTATAGCGACTAAGTATAGAGAGAAAAATCCGAAATTCGGAGACAAGATTTTTTCTCGTCTTCTAAGCAGAAGAAAAAAATGATGTTTTTCTCAATATCTCAGCTAATAAATGCGATAGGAAGGCGCGGTAAACGGCAGTCTTCATCATTTTCATAGCGACTTAGTATAGAGAGAAAAATTCCGAAATTCGGAGACAAAATTTTTCTCTATCTTCCCAGCAGAAGAAAAAAATAATGTTTTTCTGAATATCTCAGCTAATAAATGCGATAGGAAGGCGCGGTAAACGGCAGTCTTCATCATTTTTATAGCGACTAAGTATAGAGAGAAAAATCCGAAATTCGGAGACAAAATTTTTTCTCTATCTTCCCAGCAGAAGAAAAAATAATGTTTTTCTCAATATCTCAGCTAATAAATGCGATAGGAAGGCGCGGTAAAGGGCAGTCTTTATCATTTTTATAGCGACTTAGTATAGAGAGAGAAATCCGAAATTCGGAGACAAAATTTTTCTCGGTCTTCCAAGCAGAAGAAAAAAATGATGTTTTTCTCAATATCTCAGCCAACAAATGCGATAGGAAGGCGCGGTAAACGGCAGTCTTCATCATTTTTATAGCGACTAAGTATAGAGAGAAAAAATCCGAAATTCGGAGACAAATTTTTTTCTCTATCTTCCCAGCAGAAGAAAAAAATAATGTTTTCTGAATATCTCAGCTAATAAATGCGATAGGAAGGCGCGGTAAACGGCAGTCTACATCATTTTTATAGCGACTAAGTAAAGAGAGAAAAAATCCGAAATTCGGAGACAAATTTTTTTCTGTATCTTCCCAGCAGAAGAAAAAAATAATGTTTTTCTCAATATCTCAGCTAATAAATGCGATAGGGAGGCGCGGTAAACGGCAGTCTTCATCATTTTTATAGCGACTAAGTATAGAGAGAAAAATCCGAAATTCGGAGACAAAATTTTTTCTCTATCTTCCCAGCAGAAGAAAAAAATAATGTTTTTCTCAATATCTCCGCTATTAAATGCGATAGGAAGGCGCGGTAAAGGGCAGTCTTTATCATTTTTATAGCGACTAAGTATAGAGAGAGAAATCCGAAATTCGGAGACAAAATTTTTTCTCGGTCTTCCAAGCAGAAGAAAAAAATGATGTTTTTCTCAATATCTCAGCCAATAAATGCGATAGGAAGGCGTAGTAAACGGCAGTCTTCATTATGTTTATAGCGACTTAGTATATCTCAGCTAATAAATGCGATAGGAAGGCGCGGTAAACGGCAGTCTTCATCATTTTTATAGCGACTTAGTATAGAGAGAAAAAATCCGAAATTCGGAGACAAATTTTTTTCTCTATCTTCCCAGCAGAAGAAAAAAATAATGTTTTTCTGAATATCTCAGATAATAAATGCGATAGGAAGGCGCGGTAAACGGCAGTCTTCATCATTTTTATAGCGACTAAGTATAGAGAGAAAACATCCGAAATTCGGGACAAAATTTTTTCTATATCTTCCCAGCAGAAGAAAAAGAATAATGTTTTTCTCAATATCTCAGCTAATAAATGCGATAGGAAGGCGCGGTAAACGGCAGTCTTTATCATTTTTATAGCGACTTAGTATAGAGAGAAAAATCCGAAATTCGGAGACAAAAATTTTTCTCTATCTTCCCAGCAGAAGTAAAAAATAATGTTTTTCTCAATATCTCAGCTAATAAATGCGATAGGAAGCCGCGGTAAACGGCAGTCTTTATCATTTTCATAGCGACTAAGTATAGAGAGAAAAAATCCGAAATTCGGAGACAAAATTTTTTCTCTTTCTTCCAAGCGGAAGAAAAAAATAATGTTTTTCTCAATATCTCAGCTAATAAATGCGATAGGAAGCCGCGGTAAACGGCAGTCTTTATCATTTTCATAGCGATTTAGTATAGAGAGAAAAATCCGAAATTCGGAGACAAAATTTTTTCTCGGTCTTCCAAGCACAAGAAAAAATGATGTTTTTCTCAATATCTCAGCTAATAAATGCGATAGGAAGGCGCGGTAAACGGCAGTCTTCATCATTTTTATAGCGACTAAGTATACAGAGAAAAAAATCCGAAATTCGGAGACAAAAATTTTTCTCTATCTTCCCAGCAGAAGAAAAAAATAATGTTTTTCTGAATATCTCAGCTAATAAATGCGTTAGGAAGGCGCGGTAAACGGCAGTCTTCATCATTTTTATAGCGACTAAGTATGGAGAGAAAAAATCCGAAATTCGGAGACAAAATTTTTTCTCTATCTTCCCAGCAGAAGAAAAAAATGATGTTTTTCTTAATATCTCAGCTAATAAATGCGATAGGAAGGCGCAGTAAACGACAGTCTTCATCATTTTTATAGCGACTAAGTATAGAGAGAAAAAATCCGAAATTCGGAGACAAAAATTTTTCTCGATCTTCCCAGCAGAAGAAAAAAAAATGATGTTTTTCTCGATATCTCAGCTAATAGATGCGATAGGAAGGCGCGGTTTATGGCAGTCTTCATCATTTTTATAGCGACTTAGTATAGAGAGAAAAAATCCGAAATTCGGAGACAAAAATTTTTCTCGGTCTTCCCAGCAGAAGAAAAAAATGATGTTTTTCTCAATATCTCAGCTAATAAATGCGATAGGAAGGCGCGGTAAACGGCTGCCTTTATTATTTTTATAGCGACTAAGTATAGAGAGAAAAAAACCGAAATTCGGAGACAAAATTGTTTCTCGGTCTTCCCAGCAGAAGAAAAAAATGATGTTTTTCTCAATATCTCAGCTAATAAATGCGATAGGAAGGCGCGGTAAACGGCAGTCTTCATCATTTTTATAGCGACTTAGTATAGAGAGAAAAAATCCGAAATTCGGAGACAAAAATTTTTCTCGATAGTCCCAGCAGAAGAAAAAAATGATGTTTTTCTCAATATCTCAGCTAATAAATGCGATAGGAAGGCGCGGTAAACGGAAGTCTTCATCATTTTTTATAGCGACTAAGTATAGAGAGAAAAAATCCGAAATTCGGAGAAAAAAAATTTCTCGGTCTTCCCAGCAGAAGAAAAAAATGATGTTTTTCTCAATATCTTAGCTCATAAATGCGATAGGAAGGCGCGGTAAACGGCAGTCTTCATCATTTTTTTAACGACTAAGTATAGAGAGAAAAAATCCGAAATTCGGAGACAAAAATGTTTCTCGATCTTCCCAGCAGAAGAAAAAAATGATGTTTTTCTCAATATCTCAGCTAATAAATGCGCTAGAAAGGCGCGGTAAACGGTAGTCTTCATCTTTTTTATAGCGACTAAGTATAGTGAGAAAAAATCCGAAATTCGGAGTCAAAAATGCAGAAGAAAAAAATGTTGTTTTTCTCAATATCTCAGCTAATAAAGGCGATAGGAAGGGCAGTAAACGGCAGACTTCATCATTTTTGTAGCGACTAAGTGTAGAGGGAAAATGATCCGAAATTTTGAGATAAAAAATTTTCTCGGATTTTCCAGCAGAAGAAAAAAATGATGTTTTTCTCAATATCTAAGCTAATATATGCGATAGAAACGCGCAGTAAACCGCATACATCATCTTTTGAAGAGACTTTGTATGTAGTCTTGTTTTTTTTTTTTTGTTTTTTTTTCTGTTGTTCTGCTAACTTGACAATTCCTTCTGTTGGTTTAGTTGTTTTGCTAATATGACCATTTTCTACTCGTTCTGCTCTAATGTTTTTTTTACCAGGTCGTTCTGCTTGTTCTGCTGATCTGCTGTTCTGCTATCTTGACCAATCCGTTCTGCTCGTTCTGCTGTTCTGCTAACTTGACCATTTCGTTCTGCTATTCTGCTAACTTCATCTGGCTGCTAATAAATGCGAAAGAAAGGCGCTCTGTTGTTCTGCCAACTTTACCATTTCTTCTGCTGGTTCTGCTGTTCTGCCAACTTTACCATTTCTTCTGCTGGTTCTGCTGTTCTGCCAGCTTTACCATTTCTTCTGGTGGTTCTGCTGTTTTGCCAACTTAACCATTTCTTCTGCTGGTTCTGCTGTTCTGCCAACTGTACCTGGCCCCTTAAACCCCACTTTTATATCGTAAAACTTGGGTTAGCAGGGGTATATATTATTTTTCTTATTTCTGCACAAAACAATAGATTATGGGTAATCGTCGAGGCGGTTCTAACGTGTATCCACAATCTATGTTTTGAACAGAAATAAGAAAAATACCGAAATTTCTCATCTGAAAATTTTCATTTTTCGGTGGTAAAATATACAATGTATTTGAATAATGAACTGTCAAAAAAGTAAAATTAATACATTTACTTAAAATCCTGTTATATTGCTTCCTTGATGATCTAGTCCTCATTATTGGATTTTTTTTTTTTTTTGGCAATATTGTTGGAATATAGGCCTTATAAGCATTTTGCTCTTTTGCCATCCAAAAAAAAAAAAAAAAAAAAAATACAACTTTTTCGACCTACCGACAGTATTTATTTTCGGTTAGCCGAAACACAGCTATTTTTTTAGGCTTAATGGACATCTTGGCATTTTGGACGTAAATGACAGGAGTATTTTTTTCTTAACCCTTATATGTCTGGCGTCCAATGTCATACACGTGAAAAAGTCCGTGAAATGAAGACCCCCCCCAAAACCCTACTTTATATAGAGAAAACTGGAGTTTACGGGGTATACATTAATTTTTCTTATTTCTACTCCAGGACATAGGTTGTGGGTACTCGTTAGAACCGCCTCAATGATGCGGTTCTAACGAGCACCCACAACCTCTGTTTTGACTATTTATAAAAAAAAATATCACGGACATTTTGGAGATGTGAAAAATGCACTATGTCGTACGGGTGAATTATCATAATGTATATCGTGACAATGTATAGATTCAGATCAGACGTCACAGAAAGTCGCGTCTGATCAATCTGTTTTTGCTTAAATAGCAGGACATTTTACACCTAGAAATAAAAACCTCTAGTATAGTTAAGAGCTGCGTCCAGAAGTTTGAGGCAGTATAGTCTATTTAGCATAAATGAGCAAAGCTAAATGTAAGAGACCTGATGGAATTAGAAGTAAGAAATAGTTTTTATCAATATTTACTTTATTCTGTGTTATAATAACTAACAATTCTGATTCAGAAGCCTCCGTGGTGCAGTTGTTACGCTACTCGCCTTGTAAACCAGGGATCGCAGGATCGATCCCGGGCTTCTCCAGACTTTCGGATGAGTCTTTAAACCGAGGTCCCGTCTCCGTATGACCTTAGCTGTTGGTGGGACGTAAAACTAAAACTCACTCACAATTCTGATTATATGGTAAATGATGATGATTTCGTGTTTAACGACGCGTCAACCCTCTTTGTGGGTCATAAGCGTCAAGCGGTTAATGGTTAAACGGCATGAAGAATTATGAGGATATTAAAATTAAAAAGGTAATTATGATATTTATAAAAAGTAGAAGTAAAACAAAGATCAGGAATTGATACAATTAACTTACTCCACCCATAAAAGACACCAAAGGGAAAGAAATACAAACATTATGCGACCAGACCATAATGGAAACCTAAACAAAGGAAGGCCATAAGGACATAAAAATCTGAAACAGTTAAATCTTATGAAAAAGTCCAATATCTTTTAAGAATAAAATAATATTATCAACAGGTACATCTTGAAAGAGTTGTTGCAAAGTGCCAGCTTTGAAGTATAAGTCACGGGACTGTGAAAAGTCTACACATTCAATTAAGATATGTTTAACAGTGAATGGCTGATCACATCCTACACAAGAAGGCTGATCATCACCATTCAAAATATAAGAATGAGTAACTCTAGTATGGCCAATGCGCAGTCGTGTTAATACTGCATCCTCTTTCCTGGAAAACTGTGGAGGAGAGCATTTTGTTCCAACGACAGGTTTAATGGCATGGAGTTTGTTATTTATTGTACGGTCCCATTTGCCTTGCCATTCCGACAAGATGTATCTGTTGATAAATGGTTTAAAATTATTAAAAGGAATTTTAAAAACAGACGGATCAAGATTGAGCGATTCCTCTGCTTTCTTGTCAGCACACTCATTGCCGACAATGCCAATATGGCTCGGAAGCCAACAAAACAAGATTTGGTGCGTTTCAGAAATTTCATGATGTTTTTCGATCAGTTTTTGTATTTGAGGATTTTTTGATGATGAATGGTCTAAAGCCTTAAGCACAGAAAGTGAATCAGAAAATATAATTGCTTTTTGAATTGTTGAGGAACTGATAAAATCTAAAGCTAAGTCTACTGCTTTGGCTTCAGCTGTAAAAATAGATGAACCATCTGGAAGGCGCAAGGTTTGGTGCGTATCTTTAGAAACATACGCACAACCAACTTTATCTCCTTCTTTGGAACCATCAGTATGGACTTGCTGGTAGTCATTGTAACGTGACTGCAGTACCTGAAAGTTTTGTTTGAGTAGAATTGGATTTGATTCGGAATTTTTTGTCATCATGTAAGTCGAACAGAATAGAAGGTTTTTTTTAATACACCAAGATGGAACTTCGGCGGTTTCATGTTTTGAATATTTTTAAGCTCGATACCTGAATTTTCTAGCAGTGGTAATACACGTAATCCAAAAGGTTTGATTGCTGTGGATTTAGTTTCATTCTTATCTACAAATTCAGGTGGAATGAAATTTGGAATGCCGGGTTAGATGGATTAGCAGCAAGTCTGATAGCATACTGAAGAGAAAGTTTCTCTCTGCGCGAAGTTAAAGATGGTTCACCTGCTTCTACACAAAGGCTTAATACGGGAGAAGTACGGAAGGCCCCCATACCCAGACGAAGGCCTTGATGATAAATAGTACCTAAATATTTTAAATAAGACTTTCTGGCGGAACCATAAACAACAGACCCATAATCTAATTTAGATCTTATCAGAGATCGGTAAAGATGTAATAAAGTGTACCGATCTGCTCCCCAACTTGTATGAGCTAAAACTTTCAAAAGATTCAAAGAAATGACAATTCAATTGTATTATTTTGTGTTTTAAATCCATTTTATAAAGAGATTAAGACTAAACTCCGTTCAGAAAATCTGAATCATCGATTTTTTCGTTTCTCGCTTTTAATACTCATTTTAGCCCATATATCACTATGGAAAAGTTGAAGACCTCACCCTCCGCCGATTTCTCCAGCAAGTCGTATACCTCTGCGACAGTCAGGAAAGGCTGTGATTATTTGGAGAAAATTGCAAAACAAAGAAATGAGACCACAGACTAAGTCCATTTGATGATGATTGTCAGGTAAAATAATAAATATTCAAATCCATGTGATGTACTTTATAAATAGATATGCAATTACGACACACCTTACATTCGAATGGCTAGATAGAAGCTCACTAGGAACGGGGAGCCACTAGCGCGATATGCTGTCAACAGTAGTCAAAATGAATTATACCGATATCAGATGTGGTGTCACAGCTAATGATTTTCCATGAAGTGATCGTGCAAATAAAATATAGACGCCCTTGTAATTTACAAGAGTAGTGACGACTTCTATATATGGTTTAAAAGGGTGTGTCGAACCTGTCAGAATGTCTGTGAAAGAAAATTAGGATTTTGCAATTTTCTCCAAATAATCACAGCCTTTCCTGGCTGTCGCAGAGGCATACGACTTGCTGGAGAAATCGGCGGAGGTTGAGGTCTACAACTTTCCCACAGTGTTATATGGGCTAAAACGAGTATTAAAAGCGATAAACGAAAAAATCGATGATTCAGATTTTCTGAACGGAGTTTAGAAAATATATTGGAGCTGCAATTGGTGATATAGATCTGCTACCACCAGCTCGTGGTGTTGATGACCTCGATCTGTTATTGCCACTTGGTGATGATGGAGTTTTAGCGAACTCCATGTCACTGTCACTCAAAGATCCGAATCTGTTCTGAAATTTTATATTGTCTCTTTCCATTTTACGTTGTCTGTCTGTTTGTCTTTGAGACAATTGATGTTTTTTGATCGGATCTTCCGATCCCTTATTAGTTCGAACTGAATCGGGTTTCTCTTTTACATTCGGCGCTGGCTTCGGTACGGTCGCTGTCGACCGATTCGGGGCAACCTGGATTGCGCCATTTGACAAATTGGTGGAACTTTGTGGTGCTGGAGTGAGTTTTCTCCATGCACCAGATTTTTTCAGTTCAGCTATGTATGATTCAGCAGTTTATGTTGCGGAGCTGGTATATTTTACACCAGCACCCTTTGTGATGCTGGCGAAACTGGTGGTTTGTGTTATGTATCGCTCTTCGACAATTTTCCGCGCTTCTAGGAATGTTATCACCCTTTGGTATTTGACGGTGAGTATTTCTTTTTCTTTTTTCCACGCTGGACAGTCTCGGGAGAAAACAGCATGTTTGCCATCACAATTGACGCATTTGGGTTCATTTTTGCAGTTCAGGTGATTATCAACATGCTTTTCTTCACCACAATTAGGACAGAGTTTTTTCTCTGACATCTGCTTTCGTGATGGCCAAAAGCCTGGCAAGAGTAACATCTAAGAGGGTTTTGGATGTATACCTCTACGTTAATGGAAAGGTATGCTACTTTGATTTTCTTGGGTAGAATTGGTGTATTAAAAGTCAACACATAAGTTGCTGTTGGTTTTAGTACACCATTTCTACGGACTTTGATGTTACCAACACCAATTACTCCTTGATCTTCAGGTTATCAATGATCTCTTCGTCTGTGCAAGGACGCAGTTCTGGACTGCGAATTACTCCTTTAGATGAGTTAAGTGTGTTGTGAAGAGATACTTTTACTGAAAGATCAAAGAGCTTTTTGGTGGCGAGCAGGCTTACAACTTGCTGCTTTCTCTCGAGTTCCAAGAGAAGGTCACCTGATTTGAGTGCTTTAATACTCTTTGGATGTCCGGCTATTACTACAATACATTTCTCGATAACAAAGGGAGAAAGGCTTGATACAGTTCGTGTATCGTCAAGCGACGTGACGACCAAGAAACGCGGAACATTGTCAAAGTTTGGTTCAGCAGACTGCTGACTAGATTGTTGACTTGACTGCTGACTGGATTTTTGACTGTGTTCATCCGATTCGGATGAATCCTCGTATTTTTTAACGTTTAGTTGCGTTGCGGTTAGGTGCGTGGTTGCCGTTATGTTTTTTTTCCATTTGCCATAAGGAAAAAATCCTAGTTTCGTCCCAAGTGCTCTCCGCCCTCCTTGGAGCCCTACAAGGGAACACCATAATGGAGTGGTTATCCAACTCGCAGGTGTTTGAGATACACGTGAGATTTACTCGTATAAACAAAATGCCTGCACGATTGATCCGTTTAGCCACCGCCTTCTAGAGATAAAAAGACAGAAAAGGGTAAGGTAAATGGGCATATGGTTGGTAACAGGAAAGATACAAAAAGAGTTGAAGAGAAAGCGAAGCGGTATCTCTAGGGCTCGGCGTGACCAGCCGATTGACCGTGCCGGACCGCACGGCCACCCGTCTACACCGAAAAGCCAGGCCAAAGAGGCGTGTTGGGCACCTGAAGCACCGCCACCTCAGGTAACCCTCAACCTCCAGGATCCCTTTTTCCGGCTTACGCCACCCACGGCAAACGGGTGGTACTTCCTTTAGCTCTTCCAAGTGGGCACAGGAGCTTGAAGTTCTGTCAGAAAAACTTGTCAAAATAGCCCAAATCGACTATCCTACATAGCTTCGCCAAAGGAAAGGCCTTTGGCGAAGCTATGTATGATAGTCGATTTGGGCTATTTTGACATGTTTTTCTGACAGAACTTCAAGCTCCTGTGAGTAAAATGAACAAACAATATCACAAACCAGTGCTTCAGCTGAAGTGCACGACCCGCCAGATGCTTTAAGCTTTATGAGTGTTACCATATATGGGTATGGCGGCCATTTTGGTCATGTGACCTGGACCTAAAACGGTTCCCCCAATAAATGCGCCTTATCGTAAGGAACAAAAATATATCTTATACTTTAGTACTGTATTCTGAATCGTTTGCAGGATAAAATGCATTCTCACTTTTCCAGTACAAAAGCATATGTGTCAAAGTTTGACCTAGGCACAAAGAAGGTCAAGGTCAACCCAGGGTCACCATTTTAGCAATTTATGATGGGCCTACGTCCTAGATGCTATTTATCAAGTTTCGTGGAAATCTGCCCGGGTGGTTCTGGAGAAGACTATTTTTGAAGGGTTTTTACCATATATGGCTTGGCGGCCATTTTGGTCATGTGACCTGGACCCCATGAGCAAATTTTGGTTTCCCTATCCCATAGAGGCTCCATATGAAATTTGACTTATATCGGCCCAACGGTTTCCGAGGAGAAGCAGTTCAAAAATTTTCAAATTTTTTGCCTCGGCGAGGCTATACTAAATGGAATGTAATATTTCTCAAGCTCATTGGTTAGATCTCATTGATATCTATCAGTATGCCAATGGAATGTAATATTTCGCAAGTTCATCTGTAAGATCTCACTGATATCTATCAGTATGCCAAAAATTGTTTAAATATTCCAAGCGGTTAAGTCACTATCACCAATTTTCACAAACGGGTTACGGACGGACAGACAGACAGACCATATATGGCTTGGTGGCCATTTTGGTCATGTGACCTGGACCCCATGAGCAAATTTTGGTTTCCCCCGTCCCATAGAGGCTTCATATGAAATTTGATTTCAACCGGCCCAACGGTTTCCGAGGAGAAGCAGTTCGAAAATTTTCACATTTTTCGCCTCGGCGAGGCTATACTAAATGGAATGTAATATTTCGCAAGTTCATTGGTTAGATCTCATTGATATCTATCAGTATGCCAAAAATTTGTTTAAATTTAATATTCCAAGCGGTTAAGTCACTATCACCAATTTTCACAAACGGGTTACGGACGGACCCAAAGAAGGTCAAGGTCAACCCAGGGTCACCATTTTAGCAATTTATGATGGGCCTACGTCCTAGATCCTATTTATAAAGTTTCGTGGAAATCTGCCCAGTGGTTCTGGAGAAGACTATTTATGATGGGTTTTTACCATATATGGCTTGGCGGCCATTTTGGTCATGTGACCTGGACCCCATGAGCAAATTTTGGTTTCCCTATCCCATAGAGGCTCCATATGAAATTTGACTTAAATCGGCCCAACGGTTTCCGAGGAGAAGCAGTTAAAAAAATTTCATATTTTTTGCATCGGCGCGGCTATACTAAATGGAATGTAATATTTCGCAAGCTCATTGGTTAGATCTCATTGATATCTATAAGTATGCCAAAAATTGTTTAAATATTCCAAGCGGTTAAGTCACTATCACCAATTTTCACAAACGGGTTACGGACGGACAGACAGACAGACCATATATGGCTTGGCGGCCATTTTGGTCATGTGACCTGGACCCCATGAGCAAATTTTGGTTTCCCCCATCCCATAGAGGCTCTATATGAAATTTGACTTCAATCGGCCCAACGGTTTCCGAGGAGAAGCAGTTCAAAAATTTTCACATTTTTTTTGCCTCGGCGAGGCTATACTAAATGGAATGCAATATTTCGCAAGTTCATTGGTAAGATCTCATTGATATCTATCAGTATGCCAAGCACTGTTTAAATAATCCAAGCGGTTAAGTCACTATCACCATTTTTCACAAACGTGTTACGGACGGACAGACAGACAGACCATATATGGCTTGGTGGCCATTTTGGTCATGTGACCTGGACCCCATGAGCAAATTTTGGTTTCCCCCGGCCCATAGAGGCTTCATATGAAATTTGATTTCAATCGGCCCAACGGTTTCAAAAAAGAAGCAGTTCGAAAATTTTCACATTTTTCGCCTCGGCGAGGCTATACTAAATGGAATGTAATATTTCGCAAGTTCATTGGTTAGATCTCAGTGATATCTATTAGTATGCCAAAAATTGTTTAAATATTCCAAGCGGTTAAGTCACTATCACCAATTTTCACAAACGGGTTACGGACGGACCCAAAGAAGGTCAAGGTCAACCCAGGTTCACCATTTTAGCAATTTATGATGGGCCTACGTCCCAGATGCTATTTATCAAGTTTCGTGGAAATCTGCCCAGTGGTTCTGGAGAAGACTATTTATGAAAGGTTTTTACCATATATGACTTGGCGGCCATTTCGGTCATGTGACCTGGACCCCATGAGCAAATTTTGGTTTCCCTATCCCATAGAGGCTCCATATGAAATTTGACTTATATCGGCCCAACGGTTTCCGAGGAGAAGCAGTTCAAAAATTTTCAAATTTTTTGCCTCGGCGAGGCTATACTAAATGGAATGTAATATTTCTCAAGCTCATTGGTTAGATCTCATTGATATCTATCAGTATGCCAAAAATTGTTTAAATATTCCAAGCGGTTAAGTCACTATCACCAATTTTCACAAACGGGTTACGGACGGACAGACAGACAGACCATATATGGCTTAGCGGCCATTTTGGTCATGTGACCTGGACCCCATGAGCAAATTGTGGTTTCCCCCATCCCATAGAGGCTCAATATGAAATTTGACTTCAATCGGCCCAACGGTTTCCAAGGAGAAGCAGTTCAAAAATTTTCACATTTTTGCCTCTGCGAAGCTATACTAAATAGAATGTAATATTTCGCAAGTTCATTGGTAAGATCTCATTGATATCTATCAGTATGCCAAAATTTGTTCAAATATTCCAAGCGGTTAAGTCACTATCACCAATTTTCACAAACGGGTTACGGACGGACAGACAGACATACCATATATGGCTTGGCGGCCATTTTGGTCATGTGACCTGGACCCCATGAGCAAATTTTTGTTTCCCCCATCCCATAGAGGCTCCATATAAAATTTGCCTTCAATCGGCCCAACGGTTTCCGAGGAGAAGCAGTTCAAAAATTTTCACATTTTTTGCCTCGGCGAGGCTATACTAAATGGAATGTAATATTTTGCAAGCTCATTGGTTAGATTTCATTGATATCTATCAGTATGCCAAAAATTGTTTAAATATTCCAAGCGGTTAAGTCACTATCACCAATTTTCACAAACGGGTTACGGACGGACGGACAGACTGACAGACTGACAGAATGACAGACTGACAGACTGACAGAATGACATGGTGATTTTAGGGCACTCTTAGAAATCAACCGACTACAGTCGGTTGCTTTTTTATTCTGCGGGTCGTGCAATTTTAAACCTAACATTGACCGAATGCGCTATGTGACATGGATGTACTATGATAATCGTATGTTTCATCTGAGGCTTGACGTCCCCGTCAACATAATTTAGGCCGTTTGGGAGACGTTACTTCAAATATGTGGCACTTAAACCCGTCAATGAGATGCAATGTCATCTCAAGCCCCGCCGCCCAATGAAACCAAAACCTGAAAATATATCAAACCGTTCGAAAGATGCTCTATCTCTGGCTGGGCCCATCGGAGTCTAACTGTTGGTTTTCTTTTGCTCCGGCATTTCAGTGGTTTCTTGCTGTCGGGTCCTCGGCGTTGTTTCGTCTCTGTGGTTGTGTGGTGTTTAATGGTCGCGGGGATGTTGCACTGGTGAGTTAGGAGACCTGAACAAATTATTGTCTAAATCGCGACGGAAGTAAGGGCGGCGATGGTGGCCACGTAAAATCGATTTAAGCCCCACAGTGGAATTCGTTTCCGCTGACCGTTCCAAGGCGGTTCTTCTGTCGCGGTTTATTTTTGTTATGGTTTGTCTTTGAGTGTTTGTGTCGCTTATAGTATTTTATTTTTGATAACCTATCGGCCATTTTGTGGGAAAGTAGCTGTCCTTTTGGCTTTCTCCTATTGATGTTTCCATTAGGGTCTGTTGTTTCATGTTTGTGGTTCTCTCCCTTTGGTGTCTCTGATGGGAGCTGTGGGTTAATTGTATCGATTCCTGATCATTGCCTCCACCTCTATTTTGTATCCTAGTACCTAAGAGGTGAGGTGCTGTTCGCATTTAGGCAGCTAACGTTTCTTCTTCTGTAAAGGAAGAAGCTTTTCCGTAGTAAACATGTCCGATTTGATGTGCAAGCCTACAGATTTTATATATAAGACAACCGGACGTGCTGCAAATTGTAAATTGCAGAACGTCTGACAAACTAATCGCTTGTTAAAAGCCAGATTTAACGAAAACTATCGTAGGTAAGCCTAAAATCTGACACTTTCTTGTTTAAACGTACAGGTCATTCTGTAAATGGTATTTCTATACAACTGGTGAAAACATTTACCATGATATAAATTCTACAGCTGATTTGAAATTATTAAACGACACGCAACTGAATAAAAATGGATTAAATTATTACAGGCACCCTTTCCATTTGGCTTTATTTGTTTGTTTGTTTGATTTGAGGTTTAACGCCCCCGACAACACTGTAAACGTCATTTTGGAGACGTTGCTTCTTTTGTGGCTTTTACCCGACATTGAGATGAAACGACTTCTCAAGCCCTGTCGCCCAATGAAACCAATAGGGTTTATTAGCATGGACGGTCCCCCTCGCACCGCGGTTCCTGGACAGGCTTAGATCCTCTAAGCGGTTTACCAGTACTAGTGTGCGGGCCGAATTCAGCTCTGCGTGGAAGCATCATGCAGCCCACATATTTCTTCAAGCCCCTATGGGCGGGGGCTTTCCATTTCGTTTTAATGACAACATTTATCATGAGGGTAATTTGCCAAATTTTGATATTTTCTTGCTTCTGGACTGTCGAAAGCGTAAAAGTAGATCGCATGGCACCAGAAAAAAAGACAAATATAAATGTAAATTACGCGCTTTGAAAAGAAACAATACCAGGCTGAATCGACTGTCCATAATATTATTGAATCACGACCGCCACTCAATGCTTGTATTTCTAGTTCATTATCCATTTCTGTATTATGTATTCTGGGCACCGACGCGAATAAATTCTCCTATAGTCCTTATCCTATGATGCTGCTCTTTTAACTAGAGGTTATACTCACCATTCTCTTCGTCCTTTCATCGATTCTGAAATTAATCACAAACGTCATTACATTAAAATATCTTTCATTAAATATAGATTTACCAAGAATCTTCTGGGCCAGTTCGGTGATTTCTTCGATTCCTGCTTATTTTCAAATTTCTAAAAAACCCATAATTTGCTATAAATACTGTGAACCTGTTACATCTATCATTTTTAATTTTGATTCTTGATAGTGATAATAACACTCCTGATACCAGAGATTATAAAAACTCAGTGTATTGCTATCCTGTTGCTGGTCATATAATTACTGGCAATTTAAAAATATTCCTGATTCTAGGATATGAAATATCATTTCTAAAGGACAGAAATGTTTCAATAAGTGTAGAGTAGAATTCGCTGCTGCATTTAACGAATTTCGTAATCGATGGTGTAAACGAGAGTATGTTGAGCATAAAGCCCTTAAAAAGGAGACTTAGCATTCTGAAACTATTGAACAAACGCATTTCTTTTTACTCTCAAAATACGAACGTATTACCTCCAAATCCTAAGGCGTCTTTAAGTCACCTTAAACTAGGTATTCAAGAATTTCCTAAGAAGTTTGTTTTGGCTGCAGCAGATAGACTGTTAACGGTGCCGTCGTCGTTTGCTGAGGATTCGAGCCCGTGTGCGGCCGCAGAACTTTATGAGTTATTAACTTCATGTTTTATTGCCATCGGGGAACATGCGATTAAATATTGCGGCAAGGTATTTGAGGAATCGGGGAGAAATCTGTTTAGGTCAATAAAAATTCTAATCAGTGAAATTTTTCTCTGTCTGTGGTCGTGCCCATCGGAGTCTAACGGATGGTTTCTTTTGCTCCAGCATTTCAGTGGTTTCTTGCTGTCGAGTCCTCACCGTTGTTTCATCTCTGTGGGGCTGTTTTATTTTTGTGTTCACGGAGATGTTGCACTGATGAGTTGGACTGAACCTTGGTCTAGTTCTATCCTACATGTGTATGGGCAGTGAAGGCCCTGGCAGGTCTGTGCAGATGCGCAGTCGCGCCTGTGCCTTTATGGTCGCATATGCGATAAGTACCGAAATCTTATGTGCTGGCTCATATATAGAGCAGTGCTTCAAACGTATGACTTAGGAGTATTCATGTTCTATTGAACTTCAGTAGCCCCCGCCCATCGGGGTTTTAAGAAATATTGTTTGTTTGATTTGAGGTTTAACGTCCCCGTCAACACTGCAAAGGTCATTTTGGAGACGTTGCTTCCAATGTTGTGCTGCATGATGCTTCCAAGCAGAGCTGAAACCGGTCTGCACACGAGTAAATAAAAATCAAAAATGAGTTCCTTTAAGAGCAATGAAAACATTCATAAGAAAGAAGATGGGCCATACTACATAGTTTCGGCTAATAAAGCCTCATCAGTGACCCTGTAATGATCCGGCAAGGAAAGTCAGAGGAAACGTACTACAATTTTGCGAATTTCGAATAGGCAGTCGATTCAAAGACTGATATAAATCCAAAAGGGGTCCAAATAATTAAAAACCTGTCTAGAATGAGTCTAAACCAATGATGATTTATTTCTGATTTCTCAGAATATTCACGATGATCTGATGATGATGATGATTTCGTGTTTAACGATGCGTCAACCCTCTTTGTGGGTCATAAGCGTCAAACGGTTAATGGTTAAACGGCAAGAATAATTATGATGATATTAAAAGTAAAAAGTCAGAATGATAATGTATAAAAATCTGAAACAGTTAAATCTTATAAAAAAGTCCAATTTCTTTTAAGAATAAAATAATATTATCAACAGGTACATCTCGAAACAGTTGTTGCAAAGTGTCAGCTTTGAAATATAAAATACGTGAGGGTGAAAAGTCAACACAGTCAATTAGGATATGTTTCACAGTGAATGGCTGATCACAACCTACACAAGAAGGCTGATCATCACCATTAAAAATATAAGAATGAGTAACTCTAGTATGGCCGATGCGCAGTCGTGTTAATACTACGTCCTCTTTTCTGGAAAACTGTGGAGGAGAGCATTTTGTACTAACGGCAGGTTTAATGGCACGGAGTTTGTTATTTATTGCACGGTCCCATTCGCCTTGCCATTCCGACAAGATGTATCTGTTGATAAATGGTTTAAAATTATTAAAAGGAATTTTAAAAACAGATGGATCAAGATTGAGCGATTCCTTTGCTTTCTTGTCAGCATATTCATTGCCGACAATGCCAATATGGCTCGGAAGCCAGCAAAACAAGATTTGGTGTGTTTTAGAAATTTCATGATGTTTTTCGATCAATTTTAGAATTTGAGGATTTTTAGATGATGAATGGTCTAAAGCCTTAAGCACAGAAAGTGAATCAGAAAATATAATTGCTTTTTGAATTGTTGAAGAACTGATAAAATCTAAAGCTAGGTCTATTGCTTTGGCTTCAGCTGTAAAAATAGATGAACCATCTGGAAGGCGCATGGTTTTGTGCGTATCTTTAGAAACATACGCACAACCAACTTTATCTCCTTCTTTGGAACCATCAGTATAGACTTGCTGGTAATCGTCGTAACGTGATTGCAGTACCTGAAAGTTTTGTTTGAGAAGTATCGGATTTGATTCGGATTTTTTGCCATCATGTAAGTCGAACAGAATAGAAGGTTGTTTAATACACCAAGATGGAACTTCGGCGGTTTCATGTTTTTGAATATTTTTAAGGTCGATACCTGAATTTTCCAGCAGTGGTAAAATACGCAATCCAAAAGGTTTAATTGCTGTGGGTTTAGTTTCATACCTATCTACAAATTGAGGTGGAAATGAAATTTTGGATGCCGGGTTAGATGGATTTGCAGCAAGTCTAATAGCATACTGAAGAGAAAGTTTCTCTCTGCGCGAGGTTAAAGATGGTTCACCTGCTTCTACATAAAGGCTTAATACGGGAGAAGTACGAAAGGCTCCCATGGCCAGACGAAGGCCTTGGTGATGGATAGTATCCAAGGATTTTAAATAGGACTTTCTGGCAGAACCATAAACAACAGACCCATAATCTAATTTAGATCTTATTAAAGACCGGTAAAGATGTAATAAAGTATACCGATCTGCTCCCCAACTTGTATGAGCTAAAACTTTCAAAAGATTCAAAGCTTTTAAGCATTTCGCTTTAAGATATTTAATATAGGGAATAAAAGATAACTTTTGATCAAATATGACCCCAAGAAATTTGGCTTCTTCAACAACAGGAATTTGTGATCCGTATAAAAACAGGGAAGGATGTTCGTGTTTCTTCCGTAGTTTACAAAAATGAACACACTGCGTTTTCGACTTGGAGAACTTGAAACCATTTTTATCAGTCCATTCTTCTATTCTTTTTAAATTTTGTTGTAACTTTCGTTCAATTGTTTTCATATTTTTTGAACGGTAACATATACAAAAATCATCAACATACAATGAACAATCAGTTTTGTCGTCCAAACATTGTACAATATTGTTTATTTTGATGTTAAATAGCGTAGTTGAAAGAATACTACCCTGTGGGACACCCTGTTCTTGATCATAGAAATCTGACACGGTAGACCCCACACGCACCTGAAACATGCGCTCCCCTAAAAAGCTTTCAAAAAAATGGGAAGTTTTCCTCTTAAGCCAATGTTATGTAGATCTTTCAATATTCCATAACGCCATGTTGTGTCATATGCTTTCTCCAAGTCGAAAAAGACAGCTACTACGTGTTCTTTGTTAATAAAAGCATCTCGTATAAATGTTTCTAGTCTTATTAAATTGTCATTGGTACTACGTTCCGAACGAAAGCCCGATTGATATTCTGAAATGAGGTTGTTGGACTCTAAGTACCAGACTAATCTCTTGTTTATCATTCTCTCCAATGTTTTACACAAACAACTTGTCAAAGCTATCGGACGATAATTTGTAGGTTCTGCATGATCTTTCCCTGGTTTCGGAATTGGTACAACTGTAGCTACACGCCAGCTCTCAGGACAGACCCCCGTTTCCCAAATATTATTAAAGATATCTAAAAGTGTTGTAAGAGAACTTTTTGGCAGATGCTTAAGCATCTGATAATGAATTTCATCGGGGCCGGTTGCCGTATCATGTGATTTTTCAATGGCTTCAACGAGTTCGGATAAGTTAAAAGGTTTATGTATTCTTCGTGATTAAGTGATTTAAAGTTTAGATTTCTTTTCTCTTGGTTCTTTTTGACATTTCTAAAAGTGTCAGAGTAATTACGCGATGATGAATTTCTCAAGAATGTGTGCCCAAGAGTATCTGAAATATCTTTTTTTGTTGAAGCTATTGTGTCAAATTCAGTATTTAAATGTGTAAAACTAGAAGACTTTGTTTTTCCTGAAATTTTTCGTACCATATCCCAAACCTTTTTAATGGGGGTTTTATAGTTCAATTTGGAGACATATTCTCTCCATGACTTTCGTTTGGAAGCTCGGATTGTTCGCCGAGCTTTAGCTCTAAAAACTTTTACGTCGTTGAGCTTTTCTGAAGTGGGATTTTTGCAGAACTTATTTAGAGCCTGTTTACGCTTTTTAATAGCTTCTTTACAGTCATTATTAAACCAAGGCTTGCTTTTCTTAGTATTTGTGGAGGTCTTTGGAATGCATTGTTCTGATATGCTAATAAGTGTATCTGTGAAATCAGAATCAATATCGGATGATTCATTAAAATGATCAATTGATAACTCTTCTTCACATAAATTATGGAATAATTCCCAGTCGGCTTTATTCATTTTCCATTTCTGGTTACAGTCCTCATCTGGTTCGTTTACACTCTCAATTATAACAGGGAAGTGATCACTTCCGCACTGATCATCATGAACAGACCAGTCATAGTCCAAGAAGAGAGATGGGTGACACAAAGAGAGATCTAAAGAAGACAAATGACCTGTCGCAGGGTGAAGGTAAGTATAAGATTTATCATTCATCAAGCAAAGATCGCTCTTTGCAATAAAATCTTCGACAAGTGAACCTCTGTTATTGATATCTTTACAGCCCCATAGAATATTGTGACCATTGAAGTCGCCAACTAAAAGATATGGCGATGGAAGTTGACTCAGCAATGAGTCAAGATGTTCCGGCTTTAAAGAAAATGAGGGTGGGATATATAGAGAGCAAATTGTAGTTTCTTTATCCAGAGAAACCGATACTGCTATAGCTTGTAGGTCTGTTTTTAATTTGATCTCTCTTTGTGGTAAACATGATTTAACAAAAATTGAACTGCCACCAGATGGTCTGTTACCATCAGAATAGATATAGTTGTATGTATTGAAACCCCTGACATCAATGTTGTCATCAGTTTTTAAAAAAGTTTCTTGCAAACAAAAAACCGATGGGTTTAATAACGAAATAAGTAATAACAGTTCGTTATAATTTGATTTAAGACCTCGACAATTCCATTGTATTATTTTGTGTTTTAAATCCATTTTATGAAGAGATTAAGACTAGAAACTATATTGGAGCTGCAATTGGTGATATAGATCTGCTACCACCAGCTCGTGGTGTTGCAGACCTTGATCTGTTATTGCTACTTGGTGATGATGGAGCTTCAAACTCCATATCACTGTCACTCAAAGATCCGAATCTGTTCTGAAATTTTATATTGTCTCTTTCCATTTTACGTTGTCTGTCTGTTTGTTTTAGAGACAATTGCTTTTTCGGATCTTCCGATCCCTTATTAGTTCGACCTGGGTCGAGTTTCTCTTTTACATGCGGCGCTGGCTTCGGTACGGTCGCTGTCGACCGATCCGCAGCAACCTGGATTGCGCCATTTGATAAATTGGTTGAACTTTGTGGTGCTGGAGTGGATTTGCTCCATGCACCGGATTTCTTTAATTCAGCTATGCATGATTCAACAGTCTGCGTTGCGGAGCTTGAAACTTGTTTACCAGCACCCTTTGTGATGCTGGCGTAACTGGTGGTTGGTGTTGTGTATCGTTCGTCAACAATTTTCCGCGCTTCTGGGAATGTCATCCCCCTTTGGTATTTGACAGTAAGTATTTCTTTTTCTTTTTGCCATGCCGGACAATCTCGAGAGAAAACAGCATGCTTGCCACCACAATTTACACATTTGGCCTCATTTTTACAGTTTTGATGATTATCGACATGTTTTTCTTCACCACAATTTGGACAGAGTTTTTTCTTTTGACATCTGCTTTCGTGGTGGCCAAAAACCTGACACGAGTAACATCTAAGAGGGTTTGGTATATAAACATCCACGTTAACTGAAAGATATGCTACTTTGATTTTCTTGGGTAGAACTGGTGTATTAAAAGTCAACACGTAAGTACCCGTTGGTTTCAATACACCACCTCTACGAACTTGGATGTTACGTACACCAATGACGCCTTCCGATCTCAAGTTCTCAACTATCTCTGCATCGCTGCAAGGACGGAGCTCTGGGCTGCGGATAACACCTTTGCATGAGTTAAGTGTATTATGCAGAGATACTTTGACCTTGAGATCGAAGAGCTTTGTGGTACCAAGCAGGCTTTTTACCTGCTGTTCTCTCTCGACTTCTAGTAAAAGGTCACCTGACTTAAGCTTTTTAATGCTTTTGGGATGTCCGGCTATGGAAATGATGCTCTTTTCAATCACAAATGGTGATAAACTTGACACAGTGCGTGTATCTTCACATGAAGACATTACCAAGAAGCGTGGAAAATTAAGTTGCTTTGGTGCTGCAGACTGCTGGCTTGACTGTTGACTAGACTGCTGACTGGGTTCATCCGTTTCGGATGATTCCTCGTCTTTTTTACGTTTAGGTGCGTTGCGGTTAGGTGCGTGGTTGCGGTTATGTTTGTTTTTAGGAGCCATAAGAAAAAAATCCTAGTTTCGTCCCAAGTGCTCTCCGCCCTCCACGGAGCCCTACAAGGGAACACCATAATGGAGTGGTTATCCAACTCGCAGGTGTTAGAGATACACGTGAGATATACTCGTATAAACAAAATGCCTACACGATTGATCCGTTAAGCCACCGCCTTCTAGAGATAAAAAGACAGAAAAGGGTAAGGTAAATGGGCATATGGTTGGTATCAGGAAAGATACAAAAAGAGTTGAAGAGAAAGCAAAGCGGTATCTCTAGGGCTCGGCGTGACCAGCCGATTGACCGTGCCGGACCGCACGGCCACCCGTCTACACCGAAAAGCCAGGCCAAAGAGGCGTGTTGGGTACCTGAAGCACCGCCACCTCAGGTAACCCTCAACCTCCAGGATCCCTTCTTCCGGCTTACAGGACGCCACCCACGGCAAACGGGTGGTACTTCCTTTAGCTCTTCCCAGTGGGCACAGAGACCACAGCGGCAATGTGCCCAGTGGGAATTGAGCCCCCAGGGCCACGGCAAGGCAGGAAGTCTAATACCTGGGGGTTCA
This sequence comes from Lucinisca nassula, assembly GCA_963580285.1. Taxonomy (NCBI): domain Eukaryota; kingdom Metazoa; phylum Mollusca; class Bivalvia; order Lucinida; family Lucinidae; genus Lucinisca; species Lucinisca nassula. Next base: position 68,983,178 of record OY757025.1, on the reverse strand, counting down.
CGATGATCTCAAAGGACCAAAAGTAAAATGTAAACTGCACTATGGTTGATGTACGGGGAGACGTTTTACCGCCGCCACACGGCACAACACCAGCTGCAGTGAAGGCAAATAAAAATCAAAAATGAGTTCCTTTAAGAGCAATGAAAACATTCATAAGAAAGAAGATGGGCCATACTACGTAGTTTCGGCTAATAAAGCCTCATCAGTGACCCTGTAATGATCCGGGAAAGAAAGCCAGAGGAAACGTACTACAGTTTTGCGAATTTCGAATAGGCAGTCGATTCAAAGACTGATATAAATCCAAAAGGGGTCCAGATTATTAAAAACCTGTCTAGAATGAGTCTAAACCAATGATGTTGATGTACGGGGAGACGTTTTACCGCCGCCACACGGCACAACACCAGCTGCAGTGAAGGCAAATAAAAATCAAAAATGAGTTCCTTTAAGAGCAATGAAAACATTCATAAGAAAGAAGATGGGCCATACTACGTAGTTTCGGCTAATAAAGCCTCATCAGTGACCCTGTAATGATCCGGGAAAGAAAGCCAGAGGAAACGTACTACAATTTTGCGAATTTCGAATAGGCAGTCGATTCAAAGACTGATATAAATCCAAAAGGGGTCCAAATAATTAAAAACCTGTTTAGAATGAGTCTAAACCAATGCTGATTTATTTCTGTTTTTCTCAGAATATTCACGATGATCTCAAAGGACCAAAAGTAAAATGTAAGCCTGCCCAGGCAGTGCAGTGCGAGTCGGCTCGTCCATGCTTATAACTCATTGGGCGGTAGGACTTGAGATGTCATTTCATCTCAATGTCGGATAAAATTCCCACAACATTCGAAGCAACGTCTCCAAAATGACCTTTACAATGTTGACGGGGACGTTTAACTTCTAATCAAACAAACAAATTGAACTTCACATGGCTTATCTGTCGTGTAGGTCGATTGGTCGATGGAGAGTCGGACAGTTCCGTCTTGGGCTGGATGGCTGTCCCAATCAGCTGCAGGGACAAAATGCTCCCTTTCGAGCATCGAGTTTATGACACCATTAAATCAGTGCATAAATGAAAATTCCATAGTTCAATACTGTACATTTTGGAACAGTCACTAAAGGCAAGTAGTGAATTTGGTCAGGAGTGCGCTATTGTCACTTTCGACTTGGCTGTTGCCAAAAGAGCTTATGCCTTGGTTTGGGTTTACAAAGGGGTTAGTAAGAATGGGTGTTTTCCACACAATCTACTCACTACTTGGAACCATAGGAAAGATGATGAAAGGTAGTGTTTTTTCAGAGATAATTATAGAATTTGGCATTTGTGCGAGTGGATAATTGGATAGTGTTGTCAGGAAAGCACTTCAACCGAGCTATACGTGTGCATAAGCTGTTATTGGCTTCTGTTGATGCGATTTGAACAAGATCACCCACGCGATGAAAGCTTGTCGGGTGACACGTTCAGTATGCTGAATGATCTCACTGAGACCCCCTGCAAAGATACTTTGAGCAATGTTCAGCAGTCTAAGAAATTCAGAAATTACTTTGAGACGTATGCTTCGTTCAAGTCGGAAATTCTGAATGGCACACATGGTAAAACCGCCCAGTTCTGGGCGAGGTACACGGGAATAATTCAGATGGTATTGACACTTATCAGAGTTTGATATGCATATCGCAGCTCTGTATGCTCTGTGTCCAATGTTCTTTGTATACGAGCACACCAATTACGCACCATATGTCCCCGTGTATCTGATGACACTGTTGAACTTGTCTGCCATACACCCGGGATGCAAAGAACTACTCGAACAGAATGGGTTTAGTGTGCCACGGTCAACTGTACCTTGCTCTAGAAATGTTGTTTATATAACAATCGAGCAAACTATAAACCGTCACGCCAAATCACAAGGAGGCATTATATGCTTCAGCAGGAACTACGCTGCCTATTTCAGATGGTGCATTACTCGCCATCTCAGAGCTCAGTATGTTGAAGCCACTCTTCAACGCACAGAAATGAGCTAGGATGAAATCTCAAGTCACAAAGACTTAAGGCCAGCTCAAATATAAAGCAGTGAACACGATGTAAAACGAGTACTGGAGGCAAAAACTGGCTTCACCAACCCATTCAGTTCTGGTGTTGATGCCAATAATCTGTACTGTTTGTCTTCGGGTGTTCCTGCTAAGCCTGACACAGCAAAAGATCTGCTTGAAGCACAAGACATTGGCAAGAAGTCTATGGATGATAGAAATTCCATCAAGTCACGCTTAGTTGAAAAGTCCATTCAAACGCAATATGCGGACAACTTTCGCAGCGTGTGAGGTCAAGAAGAAAGTAACCAGTTCCCAAAACAAAATTAGCCAAATAAGAGCTGAACGATCCTCTAGGGCCTGTATCATGGTCACTGGCAACTGCTGATGGCATGCCTGTCAAAACTAACAAGTCCAAACTCCTCTATTACTTGGAAGCAAACATTGAGGCAACAACAGATCGACCAGCTGATGCTATCCATGTCATTGACATGAACGCCATTCTGCAAAGCTTAACAACTACGAGTACCAGACACATTCGAGGAGCTGGCAGAATCTGTTTTTAAATTGTTGCTGAAGGCAAACCGTGTCGATTTCGCCATTGACACTTACGAGCCACAGTCAATAAAGTCGTATGAACGCACACGCATGGGGACAGGGCCAGCACAATTGTTGTCTGTTGCAAAAACCAAGACTCCACATGACTGGAAGAGCTTCATGAGCGACATAGCTCATAAGCCCACTTTTTGATCAGTGGAAGACAAATACGCGAAGAAGAAGTGGTCCGCCTTACCTGCGAAGATGACAAGACGGTATCTGCATATCCGGAAGAATGTTTATTTTCTTGCCAGGAAGAAGCTGATACTAGAATTGTTCTACACTGTCTAAATGTGAGTAAATCAGTGCCTGATACAAGAACCATTTTGTTAGGTCACCGGACACTGATATATTGGTTCTGCTTGCAAGGTATTGCAACGAAAATCCACTTACAAATTTTGTTTGACACCGGTACTGGCAACAAAAGCCGCCTCCTGAATGTCAATGAAATCCTTAAGAGCAAGATATATGTACAGTCTTGCCTTTAATACACTGTGGTTCACAGGTTGTGACACCACTAGTACATTTGTGCGCCGAGGCAAGATTGCTCCATTAAAACTTGTGGAGAAAAAAGTCAGTTTGAATAGTTCAATTCAGAACCTATTTAACTTCACTGCAACTGGTGCTTTGCCGTGAGGTTGCCGTAAAAAGGCTCCCCGTACATCCATCATAGTGCAGATTATATTTTCTGGTCCTTTGGGATCATTGAGTTCATTTTGAATCATCTGGAAAATAGAGTTCTGCTTAAGCCGGTGCTAGGGGTGTAGCACATTTCAGTACTGGTCATGAACAGACTCAATAAAACCGAGACTGTTATTTTCGTTTATTTGGTGTTTTCTTTGCTTCCAAAGGAACTAACTATTCAGAACTTATTGTTCCCATTCTAAACAAGTTAAGACAAGAGTCATTCTGTTCCGGGTCACCCATCGGTGGCATGGAAACATTCACATGTGCTATTTATGGCGGTGCAAATTGCACCAACGTATATAAGTTACGGTATGATATGTTTTGTTTTTTTTTTTCCAAAAAGTATCAAAGCCGTTAAAATGCATTGGACTGGGTGAAAGACAACTTGATTGTCCCACAACAGCTGGTAGACATTCTGTGTAACCAGAATGTTGGGGATGATGGTGAGCAGGACAGTGATGATGATTTGGAAGTGAGATGACAAAAATGGTGGACAGGTGTTTAGGGATGAGTCTGATGAAGACTGATTGATAATGTACAGTAGATTCTAGCCAATGAATACATCGAATTGGTTGCTTTTATCGTTTTTTTATATCCGCACTTTACGAGGAAAAGCGGATTTACTGTAATCGGTCCCATCCGTCAGTCCGTCCGTCCGTCAGTCAGCCAGTCCGTCAGTCAGTCAGTGCACATTTCCTCGTAACGCGAACTCCTCCTAAACCGGTCGTCGTATGGTGTTCATATTTGACATGATGATTGCCTGGGATGTGTAGATTGCACATAAGGTTTCGGATGCTGGCTGTGACCTCCGGGGTCAAAGGTCTTTTTGTAAAAGTGAGGGTATTTGCGATTGGCCCCCAATCGACTTTGCTCTAGTTACAATTCTGCTCAGTTAAACTCTATAACTATATTTTTGGTTTCAGTAGAAAATAAACATATTTATTCTTTCAATTTTATGCCAGTAAATGCCACTTAGTTTTGAGTTATTTTTCTCGGCAAAGAAGCCTTGTGATGATTATGGATCATTTCATTTATATTTCAAGTATAACATGTGTTGCGTTTTACATAATTTCCAGCGGGGCGTATAAAGATTTTAATTTTGTTATGTTACGTAGGTTTTGGCTCACATGAGTTCAAAGGATAAATATTATCCTTCTGGAATGTATTTGCGACAGTTAGCCATCATCAGTTCTTACATCAAAGAGCGTTCTTACATCAAAGATATGCATTATTTTCCGTCTATGCATGTCATGTTAAGTACGTGACTCAAGCAAGCATATGTGTATGCTGAAATACTATAAATCAAGATGGACTTACATGTTTGTATGACTAGCTTCAATCAGTTGATTGAAAACACAATGTTTCGTGTCAAAACAATATAATTAAGATTTGTTACTCTAATGTTTGAATTTCTGTGGTACGTACGTTACATTATCAAAGTTTGATTCAAGTACAGTGAAAAATAAAGAAAAAATATTTGCTTTTTGATCCTTAAATCTGTATTATACAATATTGCGTTTGAGAGTTGTTTCAATTTCATATGCCAAAATTTTCATTTATTTGCATTTTATGGGTATGATAGTTACTATGTGCGTAACAGTTAATTTATCGCAGAGTACTTAAGATAGAAGAATAAAATTTTTAGTAATGGAAAGGTAATTGATTACAAATGCAGATGCACATTATAATTTTGCCAATTTTTCAGTTAAGACGTTTTAAGGGGGTGTTAATTTAGACTTTTTAACCAATTTATTGAATAAATTAAAAAAGGTAAAGTATCTTACACCACGTTATACACATACCATCTACTTTAGTCTATAGATGCAGCTCTACTAGAGTTGTATTTAACACTACACCAAATTATAAAATTTAATCATGTCTATTTTACTTTTCTAAAGTTTTATTATATACATAATTTGTTACAATTATTGACAGTAATGTAAGTTACAGGCTGTAAACGGGTAACGCCCCAACGGGCAGATGGCCAACATTCTGCAAAATGCTCGCCAGACATTAGGCTTTAAGAAAAATATAGTGTATAAAAAACCCCAGAGGGGGGTAGGTAAACCATATCTGGCCAGCGGCCTATGAACACTTAACTTTGCAACTGCAACGCTTAGTGTCCAACATGGACACTTAACATTGCAGTCGCGACGCTTAGTGTTTATATGGACAATAAGCGCCGTGTGGACAGTAAGCGTTGGACGCTCCAGTGCCGCAAGAGAAGTTGATTTCTTGTATCTTTGGAAGGAGGATGTAAATTTTATCAAATTTTGAGAGATATATCAAAATGAAATAATTTCGAGCGTGAAAGATTTATGGGTCGATTGTTTGTAAACCAAAAGATACTTAGCACGGTAGCTTTACTCTGCTGATGTTCACGTATGTAGGATCCCTAAACATCCGATATCCCTAAGTCTCCGACAAAATCAAAGTTTTTCGGGCATCTGTTGAAAGTGTTGGGGACTAATCAATAATGACATATAGAGAAACATTTGGGAATGTTTAAAAAATATTCTTAATTTAATTTGATTTATTGTCGGGCACTAATCCGTGACACCAGCATCCCTAATGTCCACCTTCACTAAATGTCCGCTAGCATAATTATACTTTTTATCGTTAATAGTAAAATCATATCGTAATAAAGGACAAATCAAGTTAAATCTACGTTAAACAAGAGACCCATGGCCCACTACGCCCACCAGAAGTCAAGTGTGAAAAACTTGTAACGCCCCCCTCCCCCACCCCAATCCCCGCACCGCAGCCAGGTTTTTCAACAAACCATGGTGGTTTGAAAAATCTAGCATTTCAATGCCTGAAATCGAAAGTTTTCAGTTCTTTTTCCCATACATGGGCATGGTAGCCATTTAAGCTACTACAAATTTTAATTCTGGTGCCATAGGCTACAAACTAATCAGAAAAATCTACTGTATTAGAAATGCATAAGTGACCGAATCCGACTTTGACATAAAATAGGTCAAGGTCAACCAAAGGTCAACATTTGATAAAACTTGCTAGAAACATCGATTTTGATGCCACCGGCTACAACAGAGTAAGAAAAATCGAGAGTTTTGTCTATTCCACATGCAAAGGTCTATGTGATCAAGGATGTCATTGATGTAAAATAGGTCATGATCACCCAATGTTACCAATCTTACAAACTTTGTTAGGGACCCGAGTCCCCAATTCAGCATATCAAGTTCCAAGGTCCTCGGTCATTTGGTTCCAGAGAAGATTTCCAGAGGGTTTTTATGCACCCGCCTGCCTTTGCAGGAGTGGGGCATATAGCGTTTCGCCGTGATGTTACGTGCGTACGTTGTATGTCACGTTCGTAACCACCTCGGGCTGAAATGTCGAGCTCAAACCTTGGGCTCGCATTACAGCTCATAATTTTTTACCTGTTGTGCTAATAAGTTGAAATTTGGTATGACATTTACTCAGACCAAGACCTATCAGTTCATGTTCAAGTTGACCCAGGGTCGTGCCCCTGGGTGGGCCCAGGGGTCAGATTGCGTAACAGATCAAAATTGTCATATAGGAATTTGTATGCAAAGCTGTCAAAATGTCTAATTATCTTGAAAATTAATCAGATTCGAACATCTAAACCATATATATAATTGTTCCTTATGATATGACACATTCCATGACACAGACTTTGGGTCCCTACGGTTACCCCTGGGCCATGCCCCTCCCCCTTTGCTTCATTAAAGTCTTTATATCTCAGAAACTATCCATATCCCCACCCCTTAACCATATATATTATTGTTCCTTATGATAAGATGCATTGACTGATACAGACATTTGGTCAATCCCGACACACAGCCCCCCTCAAGGTTAAGGTCACTGTGGCTTGTTTTAGAAAAAAAATTGTCACCGCTCTAGCGCCTACAATTCTTCACCAATTCCAATATAACTTCACACACATATTCTTTATAAAACTATCTCGAGCGAGTTCTACTTTCAAGGTCATGGCCTCAAGGTCAAGGTCACTGTGGCTATTTTTAGGAAAATATTGTCAACGCTCTAGCGCCAACATTTCTTTACTGATTTCAATATAACTTCACACAAATGTTCCTTATGACGAAATCTCGAGCGAGATCGACTTTCAAGGTCATGACCTCAAGGTCAAGGTCACCGTGGCGATTTTTGGAAAAACTTTGTAATCGCACTAGCGTCTACATTTTTTCACCAATTTCAATATAACTTCACACAAATGTTCCTTATAAAAATATCTTATGCGATTTCGACTTTCAAGGTCATGGCCTTAAAGGTGCATTATTGAGCTACCGGGTCTCAATTTTTTTTTTCTGGTTTTTATCTTCAATGCATACTCCTTTGTCATGTGTACACTTTTGGAGCCAAATACAGCTTCAGAACTTTGTGAAAATGGTCGTTTTCATTCGTGTTTACCCTTCGCTCTGAACATGTGTTCGGAATTTCTGTTCTAAAAATAAATCTGTCACTTTACACATACATGGCGACAGTATCGTCTCTGAGTGTCGTTACTTATGGCATGGTATTCGGCATCATATTTTGTTCCGATTCAGGCATGGCCTAAGCGAACAAGGCCAAAAATGAACGTCGCGTGACGTCATATATGGGGATTCTATTTTTGTCACGAACTAAAAATAGATCTAACTAGTGTTCGAAACCTAGTTAGGGAATCCCTCTCAAACTCGTTTACCTGTCATCATAATTGTTCGCATTTTTACATAAAATGCATTCATTTGTATTGTTTTAAAGAAAAATACCGGCTATATGTATTTTACTTTTTGAAGCATTTTTTTCAGATAGCTCAATAATGCACCTTTAAGGTCAAGGTCACTTTGGCTATTTTTAGAAAAAACTTTGTCATCGCTCTAGCGCCTACATTTCTTCACTGATTTCAATATAACTTCACACAAGTGTTCCTTATGACAATATCTCGAGCGAGTTCGACTTTCAAGGTCATGACCTCAAGGTCAAGGTCACCGTGGCGATTTTTAGAAAAACTTTGTCATCGCACTAGCGCCTACATTTTTTCAACAATTTCAATATAACTTCACACAAATGTTCCTTATAAAATTATCTCGAGCGAGTTCGACAAGGTCATGGCCTCAAGGTCAAGGTCACTGTGGCTATTTTTTGAAAAACTTTGTCATCGCTCTTGGGCCTAATTTCTTCACTGATTTCAATATAAATTCACACTTATGTTCCTTATGACAACATCTCGAGCGAGTTCGACTTTCAATGTCATGACCTCAAGGTCAAGGTCAATGTGGCTATTTTTAGAAAAACTTTGTCATCGCTCTAGCGCTTACATTTCTTCAGCGATTTCAATATAACTTCACACAAATGTTCCTTATGACAATATCAACGAGTTCAACTTTCAAGGTCAAGGTCACTGTGGCTTTTTTTTAGAAAAACAATTTGACATCGCTCTAGCGCTTACAGTTCTTCACCGATTTCAATGTAACTTCACACAAATGTTCCTTATGACAATATCTCGAGCGATTTGGACTTTCAAGGTCAAGGTCACTGTGGATATTTTTAGAAAACCTTTGTCATCGCTCTAGCGACTACATTCCTTCACTGATTTCAATATAACTTCAAACAAATGATCCTTATGACAATACCTCGAACGAGTTCGACTTTCAAGGTCAAGGTCACTGTGGCTATTTTTAGAAAAACTTTGTCATTGCTCTAGCGCTTACATTTTTTCACCAATTTCAATAAAACTTCCTACAAATGTTCCTTATAACAATATCTCTAGCGAGTCCCACATTCAAGGTCAATGTCACTGTGGTCATTTTTAGAAAATTACTTTGTCATCGCTCTAGCGCTTACATTTCTTCACCGATTTCAGTATAACTTTACACAAATGTTCCTATGACAATATCCCAAGCAATTTCGACTTTCAAGGTCAACGTCACTGTGGCTATTTTTAGGTAAATACCAGAAATTCATAATATTTTAATGGTTTCTAAGCTAGATCAGTTCAAGATGTATTCATTTTCATTTTATAATCTCATTTTTATTGCATAAGTGTTAGGAATTTTGAGGACAATGCCTTTTTGTAAGTTTTTAGGATTATATCCATAAAACAGTAAATTTTGCAGAAACGACCTACATCCATTAAAGGTGTAAAACAACAGTGTTACCGGTTTTGGATTTTCATGAAATTTTGCATAGGCACAGACGATACATATGGCAAGTTTTCCTAGTAATATAAAGTCTTGACAATGACTAAAAAATATTTATTTAAGGAATTTAATTCGGATAAATTTTTAAAATTTTAATTAAAAATTGAGATTTTTGGTAAATATTTTATCAGAAAATGTAAACTTTTATTAATTCAAAAGGATTTGTAGTATCAAAAGAATGCCTATGGAATTCTGCATTTAATCCAGTTCACAAATCTTGAAACTAAATAAAACATCAGCTTTAAGAAAGACTTATTTAGACACAGACATTAGCTGATGAAGAGAGTCAGTCAGGATGGCCTCCTGAGTCCTACTTTGATTTATATAATTTAATAAATACATGTTTATAGGTTGTATATGCGGAGTTATTAATATACAAAGTTTAAAGGAAAAACCATTTGTAGGCACAGATGAAAGATGCCCTTTCATCTGTAGCATCCTTGGGCAGGGGGGTTGAAAGTTTGTGTTTTTAATGAAAATCGGCCCAATAGTTTGGTTGCTACGGCAATTTAGGGTTTCCATAGACTTATAATGGAGAAAATAGAAAAAAATGGCATTTACTGCCAAACCTTTGCAGATATTTTGACAAAACTTTCATAGAAATGTTCCTTAGGCAATCAACTATCTGCCATACGAGTTTAGGCCTACTGCTCATTTCTATTGGTTGCCATGGAAACCAAAATAAAAAAAGAGAAAAAAAAAATACTTTAAAAATTATCTCCTCAGAAACCGAATGCTCTATTAGGCTAAGAGTTATTGGAAATATTCACCATTTTTGCCTTTGCAGGTTTCTTTTTTTTTTTTTTTTTTTTTTATAAAATTTGGCTCTTTAGTTTGGTTGCTATGGCATTTTCCTTATAATGAGGAAAATTGAAAAATGGCATTTGCTGTCAAGTTATTGCAGATATTTTGACAAAACTTTTATAGAAATATTCCTTGAGTAAATATCTCTGAGCCATATGCTTTGATGCCAACATGGGGGTCCACCAGGTTAAGCCGGGGCCATGCCCCACCCCCTTCACTTCATAAAAGGCCATATAACTCGGAAACCATCCAGATCCCCACCCCAAAACCATATATATTCTTGTTCCTTATGATAAGATGCATTCAGTGACACCAACCTGGGAGTCCCCCGGTACGTGCCGGGTCATGCCCCACCCCCTCCATTCCATAAAAGGCCCAGTATCTTGGAAACCTTACAGATTCCCACCCCTAAACCATATATATTCTTGTTCCTTATGAAAATATACATTCACTGACACCAACTTGGGGGTCTCCCGGGGTGCGCCTTGGCCTTGCCCCACCCCTTCTTCTTCACAAAAGGCCATATATCTCAGAAACCATTTAGATCCCCACCCCAAAACCATATATATTCTTGTTCCTTATGATAAGACGCATTCAGTGACACCAATTTGGAGGTCTTCCTGGGTTCGCCGGGGCCTTGCCCCGCCCCTCCACTTCACAAAAGGCCATCCATCTCAGAAACCATTCAGATCCCCGCCCCAGAACCTTATATATTCTTGTTTCTTATGATATGACGCATTCATTGACACTAACCTGGGTGTCTCTCAGGATGTGCCGGAGTCGTGCCCCAGCCTTTCATTTCATTAAAGACCCAATATCTTGGAAACCTTACACATCCCCACCTCTAACCATATATATTGTTGTTCCTTATGATAAGACACATTCATTGACGTCAGCGTCCCCTAGGATGTGCCGGAGTCGTGCCCCAGCCCTCCATTTCATTAAAGTCCCAATATCTAGGAAACCTTACACATCGCACCTCTAACCATATATATTGTTGTTCCTTATGATAAGACACATTCATTGACGTCAGCCTGGAGGTCTTCCGGGTCTAGCCAGGAACTTGCCCCACCCCATCACTTCACAAAAGGCTATATATCTCAGAAACTGTTCAGAGCCCCACCCCTAAACCATATATGATGATGATGATGATTTCGTGTTTAACGACGCGTCAACCCTCTTTGTGGGTCATAAGCGTCAAACGGTTAATGGTTAAACGGCATGAACAATTATGATGATATTAAAAGTAAAAAGCCAGAATGACGATGTATAAAAATCTGAAACAGTTAAATCTTATGAAAAAGGCCAACTTCTTTTAAGAATAAAATAATATTATCAACAGGTATATCTCGAAACAGTTGTTGCAAAGTGTCAGCTTTGAAACATAAAATACGTGAGGGTGAAAAGTCAACACAGTCAATTAAGATATGTTTCACAGTGAATGGCTGATCACAGCCTACACAAGAAGGCTGATCATCACCATTAAAAATATAAGAATGAGTAACTCTAGTATGGCCGATGCGCAGTCGTGTTAAAACTACGTCCTCTTTTCTGGAAAACTGTGGAGGAGAGCATTTTGTACTAACGACAGGTTTAATGGCATGGAGTTTGTTATTTATTGCACGGTCCCATTCGCCTTGCCATTCCGACAAGATGTATCTGTTGATAAATGGTTTAAAATTATTAAAAGGAATTTTAAAAACAGATGGATCAAGATTGAGCGATTCCTTTGCTTTCTTGTCAGCATATTTATTGCCGACAATGCCAATATGGCTCGGAAGCCAACAAAACAAGATTTGGTGTGTTTTAGAAATTTCATGATGTTTTTCGATCAATTTTTGAATTTGAGGATTTTTAGATGATGAATGGTCTAAAGCCTTAAGCACAGAAAGTGAATCAGAAAATATAATTGCTTTTTGAATTATTGAAGAACTGATAAAATCTAAAGCTAGGTCTATTGCTTTGGCTTCAGCTGTAAAAATAGATGAACCATCTGGAAGGCGCATGGTTTTGTGCGTATCTTTAGAAACAAACGCACAACCAACTTTATCTCCTTCTTTGGAACCATCAGTATAGACTTGCTGGTATTCATTGTAACGTGACTGCAGTACCTGGAAGTTTTGTTTGAGAAGTATCGGATTTGATTCGGATTTTTTGCCATCATGCAAGTCGAACAGAATAGAAGGTTGTTTAATACACCAAAATGGAACTTCGGCGGTTTCATGCTTTTGAATATTTTTAAGGTCGATGCCTGAATTTTCTAGCAGTGGTAAAATTCGTAATCCAAAAGGTTTGATTGCTGTGGGTTTAGTTTCATACTTATCTGTAAATTGAGGTGGAAATGAAATTTTGGATGCCGGGTTAGATGGATTAGCAGCAATTCTAATAGCATACTGAAGAGAAAGTTTCTCTCTGCGCGAAGTTAAAGATGGTTCACCTGCTTCTACATAAAGGCTTAATACGGGAGAAGTACGAAAGGCTCCCATAGCCAGACGAAGGCCTTGGTGATGGATAGTATCCAATGATTTTAAATAGGACTTTCTGGCAGAACCATAAACAACAGACCCATAATCTAATTTAGATCTTATTTAAGGCCGGTAAAGATGTAATAAAGTATACCGATCTGCTCCCCAACTTGTATGGGCTAAAACTTTCAAAAGATTCAAAGCTTTTAAGCATTTCGCTTTAAGATATTTAATATGGGGAATAAAGGATAACTTTTGATCAAATATGACCCCAAGAAATTTGGCTTCTTCAACAACAGGAATTTGCGATCCGTATAAAAAACAAGGAAGGATGTTCGTGTTTCTTCCGTAGTTTACAAAAATGAACACACTGCGTTTTCGACTTGGAGAACTTGAAACCATTTTTATCAGTCCATTCTTCTATTCGTTTTAAATTTTGTTGCAACTTTCGTTCAATTGTTTTCATATTTTTTGAACGGTAACATATACAGAAATCGTAAACATACAAGGAACAATCAGTTTTGTCGTCCAAACATAAATAGCGTAGTTGAAAGAATACTACCCTGTGGGACACCCTGTTCTTGATCATAGAAATCTGACAGGGTAGACCCCACACGCACCTGAAACATGCGCTCCCCTAAAAAGCTTTCAATAAAACTGAGAAGTTTTCCTCTTAAGCCAATGTTATGGAGATCTTTCAATATACCACAACGCCATGTTGTATCATATGCTTTCTCCAAGTCGAAAAAGACAGCTACTACGTGTTCTTTGTTAATAAAAGCATCTCGTATAAATGTTTCTAGTCTTATTAAATTGTCATTGGTACTGCGTTCCGAACGAAAACCCGATTGATATTCTGAAATGAGGTTGTTGGACTCTAAGTACCAGACTAATCTCTTGTTTATCATTCTCTCCAATGTTTTACACAAACAACTTGTCAAAGCTATCGGACGATAATTTGTAGGTTCTGCATGATCTTTCCCTGGTTTCGGAATTGGTACAACTGTAGCTACACGCCAGCTCTCAGGACAGACACCCGTTTCCCAAATATTATTAAAGATATCTAAAAGTGTTGTAAGAGAACTTTTTGGCAGATGCTTAAGCATCTGATAACGAATTTCATCGGGGCCGGTTGCCGTATCATGTGATTTTTCAATGGCTTCAACTAGTTCGGATAAGTTAAAAGGTGTGTTGTATTCTTCGTGATTAAGGGATTTGAAGTTAAGTTTTCTTTTCTCCTGGTCCTTTTTGAAATTTCTAAAAGTGTCAGAATAATTACGCGATGATGAATTATTCAAGAATGTGCTCCCAAGAGTATCTGAAATATCTTTTTTTTGATGAAGCTATTGTGTCAAATTCAGTATTTAAATGTGTAAAACTAGAGGACTTTGTTTTTCCTGAAATTTTTCGTACCATATCCCAAACCTTTTTAATGGGGGTTTTGTAGTTCAATTTGGAGACATATTCTCTCCATGACTTTCGTTTTGAAGCTCGGATTGTTCGCCGAGCTTTAGCTCTAAAAACTTTTACGTCGTTTAGCTTTTCTGAAGTGGGACTTTTGCAGAACTTATTTAGAGCCTGTTTACGCTTTTTAATAGTTTCTTTACAGTCATTATTAAACCAAGGCTTGCTTTTCTTAGTATTTGTGGAGGTCTTTGGAATGCATTGTTCTGATATATTAATAAGTGTATCTGTGAAATCAGAAACAATGTCGGATGATTCATTTAAGTGATCAAGTGTTAACTCTTCTTCGCATAAATTATGGAATAATTCCCAGTCGGCTTTATTCATTTTCCACTTCTGGTTACAGTCTTCATCTGGTTCGTTTACGCTCTCAATTATAACAGGGAAGTGATCACTTCCGCACTGATCATCATGAACAGACCAGTCATAGTCCAAGAAGAGAGATGGGTGACACAAAGAGAGATCTAAAGAAGACAAATGACCTGTCGCAGGGTGAAGGTAAGTATAAGATTTATCATTCATCAAGCAAAGATCGCTCTTTGCAATAAAATCTTCGACAAGTGCTCCTCTGTTATTGATATCTTTACAGCCCCATAGAATATTGTGACCATTGAAGTCGCCAACTAAAAGATATGGCGATGGAAGTTGACTCAGCAATGAGTCAAGATGTTCGGGCTTTAAAGAAAATGAGGGTGGGACATATAGAGAGCAAATTGTAGTTTCTTTATCCAGAGAAATCGATACTGCTACAGCTTGTAGGTCTGTTTTTAATTTGATCTCTCTTTGTGGTAAACATGATTTAACAAAAATTGAGCTGCCACCAGATGGTTTGTTACCATCAGAATAGATATAGTTGTATGTATTGAAACCCCTGACATCTATGTTGTCATCAGTTTTTAAAAAAGTTTCTTGCAAACAAAACACCGATGGGGTTAGTAGCGAAATAAGTAATAAGAGTTCATTATAATTCGATTTAAGACCTCGACAATTCCATTGTATTATTTTGTGTTTTAAATCCATTTTATGGAGAGATATTCAAAAGACTAGAAACTATTATGCAGGTTCAATTGGTGATATAGATCTGCTACCACCAGCTCGTGGTGTGGCTGACCTCGATCTGTTATTTCCACTTGGTGATGATGGAGTTTCAGCGAACTCCATATCACTGTCACTCAAAGATCCGAATCTGTTCTGAAATTTTATATTGTCTCTTTCCATTTTCCGTTGTCTGTCTGTTTGTCTTTGAGACAAGTGATGTTTTTTGATCGGATCTTCCGATCCCTTATTAGTTCGACCTGAGTCGGGTTTCTCTTTTACATTCAGCGCTGGCTTCGGTACGGTCGCTGTCGACCGATCCGAAGCAACCTGGATTGCGCCATTTGATAAAGTGATTGAACTTTGTGGTGCTGGAGTGGGTTTACTCCATGCACCAGATTTTTTCAGTTCAGCTGTGTATGATTCAGCAGTCTGTGTTGCGGAGCTGGTACATTTTACACCAGCACCCTTTGTGATGCTGGCGAAACTGGTGGTTGGTGTTATGTATCGCTCTTCGACAATTTTCCGCGCTTCTGGGAATGTTATCCCCCTTTGGTATTTGACGGTGAGTATTTCTTTTTCTTTTTACCACGCCGGACAGTCTCGGGAGAAAACAGCATGTTTGCCATCACAATTTACGCATTTGGGTTCATTTTTGCAGTTGAGATGATTATCAACATGCTTTTCTTCACCACAATTAGGACAGAGTTTTTTTCTCTGACATCTGCTTTCGTGATGGCCAAAAGCCTGACAAGAGTAACATCTAAGAGGGTTTGGGATGTACACCTCTACGTTAATGGAAAGATATGCTACTTTGATTTTCTTGGGTAGAATTGGTGTATTAAAAGTCAACACATAAGTTGCTGTTGGTTTTAGTACACCTACGGACTTTGATGTTACGAACGCCAATTACTCCTTGATCCTTCAGGTTATCAATGATCTCTTCGTCTGAACAAGGACGCAGTTCTGGACTGCGAATCACTCCTTTAGATGAGTTAAGTGTATTGTGAAGAGATATTTTTACTGAAAGATCAAAGAGCTTTTTGGTGGCGAGCAGACTTACAACTTGCTGTTTTCTCTCGAGTTCCAAGAGAAGGTCACCTGATTTGAGTGATTTAATACTCTTTGGGTGTCCGGCTATTGCGACAATACTTTTCTCGATAACAAAGGGAGAAAGGCTTGACACAGTTCGTGTATCGTCAAGCGACGTGACGACCAAGAAACGCGGAACATTGTCAAAGTTTGGTTCAGCAGACTGCTGACTCGATTGTTGACTTGACTGCTGACTGGATTTTTGACTGCGTTCATCCGATTCGGATGAATCCTCGTCTTTTTTACGTTTAGGTGCGTTGCGGTTAGGTGCGTGGTTGCGGTTATGTTTGTTTTTAGGAGCCATAAGAAAAAAATCCTAGTTTCGTCCCAAGTGCTCTCCGCCCTCCACGGAGCCCTACAAGGGAACACCATAATGGAGTGGTTATCCAACTCGCAGGTGTTAGAGATACACGTGAGATATACTCGTATAAACAAAATGCCTACACGATTGATCCGTTAAGCCACCGCCTTCTAGAGATAAAAAGACAGAAAAGGGTAAGGTAAATGGGCATATGGTTGGTATCAGGAAAGATACAAAAAGAGTTGAAGAGAAAGCAAAGCGGTATCTCTAGGGCTCGGCGTGACCAGCCGATTGACCGTGCCGGACCGCACGGCCACCCGTCTACACCGAAAAGCCAGGCCAAAGAGGCGTGTTGGGTACCTGAAGCACCTCCACCTCAGGTAACCCTCAACCTCCAGGATCCCTTCTTCCGGCTTACAGGACGCCACCCACGGCAAACGGGTGGTACTTCCTTTAGCTCTTCCCAGTGGGCACAAAGACCACAGCGGCAATGTGCCCAGTGGGAATTGAGCCCCCAGGGCCACGGCAAGGCAGGAAGTCTAATACCTGGGGGCCTAAACCATATATAATAATTTTCTTTGTGATTAGACACATTCAAATAACACTAGCTTAGGAGTCATCCGGACTGCCTGGGTCATGCCCCACTGCTTTTCTTCATTAAAAGCCATATATCCCAGAAATCATTCAGATCCCCACGCATAAACTATAATATTCTTGTTCCTTATGATAAGACTCATTCAGTCACGCCAACCTGGGGGTCACATTGTGCTAGGGCACTGCGCCCTGCCCCTCCACTTTAAAAGGCCATATATTTCAGAAACCATTCAAATCCCCACCCCATTATCATATATGTTCTTGTTCCTTATCAATAGCACACCCACTTGGGGGTCGCATATATATATATATATATATATATATATATATATATATATATATATATATATATATATATATATATATATATATATATATATATATATATATATATATATATATATATAATCGTAGCACCGGATCCGAAAAGGATGCAAAAATGATTTTTTGGAATTATAAATGGGGATTTAATCATTTAACGATGCAAATTTGTTTTTTGTTTTTTCAACTAAGCGCTTTCGGCTTTCCGGTAAATGTAGGAAACAGTATGTAGGGGAAACCAAGGGCAAGCTCAATGTAAGAATGAATGGTCATAGAGATGACTGGAGACACAAGAGGTTTGAAAGATCTCCAGTTATACAGCACTTCCACCTGCCAGAACATGACTTCATTAACCACGCTTCTGTTTGCTGTCTTGACCACAATTCAGAGTGGTCAGACAAAGCAAGGAAAAGTAGAGAGAGCTACTGGATCCGCCGTCTAAACACTCTGAGTCCCAGTGGTATCAACAAAGGAGATTAATCCATGACCTCAGTTCAGCTTGCTAGTTGACGGCCCCGAAGGCTCATTATGCCTTCCCGATATACAGACATTTTCCGCACGTTACGCAATCCTCACCTACCCTAGTTTTGTAGCTGTGCGTTTATAGATATACCAGATATTTTCCAGCTCATTCGGGAGCCTTTGTTTGAGTTCGATTTTGTAGCGGTGTGTTTATGAATCGCACTCACACATAGGCAATACACAGCAACGTCCGCTTCGCTCAGAATCAGAATTGTTACTGGTGACACGTCAAATGACATTCATACACCAGGACCTGTGATGTGGGAAGTTAGTCCCTAGCTCGGCGCCCCTAGCTCTAACCAAAGAGGTAAATTTAGCTACACAATTAGCACCTTCAGCTGTCGAAATAATCGAATCGGGAAGGGCATTCCAATCTCTAATGGTTCTGGGGAAGAACGACTCTTTATAAATGTCAGTTCTTGCGCTACTAATACTGCGTCGGTCACATTTCACCATTACCGCAGGTGTACATTACATACACTCCAGGTTTGCAGGATGAAAGCCTACACAGTAATCATGTAATTACGGTAGGGATCTTTAACCTGCCAAGGGGATGGTTCTCCCTGCACAGGGGCCTCCAGTTAACGTCCCGATCCGAAGGACGATGCTTTTTATGACATTAATACCTGCAAATGATGCCAATGGAGTGTGTTCGGACATCGAAATTTTATCGCCGCTGTCGGGGATCGAACCCGAGCCCTCTAGCATCAGTGGCAAGTGCACTAACCACTGAGCTATCACGTCATCTTGTCGTTCGAAAAAAAATTAGTTTATGCGCCCGATAAGGGCTTTTCGTACCACTTTTAATGTAAATTTGTTAAATTTTTACCTTTTAAAACTGTTTTGTTTATCTATGTGTGTGTGAATGTGAAAACTCTGATGAAGGCGTAAAGCCAAAAGCGCCTAGATGAAAAAAAAACAAATTTGCATCGTTAAATGATCATTTTTTGCATCCTTTTCGGATCCGGTGCTACGATAGAGAATTTTGTTTGGTGTTTTGCCACATATCTCCTATTATTTAACTCTTGCATACACCTTGCATCATTCAGATCCAAAATTATCGACTTTTGTATACAAGTTCAGTGTTTCGCTTTTTTTCAGAATCAGAATCAGAATTGTTACTGGTGACACGTCAAATGATATTCATACACCAGGACCTGTGATGTGGGAAGTTAGTCCCTAGCTCTAACCAAAGAGGTAAATTTAGCTACACAATCATCAGCACCTTCAGCTGTCGAAATAATCGAATCGGGAAGGACATTCCAATCTCTAATGGTTCTGGGGAAGAACGACTCTTTATAAATGTCAGTTCTTGCGCTAAGGGTCTGAAACGCCAACGAATGGTGATTTCTACAGCGTCTAGCTGGGGGAACAAGGTCAACTGTTAGAATGCTGGTAGCACCCATTAGACCTTTGTATAAAAGGATTAGCCTACTGTCTTTTCTCTTTTTCTTGAGAGACTCCCATTTTAATTTTCCAAGTATTCCAGTCATGCTCCCAGTTTCAAAGCAGTAATTGCCTGATACAAATCTAGCAGCTCTATTCTGACCTTTCTCAATTTCATCGTTAAGGACCACTCCACTGGGGTCCCAGATACAACTACCATATTCCAAGATTGGGCGAACAAGACCTTTATATGCTGCCCCTTTTACATTCTGAGGGCACTGATGAAGATTTGACTCAGGAAACCAAGCGTTCTATTTGCCTTAGTACACATGTTGCTAATATGAGTATTCCATCTCAAGTTGTGTGAGATTGTCACTCCAAGGTATTTAATGGAGTCCACATTCTCGAGGACCGTTCCCTCTAAGGTGTAAGAAGCCTCAACTTTATAAGATCTCTTCCTAGTTATCTGCATAATATTGCATTTAACTGGCTGAAATCTCATTCCCCATTTACGTGCCCAACATCCTAATCTATCTATGTCAGCCTGAAGTTTCAATGAGTCATCTGTATCTCTAATTTCCCGGTAACAAACACATTCATCTGCGAACAGTCTTATTTCTGATTCAATGTCAGTAGAAATATCATTGATGTACAGGGAGAACAAAAGTGGACCAAGAACGGTCCCTTGCGGGACTCCAGACAAAACTGGAGCCCACTCCGAAGATTCACCATTTACAACAACCCGCTGTTTTCTGTAGCAAAGAAAGGAATCTATCCATTTGAGGGTCTTTTCCCCAATTCCATAACCAAATAACTTAGATTTAAGTAGTTCATGAGTAGGGGTGTCAAAAGCGTTCTCGAAGTCCAGAATAAATTTGTCCACCTGTCCCCCTTTGTCCAAGATTTTTGCCCAGTCATTAATAACTGTGCTTAGCTGAGTTTCACAACTGTGTCTTTTCCTAAATGCATGTTGTCTGTCTGACAAAAGTTTATGTTCGTCCAAGTGGGCCATGAGGTTTGAGCAGACTATATGTTCCAGCAATTTACACAGAACACAAGTCAGAGACACAGGGCGATAATTACGGGCAAGAGCCCTATCTCCTTTTTTGAAGAGTGGACAGATGTTTACTAAGGGCCATTCTTTGGGGATTTCATCCGTATCAAGAGACTGTTGAAACAAGTGTGCAAAAACTGGACCCAACTCATTTGCTAGTTCCTTCAGGACTCTAGGATGAAGCTCATCAGGTCCTAAGGCCTTACTGGGGTTTAAGCCTTGAAGTAATTTGATCACTCCTGCAGCTGTCACAACAATATTATCCATGAATGGGGCCGATCTTCAAGTCAATGGAACCTCCGTGAACTCAGTTTTATTAAACGCATCATTGAATTGACCAACTAGTCTTCTGCCCTTTCAGAGTCTGATTCTAAACGCATATTTCACAAATTTCTTTTTTTCTTGTCTTTGTTTCTTCTACAGTGTTCATCAGTGTTCAATTTAAGCATGTTTCCTTATTTGGACACCCCATCCTTAGAGCAATCGCTCAGCTCCAAAACTCTGAAAAAGACTCGATTCACACATCACTGTGAATTCCTATCCAAATGCATATTTCACAAAGTAGTCCCAAAAGGACTCAAATTTAAATCGAACGTAAATATTCCTGGCTTAGCTTCTTCACGCTTCCAAAGACGTGCTGAGGGCATACCCAAGAAGGCGTCACTGGACACAATGCGTCTCCTGCTTGGACGCTATCAGTCCTTAATCACGCAGCTCACTTCCTCAATATGATGATGATGATGATGATGATTTCGTGTTTAACGACGCGTCAACCCTCTTTGTGGGTCATAAGCGTCAAACGGTTGACGGCCAAACGGCATGAATAATTATGATGATATTAAAAGTAAAAAGTCAGAATGATAATGTATAAAAATCTGAAACAGTTAAATCTTATGAAAAAGTCCAATTTCTTTTAAGAATAAAATAATATTATCAACAGGTACATCTCGAAACAGTTGTTGCAAAGTGTCAGCTTTGAAATATAAAATACGTGAGGGTGAAAAGTCAACACAGTCAATTAAGATATGTTTCACAGTGAATGGCTGATCACAACCTACACAAGAAGGCTGATCATCACCATTAAAAATATAAGAATGAGTAACTCTAGTATGGCCGATGCGCAGTCGTGTTAATACTACGTCCTCTTTTCTGGAAAACTGTGGAGGAGAGCATTTTGTACTAACGACAGGTTTAATGGCATGGAGTTTGTTATTTATTGCACGGTCCCATTCGCCTTGCCATTCCGACAAGATGTATCTGTTGATAAATGGTTTAAAATTGTTAAAAGGAATTTTAAAAACAGATGGATCAAGATTGAGCGATTCCTTTGCTTTCTTGTCAGCATATTCATTGCCGACAATGCCAATATGGCTCGGAAGCCAACAAAACAAGATTTGGTGTGTTTTAGAAATTTCATGATGTTTTTCGATCAATTTTTGAATTTGAGGATTTTTAGATGATGAATGGTCTAAAGCCTTAAGCACAGAAAGTGAATCCGAAAATATAATTGCTTTTTGAATTGTTGAAGAACTGATAAAATCTAAAGCTAGGTCTATTGCTTTGGCTTCAGCTGTAAAAATAGATGAACCATCTGGAAGGCGCATGGTTTTGTGCGTATCTTTAGAAACATACGCACAGCCAACTTTATCTCCTTCTTTGGAACCATCAGTATAGACTTGCTGGTAATCATTGTAACGTGACTGCAGTACCTGAAAGTTTTGTTTGAGAAGTATTAGATTTGATTCGGATTTTTTTCCATCATGTAAGTCGAACAGAATAGAAGGTTGTTTAATACACCAAGATGGAACTTCGGCGGTTTCATGTTTTTGAATATTTTTAAGGTCGATACCTGAATTTTCCAGCAGTGGTAAAATACGTAATCCAAAAGGTTTGATTGCTGTGGGTTTTGTTTCATACTTATCTACAAATTGAGGTCGAAATGAAATTTTGGATGCCGGGTTAGATGGATTTGCAGCAAGTCTGATAGCATACTGAAGAGAAAGTTTCTCTCTGCGCGAGGTTAAAGATGGTTCACCTGCTTCTACATAAAGGCTTAATACGGGAGAAGTACGGAAGGCTCCCATGGCCAGACGAAGGCCTTGGTGATGGATAGTATCCAAGGATTTTAAATAGGACTTTCTGGCAGAACCATAAACAACAGACCCATAATCTAATTTAGATCTTATTAAAGACCGGTAAAGATGTAATAAAGTATACCGATCTGCTCCCCAACTTGTATGAGCCAAAACTTTCAAAAGATTCAAAGCTTTTAAGCATTTCGCTTTAAGATATTTAATATGTGGAATAAAAGATAACTTTTGATCAAATATGACCCCAAGAAATTTGGCTTCTTCAACAACAGGAATTTGTGATCCGTATAAAAACAGGGAAGGATGTTCGTGTTTCTTCCGTAGTTTACAAAAATGAACACACTGCGTTTTCGACTTGGAGAACTTGAAACCATTTTTATCAGTCCATTCTTCTATTCTTTTTAAATTTTGTTGTAACTTTCGTTCAATTGTTTTCATATTTTTTGAACGGTAACATATACAAAAATCATCAACATACAATGAACAATCAGTTTTGTCGTCCAAACATTGTACAATATTGTTTATTTTGATGTTAAATAGCGTAGTTGAAAGAATACTACCCTGTGGGACACCCTGTTCTTGATCATAGAAATCTGACAGGGTAGACCCCATACGCACCTGAAACATGCGCTCCCCTAAAAAGCTTTCAATAAAACTGGGAAGTTTTCCTCTTAAGCCAATGTTATGTAGATCTTTCAATATTCCATAACGCCATGTTGTATCATATGCTTTCTCCAAGTCGAAAAAGACAGCCACTACGTGTTCTTTGTTAATAAAAGCATCTCGTATAAATGTTTCTAGTCTTATTAAATTGTCATTGGTACTACGTTCCGAACGAAAGCCCGATTGATATTCTGAAATGAGGTTGTTGGACTCTAAGTACCAGACTAATCTCTTGTTTATCATTCTCTCCAATGTTTTACACAAACAACTTGTCAAAGCTATCGGACGATAATTTGTAGGTTCTGCATGATCTTTCCCTGGTTTCGGAATTGGTACAACTGTAGCTACACGCCAACTCTCAGGACAGACCCCCGTTTCCCAAATATTATTAAAGATATCTAAAAGTGTTGTAAGAGAACTTTTTGGCAGATGCTTAAGCATCTGATAATGAATTTCATCGGGGCCGGTTGCCGTATCATGTGATTTTTCAATGGCTTCAACGAGTTCGGATAAGTTAAAAGGTTTGTTGTATTCTTCGTGATTAAGGGATTTGAAGTTAAGTTTTCTTTTCTCCTGGTCCTTTTTGAAATTTCTAAAAGTGTCAGAATAATTACGCGATGATGAATTTCTCAAAAATGTGTGACCAAGAGTATCTGAAATATCTTTTTTTGTTGAAGCTATTGTGTCAAATTCAGTATTTAAATGTGTAAAACTAGAAGACTTTGTTTTTCCTGAAATTTTTCGTACCATATCCCAAACCTTTTTAATGGGGGTTTTATAGTTCAATTTGGAGACATATTCTCTCCATGACTTTCGTTTGGAAGCTCGGATTGTTCGCCGAGCTTTAGCTCTAAAAACTTTTACGTCGTTGAGCTTTTCTGAAGTGGGATTTTTGCAGAACTTATTTAGAGCCTGTTTACGCTTTTTAATAGCTTCTTTACAGTCATTATTAAACCAAGGCTTGCTTTTCTTAGTATTTGTGGAGGTTTTTGGAATGCATTGTTCTGATATGTTAATAAGTGTATCTGTGAAATCAGAAACAATGTCAGATGATTCATTTAAGTGATCAACTGATAACTCTTCTTCACATAAATTATGGAATAATTCCCAGTCGGCTTTATTCATTTTCCATTTCTGGTTACAGTCTTCATCTGGTTCGTTTACGCTCTCTATTATAACAGGAAAGTGATCACTTCCGCACTGATCATCATGAACAGACCAGTCATAGTCCAAGAAGAGAGATGGGTGACACAAAGAGAGATCTAAAGAAGACAAATGACCTGTCGCAGGGTGAAGGTAAGTATAAGATTTATCATTCATCAAGCAAAGATCGTTCTTTGCAATAAAATCTTCGACAAGTGCTCCTCTGTTATTGACATCTTTACAGCCCCATAGAATATTGTGACCATTGAAGTCGCCAACTAAAAGATATGGCGATGGAAGTTGACTCAGCAATGAGTCAAGATGTTCGGGCTTTAAAGAAAATGAGGGTGGGATATATAGAGAGCAAACTGTAGTTTCTTTATCCAGAGAAACCGATACTGCTACAGCTTGAAGGTCGGTTTTTAATTTGATCTCTCTTTGTGGTAAACATGATTTAACAAAAATTGAGCTGCCACCAGATGGTTTGTTACCATCAGAATAGATATAGTTGTATGTATTGAAACCCCTGACATCTATGTTGTCATCAGTTTTTAAAAAAGTTTCTTGCAAACAAAACACCGATGGGGTTAGTAGCGAAATAAGTAATAAGAGTTCATTATAATTTGATTTAAGACCTCGACAATTCCATTGTATTATTTTGTGTTTTAAATCCATTTTAAGGAGAGATATTTAAAGACTAGAAACTATTATGGAGGTGCAATTGGTGATATAGATCTGCTACCACCAGCTCGTGGTGTGGTAGACCTCGATCTGTTATTGCCACTTGGTGATGATGGAGTTTCAGTCAACTCCATATCACTGTCACTCAAAGATCCGAATCTGTTCTGAAATTTTATATTGTCTCTTTCCATTTTACGTTGTCTGTCTGTTTGTCTTTGAGACAATTGATGTTTTTTTATCGGATCTTGCGACCCCTTATTAGTTCGGCCTGGGTCGGGTTTCTCTTTTACATTCGGCGCTGGCTTCGGTACGGTCGCTGTCGACCGATCCGAAGCAACCTGGATTGCGCCTTTTGATAAATTGGTTGAACTTTGTGGTGCTGGAGTGGATTTACTCCATGCACCAGACTTTTTCAGTTCAGCAATGTATGATTCAGCAGTCTGTGTTGCGGAGCTGGTACATTTTACACCAGCACCCTTTGTGATGCTGGCGAAACTGGTGGTTGGTGTTATGTATCGCTCTTCGACAATCTTCCGCGCTTCTGGGAATGTTATCCCCCTTTGGTATTTGACGGTTAGTATTTCTTTTTCTTTTTTCCACGCCGGACAGTCTCGGGAGAAAACAGCATGTTTGCCATCACAATTTACGCATTTGGGTTCATTTTTGCAGTTGAGGTGATTATCAACATGCTTTTCTTCACCACAATTAGGACAGAGTTTTTTTCTCTGACATCTGCTTTCGTGATGGCCAAAAGCCTGACAAGAGTAACATCTAAGAGGGTTTGGGATGTATACCTCTACGTTAATGGAAAGATATGCTACTTTGATTTTCTTGGGTAGAATTGGTGTATTAAAAGTCAACACATAAGTTGCTGTTGGTTTTAGTACACCATTTCTACGAACTTGAATGTTACGAACACCAACAACTCCCTGATCCTTAAGGTTATCGACTATCTCTTCATCTGAGCAAGGACGCAGTTCTGGACTGCGAATCACTCCCTTAGATGAATTGAGCGTGTTATGTAAAGCGACTTTAACTTTTAGATCAAAGAGTTTGTTGGTGTTTAGCAGGCTTACCACTTGCTGTTTTTTCTCGACTTCCAAGAGAAGATCACCCGATTTGAGTTGTTTTATACTCTTAGGGTGTCCGGCAATGGAGAGAATACTTTTCTCGATGACGAAGGGGGAAAGGCTAGATACAGTTCGTGTATCGTCAAGTGACGTAACGACCAAGAAACGCGGAACATTGTCAAAATTTGGTTCAGCAGACTGCTGACTAGATTGTTGACTTGACTGCTGACTGGATTGTTGACTGTGTTCATCCGATTCGGATGAATCTTCTTGTTTTTTACGTTTAGGTGCGTTGTGGTTAGGTGATTTGCGGTTAGGTGATTTGCGGTTATGTTTTTTTCCAGGAGCCATAAGAAAAAAATTCTAGTTTCGTCCCAAGTGCTCTCCGCCCTCCGTGGAGCCCTACAAGGGAACACCATACTGGAGTGGTTATCCAACTCGCAGATGTTAGAGATACACGTGAGATATACTCGTATAAACAAAATGCCTACACGATTGATCCGTTAAGCCACCGCCTTCTAGAGATAAAAAGACAGAAAAGGGTAAGGTAAATGGGCATATGGTTGGTATCAGGAAAGATACAAAAAGAGTTGAAGAGAAAGCAAAGCGGTATCTCTAGGGCTCGGCGTGACCAGCCGATTGACCGTGCCGGACCGCACGGCCACCCGTCTACACCGAAAAGCCAGGCCAAAGAGGCGTGTTGGGCACCTGAAGCACCGCCACCTCAGGTAACCCTCAACCTCCAGGATCCCTTCTTCCGGTTTACAGGACGCCACCCACGGCAAACGGGTGGTACTTCCTTTAGCTCTTCCCAGTGGGCACATTGACCACAGCAGCAACGTGCCCAGTGGGAATTGAGCCCCCAGGGCCACGGCAAGGCAGGAAGTCTAATACCTGGGGGTTCCTCAATATGAGAACTTAGAAAACAAACCAGTGCTTCAGCTGAAGTGCACGACCCGCCAGATGCTTTTAGCTTTATGAGTGTTACCATATATGGGTATGGCGGCCATTTTGGTCATGTGACCTGGACCTAAAACGGTTCCCCCAATAAATGCGCCTTTTCGTAAATATATCTTATACTTTAGTACTGTATTCTGAATCGTTTGCAGGATAAAATGCATTCTCACTTTTCCAATACAAAAGCATATGTGTCAAAGTTTGACCTAGGCACAAAGAAGGTCAAGGTCAACCCAGGGTCACCATTTTAGCAATTTATGATGGGCCTACTTCCCAGATGCTATTTATCAAGTTTCGTAGAAATCTGCCCAGTGGTTCTGGAGAAGACTATTTTTGAAGGGTTTTTACCATATATGGCTTGGCGGCCATTTTGGTCATGTGACCTGGACCCCATGAGCAAATTTTGGTTTCCCCCACCCCACAGAGGCTCCATATGAAATTTGACTTCAAACGGCCTAACGGTTTCCGAGGAGAAGCGGTTCGAAAATTTCCACATTTTCGTCTCGGCGAAGTTATACTAAATGGAATGTAATATTTCGCAAGTTCATTTGTAAGATCTCATTGATATCTATCAGTATGCCAAAAATTGTTTAAATATTCCAAGCGGTTAAGTCACTATCACCAATTTTCACAAACGGGTTACGGACGGACAGACCATATATGGCTTGGCCGCCATTTTGGTCATGTGACCTGGACCCCATGAGCAAATTTTGGTTTCCCCCGGCCCATAGAGGCTTCATATGAAATTTGATTTCAATCGGCCCAACGGTTTCCAAGGAGAAGCAGTTCGAAAATTTTCACATTTTTCGCCTCTGCGAGGCTATACTAAATGGAATGTAATATTTCGCAAGTTCATTGGTTAGATCTCATTGATATCTATCAGTATGCCAAAATGTTTAAATATTCCAAGCGGTTAAGTCACTATCACCAATTTTCACAAACGGGTTACGGACGGACCCAAAGAAGGTCAAGGTCAACCCAGGGTCACCATTTTAGCAATTTATGATGGGCCTACGTCCCAGATGCTATTTATCAAGTTTCGTTGAAATCTCCCCCAGGTATTAGACTTCCTGCCTTGCCGTGGCCCTGGGGGCTCAATTCCCACTGGGCACATTGCCGCTGTGGTCTCTGTGCCCACTGGGAAGAGCTAAAGGAAGTACCACCCGTTTGCCGTGGGTGGCGTCCTGTAAGCCGGAAGAAGGGATCCTGGAGGTTGAGGGTTACCTGAGGTGGCGGTGCTTCAGGTACCCAACACGCCTCTTTGGCCTGGCTTTTCGGTGTAGACGGGTGGCCGTGCGGTCCGGCACGGTCAATCGGCTGGTCGCGCCGAGCCCTAGAGATACCGCTTTGCTTTCTCTTCAACTCTTTTTGTATCTTTCCTGATACCAACCATATGCCCATTTACCTTACCCTTTTCTTTCTTTTTATCTCTAGAAGGCGGTGGCCAAACGGACCAATCGTGTAGGCATTTTGTTTATGCGAGTATATCTCACGTGTATCTCTAACACCTGCGAGTCGGATAACCACTCCATTATGGTGTTCCCTTGTAGGGCTCCAAGGAGGGCGGAGAGCACTTGAGACGAAACTAGAATATTCTCCTCATGGCGAATAATAACAAAACTAACCGCAACACAAAAAAACGTCAACGAAACGAATAGTCAGATGACTCTAGTGATACGATTCAGCAGTCTTTTGTTTCAAAGCCTTCTAATTCTTCGCGTTTTCTGGTAATTTCATCATTGGATGACTCACGTACTATATCAAGCTTGTCTCCTTTTGTTATCGAGAAAAGCATCCAATCCATAGCTGGGCATCCAAAGAGTATTAAAAAACTTAGATCCGGTGATCTCCTCTTGGAAGTCGAGAAAGAACAGCATGTCAAAAACCTGCTCAGCACCAAAAAGTTATTTGATCTCAAAGTCAAGATCTCTTTGCACAACACACTTAATTCATCAAAGGGTGTCATTCGCAGTCCGGAACTACGTCCATGCAGCGAGCAAGAGATTCTTGACAATCTCAGGGATCAAGGCGTTATTGGTGTTCGTAACATCCAAGTTCGTGGAAGTGGTGTGCTTAAATCGACAAGCACTTATGTTTTGACATTTAACACACCAGTTCTACCACAGAAAATCAAAGTAGCATATCTTTCTGTGAACGTAGAGGTATACATTCCGAACCCTCTCAGATGTTACAACTGTCAGGTGTTTGGCCACCACGAAAGCAAATTTGGTGAACAACATGCTGTTTTTTCTCGAGACTGTCCAGCTTGGAAAAAAGAAAAAGAAATACTCACAGTTAAGTACCAACAATCGTTATCCTTCCCAGAAGCTCGGAAAATTGTTGAAGAGCGACATACAACATCAACCACCAGTTACGCCAGCATCACAAAGGGTGCTAGTGTAAAATGTACAAGCTCCGGAACACAGACTGTAGAATCATGTATAGCTGAACTGAAAAAATCTGGTGCATGGAGTAAATCCACTCCAGCACTTCAACCAATTTATCAAATGGCGCAATCCAGGTTGCTTCGGATCGGTCGACAGCGACCGTACCGAAGCCAGCGCCGCATGCAAAAGAGAAACTCGACTCAGGTCGAACTAATAAGGCATCAGAAGATCCGAAGAAACAACACTTGTCTCAAAAACAAACAGACAGACAACGTAAAATGGAAAGAGACAATATAAAATTCTAGAACAGATTCGGATCTTTGAGTGACAGTGATATGGAGTTCGCTGAAACTCCATCATCACCAAGCCGCAATAACAGATCGAGGTCAGCAACACCACGAGCTGGTGGTAGCAGATCTATATCACCAATTGCAGCTCCAATATAGTTTCTAGTCTTAATCTCTTCATAAAATGGATTTAAAACACAAAATAATACAATGGAATTGTCGAGGTCTTAAATCAAATTATAATGAACTCTTATTACTTATTTCGTTATTAAACCCATCGGTTTTTTGTTTGCAAGAAACTTTTTTATAAAACCGATGACAATATTGATGTAAGGGGTTTCAATATATATAATTATATCTTTTCTGATGGTAACAAACCATCTGGTGGCAGTTCAATTTTTGTTAAATCATGTTTACCACAAAGAGAGATCAAATTAAAAACAGACCTACAAGCTACAGCAGTATCGGTTTCTCTGGATAAAGAAACTACAATTTGCTCTCTATATATCCCACCCTCATTTTCTTTAAAGCCCGAACATCTTGACTCATTGCTGAGTCAACTTCCATCGCCATATCTTTTAGTTGGCGACTTCAATGGTCACAATATTCTATGGGGCTGTAAAGATATCAATAACAGAGGAGCACTTGTCGAAGATTTTATTGCAAAGAGCGATCTTTGCTTGATGAATGATAAATCTTATACTTACCTTCACCCTGCGACAGGTCATTTGTATTCTTTAGATCTCTCTTTGTGTCACTCATCTCTCTTCTTGGACTATGACTGGTCTGTTCATGATGATCAGTGCGGAAGTGATCACTTCCCTGTTATAATTGAGAGTGTAAACGAACCAGATGAGGACTGTAACCAGAAATGGAAAATGAATAAAGCCGACTGGGAATTATTCCATAATTTATGTGAAGAAGAGTTATCAATTGATCATTTTAATGAATCATCCGACATTGTTTCTGATTTCACAGATACACTTATTAACATATCAGAACAATGCATTCCAAAGACCTCCACAAATACTAAGAAAAGCAAGCCTTGGTTTAATAATGACTGTAAAGAAGCTATTTAAAAGCGTAAACAGGGTCTAAATAAGTTCTGCAAAAATCCCACTTCAGAAAAGCTCAACGACGTAAAAGTTTTTAGAGCTAAAGCTCGGCGAACAATCCGAGCTTCCAAACGAAAGTCATGGAGAGAATATGTCTCCAAATTGAACTATAAAACCCCCATTAAAAAAGTTTCGGGATATGGTACGAAAAATTTCAGGAAAAACAAAGTCTTCTAGTTTTACACATTTAAATACTGAATTTGACACAATAGCTTCAACAAAAAAAGATATTTCAGATACTCTTGGGCACACATTCTTGAGAAATTCATCATCGCGTAATTATTCTGACACTTTTAGAAATTTCAAAAAGGACCAAGAGAAAAGAAATCTAAACTTTAAATCCCTTAATCACGAAGAATACAACAAACCTTTTAACTTATCCGAACTCGTTGAAGCCATTGAAAAATCACATGATACGGCAACCGGCCCCGATGAAATTCATTATCATATGCTTAAGCATCTGCCAAAAAGTTCTCTTACAACACTTTTAGATATCTTTAATAACATTTGGGAAACGGGGGTCTGTCCTGAGAGCTGGCGTGTAGCTACAGTTGTACCAATTCCGAAACCAGGGAAAGATCATGCAGAACCTACAAATTATCGTCCGATAGCTTTGACAAGTTGTTTGTGTAAAACATTGGAGAGAATGATAAACAAGAGATTAGTCTGGTACTTAGAGTCCAACAACCTCATTTCAGAATATCAATCGGGCTTTCGTTCGGAACGTAGTACCAATGACAATTTAATAAGACTAGAAACATTTATACGAGATGCTTTTATTAACAAAGAACACGTAGTAGCTGTCTTTTTCGACTTGGAGAAAGCATATGATACAACATGGCGTTATGGAATATTGAAAGATCTACATAACATTGGCTTAAGAGGAAAACTTCCCAGTTTTATTGAAAGCTTTTTAGGGGAGCGCATGTTTCAGGTGCGTGTGGGGTCTACCGTGTCAGATTTCTATGATCAAGAACAGGGTGTCCCACAGGGTAGTATTCTTTCAACTACGCTATTTAACATCAAAATAAACAATATTGTACAATGTTTGGACGACAAAACTGATTGTTTATCGTATGTTGATGATTTTTGTATTTTTTTACCGTTCAAAAAATATGAAAACAATTGAACGAAAGTTACAACAAAATTTAAAAAGAATAGAAGAATGGACTGATAAAAATGGTTTCAAGTTCTCCAAGTCGAAAACGCAGTGTGTTCATTTTTGTAAACTACGGAAGAAACACGAACATCCTTCCCTGTTTTTATACGGATCACAAATTCCTGTTGTTGAAGAAGCCAAATTTCTTGGGGTCATATTTGATCAAAAGTTATCTTTTATTCCCCATATTAAATATCTTAAAGCGAAATGCTTAAAAGCTTTGAATCTTTTGCAAGTTTTAGCTCATACAAGTTGGGGAGCAGATCGGTACACTTTATTACATCTTTACCGGTCTTTAATAAGATCTAAATTAGATTATGGGTCTGTTGTTTATGGTTCTGCCAGAAAGTCCTATTTATAATCCTTGGATACTATCCATCACCAAGGCCTTCGTCTGGCCATGGGAGCCTTCCGTACTTCTCCCGTATTAAGCCTTTTTGTAGAAGCAGGTGAACCATCTTTAACCTCGCGCAGAGAGAAACTTTCTCTTCAGTATGCTATTAGACTTGCTGCAAATCCATCTAACCCGGCATCCAAAATTTCATTTCCACCTCAATTTGTAGATAGGTATGAAACTAAACCCACAGCAATTAAACCTTTTGGATTACGTATTTTACCACTGCTGGAAAATTCAGGTATCGACCTTAAAAATATTCAAAAACATGAAACCGCCGAAGTTCCATCTTGGTGTATTAAACAACCTTCTATTCTGTTCGACTTACATGATGGCAAAAAATCCGAATCAAATCCGATACTTCTCAAACAAAACTTTCAGGTACTGCAATCACGTTACGATGATTACCAGCAAGTCTATACTGATGGTTCCAAAGAAGGAGATAAAGTTGGTTGTGCGTATGTTTCTAAAGATACGCACAAAACCATGCGCCTTCCAGATGGTTCATCTATTTTTACAGCTGAAGCCAAAGCAATAGACCTAGCTTTAGATTTTATCAGTTCTTCAACAATTCAAAAAGCAATTATATTTTCTGATTCACTTTCTGTGCTTAAGGCTTTAGACCATTCATCATCTAAAAATCCTCAAATTCAAAAATTGATCGAAAAACATCATGAAATTTCTAAAACACACCAAATCTTGTTTTGTTGGCTTCCGAGCCATATTGGCATTGTCGGCAATGAATATGCTGACAAGAAAGCAAAGGAATCGCTCAATCTTGATCCATCTGTTTTTAAAATTCCTTTTAATAATTTTAAACCATTTATCAACAGATACATCTTGTCGGAATGGCAAGGCGAATGGGACCGTGCAATAAATAACAAACTCCATGCCATTAAACCTGTCGTTAGTACAAAATGCTCTCCTCCACAGTTTTCCAGAAAAGAGGACGTAGTATTAACACGACTGCGCATCGGCCATACTAGAGTTACTCATTCTTATATTTTTAATGGTGATGATCAGCCTTCTTGTGTAGGTTGTGATCAGCCATTCACTGTGAAACATATCTTAATTGACTGTGTTGACTTTTCACCCTCACGTATTTTATATTTCAAAGCTGACACTTTGCAAAAACTGTTTCGAGATGTACCTGTTGATAACATTATTTTATTCTTAAAAGAAATTGGTCTTTTTCATAAGATTTAACTGCTTCAGATTTTTATACATTATCATTCTGACTTGTTACTTTTAATATCGTCATAATTATTCATGCCGTTTAACCATTAACCGACTGACGCTTATGACCCACCAAGAGGGTTGACGCGTCGTTAAACACGAAATCATCATCATCATTCGTGGAAATCTGGCCAGTGGTTCTGGAGAAGACTATTTATGAAGGGTTTTTACCATATATGGCTTGGCGGCCATTTTGGTCATGTGACCTGGACCCCATGAGCAAATTTTGGTTTCCCTATCCAATAGAGGCTCCATATGAAATTTGACTTAAATCGGCCCAACGGTTTCCGAGGAGAAGCAGTTCAAAAATTTTCAAATTTTTTGCCTCGGCGAGGCTATACTAAATGGAATGTAATATTTCGCAAGCTCATTGGTTAGAACTCATTGATATCTATCAGTATGCCAAAAAATGTTTAAATATTCCAAGCGGTTAAGCCACTATCACCAGTTTTCACAAACGGGTTACGGACGGACAAACAGACAGACCATATATGGCTTGGCGGCCATTTTGGTAATGTGACCTGGACCCCATGAGCAAATTCTGGTTTCCTTAATCCCATAGAGGCTCCATATAAAAGTTGACTTCAATCGGCCCAACGGTTTCCGAAGAGAAGCAGTTCAAAAATTTTCACATTTTTTGCCTCGGCGAGGCTATACTTAACGGAATGTGATATTTCACAAGTTCATTGGTAAGATCTCATTGATATCTATCAGTATGCCAAAAATTGTTTAAATATTCCAAGCGGTTAAGTCACTATCACCAATTTTCACAAACGGGTTACGGACGGACAGACAGACAGACCATATATGGCTTGGCGGCCATTTTGGTCATGTGACCTGGACCCCATGAGCAAATTTTGGTTTCCCCCGGCCCATAGAGGTATCATATGAAATTTGATTTCAATCGGCCCAACGGTTTCCAAGGAGAAGCAGTTTGAAAATTTTCACATTTTTCGCCTCGCCGAGGCTATACTAAATGGAATGTAATATTCCGCAAGTTCATTGGTTAGATCTCATTGATATCTATCAGTATGCCAAAAATTGTTTAAATATTCCAAGCGTTTAAGTCACTATCACCAATTTTCACAAACGGGTTACGGACGGACCCAAAGAAGGTCAAGGTCAACCCAGGGTCACCATTTTAGCAATTTATGATGGGCTTACATCCCAGATGCTATTTATCAAGTTTCGTGGAAATCTGCCCAGTGGTTCTGGAGAAGACTATTTATGAAGAGTTTTTACCATATATGGCTTGGCGGCCATTTTGGTCATGTGAACTGGACCCCATGAGCAAATTTTGGTTTCCCTATCCAATAGAGGCTCCATATGAAATTTGACTTAAATCGGCCCAACGGTTTCCGAGGAGAAGCAGTTCAACAATTTTCACATTTTTTTGCCTCGGCGAGGCTATACTAAATGGAATGTAATATTTCGCAAGCTCATTTGTTAGATCTCAATGATATCTATCAGTATGCCAAAAAATGTTTAAATATTCCAAGCGGTTAAGCCACTATCACCAGTTTTCACAAACGGGTTACGGACGGACAGACAGACGGACCATATATGGCTTGGCGGCCATTCTGGTAATGTGACCTGGACCCCATGAGCAAATTCTGGTTTCCCCAATCCCATAGAGGCTCCATATGAAATTTGACTTCAATCGGCCCAACGGTTTCCGAGAAGCAGTTCAAAAATTTTCACATTTTTTGCCTCGGCGAGGCTATACTAAATGGAATGTAATATTTCACAAGTTCATTGGTAAGATCTCATTGATATCTATCAGTATGCTAAAAATTTTTTAAATATTCCAAGCGGTTAAGTCACTATCACCAATTTTCACAAACGGGTTACGGACGGACATACAGACAGACC
This sequence comes from Lucinisca nassula, assembly GCA_963580285.1. Classification (NCBI taxonomy): domain Eukaryota; kingdom Metazoa; phylum Mollusca; class Bivalvia; order Lucinida; family Lucinidae; genus Lucinisca; species Lucinisca nassula. Next base: position 68,947,605 of record OY757025.1, on the reverse strand, counting down.
ATATATGGCTTGGCGGCCATTTTGGTCATGTGACCTGGACCCCATGAGCAAATTTTGGTTTCCCCCGGCCCATAGAGGCTTCATATGAAATTTGATTTCAATCGGCCCAACGGTTTCCAAGGAGAAGCAGTTTGAAAATTTTCACATTTTTCGCCTCGGCGAGGCTATACTAAATGGAATGTAATATTCCGCAAGTTCGTTGGTCTGATCTCATTGATATCTATCAGTATGCCAAAAATTGTTTAAATATTCCAAGCGGTTAAGTCACTATCACCAATTTTCACAAACGGGTTACGGACGGACCCAAAGAAGGTCAAGGTCAACCCAGGGTCACCATTTTAGCAATTTATGATGGGCCTACGTCCCAGATGCTATTTATCAAGTTTCGTGGAAATCTGCCCAGTGGTTCTGGAGAAGACTATTTATGAAGGGTTTTTACCATATATGGTTTGGCGGCCAATTTGGTCATGTGACCTGGACCCCATGAGCAAATTTTGGTTTCCCTATCCCATAGAGGCTCCATATGAAATTTGACTTAAATCGGCCCAACGGTTTCCGAGGAGAAGCAGTTAAAAAAATTTCACATTTTTTGCCTCGGCGAGGCTATACTAAATGGAATGTAATATTTCGCAAGCTCATTGGTTAGATCTCATTAATATCTATCAGTATGCCAAAAATTGTTTAAATATTCCAAGCGGTTAAGTCACTATCACCAGTTTCCATAAACGGGTTACGGACGGACAGACAGACAGACCATATATGGCTTGGCGGCCATTTTGGTCATGTGACCTGGACCCCATGAGCAAATTTTGGTTTCGCCCATCCTATAGAGGCTCCATATGAAATTTGACTTCAATCGGCCCAACGGTTTCCGAGGAGAAGCAGTTCAAAAATTTTCAAAAATTTTCACATTTTTTGCCTCGGCGAGGCTATACTAAATGGAATATAATATTTCGCAAGCTCATTGGTTAGATCTCATTTATATCTATCAGTATGCCAAAAATTGTTTAAATATTCCAAGCGGTTAAGTCACTATCACCAATTTTCACAAACGGGTTACGGACGGACGGACAGACTGACAGAATGACAGACTGACAGAATGACACGGTGATTTTAGGGCACTCTTTGAAATCAACCGACTTCGGTCGGTTTCTTTTTCTGCGGGTCGTGCAATTGAAGACAAATTGGACTCAGACTCCACCTCCATAATACTATACAAAGTTGATCTACGAGCGGCCAAGGAAACAAATCGCCTTTCAGAGAAACGCGCCAAAAAACTGAAAGCTCTTGGTGTTCAGAATGCTTCTGAAAGCATAGCTGACACAAATATCACAGTCAGAAAATCAAGAAACTAACGTTTCAACCGTCCAGATCCCAAGAGTACCAAAGGACAGACTAAAGGCACCACCGTTGTTAATCCGTCAAGTGTACAACTCACGGATTCTGAGACATCTCTCCTCTCTAAAGGACTTGTCTTCTGCCCGCGACCGAAGAGCTATGACAGAGGTAAACTAATTGAGGACAACAAGGCTTTCAGCAGACGTGTGCGTCTCAAATCGCACTTTTCTGGGGTACCAAACACACGACCTGAGGAGAAATATACAAAGTTTATTAAAAAAAAGCAATGGATGCCATCAACACAGGGTCGCGATTTGGAGACTTTCATAAAAGTATCGAGTCAGACATAACCTCACATCAGGAACAACAACCTGACAAAGACTGACCGTGAAGCCCTACATAGTCTCGAAAAACGCAGAGACATCATAATAAAACCAGCTGACAAGGGCTCAGCAGTCGTTGTCATGGATCGGGATCATTATATCTCAGAGGCAACTCAATGACCCCAACTTTTATGAACTCTTAGATCATGACCCCACATCAGAGTTCGCCAAACAAGTATCGGATACTGTAGAAAATATGTGGGCAGACGGACACATAAGCGAGAAGAACGCGGACTACCTGATAGTCGATGAACCAAAAGCAGGTAGATTCTATCTTCTCCCAAAAATCCATAAATCTGGAAACCCGGGCCGTCTCATCGTCTCAGCCAATGGACACCCAACAGAAAGAATATCAGAGTTTCTGAACCTGCACCTTCAACCACACAGTCATAATCTGCCATCCTACTTACAGGATACAACAGATTTTCTGCGGAAGCAAGATGAGTTTGGTCCTTTACCCCCAGAGACACTTCTCGTTTCCATGGATGTCACTTCCCTCTATACAAATATACCCCATCAAGACGGTATCAAAGCATGCGAGGAAGTGTGGGAACAAAGGATCACAAAAGATCCCCCAACACAAACTCTGGTAGAACTTCTCACACTTGTTCTCAAGTGCAACAATTTTGAGTTCAATGGCAAACACTACTTGCAAATATAAGGGACGGCCATGGGAACAAAAATGGCCCCATCTTATGCCAACATATTCATGGGTCGGCTGGAAAAACAGCTTCTACTATCAGTCAACCTGAAACCATTCTCTTTGCTCAGAGAGAATCTAGAAGTATTCCTCGAAGAGGCAAACAACTTCCATGCCTCTTTAAGGTTTACTGCTGAGGTCACAAATGACAATCACGTCTTTCTAGACACCAAGTCGATGGCAAGATTTTTACAGACCTTTACACTAAATCAACAGACTCTCACCAGTAACTCTTACCAACAAGTTGCCACCCTCCTCATTGCAGTAAGAATATCCCATACAGTCTTGCACTTCGCATCAGGCGCATCTACTCTGACTCTGAAACGTTCTGGGAAATAGGGAAAGAACTGTTTGAGCAACTTCACAAGCGTGGATATCAAAAGCAGGTCACTGCTCAAGCCATAGAGAAGGTTAGACAAATGGACAGACGCAGACTTTCATCATACCAGTCAAAACCAACAGGAAACAAATATGTTCTGCCTTTCGTCATGACTTACCACCCGGACCTTCCTAACGTCAGGAACATAGTCGACAAACATTGGTCCATCATCGAAACATCCAAAAATCTGAATACAGTTTTCCCACAGATGATGATGCTGATTTCGTGTTTAACGACGCGGCAACCCTCTTTGTGGGTCATAAGCGTCAACCCTCTTTGTGGGTCATAAGCGTCAAACGGTTAATGGTTAACGGCATTGAGAATTATGAGGATATTAAAAGTAAAAAAGTTAGTTTGATATGTATAAAAATCTTAAACAGTTAAATCTTATGAAAAAGTCCAATTTCTTTTAAAAATAAAATAATATTTTTAAAAGGTACATCTTGAAACAATTGTTGCACAGTGTCAGCTTTGAAGTATAAGTTACGGGACTGTGAAAAGTCTACACATTCAATTAAAATATGTTTCACAGCCTACGCAGGAAGGCTGTTCATCACCATTTAAAATATAAGAATGAGTAACTCTAGTATGGCCAATGCGCAGTCGTGTCAATACTACATCCTCTTTCCTGGAAAACTGTGGAGGAGAGCACCTTGCTCCAACGACAGGTTTAATGGCATGGAGTTTGTTATTTATTGCACGGTCCCATTCGCCTTGCCATTCCGACAAGATGTATCTGTTGATAAAAGGTTTAAAATTATTAAAAGGAATTTTAAAAACAGACGGATTAAGATTGAGCGATTCCTTTGCTTTCTTGTCAGCAAACTCATTGCCGACAATGCCAATATGGCTCGGAAGCCAACAAAACAAGATTTGGTGCGTTTTAGAAATTTCATGACGTTTTTCGATCAGTTTTTGTATTTGAGGATTTTTAGATGATGAATGGTCTAAAGCCTTAAGCACAGAAAGTGAATCAGAAAATATAATTGTTTTTTGAAATGATGAAGAACTGATAAAATCTAAAGCTAGGTCTATTGCTTTGGCTTCAGCTGTAAAAATAGATGAACCATCTGGAAGGCGCAAGGTTTGGTGCGTATCTTTAGAAACATATGCACAACCAACTTTATCTCCTTCTTTGGAACCATCAGTATAGACTTGCTGGTAATCATTGTAACGTGACTGCAGTACCTGAAAGTTTTGTTTGAGTAGCATTTGATTTGATTCGGATTTTTTACCATCATGTAAGTCAAACAGAATAAAAGGTTTTTTAATACACCAAGATGGAACTTCGGTCGTTTCATGTTTTTGAATATTTTTAAGGTCGATACCTGAATTTTCTAGCAGTGGTAAAATACGTAATCCAAAAGGTTTGATTGCTGTGGGTTTAGTTTCATACTTATCTACAAATTCAGATGGAAATGAAATTTGGAATGCCGGGTTAGATCGATTAGCAGCAAGTCTGATAGCATACTGAAGAGAAAGTTTCTCTCTGCGCGAAGTTAAAGACACATTTTTCCTTATATAAAAGGGGTGGCCTGTCTAATGATCTCCAATAAATATAACCTTCAGATCATAGTGCACATCAAAGGCTTATCATATCTAAGTGATTATGAGGTGATTATGTTCTTGTTTAATAGGGGGCTCAATGAGGGTACTTGAGTGATAGCATAATTTACTAAGATTGTTTCCAACAACATATTGTTTAAATAACTTCTTTTTTATTTCAAATTAAAGTAAAGAAAAACATTGATATCCATTGTTTCCTATACTCAAAAGTGCAAAGAAGTAAACAAACAAGGTAAATGAATTCATTAACCTCAAAATTTAATCAATCAATTTACCTTTATTTATTTATATTTAATTTCTTATTTATTTATTTTATTTTGGTTGAAAGTGTGTGATACACAATTAAGCCCCCGCCCATAGGGGCTTGAAGAAATATATGGGCTGCATGATGCTTCCACGCAGAGCTCAATCCGGCCCGCACACTAGTACTGGTAAACCGCTTAGAGGATCTAAGCCTGTCCAGGAACCGCGGTGCGAGGCGGACCGTCCATGCTAATAAACCCTATTGGTTTCATTGAGCGACAGGGCTTGTGATGTCATTTCATCTCAATGTGGGTAAAAATCCCACAAAATTGGAAGCAACGTCTCCAAAATGACCTTTACAGTGTTGACGGGGACGTTAAACCTCAAATCAAACAAACAAACATGTGATACACAAGTCATATAATGTCTAAAACATTAGCATTTTATAGTTTCAGTCAAAATGAAATGTTCTTTTTTTAGACACAATCATATCAGAAAAGTTTTTATTTTTCTCCTTTTCAAGTTTAAAACTAAAACAACAAACCCAATTTAATTTAATTTTCTTATTTATATCGCAAACATAGGTTTTGGGTGTTCGTTAGAGCCGCCTCATTGAGGCGGTTCAAACGAGTACCCACAACCTATGACTCAATGAGACGATTCTAACGAGCACCCGCAACCTATGACTTGGAGCAGAAATAAGGAAAATAATGTATACCCCCTTAAACCCCCATTTTCTCTATAGAAAGTGCGGTTCAGGGGGATGTTCCTTTTTCCTAAAAAACATATATTGTGTGTCCTCGTTAGAACCGCCTCATGGAAGCAGTTTTAACGAGCAGTCACACTGTAAAACAAATTGTGGGTACTCGTCTGAACTGCTTCGCCGAGTTGGTTCTAATGAGTACCCACAATATATGTTTAGAGCAGAAATAATAAAGTTATCAGGATTTTATCTTAAAAAAAAATACATTTTTGGTGGAACAAATTTACCAATATATTTGAATCGGTATTTTCTGTAATGATTATAAATAATGGCTACTAAATATAAAATCGGAAAAAAGTGCTGTTGTTTCTTCCATGCATATCAAAATAAGGACTTTGGAGTAAAGAATAGATGTGACTTGTCAATGTCACATCCCTAGGTAATTTATTACCCTCTCTTGGTCCCTTACCTGTATGACAGCCTGAATACCCCAAGTGTATTTTATTTCAATGTTGGATTCTTTAATAAACCGTCATTAGGATGTTATGTAATCGAAAAATGTGTCTTTAAAGATGGTTCACCTGCTTCCACATAAAGGCTTAATACTGGAGAAGTACGGAAGGCCCCCATAGCCAGACGAAGGCCTTGGTGATGGATAGTATCCAAAGATTTTAAATAAGACTTTCTGGCAGAACCATAAACAATAGACCCATAATCTAATAAAGATCTTATCAGAGACCGGTAAAGATGTAATAAAGTGTACCGATCTGCTCCCCAACTTGTATGAGCTAAAACTTTCAAAAGATTCAAAGCTTTTAAGCATTTCGCTTTAAGATATTTAATATGGGGAATAAAAGATAACTTTTGATCAAATATGACCCCAAGAAATTTGGCTTCTTCAACAACAGGAATTTGTGATCCATATAAAAACAAAGAAGGATGTTCGTGTTTCTTCCGTAGCTTACAAAAAAGAACACACTGCGTTTTCGACTTGGAGAACTGAAACCATTTTTATCAGTCCATTCTTCTATTCTTTTTAAATTTTGTTGTAACTTTCGTTCAATTGTTTTCATATTTTTTGAACGGTAACATATACAAAAATCGTCAACATACAAGGAACAATCAGTTTTGACGTCCTAACATTGTACGATATTGTTTATTTTGATGTTAAATAGCGTAGTTGAAAGAATACTACCCTGTGGGACACCTTGTTCTTGATCATAGAAATCTGACACGGTAGACCCCACACGCACCTGAAACATGCGCTCCCCTAAAAAGCTTTCAATAAAACTGGGGAGTTTTCCTCTTAAGCCAATGTTATGGAGATCTTTCAATAGTCCATAACGCCATGTTGTATCGTATGCTTTCTCCAAGTCGAAAAAGACAGCTACTACGTGTTCTTTGTTAATAAAAGCATTTCGTACAAATGTTTCTAGTCTTCCGAACGAAAACCCGATTGATATTCTGAAATGAGGTTGTTGGACTCTAAGTACCAGACTAATCTCTTGTTTATTATTCTCTCAAATGTTTTACACAAACAACTTGTCAAAGCTATCGGACGATAATTTGTTTTCTGCATGATCTATCCCTGGTTTCGGAATTGGTACAACTGTAGCTACACGCCAGCTCTCAAGACAGACCCCCGTTTCCCAAATATCATTAAAGATATCTTAAAGTGTTGAAAGAGAACTTTTTGGCAGATGCTTAAGCATCTGATAATGAATTTCATCGGGGCCGGTTGCCGTATCATGTGATTTTTCAATGGCTTCAAGAAGTTCGGCTAAGTTAAAAGGTTTGTTGTATTCTTCGTGATTAAGGGATTCAAAGTTAAGATTTCTTTTCTCTTGGTTTTTTTTTTAATTTCTAAAAGAGTCAGAATAATTACGCGATGATGAATTTCTCAACAATGTGCTCCCAAGAGTATCTGAAATATCTTTTTTGTTGAAGCTATTGTGTCAAATTCGGTATTTAAATGTGTAAAACTAGCGGGCTTTGTTTTTCCTGAAATTTTTCGTACCATATCCCAAACCTTTCTAACGGAGGTTTTGTAGTTCAATTTTGAATTATATTCCCTCCATGACTTTCGTTTTGAAGCTCGGATTGTTCGCCGAGCTTTAGATCTAAAAACTTTTACTTCGTTTAGCTTTTCTGAAGTGGGACTTTTGCAGAACTTATTTAGAGCCTGTTTGCGCTTTTGAATAGCTTCTTTACAGTCATTATTAAACCAAGGCTTGCTTTTCTTAGTATTTGTGGAGGTCTTTGGAATGCATTGTTCTGAATAAGTGTATCTGTGAAATCAGAAACAATGTCGGATGATTCATTTAAGTGATCAACTGATAACTCTTCTTCACATAAATTATGGAATAATTCCCAGTCGGTTTTATTCATTTTCCATTTCTGGTTACAGTCCTCATCTGGTTCGTTTACGCTCTCAATTATAACAGGGAAGTGATCACTTCCGCACTGATCATCATGAACAGACCAGTCATAGTCCAAGAAGAGAGATGGGTGACACAAAGAGAGATCTAAAGAAGACAAATGACCTGTTGCAGGGTGAAGGTAAGTATAAGATTTATCATTCACCAAGCAAAGATCGCTTTTTGCAATAAAATCTTCGACGAGTGCTCCTCTGTTATTGATATCTTTACAGCCCCATAGAATATTGTGACCATTGAAGTCACCAACTAAAAGATATGGCGATGGAAGTTGACTCCGCAATGAGTCAAGATGTTCGGGCCAACCATAGTGCAGTTTATATTTTACTTTTGGTCCTTTGAGATCAGCGTGAATATTCTGAGAAATCAGGAATAAATTATTGGTTTAGGCTCATATTCTAGACAGGTTTTTAATTATTTGGACCCCATTTTGATTTATATCAGTCTTTGAATCGACTGCCTATTCGAAATTCGCAAAATTGCAGTGGGTTTCCTCTGGCTTTCTTTGCCGGATCATTACAGGGTCACTGATGAGGCTTTATTAGCCGAAACTACGTAGTATAACCCATCTTCTTTCTTATGAATGTTTTCATTGCTCTTAAAGGAACTCATTTTTGATTTTTTTTTTAAAGAAAATGAGGGCGGGATAAATAGAGAGCAAATTGTAGTTTCTTTATCCAAAGAAACCGATACTGCTACAGCTTGTAGGTCTGTTTGTTAATTTGATCTCTCTTTGTGGTAAACATGATTTCACAAAAATTGAACTGCCACCAGATGGTTTGTTACCACCAGAATATAAATAGTTGTATGTATTGAAACCCCTGACATCAATGTTGTCATCAGTTTTTAAAAAAGTTTCTTGCAAACAAAAAACCGATGCGTTTAATAACGAAATAAGTAATAAGAGTTCATTATAATTTGATTTAAGACCTCGACAATTCCATTTTATTATTTTGTGTTTTAAATCCATTTTATGAAGAGATTAAGACTAGAAACTATTTTGGAGCTGCAGTTGGTGATATAGATCTGCTACCACCAGCTCGTGGTGTTGCTGACCTCGATCTATTATTGCCGCTTTGTGATGATGGAGTTTCATTGTACTCCATATCACTGTCACTCAAAGATCCGAATCTGTTCTGGAATTTTATATTGTCTCTTTCCATTTTACGTTGTCTGTCTGTTTGTTTTTGAGACAAGTGTTGTTTCTTCGGGTCTTCTGATCCATTATTAGTTTGACCTGGGTCGAGTTTCTCTTTTGCATGCGGCGCTGGCTTCGGTACGGTCGCTGTCGACCGATCCGAAGCAACCTGGATTGCGCCATTTGATAAACTGGTTGAACTTTGTGGTGCTGGAGTGGATTTACTCCATGCACCAGATTTTTTCAGTTCAGCTATGTATGATTCAGCAGTCTGTGTTTCGGCGCTGGAAACTTTTACACCAGCACCCTTTGTGATGCTGGCGTAACTGGTGGTTGGTGTTGTGTATCGCTCATCAACAATTTTCCGCGCTTCTGGGAATGTTATCCCCCTTTGGTATTTGACAGTGAGTATTTCTTTTTCTTTTTTCCATGCCGGACAATCTCGAGAGAAAACAGCATGCTTGTCACCACAATTGGCGCATTTGGCCTCATTCTTGCAGTTTTGATGGTTATCGACATGTTTTTCCTCACCACAGTTTGGACAGAGTTGTTTCTTCTGACATCTGCTTTCGTGGTGACCAAAAACCTGACAATGATAAAATCTGAGAGGGTTTGGTATATACACCTCTACGTTAACAGATAGATATGCCACTTTTATTTTCTTGGGCAGAACTGGTGTATTAAATGTCAACACGTATGTACACTTTAATACACCACCTCTACGAACTTGGATGTTACGTACACCAATGACGCCTTCATCTCTCAAATTCTCAATAATCTCGGTATCGCTGCACGGGCGTAGCTCTGGGCTGCGGATGACACCTTTACATGAATTTAGGGTTTTGTGCAACGATACTTTGACGTTGAGATCGAAGAGCTTTGTGGTACTAAGCAGGTTTTTGACCTGCTTTTCTCTCTCGACTTCCAAGAGGAGATCACCTGACTTCAGTTTTTTGATACTTTTTGGATGTCCGGCAAATGGACACTATACTCTTTTCGATCACAAAAGGTACGTGTATCATCACGTGATGTTATCACCAAGAAGCGTGGAAAATTGTTTAACTTTTGAGTTTCAGACTGCTGACTTGAATGCTGACTTGACTGTTGACTGGGTTCATCTGTTTCGGATTAATCCTCGTCTTTTTTACGTTTAGCTGCGTTGCGGTTATGTTTTTTTCCATGAGGCATAAGGAAAAATTCTAGTTTCGTCCCAAGTGCTCTCCGCCCTCCGTGGAGCCCTACAAGGGAACACCATAATGGAGTGGTTATCCAACTCGCAGGTGTTAGAGATACACGTGAGATATACTCGTATAAACAAAATGCCTACACGATTGATCCGTTTAGCCACCGCCTTCTAGAGATAAAAAGACAGAAAAGGGTAAGGTAAATGGGCATATGGTTGGTATCAGGAAAGATACAAAAAGAGTTGAAGAGAAAGCAAAGCGGTATCTCTAGGGCTCGGCGCGACCAGGCGATTGACCGTGCCGGACCACACGGCCACCCGTCTACACCGAAAAGCCAGGCCAAAGAGGCGTGTTGGGTACCTGAAGCACCTCCACCTCAGGTAACCCTCAACCTCCAGGATCCCTTCTTCCGGCTTACAGGACGCCACCCACGGCAAACGGATGGTACTTCCTTTAGCTTTTCCCAGTTGGCACAGAGACCACAGCGGCAATGTGCCCAGTGGGAATTGAGCCCCCAGGGCCACGGCAAGGCAGGAAGTCTAATACCTGGGGGTCTTCCCACAGAAGCCAATCATGGAATACAGACGACCAAAGAGTCTCAAGAGATCTTCTTGTGCGTGCTAGACTCAAGCCAGACTCCATCGATGATGAGCCTTTTGGTGTATGCGAACCCTGTGGCAAAACAAAATGCCAAACCAGCAGAATGATAACCACCTCTCAGACAGCCCAATCGTCCAATGGTGCTATAGTTAAGCTTACACGCGACACCAATTGTACAACAAAAAACTTGGTATATTTGATATCGTGCGGTAAATGTAGAAAGAGTAGGTTGGGGAAACCAAGGGCAAGCTCAATGTAAGAATGAATGGTCATAGAGTTGACTGGAGACACAAGAGGTTTGAAAGATCTCCAGTTGCACAGCACTTCCACCTGCCAGAACATGACTTCATTAACCATGCTTCTGTTTGCTGTCTTGACCACAATTCAGAGTGGCCTGACAAAGCAAGGAAAAGTAGAGAGAGCTACTGGATCCGCCGTCTAAATACTCTGAGTCCCAGTGGTATCAACAAAGGACATTAAACCATAACCTCAGTTCAGCTTGCTAGTTGACAGCCCCAAGGCATATTATGCCTTCCCGATATACAGACATTGTCCGCACGATACGCAATCCTTTACTACCCTAGTTTTGTAGCGGTGCGTTTACAGATATTCCAGATCTTTTCCAGTTCCTTTGGGAGCCTTTGAGTTCGATTTTGTAGCGGTGTGTTTATGAATCGCACTCGCACAAAGGTAATACACAGCGACGCCATCTTCTCGTTCGCACAAATTTAAGTTTATGCGCCCTGATAAGGGCTTATCGTACCACTATTAATGTAAACTTGTTAAATTTTCACCTTTTAAAATTGTTTTGTTTATCTATGTGTGTGTGAATGTGAAAACTCTGATATAGGCGTAAAGCCGAAAGCGCTTAGTTGAAAAACAAAAAGCAAATTTGCATCGTTAAATGATTAAATCCCCATTTATAATTCCATCAAATCTTTTTTGCATCCTTTTCGGATCCGGTGCTACGATAGAGAATTTTGTTTGGTGTTTTGTCACTTATCTCCTATTATTCAACTCTTGCATACACCTTCCTGGTGTATGAATGTCATTTGACGTGTCACCAGTAACAATTCTGATTCTGCATCATTCAGATCCAAAATTCTCGACTTTTGTATACAAGTCCCCCAGGTATTAGACTTCCTGCCTTGCCGTGGCCCTGGGGGCTCAATTCCCACTGGGCACGTTGCTGCTGTGGTCAATGTGCCCACTGGGAAGAGCTAAAGGAAGTTCCACCCGTTTGCCGTGGGTGGCGTCCTGTAAACCGGAAGAAGGGATCCTGGAGGTTGAGGGTTACCTGAGGTGGCGGTGCTTCAGGTGCCCAACACGCCTCTTTGGCCTGGCTTTTCGGTGTAGACGGGTGGCCGTGCGGTTCGGCTGGTCACGCCGAGCCCTAGAGATACCGCTTTGCTTTCTCTTCAACTCTTTTTGTATCTTTCCTGATACCAACCATATGCCCATTTACCTTACCCTTTTCTGTCTTTTTATCTCTAGAAGGCGGTGGCTTAACGGATCAATCGTGTAGGCATTTTGTTTATACGAGTATATCTCACGTGTATCTCTAACATCTGCGAGTTGGATAACCACTCCAGTATGGTGTTCCCTTGTAGGGCTCCACGGAGGGCGGAGAGCACTTGGGACGAAACTTGAATTTTTTTCTTATGGCTCCTGGAAAAAAACATAACCGCAAATCACCTAACCGCAAATCACCTAACCACAACGCACCTAAACGTAAAAAACAAGAAGATTCATCCGAATCGGATGAACACAGTCAACAATCCAGTCAGCAGTCAAGTCAACAATCTAGTCAGCAGTCTGCTGAACCAAATTTTGACAATGTTCCGCGTTTCTTGGTCGTTACGTCACTTGACGATACACGAACTGTATCTAGCCTTTCCCCCTTCGTCATCGAGAAAAGTATTCTCTCCATTGCCGGACACCCTAAGAGTATAAAACAACTCAAATCGGGTGATCTTCTCTTGGAAGTCGAGAAAAAACAGCAAGTGGTAAGCCTGCTAAACACCAACAAACTCTTTGATCTAAAAGTTAAAGTCGCTTTACATAACACGCTCAATTCATCTAAGGGAGTGATTCGCAGTCCAGAACTGCGTCCTTGCTCAGATGAAGAGATAGTCGATAACCTTAAGGATCAGGGAGTTGTTGGTGTTCGTAACATTCAAGTTCGTAGAAATGGTGTACTAAAACCAACAGCAACTTATGTGTTGACTTTTAATACACCAATTCTACCCAAGAAAATCAAAGTAGCATATCTTTCCATTAACGTAGAGGTATACATCCCAAACCCTCTTAGATGTTACTCTTGTCAGGCTTTTGGCCATCACGAAAGCAGATGTCAGAGAAAAAAACTCTGTCCTAATTGTGGTGAAGAAAAGCATGTTGATAATCACCTCAACTGCAAAAATGAACCCAAATGCGTAAATTGTGATGGCAAACATGCTGTTTTCTCCCGAGACTGTCCGGCGTGGAAAAAAGAAAAAGAAATACTTACCGTCAAATACCAAAGGGGGATAACATTCCCAGAAGCGCGGAAGATTGTCGAAGAGCGATACATAACACCAACCACCAGTTTCGCCAGCATCACAAAGGGTGCTGGTGTAAAATGTACCAGCTCCGCAACACAGACTGCTGAATCATACATTGCTGAACTGAAAAAGTCTGGTGCATGGAGTAAATCCACTCCAGCACCACAAAGTTCAACCAATTTATCAAAAGGCGCAATCCAGGTTGCTTCGGATCGGTCGACAGCGACCGTACCGAAGCCAGCGCCGAATGTAAAAGAGAAACCCGACCCAGGTCGAACTAATAAGGGGTCGCAAGATCCGATAAAAAAACATCAATTGTCTCAAAGACAAACAGACAGACAACGTAAAATGGAAAGAGACAATATAAAATTTCAGAACAGATTCGGATCTTTGAGTGACAGTGATATGGAGTTGACTGAAACTCCATCATCACCAAGTGGCAATAACAGATCGAGGTCTGCCACACCACGAGCTGGTGGTAGCAGATCTATATCACCAATTGCACCTCCATAATAGTTTCTAGTCTTTAAATATCTCTCCTTAAAATGGATTTAAAACACAAAATAATACAATGGAATTGTCGAGGTCTTAAATCAAATTATAATGAACTCTTATTACTTATTTCGCTACTAACCCCATCGGTGTTTTGTTTGCAAGAAACTTTTTTAAAAACTGATGACAACATAGATGTCAGGGGTTTCAATACATACAACTATATCTATTCTGATGGTAACAAACCATCTGGTGGCAGCTCAATTTTTGTTAAATCATGTGTACCACAAAGAGAGATCAAATTAAAAACCGACCTTCAAGCTGTAGCAGTATCGGTTTCTCTGGATAAAGAAACTACAGTTTGCTCTCTATATATCCCACCCTCATTTTCTTTAAAGCCCGAACATCTTGACTCATTGCTGAGTCAACTTCCATCGCCATATCTTTTAGTTGGCGACTTCAATGGTCACAATATTCTATGGGGCTGTAAAGATGTCAACAACAGAGGAGCACTTGTCGAAGATTTTATTGCAAAGAACGATCTTTGCTTGATGAATGATAAATCTTATACTTACCTTCACCCTGCGACAGGTCATTTGTCTTCTTTAGATCTCTCTTTGTGTCACCCATCTCTCTTCTTGGACTATGACTGGTCTGTTCATGATGATCAGTGCGGAAGTGATCACTTTCCTGTTATAATAGAGAGCGTAAACGAACCAGATGAAGACTGTAACCAGAAATGGAAAATGAATAAAGCCGACTGGGAATTATTCCATAATTTATGTGAAGAAGAGTTATCAGTTGATCACTTAAATGAATCATCTGACATTGTTTCTGATTTCACAGATACACTTATTAACATATCAAAACAATGCATTCCAAAGACCTCCACAAATACTAAGAAAAGCAAGCCTTGGTTTAATAATGACTGTAAAGAAGCTATTAAAAAGCGTAAACAGGCTCTAAATAAGTTCTGCAAAAGTCCCACTTCAGAAAAGCTAAACGACGTAAAATTTTTAGAGCTAAAGCTCGGCGAACAATCCGAGCTTCAAAACGAAAGTCATGGAGAGAATATGTCTCCAAATTGAACTACAAAACCCCCATTAAAAAGGTTTGGGATATGGTACGAAAAATTTCAGGAAAAACAAAGTCCTCTAGTTTTACACATTTAAATACTGAATTTGACACAATAGCTTCAACAAAAAAAGATATTTCAGATACTCTTGGTCACACATTCTTGAGAAATTCATCATCGCGTAATTATTCTGACACTTTTAGAAATTTCAAAAAGGACCAAGAGAAAAGAAATCTTAACTTCAAATCCCTTAATCACGAAGAATACAACACACCTTTTAACTTATCCGAACTCGTTGAAGCCATTGAAAAATCACATGATACGGCAACCGGCCCCGATGAAATTCATTATCAGATGCTTAAGCATCTGCCAAAAAGTTCTCTTACAACACTTTTAGATATCTTTAATAATATTTGGGAAACGGGGGTCTGTCCTGAGAGTTGGCGTGCAGCTACAGTTGTACCAATTCCGAAACCAGGGAAAGATCATGCAGAACCTACAAATTATCGTCCGATAGCTTTGACAAGTTGTTTGTGTAAAACATTGGAGAGAATGATAAACAAGAGATTAGTCTGGTACTTAGAGTCCAACAACCTCATTTCAGAATATCAATCGGGTTTTCGTTCGGAACGTAGTACCAATGACAATTTAATAAGACTAGAAACATTTATACGAGATGCGTTTATTAACAAAGAACACGTAGTGGCTGTCTTTTTCGACTTGGAGAAAGCATATGATACAACATGGCGTTATGGAATTTTGAAAGATCTACATAACATTGGCTTACGAGGAAAACTTCCCAGTTTTATTGAAAGCTTTTTAGGGGAGCGCATGTTTCAGGTGCGTGTGGGGTCTACCCTGTCAGATTTCTATGATCAAGAACAGGGTGTCCCACAGGGTAGTATTCTTTCAACTACGCTATTTAACATCAAAATAAACAATATTGTACAATGTTTGGACGACAAAACTGATTGTTCATTGTATGTTGATGATTTTTGTATATGTTACCGTTCAAAAAATATGAAAACAATTGAACGAAAGTTACAACAAAATTTAAAAAGAATAGAAGAATGGACTGATAAAAATGGTTTCAAGTTCTCCAAGTCGAAAACGCAGTGTGTTCATTTTTGTAAACTACGGAAGAAACACGAACATCCTTCCCTGTTTTTATACGGATCACAAATTCCTGTTGTTGAAGAAGCCAAATTTCTTGGGGTCATATTTGATCAAAAGTTATCTTTTATTCCCCATATTAAATATCTTAAAGCGAAATGCTTAAAAGCTTTGAATCTTTTGAAAGTTTTAGCTCATACAAGTTGGGGAGCAGATCGGTATACTTTATTACATCTTTACCGGTCTTTAATAAGATCTAAATTAGATTATGGGTCTGTTGTTTATGGTTCTGCCAGAAAGTCCTATTTAAAATCCTTGGATACTATCCATCACCAAGGCCTTCGTCTGGCCATGGGAGCCTTCCGTACTTCTCCCGTATTAAGCCTTTATGTAGAAGCAGGTGAACCATCTTTAACCTCGCGCAGAGAGAAACTTTCTCTTCAGTATGCTATTAGACTTGCTGCAAATCCATCTAACCCGGCATCCAAAATTTCATTTCCACCTCAATTTGTAGATAAGTATGAAACAAAACCCACAGCAATCAAACCTTTTGGATTACGTATTTTACCACTGCTAGAAAATTCAGGTATCGACCTTAAAAATATTCAAAAACATGAAACGGCCGAAGTTCCATCTTGGTGTATTAAAAAACCTTCTATTCTGTTCGACTTACATGATGGCAAAAAATCCGAATCAAATCCAATGCTTCTCAAACAAAACTTTCAAGTACTGCACTCACGTTACAATGATTACCAGCAAGTCTATACTGATGGTTCCAAAGAAGGAGATAAAGTTGGTTGTGCGTATGTTTCTAAAGATACGCACAAAACCATGCGCCTTCCAGATGGTTCATCTATTTTTACAGCTGAAGCCAAAGCAATAGACCTAGCTTTAGATTTTATCTGTTCTTCAACAATTCAAAAAGCAATTATATTTTCTGATTCACTTTCTGTGCTTAAGGCTTTAGACCATTCATCATCTAAAAATCCTCAAATTCAAAAATTGATCGAAAAGCATCATGAAATTTCTAAAACACACCAAATCTTATTTTGTTGGCTTCCGAGCCATATTGGCATTGTCGGCAATGAATATGCTGACAAGAAAGCAAAGGAATCGCTCAATCTTGATCCATCTGTTTTTAAAATTCCTTTTGATAATTTTAAACCATTTATCAACAGATACATCTTGTCGGAATGGCAAGGCGAATGGGACCGTGCAATAAATAACAAACTTCATGCCATTAAACCTGTCGTTAGTACAAAATGCTCTCCTCCACAGTTTTCAAGAAAAGAGGACGTAGTATTAACACGACTGCGCATCGGCCATACTAGAGTTACTCATTCTTATATTTTTAATGGTGATGATCAGCCTTCTTGTGTAGGTTGTGATCAGCCATTCACTGTGAAACATATCTTAATTGACTGTGTTGACTTTTCACCCTCACGTTTTTTATATTTCAAAGCTGACACTTTGCAACAACTGTTTCAAGATGTACCTGTTGATAATATTATTTTATTCTTAAAAGAAATTGGACTTTTTCATAAGATTTAACTGTTTCAGATTTTTATACATTATCATTCTGACTTTTTACTGTTAATATCATCATAATTATTCATGCCGTTTAACCATTAACCGTTTGACGCTTATGACCCACAAAGAGGGTTGACGCGTCGTTAAAGACACATTTTTTGATTGCATAACACCCTAATGACCAGTTATTGAAGAAATCAGTTTTGAGATAAGATACTTTTGGGGTATTCTGACTGTCATACAGGTAGGGGACCAAGAGAGGGTAATCAGTTACCTAGAGACAATTCACATCTATTTATTTACTTGTTTGATAACCATGTCCTGGTTTTGAAATTAATGGAATGTATTCTGTTTTTTGTTTTTTTATTTTATTTTTAGTCACAATTATTGATAATCATTACTAAAAACATGCCTTTTGAAACATCTTGGTTAAATTTTACGACCAAAAAGGATAAAAATCCTGATATATTTAATATTTCGACTCAAACATATATTGTGGGTACTTGTTAGAACAGCCTCGGGGAGGCGCTTCTAATGAGAACCCACAAGTTGTGTTCAAAACATATATTGTGGGTACCTGTTAGAACCGCATCGGTAAGTTGCTTCTAACGAGAACCCACAATTTATGTTTTTGAGTAGAAATTTAAAAAAAAATAATGTTTCCCCTCTAAACCCCAGTTTTACTATACAATATTTTTACATTGTGAGTTCTCTTAAAAACGCCTCTGCGAGGGGATTCTAATGAGGACAATATATGTTTTTGAGTAGAAATATGGAAAATAATGTATACCCCTCCAAACCCCAAATAAATTACTAAATGTTCATTGAATGGTTAAATCGCGGTGCAAGTCGGACCGTCCATGCTTATAAACCCTATTGGTTTTATTGGGCGACAGGGCTTGAGATGTCATTTCATCTCAGTGTCGGGTAAATGCCCCCCAAAAAATTGAAAGTAACATCTCCAAAATGACCTATAAAGTGTTGTCCGGGATGTTAAACCTCAAATCAAATGAACAAACACAATCTTGAATTAATAAATTCATTAAGTTTACTTCTTTTCAGATTTGAATCAATGAAACAATGACTGTCAGAGTTTTCCTTTTCTTTTTTTAAAAAAAAAAATAAAATAAAAATAAAAAAAATAATTTAAAACAACATTTTGTTGGAAACAATCTCAGTAAAAAATATACCATCACACAATTTCCCCTTATAGAGCCCCTTTTAAACATATCTCTCAGAGAGTCTCTGCTCATAATCACCTCATAATCACTTAGATAAGATAAGCCTTTGATGTGCCCTATGGTCCGAAGGACTTGATTATTGGAGATTATGTAATAGGCCACCCCTTTTATATAGAGAAAAAAATGTGTCTTTAAACACGAAATCATCATCATCATCATCATCAAATTAAAAACAGACCTAAGTTATTTAGACAAATTGTGGGTATTCCGGTGGGTACTAATTGCGCACCTCTTGTGGCTGATCTGTTCTTGTATTGTTATGAAAGAGACTTAATTTTGTCGCTTTCCATTGATAACCAATCTGAAATTATTGAAGCTTTTAGCTCTACTTCTAGATATTTAGATGATTTATTAAATATTGATAATACCTATTTTGATGGTTTGATCAGTCAGATTTACCCCCTAGAACTTCAGTTAAATAAAGCAAATTCTTCTGATACCGAGGCCCCGTTTTTGGATTTACATCTATCTATTGTAGATGGATTTGTTTCGTGCAAAATTTATGATAAACGCGATGACTTTGATTTTGAGATTGTAAATTTTCCTTTTTTGGATGGTGATGTTCCTCGTGCGCCATCCTATGGCGTTTATATTTCGCAATTAATTCGATTTGCTAGAGTGTGTAGTCATGTAACTGACTTCAACACTCGTAATAAATTATTAACGGCTAAACTCCTTAATCAGGGTTATCGGTACCATAAACTACGCAAAGCCTTTTCAAAATTTTATAGACGCCATTCTGATTTAATTTCAAAATTCAATATTGGACTTAAATCTCTTCTGCAACAAGGTCTATCGGAACCCGAATTGTATGGTGACTTAGTATATAAATTCAGAAAAATATATAACCGCAATGACTTCAGCACCCAATTTCGTAAAATCATTCTTCGATATAAAAAGATTGGGTACAACATGGATATTATACGACAGACTGCATGCATGGTAGTTAACCCAATCACGGTTGGCAGCTTTGCTTCCCTCTTTGATTGCACGCCGGTGGGTCAGGCCTCAGATTCTATGACAGCTCCAACGTAAAGGCTTATTGAAAATTAAAGAGATAATGTTGGTTGGTGCCTGATGCTCTGTCTCTGGTCGGGCTCATCGGAGTCTAACTGTTGGTTTTCTTTTGCTCCAGCATTTCAGTGGTTTCTTGCTGTCGAGTCCTCACCGTTGTCTCACCTCTGTGGTTCTTTGATTTCTGTGTTCACGGAGATGTTGCACTGATGAGTTAGGAGGCCTTCATGCGGACTGAACAATTTTTTTGTCTAAATCGCGACGGAAGTAAGGGCGAGGATTGTGGCCACGTAAAATCGATTTAAGCCCCCCCAGTGGAAATCTTCCACTGACCGTTCCAAGGCGGCTCTTCTGTGGCGATTTATTTATGTTGTTGTTTGTTACTTACTGTGTGTATCACTTGTGTCTTTTAATTTTGGATGGCCATATGGCCATTTTGTGGGAAAGTAACTGTCCATATGGCCTTCCTTTGTTTAGGTTTCCATTATGGTCTGGTCGCTTAATGTTTGTATTTCTTTCCCTTTGGTGTCTTTTATGGATGGAGTAAGTTAATTGTATCAATTCCTGATCTTTGTTTTACTTCTACTCTACAAGCTGTAGCAGTATCGGTTTCTCAAGATAAAGAAACTACAGTTTGCTCTCTATTTATCCCACGCTCATTTTCTTTAAAGCCCGAACATCTTGACTCATTGCTGAGTCAACTTCCATCGCCATATCTTTTAGTTGGCGACTTCAATGGTCACAATATTCTATGGGGCTGTAAAGATATCAATAACAGAGAAGCACTTGTTGAAGGTTTTATTGCAAAGAGCGATCTTTGCTTGATGAATGATAAATCTTATACTTACCTTCACCCTGCGACAGGTCATTTGTCTTCTTTAGATCTCTCTTTGTGTCACCCATCTCTCTTCTTGGACTATGACTGGTCTGTTCATGATGATCAGTGCGGAAGTGATCACTTCCCTGTTATAATTGAGAGCGTAAACGAACCAGATGAAGACTATAACCAGAAATGGAAAATGAATAAAGCCGACTTTGAATTATTCCATAATTTATGTGAAGAAGAGTTATCAGTTGATCTCTTAAGTGAATCATCTGACATTGTTTCTGATTTCACAGATACACTTATTAATATATCAGAACAATGCATTCTAATATATCAGAACAATGCATTCCAAAGACCTCCACAAATACTAAGAAAAGCAAGCCTTTGTTTAATAATGACTGTAAAGAAGCTATTAAAAAGCGTAAACAGGCTCTATTGTAGATGGGTTTGTTTCGTGCAAAATTTATGATAAACGCGATGACTTTGATTTTGAGATTGTAAATTTTCCTTTTTTGGATGGTGATGTTCCTCGTGCGCCATCCTATGGCGTTTATATTTCGCAATTAATTCGATTTGCTAGAGTGTGTAGTCATGTAACTGACTTCAACACTCGTAATAAATTATTAACGGCTAAACTCCTTAATCAGGGTTATCGGTACCATAAACTACGCAAAACATTTTCAAAATTTTATAGACGCCATTCTGATTTAATTTCAAAATTCAATATTGGACTAAAATCTCTTCTGCAACAAGGTCTATCGGAACTCGAATTTTATGGTGACTTAGTGTATAAATTCAGAAAAATATATAACCGCAATGACTTCAGCACCCAATTTCGTAAAATCATTCTTCGATATAAAAAGATTGGGTACAACATGGATGTTATACGACAGACTGCATGCATGGTAGTTAACCCAATCACGGTTGGCAACTTTGCTTCCCTCTTTAATTGCACGCCGGTGGGTCAGGCCTCAGATTCTATGACGGCTCCAACGTAAAGGCTTATTGAGAATTAGAGCGATCTAATTCTTGGTAATGTTGGTTGGTGCCTGATGCTCTGTCTCTGGTCGGGTCCATCGGAGTAATTTTTGATTTTTATTTGCCTTCACTGCAGCTGGTGTTGTGCCGTGTGGCGGCCGTAAAACGTCTCCCCGTACATCAACCATAGTGCAGTTTATATTTTACTTTTGGTCCTTTGAGATCATCGTGAATATTCTGAGAAATCAGAAATAAATTATTGATTTAGACTCATTCTAGACATGTTTTTAATTATTTGGACCCCATTTTGATTTATATCAGTCTTTGAATCGACTGCCTGTTCGAAATTCGCAAAATTGCAAAATGTTTCCTCTGGCTTTCTTTGCCGGATCATTACAGGGTCACTGATGAGGCTTTATTAGCCGAAACTACGTAGTATGGCCCATCTTCTTTTTTTTGAATGTTTTCATTGCTCTTAAAGGAACTCATTTTTGATTTTTATCTAACTGTTGGTTTTCTTTTGCTCCAGCATTTCAGTGGTTTCTTGCTGTCGAGTCCTCACCGTTGTCTCACCTCTGTGGTTCTTTGATTTTTTGTGTTCACGGAGATGTTGCACTGATGAGTTAGGAGGCCTTCATGCGGACTGAACAAATTATTTGTCTAAATCGCGACGGAGGTAAGGGCGAGGATTGTGGCCACGTAAAATCGATTTAAGCCCCCAAGTGGAAATCTTTCCACTGACCGTTCCAGGGCGGTTCTTCTGTGGCGATTTATTTATGTTGTTGTTTGTTACTTACTGTGTGTATCACTTGTGTCTTTTAATTTTGGATGGCCAGATGGCCATTTTGTGGGAAAGTAACTGTCCTTATGGCCTTCCTTTGTTTAGGTTTCCATTATGGTCTGGTCGCTTAATGTTTGTATTTCTTTCCCTCTGGTGTCTTTGATGGGTGGAGTAAGTTAATTGTATCGATTCCTTATCTTTGTTTTACTTCTACTCTAAATAAGTTCTGCAAAAGTCCCACTTCAGAAAAGCTAAACGACGTAAAAGTTTTTAGAGCTAAAGCTCGGCGAACTATAAAACCCCCATTAAAAAGGTTTGGGATATGGTACGAAAAATTTCAGGAAAAACAAAGTCCTCTAGTTTTACACATTTAAATACTGAATTTGACACAAAGTAGAAGTAAAACAAAGATCAGGAATTGATACAATTAACTTACTCCATCCAGTTTTATTGAAAGCTTTTTAGGGGAGCGCATGTTTCAGGCCCCCAGGTATTAGACTTCCTGCCTTGTCGTGGCCCTGGGGGCTCAATTCCCACTGGGCACATTGCCGCTGTGGTCTCTGTGCCCACTGGGAAGAGCTAAAGGAAGTACCACCCGTTTGCCGTGGGTGGCGTCCTGTAAGCCGGAAGAAGGGATCCTGGAGGTTGAGGGTTACCTGAGGTGGCGATGCTTCAGGTACCCAACACGCCTCTTTGGCCTGGCTTTTCGGTGTAGACGGGTGGCCGTGCGGTCCGGCACGGTCAATCGGCTGGTCGCGCCGAGCCCTAGAGATACCGCTTTGCTTTCTCTTCAACTCTTTTTGTATCTTTCCTGATACCAACCATATGCCCATTTACCTTACCCTTTTCTGTCTTTTTATCTCTAGAAGGCGGTGGCTAAACGGATCAATCGTGTAGGCATTTTGTTTATACGAGTATATCTCACGTGTATCTCTAACACCTGCGAGTTGGATATCCACTCCATTATGGTGTTCCCTTGTAGGGCTCCACGGAGGGCGGAGAGCACTTTGGACGAAACTAGATTTTTTTCCTTATGCCTCATGGAAAAAAACATAACCGCAACGCAGCTAAAGGTAAAAAAGACGAGGATTCATCCGAAACGGATGAACCAAGTCAGCAGTCTGAAACTCCAAAGCTCAGCCACGCTTCTTGGTGATGACATCACGCGGTGATACACGTACGGTGTCAGATTTATCACCCTTTGTTATTGAAAAGAGTTTAGTGTCCATTGCCGGACATCCAAAAAGTATAAAAAAAAACTTAAGTCAGGTGATCTCCTTGGAAGTCGAGAGAGAGAGCAGCAGGTCAAAAACCTGCTTGGTACCACAAAGCTGTTTGATCTCAACGTCAAAGTAGCGTTGCACAAAACACTCAATTCATGTAAAGGTGTTATCCGCAGCCCAGAGCTACGTCCGTGCAGCGATGCCGAGATTGTTGAGAATTTAAGAGATGAAGGCGTCATTGGTGTACGTAACATCCAAGTTCGTAGAAGTGGTGTATTAAAGCCAACAAGTACCTACGTGTTGACATTTAATACACCAGTTCTGCCCAAGAAAATAAAAGTTGCATATCTATCTGTTAACGTAGAGGTGTATATACCAAACCCTCTCAGATGTTATCATTGTCAGGTTTTTGGTCACCACGAAAGCAGATGTCAGAAGAAACAACTCTGTCCAAATTGTGGTGAGGAAAAACATGTCGATAACCATCAAAACTGCAAGAATAAGGCCAAATGCGTCAATTGTGGTGACAAGCACGCTGTTTTCTCTCGAGATTGTCCGGCATGGAAAAAAGAAAAAGAAATACTCACTGTCAAATACCAAAGGGGGATAACATTCCCAGAAGCGCGGAAAATTGTTGCTGAGCGATACACAACACCAACCACCAGTTACGCCAGCATCACAAAAGGTACTGGTGTAAAAGTTTCTAGCTCCGCAATACAGACTGCTGGATCATACATAGCTGAACTGAAAAAATCTGGTGCATGGAGTAAATCCACTCCAGCACCACAAAGTTCAACCAATTTATCAAATGGCGCAATCCAGGTTGCCTCGGATCGGTCGACAGCGACCGTACCGAAGCCAGCGCCGCATGCAAAAGAGAAACTCGACTTAGGTCGAATTAATAAGGGATCAGAAGATCCGAAGAAACAACACTTGTCTCAAAAACAAACAGACAGACAACGTAAAATGGAAAGAGACAATATAAGATTCCAGAACAGATTCGGATCTTTGAGTGACAGTGATATGGAGCTCACTGAAACTCCATCATCACCAAATGGCAATAACAGATCGAGGTCAGCAACACCACGAGCTGGTGGTAGCAGATCTATATCACCAGTTGCAGCTCCAATATAGTTTCTAGTCTTAATCTCTTCATAAAATGGATTTGAAACACAAAATAATACAATGGAATTGTCGAGGTCTTATTATCAAATTATAATGAACTCTTATTACTTATTTCGTTATTAAACCCATCGGTTTTTTGTTTGCAAGAAACTTTTTTAAAAACTGATGACAACATTGATGTCAGGGGTTTCAATGTATATCAAATTAAAAACAGACCTACAAGCTGTAGCAGTATCGGTTTCTCTGGATAAAGAAACTACAATATGCTCTTTATATATTCCACCCTCATTTTCTTTAAAGCCCGAACATCTTGACTCATTGCTGAGTCAGCTTCCATCCCCATATCTTTTAGTTGGCGACTTCAATGGTCACAATATTCTATGGGGCTGTAAAGATATCAATAACAGAGGAGCACTTGTTGAAGATTTTATTGCAAAGAGCGATCTTTGCTTGATGAATGATAAATCTTATACTTACCTTCACCCAGCGACAGGTCATTTGTCTTCATTAGATCTCTCTTTGTGTCACCCATCTCTCTTCTTGGACTATGACTGGTCTGTTCATGATGATCAGTGCGGAAGTGATCACTTCCCTGTTATAATTGAGAGCGTAAACGAACAAGATGAGGACTGAAGCCAGAAATGGAAAATGAATAAAGCCGACTGGGAATTATTCCGTAATTTATGTGAAGAAGAGTTATCAGTTAATCACTTAAATGAATCATCTGACATTGTTTCTGATTTCACAGATAAACTAATTAATATATCAGAACAATGCATTCCAAAGACCTCCACAAATACCAAGAAAAGCAAGCCTTGGTTTAATAATGACTGTAAAGAAGCTATTCAAAAGCGCAAACAGGCTCTAAATAAGTTCTGCAAAAGTCCCACTTCAGAAAAGCTAAACGACGTTAAAGTTTTTAGAGCTAAAGCTCGGCGAACAATCCGAGCTTCCAAACGAAAGTCATGGAGAGAATATGTCTCCAAATTGAACTACAAAACCCCCATTAAAAAGGTTTGGGATATGGTACGAAAAATTTCAGGAAAAACAAAGTCATCTAGTTTTACAAAATTTAAATACTGGTTTTGACACAAAAGCTTCAACTAAAAAAGATATTTCAGATACTCTTGGTAGCACATTTTTGAGCAATTCATCACCGCGTAATTATTCTGACACTTTATGAAATTTCCAAAAGGACCAAGAGAAAAGAAATCTAAACTTCAAATCCCACAATCACGAAGAATACAACAAACCTTTTAACTTATCCGAACTAGTGGAAGCCATTGAAAAATCACACGATATAGCAACCGGCCCCGATGAATTTCATTATCAGATGCTTAAGCATCTGCCAAAAAGTTCTCTTTCAACACTTTTAGATATCTTTAATAATATTTGGGAAACTGGGGTCTGTCCTGAGAGCTGGCGTTTTGCTACAGTTGTACCAATTCCAAAACCAGGGAAAGATCATACAGAACCTACGAATTATCGACCGATAGCTTTGACAAGTTGTTTGTGTAAAACATTGGAGAGAATGATAAACAAGAGATTAGTCTGGTACTTAGAAAAAGTAGAAGTAAAACAAAGATCAGGAATTGATACAATTAACTTACTCCATCCATAAAAGACACCAAAGGGAAA
Organism: Lucinisca nassula; assembly: GCA_963580285.1. Classification (NCBI taxonomy): domain Eukaryota; kingdom Metazoa; phylum Mollusca; class Bivalvia; order Lucinida; family Lucinidae; genus Lucinisca; species Lucinisca nassula. Next base: position 68,921,357 of record OY757025.1, on the reverse strand, counting down.
GAAATACAAACATTAAGCGACCAGACCATAATGGAAACCTAAACAAAGGAAGGCCATATGGACAGTTACTTTCCCACAAAATGGCCATATGGCCATCCAAAATTAAAAGACACAAGTGATACACACAGTAAGTAACAAACAACAACATAAATAAATCGCCACAGAAGAGCCGCCTTGGAACGGTCAGTGGAAGATTTCCACTGGGGGGCTTAAATCGATTTTACGTGGCCACAATCCTCGCCCTTACTTCCGTCGCGATTTAGACAAATAATTTGTTCAGTCCGCATGAAGGCCTCCTAACTCATCAGTGCAACATCTCCGTGAACACAGAAATAAAAGAACCACAGAGGTGAGACAACGGTGAGGACTCGACAGCAAGAAACCACTGAAATGCTGGAGCAAAAGAAAACCAACAGTTAGACTCCGATGAGCCCGACCAGAGACAGAGCATCAGGCACCAACCAACATTATCTCTTTAATTTTCAATAAGCCTTTACGTTGGAGCCGTCATAGAATCTGAGGCCTGACCCACCGGCGTGCAATTAAAGAGGGAAGCAAAGTTGCCAACCGTGATTGGGTTAACTACCATGCATGCAGTCTGTCGTATAATATCCATGTTGTACCCAATCTTTTTATATCGAAGAATGATTTTACGAAATTGGGTGCTGAAGTCATTGCGGTTACATATTTTTCTGAATTTATATACTAAGTCACCATAAAATTCGGGTTCCGATAGACCTTGTTGCAGAAGAGATTTAAGTCCAATATTGAATTTTGAAATTAAATCAGAATGGCGTCTATAAAATTTTGAAAAGGCTTTGCGTAGTTTATGGTACCGATAACCCTGATTAAGAAGTTTAGCCGTTAATAATTTATTACGAGTGTTGAAGTCAGTTACATGACTACACACTCTAGCAAATCGAATTAATTGCGAAATATAAACGCCATAGGATGGCGCACGAGGAACATCACCATCCAAAAAAGGAAAATTTACAATCTCAAAATCAGTCATCGCGTTTATCATAAATTTTGCACGAAACAAATCCATCTACAATAGATAGATGTAAATCCAAAAACGGGGCCTCGGTATCAGAAGAATTTGCTTTATTTAACTGAAGTTCTAGGGGGTAAATCTGACTGATCAAACCATCAAAATAGGTATTATCAATATTTAATAAATCATCTAAATATCTAGAAGTAGAGCTAAAAGCTTCAATAATTTCAGATTGGTTATCAATGGAAAGCGACAAAATGAAGTCTCTTTCATAACAATACAAGAACAGATCAGCCACAAGAGGTGCGCAATTAGTACCCATCGGAATACCCACAATTTGTCTAAATAACTTAGTACCGAATCTAATATAAATATTGTCAAGTAGAAAGGTGAGGGCATCACACACTTTCTGACATGACCAAAGTGTATAATTCTTATGCTCTTTAGAAGTGAAAAATGCATTTCTGACATTACATGCAAGATAGAGAGAATCTTCTCTGTGAAAAGCCCATTCAATTAAATCATTAAGCTTTTCTTTTATAAGATTATGAGGAAGTGTAGTGTAAAGAGTGGAAAAATCGTAGGTAGACAGACTAGAAGCACGAAACTGTCTAGATTTCAATTTATTTAAAACCTCATTTGAATTTTTTATAGACCAGAACAGATTTCTTCCTGATCTTAAAAGACTTTATCACAATATTTAATTACATGCGTTTTAATAGCAGTAAGACAGGAAGTTAATAATTTAGAAAGTTCAGTGGTAGTGCAAGAACTAGAATTTGCAATAAACTGTGCTTTATAAGGTTTTTTATGAAGTTTTGGTAACCAGTATAGCGTAGGAAGCTTGTCTTGGCCTTCGTTAACACACACAGCAAACTTGGTGGCTGAAAGACAAACATGTTTATCTACTATAGCTCTCTCTTCAGCCAAAGGCTGAAGTTCATAGGGCTTAGTACCACCAAGCTCCTGCTTAAGCGTGTTAACATAGTGGAGCCGTCACACAACGACGACGTTGTTAGCGGCCTTGTCTGCAGGGGCCAAAACAAACTTCTTATGAAATTCTTGAATACCCAGTTTAAGATGACGTAAAGACGTCTTGGGCTTAGGAGGTAATAAGTTAGTATATTGAGAATAGAAAGAAATGCGTTTATTCAATAGTCTTAAAATGCTAAGTTTCCAGTCCTTACGTCTCCCCGTACATCAACCATAGTGCAGTTTATATTTTACTTTTGGTTCTTTGAGATCAGCGTGGATATTCTGAGAAATCGGTAATTAATTATTGGTTTAGACTCATATTCTAGACAGGTTTTTAATTATTTGGACCCCATTTTGATTTATATCAGTCATTGAATCGACTGCCTATTCGAAATTCGCAAAATTGCAGTATGTTTCCTCTGGCTTTCTTTGCCGGATCATTACAGGGTCACTGATGAGGCTTTATTAGCCGAAACTACTTAGTATGACCCATCTCCTTTCTTATGAATGTTTTCATTGCTCTTAAAGGAACTCATTTTTGATTTTTATACTCAACATACTCTCGCTTACACCATCGATTACCGAATTCATTCAAGGAAGCAGCGATTTCATCTCTACATTTACTGAAATCAATTTTAGAAGGAAACCGATATTTCGGTCCTTTAGAAATTATATTCCTTATCCTAGAATCAGGAATAATTTTCAAATTGCCAGTAATTACATGACCAGCAGCAGGATAGCAATACTTTGAGTTTTTACAGTCACATGAATCAGGAGTATTAGTATCAATATCAAGATCTGAAACAAGTTTATTGAAATTAAAAATGATAGATCTAACAGGTTTGTTATATTTATAGCAAATTATAGGTGTTTCAGTATTTTTAAAATAAGCAGGAATGGAAGAAAGCACCGATCTCTCACGGAAGATACTGGGCAAATCTATAAAAATCCATACCCTTATTAATGAAGGATATTTTGAAGAAATGACGTTTATGATTAATTTCAGAATCAATGTAAGGACGGAGAGTATGCTGAGTATAGCCTCTAGTTAAGAGAGCCGCATCATATAACTGATGAGAACTATCGTATAATTTATCCGCCTCGGTGTCCAGAAGACGTAAATCAGAAACGGGTAATGAACTTAAAAATGAAAGCATAGAGTGGCGTCAATGATTTAATAATATAATTGACAGTCACTTCAGTCTAGTATTGTTTCGTTTAAACGCACGTGATTTACGTTTAAAGTTACCATTTTTCCTGGTGCCGTGAGATCTAGTTCTGCGTTTTCGACATTCCAGGAGTTTTCGAGTCCAACAACCTCATTTCAGAATATCAGTCAGGTTTTCGTTCGGAACGTAGTACCAACGACAATTTAATAAGACTAGAAACGTTTATACGAGATGCTTTTATTAACAGAGAACACGTAGTAGCTGTCTTTTTCGACTTAGAGAAAGCATATGATACCACGTGGCGTTATGGAATATTGAGAGATCGTCATAACCTCGGCTTAAGGGGAAAACTTCCCAGTTTTATTCAAAGTTTTTTAGGTGAGCGTGTATTTCAAGTCCGCGTGGGATCTACCCTATCAGATCTCTATGCACAAGAGCAGGGTGTCCCACAGGGTAGCATTCTCAAAACTACGCTATTTAACATCAAAATAAATAATATTGTACAATGTTTGGACGACAAAACAGACTGTTCATTGTATGTTGATGATTTTTGTATATGTTACCGTTCAAAAAACATGAAAACAATTGAACGAAAGTTACAACAAAATTTAAAACGAATAGAAGAATGGACTGATAAAAATGGTTTCAAGTTCTCCAAGTCGAAAACACAGTGTGTTCATTTTTGTAAGCTACGGAAGAAACACGACCATCCTTTCCTGTTCTTATACGGATCACAAATTCCTGTTGTTGAAGAAGCCAAATTTCTTGGGGTCATATTTGACCAAAAGTTATCTTTCATACCCTATATTAAATATCTTAAAGCGAAATGCTTAAAAGCTTTGAATCTTTTGAAAGTTTTAGCTCATTCAAGTTGGGGAGCAGATCGGTATACTTTATTACATCTTTACCGGTCTTTAATAAGATCTAAATTAGATTATGGGTCTGTTGTTTATGGTTCTGCCAGAAAGTCCTATTTAAAATCCTGGGATACTATCCATCACCAAGGCCTTCGTCTGGCTATGGGAGCCTTCCGTACTTCTCCCGTATTAAGCCTTTATGTAGAAGCAGGTGAACCATCTTTAACTTCGCGCAGAGAAAAACTTTCTCTTCAGTATGCTATTAGACTTGCTGCTAATCCATCTAACCCGGCATCCAAAATTTCATTTCCACCTCAATTTGTAGATAAGTATGAAACAAAACCCACAGCAATCAAACCTTTTGGATTACGTATTTTACACTGCTAGAAAATTCAGGTATCGACCTTAAAAATATTCAAAAACAGGAAACGGCCGAAGTTCCATCTTGGTGTATTAAAAAACCTTCTATTCTGTTCGACTTACATGATGGCAAAAAATCCGAATCAAATCCAATACATCTCAAACAGAACTTTCAGGTACTGCAGTCACGTTACAATGATTACCAGCAAGTCTATACTGATGGTTCCAAAGAAGGAGATAAAGTTGGTTGTGCGTATGTTTTTAAAGATACGCACAAAACCATGCGCCTTCCAGATGGTTCATCTATTTTTACAGCTGAAGCCAAAGCAATAGACCTAGCTTTAGATTTTATCAGTTCTTCAACAATTCAAAAAGCAATCATATTTTCTGATTCACTTTCTGTGCTTAAGGCTTTAGACCATTCATCATCAAAAAATCCTCAAATTCAAAAATTGATTGAAAAACATCATGAAATTTCTAAAACACACCAAATCTTGTTTTGTTGGCTTCCGAGCCATATTGGCATTGTCGGCAATGAATATGCTGACAAGAAAGCAAAGGAATCGCTCAATCTTGATCCATCTGTTTTTAAAATTCCTTTTAATAATTTTAAACCATTTATCAACAGATACATCTTGTCGGAATGGCAAGGCGAATGGGACCGTGCAATAAATAACAAACTCCATGCCATTAAACCTGTCGATCCATCTGTTTTTAAAATTCCTTTTAATAATTTTAAACCATTTATCAACAGATACATCTTGTCGGAATGGCAAGGCGAATGGGACCGTGCAATAAATAACAAACTCCATGCCATTAAACCTGTCGTTAGTACAAAATGCTCTCCTCCACAGTTTTCCAGAAAAGAGGACGAAGTATTAACACGACTGCGCATCGGCCATACTAGAGTTACTCATTCTTATATTTTTAATGGTGATGATCAGCCTTCTTGTGTAGGTTGTGATCAGCCATTCACTGTGAAACATATCTTAATTGACTGAGTTGACTTTTCACCCTCACGTATTTTATATTTCAAAGCTGACACTTTGCAACAACTGTTTCGAGATGTACCTGTTGATAACATTATTTTATTCTTAAAAGAAATTGGTCTTTTTCATAAGATTTAACTGTTTCAGATTGTTATACATTATCATTCTGACTTGTTACTTTTAATATCGTCATAATTATTCATGCCGTTGAACCATTAACCGACTGACGCTTATGACCCACCAAGAGGGTTGACGCGTCGTTAAACACGAAATCATCATCATCATCAGCATGTTTCATGTGCGTATGGGGTCTACCGTGTCAGATTTCTATGATCAAGAACAGGGTGTCCCACAGGGTAGTATTCTTTCAACTACGCTATTTAACATCAAAATAAACAATATTGTACAATGTTTGGACGACAAAACTGATTGTTCCTTGTATGTTGACGATTTTTGTATATGTTACCGTTCAAAAAATATGAAAACAATTGAACGTAAGTTACAACAAAATTTAAAACGAATAGAAGAGTGGACTGATAAAAATGGTTTCAAGTTCTCCAAGTCAAAAACGCAGTGTGTTCATTTTTGTAAGCTACGGAAGAAACACGAACATCCTTCCTTGTTTTATACACGGATCAGAAATTCCTGTTGTTGAAGAAGCCAAATTTCTTGGGGTTATATTTGATCAAAAGTTATCTTTTATTCCCCATATTAAATATCTTATAGCGAAATGCTTAAAAGCGTTGAATCTTTTGAAAGTTTTAGCTCATACAAGTTGGGGAGCAGATCGGTATACTTTATTACATCTTTACCGGTCTTTAATAAGATCTAAATTAGATTATGGGTCTGTTGTTTATGGTTCTGCCAGAAAGTCCTATTTAAAATCATTGGATACTATCCATCACAAAGGCCTTCGTCTGGCTATGGGAGCCTTCCGTACTTCTCCCGTATTAAGCCTTTATGTAGAAGCAGGTGAACCATCTTGAACTTCGCGCAGAGAGAAATGTTCTCTTCAGTATGCTATTAGACTTGCTGCTAATCCATCTAACCCGGCATCATAAATTTCATTTCCACCTCAATTTGTGGATAACTATGAAACTAAACCCACAGCAATCAACCCTTTTGGATTACGTATTTTACCACTGCTAGAAAATCAGGTATCGACCTTAAAAATATTCAAAAACATGAAACGGCGGAAGTTCCATCTTGGTGTATTAAAAAACCTTCTATTCTGTTTGACTTACATGAAGGTAAAAAATCCGAATCAAATCCAATGCTACTCAAACAAAACTTTCAGGTGCTGCAGTCACGTTACGATGATTACCAGCAAGTCTATACTGATGGTTCCAAAAAAGGAGACAAAGTTGGTTGTACGTATGTTTCTCAAGATACGCACGAAACCTTGCGCCTTCCAGATGGTTCATCTATTTTTACAGCTGAAGCCAACGCAATAGACCTAGCTTTAGATTTTATCAATTCTTCATCATTTCAAAAAGCAATAATATTTTCTGATTCACTTTCTGTGCTTTAGGCTTTAGACCATTCATCATCAAAAAATCCTCAAATACAAAAACTGATCGAAAAACATCATGAAATTTCTAAAGCGCATCAAATCTTGTTTTGTTGGCTTCCGAGCCATATTGGCATTGTCGGCAATGAGTTTTCTGACAAGAAAGCAAAGGAATCGCTCAATCTTGATCCGTCTGTTTTTAAAATTCCTTTTAATAATTTTAAACCATTTATCAATAGATACATCTTGTCGGAATGGCAAGGCGAATGGGACCGTGCAATAAATAACAAACTCCATGCCATTAAACCTGTCGTTGGAACTAAATGCTCTCCTCCACAGTTTTCCAGGAAAGAGGATGTAGTATTAACACGACTGCGCATTGGCCATACTAGAGTTACTTATTCTTTTATTTTAAATGGTGATGAACAACCTTCCTGTGTAGGCTGTGATCAGCCATTCACTGTGAAACATATTTTAATTGAATGTGTAGACTTTTTCACAGTCCCGTAACTTATACTTCAAAGCTGACACTTTGCAACAATTGTTTCAAAAAGTACCTTTTGAAAATATTATTTTATTCTTAAAAGAAATTGGACTTTTTCATAAGATTTAACTGTTTAACCCCCAGGTCATATTTGATCAAAACTTATCTTTTATTCCCCATATTAAATATCTTAAAGCGAAATGCTTAAAAGCTTTGGATCTTTTGAAAGTTTTAGCCCATACAAGTTGGGGAGCAGATCGGTACACTTTATTACATCTGTACCGGTCTCTGATAAGATCTAAATTAGATTATGGGTCTGTTGTTAATGGTTCTGCCAGAAAGTCTTATTTAAAATCTTTGGATACTATTCATCATCAAGGCCTTCGTTTGGCTATGGGAGCCTTCCGTACTTCTCCCGTATTAAGCCTTTATGTAGAAGCAGGTGAACCATCATTAACCTCGCGCAGAGAGAAACTTTCTCTTCAGTATGCTATCAGACTTGCTGCTAATCCATCTAACCCGGCATTCCAAATTTCATTTCCACCTGAATTTGTAGATAAGCACAGCAATCAAACCTTTTGGATTACGAGTTTTACCACTGCTAGAAAATTCAGGTATCGACCTTAAAAATATTCAAAAACATGAAACGGCCGAAGTTCCATCTTGGTGTATTAAAAAACCTTCTATTTTGTTCGACTTACATGATGGAAAAAAATCCGAATCAAATCCGATACTTCTCAAACAAAACTTTCAGCGACGGAAGTAAGGGCGAGGATTGTGGCCACGTAAAATCGATTTAAGCCCCCCAGTGGAAATCTTCCACTGACCGTTCCAAGGCGGCTCTTCCGTGGCGATTTATTTATGTTGTTGTTTGTTACTTACTGTGTATATCACTTGTGTCTTTTAATTTTGGATGGCCATATGGCCATTTTGTGGGAAAGTAACTGTCCATATGGCCTTCCTTTGTTTAGGTTTCCATTATGGTCTGGTCGCTTAATGTTTGTATTTCTTTCCCTTTGGTGTCTTTTATGGATGGAGTAAGTTAATTGTATCAATTCCTGATCTTTGTTTTACTTCTACTTTTCAGGTACTGCAGTCACGTTACAATGATTACCAGCAAGTCTATACTGATGGTTCTAAAGAAGGAGATAAAGTTGGTTGTGCGTATGTTTCTAAAGATACGCACAAAACCATGCGCCTTCCAGATGGTTCATCTATTTTTACAGCTGAAGCCAAAGCAATAGACCTAGCTTTAGATTTTATCAGTTCTGCAACAATTCAAAAAACAGTTATATTTTCTGATTCACTTTCTGTGCTTAAGGCTTTAGACCATTCATCATCTAAAAATCCTCAAATTCAAAAATTGATCGAAAAACATCATACAATTTCTAAAACACACCAAATCTTGTTTTGTTGGCTTCCGAGCCATATTGGCATTGTCGGCAATGAATATGCTGACAAGAAAGCAAAGGAATCGCTCAATCTTGATCCATCTGTTTTTAAAATTCCTTTTAATAATTTTAAACCATTTATCAACAGATACATCTTGTCGGAATGGCAGGGCGAATGGGACCGTGCAATAAATAACAAACTCCGTGCCATTAAACCTGTCGTTAGTACAAAATGCTCTCCTCCACAGTTTTCCAGAAAAGAGGACGTAGTATTAACACGACTGCGCATCGGCCATACTAGAGTTACTCATTCTTATATTTTTAATGGTGATGATCAGCCTTCTTGTGTAGGTTGTGATCAGCCATTCACTGTGAAACATATCTTAATTGACTGTGTTGACTTTTCACCCTCACGTATTTTATATTTCAAAGCTGACACTTTGCAACAACTGTTTCAAGATGTGCCTGTTGATAATATTATTTTATTCTTAAAAGAAATTGGACTTTTTCATAAGATTTAACTGTTTCAGATTTTTATACATTATCATTCTGACTTTTTACTTTTAATATCATCATAATTATTCATGCCGGTTAACCATTAACCGTTTGACGCTTATGACCCACAAAGAGGGTTAACGCGTCGTTAAACACGAAATCATCATCATCATCATCATAAGATTTAACTGTTTCAGATTTTTATACAGTATCATTCTGACTTTTTACTTTTAATATCATCATAATTATTCATGCCGTTTAACCATTAACCGTTTGACGCTTATGACCCACAAAGAGGGTTGACGCGTCGTTAAACACGAAATCATCATCATCATCATCATTAACTGTTTAAGATTTTTAGCTCACCAGAGCCGAAGGCTCCGGGGGAGCTTATAGGATAGGCTGTTGTCCGTCGTCGTCTGTGTCGTCTGCGTCTGCGTCGTCTTCGTCAACATTTTCAAACGACATCTCCTTTGAAGCCACTGGGCCGATTCAGCCCAAATTTCATCTGTAGCATCCTTGGGCAGGGGGATTGAAAGTTTGTGTTTTTAATGAAAATCGGCTCATTAGTTTGGTTGCTATGGCAACTTACTTTCCATAGGCTTGCAGTGTGTTTATTCTGGCTTTCTTTGCCGGATCATTACAGGGTCACTGATGAGGCTTTATTGGCCGAAACTATGTAGTATGACCCATCTTCTTTCTTTTGAATGTTTTCATTGCTCTTAAAGGAAATCGTTTTTGATTTTTAATTGCCTTCACTGCGGCTGGTGTTGTGCCGTGTGGCGGCCGTAAAACGTCTCCCCGTACATCAACCATAGTGCAGCTTATATTTTACTTTTGGTCCTTTGGGATCAGCGTGAATATTCTGGGAGATCGGAGGTGGATAATTGGTTTGGACTCGTGTTCTGGACGGGTTTTTGGTTGTTTGGGCCCCATTTTGGTTTGTGTCGGTCTTTGGGTCGGCTGCCTGTTCGTAGGCTTGCAGTGTGTTTATTCTGGCTTTCTTTGCCGGATCATTACAGGGTCACTGATGAGGCTTTATTAGCCGAAACTATGTAGTATGACCCATCTTCTTTCTTATGAATGTTTTCATTGCTCTTAAAGGAACTCGTTTTTGATTTTAATTGCCTTCACTGCGGCTTTCCTGATACCAACCATATGCCCATTTACCTTACCCTTTTCTGTCTTTTTATCTCTAGAAGGCGGTGGCTTAACGGATCAATCGTGTAGGCATTTTGTTTATACGAGTATATCTCACGTGTATCTCTAACACCTGCGAGTTGGATAACCACTCCATTATGGTGTTCCCTTGTAGGGCTCCACGGAGGGCGGAGAGCACTTGGGACGAAACTAGAATTTTTTCCTTATGCCTCATGGAAAAAAACATAACCGCAACGCATCTAACCACAAACCACCTAAACGTAAAAAACAAGACGATTCATCCGAATCGGATGAACTCAGTCAACAATCCAGTCAGCAGTCAAGTCAACAAACCAGTCAGCAGTCTGCTGAACCAAATTTCGACAATGTTCCGCGTTTCTTGGTTGTCTCGTCGCTTGACGATACACGAAGTGTATCCAGCCTTCGTAATTGAGAAATGTATTAACTCCATAGCCGGACACCCTAAGAGTATCAAAAAGCTCAAATCAGGTGACCTTCTCTTGGAAGTCGAGAGAAAACAGCAGGTTGTAAGCCTGCTAAGCACCAATAAACTCTTTGATCTTCAGGTTAAAGTCGCTCTCCACAACACGTTAAATTCGTCTAAGGGAGTGATTCGCAGTCCAGAACTGCGCCCTTGTACAGATGAAGAGATCGTCGATAACTTGAAAGATCAGGGAGTTGTTGGTGTTCGTAACATTAAAGTCCGTAGAAGTGGTGTATTGAAACCAACAGCAACTTATGTATTGACTTTTAATACACCTATTCTACCCAAGAGGATCAAAGTAGCATATCTTTCCATTAACGTAGAGGTATACATCCCAAACCCTCTTAGATGTTACTCTTGTCAGGCTTTTGGCCATCATGAAAGCAGATGTCAGAGAAAAAAACTCTGTCCTAATTGTGGTGAAGAAAAGCATGTTGATAATCACCTCAACTGCAAAAATGAACCCAAATGCGTCAATTGTGATGGCAAACATGCTGTTTTCTCCCGAGACTGTCCGGCATGGAAAAAAGAAAAAGAAATACTCACCGTCAAATACCAAAGGGGGATAACATTCCCAGAAGCGCGAAAAATTGTCGATGAGCGATACATAACACCAACCACCAGTTTCGCCAGCATCACAAAGGGTGCTGGTGTAAAATGTACCAGCTCCGCAACACAGACTGCTGAATCATACATAGCTGAACTGAAAAAAGCTGGTGCATGGAGTAAACCCACTCCAGCACCGCAAAAGTCAACCAATTTATCAAATGGCGCAATCCAGGTTGCTTCGGATCGGTCGACAGCGACCGTACCGAAGCCAGCGCCGCACGTAAAAGAGAAACTCGACTCAGGTCGAACTAATAAGGGATCGGAAGATCCGATCAAAAAACATCAATTGTCTCAAAGACAGACAGACAGACAACGTAAAATGGAAAGAGACAATATAAAATTTCAGAACAGATTCGGATCTTTGAGTGATAGTGATATGGAGTTCGCTGAAACTCCATCATCACCAAGTGGCAATAACAGATCGAGGTCAGCAACACCACGAGCTGGTGGTAGCAGATCTATATCACCAATTGCAGCTCCAAAATAGTTTCTAGTCTTAATCTCTTCACAAAATGGTTTTTAAACACAAAATAATACAATGGAATTGTCGAGGTCTTAAATCAAATTATAACGAACTCTTATTACTGATTTCGTTATTAAACCCATCGGTTTTTTGTTTGCAAGAAACTTTTTTAAAAACTGATGACAACATAGATGTCAGGGGTTTCAATACATATAACTATATCTATTCTGATGGCAACAAACCATCTGGTGGCAGTTCAATTTTCGTTAAATCATGTTTACCACAAAGAGAGATCAAATTAAAAACAGACCTACAAGCGGTAGCAGTATCGGTTTCTCTGGATAAAGAAACTACAATATGCTCTTTATATATCCCACCCTCATTTTCTTTAAAGCCGGAACATCTTGACTCATTGCTGAGTCAACTTCCATCGCCATATCTTTTAGTTGGCGACTTCAATGGTCACAATATTCTATGGGGCTGTAAAGATATCAATAACAGGGGAGCACTTGTCGAAGATTTTATTGCAAAGAGCGATCTTTGCTTGATGAATGATAAATCTTATACTTACCTTCACCCTGCGACAGGTCATTTGTCTTCTTTAGATCTCTCTTTGTGTCACCCATCTCTCTTCTTGGACTATGACTGGTCTGTTCATGATGATCAGTGCGGAAGTGATCACTTCCCTGTTATAATTGAGAGAGTAAACGAACCAGATGAGGACTGTAACCAGAAATGGAAAATGAATAAAGCCGACTGGGAATTTTTCCATAATTTATGTGAAGAAGAGTTATCAATTGATCATTTTAATGAATCATCCGACATTGTTTCTGATTTCACAGATACACTTATTAACATATCAGAACAATGCATTCCAAAGACCTCCACAAATACTAAGAAAAGCAAGCCTTGGTTTAATAATGACTGTAAAGAAGCTATTAAAAAGCGTAAACAGGCTCTAAATAAGTTCTGCAAAAATCCCACTTCAGAAAAGCTCAACGACGTAAAAGTTTTTAGAGCTAAAGCTCGGCGAACAATCCGAGCTTCCAAACGAAAGTCATGGAGAGAATATGTCTCCAAATTGAACTATAAAACCCCCATTAAAAAGGTTTGGGATATGGTACGAAAAATTTCAGGAAAAACAAAGTCTTCTAGTTTTACACATTTAAATACTGAATTTGACACAATAGCTTCAACAAAAAAAGATATTTCAGATACTCTTGGGCACACATTCTTGAGAAATTCATCATCACGTAATTATTCTGACACTTTTAGAAATTTCAAAAAGAACCAAGAGAAAAGAAATCTAAACTTTAAATCCCTTAATCACGAAGAATACAACAAACCTTTTAACTTATCCGAACTCGTTGAAGCCATTGAAAAATCACATGATACGGCAACCGGCCCCGATGAAATTCATTATCAGATGCTTAAGCATCTGCCAAAAAGTTCTCTTACAACACTTTTAGATATCTTTAATAATATTTGGGAAACGGGGGTCTGTCCTGAGAGCTGGCGTGTAGCTACAGTTGTACCAATTCCGAAACCAGGGAAAGATCATGCAGAACCTACAAATTATCGTCCGATAGCTTTGACAAGTTGTTTGTGTAAAACATTGGAGAGAATGATAAACAAGAGATTAGTCTGGTACTTAGAGTCCAACAACCTCATTTCAGAATATCAATCGGTCTTTCGTTCGGAACGTAGTACCAATGACAATTTAATAAGACTAAAAACATTTATACGAGATGCTTTTATTAACAAAGAACACGTAGTAGCTGTCTTTTTCGACTTGGAGAAAGCATATGATACAACATGGCGATATGGAATATTGAAAGATCTACATAACATTGGCTTAAGAGGAAAACTTCCCAGTTTTATTGAAAGCTTTTTAGGGGAGCGCATGTTTCAGGTGCGTGTGGGGTCTACCGTGTCAGATTTCTATGATCAAGAACAGGGTGTCCCACAGGGTAGTATTCTTTCAACTACGCTATTTAACATCAAAATAAACAATATTGTACAATGTTTGGACGACAAAACTGATTGTTCATTGTATGTTGATGATTTTTGTATATGTTACCGTTCAAAAAATATGAAAACAATTGAACGAAAGTTACAACAAAATTTAAAAAGAATAGAAGAATGGACTGATAAAAATGGTTTCAAGTTCTCCAAGTCGAAAACGCAGTGTGTTCATTTTTGTAAACTACGGAAGAAACACGAACATCCTTCCCTGTTTTTATACGGATCACAAATTCCTGTTGTTGAAGAAGCCAAATTTCTTGGGGTCATATTTGATCAAAAGTTATCTTTTATTCCCCATATTAAATATCTTAAAGCGAAATGCTTAAAAGCTTTGAATCTTTTGAAAGTTTTAGCTCATACAAGTTGGGGAGCAGATCGGTATACTTTATTACATCTTTACCGGTCTTTAATAAGATCTAAATTAGATTATGGGTCTGTTGTTTATGGTTCTGCCAGAAAGTCCTATTTAAAATCCTTGGATACTATCCATCACCAAGGCCTTCGTCTGGCCATGGGAGCCTTCCGTACTTCTCCCGTATTAAGCCTTTATGTAGAAGCAGGTGAACCATCTTTAACCTCGCGCAGAGAGAAACTTTCTCTTCAGTATGCTATTAGACTTGCTGCAAATCCATCTAACCCGGCATCCAAAATTTCATTTCGACCTCAATTTGTAGATAGGTATGAAACTAAACACACAGCAATTAAACCTTTTGGATTACGTATTTTACCACTGCTGGAAAATTCAGGTATCGACCTTAAAAATATTCAAAAACATGAAACCGCCGAAGTTCCATCTTGGTGTATTAAACAACCTTCTATTCTGTTCGACTTACATGATGGCAAAAAATCCGAATCAAATCCGATACTTCTCAAACAAAACTTTCAGGTACTGCAATCACGTTACGATGATTACCAGCAAGTCTATACTGATGGTTCCAAAGAAGGAGATAAAGTTGGTTGTGCGTATGTTTCTAAAGATACGCACAAAACCATGCGCCTTCCAGATGGTTCATCTATTTTTACAGCTGAAGCCAAAGCAATAGATCTAGCTTTAGATTTTATCAGTTCTTCAACAATTCAAAACGACCGTACCGAAGCCAGCGCCGCATGCAAAAGAGAAACTCGACTTAGGTCGAACTAATAAGGGATCAGAAGATCCGAAGAAACAACACTTGTCTCAAAAACAAACAGACAGACAACGTAAAATGGAAAGAGACAATATAAAATTCCAGAACAGATTCGGATCTTTGAGTGACAGTGATATGGAGTTTGAAACTCCATCATCACCAAGCGGCAATAATAGATCGAGGTCAGCAACACCACGAGCTGGTGGTAGCAGATCTATATCACCAATTGCAGCTCCAATATAGTTTCTAGTCTTAATCTCTTCATAAAATGGATTTAAAACACAAAATAATACAATCCCCCAGGTATTAGACTTCCTGCCTTGCCGTGGCCCTGGGGGCTCAATTCCCACTGGGCACGTTGCTGCTGTGGTCAATGTGCCCACTGGGAAGAGCTAAAGGAAGTACCACCCGTTTGCCGTGGGTGGCGTCCTGTAAGCCGGAAGAAGGGATCCTGGAGGTTGAGGGTTACCTGAGGTGGCGGTGCTTCAGGTGCCCAACACGCCTCTTTGGCCTGGCTTTTCGGTGTAGACGGGTGGCCGTGCGGTCCGGCACGGTCAATCGGCTGGTCACGCCGAGCCCTAGAGATACCGCTTTGCTTTCTCTTCAACTCTTTTTGTATCTTTCCTGATACCAACCATATGCCCATTTACCTTACCCTTTTCTGTCTTTTTATCTCTAGAAGGCGGTGGCTTAACGGATCAATCGTGTAGGCATTTTGTTTATACGAGTATATCTCACGTGTATCTCTAACACCTGCGAGTAGGATAACCACTCCAGGATGGTGTTCCCTTGTAGGGCTCCACGGAGGGCGGAGAGCACTTGGGACGAAACTAGAATTTTTTTCTTATGGCTCCTGGAAAAAAACATAACCGCAAATCACCTAACCGCAAATCACCTAACCACAACGCACCTAAACGTAAAAAACAAGAAGATTCATCCGAATCGGATGAACACAGTCAACAATCCAGTCAGCAGTCAAGTCAACAATCTAGTCAGCAGTCTGCTGAACCAAATTTTGACAATGTTCCGCGTTTCTTGGTCGTTACGTCGCTTGACGATACACGAACTGTATCTAGCCTTTCCCCCTTCGTCATCGAGAAAATTATTCTCTCCATTGCCGGACACCCTAAGAGTATAAAACAACTCAAATCGGGTGATCTTCTCTTGGAAGTAGAGAAAAAACAGCAAGTGGTAAGCCTACTTAACACCAACAAACTCTTTGATCTAAAAGTTAAAGTCTCTTTACATAACACGCTAAATTCATCTAAGGGAGTGATTCGCAGCCCAGAACTGCGTCCTTGTTCAGATGAAGAGATAGTCGATAACTTGAAAGATCAGGGAGTTGTTGGTGTTCGTAACATTCAAGTTCGTAGAAATGGTGTACTAAAACCAACAGCAACTTATGTGTTGACTTTTAGTACACCAATTCTATCCAAGAAAATCAAAGTAGCATATCTTTCCATTAACGTAGAGGTATACATCCCAAACCCTCTTAGATGTTACTCTTGTCAGGCTTTTGGCCATCACGAAAGCAGATGTCAGAGAAAAAAACTCTGTCCTAATTGTGGTGAAGAAAAGCATGTTGATAATCACCTCAACTGCAAAAATGAACCCAAATGCGTAAATTGTGATGGCAAACATGCTGTTTTCTCCCGAGACTGTCCGGCGTGGAAAAAAGAAAAAGAAATACTTACCGTCAAATACCAAAGGGGGATAACATTCCCAGAAGCGCGGAAGATTGTCGAAGAGCGATACATAACACCAACCACCAGTTTCGCCAGCATCACAAAGGGTGCTGGTGTAAAATGTACCAGCTCCGCAACACAGACTGCTGAATCATTCATTGCTGAACTGAAAAAGTCTGGTGCATGGAGTAAATCCACTCCAGCACCACAAAGTTCAACCAATTTATCAAAAGGCGCAATCCAGGTTGCTTCGGATCGGTCGACAGCGACCGTACCGAAGCCAGCGCCGAATGTAAAAGAGAAACCCGACTCAGGTCGAACTAATAAGGGGTCGCAAGATCCGATCAAAAAACATCAATTGTCTCAAAGACAAACAGACAGACAACGTAAAATGGAAAGAGACAATATAAAATTTCAGAACAGATTCGGATCTTTGAGTGACAGTGATATGGAGTTGACTGAAACTCCATCATCACCAAGTGGCAATAACAGATCGAGGTCTGCCACACCACGAGCTGGTGGTAGCAGATCTATATCACCAATTGCACCTCCATAATAGTTTCTAGTCTTTAAATATCTCTCCTTAAAATGGATTTAAAACACAAAATAATACAATGGAATTGTCGAGGTCTTAAATCGAATTATAATGAACTCTTATTACTTATTTCGCTACTAACCCCATCGGTGTTTTGTTTGCAAGAAACTTTTTTAAAAACTGATGACAACATTGATGTCAGGGGTTTCAATACATACAACTATATCTATTCTGATGGTAACAAACCATCTGGTGGCAGCTCAATTTTTGTTAAATCATGTTTACCACAAAGAGAGATCAAATTAAAAACAGACCTACAAGCTGTAGCAGTATCGGTTTCTCTGGATAAAGAAACTACAATTTGCTCTTTATATATTCCACCCTCATTTTCTTTAAAGCCCGAACATCTTGACTCATTGCTGAGTCAGCTTCCATCCCCATATCTTTTAGTTGGCGACTTCAATGGTCACAATATTCTATGGGGCTGTAAAGATATCAATAACAGAGGAGCACTTGTTGAAGATTTTATTGCAAAGAGCGATCTTTGCTTGATGAATGATAAATCTTATACTTACCTTCACCCAGCGACAGGTCATTTGTCTTCTTTAGATCTCTCTTTGTGTCACCCATCTCTCTTCTTGGACTATGACTGGTCTGTTCATGATGATCAGTGCGGAAGTGATCACTTCCCTGTTATAATTGAGAGCGTAAACGAACCAGATGAAGACTGTAACCAGAAGTGGAAAATGAATAAAGCCGACTGGGAATTATTCCATAATTTATGTGAAGAAGAGTTAACAGTTGATCACTTAAATGAATCATCCGACATTGTTTCTGATTTCACAGATACACTTATTAACATATCAGAACAATGCATTCCAAAGACCTCCACAAATACTAAGAAAAGCAAGCCTTGGTTTAATAATGACTGTAAAGAAGCTATTAAAAAGCGTAAACAGGCTCTAAATAAGTTCTGCAAAAGTCCCAATTCAGAAAAGCTAAACGACGTAAAAGTTTTTAGAGCTAAAGCTCGGCGAACAATCCGAGCTTCAAAACGAAAGTCATGGAGAGAATATGTCTCCAAATTGAACTACAAAACCCCAATTAAAAAGGTTTGGGATATGGTACGAAAAATTTCAGGAAAAACAAAGTCCTCTAGTTTTACACATTTAAATACTGAATTTGACACAATAGCTTCAACAAGAACAGATATTTCAGATACTCTTGGTCACACATTCTTGAGAAATTCATCATCGCGTAATTATTCTGACACTTTTAGAAATTTCAAAAAGAACCAAGAGAAAAGAAATCTTAACTTCAAATCCCTTAATCACGAAGAATACAACACACCTTTTAACTTATCCGAACTCGTTGAAGCCATTGAAAAATCACATGATACGGCAACCGGCCCCGATGAAATTCATTATCAGATGCTTAAGCATCTGCCAAAAAGTTCTCTTACAACACTTTTAGATATCTTTAATAATATTTGGGAAACGGGGGTCTGTCCTGAGAGTTGGCGTGTAGCTACAGTTGTACCAATTCCGAAACCAGGGAAAGATCATGCAGAACCTACAAATTATCGTCCGATAGCTTTGACAAGTTGTTTGTGTAAAACATTGGAGAGAATGATAAACAAGAGATTAGTCTGGTACTTAGAGTCCAACAACCTCATTTCAGAATATCAATCAGGTTTTCGTTCGGAACGTAGTACCAATGACAATTTAATAAGACTAGAAACATTTATACGAGATGCTTTTATTAACAAAGAACACGTAGTGGCTGTCTTTTTCGACTTGGAGAAAGCATATGATACAACATGGCGTTATGGAATATTGAAAGATCTACATAACATTGGCTTAAGAGGAAAACTTCCCAGTTTTATTGAAAGCTTTTTAGGGGAGCGCATGTTTCAGGTGCGTGTGGGGTCTACCCTGTCAGATTTCTATGATCAAGAACAGGGTGTCCCACAGGGTAGTATTCTTTCAACTACGCTATTTAACATCAAAATAAACAATATTGTACAATGTTTGGACGACAAAACTGATTGTTCATTGTATGTTGATGATTTTTGTATATGTTACCGTTCAAAAAATATGAAAACAATTGAACGAAAGATACAACAAAATTTAAAAAGAATAGAAGAATGGACTGATAAAAATGGTTTCAAGTTCTCCAAGTCGAAAACGCAGTGTGTTCATTTTTGTAAACTACGGAAGAAACACGAACATCCTTCCCTGTTTTTATACGGATCACAAATTCCTGTTGTTGAAGAAGCCAAATTTCTTGGGGTCATATTTGATCAAAAGTTATCTTTTATTCCACATATTAAATATCTTAAAGCGAAATGCTTAAAAGCTTTGAATCTTTTGAAAGTTTTAGCTCATACAAGTTGGGGAGCAGATCGGTATACTTTATTACATCTTTACCGGTCTTTAATAAGATCTAAATTAGATTATGGGTCTGTTGTTTATGGTTCTGCCAGAAAGTCCTATTTGAAATCCTTGGATACTATCCATCACCAAGGCCTTCGTCTAGCCATGGGAGCCTTCCGTACTTCTCCCGTATTAAGCCTTTATGTAGAAGCAGGTGAACCATCTTTAACCTCGCGCAGAGAGAAACTTTCTCTTCAGTATGCTATCAGACTTGCTGCAAATCCATCTAACCCGGCATCCAAAATTTCATTTCGACCTCAATTTGTAGATAAGTATGAAACAAAACCCACAGCAATCAAACCTTTTGGATTACGTATTTTACCACTGCTGGAAAATTCAGGTATCGACCTTAAAAACATTCAAAAACATGAAACCGCCGAAGTTCCATCTTGGTGTATTAAACAACCTTCTATTCTGTTCGACTTACATGATGGAAAAAAATCCGAATCAAATCCAATACTTCTCAAACAAAACTTTCAGGTACTGCAGTCAAGTTACAATGATTACCAGCAAGTCTATACTGATGGTTCCAAAAGGAGATAAAGTTGGCTGTGCGTATGTTTCTAAAGATACGCACAAAACCATGCGCCTTCCAGATGGTTCATCTATTTTTACAGCTGAAGCCAAAGCAATAGACCTAGCTTTAGATTTTATCAGTTCTTCAACAATTCAAAAAGCAATTATATTTTCTGATTCACTTTCTGTGCTTAAGGCTTTAGACCATTCATCATCTAAAAATCCTCAAATTCAAAAATTGATCGAAAAACATCATGAAATTTCTAAAACACACCAAATCTTGTTTTGTTGGCTTCCGAGCCATATTGGCATTGTCGGCAATGAATATGCTGACAAGAAAGCAAAGGAATCGCTCAATCTTGATCCATCTGTTTTTAAAATTCCTTTTAATAATTTTAAACCATTTATCAACCGATACATCTTGTCGGAATGGCAAGGCGAATGGGACCGTGCAATAAATAACAAACTCCATGCCATTAAACCTGTCGTTAGTACAAAATGCTCTCCTCCACAGTTTTCCAGAAAAGAGGACGTAGTATTAACACGACTGCGCATCGGCCATACTAGAGTTACTCATTCTTATATTTTTAATGGTGATGATCAACCTTCTTGTGTAGGTTGTGATCGGCCATTCACTGTGAAACATATCTTAATTGACTGTGTTGACTTTTCACCCTCACGTATTTTATATTTCAAAGCTGACACTTTACAACAACTGTTTCGAGATGTACCTGTTGATAATATTATTTTATTCTTAAAAGAAATTGGACTTTTTCATAAGATTTAACTGTTTCAGATTTTTATACATTATCATTCTGACTTTTTACTTTTAATATCATCATAATTATTCATACCGTTTAACCATTAACCGTTTGACGCTTATGACCCACAAAGAGGGTTGACGCGTCGTTAAACACGAAATCATCATCATCATCAAAATAATACAATGGAATTGTCGAGGTCTTAAATCAAATTATAATGAACTCTTATTACTTATTTCGTTATTAAACCCATCGGTTTTTTGTTTGCAAGAAACCTTTTTAAAAACTGATGACAACATTGATGTCAGGGGTTTCAATACATACAACTATATCTATTCTGATGGTAACAAACCATCTGGTGGCAGTTCAATTCTTGTTAAATCATGTTTACCACAAAGAGAGATCAAATTAAAAACAGACCTACAAGCTGTAGCAGTATCGGTTTCTCTGGATAAAGAAACTACAATATGCTCTTTATATATTCCACCCTCATTTTCTTTAAAGCCCGAACATCTTGACTCATTGCTGAGTCAGCTTCCATCCCCATATCTTTTAGTTGGCGACTTCAATGGTCACAATATTCTATGGGGCTGTAAAGATATCAATAACAGAGGAGCACTTGTTGAAGATTTTATTGCAAAGAGCGATCTTTGCTTGATGAATGATAAATCTTATACTTACCTTCACCCAGCGCCCCCAGGTATTAGACTTCCTGCCTTGCCGTGGCCCTGGGGGCTCAATTCCCACTGGGCACGTTGCTGCTGTGGTCAATGTGCCCACTGGGAAGAGCTAAAGGAAGTACCACCCGTTTGCCGTGGGTGGCGTCCTGTAAACCGGAAGAAGGGATCCTGGAGGTTGAGGGTTACCTGAGGTGGCGGTGCTTCAGGTGCCCAACACGCCTCTTTGGCCTGGCTTTTCGGTGTAGACGGGTGGCCGTGCGGTCCGGCACGGTCAATCGGCTGGTCACGCCGAGCCCTAGAGATACCGCTTTGCTTTCTCTTCAACTCTTTTTGTATCTTTCCTGATACCAACCATATGCCCATTTACCTTACCCTTTTCTGTCTTTTTATCTCTAGAAGGCGGTGGCTTAACGGATCAATCGTGTAGGCATTTTGTTTATGCGAGTATATCTCACGTGTATCTCTAACATCTGCGAGTTGGATAACCACTCCAGTATGGTGTTCCCTTGTAGGGCTTCCCCCCAGGTATTAGACTTCCTGCCTTGCCGTGGCCCTGGGGGCTCAATTCCCACTGGGCACGTTGCTGCTGTGGTCAATGTGCCCACTGGGAAGAGCTAAAGGAAGTACCACCCGTTTGCCGTGGGTGGCGTCCTGTAAACCGGAAGAAGGGATCCTGGAGGTTGAGGGTTACCTGAGGTGGCGGTGCTTCAGGTGCCCAACACGCCTCTTTGGCCTGGCTTTTCGGTGTAGACGGGTGGCCGTGCGGTCCGGCACGGTCAATCGGCTGGTCACGCCGAGCCCTAGAGATACCGCTTTGCTTTCTCTTCAACTCTTTTTGTATCTTTCCTGATACCAACCATATGCCCATTTACCTTACCCTTTTCTGTCTTTTTATCTCTAGAAGGCGGTGGCTTAACGGATCAATCGTGTAGGCATTTTGTTTATACGAGTATATCTCACGTGTATCTCTAACATCTGCGAGTTGGATAACCACTCCAGTATGGTGTTCCCTTGTAGGGCTCCACGGAGGGCGGAGAGCACTTGGGACGAAACTAGAATTTTTTTCTTATGGCTCCTGGAAAAAAACATAACCGCAAATCACCTAACCACAACGCACCTAAACGTAAAAAACAAGAAGATTCATCCGAATCGGATGAACACAGTCAACAATCCAGTCAGCAGTCAAGTCAACAATCTAGTCAGCAGTCTGCTGAACCAAATTTTGACAATGTTCCGCGTTTCTTGGTCGTTACGTCACTTGACGATACACGAACTGTATCTAGCCTTTCCCCCTTCGTCATCGAGAAAAGTATTCTCTCCATTGCCGGACACCCTAAGAGTATAAAACAACTCAAATCGGGTGATCTTCTCTTGGAAGTCGAGAAAAAACAGCAAGTGGTAAGCCTGCTCAACACCAACAAACTCTTTGATCTAAAAGTTAAAGTAGAAGTAAAACAAAGATCAGGAATTGATACAATTAACTTACTCCATCCATAAAAGACACCAAAGGGAAAGAAATACAAACATTAAGTCGCTTTACATAACACGCTCAATTCATCTAAGGGAGTGATTCGCAGTCCAGAACTGCGTCCTTGCTCAGATGAAGAGATAGTCGATAACCTTAAGGATCAGGGAGTTGTTGGTGTTCGTAACATTCAAGTTCGTAGAAATGGTGTACTAAAACCAACAGCAACTTATGTGTTGACTTTTAATACACCAATTCTACCCAAGAAAATCAAAGTAGCATATCTTTCCATTAACGTAGAGGTAAACATCCCAAACCCTCTTAGATGTTACTCTTGTCAGGCTTTTGGCCATCACGAAAGCAGATGTCAGAGAAAAAAACTCTGTCCTAATTGTGGTGAAGAAAAGCATGTTGATAATCACCTCAACTGCAAAAATGAACCCAAATGCGTAAATTGTGATGGCAAACATGCTGTTTTCTCCCGAGACTGTCCGGCGTGGAAAAAAGAAAAAGAAATACTTACCGTCAAATACCAAAGGGGGATAACATTCCCAGAAGCGCGGAAGATTGTCGAAGAGCGATACATAACACCAACCACCAGTTTCGCCAGCATCACAAAGGGTGCTGGTGTAAAATGTACCAGCTCCGCAACACAGACTGCTGAATCATACATTGCTGAACTGAAAAAGTCTGGTGCATGGAGTAAATCCACTCCAGCACCACAAAGTTCAACCAATTTATCAAAAGGCGCAATCCAGGTTGCTTCGGATCGGTCGACAGCGACCGTACCGAAGCCAGCGCCGAATGTAAAAGAGAAACCCGACCCAGGTCGAACTAATAAGGGGTCGCAAGATCCGATAAAAAAACATCAATTGTCTCAAAGACAAACAGACAGACAACGTAAAATGGAAAGAGACAATATAAAATTTCAGAACAGATTCGGATCTTTGAGTGACAGTGATATGGAGTTGACTGAAACTCCATCATCACCAAGTGGCAATAACAGATCGAGGTCTGCCACACCACGAGCTGGTGGTAGCAGATCTATATCACCAATTGCACCTCCATAATAGTTTCTAGTCTTTAAATATCTCTCCTTAAAATGGATTTAAAACACAAAATAATACAATGGAATTGTCGAGGTCTTAAATCAAATTATAATGAACTCTTATTACTTATTTCGCTACTAACCCCATCGGTGTTTTGTTTGCAAGAAACTTTTTTAAAAACTGATGACAACATAGATGTCAGGGGTTTCAATACATACAACTATATCTATTCTGATGGTAACAAACCATCTGGTGGCAGCTCAATTTTTGTTAAATCATGTTTACCACAAAGAGAGATCAAATTAAAAACCGACCTTCAAGCTGTAGCAGTATCGGTTTCTCTGGATAAAGAAACTACAGTTTGCTCTCTATATATCCCACCCTCATTTTCTTTAAAGCCCGAACATCTTGACTCATTGCTGAGTCAACTTCCATCGCCATATCTTTTAGTTGGCGACTTCAATGGTCACAATATTCTATGGGGCTGTAAAGATGTCAATAACAGAGGAGCACTTGTCGAAGATTTTATTGCAAAGAACGATCTTTGCTTGATGAATGATAAATCTTATACTTACCTTCACCCTGCGACAGGTCATTTGTCTTCTTTAGATCTCTCTTTGTGTCACCCATCTCTCTTCTTGGACTATGACTGGTCTGTTCATGATGATCAGTGCGGAAGTGATCACTTTCGTGATCAATAGAGAGCGTAAACGAACCAGATGAAGACTGTAACCAGAAATGGAAAATGAATAAAGCCGACTGGGAATTATTCCATAATTTATGTGAAGAAGAGTTATCAGTTGATCACTTAAATGAATCATCTGACATTGTTTCTGATTTCACAGATACACTTATTAACATATCAGAACAATGCATTCCAAAGACCTCCACAAATACTAAGAAAAGCAAGCCTTGGTTTAATAATGACTGTAAAGAAGCTATTAAAAAGCGTAAACAGGCTCTAAATAAGTTCTGCAAAAATCCCACTTCAGAAAAGCTCAACGACGTAAAAGTTTTTAGAGCTAAAGCTCGGCGAACAATCCGAGCTTCCAAACGAAAGTCATGGAGAGAATATGTCTCCAAATTGAACTATAAAACCCCCATTAAAAAGGTTTGGGATATGGTACGAAAAATTTCAGGAAAAACAAAGTCTTCTAGTTTTACACATTTAAATACTGAATTTGACACAATAGCTTCAACAAAAAAAGATATTTCAGATACTCTTGGTCACACATTTTTGAGAAATTCATCATCGCGTAATTATTCTGACACTTTTAGAAATTTCAAAAAGGACCAGGAGAAAAGAAAACTTAACTTCAAATCCCTTAATCACGAAGAATACAACACACCATTTAACTTATCCGAACTCGTTGAAGCCATTGAAAAATCACATGATACGGCAACCGGCCCCGATGAAATTCATTATCAGATGCTTAAGCATCTGCCAAAAAGTTCTCTTACAACACTTTTAGATATCTTTAATAATATTTGGGAAACGGGGGTCTGTCCTGAGAGTTGGCGTATAGCTACAGTTGTACCAATTCCGAAACCAGGGAAAGATCATGCAGAACCTACAAATTATCGTCCGATAGCTTTGACAAGTTGTTTGTGTAAAACATTGGAGAGAATGATAAACAAGAGATTAGTCTGGTACTTAGAGTCCAACAACCTCATTTCAGAATATCAATCGGGCTTTCGTTCGGAACGTAGTACCAATGACAATTTAATAAGACTAGAAACATTTATACGAGATGCTTTTATTAACAAAGAACACGTAGTGGCTGTCTTTTTCGACTTGGAGAAAGCATATGATACAACATGGCGTTATGGAATATTGAAAGATCTACATAACATTGGCTTAAGAGGAAAACTTCCCAGTTTTATTGAAAGCTTTTTAGGGGAGCGCATGTTTCAGGTGCGTGTGGGGTCTTCCCTGTCAGATTTCTATGATCAAGAACAGGGTGTTCCACAGGGTAGTATTCTTTCAACTACGCTATTTAACATCAAAATAAACAATATTGTACAATGTTTGGACGACAAAACTGATTGTTCATTGTATGTTGATGATTTTTGTATATGTTACCGTTCAAAAAATATGAAAACAATTGAACGAAAGTTACAACAAAATTTAAAAAGAATAGAAGAATGGACTGATAAAAATGGTTTCAAGTTCTCCAAGTCGAAAACGCAGTGTGTTCATTTTTGTAAACTACGGAAGAAACACGAACATCCTTCCCTGTTTTTATACGGATCACAAATTCCTGTTGTTGAAGAAGCCAAATTTCTTGGGGTCATATTTGATCAAAAGTTATCTTTTATTCCACATATTAAATATCTTAAAGCGAAATGCTTAAAAGCTTTGAATCTTTTGAAAGTTTTAGCTCATACAAGTTGGGGAGCAGATCGGTATACTTTATTACATCTTTACCGGTCTTTAATAAGATCTAAATTAGATTATGGGTCTGTTGTTTATGGTTCTGCCAGAAAGTCCTATTTAAAATCCTTGGATACTATCCATCACCAAGGCCTTCGTCTGGCCATGGGAGCCTTCCGTACTTCTCCCGTATTAAGCCTTTATGTAGAAGCAGGTGAACCATCTTTAACCTCGCGCAGAGAGAAACTTTCTCTTCAGTATGCTATCAGACTTGCTGCAAATCCATCTAACCCGGCATCCAAAATTTCATTTCGACCTCAATTTGTAGATAAGTATGAAACAAAACCCACAGCAATCAAACCTTTTGGATTACGTATTTTACCACTGCTGGAAAATTCAGGTATCGACCTTAAAAATATTCAAAAACATGAAACCGCCGAAGTTCCATCTTGGTGTATTAAACAACCTTCTATTCTGTTCGACTTACATGATGGAAAAAAATCCGAATCAAATCCAATACTTCTCAAACAAAACTTTCAGGTACTGCAGTCACGTTACAATGATTACCAGCAAGTCTATACTGATGGTTCCAAAGAAGGAGATAAAGTTGGCTGTGCGTATGTTTCTAAAGATACGCACAAAACCATGCGCCTTCCAGATGGTTCATCTATTTTTACAGCTGAAGCCAAAGCAATAGACCTAGCTTTAGATTTTATCAGTTCTTCAACAATTCAAAAAGCAATTATATTTTCGGATTCACTTTCTGTGCTTAAGGCTTTAGACCATTCATCATCTAAAAATCCTCAAATTCAAAAATTGATCGAAAAACATCATGAAATTTCTAAAACACAACAAATCTTGTTTTGTTGGCTTCCGAGCCATATTGGCATTGTCGGCAATGAATATGCTGACAAGAAAGCAAAGGAATCGCTCAATCTTGATCCATCTGTTTTTAAAATTCCTTTTAACAATTTTAAACCATTTATCAACAGATACATCTTGTCGGAATGGCAAGGCGAATGGGACCGTGCAATAAATAACAAACTCCATGCCATTAAACCTGTCGTTAGTACAAAATGCTCTCCTCCACAGTTTTCCAGAAAAGAGGACGTAGTATTAACACGACTGCGCATCGGCCATACTAGAGTTACTCATTCTTATATTTTTAATGGTGATGATCAGCCTTCTTGTGTAGGTTGTGATCAGCCATTCACTGTGAAACATATCTTAATTGACTGTGTTGACTTTTCACCCACACGTATTTTATATTTCAAAGCTGACACTTTGCAACAACTGTTTCGAGATGTACCTGTTGATAATATTATTTTATTCTTAAAAGAAATTGGACTTTTTCATAAGATTTAACTGTTTCAGATTTTTATACATTATCATTCTGACTTTTTACTTTTAATATCATCATAATTATTCATACCGTTTAACCATCAACCGTTTGACGCTTATGACCCACAAAGAGGGTTGACGCGTCGTTAAACACGAAATCATCATCATCATTTAATAATTTTAAACCATTTATCAACAGATACATCTTGTCGGAATGGCAAGGCGAATGGGACCGTGCAATAAATAACAAACTCCATGCCATTAAACCTGTCGTTAGTACAAAATGCTCTCCTCCACAGTTTTCCAGGAAAGAGGATGTAGTATTAACACGACTGCGCATTGGCCATACTAGAGTTACTCATTCTTTTATTTTTAATGGTGATGATCAGCCTTCTTGTGTAGGTTGTGATCAGCCATTCACTGTGAAACATATCTTAATTGACTGTGTTGACTTTTCAACCTCACGTATTTTATATTTCAAAGCTGACACTTTGCAACAACTGTTTCGAGATGTACCTGTTGACAATATTATTTTATTCTTAAAAGAAATTGGACTTTTTCATAAGATTTAACTGTTTCAGATTTTTATACATTATCATTCTGACTTTTTACTTTTAATATCATCATAATTATTCATGCCGTTTAACCATTAACCGTTTGACGCTTATGGCCCACAAAGAGGGTTGACGCGTCGTTAAACACGAAATCATCATCATCATCATCTTGTAGGGCTCCACGG
Organism: Lucinisca nassula; assembly: GCA_963580285.1. Classification (NCBI taxonomy): domain Eukaryota; kingdom Metazoa; phylum Mollusca; class Bivalvia; order Lucinida; family Lucinidae; genus Lucinisca; species Lucinisca nassula. Next base: position 68,892,684 of record OY757025.1, on the reverse strand, counting down.
AGGGCGGAGAGCACTTGGGACGAAACTAGAATTTTTTTCTTATGGCTCCTGGAAAAAAACATAACCGCAAATCACCTAACCGCAAATCACCTAACCACAACGCACCTAAACGTAAAAAACAAGAAGATTCATCCGAATCGGATGAATACAGTCAACAATCCAGTCAGCAGTCAAGTCAACAATCTAGTCAGCAGTCTGCTGAACCAAATTTTGACAATGTTCCGCGTTTCTTGGTCGTTACGTCACTTGACGATACACGAACTGTATCTAGCCTTTCCCCCTTCGTCATCGAGAAAAGTATTCTCTCCATTGCCGGACACCCTAAGAGTATAAAACAACTCAAATCGGGTGATCTTCTCTTGGAAGTCGAGAAAAAACAGCAAGTGGTAAGCCTGCTAAACACCAACAAACTCTTTGATCTAAAAGTTAAAGTCGCTTTACATAACACGCTCAATTCATCTAAGGGAGTGATTCGCAGTCCAGAACTGCGTCCTTGCTCAGATGAAGAGATAGTCGATAACCTTAAGGATCAGGGAGTTGTTGGTGTTCGTAACATTCAAGTTCGTAGAAATGGTGTACTAAAACCAACAGCAACTTATGTGTTGACTTTTAATACACCAATTCTACCCAAGAAAATCAAAGTAGCATATCTTTCCATTAACGTAGAGGTATACATCCCAAACCCTCTTAGATGTTACTCTTGTCAGGCTTTTGGCCATCACGAAAGCAGATGTCAGAGAAAAAAACTCTGTCCTAATTGTGGTGAAGAAAAGCATGTTGATAATCACCTCAACTGCAAAAATGAACCCAAATGCGTAAATTGTGATGGCAAACATGCTGTTTTCTCCCGAGACTGTCCGGCGTGGAAAAAAGAAAAAGAAATACTTACCGTCAAATACCAAAGGGGGATAACATTCCCAGAAGCGCGGAAGATTGTCGAAGAGCGATACATAACACCAACCACCAGTTTCGCCAGCATCACAAAGGGTGCTGGTGTAAAATGTACCAGCTCCGCAACACAGACTGCTGAATCATACATTGCTGAACTGAAAAAGTCTGGTGCATGGAGTAAATCCACTCCAGCACCACAAAGTTCAACCAATTTATCAAAAGGCGCAATCCAGGTTGCTTCGGATCGGTCGACAGCAACCGTACCGAAGCCAGCGCCGAATGTAAAAGAGAAACCCGACCCAGGTCGAACTAATAAGGGGTCGCAAGATCCGATAAAAAAACATCAATTGTCTCAAAGACAAACAGACAGACAACGTAAAATGGAAAGAGACAATATAAAATTTCAGAACAGATTCGGATCTTTGAGTGACAGTGATATGGAGTTGACTGAAACTCCATCATCACCAAGTGGCAATAACAGATCGAGGTCTGCCACACCACGAGCTGGTGGTAGCAGATCTATATCACCAATTGCACCTCCATAATAGTTTCTAGTCTTTAAATATCTCTCCTTAAAATGGATTTAAAACACAAAATAATACAATGGAATTGTCGAGGTCTTAAATCAAATTATAATGAACTCTTATTACTTATTTCGCTACTAACCCCATCGGTGTTTTGTTTGCAAGAAACTTTTTTAAAAACTGATGACAACATAGATGTCAGGGGTTTCAATACATACAACTATATCTATTCTGGTGGTAACAAACCATCTGGTGGCAGCTCAATTTTTGTTAAATCATGTTTACCACAAAGAGAGATCAAATTAAAAACCGACCTTCAAGCTGTAGCAGTATCGGTTTCTCTGGATAAAGAAACTACAGTTTGCTCTCTATATATCCCACCCTCATTTTCTTTAAAACCCGAACATCTTGACTCATTGCTGAGTCAACTTCCATCGCCATATCTTTTAGTTGGCGACTTCAATGGTCACAATATTCTATGGGGCTGTAAAGATGTCAATAACAGAGGAGCACTTGTCGAAGATTTTATTGCAAAGAACGATCTTTGCTTGATGAATGATAAATCTTATACTTACCTTCACCCTGCGACAGGTCATTTGTCTTCTTTAGATCTCTCTTTGTGTCACCCATCTCTCTTCTTGGACTATGACTGGTCTGTTCATGATGATCAGTGCGGAAGTGATCACTTTCCTGTTATAATAGAGAGCGTAAACGAACCAGATGAAGACTGTAACCAGAAATGGAAAATGAATAAAGCCGACTGGGAATTATTCCAAAATTTATGTGAAGAAGAGTTATCAGTTGATCACTTAAATGAATCATCTGACATTGTTTCTGATTTCACAGATACACTTATTAACATATCAGAACAATGCATTCCAAAGACCTCCACAAATACTAAGAAAAGCAAGCCTTGGTTTAATAATGACTGTAAAGAAGCTATTAAAAAGCGTAAACAGGCTCTAAATAAGTTCTGCAAAAATCCCACTTCAGAAAAGCTCAACGACGTAAAAGTTTTTAGAGCTAAAGCTCGGCGAACAATCCGAGCTTCCAAACGAAAGTCATGGAGAGAGTATGTCTCCAAATTGAACTATAAAACCCCCATTAAAAAGGTTTGGGATATGGTACGAAAAATTTCAGGAAAAACAAAGTCTTCTAGTTTTACACATTTAAATACTGAATTTGACACAATAGCTTCAACAAAAAAAGATATTTCAGATACTCTTGGTCACACATTTTTGAGAAATGCATCATCGCGTAATTATTCTGACACTTTTAGAAATTTCAAAAAGGACCAGGAGAAAAGAAAACTTAACTTCAAATCCCTTAATCACGAAGAATACAACACACCATTTAACTTATCCGAACTCGTTGAAGCCATTGAAAAATCACATGATACGGCAACCGGCCCCGATGAAATTCATTATCAGATGCTTAAGCATCTGCCAAAAAGTTCTCTTACAACACTTTTAGATATCTTTAATAATATTTGGGAAACGGGGGTCTGTCCTGAGAGTTGGCGTGTAGCTACAGTTGTACCAATTCCGAAACCAGGGAAAGATCATGCAGAACCTACAAATTATCGTCCGATAGCTTTGACAAGTTGTTTGTGTAAAACATTGGAGAGAATGATAAACAAGAGATTAGTCTGGTACTTAGAGTCCAACAACCTCATTTCAGAATATCAATCGGGCTTTCGTTCGGAACGTAGTACCAATGACAATTTAATAAGACTAGAAACATTTATACGAGATGCTTTTATTAACAAAGAACACGTAGTGGCTGTCTTTTTCGACTTGGAGAAAGCATATGATACAACATGGCGTTATGGAATATTGAAAGATCTACATAACATTGGCTTAAGAGGAAAACTTCCCAGTTTTATTGAAAGCTTTTTAGGGGAGCGCATGTTTCAGGTGCGTGTGGGGTCTACCCTGTCAGATTTCTATGATCAAGAACAGGGTGTCCCACAGGGTAGTATTCTTTCAACTACGCTATTTAACATCAAAATAAACAATATTGTACAATGTTTGGACGACAAAACTGATTGTTCATTGTATGTTGATGATTTTTGTATATGTTACCGTTCAAAAAATATGAAAACAATTGAACGAAAGTTACAACAAAATTTAAAAAGAATAGAAGAATGGACTGATAAAAATGGTTTCAAGTTCTCCAAGTCGAAAACGCAGTGTGTTCATTTTTGTAAACTACGGAAGAAACACGAACATCCTTCCCTGTTTTTATACGGATCACAAATTCCTGTTGTTGAAGAAGCCAAATTTCTTGGGGTCATATTTGATCAAAAGTTATCTTTTATTCCACATATTAAATATCTTAAAGCGAAATGCTTAAAAGCTTTGAATCTTTTGAAAGTTTTAGCTCATACAAGTTGGGGAGCAGATCGGTATACTTTATTACATCTTTACCGGTCTTTAATAAGATCTAAATTAGATTATGGGTCTGTTGTTTATGGTTCAGCCAGAAAGTCCTATTTAAAATCCTTGGATACTATCCATCACCAAGGCCTTCGTCTGGCCATGGGAGCCTTCCGTACTTCTCCCGTATTAAGCCTTTATGTAGAAGCAGGTGAACCATCTTTAACCTCGCGCAGAGAGAAACTTTCTTTTCAGTATGCTATCAGACTTGCTGCAAATCCATCTAACCCGGCATCCAAAATTTCATTTCGACCTCAATTTATAGATAAGTATGAAACAAAACCCACAGCAATCAAACCTTTTGGATTACGTATTTTACCACTGCTGGAAAATTCAGGTATCGACCTTAAAAATATTCAAAAACATGAAACCGCCGAAGTTCCATCTTGGTGTATTAAACAACCTTCTATTCTGTTCGACTTACATGATGGAAAAAAAACCGAATCAAATCCAATACTTCTCAAACAAAACTTTCAGCTACTGCAGTCACGTTACAATGATTACCAGCAAGTCTATACTGATGGTTCCAAAGAAGGAGATAAAGTTGGCTGTGCGTATGTTTCTAAAGATACGCACAAAACCATGCGCCTTCCAGATGGTTCATCTATTTTTACAGCTGAAGCCAAAGCAATAGACCTAGCTTTAGATTTTATCAGTTCTTCAACAATTCAAAAAGCAATTATATTTTCGGATTCACTTTCTGTGCTTAAGGCTTTAGACCATTCATCATCTAAAAATCCTCAAATTCAAAAATTGATCGAAAAACATCATGAAATTTCTAAAACACACCAAATCTTGTTTTGTTGGCTTCCGAGCCATATTGGCATTGTCGGCAATGAATATGCTGACAAGAAAGCAAAGGAATCGCTCAATCTTGATCCATCTGTTTTTAAAATTCCTTTTAACAATTTTAAACCATTTATCAACAGATACATCTTGTCGGAATGGCAACCCCCAGGTATTAGACTTCCTGCCTTGCCGTGGCCCTGGGGGCTCAATTCCCACTGGGCACGTTGCTGCTGTGGTCAATGTGCCCACTGGGAAGAGCTAAAGGAAGTACCACCCGTTTGCCGTGGGTGGCGTCCTGTAAACCGGAAGAAGGGATCCTGGAGGTTGAGGGTTACCTGAGGTGGCGGTGCTTCAGGTGCCCAACACGCCTCTTTGGCCTGGCTTTTCGGTGTAGACGGGTGGCCGTGCGGTCCGGCACGGTCAATCGGCTGGTCACGCCGAGCCCTAGAGATACCGCTTTGCTTTCTCTTCAACTCTTTTTGTATCTTTCCTGATACCAACCATATGCCCATTTACCTTACCCTTTTCTGTCTTTTTATCTCTAGAAGGCGGTGGCTTAACGGATCAATCGTGTAGGCATTTTGTTTATACGAGTATATCTCACGTGTATCTCTAACATCTGCGAGTTGGATAACCACTCCAGTATGGTGTTCCCTTGTAGGGCTCCACGGAGGGCGGAGAGCACTTGGGACGAAACTAGAATTTTTTTCTTATGGCTCCTGGAAAAAAACATAACCGCAAATCACCTAACCGCAAATCACCTAACCACAACGCACCTAAACGTAAAAAACAAGAAGAATCATCCGAATCGGATGAACACAGTCAACAATCCAGTCAGCAGTCAAGTCAACAATCTAGTCAGCAGTCTGCTGAACCAAATTTTGACAATGTTCCGCGTTTCTTGGTCGTTACGTCACTTGACGATACACGAACTGTATCTAGCCTTTCCCCCTTCGTCATCGAGAAAAGTATTCTCTCCATTGCCGGACACCCTAAGAGTATAAAACAACTGAAATCGGGTGATCTTCTCTTGGAAGTCGAGAAAAAACAGCAAGTGGTAAGCCTGCTAAACACCAACAAACTCTTTGATCTAAAAGTTAAAGTCGCTTTACATAACACGCTCAATTCATCTAAGGGAGTGATTCGCAGTCCAGAACTGCGTCCTTGCTCAGATGAAGAGATAGTCGATAACCTTAAGGATCAGGGAGTTGTTGGTGTTCGTAACATTCAAGTTCGTAGAAATGGTGTACTAAAACCAACAGCAACTTATGTATTGACTTTTAATACACCAATTCTACCCAAGAAAATCAAAGTAGCATATCTTTCCATTAACGTAGAGGTATACATCCCAAACCCTCTTAGATGTTACTCTTGTCAGGCTTTTGGCCATCACGAAAGCAGATGTCAGAGAAAAAAAACTCTGTCCTAATTGTGGTGAAGAAAAGCATGTTGATAATCACCTCAACTGCAAAAATGAACCCAAATGCGTAAATTGTGATGGCAAACATGCTGTTTTCTCCCGAGACTGTCCGGCGTGGAAAAAAGAAAAAGAAATACTTACCGTCAAATACCAAAGGGGGATAACATTCCCAGAAGCGCGGAAGATTGTCGAAGAGCGATACATAACACCAACCACCAGTTTCGCCAGCATCACAAAGGGTGCTGGTGTAAAATGTACCAGCTCCGCAACACAGACTGCTGAATCATACATTGCTGAACTGAAAAAGTCTGGTGCATGGAGTAAATCCACTCCAGCACCACAAAGTTCAACCAATTTATCAAAAGGCGCAATCCAGGTTGCTTCGGATCGGTCGACAGCGACCGTACCGAAGCCAGCGCCGAATGTAAAAGAGAAACCCGACCCAGGTCGAACTAATAAGGGGTCGCAAGATCCGATAAAAAAACATCAATTGTCTCAAAGACAAACAGACAGACAACGTAAAATGGAAAGAGACAATATAAAATTTCAGAACAGATTCGGATCTTTGAGTGACAGTGATATGGAGTTGACTGAAACTCCATTATCACCAAGTGGCAATAACAGATCGAGGTCTGCCACACCACGAGCTGGTGGTAGCAGATCTATATCACCAATTGCACCTCCATAATAGTTTCTAGTCTTTAAATATCTCTCCTTAAAATGGATTTAAAACACAAAATAATACAATGGAATTGTCGAGGTCTTAAATCAAATTATAATGAACTCTTATTACTTATTTCGCTACTAACCCCATCGGTGTTTTGTTTGCAAGAAACTTTTTTAAAAACTGATGACAACATAGATGTCAGGGGTTTCAATACATACAACTATATCTATTCTGATGGTAACAAACCATCTGGTGGCAGCTCAATTTTTGTTAAATCATGTTTACCACAAAGAGAGATCAAATTAAAAACCGACCTTCAAGCTGTAGCAGTATCGGTTTCTCTGGATAAAGAAACTACAGTTTGCTCTCTATATATCCCACCTTCATTTTCTTTAAAGCCCGAACATCTTGACTCATTGCTGAGTCAACTTCCATCGCCATATCTTTTAGTTGGCGACTTCAATGGTCACAATATTCTATGGGGCTGTAAAGATGTCAATAACAGAGGAGCACTTGTCGAAGATTTTATTGCAAAGAACGATCTTTGCTTGATGAATGATAAATCTTATACTTACCTTCACCCTGCGACAGGTCATTTGTCTTCTTTAGATCTCTCTTTGTGTCACCCATCTCTCTTCTTGGACTATGACTGGTCTGTTCATGATGATCAGTGCGGAAGTGATCACTTTCCTGTTATAATAGAGAGCGTAAACGAACCAGATGAAGACTGTAACCAGAAATGGAAAATGAATAAAGCCGACTGGGAATTATTCCATAATTTATGTGAAGAAGAGTTATCAGTTGATCACTTAAATGAATCAGCTGACATTGTTTCTGATTTCACAGATACACTTATTAACATATCAGAACAATGCATTCCAAAGACCTCCACAAATACTAAGAAAAGCAAGCCTTGGTTTAATAATGACTGTAAAGAAGCTATTAAAAAGCGTAAACAGGCTCTAAATAAGTTCTGCAAAAACCCCACTTCAGAAAAGCTCAACGACGTAAAAGGTTTTAGAGCTAAAGCTCGGCGAACAATCCGAGCTTCCAAACGAAAGTCATGGAGAGAATATGTCTCCAAATTGAACTATAAAACCCCCATTAAAAAGGTTTGGGATATGGTACGAAAAATTTCAGGAAAAACAAAGTCTTCTAGTTTTACACATTTAAATACTGAATTTGACACAATAGCTTCAACAAAAAAAGATATTTCAGATACTCTTGGTCACACATTTTTGAGAAATTCATCATCGCGTAATTATTCTGACACTTTTAGAAATTTCAAAAAGGACCAGGAGAAAAGGAAACTTAACTTCAAATCCCTTAATCACGAAGAATACAACACACCATTTAACTTATCCGAACTCGTTGAAGCCATTGAAAAATCACATGATACGGCAACCGGCCCCGATGAAATTCATTATCAGATGCTTAAGCATCTGCCAAAAAGTTCTCTTACAACACTTTTAGATATCTTTAATAATATTTGGGAAACGGGGGTCTGTCCTGAGAGTTGGCGTGTAGCTACAGTTGTACCAATTCCGAAACCAGGGAAAGATCATGCAGAACCTACAAATTATCGTCCGATAGCTTTGACAAGTTGTTTGTGTAAAACATTGGAGAGAATGATAAACAAGAGATTAGTCTGGTACTTAGAGTCCAACAGCCTCATTTCAGAATATCGATCGGGCTTTCGTTCGGAACGTAGTACCAATGACAATTTAATAAGACTAGAAACATTTATACGAGATGCTATTATTAACAAAGAACACGTAGTGGCTGTCTTTTTCGACTTGGAGAAAGCATATGATACAACATGGCGTTATGGAATATTGAAAGATCTACATAACATTGGCTTAAGAGGAAAACTTCCCAGTTTTATTGAAAGCTTTTTAGGGGAGCGCATGTTTCAGGTGCGTGTGGGGTCTTACCTGTCAGATTTCTATGATCAAGAACAGGGTGTCCCACAGGGTAGTATTCTTTCAACTACGCTATTTAACATCAAAATAAACAATGTTGTGCAGTGTTTGGACGACAAAGCTGGTTGTTCATTGTGTGTTGGTGGTTTTTGTGTGTGTTGCCGTTCAAAAGGTGTGGGGGCAATTGAACGAAAGTTACAACAAAATTTAAAAAGAATAGAAGAATGGACTGATAAAAATGGTTTCAAGTTCTCCAAATCGAAAACGCAGTGTGTTCATTTTTGTAAACTACGGAAGAAACACGAACATCCTTCCCTGTTTTTATACGGATCACAAATTCCTGTTGTTGAAGAAGCCAAATTTCTTGGGGTCATATTTGATCAAAAGTTATCTTTTATTCCACATATTAAATATCTTAAAGCGAAATGCTTAAAAGCTTTGAATCTTTTGAAAGTTTTAGCTCATACAAGTTGGGGAGCAGATCGGTATACTTTATTACATCTTTACCGGTCTTTAATAAGATCTAAATTAGATTATGGGTCTGTTGTTTATGGTTCTGCCAGAAAGTCCTATTTAAAATCCTTGGATACTATCCATCACCAAGGCCTTCGTCTGGCCATGGGAGCCTTCCGTACTTCTCCCGTATTAAGCCTTTATGTAGAAGCAGGTGAACCATCTTTAATCTCGCGCAGAGAGAAACTTTCTCTTCAGTATGCTATCAGACTTGCTGCAAATCCATCTAACCCGGCATCCGAAATTTCATTTCGACCTCAATTTGTAGATAAGTATGAAACAAAACCCACAGCAATCAAACCTTTTGGATTACGTATTTTACCACTGCTGGAAAATTCAGGTATCGACCTTAAAAATATTCAAAAACATGAAACCGCCGAAGTTCCATCTTGGTGTATTAAACAACCTTCTATTCTGTTCGACTTACATGATGGAAAAAAATCCGAATCAAATCCAATACTTCTCAAACAAAACTTTCAGGTACTACAGTCACGTTACAATGATTACCAGCAAGTCTATACTGATGGTTCCAAAGAAGGAGATAAAGTTGGCTGTGCGTATGTTTCTAAAGATACGCACAAAACCATGCGCCTTCCAGATGGTTCATCTATTTTTACAGCTGAAGCCAAAGCAATAGACCTAGCTTTAGATTTTATCAGTTCTTCAACAATTCAAAAAGCAATTATATTTTCGGATTCACTTTCTGTGCTTAAGGCTTTAGACCATTCATCATCTAAAAATCCTCAAATTCAAAAATTGATCGAAAAACATCATGAAATTTCTAAAACACACCAAATCTTGTTTTGTTGGCTTCCGAGCCATATTGGCATTGTCGGCAATGAATATGCTGACAAGAAAGCAAAGGAATCGCTCAATCTTGATCCATCTGTTTTTAAAATTCCTTTTAACAATTTTAAACCATTTATCAACAGATACATCTTGTCGGAATGGCAAGGCGAATGGGACCGTGCAATAAATAACAAACTCCATGCCATTAAACCTGTCGTTAGTACAAAATGCTCTCCTCCACAGTTTTCCAGAAAAGAGGACGTAGTATTAACACGACTGCGCATCGGCCATACTAGAGTTACTCATTCTTATATTTTTAATGGTGATGATCAGCCTTCTTGTGTAGGTTGTGATCAGCCATTCACTGTGAAACATATCTTAATTGACTGTGTTGACTTTTCACCCTCACGTATTTTATATTTCAAAGCTGACACTTTGCAACAACTGTTTCGAGATGTACCTGTTGATAATATTATTTTATTCTTAAAAGAAATTGGACTTTTTCATAAGATTTAGCTGTTTCAGATTTTTATACATTATAATTCTGACTTTTTACTTTTAATATCATCATAATTATTCATGCCGTTTAACCATCAACCGTTTGACGCTTACGACCCACAAAGAGGGTTGACGCGTCGTTAAACACGAAATCATCATCATCATCATCGGAATGGCAAGGCGAATGGGACCGTGCAATAAATAACAAACTCCATGCCATTAAACCTGTCGTTAGTACAAAATGCTCTCCTCCACAGTTTTCCAGAAAAGAGGACGTAGTATTAACACGACTGCGCATCGGCCATACTAGAGTTACTCATTCTTATATTTTTAATGGTGATGATCAGCCTTCTTGTGTAGGTTGTGATCAGCCATTCACTGTGAAACATATCTTAATTGACTGTGTTGACTTTTCACACTCACGTATTTTATATTTCAAAGCTGACACTTTGCAACAACTGTTTCGAGATGTACCTGTTGATAATATTATTTTATTCTTAAAAGAAATTGGACTTTTTCATAAGATTTAACTGTTTCAGATTTTTATACATTATCATTCTGACTTTTTACTTTTAATATCATCATAATTATTCATGCCGTTTAACCATCAACCGTTTGACGCTTATGACCCACAAAGAGGGTTGACGCGTCGTTAAACACGAAATCATCATCATCAACCTTCACCCAGCGACAGGTCATTTGTCTTCTTTAGATCTCTCTTTGTGTCACCCATCTCTCTTCTTGGACTATGACTGGTCTGTTCATGATGATCAGTGCGGAAGTGATCACTTCCCTGTTATAATTGAGAGCGTAAACGAACCAGATGAGGACTGTAACCAGAAATGGAAAATGAATAAAGCCGACTGGGAATTATTCCATAATTTATGTGAAGAAGAGTTATCAATTGATCATTTTAATGAATCATCCGACATTGTTTCTGATTTCACAGATACACTTATTAACATATCAGAACAATGCATTCCAAAGACCTCCACAAATACTAAGAAAAGCAAGCCTTGGTTTAATAATGACTGTAAAGAAGCTATTAAAAAGCGTAAACAGGCTCTAAATAAGTTCTGCAAAAATCCCACTTCAGAAAAGCTCAACGACGTAAAAGTTTTTAGAGCTAAAGCTCGGCGAACAATCCGAGCTTCCAAACGAAAGTCATGGAGAGAATATGTCTCCAAATTGAACTATAAAACCCCCATTAAAAAGGTTTGGGATATGGTACGAAAAATTTCAGGAAAAACAAAGTCTTCTAGTTTTACACATTTAAATACTGAATTTGACACAATAGCTTCAACAAAAAAAGATATTTCAGATACTCTTGGGCACACATTTTTGAGAAATTCATCATCGCGTAATTATTCTGACACTTTTAGAAATTTCAAAAAGGACCAGGAAAAAAGAAAACTTAACTTTAAATCCCTTAATCACGAAGAATACAACACACCATTTAACTTATCCGAACTCGTTGAAGCCATTGAAAAATCACATGATACGGCAACCGGCCCCGATGAAATTCATTATCAGATGCTTAAGCATCTGCCAAAAAGTTCTCTTACAACACTTTTAGATATCTTTAATAATATTTGGGAAACGGGGGTCTGTCCTGAGAGCTGGCGTGTAGCTACAGTTGTACCAATTCCGAAACCAGGGAAAGATCATGCAGAACCTACAAATTATCGTCCGATAGCTTTGACAAGTTGTTTGTGTAAAACATTGGAGAGAATGATAAACAAGAGATTAGTCTGGTACTTAGAGTCCAACAACCTCATTTCAGAATATCAATCGGGCTTTCGTTCGGAACGTAGTACCAATGACAATTTAATAAGACTAGAAACATTTATACGAGATGCTTTTATTAACAAAGAACACGTAGTGGCTGTCTTTTTCGACTTGGAGAAAGCATATGATACAACATGGCGTTATGGAATATTGAAAGATCTACATAACATTAGCTTAAGAGGAAAACTTCCCAGTTTTATTGAAAGCTTTTTAGGGGAGCGCATGTTTCAGGTGCGTGTGGGGTCTACCCTGTCAGATTTCTATGATCAAGAACAGGGTGTCCCACAGGGTAGTATTCTTTCAACTACGCTATTTAACATCAAAATAAACAATATTGTACAATGTTTGGACGACAAAACTGATTGTTCATTGTATGTTGATGATTTTTGTATATGTTACCGTTCAAAAAATATGAAAACAATTGAACGAAACTTACAACAAAATTTAAAAAGAATAGAAGAATGGACTGATAAAAATGGTTTCAAGTTCTCCAAGTCGAAAACGCAGTGTGTTCATTTTTGTAAACTACGGAAGAAACACGAACATCCTTCCCTGTTTTTATACGGATCACAAATTCCTGTTGTTGAAGAAGCCAAATTTCTTGGGGTCATATTTGATCAAAAGTTATCTTTTATTCCCCATATTAAATATCTTAAAGCGAAATGCTTAAAAGCTTTGAATCTTTTGAAAGTTTTAGCTCATACAAGTTGGGGAGCAGATCGGTATACTTTATTACATCTTTACCGGTCTTTAATAAGATCTAAATTAGATTATGGGTCTGTTGTTTATGGTTCTGCCAGAAAGTCCTATTTAAAATCATTGGATACTATCCATCACCAAGGCCTTCGTCTGGCCATGGAAGCCTTCCGTACTTCTCCCGTATTAAGCCTTTATGTAGAAGCAGGTGAACCATCTTTAACCTCGCGCAGAGAGAAACTTTCTCTTCAGTATGCTATTAGACTTGCTGCAAATCCATCTAACCCGGCATCCAAAATTTCATTTCGACCTCAATTTGTAGAAAGGTATGAAACTAAACCCACAGCAATTAAACCTTTTGGATTACGTATTTTACCACTGCTGGAAAATTCAGGTATCGACCTTAAAAATATTCAAAAACATGAAACCGCCGAAGTTCCATCTTGGTATATTAAACAACCTTCTATTCTGTTCGACTTACATGATGGCAAAAAATCCGAATCAAATCCGATACTTCTCAAACAAAACTTTCAGGTACTGCAATCACGTTACGATGATTACCAGCAAGTCTATACTGATGGTTCCAAAGAAGGAGATAAAGTTGGTTGTGCGTATGTTTCTAAAGATACGCACAAAACCATGCGCCTTCCAGATGGTTCATCTATTTTTACAGCTGAAGCCAAAGCAATAGACCTAGCTTTAGATTTTATCAGTTCTTCAACAATTCAAAAAGCAATTATATTTTCTGATTCACTTTCTGTGCTTAAGGCTTTAGACCATTCATCATCTAAAAATCCTGAAATTCAAAAATTGATCGAAAAACAGCATGAAATTTCTAAAACACACCAAATCTTGTTTTGTTGGCTTCCGAGCCATATTGGCATTGTCGGCAATGAATATGCTGACAAGAAAGCAAAGGAATCGCTCAATCTTGATCCATCTGTTTTTAAAATTCCTTTTAATAATTTTAAACCATTTATCAATAGATACATCTTGTCGGAATGGCAAGGCGAATGGGACCGTGCAATAAATAACAAACTCCCTGCCATTAAACCTGTCGTTAGTACAAAATGCTCTCCTCCACAGTTTTCCAGAAAAGAGGACGTAGTATTAACACGACTGCGCATCGGCCATACTAGAGTTACTCATTCTTATATTTTTAATGGTGATGATCAGCCTTCTTGTGTAGGTTGTGATCAGCCATTCACTGTGAAACATATCTTAATTGACTGTGTTGACTTTTCACCCTCACGTATTTTATATTTCAAAGCTGACACTTTGCAACAACTGTTTCGAGATGTACCTGTTGATAACATTATTTTATTCTTAAAACAAATTGGTCTTTTTCATCAGATTTAACTGTTTCAGATTTTTATACATTATCATTCTGACTTGTTACTTTTAATATCATCATAATTATTCATGCCGTTTAACCGTTGACCGACTGACGCTTATGACCCACCAGGAGGGTTGACGCGTCGTTAAACACGAAATCATCATCATCATCATCAACAATTCAAAAAGCAATTATATTTTCTGATTCACTTTCTGTGCTTAAGGCTTTAGACCATTCATCATCTAAAAATCCTCAAATTCAAAAATTGATCGAAAAACATCATGAAATTTCTAAAACACACCAAATCTTGTTTTGTTGGCTTCCGAGCCATATTGGCATTGTCGGCAATGAATATGCTGACAAGAAAGCAAAGGAATCGCTCAATCTTGATCCATCTGTTTTTAAAATTCCTTTTAATAATTTTAAACCATTTATCAATAGATACATCTTGTCGGAATGGCAAGGCGAATGGGACCGTGCAATAAATAACAAACCCCATGCCATTAAACCTGTCGTTAGTACAAAATGCTCTCCTCCACAGTTTTCCAGAAAAGAGGACGTAGTATTAACACGACTGCGCATCGGCCATACTAGAGTTACTCATTCTTATATTTTTAATGGTGATGATCAGCCTTCTTGTGTAGGTTGTGATCAGCCATTCACTGTGAAACATATCTTAATTGACTGTGTTGACTTTTCACCCTCACGTATTTTATATTTCAAAGCTGACACTTTGCAACAACTGTTTCGAGATGTACCTGTTGATAACATTATTTTATTCTTAAAAGAAATTGGTCTTTTTCATAAGATTTAACTGTTTCAGATTTTTATACATTATCATTCTGACTTGTTACTTTTAATATCATCATAATTATTCATGCCGTTTAACCATTAACCGACTGACGCTTATGACCCACCAAGAGGGTTGACGCGTCGTTAAACACGAAATCATCATCATCATCATCAACTTATCCGAACTCGTTGAAGCCATTGAAAAATCACATGATACGGCAACCGGCCCCGATGAAATTCATTATCAGATGCTTAAGCATCTGCCAAAAAGTTCTCTTACAACACTTTTAGATATCTTTAATAATACCCCCAGGTATTAGACTTCCTGCCTTGCCGTGGCCCTGGGGGCTCAATTCCCACTGGGCACGTTGCTGCTGTGGTCAATGTGCCCACTGGGAAGAGCTAAAGGAAGTACCACCCGTTTGCCGTGGGTGGCGTCCTGTAAACCGGAAGAAGGGATCCTGGAGGTTGAGGGTTACCTGAGGTGGCGGTGCTTCAGGTGCCCAACACGCCTCTTTGGCCTGGCTTTTCGGTGTAGACGGGTGGCCGTGCGGTCCGGCACGGTCAATCGGCTGGTCACGCCGAGCCCTAGAGATACCGCTTTGCTTTCTCTTCAACTCTTTTTGTATCTTTCCTGATACCAACCATATGCCCATTTACCTTACCCTTTTCTGTCTTTTTATCTCTAGAAGGCGGTGGCTTAACGGATCAATCGTGTAGGCATTTTGTTTATACGAGTATATCTCACGTGTATCTCTAACATCTGCGAGTTGGATAACCACTCCAGTATGGTGTTCCCTTGTAGGGCTCCACGGAGGGCGGAGAGCACTTGGGACGAAACTAGAATTTTTTTTCTTATGGCTCCTGGAAAAAAACATAACCGCAAATCACCTAACCGCAAATCACCTAACCACAACGCACCTAAACGTAAAAAACAAGAAGATTCATCCGAATCGGATGAACACAGTCAACAATCCAGTCAGCAGTCAAGTCAACAATCTAGTCAGCAGTCTGCTGAACCAAATTTTGACAATGTTCCGCGTTTCTTGGTCGTTACGTCACTTGACGATACACGAACTGTATCTAGCCTTTCCCCCTTCGTCATCGAGAAAAGTATTCTCTCCATTGCCGGACACCCTAAGAGTATAAAACAACTCAAATCGGGTGATCTTCTCTTAGAAGTCGAGAAAAAACAGCAAGTGGTAAGCCTGCTAAACACCAACAAACTCTTTGATCTAAAAGTTAAAGTCGCTTTACATAACACGCTCAATTCATCTAAGGGAGTGATTCGCAGTCCAGAACTGCGTCCTTGCTCAGATGAAGAGATAGTCGATAACCTTAAGGATCAGGGAGTTGTTGGTGTTCGTAACATTCAAGTTCGTAGAAATGGTGTACTAAAACCAACAGCAACTTATGTGTTGACTTTTAATACACCAATTCTACCCACCCCCAGGTATTAGACTTCCTGCCTTGCCGTGGCCCTGGGGGCTCAATTCCCACTGGGCACATTGCCGCTGTGGTCTCTGTGCCCACTGGGAAGAGCTAAAGGAAGTACCACCCGTTTGCCGTGGGTGGCGTCCTGTAAGCCGGAAGAAGGGATCCTGGAGGTTGAGGGTTACCTGAGGTGGCGGTGTTTCAGGTACCCAACACACCTCTTTGGCCTGGCTTTTCGGTGTAGACGGGTGGCCGTGCGGTCCGGCACGGTCAATCGGCTGGTCGCGCCGAGCCCTAGAGATACCGCTTTGCTTTCTCTTCAGCTCTTTTTGTATCTTTCCTGATACCAACCATATGCCCATTTACCTTACCCTTTTCTGTCTTTTTATCTCTAGAAGGCGGTGGCTAAACGGATCAATCGTGTAGGCATTTTGTTTATGCGAGTATATCTCACGTGTATCTCTAACACCTGCGAGTTGGATAACCACTCCATTATGGTGTTCCCTTGTAGGGCTCCACGGAGGGCGGAGAGCACTTGGGACGAAACTAGAATTTTTTCCTTATGCCTCATGGAAAAAAACATAACCGCAACGCAGCTAAACGTAAAAAAGACGAGGATTCATCCGAAACGGATGAACCCAGTCAGAAGTCAAGTCAGCAGTCAAGTCAGCAGTCAAGTCAGCAAGTTGAAACTCCAAAGCACAACACTTTTCCACGCTTCTTGGTGATGACATCACGTGATGATACACGTACGGTGTCAGATTTATCACCCTTTGTTATCGAAAAGAGTTTAGTGTCCATTGCCGGACATCCAAAAAGTATAAAAAAACTGAAGTCAGGTGATCTCCTCTTGGAAGTCGAGAGAGAGCAGCAGGTCAAAAACCTGCTTGGTACCACAAAGCTCTTTGATCTCAACGTCAAAGTATCGTTGCACAAAACACTCAATTCATGTAAAGGTGTCATCCGCAGCCCAGAGCTACGTCCGTGCAACGATGCCGAGATTGTTGAGAATTTGAGAGATGAAGGCGTCATTGGTGTACGTAACATCCAAGTTCGTAGAAGTGGTGTATTAAAGCCAACAAGTACCTACGTGTTGACATTTAATACACCAGTTCTGCCCAAGAAAATAAAAGTTGCATATCTATCTGTTAACGTAGAGGTGTATATACCAAACCCTCTCAGATGTTATCATTGTCAGGTTTTTGGTCACCACGAAAGCAGATGTCAGAAGAAACAACTCTGTCCAAACTGTAGTGAGGAAAAACATGTCGATAACCATCAAAACTGCAAAAATGAACCCAAATGCGTCAATTGTGGTGGCAAGCATGCTGTTTTCTCTCGAGATTGTCCGGCATGGAAAAAAGAAAAAGAAATACTCACTGTCAAATACCAAAGGGGGATAACATTCCCAGAAGCGCGGAAAATTGTTGATGAGCGATACACAACACCAACCACCAGTTACGCCAGCATCACAAAAGGTGCTGGTGTAAAAGTTTCCAGCTCCGCAACACAGACTGCTGAATCATACATAGCTGAACTGAAAAAATCTGGTGCATGGAGTAAATCCACTCCAGCACCACAAAGTTCAACCAGTTTATCAAATGGCGCAATCCAGGTTGCTTCGGATCGGTCGACAGCGACCGTACCGAAGCCAGCGCCGCATGCAAAAGAGAAACTCGACTTAGGTCGAACAAATAAGGGATCAGAAGATCCGAAAAAACAAATGTCTCTTAAACAAACAGACAGACAACGTAAAATGGAAAGAGACAATATAAGATTCCAGAACAGATTCGGATCTTTGAGTGACAGTGATATGGAGTTTGAAACTCCATCATCACCAAACGGCAAAAATAGATCGAGGTCAGCAACACCACGAGCTGGTGGAAGCAGATCTATATCACCAATTGCAGCTCCAATATAGTTTTTAGTCTTAATCTCTTCATAAAATGGATTTAAAACACAAAATAATACAATGGAATTGTCGAGGTCTTAAATCAAATTATAATGAACTCTTATTACTTATTTCGTTATTAAACCCATCGGTTTTTTGTTTGCAAGAAACTTTTTTAAAAACTGATGACAACATTGATGTCAGGGGTTTCAATACATACAACTATATCTATTCTGATGGTAACAAACCATCTGGTGGCAGTTCAATTTTTGTTAAATCATGTTTACCACAAAGAGAGATCAAATTAAAAACAGACCTTCAAGCTGTAGCAGTATCGGTTTCTCTGGATAAAGAAACTACAATATGCTCTTTATATATTCCACCCTCATTTTCTTTAAAGCCCGAACATCTTGACTCATTGCTGAGTCAGCTTCCATCCCCATATCTTTTAGTTGGCGACTTCAATGGTCACAACCCCCAGGTATTAGACTTCCTGCCTTGCCGTGGCCCTGGGGGCTCAATTCCCACTGGGCACATTGCCGCTGTGGTCTTTGTGCCCACTGGGAAGAGCTAAAGGAAGTACCACCCGTTTGCCGTGGGTGGCGTCCTGTAAGCCGGAAGAAGGGATCCTGGAGGTTGAGGGTTACCTGAGGTGGCGGTGCTTCAGGTTCCCAACACGCCTCTTTGGCCTGGCTTTTCGGTGTAGACGGGTGGCCGTGCGGTCCGGCACGGTCAATCGGCTGGTCACGCCGAGCCCTAGAGATACCACTTTGCTTTCTCTTCAACTCTTTTTGTATCTTTCCTGATACCAACCATATGCCCATTTACCTTACCCTTTTCTGTCTTTTTATCTCTAGAAGGCGGTGGCAAAACGGATCAATCGTGTAGGCATTTTGTTTATGCGAGTATATCTCACGTGTATCTCTAACACCTGCGAGTTGGATAACCACTCCATTATGGTGTTCCCTTGTAGGGCTCCACGGAGGGCGGAGAGCACTTGGGACGAAACTAGAATTTTTTCCTTATGCCTCATGGAAAAAAAAATAACCGCAACGCATCTAAACACAACGCACCTAAACGTAAAAAACAAGACGATTCATCCGAATCGGATGAACACAGTCAACAAGCCAGTCAGCAGTCAAGTCAACAAACCAGTCAGCAGTCCGCTGAACCAAATTTCGACAATGTTCCGCGCTTCTTGGTTGTCTCGTCGCTTGACGATACACGAAGTGTATCCAGCCTTTCTCCTTTCGTAATTGAGAAATGTATCAACTCCATAGCCGGACACCCTAAGAGTATCAAAAAGCTCAAATCAGGTGACCTTCTCTTGGAAGTCGAGAAAAAACAGCAAGTTGTAAGCCTGCTAAGCACCAATAAACTCTTTGATCTTCAGGTTAAAGTCTCTCTCCACAACACGTTAAATTCGTCTAAGGGAGTGATTCGCAGTCCAGAACTGCGCCCTTGTACAGATGAAGAGATCGTCGATAACTTGAAAGATCAGGGAGTTGTTGGTGTTCGTAACATCAAAGTCCGTGGAGGTGGTGTACTGAAGCCAACAGCAACTTATGTGTTGACTTTTAATGCACCGGTTCTGCCCAAGAAAGTCAAAGTGGCATATCTTTCCATTAACGTGGAGGTGTACATCCCGGACCCTCTTAGATGTTACTCTTGTCAGGCTTTTGGCCATCATGAGGGCGGATGTCAGAGAAAGAAGCTCTGTCCTGATTGTGGTGAGGAGGGGCATGTTGATGATCACCTCAACTGCGGAAATGAGCCCGGATGCGTGGATTGTGATGGCAAGCGTGCTGTTTTCTCTCGAGACTGTCCGGCATGGAAGGAAGAAGGGGAGGTGCTAGCCGTCAAGTGCCAAAGGGGGGTGGCATTCCCGGAGGCGCGAGAAATTGTCGATGAACGATATATAACACCAACCACCAGTTTCGCCAGCATCACAAAGGGTGCTGGTGTAAAATGTACCAGCTCCGCGACACAGACTGCTGAATCATGCATGGCTGAACTGAGGAAATCTGGTGCATGGAGTGAACCCGCTCCGGCACCGCAAAGTTCAACCAACTTGTCAAGTGGCGCAATCCGGATTGCTTCGGATCGGTCGACGGCGACCGTGCCGAGGCCGGCGCCGCACGTGGAGGAGAAACTCGACTCGGGTCGTACTAATAAGGGATCGGAAGATCCGACCAAAAAACATCAATTGTCTCAAAAGCATGCAGACGGACAACGTAGGATGGAAGGAGACAATGTTGGATTTCAGAACGGATTCGGGTCTTTGAGTGACAGTGATATGGAGTTCGCTGAAACTCCATCATCACCAAGTGGCAGTGGCGGATCGGGGTCGGCAGCACCACGAGCTGGTGGTGGCGGATCTATATCACCAATTGCGGCTCCAATGTGGTTTCTAGTCTTGGTCTCTTCATGAAATGGATTTGGGACACAAAATAATGCAATGGAGTTGTCGAGGTCTTGAACCAGATTATGATGAGCTCTTGTTGCTTGTTTCGTTATTGAACCCATCGGTTTTTTGTTTGCAAGAAGCTTTTTTGGAGGCTGATGACAGCATTGATGTCGGGGGTTTCAATACATACAGCTGTGTCTGTTCTAGTGGTGGCAAGCCATCTGGTGGCAGTTCGGTTCTTGTTAAATCATGTTTGCCACGGGGAGGGATCAAATTGGAAACGGACCTGCAAGCTGTGGCAGTGTCGGTTTCTCTGGATGGGGAAGCTGCAATTTGCTCTTTATATGTTCCACCCTCATTTTCGTTAAGGCCCGAACATCTTGACTCATTGCTGAGTCAACTTCCATCGCCATGTCTTTTGGTTGGCGACTTCAATGGTCGCAGTATTCTGTGGGGCTGTAAAGATGTCAGTAACAGAGGAGCGCTTGTTGAGGATTTTATTGCAAAGAGCGATCTTTGCTTGATGAATGATAAATCTTGTACTTGCCTTCACCCGGCGACGGGTCATTTGTCTTCTTTGGATCTCTCTTTGTGTCACCCATCTCTCTTCTTGGACTGTGACTGGTCTGTTCATGATGATCGGTGCGGAGGTGATCGCTTCCCTGTTGTAGTTGAGAGTGTGAACGAGCCAGATGAGGACTGTGACCAGAAGTGGAAGGTGAATGGAGCCGACTGGGAGTTGTTCCATGGTTTGTGTGAGGAAGAGTTGTCAGTTGATCGTTTTAATGAGTCATCCGACATTGTTTCTGATTTCACAGATGCACTTATTGGCGTATCGGAGCAATGCATTCCAAGGACCTCCACAAGTGCTAGGAGGGGCAAGCCTTGGTTTGGTAGTGACTGTAAGGAAGCTGTTAAAAGGCGTAAACGGGCTCTAGATGGGTTCTGCAAGGGTCCCACTTCAGAGGAGCTCAACGACGTAAGGGTTTTTAGAGCTGGGGCTCGGCGAACAATCCGAGCTTCCAAGCGAAAGTCATGGAGAGAGTGTGTCTCCAGGTTGAGCTATGGGACCCCCATTGGAAAGGTTTGGGATGTGGTACGAGGGGTTTCAGGAAAGACGAGGTCTTCTAGTTTTGCACATTTGAATGCTGAATTTGACACAATGGCTTCAGCAAGAAGAGATGTTTCAGATACTCTTGGGCACACATTCTTGAGAAGTTCATCATCGCGTAGTTGTTCTGACACTTTTGGAAATTTCAAAGGGGACCAAGAGAGGAGAGATCTAAACTTTAAATCGCTTAATCACGAAGAATGCAACAGACCTTTTAACTTGTCCGAGCTCGTTGAAGCCATTGAAAAGTCACATGATGCGGCGGCCGGCCCCGATGAGGTTCATTATCAGATGCTTAAGCATCTGCCAAGGGGTTCTCTTGCAACGCTTTTGGATGTCTTTAATAATATTTGGGAAACGGGGGTCTGTCCTGAGAGCTGGCGTGTAGCTGCAGTTGTGCCAATTCCGAAACCAGGGAGGGATCATGCAGAGCCTACAAATTGTCGTCCGATGGCTTTGACAAGTTGTTTGTGTAAAACATTGGAGAGAATGATAAACAAGAGATTGGTCTGGTGCTTGGAGTCCAACAACCTCATTTCAGAATATCAATCGGGCTTTCGTTCGGAACGTGGTACCAATGACAATTTAATAAGACTAGAAACATTTATACGAGATGCTTTTATTAACAAGGAACACGTAGTGGCTGTCTTTTTCGACTTGGAGAAAGCATATGATACAACATGGCGATATGGAATATTGAAAGATCTACATAACATTGGCTTAAGAGGAAAACTTCCCAGTTTTATTGAAAGCTTTTTAGGGGAGCGCATGTTTCAGGTGCGTGTGGGGTCTACCGTGTCAGATTTCTATGATCAAGAACAGGGTGTCCCACAGGGTAGTATTCTTTCAACTACGCTATTTAACATCAAAATAAACAATATTGTACAATGTTTGGACGACAAAACTGATTGTTCATTGTATGTTGATGATTTTTGTATATGTTACCGTTCAAAAAATATGAAAACAATTGAACGAAAGTTACAACAAAATTTAAAACGAATAGAAGAATGGACTGATAAAAATGGTTTCAAGTTCTCCAAGTCGAAAACGCAGTGTGTTCATTTTTGTAAACTACGGAAGAAACACGAACATCCTTCCCTGTTTTTATACGGATCACAAATTCCTGTTGTTGAAGAAGCCAAATTTCTTGGGGTCATATTTGATCAAAAGTTATCTTTTATTCCCCATATTAAATATCTTAAAGCGAAATGCTTAAAAGCTTTGAATCTTTTGAAAGTTTTAGCTCATACAAGTTGGGGAGCAGATCGGTATACTTTATTACATCTTTACCGGTCTTTAATAAGATCTAAATTAGATTATGGGTCTGTTGTTTATGGTTCTGCCAGAAAGTCCTATTTAAAATCCTTGGATACTATCCATCACCAAGGCCTTCGTCTGGCCATGGGAGCCTTCCGTACTTCTCCCGTATTAAGCCTTTATGTAGAAGCAGGTGAACCATCTTTAACCTCGCGCAGAGAGAAACTTTCTCTT
Source organism: Lucinisca nassula (assembly GCA_963580285.1). Lineage (NCBI taxonomy): Eukaryota > Metazoa > Mollusca > Bivalvia > Lucinida > Lucinidae > Lucinisca > Lucinisca nassula. Next base: position 68,869,287 of record OY757025.1, on the reverse strand, counting down.
CAGTATGCTCTTAGACTTGCTGCAAATCCATCTAACCCGGCATCCAAAATTTCATTTCGACCTCAATTTGTAGATAGGTATGAAACTAAACCCACAGCAATTAAACCTTTTGGATTACGTATTTTACCACTGCTGGAAAATTCAGGTATCGACCTTAAAAATATTCAAAAACATGAAACCGCCGAAGTTCCATCTTGGTGTATTAAACAACCTTCTATTCTGTTCGACTTACATGATGGCAAAAAATCCGAATCAAATCCGATACTTCTCAAACAAAACTTTCAGGTACTGCAATCACGTTACGATGATTACCAGCAAGTCTATACTGATGGTTCCAAAGAAGGAGATAAAGTTGGTTGTGCGTATGTTTCTAAAGATACGCACAAAACCATGCGCCTTCCAGATGGTTCATCTATTTTTACAGCTGAAGCCAAAGCAATAGACCTAGCTTTAGATTTTATCAGTTCTTCAACAATTCAAAAAGCAATTATATTTTCTGATTCACTTTCTGTGCTTAAGGCTTTAGACCATTCATCATCTAAAAATCCTCAAATTCAAAAATTGATCGAAAAACATCATGAAATTTCTAAAACACACCAAATCTTGTTTTGTTGGCTTCCGAGCCATATTGGCATTGTCGGCAATGAATATGCTGACAAGAAAGCAAAGGAATCGCTCAATCTTGATCCATCTGTTTTTAAAATTCCTTTTAATAATTTTAAACCATTTATCAACAGATACATCTTGTCGGAATGGCAAGGCGAATGGGACTGTGCAATAAATAACAAACTCCATGCCATTAAACCTGTCGTTAGTACAAAATGCTCTCCTCCACAGTTTTCCAGAAAAGAGGACGTAGTATTAACACGACTGCGCATCGGCCATACTAGAGTTACTCATTCTTATATTTTTAATGGTGATGATCAGCCTTCTTGTGTAAGTTGTGATCAGCCATTCACTGTGAAACATATCTTAATTGACTGTGTTGACTTTTCACCCTCACGTATTTTATATTTCAAAGCTGACACTTTGCAACAACTGTTTCGAGATGTACCTGTTGATAACATTATTTTATTCTTAAAAGAAATTGGTCTTTTTCATAAGATTTAACTGTTTCAGATTTTTATACATTATCATTCTGACTTGTTACTTTTAATATCATCATAATTATTCATGCCGTTTAACCGTTAACCGACTGACGCTTATGACCCACCAGGAGGGTTGACGCGTCGTTAAACACGAAATCATCATCATCAATGGTCACAATATTCTATGGGGCTGTAAAGATATCAATAACAGAGGAGCACTTGTCGAAGATTTTATTGCAAAGAGCGATCTTTGCTTGATGAATGATAAATCTTTTACTTACCTTCACCCTGCGACAGGTCATTTGTCTTCTTTAGATCTCTCTTTGTGTCACCCATCTCTCTTCTTGGACTATGACTGGTCTGTTCATGATGATCAGTGCGGAAGTGATCACTTCCCTGTTATAATTGAGAGCGTAAACGAACCAGATGAAGACTGTAACCAGAAGTGGAAAATGAATAAAGCCGACTGGGAATTATTCCATAATTTATGTGAAGAAGAGTTAACAGTTGATCACTTAAATGAATCATCCGACATTGTTTCTGATTTCACAGATACACTTATTAATATATCAGAACAATGCATTTCAAAGACCTCCACAAATACTAAGAAAAGCAAGCCTTGGTTTAATAATGACTGTAAAGAAGCTATTAAAAAGCGTAAACAGGCTCTAAATAAGTTCTGCAAAAGTCCCACTTCAGAAAAGCTAAACGACGTAAAAGTTTTTAGAGCTAAAGCTCGGCGAACAATCCGAGCTTCAAAACGAAAGTCATGGAGAGAATATGTCTCCAAATTGAACTACAAAACCCCAATTAAAAAGGTTTGGGATATGGTACGAAAAATTTCAGGAAAAACAAAGTCCTCTTGTTTTACACATTTAAATACTGAATTTGACACAATAGCTTCAACAAAAAAAGATATTTCAGATACTCTTGGGCACACATTCTTGAGAAATTCATCATCGCGTAATTATTCTGACACTTTTAGAAATTTCAAAAAGGACCAAGAGAAAAGAAATCTAAACTTTAAATCACTTAATCACGAAGAATACAACAAACCTTTTAACTTATCCGAACTCGTTGAAGCCATTGAAAAATCACATGATACGGCAACCGGCCCCGATGAAATTCATTATCAGATGCTTAAGCATCTGCCAAAAAGTTCTCTTACAACACTTTTAGATATCTTTAATAATATTTGGGAAACGGGGGTCTGTCCTGAGAGCTGGCGTGTAGCTACAGTTGTACCAATTCCGAAACCAGGGAAAGATCATGCAGAACCTACAAATTATCGTCCGATAGCTTTGACAAGTTGTTTGTGTAAAACATTGGAGAGAATGATAAACAAGAGATTAGTCTGGTACTTAGAGTCCAACAACCTCATTTCAGAATATCAATCGGGTTTTCGTTCGGAACGCAGTACCAATGACAATTTAATAAGACTAGAAACATTTATACGAGATGCTTTTATTAACAAAGAACACGTAGTAGCTGTCTTTTTCGACTTGGAGAAAGCATATGATACAACATGGCGTTATGGTATATTGAAAGATCTCCATAACATTGGCTTAAGAGGAAAACTTCCCAGTTTTATTGAAAGCTTTTTAGGGGAGCGCATGTTTCAGGTGCGTGTGGGGTCTACCCTGTCAGATTTCTATGATCAAGAACAGGGTGTCCCACAGGGTAGTATTCTTTCAACTACGCTATTTAACATCAAAATAAACAATATTGTACAATGTTTGGACGACAAAACTGATTGTTCCTTGTATGTTGACGATTTCTGTATATGTTACCGTTCAAAAAATATGAAAACAATTGAACGAAAGTTGCAACAAAATTTAAAACGAATAGAAGAATGGACTGATAAAAATGGTTTCAAGTTCTCCAAGTCGAAAACGCAGTGTGTTCATTTTTGTAAACTACGGAAGAAACACGAACATCCTTCCTTGTTTTTATACGGATCACAAATTCCTGTTGTTGAAGAAGCCAAATTTCTTGGGGTCATATTTGATCAAAAGTTATCTTTTATTCCCCATATTAAATATCTTAAAGCGAAATGTTTAAAAGCTTTGTATCTTTTGAAAGTTTTGGCCCATACAAGTTGGGGAGCAGATCGGTATACTTTATTACATCTTTACAGGTCTTTAATAAGATCTAAATTAGATTATGGGTCTGTTGTTTATGGTTCTGCCAGAAAGTCCTATTTAAAATCATTGGATACTATCCATCACCAAGGCCTTCGTCTGGCTATGGGAGCCTTTCGTACTTCTCCCGTATTAAGCCTTTATGTAGAAGCAGGTGAACCATCTTTAACTTCGCGCAGAGAGAAACTTTCTCTTCAGTATGCTATTAGACTTGCTGCAAATCCATCTAACCCGGCATCCAAAATTTCATTTCCACCTCAATTTATAGATAAGTATGAAACTAAACCCACAGCAATCAAACCTTTTGGATTACGAATTTTACCACTGCTAGAAAATTCAGGCATCGACCTTAAAAATATTCAAAAACATGAAACGGCCGAAGTTCCATCTTGGTGTATTAAACAACCTTCTATTCTGTTCGACTTGCATGATGGCAAAAAATCCGAATCAAATCCGATACTTCTAAAACAAAACTTCCAGGTACTGCAGTCACGTTACAATGATTACCAGCAAGTCTATACTGATGGTTCCAAAGAAGGAGATAAAGTTGGTTGTGCGTATGTTTCTAAAGATACGCACAAAACCATGCGCCTTCCAGATGGTTCATCTATTTTTACAGCTGAAGCCAAAGCAATAGACCTAGCTTTAGATTTTATCAGTTCTTCAATAATTCAAAAAGCAATTATATTTTCTGATTCACTTTCTGTGCTTAAGGCTTTAAACCATTCATCATCTAAAAATCCTCAAATTCAAAAATTGATCGAAAAACATCATGAAATTTCTGAAACACACCAAATCTTGTTTTGTTGGCTTCCGAGCCATATTGGCATTGTCGGCAATGTATATGCTGACAAGAAAGCAAAGGAATCGCTCAATCTTGATCCATCTGTTTTTAAAATTCCCTTTAATAATTTTAAACCATTTATCAACAGATACATCTTGTCGGAATGGCAAGGCGAATGGGACCGTGCAATAAATAACAAACTCCATGCCATTAAACCTGTCGTTAGTACAAAATGCTCTCCTCCACAGTTTTCCAGAAAAGAGGACGTAGTATTAACACGACTGCGCATCGGCCATACTAGAGTTACTCATTCTTATATTTTTAATGGTGATGATCAGCCTTCTTGTGTAGGTTGTGATCAGCCATTCACTGTGAAACATATCTTAATTGACTGTGTTGACTTTTCACCCTCACGTATTTTATATTTCAAAGCTGACACTTTGCAACAACTGTTTCGAGATGTACCTGTTGATAACATTATTTTATTCTTAAAAGAAATTGGTCTTTTTCATAAGATTTAACTGTTTCAGATTTTTATACATTATCATTCTGACTTGTTACTTTTAATATCGTCATAATTATTCATGCCGTTTAACCATTAACCGACTGACGCTTATGACCCACAAAGAGGGTTGACGCGTCGTTAAACACGAAATCATCATCATCCAATTCTACCCAAGAAAATCAAAGTAGCATATCTTTCCATTAACGTAGAGGTATACATCCCAAACCCTCTTAGATGTTACTCTTGTCAGGCTTTTGGCCATCACGAAAGCAGATGTCAGAGAAAAAAACTCTGTCCTAATTGTGGTGAAGAAAAGCATGTTGATAATCACCTCAACTGCAAAAATGAACCCAAATGCGTAAATTGTGATGGCAAACATGCTGTTTTCTCCCGAGACTGTCCGGCGTGGAAAAAAGAAAAAGAAATACTTACCGTCAAATACCAAAGGGGGATAACATTCCCAGAAGCGCGGAAGATTGTCGAAGAGCGATACATAACACCAACTACCAGTTTCGCCAGCATCACAAAGGGTGCTGGTGTAAAATGTACCAGCTCCGCAACACAGACTGCTGAATCATATATTGCTGAACTGAAAAAGTCTGGTGCATGGAGTAAATCCACTCCAGCACCACAAAGTTCAACCAATTTATCAAAAGGCGCAATCCAGGTTGCTTCGGATCGGTCGACAGCGACCGTACCGAAGCCAGCGCCGAATGTAAAAGAGAAACCCGACCCAGGTCGAACTAATAAGGGGTCGCAAGATCCGATAAAAAAACATCAATTGTCTCAAAGACAAACAGACAGACAACGTAAAATGGAAAGAGACAATATAAAATTTCAGAACAGATTCGGATCTTTGAGTGACAGTGATATGGAGTTGACTGAAACTCCATCATCACCAAGTGGCAATAACAGATCGAGGTCTGCCACACCACGAGCTGGTGGTAGCAGATCTATATCACCAATTGCACCTCCATAATAGTTTCTAGTCTTTAAATATCTCTCCTTAAAATGGATTTAAAACACAAAATAATACAATGGAATTGTCGAGGTCTTAAATCAAATTATAATGAACTCTTATTACTTATTTCGCTACTAACCCCATCGGTGTTTTGTTTGCAAGAAACTTTTTTAAAAACTGATGACAACATAGATGTCAGGGGTTTCAATACATACAACTATATCTATTCTGATGGTAACAAACCATCTGGTGGCAGCTCAATTTTTGTTAAATCATGTTTACCACAAAGAGAGATCAAATTAAAAACCGACCTTCAAGCTGTAGCAGTATCGGTTTCTCTGGATAAAGAAACTACAGTTTGCTCTCTATATATCCCACCCTCATTTTCTTTAAAGCCCGAACATCTTGACTCATTGCTGAGTCAACTTCCATCGCCATATCTTTTAGTTGGCGACTTCAATGGTCACAATATTCTATGGGGCTGTAAAGATGTCAATAACAGAGGAGCACTTGTCGAAGATTTTATTGCAAAGAACGATCTTTGCTTGATGAATGATAAATCTTATACTTACCTTCACCCTGCGACAGGTCATTTGTCTTCTTTAGATCTCTCTTTGTGTCACCCATCTCTCTTCTTGGACTATGACTGGTCTGTTCATGATGATCAGTGCGGAAGTGATCACTTTCCTGTTATAATAGAGAGCGTAAACGAACCAGATGAAGACTGTAACCAGAAATGGAAAATGAATAAAGCCGACTGGGAATTATTCCATAATTTATGTGAAGAAGAGTTATCAGTTGATCACTTAAATGAATCATCTGACATTGTTTCTGATTTTACAGATACACTTATTAACATATCAGAACAATGCATTCCAAAGACCTCCACAAATACTAAGAAAAGCAAGCCTTGGTTTAATAATGACTGTAAAGAAGCTATTAAAAAGCGTAAACAGGCTCTAAATAAGTTCTGCAAAAATCCCACTTCAGAAAAGCTCAACGACGTAAAAGTTTTTAGAGCTAAAGCTCGGCGAACAATCCGAGCTTCCAAACGAAAGTCATGGAGAGAATATGTCTCCAAATTGAACTATAAAACCCCCATTAAAAAGGTTTGGGATATGGTACGAAAAATTTCAGGAAAAACAAAGTCTTCTAGTTTTACACATTTAAATACTGAATTTGACACAATAGCTTCAACAAAAAAAGATATTTCAGATACTCTTGGTCACACATTTTTGAGAAATTCATCATCGCGTAATTATTCTGACACTTTTAGAAATTTCAAAAAGGACCAGGAGAAAAGAAAACTTAACTTCAAATCCCTTAATCACGAAGAATACAACACACCATTTAACTTATCCGAACTCGTTGAAGCCATTGAAAAATCACATGATACGGCAACCGGCCCCGATGAAATTCATTATCAGATGCTTAAGCATCTGCCAAAAAGTTCTCTTACAACACTTTTAGATATCTTTAATAATATTTGGGAAACGGGGGTCTGTCCTGAGAGTTGGCGTGTAGCTACAGTTGTACCAATTCCGAAACCAGGGAAAGATCATGCAGAACCTACAAATTATCGTCCGATAGCTTTGACATGTTGTTTGTGTAAAACATTGGAGAGAATGATAAACAAGAGATTAGTCTGGTACTTAGAGTCCAACAACCTCATTTCAGAATATCAATCGGGCTTTCGTTCGGAACGTAGTACAAATGACAATTTAATAAGACTAGAAACATTTATACGAGATGCTTTTATTAACAAAGAACACGTAGTGGCTGTCTTTTTCGACTTGGAGAAAGCATATGATACAACATGGCGTTATGGAATATTGAAAGATCTACATAACATTGGCTTAAGAGGAAAACTTCCCAGTTTTATTGAAAGCTTTTTAGGGGAGCGCATGTTTCAGGTGCGTGTGGGGTCTACCCTGTCAGATTTCTATGATCAAGAACAGGGTGTCCCACAGGGTAGTATTCTTTCAACTACGCTATTTAACATCAAAATAAACAATATTGTACAATGTTTGGACGACAAAACTGATTGTTCATTGTATGTTGATGATTTTTGTATATGTTACCGTTCAAAAAATATGAAAACAATTGAACGAAAGTTACAACAAAATTTAAAAAGAATAGAAGAATGGACTGATAAAAATGGTTTCAAGTTCTCCAAGTCGAAAACGCAGTGTGTTCATTTTTGTAAACTACGGAAGAAACACGAACATCCTTCCCTGTTTTTATACGGATCACAAATTCCTGTTGTTGAAGAAGCCAAATTTCTTGGGGTCATATTTGATCAAAAGCTATCTTTTATTCCACATATTAAATATCTTAAAGCGAAATGCTTAAAAGCTTTGAATCTTTTGAAAGTTTTAGCTCATACAAGTTGGGGAGCAGATCGGTATACTTTATTACATCTTTACCGGTCTTTAATAAGATCTAAATTAGATTATGGGTCTGTTGTTTATGGTTCTGCCAGAAAGTCCTATTTAAAATCCTTGGATACTATCCATCACCAAGGCCTTCGTCTGGCCATGGGAGCCTTCCGTACTTCTCCCGTATTAAGCCTTTATGTAGAAGCAGGTGAACCATCTTTAACCTCGCGCAGAGAGAAACTTTCTCTTCAGTATGCTATCAGACTTGCTGCAAATCCATCTAACCCGGCATCCAAAATTTCATTTCGACCTCAATTTGTAGATAAGTATGAAACAAAACCCACAGCAATCAAACCTTTTGGATTACGTATTTTACCACTGCTGGAAAATTCAGGTATCGACCTTAAAAATATTCAAAAACATGAAACCGCCGAAGTTCCATCTTGGTGTATTAAACAACCTTCTATTCTGTTCGACTTACATGATGGAAAAAAATCCGAATCAAATCCAATACTTCTCAAACAAAACTTTCAGGTACTGCAGTCACGTTACAATGATTACCAGCAAGTCTATACTGATGGTTCCAAAGAAGGAGATAAAGTTGGCTGTGCGTATGTTTCTAAAGATACGCACAAAACCATGCGCCTTCCAGATGGTTCATCTATTTTTACAGCTGAAGCCAAAGCAATAGACCTAGCTTTAGATTTTATCAGTTCTTCAACAATTCAAAAAGCAATTATATTTTCGGATTCACTTTCTGTGCTTAAGGCTTTAGACCATTCATCATCTAAAAATCCTCAAATTCAAAAATTGATCGAAAAACATCATGAAATTTCTAAAACACACCAAATCTTGTTTTGTTGGCTTCCGAGCCATATTGGCATTGTCGGCAATGAACATGCTGACAAGAAAGCAAAGGAATCGCTCAATCTTGATCCATCTGTTTTTAAAATTCCTTTTAACAATTTTAAACCATTTATCAACAGATACATCTTGTCGGAATGGCAAGGCGAATGGGACCGTGCAATAAATAACAAACTCCATGCCATTAAACCTGTCGTTAGTACAAAATGCTCTCCTCCACAGTTTTCCAGAAAAGAGGACGTAGTATTAACACGACTGCGCATCGGCCATACTAGAGTTACTCATTCTTATATTTTTAATGGTGATGATCAGCCTTCTTGTGTAGGTTGTGATCAGCCATTCACTGTGAAACATATCTTAATTGACTGTGTTGACTTTTCACCCTCACGTATTTTATATTTCAAAGCTGACACTTTGCAACAACTGTTTCGAGATGTACCTGTTGATAATATTATTTTATTCTTAAAAGAAATTGGACTTTTTCATAAGATTTAACTGTTTCAGATTTTTATACATTATCATTCTGACTTTTTACTTTTAATATCATCATAATTATTCATGCCGTTTAACCATCAACCGTTTGACGCTTATGACCCACAAAGAGGGTTGACGCGTCGTTAAACACGAAATCATCATCATCATCTTTAATAATATTTGGGAAACGGGGGTCTGTCCTGAGAGCTGGCGTGTAGCTACAGTTGTACCAATTCCGAGACCAGGGAAAGATCATGCAGAACCTACAAATTATCGTCCGATAGCTTTGACAAGTTGTTTGTGTAAAACATTGGAGAGAATGATAAACAAGAGATTAGTCTGGTACTTAGAGTCCAACAACCTCATTTCAGAATATCAATCGGGCTTTCGTTCGGAACGTAGTACCAATGACAATTTAATAAGACTAAAAACATTTATACGAGATGCTTTTATTAACAAAGAACACGTAGTAGCTGTCTTTTTCGACTTGGAGAAAGCATATGATACAACATGGCGATATGGAATATTGAAAGATCTACATAACATTGGCTTAAGAGGAAAACTTCCCAGTTTTATTGAAAGCTTTTTAGGGGAGCGCATGTTTCAGGTGCGTGTGGGGTCTACCGTGTCAGATTTCTATGATCAAGAACAGGGTGTCCCACAGGGTAGTATTCTTTCAACTACGCTATTTAACATCAAAATAAACAATATTGTACAATGTTTGGACGACAAAACTGATTGTTCATTGTATGTTGATGATTTTTGTATATGTTACCGTTCAAAAAATATGAAAACAATTGAACGAAAGTTACAACAAAATTTAAAAAGAATAGAAGAATGGACTGATAAAAATGGTTTCAAGTTCTCCAAGTCGAAAACGCAGTGTGTTCATTTTTGTAAACTACGGAAGAAACACGAACATCCTTCCCTGTTTTTATACGGATCACAAATTCCTGTTGTTGAAGAAGCCAAATTTCTTGGGGTCATATTTGATCAAAAGTTATCTTTTATTCCCCATATTAAATATCTTAAAGCGAAATGCTTAAAAGCTTTGAATCTTTTGAAAGTTTTAGCTCATACAAGTTGGGGAGCAGATCGGTATACTTTATTACATCTTTACCGGTCTTTAATAAGATCTAAATTAGATTATGGGTCTGTTGTTTATGGTTCTGCCAGAAAGTCCTATTTAAAATCCTTGGATACTATCCATCACCAAGGCCTTCGTCTGGCCATGGGAGCCTTCCGTACTTCTCCCGTATTAAGCCTTTATGTAGAAGCAGGTGAACCATCTTTAACCTCGCGCAGAGAGAAACTTTCTCTTCAGTATGCTATTAGACTTGCTGCAAATCCATCTAACCCGGCATCCAAAATTTCATTTCGACCTCAATTTGTAGATAGGTATGAAACTAAACCCACAGCAATTAAACCTTTTGGATTTCGTATTTTACCACTGCTGGAAAATTCAGGTATCGACCTTAAAAATATTCAAAAACATGAAACCGCCGAAGTTCCATCTTGGTGTATTAAACAACCTTCTATTCTGTTCGACTTACACCCCCAGGTATTAGACTTCCTGCCTTGCCGTGGCCCTGGGGGCTCAATTCCCACTGGGCACATTGCCGCTGTGGTCTCTGTGCCCACTGGGAAGAGCTAAAGGAAGTACCACCCGTTTGCCGTGGGTGGCGTCCTGTAAGCCGGAAGAAGGGATCCTGGAGGTTGAGGGTTACCTGAGGTGGCGGTGCTTCAGGTACCCAACACGCCTCTTTGGCCTGGCTTTTCGGTGTAGACGGGTGGCCGTGCGGTCCGGCACGGTCAATCGGCTGGTCACGCCGAGCCCTAGAGATACCGCTTTGCTTTCTCTTCAACTCTTTTTGTATCTTTCCTGATACCAACCATATGCCCATTTACCTTACCCTTTTCTGTCTTTTTATCTCTAGAAGGCGGTGGCTAAACGGATCAATCGTGTAGGCATTTTGTTTATGCGAGTATATCTCACGTGTATCTCTAACACCTGCGAGTTGGATAACCACTCCATTATGGTGTTCCCTTGTAGGGCTCCACGGAGGGCGGAGAGCACTTGGGACGAAACTAGAATTTTTTCCTTATGCCTCATGGAAAAAAACATAACCGCAACGCAGCTAAACGTAAAAAAGACGAGGATTCATCCGGAACGGATGAACCCAGTCAACAGTCAAGTCAGCAGTCAAGTCAGCAGTCTAGTCAGCAGTCTGAAACTCAAAAGCTTAACAATTTTCCACGCTTCTTGGTGATAACATCACGTGATGATACACGTACGGTGTCAGATTTATCACCTTTTGTGATCGAAAAGACTATAGTGTCCATTGCCGTACATCCAAAAAGTATCAAGAAATTGAAGTCAGGTGATCTCCTCTTGGAAATCGAGAGAGAACAGCAGGTCAAAAACCTGCTTGGTACCACAAAGCTCTTCGATCTCAACGTCAAAGTATCGTTGCACAAAACCCTAAATTCATGTAAAGGTGTCATCCGCAGCCCAGAGCTACGCCCGTGCAGCGATACCGAGATTGTTGAGAATTTGAGAGATGAAGGCGTCATTGGTGTACGTAACATCCAAGTTCGTAGAGGTGGTGTATTAAAGCCAACAAGTACCTACGTGTTGACGTTTAATACACCAGTTCTGCCCAAGAAAATAAAAGTTGCATATCTATCTGTTAACGTAGAGGTGTATATACCAAACCCTCTCAGATGTTATCATTGTCAGGTTTTTGGTCACCACGAAAGCAGATGTCAGAAGAAACAACTCTGCCCAAACTGTGGTGAGGAAAAACATGTCGATAACCACCAAAACTGCAAAAATGAACCCAAATGCGTCAATTGTGGTGGCAAGCATGCTGTTTTCTCTCGAGATTGTCCGGCATGGAAAAAAGAAAAAGAAATACTCACTGTCAAATACCAAAGGGGGATAACATTCCCAGAAGCGCGGAAAATTGTTGATGAGCGATACAGAACACCAACCACTAGTTACGCCAGCATCACAAAGGGTGCTAGTGTAAAAGTTTCTAGCTCCGAAACACAGACTGCTGAATCATACATAGCTGAACTGAAAAAATCTGGTGCATGGAGTAAATCCACTCCGGCACCACAAAGTTCAACCAGTTTATCAAATGGCGCAATCCAGGTTGCTTCGGATCGGTCGACAGCGACCGTACCGAAGCCAGCGCCGCATGTAAAAGAAAAACTCGACTTAGGTCGAACTAAGGGATCAGAAGATCCGAAGAAACAACACTTGTCTCAAAAGCAAACAGACAGACAACGTAAAATGGAAAGAGACAATATAAAATTTCAGAACAGATTCGGATCTCTGAGTGACAGTGATATGGAGTTTGAAGCTCCATCATCACCAAGTAGCAATAACAGATCGAGGTCTGCAACACCACGAGCTGGTGGTAGCAGATCTATATCACCAATTGCAGCTCCAATATAGTTTCTAGTCTTAATCTCTTCATAAAATGGATTTAAAACACAAAATAATACAATGGAATTGTCGAGGTCTTAAATCAAATTATAACGAACTGTTATTACTTATTTCGTTATTAAACCCATCGGTTTTTTGTTTGCAAGAAACTTTTTTAAAAACTGATGACAACATTGATGTCAGGGATTTCAATACATACAACTATATCTATTCTGATGGTAACAAACCATCTGGTGGCAGTTCAATTTTTGTTAAATCATGTTTACCACAAAGAGAGATCAAATTAAAAACAGACCTACAAGCTGTAGCAGTATCGGTTTCTCTGGATAAAGAAACTACAATATGCTCTTTATATATTCCACCCTCATTTTCTTTAAAGCCCGAACATCTTGACTCATTGCTGAGTCAACTTCTATCGCCATATCTTTTAGTTGGCGACTTCAATGGTCACAATATTTTATGGGGCTGTAAAGATATCAATAGCAGAGGAGCACTTGTTGAAGATTTTATTGCAAAGAACGATCTTTGCTTGATGAATGATAAATCTTATACTTACCTTCACCCTGCGACAGGTCATTTATCTTCTTTAGATCTCTCTTTGTGTCACCCATCTCTCTTCTTAGACTATGACTGGTCTGTTCATGATGATCAGTGCGGAAGTGATCACTTCCCTGTTATAATTGAGAGCGTAAATGAACCAGATGAAGACTGTAACCAGAAGTGGAAAATGAATAAAGCCGACTGGGAATTATTCCATAATTTATGTGAAGAAGAGTTAACAGTTGATCACTTAAATGAATCATCCGACATTGTTTCTGATTTCACAGATACACTTATTAATATATCAGAACAATGCATTCCAAAGACCTCCACAAATACTAAGAAAAGCAAGCCTTGGTTTAATAATGACTGTAAAGAAGCTATTAAAAAACGTAAACAGGCTCTAAATAAGTTCTGCAAAAGTCCCACTTCAGAAAAGCTAAACGACGTAAAAGTTTTTAGAGCTAAAGCTCGGCGAACAATCCGAGCTTCAAAACGAAAGTCATGGAGAGAATATGTCTCCAAATTGAACTACAAAACCCCCATTAAAAAGGTTTGGGATATGGTACGAAAAATTTCAGGAAAAACAAAGTCCTCTAGTTTTACACATTTAAATACTGAATTTGACACAATAGCTTCAACAACAAAAGATATTTCAGATACTCTTGGTCACACATTCTTGAGAAATTCATCATCGCGTAATTATTCCGACACTTTTAGAAATTTCAAAAAGGACCAAGAGAAAAGAAATCTTAACTTCAAATCCCTTAATCACGAAGAATACAACACACCTTTTAACTTATCCGAACTCGTTGAAGCCATTGAAAAATCACATGATACGGCAACCGGCCCCGATGAAATTCATTATCAGATGCTTAAGCATCTACCAAAAAGTTCTCTTACAACACTTTTAGATATCTTTAATAATATTTGGGAAACGGGGGTCTGTCCTGAGAGCTGGCGTGTAGCTACAGTTGTGCCAATTCCGAAACCAGGGAAAGATCATGCAGAACCTACAAATTATCGTCCGATAGCTTTGACAAGTTGTTTGTGTAAAACATTGGAGAGAATGATAAACAAGAGATTAGTCTGGTACTTAGAGTCCAACAACCTCATTTCAGAATATCAATCAGGTTTTCGTTCGGAACGTAGTACCAATGACAATTTAATAAGACTAGAAACATTTATACGAGATGCTTTTATTAACAAAGAACACGTAGTGGCTGTCTTTTTCGACTTGGAGAAAGCATATGATACAACATGGCGTTATGGAATATTGAAAGATCTACATAACATTGGCTTAAGAGGAAAACTTCCCAGTTTTATTGAAAGCTTTTTAGGGGAGCGCATGTTTCAGGTGCGTGTGGGGTCTACCCTGTCAGATTTCTATGATCAAGAACAGGGTGTCCCACAGGGTAGTATTCTTTCAACTACGCTATTTAACATCAAAATAAACAATATTGTACAATGTTTGGACGACAAAACTGATTGTTCATTGTATGTTGATGATTTTTGTATATGTTACCGTTCAAAAAATATGAAAACAATTGAACGAAAGTTACAACAAAATTTAAAAAGAATAGAAGAATGGACTGATAAAAATGGTTTCAAGTTCTCCAAGTCGAAAACGCAGTGTGTTCATTTTTGTAAACTACGGAAGAAACACGAACATCCTTCCCTGTTTTTATACGGATCACAAATTCCTGTTGTTGAAGAAGCCAAATTTCTTGGGGTCATATTTGATCAAAAGTTATCTTTTATTCCTCATATTAAATATCTTAAAGCGAAATGCTTAAAAGCTTTGAATCTTTTGAAAGTTTTAGCTCATACAAGTTGGGGAGCAGATCGGTATACTTTATTACATCTTTACCGGTCTTTAATAAGATCTAAATTAGATTATGGGTCTGTTGTTTATGGTTCTGCCAGAAAGTCCTATTTAAAATCCTTGGATACTATCCATCACCAAGGCCTTCGTCTGGCCATGGGAGCCTTCCGTACTTCTCCCGTATTAAGCCTTTATGTAGAAGCAGGTGAACCGTCTTTAACCTCGCGCAGAGAGAAACTTTCTCTTCAGTATGCTATCAGACTTGCTGCAAATCCATCTAACCCGGCATCCAAAATTTCATTTCCACCTCAATTTGTAGATAAGTATGAAACAAAACCCACAGCAATCAAACCTTTTGGATTACGTATTTTACCACTGCTGGAAAATTCAGTTATCGACCTTAAAAATATTCAAAAACATGAAACCGCCGAAGTTCCATCTTGGTGTATTAAACAACCTTCTATTCTGTTCGACTTACATGATGGAAAAAAATCCGAATCAAATCCAATACTTCTCAAACAAAACTTTCAGGTACTGCAGTCACGTTACAATGATTACCAGCAAGTCTATACTGATGGTTCAAAAGAAGGAGATAAAGTTGGTTGTGCGTATGTTTCTAAAGATACGCACAAAACCATGCGCCTTCCAGATGGTTCATCTATTTTTACAGCTGAAGCCAAAGCAATAGACCTAGCTTTAGATTTTATCAGTTCTTCAACAATTCAAAAAGCAATTATATTTTCTGATTCACTTTCTGTGCTTAAGGCTTTAGACCATTCATCATCTAAAAATCCTCAAATTCAAAAATTGATCGAAAAACATCATGAAATTTCTAAAACACATCAAATATTGTTTTGTTGGCTTCCGAGCCATATTGGCATTGTCGGCAATGAATATGCTGACAAGAAAGCAAAGGAATCGCTCAATCTTGATCCATCTGTTTTTAAAATTCCTTTTAATAATTTTAAACCATTTATCAACAGATACATCTTGTCGGAATGGCAAGGCCAATGGGACCGTGAAATAAATAACAAACTCCATGCCATTAAACCTGTCGTTAGTACAAAATGCTCTCCTCCACAGTTTTCCAGAAAAGAGGACGTAGTATTAACACGACTGCGCATCGGCCATACTAGAGTTACTCATTCTTATATTTTTAATGGTGATGATCAACCTTCTTGTGTAGGTTGTGATCAGCCATTCACTGTGAAACATATCTTAATTGACTGTGTTGACTTTTCACCCTCACGTATTTTATATTTCAAAGCTGACACTTTGCAACAACTGTTTCGAGATGTACCTGTTGATAATATTATTTTATTCTTAAAAGAAATTGGACTTTTTCATAAGATTTAACTGTTTCAGATTTTTATACATCATCATTCTGACTTTTTACTTTTAATATCGTCATAATTATTCATGCCGTTTAACCATTAACCGTTTGACGCTTATGACCCACAAAGGGGGTTGACGCGTCGTTAAACACGAAATCATCATCATCATCATGTTCGACTTACATGATGGAAAAAAATCCGAATCAAATCCAATACTTCTCAAACAAAACTTTCAGGTACTGCAGTCACGTTACAATGATTACCAGCAAGTCTATACTGATGGTTCCAAAGAAGGAGATAAAGTTGGCTGTGCGTATGTTTCTAAAGATACGCACAAAACCATGCGCCTTCCAGATGGTTCATCTATTTTTACAGCTGAAGCCAAAGCAATAGACCTAGCTTTAGATTTTATCAGTTCTTCAACAATTCAAAAAGCAATTATATTTTCGGATTCACTTTCTGTGCTTAAGGCTTTAGACCATTCATCATCTAAAAATCCTCAAATTCAAAAAATGATCGAAAAACATCATGAAATTTCTAAAACACACCAAATCTTGTTTTGTTGGCTTCCGAGCCATATTGGCATTGTCGGCAATGAATATGCTGACAAGAAAGCAAAGGAATCGCTCAATCTTGATCCATCTGTTTTTAAAATTCCTTTTAACAATTTTAAACCATTTATCAACAGATACATCTTGTCGGAATGGCAAGGCGAATGGGACCGTGCAATAAATAACAAACTCCATGCCATTAAACCTGTCGTTAGTACAAAATGCTCTCCTCCACAGTTTTCCAGAAAAGAGGATGTAGTATTAACACGACTGCGCATCGGCCATACTCGAGTTACTCATTCTTATATTTTTAATGGTGATGATCAGCCTTCTTGTGTAGGTTGTGATCAGCCATTCACTGTGAAACATATCTTAATTGACTGTGTTGACTTTTCACCCTCACGTATTTTATATTTCAAAGCTGACACTTTGCAACAACTGTTTCGAGATGTACCTGTTGATAATATTATTTTATTCTTAAAAGAAATTGGACTTTTTCATAAGATTTAACTGTTTCAGATTTTT
The DNA here is from genome assembly GCA_963580285.1 of Lucinisca nassula. Classification (NCBI taxonomy): domain Eukaryota; kingdom Metazoa; phylum Mollusca; class Bivalvia; order Lucinida; family Lucinidae; genus Lucinisca; species Lucinisca nassula. The sequence continues at coordinate 68,851,863 of OY757025.1, read as the reverse complement.
ATACATTATCATTCTGACTTGTTACTTTTAATATCGTCATAATTATTCATGCCGTTTAACCTTCAACCGTTTGACGCTTATGACCCACAAAGAGGGTTGGCGCGTCGTTAAACACGAAATCATCATCATCATCCTCCACAGTTTTCCAGAAAAGAGGACGTAGTATTAACACGACTGCGCATCGGCCATACTAGAGTTACTCATTCTTATATTTTTAATGGTGATGATCAGCCTTCTTGTGTAGGTTGTGATCAGCCATTCACTGTGAAACATATCTTAATTGACTGTGTTGACTTTTCACCCTCACGTATTTTATATTTCAAAGCTGACACTTTGCAACAACTGTTTCGAGATGTACCTGTTGGTAACATTATTTTATTCTTAAAAGAAATTGGTCTTTTTCATAAGATTTAACTGTTTCAGATTTTTATACATTATCATTCTGACTTGTTACTTTTAATATCATCATAATTGTTCATGCCGTTTAACCATTAACCGACTGACGCTTATGACCCACCAAGAGGGTTGACGCGTCGTTAAACACGAAATCATCATCATCATGACCCATAAAGAGGGTTGATGCGTCGTTAAACAAGAAATCATGATCATCATAAGATTTAACTGTTTCAGATTTTTATACATTATCATTCTGACTTTTTACTTTTAATATCATCATAATTATTCTTGCCGTTTAACCATTAACCGTTTGACGCTTATGACCCACAAAGAGGGTTGACGCGTCGTTAAACACGAAATCATCATCATCATCATCTTTCATTTTTTCTTGTCTTTATTTCTTCTACAGTGTTCATCAGTGTTCAATTTAAGCATGTTTCCTTATTTGGACACCCCATCCTTGGACCAATCGCTCAGCTCCAAGACTCTAAAAAAGAATCGATTCACATACCACTGTGAATTCCTATCTAAATGCATATTTCACAAAGTAGTCCCAAATGGACTCAAATTTAAATCGAACGTTAATATTCCTGGCCTAGCTTCTTCACGCTTCCAAAGACGTGCTGAGGGCATACTCAAGAAGGCGTCACTGGACACAATGCGTCTCCTGCTTGGACGCTATCAGTCCTTAATCATGCAACTCACTTCCTCAATATGTCAACTTAGGAAACAACTGGAAGACAAATTGGACTCAGACTCCACCTCCCGAATACTATCCAAAGTTGATCTACGACCGGCCAAGGAAACAAATCGCCTTTCAGAGAAACGCGCCAAAAAACAGAAAGCTCTTGGTGTTCAGAATGCTTCTGAAAGCATAGCTGACACAAATATCACAGGCAGAAAATCAAGAAACCGACGTTTCAACCGTCCAGACCCCCAGGTATTAGACTTCCTGCCTTGCCGTGGCCCTGGGGGCTCAATTCCCACTGGGCACGTTGCTGCTGTGGTCAATGTGCCCACTGGGAAGAGCTAAAGGAAGTACCACCCGTTTGCCGTGGGTGGCGTCCTGTAAGCCGGAAGAAGGGATCCTGGAGGTTGAGGGTTACCTGAGGTGGCGGTGCTTCAGATTCCCAACACGCCTCTTTGGCCTGGCTTTTCGGTGTAGACGGGAGGCTGTGCGGTCCGGCACAGTCAATCGGCTGGTCACGCCTTGCCCTAGAGATACCGCTTAACTTTCTCTTCCATTCTTTTTGTATCTTTCCTGATACCAACCATGTGCCCATTTACCTCACCCTTTTCTGTCTTTTTATCTCTAGAAGGCGGTGGCGAAACGGACCAATCGTGTAAGCATTTTGTTTATGCGAGTATATCTCACGTGTATCTCTAACACTTGCGAGTCGGATAGCCACTCCATTATGGTGTTCCCTTGTAGGGCTCCGCGGAGGGCGGAGAGCACTTGAGATGAATCTTAAAACCTTCTTCATGGGTCCCCCTCTTTCTAGTAACCGCAACAAAACCAAACGTAAAAAAGATGAGTCATCGGAGTCTGACTCCGATGAACCCAGTCAGCAGTCTGTACCACCAAATGTTCCTCGCTTCTTGGTCATGACATCACTTGATGATACACGTACAGTGTCAAGTTTATCGCCTTTCGTCATCGAAAAAAGTATAGTGTCCATGGCCGGACAACCAAAAAGCATTAAGAAGCTTAGGTCAGGTGATCTACTTATCGAAGTCGAAAGAAAACAGCATGTAGAGGCTTTGCTTAAAACGAAAAAAATATTTGACCTGAAAGTAAAAGTTTCCCTCCACAATACACTGAATTCCAGTAAAGGTGTCATACGCAGCCCAGAGTTACGTCCTTGCAGCGATGAAGAAATCATCGAAAACTTGAGAGATCAAGGCATAATTGGTGTACGTAACATACAAGTTCGTAGAAATGGTGTATTAAAACCCACCAGTACTTACGTGTTGACTTTTAATACACCAGTTCTGCCCAAGAAAATCAAAGTAGCATATCTTTCCGTAAATGTAGAGGTATATATACCAAACCCTCTCAGATGTTACTCGTGTCAGGTTTTCGGTCACCACGAAAGCAGATGTGAGAAGAAAAAACTCTGTCCAAACTGTGGTGAAGAAAAACATGTTGATAATCATCAAAACTGCAAGAATGAAGCCAACTGCGTAAATTGTGGAGGTAAACATGCTGTTTTCTCTCGAGATTGTCCGGCATGGAAAAAAGAAAAAGAAATACTCACCGTCAAATACCAAAGGTCGATAACATTTCCAGAAGCGAGGAAGATTGTTGAGGAACGTTACAAAACACCAAGCACCAGTTACGCCAGCATCACAAAGGGTGCTGGTGTTAAAGTCACGAACAGTGGAACACAGACTGTTGAATCTTGCATTGCTGAACTGAAAAAATCTGGTGCATGGAGTACTACTCCAGCACCACAAAGTTCAACCAATTTGTCAAATGGCGCAATCCAGGTTGCTTCGGATCGGTCGACAGCGACCGAACCAAAGCCAGCGCCGCATGTAAAAGAGAAATCCGACTCCGGTCGGACCAATAAGGGATCGGAAGAACCGATCCAAAAACATTACACACAGGTAGGGCTACCATCTGACGAGGACGATGAAGAACTAATGGATGATGATGACTCTCCAACCAATCCTCGCAAAGGTAGCAAGATTACAAGGATACCTTATATAAGGTAATTATTTGGTCGATAACGACACATTAGTTTCTAGTCAAATAAATATCTCTCCATACAATGGATCAAAAACACAAAATAATACAATGGAATTGTCGAGGTCTAAAGTCAAATTATAACGAACTCTTATTGCTTCTTACTTTATTAAACCCATCGGTTTTTTGTTTGCAGGAAACTTTTTTGAAAACGGATGACAACATCGATATTAGGGGTTTCAATTCATACAACTATATCTACTCTGATGGTAACAGACCATCTGGTGGCAGTTCAATTATTGTTAAATCTTGTTTACCACAAAGAGAGATCAAATTGAAAACAGAACTACAGGCCGTGGCAGTGTCGGTTTCTCTGGATAAAGAAACTACAATTTGCTCTCTATATATTCCACCCTCATTTACTTTAAAGCCCGAACATCTTGAGTCGTTGCTGGGTCAGCTTCCATCGCCATATCTTTTAGTTGGTGACTTCAATGGTCACAACATTCTGTGGGGTTGTAAAGATAACAACAACAGAGGAGCACTTATTGAAGATTTTATTGCACAGAACAATCTCTGTTTGATGAATGATAAATCTTATACTTATCTTCACCCTGCGACAGGTCGTTTGTCTTCTTTAGATCTCTCTTTGTGTCACCCATCTCTCTTCTTAGACTATGACTGGTCTGTTCATGATGATCAGTGCGGAAGTGATCACTTCCCTGTTATAATTGAGAGCGTAAACGAACCAGATGAGGACTGTAACCAGAAGTGGAAAATGAATAAAGCCGACTGGGAATTATTCCATAATTTATGTGAAGAAGAGTTATCATTTGATCAATTTAATGAATCATCCGACATTGTTTCTGATTTCACAGATACACTTATTAATATATCAGAACAATGCATTCCAAAGACCTCCACAAATACTAAGAAAAGCAAGCCCTGGTTTAATAATGACTGTAAAGAAGCTATTAAAAAGCGTAAACAGGCTCTAAATAAGTTCTGCAAAAGTCCCACTTCAGAAAAACTAAACGACGTAAAAGTTTTTAGAGCTAAAGCTCGGCGAACAATCCGAGCTTCCAAACGAAAGTCATGGAGAGAATATGTCTCCAAATTGAACTACAAAACCCCCATTAAAAAGGTTTGGGATATGGTACGAAAAATTTCAGGAAAAACAAAGTCCCCTAGTTTTACACATTTAAATACTGAATTTGACACAATAGCTTCAACAAAAAAAGATATATCAGATACTCTTGGGCACACATTCTTGAGAAATTCATCATCGCGTAATTATTCTGACACTTTTAGAAATTTCAAAAAGGACCAAGAGAAAAGAAATCTAAACTTTAAATCCCTTAATCACGAAGAATACAACAAACCTTTTAACTTATCCGAACTCGTTGAAGCCATTGAAAAATCACATGATACGGCAACCGGCCCCGATGAAATTCATTACCAGATGCTTAAGCATCTACCAAAAAGTTCTCTTTCAACACTTTTAGATATCTTTAATAATATTTGGGAAACGGGGGTCTGTCCTGAGAGCTGGCGTGTAGCTACAGTTGTACCAATTCCGAAACCAGGGAAAGATCACGCAGAACCTACAAATTATCGTCCGATAGCTTTGACAAGTTGTTTGTGTAAAACATTGGAGAGAATGATAAACAAGAGATTAGTCTGGTACTTAGAATCCAACAACCTCATTTCAGAATATCAATCGGGTTTTCGTTCGGAACGTAGTACCAACGACAATTTAATAAGACTAGAAACATTTATACGAAATGCTTTTATTAACAAAGAACACGTAGTAGCTGTCTTTTTCGACTTGGAGAAAGCATATGATACAACATGGCGTTATGGTATATTGAAAGATCTCCATAACATTGGCTTAAGAGGAAAACTTCCCAGTTTTATTGAAAGCTTTTTAGGGGAGCGTATGTTTCAAGTGCGTGTGGGGTCTACGCTGTCAGATTTCTACGATCAAGAACAGGGTGTCCCACAGGGTAGTATTCTTTCAACTACGCTATTTAACATCAAAATAAACAATATTGTACAATGTTTAGACGACAAAACTGATTGTTCCTTGTATGTTGACGATTTCTGTATATGTTACCGTTCAAAAAACATAAAAACAATTGAACGAAAGTTGCAACAAAATTTAAAAAGAATAGAAGAATGGACTGATAAAAATGGTTTCAAGTTCTCCAAGTCGAAAACGCAGTGTGTTCATTTTTGTAAGCTACGGAAGAAACATGAACATCCTTCCTTGTTTTTATACGGATCACAAATTCCTGTTGTTGAAGAAGCCAAATTTCTTGGGGTCATATTTGATCAAAAGTTATCTTTTATTCCCCATATTAAATATCTTAAAGCGAAATGCTTAAAAGCTTTGAATCTTTTGAAAGTTTTAGCCCATACAAGTTGGGGAGCAGATCGGTACACTTTATTACATCTTTACCGGTCTCTGATAAGATCTAAATTAGATTATGGGTCTGTTGTTTATGGTTCTGCCAGAAAGTCTTATTTAAAATCTTTGGATACTATTCATCATCAAGGCCTTCGTTTGGCTATGGGAGCCTTCCGTACTTCTCCCGTATTAAGCCTTTATGTAGAAGCAGGTGAACCATCTTTAACCTCGCGCAGAGAGAAACTTTCTCTTCAGTATGCTATCAGACTTGCTGCTAATCCATCTAACCCGGCATTCCAAATTTCATTTCCACCTGAATTTGAAGATAAGTATGAAACTAAACCCACAGCAATCAAACCTTTTGGATTACGAATTTTACCACTGCTAGAAAATTCAGGTATAGACCTTAAAAATATTCAAAAACATGAAACCGCCGAAGTTCCATCTTGGTGTATTAAAAAACCTTCTATTCTGTTCGACTTACATGATGGCAAAAAATCCGAATCAAATCCAATACTTCTCAAACAAAACTTTCAGGTACTGCAGTCACGTTACAATGATTACCAGCAAGTCTATACTGATGGTTCCAAAGAAGGAGATACAGTTGGTTGTGCGTATGTTTCTAAAGATACGCACAAAACCATGCGCCTTCCAGATGGTTCATCTATTTTTACAGCTGAAGCCAAAGCAATAGACTTAGCTTTAGATTTTATCAGTTCTTCAACAATTCAAAAAGCAATTCTATTTTCTGATTCACTTTCTGTGCTTAAGGCTTTAGACCATTCATCATCTAAAAATCCTCAAATTCAAAAATTGATCGAAAAACATCATGAAATTTCTAAAACACACCAAATCTTATTTTGTTGGCTTCCGAGCCATATTGGCATTGTCGGAAATGAATATGCTGACAAGAAAGCAAAGGAATCGCTCAATCTTGATCCATCTATTTTTAAAATTCCTTTTAATAATTTTAAACCCTTTATCAACAGATACATCTTGTCGGAATGGCAAGGCGAATGGGACCGTGCAATAAATAACAAACTTCATGCCATTAAACCTGTCGTTAGTACAAAATGCTCTCCTCCACAGTTTTCAAGAAAAGAGGACGTAGTATTAACACGACTGCGCATCGGCCATACTAGAGTTACTCATTCTTATATTTTTAATGGTGATGATCAGCCTTCTTGTGTAGGTTGTGATCAGCCATTCACTGTGAAACATATCTTAATTGACTGTGTTGACTTTTCACCCTCACGTATTTTATATTTCAAAGCTGACACTTTGCAACAACTGTTTCAAGATGTACCTGTTGATAATATTATTTTATTCTTAAAAGAAATTGGACTTTTTCATAAGATTTAACTGTTTCAGATTTTTATACATTATCATTCTGACTTTTTACTTTTAATATCATCATAATTATTCATGCCGTTTAACCATTAACCGTTTGACGCTTATGACCCACAAAGAGGGTTGACGCGTCGTTAAACACGAAATCATCATCATCATCATCATGGCCATGGGAGCCTTCCGTACTTCTCCCGTATTAAGCCTTTATGTAGAAGCAGGTGAACCATCTTTAACCTCGCGCAGAGAGAAACTTTCTCTTCAGTATGCTATCAGACTTGCTGCAAATCCATCTAACCCGGCATCCAAAATTTCATTTCGACCTCAATTTGTAGATAAGTATGAAACAAAACCCACAGCAATCAAACCTTTTGGATTACGTATTTTACCACTGCTGGAAAATTCAGGTATCGACCTTAAAAATATTCAAAAACATGAAACCGCCGAAGTTCCATCTTGGTGTATTAAACAACCTTCTATTCTGTTCGACTTACATGATGGAAAAAAATCCGAATCAAATCCAATACTTCTCAAACAAAACTTTCAGGTACTGCAGTCACGTTACAATGATTACCAGCAAGTCTATACTGATGGTTCCAAAGAAGGAGATAAAGTTGGCTGTGCGTATGTTTCTAAAGATACGCACAAAACCATGCGCCTTCCAGATGGTTCATCTATTTTTACAGCTGAAGCCAAAGCAATAGACCTAGCTTTAGATTTTATCAGTTCTTCAACAATTCAAAAAGCAATTATATTTTCGGATTCACTTTCTGTGCTTAAGGCTTTAGACCATTCATCATCTAAAAATCCTCAAATTCAAAAATTGATCGAAAAACATCATGAAATTTCTAAAACACACCAAATCTTGTTTTGTTGGCTTCCGAGCCATATTGGCATTGTCGGCAATGAATATGCTGACAAGAAAGCAAAGGAATCGCTCAATCTTGATCCATCTGTTTTTAAAATTCCCTTTAATAATTTTAAACCATTTATCAACAGATACATCTTGTCGGAATGGCAAGGCGAATGGGACCGTGCAATAAATAACAAACTCCATGCCATTAAACCTGTCGTTAGTACAAAATGCTCTCCTCCACAGTTTTCCAGAAAAGAGGACGTAGTAATGACACGACTGCGCATCGGCCATACTAGAGTTACTCATTCTTATATTTTTAATGGTGATGATCAGCCTTTTTGTGTAGGTTGTGATCAGCCATTCACTGTGAAACATATCTTAATTGACTGTGTTGACTTTTCACCCTCACGTATTTTATGTTTCAAAGCTGACACTTTGCAACAACTGTTTCGAGATGTACATGTTGATAATATTATTTTATTCTTAAAAGAAGTAGGACTTTTTCATAAGATTTAACTGTTTCAGATTTTTATACATCGTCATTCTGACTTTTTACTTTTAATATCATCATAACTGTTCATGCCGTTTAACCATTAACCGTTTGACGCTTATGACCCACAAAGAGGGTTGACGCGTCGTTAAACACGAAATCATCATCATCATCATCATCATCTGTTCATGATGATCAGTGCGGAAGTGATCACTTCCCTGTTATAATTGAGAGCGTAAACGAACAAAATGAGGACTGTAGCCAGAAATGGAAAATGAATAAAGCCGACTGGGAATTATTCCGTAATTTATGTGAAGAAGGGTTATCAGTTGATCACTTAAATGAATCATCTGGCATTGTTTCTGATTTCACAGATAAACTAATTAATATATCAGAACAATGCATTCCAAAGACCTCCACAAATACCAAGAAAAGCAAGCCTTGGTTTAATAATGACTGTAAAGAAGCTATTCAAAAACGCAAACAGGCTCTAAATAAGTTCTGCAAAAGTCCCACTTCAGAAAAGCTAAACGACGTTAAAGTTTTTAGAGCTAAAGCTCGGCGAACAATCCGAGCTTCCAAACGAAAGTTATGGAGAGAATATGTCTCCAAATTGAACTACAAAACCCCCATTAAAAAGGTTTGGGATATGGTACGATAAATTTCAGGAAAAACAAAGTCCTCTAGTTTTACACATTTAAATACTGGTTTTGACACAAAAGCTTCAACTAAAAAAGATATTTCAGATACTCTTGGTAGCACGTTTTTGAGTAATTCATCACCGCGTAATTATTCTGACACTTTTAGAAATTTCCAAAAGGACCAAGAGAAAAGAAATCTAAACTTCAAATTCCACAATCACGAAGAATACAACAAACCTTTTAACTTATCTGAACTAGTGGAAGCCATTGAAAAATCACACGATACAGCAACTGGCCCCGATGAAATTCATTATCAGATGCTTAAGCATCTGCCAAAAAGTTCTCTTTCAACACTTTTAGATATCTTTAATAATATTTGGGAAACTGGGGTATGTCCTGAGAGCTGGCGTGTAGCTACAGTTGTACCAATTCCAAAACCAGGGAAAGATCATGCAGAACCTACGAATTATCGACCGATAGCTTTGACAAGTTGTTTGTGTAAAACATTGGAGAGAATGATAAACAAGAGATTAGTCTGGTACTTAGAGTCCAACAACCTCATTTCAGAATATCAAGTCAGGTTTTCGTTCGGAACGTAGTACCAACGACAATTTAATAAGACTAGAAACATTTATACGAGATGCTTTTATTAACAAAGAACACGTAGTAGCTGTCTTTTTCGACTTGGAGAAAGCATATGATACCACTTGGCGTGATGGAATATTGAGAGATCTCCATAACCTCGGCTTAAGGGGAAAACTTCCCAGTTTTATTCAAAGTTTTTTAGGTGAGCGTGTATTTCAAGTCCGCGTGGGATCTACCCTATCAGATCTCTATGCACAAGAGCAGGGTGTCCCACAGGGTAGCATTCTCTCAACTACGCTATTTAACATCAAAATAAATAATATTGTACAATGCTTGGACGACAAAACGGACTTTCATTGTTTGTTGATGATTTTTGTATATGTTACCGTTCAAAAAACATGAAAACAATTGAACGAAAGTTACAACAAAATTTAAAACGAATACAAGAATGGACTGATAAAAATGGTTTCAAGTTCTCCAAGTCGAAAACGCAGTGTGTTCATTTTTGTAAGTTACGGAAGAAACACGACCATCCTTCCCTGTTCTTATACGGATCACAAATTCCTGTTGTTGAAGAAGCCAAATTTCTTGGGGTCATATTTGATCAAAAGTTATCTTTTATACCCCATATTAAATATCTTAAAGCGAAATGCTTAAAAGCTTTGAATCTTTTGAAAGTTTTAGCTCATACAAGTTGGGGAGCAGATCGGTATACTTTATTACATCTTTACCGATCTTTAATAAGATCTAAATTAGATTATGGGTCTGTTGTTTATGGTTCTGCCAGAAAGTCCTATTTAAAATCCTTGGATACTATCCATCACCAAGGCTATGGGAGCCTTCCGTACGTCTCCCGTATTAAGCCTTTATGTAGAAGCAGGTAAACCATCTTTAACTCCGCGTAGAGAGAAACTTTCTCTTCAGTATGCTATTAGACTTGCTGCAAATCCATCTAACCCGGCATCCAAAATTTCATTTCCACCACAATTTGTAGATAAATATGAAACAAAACCCACAGCAATCAAACCTTTTGGATTACGTATTTTACCACTGCTAGAAAATTCAGGTATCGACCTTAAAACCCCCAGGTATTAGACTTCCTGCCTTGCCGTGGCCCTGGGGGCTCAATTCCCACTGGGCACGTTGCTGCTGTGGTCAATGTGCCCACTGGGAAGAGCTAAAGGAAGTACCACCCGTTTGCCGTGGGTGGCGTCCTGTAAACCGGAAGAAGGGATCCTGGAGGTTGAGGGTTACCTGAGGTGGCGGTGCTTCAGGTGCCCAACACGCCTCTTTGGCCTGGCTTTTCGGTGTAGACGGGTGGCCGTGCGGTCCGGCACGGTCAATCGGCTGGTCACGCCGAGCCCTAGAGATACCGCTTTGCTTTCTCTTCAACTCTTTTTGTATCTTTCCTGATACCAACCATATGCCCATTTACCTTACCCTTTTCTGTCTTTTTATCTCTAGAAGGCGGTGGCTTAACGGATCAATCGTGTAGGCATTTTGTTTATACGAGTATATCTCACGTGTATCTCTAACATCTGCGAGTTGGATAACCACTCCAGTATGGTGTTCCCTTGTAGGGCTCCACGGAGGGCGGAGAGCACTTGGGACGAAACTAGAATTTTTTTCTTATGGCTCCTGGAAAAAAACATAACCGCAAATCACCTAACCGCAAATCACCTAACCACAACGCACCTAAACGTAAAAAACAAGAAGAATCATCCGAATCGGATGAACACAGTCAACAATCCAGTCAGCAGTCAAGTCAACAATCTAGTCAGCAGTCTGCTGAACCAAATTTTGACAATGTTCCGCGTTTCTTGGTCGTTACGTCACTTGACGATACACGAACTGTATCTAGCCTTTCCCCCTTCGTCATCGAGAAAAGTATTCTCTCCATTGCCGGACACCCTAAGAGTATAAAACAACTCAAATCGGGTGATCTTCTCTTGGAAGTCGAGAAAAAACAGCAAGTGGTAAGCCTGCTAAACACCAACAAACTCTTTGATCTAAAAGTTAAAGTCGCTTTACATAACACGCTCAATTCATCTAAGGGAGTGATTCGCAGTCCAGAACTGCGTCCTTGCTCAGATGAAGAGATAGTCGATAACCTTAAGGATCAGGGAGTTGTTGGTGTTCGTAACATTCAAGTTCGTAGAAATGGTGTACTAAAACCAACAGCAACTTATGTGTTGACTTTTAATACACCAATTCTACCCAAGAAAATCAAAGTAGCATATCTTTCCATTAACGTAGAGGTATACATCCCAAACCCTCTTAGATGTTACTCTTGTCAGGCTTTTGGCCATCACGAAAGCAGATGTCAGAGAAAAAAACTCTGTCCTAATTGTGGTGAAGAAAAGCATGTTGATAATCACCTCAACTGCAAAAATGAACCCAAATGCGTAAATTGTGATGGCAAACATGCTGTTTTCTCCCGAGACTGTCCGGCGTGGAAAAAAGAAAAAGAAATACTTACCGTCAAATACCAAAGGGGGATAACATTCCCAGAAGCGCGGAAGATTGTCGAAGAGCGATACATAACACCAACCACCAGTTTCGCCAGCATCACAAAGGGTGCTGGTGTAAAATGTACCAGCTCCGCAACACAGACTGCTGAATCATACATTGCTGAACTGAAAAAGTCTGGTGCATGGAGTAAATCCACTCCAGCACCACAAAGTTCAACCAATTTATCAAAAGGCGCAATCCAGGTTGCTTCGGATCGGTCGACAGCGACCGTACCGAAGCCAGCGCCGAATGTAAAAGAGAAACCCGACCCAGGTCGAACTAATAAGGGGTCGCAAGATCCGATAAAAAAACATCAATTGTCTCAAAGACAAACAGACAGACAACGTAAAATGGAAAGAGACAATATAAAATTTCAGAACAGATTCGGATCTTTGAGTGACAGTGATATGGAGTTGACTGAAACTCCATCATCACCAAGTGGCAATAACAGATCGAGGTCTGCCACACCACGAGCTGGTGGTAGCAGATCTATATCACCAATTGCACCTCCATAATAGTTTCTAGTCTTTAAATATCTCTCCTTAAAATGGATTTAAAACACAAAATAATACAATGGAATTGTCGAGGTCTTAAATCAAATTATAATGAACTCTTATTACTTATTTCGCTACTAACCCCATCGGTGTTTTGTTTGCAAGAAACTTTTTTAAAAACTGATGACAACATAGATGTCAGGGGTTTCAATACATACAACTATATCTATTCTGATGGTAACAAACCATCTGGTGGCAGCTCAATTTTTGTTAAATCATGTTTACCACAAAGAGAGATCAAATTAAAAACCGACCTTCAAGCTGTAGCAGTATCGGTTTCTCTGGATAAAGAAACTACAGTTTGCTCTCTATATATCCCACCCTCATTTTCTTTAAAGCCCGAACAATTTGACTCATTGCTGAGTCAACTTCCATCGCCATATCTTTTAGTTGGCGACTTCAATGGTCACAATATTCTATGGGGCTGTAAAGATGTCAATAACAGAGGAGCACTTGTCGAAGATTTTATTGCAAAGAACGATCTTTGCTTGATGAATGATAAATCTTATACTTACCTTCACCCTGCGACAGGTCATTTGTCTTCTTTAGATCTCTCTTTGTGTCACCCATCTCTCTTCTTGGACTATGACTGGTCTGTTCATGATGATCAGTGCGGAAGTGATCACTTTCCTGTTATAATAGAGAGCGTAAACGAACCAGATGAAGACTGTAACCAGAAATGGAAAATGAATAAAGCCGACTGGGAATTATTCCATAATTTATGTGAAGAAGAGTTATCAGTTGATCACTTAAATGAATCATCTGACATTGTTTCTGATTTCACAGATACACTTATTAACATATCAGAACAATGCATTCCAAAGACCTCCACAAATACTAAGAAAAGCAAGCCTTGGTTTAATAATGACTGTAAAGAAGCTATTAAAAAGCGTAAACAGGCTCTAAATAAGTTCTGCAAAAATCCCACTTCAGAAAAGCTCAACGACGTAAAAGTTTTTAGAGCTAAAGCTCGGCGAACAATCCGAGCTTCCAAACGAAGGTCATGGAGAGAATATGTCTCCAAATTGAACTATAAAACCCCCATTAAAAAGGTTTGGGATATGGTACGAAAAATTTCAGGAAAAACAAAGTCTTCTAGTTTTACACATTTAAATACTGAATTTGACACAATAGCTTCAACAAAAAAAGATATTTCAGATACTCTTGGTCACACATTTTTGAGAAATTCATCATCGCGTAATTATTCTGACACTTTTAGAAATTTCAAAAAGGACCAGGAGAAAAGAAAACTTAACTTCAAATCCCTTAATCACGAAGAATACAACACACCATTTAACTTATCCGAACTCGTTGAAGCCATTGAAAAATCACATGATACGGCAACCGGCCCCGATGAAATTCATTATCAGATGCTTAAGCATCTGCCAAAAAGTTCTCTTACAACACTTTTAGATATCTTTAATAATATTTGGGAAACGGGGGTCTGTCCTGAGAGTTGGCGTGTAGCTACAGTTGTACCAATTCCGAAACCAGGGAAAGATCATGCAGAACCTACAAATTATCGTCCGATAGCTTTGACAAGTTGTTTGTGTAAAACATTGGAGAGAATGATAAACAAGAGATTAGTCTGGTACTTAGAGTCCAACAACCTCATTTCAGAATATCAATCGGGCTTTCGTTCGGAACGTAGTACCAATGACAATTTAATAAGACTAGAAACATTTATACGAGATGCTTTTATTAACAAAGAACACGTAGTGGCTGTTTTTTTCGACTTGGAGAAAGCATATGATACAACATGGCGTTATGGAATATTGAAAGATCTACATAACATTGGCTTAAGAGGAAAACTTCCCAGTTTTATTGAAAGCTTTTTAGGGGAGCGCATGTTTCAGGTGCGTGTGGGGTCTACCCTGTCAGATTTCTATGATCAAGAACAGGGTGTCCCACAGGGTAGTATTCTTTCAACTACGCTATTTAACATCAAAATAAACAATATTGTACAATGTTTGGACGACAAAACTGATTGTTCATTGTATGTTGATGATTTTTGTATATGTTACCGTTCAAAAAATATGAAAACAATTGAACGAAAGTTACAACAAAATTTAAAAAGAATAGAAGAATGGACTGATAAAAATGGTTTCAAGTTCTCCAAGTCGAAAACGCAGTGTGTTCATTTTTGTAAACTACGGAAGAAACACGAACATCCTTCCCTGTTTTTATACGGATCACAAATTCCTGTTGTTGAAGAAGCCAAATTTCTTGGGGTTATATTTGATCAAAAGTTATCTTTTATTCCACATATTAAATATCTTAAAGCGAAATGCTTAAAAGCTTTGAATCTTTTGAAAGTTTTAGCTCATACAAGTTGGGGAGCAGATCGGTATACTTTATTACATCTTTACCGGTCTTTATAAGATCTAAATTAGATTATGGGTCTGTTGTTTATGGTTCTGCCAGAAAGTCCTATTTAAAATCCTTGGATACTATCCATCACCAAGGCCTTCGTCTGGCCATGGGAGCCTTCCGTACTTCTCCCGTATTAAGCCTTTATGTAGAAGCAGGTGAACCATCTTTAACCTCGCGCAGAGAGAAACTTTCTCTTCAGTATGCTATCAGACTTGCTGCAAATCCATCTAACCCGGCATCCAAAATTTCATTTCGACCTCAATTTGTAGATAAGTATGAAACAAAACCCACAGCAATCAAACCTTTTGGATTACGTATTTTACCACTGCTGGAAAATTCAGGTATCGACCTTAAAAATATTCAAAAACATGAAACCGCCGAAGTTCTATCTTGGTGTATTAAACAACCTTCTATTCTGTTCGACTTACATGATGGAAAAAAATCCGAATCAAATCCAATACTTCTCAAACAAAACTTTCAGGTACTGCAGTCACGTTACAATGATTACCAGCAAGTCTATACTGATGGTTCCAAAGAAGGAGATAAAGTTGGCTGTGCGTATGTTTCTAAAGATACGCACAAAACCATGCGCCTTCCAGATGGTTCATCTATTTTTACAGCTGAAGCCAAAGCAATAGACCTAGCTTTAGATTTTATCAGTTCTTCAACAATTCAAAAAGCAATTATATTTTCGGATTCACTTTCTGTGCTTAAGGCTTTAGACCATTCATCATCTAAAAATCCTCAAATTCAAAAATTGATCGAAAAACATCATGAAATTTCTAAAACACAACAAATCTTGTTTTGTTGGCTTCCGAGCCATATTGGCATTGTCGGCAATGAATATGCTGACAAGAAAGCAAAGGAATCGCTCAATCTTGATCCATCTGTTTTTAAAATTCCCTTTAATAATTTTAAACCATTTATCAACAGATACATCTTGTCGGAATGGCAAGGCGAATGGGACCGTGCAATGGGTGGCAAACTCCATGCAATTAAACCTGTCGTTAGTACAAAATGCTCTCCTCCACAGTTTTCCAGAAAAGAGGACGTAGTATTAACACGACTGCGCATCGGCCATACTAGAGTTACTCATTCTTATATTTTTAATGGTGATGATCAGCCTTCTTGTGTAGGTTGTGATCAGCCATTCACTGTGAAACATATCTTAATTGACTGTGTTGACTTTTCACCCTCACGTATTTTATATTTCAAAGCTGACACTTTGCAACAACTGTTTCGAGATGTACCTGTTGATAATATTATTTTATTCTTAAAAGAAATTGGACTTTTTCATAAGATTTAACTGTTTCAGATTTTTATACATTATCATTCTGACTTTTTACTTTTAATATCATCATAATTATTCATGCCGTTTAACCATCAACCGTTTGACGCTTATGACCCACAAAGAGGGTTGACGCGTCGTTAAACACGAAATCATCATCATCATCATAAGATTTAACTGTTTCAGATTTTTATACATTATCATTCTGACTTTTTACTTTTAATATCATCATAATTATTCATGCCGTTTAACCATCAACCGTTTGACGCTTATGACCCACAAAGAGGGTTGACGCGTCGTTAAACACGAAATCATCATCATCATCGACCTTAAAAATATTCAAAAACATGAAACGGCCGAAGTTCCATCTTGGTGTATTAAAAAACCTTGTATTCTGTTCGACTTACATGATGGCAAAAAATCCGAATCAAATCCAATGCTTCTCAAACAAAACTTTCAAGTACTGCAGTCACGTTACAATGATTACCAGCAAGTCTATACTGATGGTTCCAAAGAAGGAGATAAAGTTGGTTGTGCGTATGTTTCTAAAGATACGCACAAAACAATGCGCCTTCCAGATGGTTCATCTTTTTTTTACAGCTGAAGCCAAAGCAATAGTCCTAGCTTTAGATTTTATCAGTTCTTCAACAATTCAAAAAGCAATTATATTTTCTGATTCACTTTCTGTGCTTAAGGCTTTAGACCATTCATCATCTAAAAATCCTCCATAGTCGGCAATGGATATGCTGACAAGAAAGCAAAGGAATCGCTCAATCTTGATCCATCTGTTTTTAAAATTCCTTTTAATAATTTTAAACCATTTATCAATAGATACATCTTGTCGGAATGGCAAGGCGAATGGGACCGTGCAATAAATAAAAAACTCCATGCCATTAAACCTGTCGTTAGTACAAAATGCTCTCCTCCACAGTTTTCCAGAAAAGAGGACGTAGTATTAACACGACTGCGCATCGGCCATACTAGAGTTACTCATTCTTATATTTTTAATGGTGATGATCAGCCTTCTTGTGTAGGTTGTGATCAGCCATTCACTGTGAAACATATCTTGATTGACTGTGTTGACTTTTCACCCTCACGTATTTTATATTTCAAAGCTGACACTTTGCAACAACTGTTTCGAGATGTACCTGTTGATAACATTATTTTATTCTTAAAAGAAATTGGTCTTTTTCATAAGATTTAACTGTTTCAGATTTTTATACATTATCATTCTGACTTTTTACTTTTAATATCGTCATAATTATTCATGCCGTTTAACCATTAACCGACTGACGCTTATGACCCACCAAGAGGGTTGACGCGTCGTTAAACACGCGTCGTTTTGAGCGTAGTACCAATGACAATTTAATAAGACAAGAAACATTTATACGAGATGCTTTTATTAACAAAGAACACGAAGTAGCTGTCTTTTTCGACTTGGAGAAAGCATATGATACAACATGGCGTTATGTTATATTGAAAGATCTCCATAACATTGGCTTAAGAGGAAAACTTCCCAGTTTTATTGAAAGCTTTTTAGGGGAGCGCATGTTTCAGGTGCGTGTGGGGTCTACCGTGTCAGATTTCTATGATCAGGAGCAGGGTGTCCCACAGGGTAATATTCTTTCAACTACGCTATTTAACATCAAAACAAACAAATATTGTACAATGTTTGGACGACAAAACTGATTGTTCCTTGTACGTTGGCGATTTCTGTATATGTTACCGTTCAAAAAATATGAAAACAATTGAACGAAAGTTGCAACAAAATTTAAAACGAATAGAAGAATGGACTGATAAAAATTGTTTCAAGTTCTCCAAAGTAGAAGTAAAACAAAGATCAGGAATTGATACAATTAACTTACTCCATCCATAAAAGACACCAAAGGGAAAGAAATACAAACATTAAGCGACCAGACCATAATGGAAACCTAAACAAAGGAAGGCCATATGGACATTTACTTTCCCACAAAATGGCCAAAAGGCCATCCAAAATTAAAAGACACAAGTGATACACACAGTAAGTAACAAACAACAACATAAATAAATCGCCACAGAAGAGCCGCCTTGGAACGGTCAGTGGAAGATTTCCACTGGGGGGCTTAAATCGATTTTACGTGGCCACAATCATCGCCCTTACTTCCGTCGCGATTTAGACAAATAATTTGTTCAGTCCGCATGAAGGCCTCCTAACTCATCAGTGCAACATCTCCGTGAACACAGAAATAAAAGAACCACAGAGGTGAGACAACGGTGAGGACTCGACAGCAAGAAACCACTGAAATGCTGGAGCAAAAGAAAACCAACAGTTAGACTCCGATGAGCCCGACCAGAGTCGAAAACGCAGTGTGTTCATTTTTGTAAGCTACGGAAGAAACACGAACATCCTTCCTTGTTTTTTATACGGATCACAAATTCCTGTTGTTGAAGAAGCCAACTTTCTTGGGGTCATATTTGATCAAAAGTTATCTTTTATTCCCCATATTAAATATCTTAAAGCGAAATGCTTAAAAGCTTTGAATCTTTTGAAAGTTTTAGCCCATACAAGTTGGGGAGCAGATCGGTATACTTTATTACATCTTTACCGGTCGGGCTCAGCGGAGTCTAACTGTTGGTTTTCTTTTGCTCCAGCATTTCAGTGGTTTCTTGCTGTCGAGTCCTCACCGTTGTCTCACCTCTGTGGTTCTTTGATTTTTGTGTTCACGGAGATGTTGCACTGATGAGTTAGGAGGCCTTCATGCGGACTGAACAAATTATTTGTCTAAATCGCGACGGAAGTAAGGGCGAGGATTGTGGCCACGTAAAATCGATTTAAGCCCCCCAGTGGAAATCTTCCACTGACCGTTCCAAGGCGGCTCTTCTGTGGCGATTTATTTATGTTGTTGTTTGTTACTTACTGTGTGTATCACTTGTGTCTTTTGGTTTTGGATGGCCATATGGCCATTTTGTGGGAAAGTAACTGTCCTTATGGCCTTCCTTTGTTTAGGTTTCCATTATGGTCTGGTCGCTTAATGTTTGTATTTCTTTCCCTTTGGTGTCTTTTATGGGTGGAGTAAGTTAATTGTATCGATTCCTGATCTTTGTTTTACTTCTACTTTTAATAAGATCTAAATTAGATTATGGGTCTGTTTATGGTTTTGCCAGAAAGTCCTATTTAAAATCATTGGATACTATCCATCACCAAGGCCTTCGTCTGGCTATGGGAGCCTTTCGTACTTCACCCGTATTAAGCCTTTATGTAGAAGCAGGTGAACCATCTTTAACTTCGCGCAGAGAGAAACTTTCTCTTCAGTATGCTATTAGACTTGCTGCTAATCCATCTAACCCGGCATTCAGAATTTCATTTCCACCTCAATTTGTGGATAAGTATGAAACTAAACCCACAGCAATCAAACCTTTTGGATTACGTATTTTACCACTACTAGAAAATTCAGGTATCGACCTTAAAAATATTCAAAAACATGAAACCGCCGAAGTTCCATCTTGGTGTATTAAACAACCTTCTATTCTGCTCGACTTACATGATGGCAAAAAATCTGAATCAAGTCCGATACTTCTCAAACAAAACTTTCAGGTACTGCAGTCACGTTACAATGATTACCAGCAAAGTAGAAGTAAAACAAAGATCCGGAATTGATACAATTAACTTACTCCATCCATAAAAGACACCAAAGGGAAAGAAATACAAACATTAAGAGACCAGACCATAATGGAAACCTAAACAAAGGAAGGCCATATGGACAGTTACTTTCCCACAAAATGGCCATATGGCCATCCAAAATTAAAAGACACAAGCGACACACACAGTAAGTAACAAACAACAACATAAATAAATCGCCACAGAAGAGCCGCCTTGGAAGTCTATACTGATGGTTCCAAAGAAGGAGATAAAGTTGGTTGTGCGTATGTTTCTAAAGATACGCACTAAACCTTGCGCCTTCCAGATGGTTCATCTATTTTTACAGCTAAAGCCAAAGCAATAGACCTAGCTTCAGATTTTATCAGTTCTTCAACAATTCAAAAAGCAATTATATTTTCTGATTCACTTTCTGTGCTTAAGGCTTTAGACCATTCATCATCTAAAATTCCTCAAATACAAAAACTGATCGAAAAACATCATGAAATTTCTCAAACGCACCAAATCTTGTTTTGTTGGCTTCCGAGCCATATTGGCATTGTCGGCAATGAGTTTGCTGACAGGAAAGCAAAGGAATCGCTCAACCTTGATCCGTCTGTTTTTAAAATTCCTTTTAATAATTTTAAACCATTTATCAACAGATACATCTTGTCGGAATGGCAAGGCGAATGGGACCGTGCAATAAATAACAAACTCCATGCCATAAAACCTGTCGTTGGAACAAAATGCTCTCCTCCACAGTTTTCCAGGAAAGAGGATGTAGTATTAACACGACTGCGCATTGGCCATACTAGAGTTACTCATTCTTTTATTTTAAATGGTGATGAACAGCCTTCCTGTGTAGGCTGTGATCAGCCATTCACTGTGAAACACATTTTAATTGAATGTGTAGACTTTTCACAGTCCCGTAACTTATACTTCAACGCTGGCACTTTGCAACAATTGTTTCAAGATGTACCTTTTGAAAATATTATTTTATTCTTAAAAGATATTGGACTTTTTCATAAGATCTAACTGTTTCAGAATTTTATACATATCATACTTACTATTTTACTTTTAATATCCTCATAATTCTTCATGCCATTTAACCATTGACCGCTTGACGCTTATGACCCACAAAGAGGGTTGACGCGTCGTTAAACACGAAATCATCATCATATTAGTTGACGGCCCCGAAGGCTCATTATGCCTTCCCGATATACAGACATTTTCCGCACGATACGCAATCCTCACCTACCCTAGTTTTGGAGCGGTGCGTTTAGATATTCCAGATATTTTCCAGCTCATTTGGGAGCCTTTGTTTGAGTTCGATTTTGTAGCGGTGTGTTTATGAATCGCACTGGCACAATGGCAATACACAGCGACACCATCTTGTCGTTCGCAAAAATTTATGTTTATTCGCCCGATAAGGGCTTTTCGTACCACTTTTAATGTAAATTTGTTAAATTTTCACCTTTTAAAACTGTTTTGTTTATCTATGTGTGTGTGAATTTGAAAACTCTGATGAAGGCGTAAAGCTGAAAGCGCTTAGTTGAAAAAAAAATTGCATCGTTAAATGATTAAATCCCCATTTATAATTCCATCAAATCATTTTTGCATCCTTTCGGATACGGTGCTACGATAGAGCGCTTAGTTGAAAAAAAAAATTTGCATCGTTAAATGATTAAATCCCCATTTATAATTCCATCAAATCATTTTTGCATCCTTTCGGATACGGTGCTACGATAGAGAATTTTGTTTGGTGTTTTGCCACATATCTCCTATTATTTAACTCTTGCATACACCTTGCATCATTCAGATCCAAAATTCACGACTTTTGTATACAAGTTCAGTGTTTCGCTTTTTTCATTTTTCTTGTCTTTGTTTCTTCTACAGTGTTCATCAGTGTTCAATTTAAGCATGTTTCCTTATTTGGACACCCCATCCTCTGAGCAATCGCTCAGCTCCAAGACTCTTAAAAAGACTCGATTCACACATCACTGTCCCCCAGGTATTAGACTTCCTGCCTTGCCGTGGCCCTGGGGGCTCAATTCCCACTGGGCACATTGCCGCTGCGGTCTCTGTGCCCACTGGGAAGAGCTAAAGGAAGTACCACCCGTTTGCCGTGGGTGGCGTCCTGTAAGCCGGAAGAAGGGATCCTGGAGGTTGAGGGTTACCTGAGGTGGCGATGCTTAAGGTGCCCAACACGCCTCTTTGGCCTGGCTTTTCGGTGTAGACGGCTGGCCGTGCGGTCCGGCACGGTAAATCGGCTGGTCACGCCGAGCCCTAGAGATACCGCTTTGCTTTCTCTTCAACTCTTTTTGTATCTTTCCTGATACCAACCATATGCCCATTTACCTTACCCTTTTCTGTCTTTTTATCTCTTGAAGGCGGTGGCTTAACGGATCAAACGTGTAGGCATTTTGTTTATACGAGTATATCTCACGTGTATCTCTAACACATGCGAGTTGGATAACCACTCCATTATGGTGTTCCCTTGTAGGGCTCCACGGAGGGCGGAGAGCACTTGGGACAAAATTAGATTTTTTTTTCTTATGGCTAATGGAAAAAAAACAGGTATTAGACTTCCTGCCTTGCCGTGGCCCTGGGGGCTCAATTCCCACTGGGCACATTGCCGCTGTGCTCTTTGTGCCCACTGGGAAGAGCTAAAGGAAGTACCACCCGTTTGCCGTGAGTGGCGTCCTGTAAGCCGGAAGAAGGGATCCTGGAGGTTGAGGGTTACCTGAGGTGGCGGTGCTTCAGGTACCCAACACGCCTCTTTGGCCTGGCTTTTCGGTGTAGACGGTTGGCCGTGCGGTTCGGCACGGTCAATCGGCTGGTCACGCCGAGCCCTAGAGATACCGCTTTGCTTTCTCTTCAACTCTTTTTGTATCTTTCCTGATACCAACCATATGCCCATTTACCTTACCCTTTTCTGTCTTTTTATCTCTAGAAGGCGGTGGCTTAACGGATCAATCGTGTATGCATTTTGTTTATACGAGTATATCTCACGTGTATCTCTAACACCTGCGAGTTGGATAACCACTCCATTATGGTGTTCCCTTGAAGGGCTCCACGGAGGGCGGAGAGCACTTGGGACGAAACAAGAATTTTTTTCTTATGGCTAATGGAAAAAAACATAACCGCAAATCACCTAACCACAACGCACCTAAACGTAAAAAACAAGAGGATTCATCCGAATCGGAAGAACACAGTCAACAATCAAGTCAGCAGTCAAGTCAGCAATCTAGTCAGCAGTCTGCTGAACCCAATTTTGACAATGTTCCGCGTTTCTTGGTCGTTACGTCGCTTGACGATACACGAACTGTATCTAGCCTTTCCACCTTCGTCATCGAGAAAAGTATTCTCTCCATTGCCGGACACCCTAAGAGTATAAAACGACTCAAATCGGGTGATCTTCTCTTGGAAGTCGAGAGAAAACAGCGAGTGGTAAGCCTGCTTAACACCAACAAGCTCTTTGATCTTAAAGTTAAAGTCTCGTTACATAACACGCTCAATTCATCTAAGGGAGTGATTCGCAGCCCAGAACTGCGTCCTTGTTCAGATGAAGAGATAGTCGATAACTTGAAAGATCCGGGAGTTGTTGGTGTTCGTAACATTAAAGTCCGTAGAAGTAGTGTACTAAAACCAACAGCAACTTATGATGTTGTGCCGTGTGGCGGCCGTAAAACGTCTCCCCGTACATCATCATAGTGCAGATTATATTTTCTTGTCCTTTGGGATCATTGAGTTCATTGGTATCATTTTGAAAATAGAGTTCTGCTTAAGCCGGTGCTAGAGGGCGTGGCCGGTGTTGCACATTTCAGTACTGTTCATGAACAGACTCAATAAAACCGAGTCTGCTATTTTCTTTTATTTGGTGTATTCCTTGCTTCCAAAGGATCTAAGTTCAGAACTTATTTATGTGTTGACTTTTAATACACCAATTCTACCCAAGAAACGAAACCAGATGTAAGAGAAAAAAACTCTGTCCTAATTGTGGTGAAGAAAAGCATGTTGATAATCACCTGAACTGCAAAAATGAACCAAAATGCGTAAATTGTGATGGCAAACATGCTGTTTTCTCCCGAGACTGTCCGGCGTGGAAAAAAGAAAAAGAAATACTCACCGTCAAATACCAGAGGGGGATAACATTCCAAGAAGCGCGGAAAATTGTCGACGAGCGACACATAACCCCTACCACCAGTTTCGCCAGCATCACAAAGGGTGCTGGTGTAAAATGTACCAGCTCCGCAACACAGACTGCTGAATCATACATAGCTGAATTGAAAAAATCTGGTGCATGGAGTAAACCCACTCCAGCACCACAAAGTTCAACCAATTTATCAAATGGCGCAATCCAGGTTGCTTCGGATCGGTCGACAGCGACCGTACCGAAGCCAGCGCCGAATGTAAAAGAGAAACTCGACTCAGGTCGAACTAATAAGGGATCAGAAGATCCGATCAAAAAACATCAATTGTCTCAAAGACAAACAGACAGACAACGTAAAATGGAAAGAGACAATATAAAATTTCAGAACAGATTCAGATCTTTCAACAAGAGACAATATAAAATTTCAGAACAGATTCAGATCTTTCAATGAAACTCCATCATCACCAAGTGGCAATAACAGATCGAGGTCAGCAACACCACGAGGTGGTGGTAGCAGAGCTATATCACCAATTGCAGCTCCATAATAGTTTCTAGTTTAATCTCTTCATAAACCCCCAGGTATTAGACTTCCTGCCTTGCCGTGGCCCTGGGGGCTCAATTCCCACTGGGCACATTGCCGCTAGGGTCTCTGTGCCCATTGGGAAGAGCTAAAGGAAGTACCACCCGTTTGCCGTGGATGGCGTCCTGTAAGCCGGAAGAAGGGATCCTGGAGGTTGAGGGTTACCTGAGGTGGCGGTGCTTCAGGTACCCAACACGCCTCTTTGGCCTGGCTTTTCGGTGTAGACGGGTGGCCGTGCGGTCCGGCACGGTCAATCGGCTGGTCGCGCCGAGCCCTAGAGATACCGCTTTGCTTTCTCTTCAACTCTTTTTGTATCTTTCCTGATACCAACCATATGCCCATTTACCTTACCCTTTTCTGTCTTTTTATCTCTAGAAGGCGGTGGCTAAACGGATCAATCGTGTAGGCATTTTGTTTATACGAGTATATCTCACGTGTATCTCTAACATCTGCGAGTTGGATAACCACTCCATTATGGTGTTCCCTTGTAGGGCTCCACGGAGGGCGGAGAGCACTTGGGACGAAACTAGAATTTTTTCCGTATGCCTCATGGAAAAAAAAAATAACCGCACCCACGCATCTAAACGTAAGAAAGACGAGGATTCATCCGAAACGGATGATCCCAGTCACCAATCTAGTCAACAGTCTAGTCAGCAGTCTGAAGCACCTAAGATTTTAAATTTTCCACGCTTCTTGGTTATGACATCAGTCGAGGAAACTCGCACTGTGTCAATTTTTTTGCCTTTTGTAATTGAAAAGAGCATAACGTCCATTGCCGGACACCCAAAAAGCATCAAAAAGCTTAAGTCAGGTGATCTCCTCTTGGAAGTAGAGAGAGAACAGCAGGTTAAAAGCCTGCTTGGTACCACAAAGCTCTTTGATCTCAAGGTCAAGGTGTCTCTGCACAATACACTCAATTCGTGTAAAGGTGTCATCCGCAGCCCAGAGCTACGTCCTTGCACCGATGCAGAGATAATTGACAACTTGAGATCTGAGGGCGTCATTGCAGTACGTAACATCCAAGTTCGTAGAGATGGTGTATTGAAGCCAACAGGTACTTACGTGTTGACCTTTAATACACCAGTTCTGCCCAAGAAAATCAAAGTAGCATATCTTTCGGTTAACGTAGAGGTATATATACCAAACCCTCTCAGATGTTACTCATGTCAGGTTTTTGGCCACCACGAAAGCAGATGTCAGAAGAAACAACTTTGTCCAAACTGTGGTAAAGACAAACATGTTGATAATCATCAAAACTGTAAGAATGAAGCCAAATGCATCAATTGTAGTGGCAATCATGCTGTTTTCTCTCGAGATTGTCCGGCATGGAAATAGAAAAAGAAATACTCACTGTAAAATACCAAAGAGCGATAACCTTCCCAGAAGCGCGGAAAATTGTTGAGGATCGAAACGCAACACCAACCACCAGTTACGCCAGCATCACAAAGGGTGCTAGTGTAAAAGTGTCCAGCTCCGCAACACAGACTGTTGATTCATACATAGCTGAACTGAAAAAATCTGGTGCATGGAGTAAATCCACTCCAGCGCCACAAAGTTCAACCAAGTTATCAAATGGCGCAATCCAGGTTGCTTCGGATCGGTCGACAGCGACCGTACCGAAGCCAGCGCCGCATGTAAAAGAGAAACTCGACTCCGGTCGAACTACTAAGGGATCGGAAGATCCGAAAAAGCAAATGTCTCAAAAACAAACAGACAGACAACGTAAAATGGAAAGAGACAATATAAAATTCCAAAACAGATTCGGATCTTTGAGTGACAGTGATATGGAGTTTGAAACTCCATCATCACCAAATGGCAATAACAGATCGAGGTCAGCAACACCACGAGCTGGTGGTAGCAGATCTATATCACCAATTGCAGCTCCAATATAGTTTCTAGTCTTAATCTCTTCATAAAATGGATTTAAAACACAAAATAATACAATGGAATTGTCGAGGTCTTAAACCAAATTATAATGAACTCTTATTACTTATTTCGTTATTAAACCCATCGGTTTTTTGTTTACAAGAAACTTTTTTAAAAACTGATGACAACATTGATGTCAGGGGTTTCAATACATACAACTATATATATTCTGATGGTAGCAAACCATCTGGTGGCAGTTCAATTCTTGTTAAATCATGTTTACCACAAAGAGAGATCAAATTAAAAACAGACCTACAAGCTGTAGCAGTATCGGTTTCTCTGGATAAAGAAACTACAATTTGCTCTTTATATATTCCACCCTCATTTTCTTTAAAGCCCGAACATCTTGACTCATTGCTGAGTCAACTTCCATCGCCATATCTTTTAGTTGGCGACTTCAATGGTCACAATATTCTATGGGGCTGTAAAGATATCAATAACAGAGGAGCACTTGTTGAAGATTTTATTGCAAAGAGCGATCTTTGCTTGATGAATGATAAATCTTATACTTACCTTCACCCAGCGACAGGTCATTTGTCTTCTTTGGATCTCTCTTTGTGTCACCCATCTCTCTTCTTGGACTATGACTGGTCTGTTCATGATGACCCCCAGGTATTAGACTTCCTGCCTTGCCGTGGCCCTGGGGGCTCAATTCCCACTGGGCACATTGCCGCTGTGGTCTCTGTGCCCACTGGGAAGAGCTAAAGGAAGTACCACCCGTTTGCCGTGGGTGGCGTCCTGTAAGCCGGAAGAAGGGATCCTGGAGGTTGAGGGTTACCTGAGGTGGCGGTGCTTCAGGTACCCAACACGCCTCTTTGGCCTGGCTTTTCGGTGTAGACGGGTGGCCTTGCGGTCCGGCACGGTCAATCGGCTGGTCACGCCGAGCCCTAGAGATACCGCTTTGCTTTCTCTTCAACTCTTTTTGTATCTTTCCTGATACCAACCATATGCCCATTTACCTTACCCTTTTCTGTCTTTTTTTTATCTCTAGAAGGCGGTGGCTAAACGGACCAATCGTGTAGGCATTTTGTTTATACGAGTATATCTCACGTGTATCTCTAACACCTGCGAGTTGGATAACCACTCCATTATGGTGTTCCCTTGTAGGGCTCCACGGAGGGCGGAGAGCACTTGGGACGAAACTATAATTTTTTCCTTATGCCTAATGGAAAAAAACATAACCGCAACGCATCCAAACGTAAAAAAGATGAGGAATCATCCGAAACGGATGAACCCAGTCAGAAGTCTAGTCAACAGTCAAGCCAGCAGTCTGCAGCACCAAAGCAACTTAATTTTCCACGCTTCTTGGTAATGTCTTCATGTGAAGATACACGCACTGTGTCAAGTCTATCCCCATTCGTGATAGAAAAGAGCATCATGTCCATTGCCGGACATCCCAAAAGCATAAAAACGCTTAAGTCAGGTGACCTTTTATTAGAAGTCGAGAGAGAGCAGCAGGTGAAAAGCCTGCTTGGTACCACAAAGCTCTTCGATCTCAAGGTCAAAGTATCTCTGCATAATACACTTAATTCGTGTAAAGGTGTTATCCGCAGCCCAGAGCTCCGTCCTTGCAGTGATGCAGAGATAGTTGAGAACTTGAG
Source organism: Lucinisca nassula (assembly GCA_963580285.1). Lineage (NCBI taxonomy): Eukaryota > Metazoa > Mollusca > Bivalvia > Lucinida > Lucinidae > Lucinisca > Lucinisca nassula. The sequence goes on along the minus strand of OY757025.1, from coordinate 68,823,847 downwards.
ATCGGAAGGCGTCATTGGTGTACGTAACATCCAAGTTCGTAGAGGTGGTGTATTGAAGCCAACGGGTACCTACGTGTTGACTTTTAGTACACCAGTTCTGCCCAAGAAAATAAAAGTAGCATATCTTTCAGTTAACGTGGATGTATATATACCAAACCCTCTCAGATGTTACTCCTGTCAGGTTTTTGGCCACCACGAAAGCAGATGTCAGAAGAAAAAACTCTGTCCAAATTGTGGTGAAGAAAAACATGTCGATAACCATCAAAACTGTAAGAATGAGGCCAAATGTGTAAATTGTGGTGGCAAGCATGCCGTTTTCTCTCGAGATTGTCCGGCATGGAAAAAAGAAAAAGAAATACTTACTGTCAAATACCAAAGGGGGATAACATTCCCAGAAGCGCGGAAAATTGTTGACGAGCGATACACAACACCAACCACCAGTTACGCCAGCATCACAAAGGGTGCTGGTAAACAAGTTTCAAGCTCCGCAACGCAGACTGTTGAATCATGCATAGCTGAATTAAAGAAATCCGGTGCATGGAGCAAATCCACTCCAGCACCACAAAGTTCAACCAATTTATCAAATGGCGCAATCCAGGTTGCTGCGGATCGGTCGACAGCGACCGTACCGAAGCCAGCGCCGCATGTAAAAGAGAAACTCGACCCAGGTCGAACTAATAAGGGATCGGAAGATCCGAAAAAGCAATTGTCTCTAAAACAAACAGACAGACAACGTAAAATGGAAAGAGACAATATAAAATTTCAGAACAGATTCGGATCTTTGAGTGACAGTGATATGGAGTTTGAAGCTCCATCATCACCAAGTAGCAATAACAGATCGAGGTCTGCAACACCACGAGCTGGTGGTAGCAGATCTATATCACCAATTGCAGCTCCAATATAGTTTCTAGTCTTAATCTCTTCATAAAATGGATTTAAAACACAAAATAATACAATGGAATTGTCGAGGTCTTAAATCAAATTATAACGAACTGTTATTACTTATTTCGTTATTAAACCCATCGGTTTTTTGTTTGCAAGAAACTTTTTTAAAAACTGATGACAACATTGATGTCAGGGGTTTCAATACATACAACTATATCTATTCTGATGGTAACAAACCATCTGGTGGCAGTTCAATTTTTGTTAAATCATGTTTACCACAAAGAGAGATCAAATTAAAAACAGACCTACAAGCTGTGGCAGTGTCAGTTTCTCTGGATAAAGAAACTGCAATTTGCTCTCTATATATCCCTCCCTCATTTTCTTTAAAGCCCGAACAGCTTGACACATTGCTGAGTCAACTTCCATAGCCATATCTTTTAGTTGGCGACTTCAATGGTCACAATATTCTATGGGGCTGTAAAGATATCAATAACAGAGGGGCACTTGTCGAAGATTTTATTGCAAAGAGCGATCTTTGCTTGATGAATGATAAATCTTATACTTACCTTCACCCTGCGACAGGTCATTTGTCTTCTTTAGATCTCTCTTTGTGTCACCCATCTCTCTTCTTGGACTATGACTGGTCTGTTCATGATGATCAGTGCGGAAGTGATCACTTCCCTGTTATAATTGAGAGTGTAAACGAACCAGATGAGGACTGTAACCAGAAATGGAAAATGAATAAAGCCGACTGGGAATTATTCCATAATTTATGTGAAGAAGAGTTATCAATTGATCATTTTAATGAATCATCCGACATTGTTTCTGATTTCACAGATACACTTATTAACATATCAGAACAATGCATTCCAAAGACCTCCACAAATACTAAGAAAAGCAAGCCTTGGTTTAATAATGACTGTAAAGAAGCTATTAAAAAGCGTAAACAGGCTCTAAATAAGTTCTGCAAAAATCCCACTTCAGAAAAGCTCAACGACGTAAAAGTTTTTAGAGCTAAAGCTCGGCGAACAATCCGAGCTTCCAAACGAAAGTCATGGAGAGAATATGTCTCCAAATTGAACTTTAAAACCCCCATTAAAAAGGTTTGGGATATGGTACGAAAAATTTCAGGAAAAACAAAGTCTTCTAGTTTTACACATTTAAATACTGAATTTGACACAATAGCTTCAACAAAAAAAGATATTTCAGATACTCTTGGGCACACATTCTTGAGAAATTCATCATCACGTAATTATTCTGACACTTTTAGAAATTTCAAAAAGGACCAAGAGAAAAGAAATCTAAACTTTAAATCCCTTAATCACGAAGAATACAACAAACCTTTTAACTTATCCGAACTCGTTGAAGCCATTGAAAAATCACATGATACGGCAACCGGCCCCGATGAAATTCATTATCAGATGCTTAAGCATCTGCCAAAAAGTTCTCTTACAACACTTTTAGATATCTTTAATAATATTTGGGAAACAGGGGTCTGTCCTGAGAGCTGGCGTGTAGCTACAGTTGTACCAATTCCGAAACCAGGGAAAGATCATGCAGAACCTACAAATTATCGTCCGATAGCTTTGACAAGTTGTTTGTGTAAAACATTGGAGAGAATGATAAACAAGAGATTAGTCTGGTACTTAGAGTCCAACAACCTCATTTCAGAATATCAATCGGGCTTTCGTTCGGAACGTAGTACCAATGACAATTTAATAAGACTAGAAACATTTATACGAGATGCTTTTATTAACAAAGAACACGTAGTAGCTGTCTTTTTCGACTTGGAGAAAGCATATGATACAACATGGCGTTATGGAATATTGAAAGATCTACATAACATTGGCTTAAGAGGAAAACTTCCCAGTTTTATTGAAAGCTTTTTAGGGGAGCGCATGTTTCAGGTGCGTGTGGGGTCTACCGTGTCAGATTTCTATGATCAAGAACAGGGTGTCCCACAGGGTAGTATTCTTTCAACTACGCTTTTTAACATCAAAATAAACAATATTGTACAATGTTTGGACGACAAAACTGATTGTTCATTGTATGTTGATGATTTTTGTATATGTTACCGTTCAAAAAATATGAAAACAATTGAACGAAAGTTACAACAAAATTTAAAAAGAATAGAAGAATGGACTGATAAAAATGGTTTTCCCCCAGGTATTAGACTTCCTGCCTTGCCGTGGCCCTGGGGGCTCAATTCCCACTGGGCACATTGCCGCTGTGGTCTCTGTGCCCTCTGGGAAGAGCTAAAGGAAGTACCACCCGTTTGCCGTGGGTGGCATCCCGTAAGCCGGATGAAGGGGTCCTGGAGGTTGAGGGTTAACTGGAGTTCAGTGCTTCAGGTGCTCAACACACCTCTTTGGCCTGGATTTCGGTAAGACGGGCGGTCGTGCGGTCCGGCACGGTCACCCCCAGGTATTAGACTTCCTGCCTTGCCGTGGCCCTGGGGGCTCAATTCCCACTGGGCACGTTGCTGCTGTGGTCAATGTGCCCACTGGGAAGAGCTAAAGGAAGTACCACCCGTTTGCCGTGGGTGGCGTCCTGTAAACCGGAAGAAGGGATCCTGGAGGTTGAGGGTTACCTGAGGTGGCGGTGCTTCAGGTGCCCAACACGCCTCTTTGGCCTGGCTTTTCGGTGTAGACGGGTGGCCGTGCGGTCCGGCACGGTCAATCGGCTGGTCACGCCGAGCCCTAGAGATACCGCTTTGCTTTCTCTTCAACTCTTTTTGTATCTTTCCTGATACCAACCATATGCCCATTTACCTTACCCTTTTCTGTCTTTTTATCTCTAGAAGGCCCCCAGGTATTAGACTTCCTGCCTTGCCGTGGCCCTGGGGGCTCAATTCCCACTGGGCACGTTGCTGCTGTGGTCAATGTGCCCACTGGGAAGAGCTAAAGGAAGTACCACCCGTTTGCCGTGGGTGGCGTCCTGTAAGCCGGAAGAAGGGATCCTGGAGGTTGAGGGTTACCTGAGGTGGCGGTGCTTCAGGTGCCCAACACGCCTCTTTGGCCTGGCTTTTCGGTGTAGACGGGTGGCCGTGCGGTCCGGCACGGTCAATCGGCTGGTCACGCCGAGCCCTAGAGATACCGCTTTGCTTTCTCTTCAACTCTTTTTGTATCTTTCCTGATACCAACCATATGCCCATTTACCTTACCCTTTTCTGTCTTTTTATCTCTAGAAGGCGGTGGCTTAACGGATCAATCGTGTAGGCATTTTGTTTATACGAGTATATCTCACGTGTATCTCTAACATCTGCGAGTTGGATAACCACTCCAGTATGGTGTTCCCTTGTAGGGCTCCACGGAGGGCGGAGAGCACTTGGGACGAAACTAGAATTTTTTTCTTATGGCTCCTGGAAAAAAACATAACCGCAAATCACCTAACCGCAAATCACCTAACCACAACGCACCTAAACGTAAAAAACAAGAAGATTCATCCGAATCGGATGAACACAGTCAACAATCCAGTCAGCAGTCAAGTCAACAATCTAGTCAGCAGTCTGCTGAACCAAATTTTGACAATGTTCCGCGTTTCTTGGTCGTTACGTCACTTGACGATACACGAACTGTATCTAGCCTTTCCCCCTTCGTCATCGAGAAAAGTATTCTCTCCATTGCCGGACACCCTAAGAGTATAAAACAACTCAAATCGGGTGATCTTCTCTTGGAAGTCGAGAAAAAACTGCAAGTGGTAAGCCTGCTAAACACCAACAAACTCTTTGATCTAAAAGTTAAAGTCGCTTTACATAACACGCTCAATTCATCTAAGGGAGTGATTCGCAGTCCAGAACTGCGTCCTTGCTCAGATGAAGAGATAGTCGATAACCTTAAGGATCAGGGAGTTGTTGGTGTTCGTAACATTCAAGTTCGTAGAAATGGTGTACTAAAACCAACAGCAACTTATGTGTTGACTTTTAATACACCAATTCTACCCAAGAAAATCAAAGTAGCATATCTTTCCATTAACGTAGAGGTATACATCCCAAACCCTCTTAGATGTTACTCTTGTCAGGCTTTTGGCCATCACGAAAGCAAATGTCAGAGAAAAAAACTCTGTCCTAATTGTGGTGAAGAAAAGCATGTTGATAATCACCTCAACTGCAAAAATGAACCCAAATGCGTAAATTGTGATGGCAAACATGCTGTTTTCTCCCGAGACTGTCCGGCGTGGAAAAAAGAAAAAGAAATACTTACCGTCAAATACCAAAGGGGGATAACATTCCCAGAAGCGCGGAAGATTGTCGAAGAGCGATACATAACACCAACCACCAGTTTCGCCAGCATCACAAAGGGTGCTGGTGTAAAATGTACCAGCTCCGCAACACAGACTGCTGAATCATACATTGCTGAACTGAAAAAGTCTGGTGCATGGAGTAAATCCACTCCAGCACCACAAAGTTCAACCAATTTATCAAAAGGCGCAATCCAGGTCGCTTCGGATCGGTCGACAGCGACCGTACCGAAGCCAGCGCCGAATGTAAAAGAGAAACCCGACCCAGGTCGAACTAATAAGGGGTCGCAAGATCCGATAAAAAAACATCAATTGTCTCAAAGACAAACAGACAGACAACGTAAAATGGAAAGAGACAATATAAAATTTCAGAACAGATTCGGATCTTTGAGTGACAGTGATATGGAGTTGACTGAAACTCCGTCATCACCAAGTGGCAATAACAGATCGAGGTCTGCCACACCACGAGCTGGTGGTAGCAGATCTATATCACCAATTGCACCTCCATAATAGTTTCTAGTCTTTAAATATCTCTCCTTAAAATGGATTTAAAACACAAAATAATACAATGGAATTGTCGAGGTCTTAAATCAAATTATAATGAACTCTTATTACTTATTTCGCTACTAACCCCATCGGTGTTTTGTTTGCAAGAATCTTTTTTAAAAACTGATGACAACATAGATGTCAGGGGTTTCAATACATACAACTATATCTATTCTGATGGTAACAAACCATCTGGTGGCAGCTCAATTTTTGTTAAATCATGTTTACCACAAAGAGAGATCAAATTAAAAACCGACCTTCAAGCTGTAGCAGTATCGGTTTCTCTGGATAAAGAAACTACAGTTTGCTCTCTATATATCCCACCCTCATTTTCTTTAAAGCCCGAACATCTTGACTCATTGCTGAGTCAACTTCCATCGCCATATCTTTTAGTTGGCGACTTCAATGGTCACAATATTCTATGGGGCTGTAAAGATGTCAATAACAGAGGAGCACTTGTCGAAGATTTTATTGCAAAGAACGATCTTTGCTTGATGAATGATAAATCTTATACTTACCTTCACCCTGCGACAGGTCATTTGTCTTCTTTAGATCTCTCTTTGTGTCACCCATCTCTCTTCTTGGACTATGACTGGTCTGTTCATGATGATCAGTGCGGAAGTGATCACTTTCCTGTTATAATAGAGAGCGTAAACGAACCAGATGAAGACTGTAACCAGAAATGGAAAATGAATAAAGCCGACTGGGAATTATTCCATAATTTATGTGAAGAAGAGTTATCAGTTGATCACTTAAATGAATCATCTGACATTGTTTCTGATTTCACAGATACACTTATTAACATATCAGAACAATGCATTCCAAAGACCTCCACAAATACTAAGAAAAGCAAGCCTTGGTTTAATAATGACTGTAAAGAAGCTATTAAAAAGCGTAAACAGGCTCTAAATAAGTTCTGCAAAAATCCCACTTCAGAAAAGCTCAACGACGTAAAAGTTTTTAGAGCTAAAGCTCGGCGAACAATCCGAGCTTCCAAACGAAAGTCATGGAGAGAATATGTCTCCAAATTGAACTATAAAACCCCCATTAAAAAGGTTTGGGATATGGTACGAAAAATTTCAGGAAAAACAAAGTCTTCTAGTTTTACACATTTAAATACTGAATTTGACACAATAGCTTCAACAAAAAAAGATATTTCAGATACTCTTGGTCACACATTTTTGAGAAATTCATCATCGCGTAATTATTCTGACACTTTTAGAAATTTCAAAAAGGACCAGGAGAAAAGAAAACTTAACTTCAAATCCCTTAATCACGAAGAATACAACACACCATTTAACTTATCCGAACTCGTTGAAGCCATTGAAAAATCACATGATACGGCAACCGGCCCCGATGAAATTCATTATCAGATGCTTAAGCATCTGCCAAAAAGTTCTCTTACAACACTTTTAGATATCTTTAATAATATTTGGGAAACGGGGGTCTGTCCTGAGAGTTGGCGTGTAGCTACAGTTGTACCAATTCCGAAACCAGGGAAAGATCATGCAGAACCTACAAATTATCGTCCGATAGCTTTGACAAGTTGTTTGTGTAAAACATTGGAGAGAATGATAAACAAGAGATTAGTCTGGTACTTAGAGTCCAACAACCTCATTTCAGAATATCAATCGGGCTTTCGTTCGGAACGTAGTACCAATGACAATTTAATAAGACTAGAAACATTTATACGAGATGCTTTTATTAACAAAGAACACGTAGTGGCTGTCTTTTTCGACTTGGAGAAAGCATATGATACAACATGGCGTTATGGAATATTGAAAGATCTACATAACATTGGCTTAAGAGGAAAACTTCCCAGTTTTATTGAAAGCTTTTTAGGGGAGCGCATGTTTCAGGTGCGTGTGGGGTCCACCCTGTCAGATTTCTATGATCAAGAACAGGGTGTCCCACAGGGTAGTATTCTTTCAACTACGCTATTTAACATCAAAATAAACAATATTGTACAATGTTTGGACGACAAAACTGATTGTTCATTGTATGTTGATGATTTTTGTATATGTTACCGTTCAAAAAATATGAAAACAATTGAACGAAAGTTACAACAAAATTTAAAAAGAATAGAAGAATGGACTGATAAAAATGGTTTCAAGTTCTCCAAGTCGAAAACGCAGTGTGTTCATTTTTGTAAACTACGGAAGAAACACGAACATCCTTCCCTGTTTTTATACGGATCACAAATTCCTGTTGTTGAAGAAGCCAAATTTCTTGGGGTCATATTTGATCAAAAGTTATCTTTTATTCCACATATTAAATATCTTAAAGCGAAATGCTTGGGGGCTTTGAATCTTTTGAAAGTTTTAGCTCATACAAGTTGGGGAGCAGATCGGTATACTTTATTACATCTTTACCGGTCTTTAATAAGATCTAAATTAGATTATGGGTCTGTTGTTTATGGTTCTGCCAGAAAGTCCTATTTAAAATCCTTGGATACTATCCATCACCAAGGCCTTCGTCTGGCCATGGGAGCCTTCCGTACTTCTCCCGTATTAAGCCTTTATGTAGAAGCAGGTGAACCATCTTTAACCTCGCGCAGAGAGAAACTTTCTCTTCAGTATGCTATCAGACTTGCTGCAAATCCATCTAACCCGGCATCCAAAATTTCATTTCGACTTCAATTTGTAGATAAGTATGAAACAAAACCCACAGCAATCAAACCTTTTGGATTACGTATTTTACCACTGCTGGAAAATTCAGGTATCGACCTTAAAAATATTCAAAAACATGAAACCGCCGAAGTTCCATCTTGGTGTATTAAACAACCTTCTATTCTGTTCGACTTACATGATGGAAAAAAATCCGAATCAAATCCAATACTTCTCAAACAAAACTTTCAGGTACTGCAGTCACGTTACAATGATTACCAGCAAGTCTATACTGATGGTTCCAAAGAAGGAGATAAAGTTGGCTGTGCGTATGTTTATAAAGATACGCACAAAACCATGCGCCTTCCAGATGGTTCATCTATTTTTACAGCTGAAGCCAAAGCAATAGACCTAGCTTTAGATTTTATCAGTTCTTCAACAATTCAAAAAGCAATTATATTTTCGGATTCACTTTCTGTGCTTAAGGCTTTAGACCATTCATCATCTAAAAATCCTCAAATTCAAAAATTGATCGAAAAACATCATGAAATTTCTAAAACACACCAAATCTTGTTTTGTTGGCTTCCGAGCCATATTGGCATTGTCGGCAATGAATATGCTGACAAGAAAGCAAAGGAATCGCTCAATCTTGATCCATCTGTTTTTAAAATTCCTTTTAACAATTTTAAACCATTTATCAACAGATACATCTTGTCGGAATGGCAAGGCGAATGGGACCGTGCAATAAATAACAAACTCCATGCCATTAAACCTGTCGTTAGTACAAAATGCTCTCCTCCACAGTTTTCCAGAAAAGAGGACGTAGTATTAACACGACTGCGCATCGGCCATACTAGAGTTACTCATTCTTATATTTTTAATGGTGATGATCAGCCTTCTTGTGTAGGTTGTGATCAGCCATTCACTGTGAAACATATCTTAATTGACTGTGTTGACTTTTCACCCTCACGTATTTTATATTTCAAAGCTGACACTTTGCAACAACTGTTTCGAGATGTACCTGTTGATAATATTATTTTATTCTTAAAAGAAATTGGACTTTTTCATAAGATTTAACTGTTTCAGATTTTATACATTATCATTCTGACTTTTTATTTTTAATATCATCATAATTATTCATGCCGTTTAACCATCAACCGTTTGACGCTTATGACCCACAAAGAGGGTTGACGCGTCGTTAAACACGAAATCATCATCATCATCATCATCTCTAGAAGGCGGTGGCTTAACGGATCAATCGTGTAGGCATTTTGTTAATACGAGTATATCTCACGTGTATCTCTAACATCTGCGAGTTGGATAACCACTCCAGTATGGTGTTCCCTTGTAGGGCTCCACGGAGGGCGGAGAGCACTTGGGACGAAACTAGAATTTTTTTCTTATGGCTCCTGGAAAAAAACATAACCGCAAATCACCTAACCGCAAATCACCTAACCACAACGCACCTAAACGTAAAAAACAAGAAGATTCATCCGAATCGGATGAACACAGTCAACAATCCAGTCAGCAGTCAAGTCAACAATCTAGTCAGCAGTCTGCTGAACCAAATTTTGACAATGTTCCGCGTTTCTTGGTCGTTACGTCACTTGACGATACACGAACTGTATCTAGCCTTTCCCCCTTCGTCATCGAGAAAAGTATTCTCTCCATTGCCGGACACCCTAAGAGTATAAAACAACTCAAATCGGGTGATCTTCTCTTGGAAGTCGAGAAAAAACAGCAAGTGGTTAGCCTGCTAAACACCAACAAACTCTTTGATCTAAAAGTTAAGGTCGCTTTACATAACACGCTCAATTCATCTAAGGGAGTGATTCGCAGTCCAGAACTGCGTCCTTGCTCAGATGAAGAGATAGTCGATAACCTTAAGGATCAGGGAGTTGTTGGTGTTCGTAACATTCAAGTTCGTAGAAGTGGTGTACTAAAACCAACAGCAACTTATGTGTTGACTTTTGATACACCAATTCTACCCAAGAAAATCAAAGTAGCATATCTTTCCATTAACGTAGAGGTATACATCCCAAACCCTCTTAGATGTTACTCTTGTCAGGCTTTTGGCCATCACGAAAGCAGATGTCAGAGAAAAAAACTCTGTCCTAATTGTGGTGAAGAAAAGCATGTTGATAATCACCTCAACTGCAAAAATGAACCCAAATGCGCAAATTGTGATGGCAAACATGCTGTTTTCTCCCGAGACTGTCCGGCGTGGAAAAAAGAAAAAGAAATACTTACCGTCAAATACCAAAGGGGGATAACATTCCCAGAAGCGCGGAAGATTGTCGAAGAGCGATACATAACACCAACCACCAGTTTCGCCAGCATCACAAAGGGTGCTGGTGTAAAATGTACCAGCTCCACAACACAGACTGCTGAATCATACATTGCTGAACTGAAAAAGTCTGGTGCATGGAGTAAATCCACTCCAGCACCACAAAGTTCAACCAATTTATCAAAAGGCGCAATCCAGGTTGCTTCGGATCGGTCGACAGCGACCGTACCGAAGCCAGCGCCGAATGTAAAAGAGAAACCCGACCCAGGTCGAACTAATAAGGGGTCGCAAGATCCGATAAAAAAACATCAATTGTCTCAAAGACAAACAGACAGACAACGTAAAATGGAAAGAGACAATATAAAATTTCAGAACAGATTCGGATCTTTGAGTGACAGTGATATGGAGTTGACTGAAACTCCATCATCACCAAGTGGCAATAACAGATCGAGGTCTGCCACACCACGAGCTGGTGGTAGCAGATCTATATCACCAATTGCACCTCCATAATAGTTTCTAGTCTTTAAATATCTCTCCTTAAAATGGATTTAAAACACAAAATAATACAATGGAATTGTCGAGGTCTTAAATCAAATTATAATGAACTCTTATTACTTATTTCGCTACTAACCCCATCGGTGTTTTGTTTGCAAGAAACTTTTTTAAAAACTGATGACAACATAGATGTCAGGGGTTTCAATACATACAACTATATCTATTCTGATGGTAACAAACCATCTGGTGGCAGCTCAATTTTTGTTAAATCATGTTTACCACAAAGAGAGATCAAATTAAAAACCGACCTTCAAGCTGTAGCAGTATCGGTTTCTCTGGATAAAGAAACTACAGTTTGCTCTCTATATATCCCACCCTCATTTTCTTTAAAGCCCGAACATCTTGACTCATTGCTGAGTCAACTTCCATCGCCATATCTTTTAGTTGGCGACTTCAATGGTCACAATATTCTATGGGGCTGTAAAGATGTCAATAACAGAGGAGCACTTGTCGAAGATTTTATTGCAAAGAACGATCTTTGCTTGATGAATGATAAATCTTATACTTACCTTCACCCTGCGACAGGTCATTTGTCTTCTTTAGATCTCTCTTTGTGTCACCCATCTCTCTTCTTGGACTATGACTGGTCTGTTCATGATGATCAGTGCGGAAGTGATCACTTTCCTGTTATAATAGAGAGCGTAAACGAACCAGATGAAGACTGTAACCAGAAATGGAAAATGAATAAAGCCGACTGGGAATTATTCCATAATTTATGTGAAGAAGAGTTATCAGTTGATCACTTAAATGAATCATCTGACATTGTTTCTGATTTCACAGATACACTTATTAACATATCAGAACAATGCATTCCAAAGACCTCCACAAATACTAAGAAAAGCAAGCCTTGGTTTAATAATGACTGTAAAGAAGCTATTAAAAAGCGTAAACAGGCTCTAAATAAGTTCTGCAAAAATCCCACTTCAGAAAAGCTCAACGACGTAAAAGTTTTTAGAGCTAAAGCTCGGCGAACAATCCGAGCTTCCAAACGAAAGTCATGGAGAGAATATGTCTCCAAATTGAACTATAAAACCCCAATTAAAAAGGTTTGGGATATGGTACGAAAAATTTCAGGAAAAACAAAGTCTTCTAGTTTTACACATTTAAATACTGAATTTGACACAATAGCTTCAACAAAAAAAGATATTTCAGATACTCTTGGTCACACATTTTTGAGAAATTCATCATCGCGTAATTATTCTGACACTTTTAGAAATTTCAAAAAGGACCAGGAGAAAAGAAAACTTAACTTCAAATCCCTTAATCACGAAGAATACAACACACCATTTAACTTATCCGAACTCGTTGAAGCCATTGAAAAATCACATGATACGGCAACCGGCCCCGATGAAATTCATTATCAGATGCTTAAGCATCTGCAAAAAAGTTCTCTTACAACACTTTTAGATATCTTTAATAATATTTGGGAAACGGGGGTCTGTCCTGAGAGTTGGCGTGTAGCTACAGTTGTACCAATTCCGAAACCAGGGAAAGATCATGCAGAACCTACAAATTATCGTCCGATAGCTTTGACAAGTTGTTTGTGTAAAACATTGGAGAGAATGATAAACAAGAGATTAGTCTGGTACTTAGAGTCCAACAACCTCATTTCAGAATATCAATCGGGTTTTCGTTCGGAACGTAGTACCAATGACAATTTAATAAGACTAGAAACATTTATACGAGATGCTTTTATTAACAAAGAACACGTAGTGGCTGTCTTTTTCGACTTGGAGAAAGCATATGATACAACATGGCGTTATGGAATATTGAAAGATCTACATAACATTGGCTTAAGAGGAAAACTTCCCAGTTTTATTGAAAGCTTTTTAGGGGAGCGCATGTTTCAGGTGCGTGTGGGGTCTACCCTGTCAGATTTCTATGATCAAGAACAGGGTGTCCCACAGGGTAGTATTCTTTCAACTACGCTATTTAACATCAAAATAAACAATATTGTACAATGTTTGGACGACAAAACTGATTGTTCATTGTATGTTGATGATTTTTGTATATGTTACCGTTCAAAACATATGAAAACAATTGAACGAAAGTTACAACAAAATTTAAAAAGAATAGAAGAATGGACTGATAAAAATGGTTTCAAGTTCTCCAAGTCGAAAACGCAGTGTGTTCATTTTTGTAAACTACGGAAGAAACACGAACATCCTTCCCTGTTTTTATACGGATCACAAATTCCTGTTGTTGAAGAAGCCAAATTTCTTGGGGTCATATTTGATCAAAAGTTATCTTTTATTCCACATATTAAATATCTTAAAGCGAAATGCTTAAAAGCTTTGAATCTTTTGAAAGTTTTAGCTCATACAAGTTGGGGAGCAGATCGGTATACTTTATTACATCTTTACCGGTCTTTAATAAGATCTAAATTAGATTATGGGTCTGTTGTTTATGGTTCTGCCAGAAAGTCCTATTTAAAATCCTTGGATACTATCCATCACCAAGGCCTTCGTCTGGCCATGGGAGCCTTCCGTACTTCTCCCGTATTAAGCCTTTATGTAGAAGCAGGTGAACCATCTTTAACCTCGCGCAGAGAGAAACTTTCTCTTCAGTATGCTATCAGACTTGCTGCAAATCCATCTAACCCGGCATCCAAAATTTCATTTCGACCTCAATTTGTAGATAAGTATGAAACAAAACCCACAGCAATCAAACCTTTTGGATTACGTATTTTACCACTGCTGGAAAATTCAGGTATCGACCTTAAAAATATTCAAAAACATGAAACCGCCGAAGTTCCATCTTGGTGTATTAAACAACCTTCTATTCTGTTCGACTTACATGATGGAAAAAAATCCGAATCAAATCCAATACTTCTCAAACAAAACTTTCAGGTACTGCAGTCACGTTACAATGATTACCAGCAAGTCTATACTGATGGTTCCAAAGAAGGAGATAAAGTTGGCTGTGCGTATGTTTCTAAAGATACGCACAAAACCATGCGCCTTCCAGATGGTTCATCTATTTTTACAGCTGAAGCCAAAGCAATAGACCTAGCTTTAGATTTTATCAGTTCTTCAACAATTCAAAAAGCAATTATATTTTCGGATTCACTTTCTGTGCTTAAGGCTTTAGACCATTCATCATCTAAAAGTCCTCAAATTCAAAAATTGATCGAAAAACATCATGAAATTTCTAAAACACACCAAATCTTGTTTTGTTGGCTTCCGAGCCATATTGGCATTGTCGGCAATGAATATGCTGACAAGAAAGCAAAGGAATCGCTCAATCTTGATCCATCTGTTTTTAAAATTCCTTTTAACAATTTTAAACCATTTATCAACAGATACATCTTGTCGGAATGGCAAGGCGAATGGGACCGTGCAATAAATAACAAACTCCATGCCATTAAACCTGTCGTTAGTACAAAATGCTCTCCTCCACAGTTTTCCAGAAAAGAGGACGTAGTATTAACACGACTGCGCATCGGCCATACTAGAGTTACTCATTCTTATATTTTTAATGGTGATGATCAGCCTTCTTGTGTAGGTTGTGATCAGCCATTCACTGTGAAACATATCTTAATTGACTGTGTTGACTTTTCACCCTCACGTATTTTATATTTCAAAGCTGACACTTTGCAACAACTGTTTCGAGATGTACCTGTTGATAATATTATTTTATTCTTAAAAGAAATTGGACTTTTTCATAAGATTTAACTGTTTCAGATTTTTATACATTATCATTCTGACTTTTTACTTTTAATATCATCATAATTATTCATGCCGTTTAACCATTAACCGTTTGACGCTTATGACCCACAAAGAGGGTTGACGCGTCGTTAAACACGAAATCATCATCATCATCCGGCACGGTCAATCGGCTGGTCGTGCCAAGCCCTAGGAATACCTTTTACTTTCTCTTCCTTGTCTTTGTATCATCCTGAATACCCACCGTTTGCTCATAAAGTCTTTTTCACAACCTTTCCATTTCTAGAAGGCGGCGGCTAAACGGACCAATCGTGCAGCTTTTTGCTTGTACGAGTATATCTTCTGTGTATCTCTAACACTTGAGGTAGGAAACCCACTCACAAAAAGTGTTCCCTTGTAGGGCTCCATGGTGGGCGGAGAGTACAGAGGACGAAACATTTGATCTTTTCATCATGGCAAAAGACAAAAAAAGAAAAAAACCTACACAAGATGACACATCAGACGCTGACATTTCTGACAACGATGACATTTCAATAACACCTGGCACTACAACTCAACATTTTCCGCGCTTCCTACTAATAGAATGTACCGAAGAAAATCAATCTATCACGTCCCTTTCACCCTTTGTGGTGCAAAAAGTAATTTCTAGCATTGCTGGTGAGCCTGAAAATATCAAGAAGTTATATAGGTCTAAACAGTTACTCGTTGAGATCAATAAAAGAGCTCATGCCGAGAATCTCTTAAAGACCACTACTTTTCATAACTTGAAAGTGAGAGTATTCCCTCATACCTCGCTGAATTCCTCAAAAGGGGTGATACGTTGCCCAGATTTGAGGAACTCCAGCGAGGAGGAGATTCTCGAGGGGACTCGGTCTCAAGGAGTAACTGCAGTTAAACGCTTCAAGATCAGAAAAAACGGCCAACTCAAAGACACAAACACTTTTGTATTTACTTTTAATTCACCAGTTTTACCTAAAACAATCAAGGTGGCATACCTTAGAGTTGACGTAGAAATTTACATCCCAAATCCGCTGCGCTGTCACGGTTGCCAAAAATATGGGCATCACGAAGATAGGTGTTCAAAGGACCCTCTTTGTGCAAACTGTGGCCAGCCAGCAAATCATACAGAACAAAATTGTAAAAATCAGCCCAGTTGCGTTAACTGTGGAGAAAAACACAGCGCCAACTCTAAGGAATGCCACGTTTGGCACAAAGAAAAAGAAATTTTAACAGTTAAATTTACAAGAAACATCTCGTTCCAAGAAGCGCGGAAAATCGTTGAGTATCCTACTCCTATTCCCGGAGTCAGCTATGCTAGCATCACGCAGTCACCCGTTAAAAAGGTACCTGTTGAAGATGCTGTCACTCAGACCGATCCGATTCCTGGTCTCAAACCTTTAGAAAAACTGAAACCTCAAAGTAAAACTGACGATCAAACGAAAAACACAAAAATTCAAACGCCACCACAGCCAATTCAAACATCACCACGGCCAATTCAATCAAATAAACAAGAAAAATTACTGAAAAACGGTACTTTAGAAATGATACAAAAAGATTTAAGAAAACAACAACAAAAACAACAAACATCTCAAAAACAACAAACATCTCAAAAACAAACATCTGACAGACAACGCAAAATTGAAAGAGACCATCTAAAACATCTGAACAGATTCGGATCACTGAGTGACAACGATATGGAGTTTACTGAAACTCCAATACCACGAAGTAGTAATAGCAGATCAATTTCACCAATAAATGCTCCAAAATAGTTTCTAGTCCTTTAAAATTCTCTCCAAAAAATGGATTTTAAACACAAAATAATACAATGGAATTGTCGAGGTCTTAAATCAAATTATAATGAACTCTTATTACTTCTTTCTTTACTAAACCCATCGGTTTTTTCTTTACAGGAAACGTTTTTAAAACCTGATGACATCATCGACATCAGAGGAGTAAATGCATATCACTTTATCTATTCTGATGGTAATAGACCATCTGGTGGCAGTTCAATTTTTGTTAAATCTTGTTTGCCACAAAGAGAGATCAAACTAGACACACAGCTACAAGCTGTGGCAGTCTCTGTTTCATTGGATAAAGAAACTACAATTTGCTCTGTATATATACCGCCTTCGTTTTCGCTAAAGCCTGAGCATCTTGAATCGTTACTAGATCAACTCCCTTCACCATATATTTAATGGTCACAACATTCTTTGGGGATGTAAAGAAAATAACAACAGAGGACTTCTTATTGAAGACTTTATTACAAAGAACGATCTCTGCTTGATGAATGATAAGTCTTTTACTTACCTTCATCCTGCGACAGGTCATTTGTCTTCCTTAGATCTCTCTTTGTGTCACCCATCTCTCTTCCTAGACTTTGACTGGTCTGTCCATGATGATCAGTGTGGAAGTGATCATTTTCCTGTTATAATTGAGAGCGTAAACGAATCAGATGAGGACTGTATTCAGAAATGGAAAATGAATAAAGCAAACTGGGAATTATTCCATAATTTATGTGACGAAGAATTATCAATTGATCACTTTAATGAATCAACTGACATTGTTTCCGATTTCACAGATTCGCTTATTAAAATATCCGAACAATGCATTCCAAAGACCTCCACAAAACCTAAGAAAAGCAAACCTTGGTTTAACAATGACTGTAAGGAAGCTATCAGAAAACGCAAACAGGTTTTAAATAAGTTCTGCAAAAGTCCGACTAAAGAAAAACTAAACGACGTTAAAGTTTTTAGAGCTAAAGCTCGGCGAACAATCCGAGCTTCAAAACGAAAATCATGGAGAGAATATGTTTCAAAACTGAACTACAAAACCCCCATTAAAAAGGTTTGGGATATGGTACGAAAAATTTCAGGAAAAACAAAGTCCTCTAGTTTTACACATTTAAATACTGAATATGACACAATAGCTTCAACAAAAAAAGATATTTCAGATACTCTTGGGCACACATTCTTGAGAAATTCATCATCGCGTAATTATTCTGACACTTTTAGAAATTTCAAAAAGGACCAAGAGAAAAGAAATCTAAACTTTAAATCCCTTAATCACGAAGAATACAACAAACCTTTTAACTTATCCGAACTCGTTGAAGCCATTGAAAAATCACATGATACGGCAACCGGCCCCGATGAAATTCATTACCAGATGCTTAAGCATCTGCCAAAAAGTCCTCTTTCAACACTTTTCTCTTTAATAATATTTGGGAAACGGGGGTCTGTCCTGAGAGCTGGCGTGTAGCTACAGTTGTACCAATTCCGAAACCAGGGAAAGATCATGCAGAACCTACAAATTATCGTCCGATAGCTTTGACAAGTTGTTTGTGTAAAACATTGGAGAGAATGATAAACAAGAGATTAGTCTGGTACTTAGAATCCAACAACCTCATTTCAGAATATCAATCGGGTTTTCGTTCGGAACGTAGTACCAACGACAATTTAATAAGACTAGAAACATTTATACGAAATGCTTTTATTAACAAAGAACACGTAGTAGCTGTCTTTTTCGACTTGGAGAAAGCATATGATACAACATGGCGATATGGAATATTAAAAGATCTCCATAACATTGGCTTAAGAGGAAAACTTCCCAATTTTATTGAAAGCTTTTTAGGGGAGCGTATGTTTCAGGTGCGTGTGGGGTCTACTCTGTCAGATTTCTACGATCAAGAACAGGGTGTCCCACAGGGTAGTATTCTTTCAACAACGCTATTTAACATCAAAATAAACAATATTGTACAATGTTTAGACGACAAAACTGATTGTTCCTTGTATGTTGACGATTTTTGTATATGTTACCGTTCAAAAAACATGAAAACAATTGAACGAAAGTTACAACAAAATTTAAAAAGAATAGAAGAATGGACTGATAAAAATGGTTTCAAGTTCTCTAAGTCGAAAACGCAGTGTGTTCATTTTTGTAAGCTACGGAAGAAACATGAACATCCTTTCTTGTTTTTATACGGATCACAAATTCCTGTTGTTGAAGAAGCCAAATTTCTTGGGGTCACATTTGATCAAAAGTTATCTTTTATTCCCCATATTAAATATCTTAAAGCGAAATGCTTAAAAACTTTGAATCTTTTGAAAGTTTTAGCCCATACAAGTTGGGGAGCAGATCGGTACACCTTATTACATCTTTACCGGTCTCTGATAAGATCTAAATTAGATTATGGGTCTGTTGTTTATGGTTCTGCCAGAAAGTCTTATTTAAAATCATTGGATACTATTCATCATCAAGGCCTTCGTTTGGCTATGGGAGCCTTCCGTACTTCTCCCGTATTAAGCCTTTATGTAGAAGCAGGTGAACCATCTTTAACCTCGCGCAGAGAGAAACTTTCTCTTCAGTATGCTATCAGACTTACTGCTAATCCATCTAACCCGGCATTCCAAATTTCATTTCCACATGAATTTGTAGATAAGTATGAAACAAAACCCACAGCAATCAAACCTTTTGGATTACGTATTTTACCACTGCTAGAAAATTCAGGTATCGACCTTAAAAAAATTCAAAAACATGAAACGGCCGAAGTTCCATCTTGGTGTATTAAAAAACCTTCTATTCTGTTCGACTTACATGATGGCAAAAAATCCGAATCAAATCCAATGCTTCTCAAACAAAACTTTCAAGTACTGCACTCACGTTACAATGATTACCAGCAAGTCTATACTGATGGTTCCAAAGAAGGAGATAAAGTTGGTTGTGCGTATGTTTCTAAAGATACGCACAAAACCATGCGCCTTCCAGATGGTTCATCTATTTTTACAGCTGAAGCCAAAGCAATAGACCTAGCTTTAGATTTTATCAGTTCTTCAACAATTCAAAAAGCAATTATATTTTCTGATTCACTTTCTGTCCTTAAGGCTTTAGACCATTCATCATCTAAAAATCCTCAAATTCAAAAATTGATCGAAAAACATCATGAAATTTCTAAAACACACCAAATCTTATTTTGTTGGCTTCCGAGCCATATTGGCATTGTCGGCAATGAATATGCTGACAAGAAAGCAAAGGAATCGCTCAATCTTGATCCATCTGTTTTTAAAATTCCTTTTGATAATTTTAAACCATTTATCAACAGATACATCTTGTCGAAATGGCAAGGCGAATGGGACCGTGCAATAAATAACAAACTTCATGCCATTAAACCTGTCGTTAGTACAAAATGCTCTCCTCCACAGTTTTCAAGAAAAGAGGACGTAGTATTAACACGACTGCGTATCGGCCATACTAGAGTTACTCATTCTTATATTTTCAATGGTTATGATCAGCCTTCTTGTGTAGGTTGTGATCAGCCATTCACTGTGAAACATATCTTAATTGACTGTGTTGACTTTTCACCCTCACGTATTTTATATTTCAAAGCTGACACTTTGCAACAACTGTTTCAAGATGTACCTGTTGATAATATTATTTTATTCTTAAAAGAAATTGGACTTTTTCATAAGATTTAACTGTTTCAGATTTTTATACATTATCATTCTGACTTTTTACTGTTAATATCATCATAATTATTCATGCTGTTTAACCATTAACCGTTTGACGCTTATGACCCACAAAGAGGGTTGACGCGTCGTTAAGCACGAAATCATCATCATCATAAAATGGTTTCAAGTTCTCCAAGTCGAAAACGCAGTGTGTTCATTTTTGTAAACTACGGAAGAAACACGAACATCCTTCCCTGTTTTTATACGGATCACAAATTCCTGTTGTTGAAGAAGCCAAATTTCTTGGGGTCATATTTGATCAAAAGTTATCTTTCATTCCCCATATTAAATATCTTAAAGCAAAATGCTTAAAAGCTTTGAATCTTTTGAAAGTTTTAGCTCATACAAGTTGGGGAGCAGATCGGTATACTTTATTACATCTTTACCGGTCTTTAATAAGATCTAAATTAGATTATGGGTCTGTTGTTTATGGTTCTGCCAGAAAGTCCTATTTAAAATCCTTGGATACTATCCATCACCAAGGCCTTCGTCTAGCCATGGGAGCCTTCCGTACTTCTCCCGTATTAAGCCTTTATGTAGAAGCAGGTGAACCATCTTTAACCTCGCGCAGAGAGAAACTTTCTCTTCAGTATGCTATTAGACTTGCTGCAAATCCATCCTACCCGGCATCCAAATTTCATTTCCACCTCAATTTGTAGATAAGTATGAAACAAAACCCACAGCAATCAAACCTTTTGGATTACGTATTTTACCACTGCTAGAAAATTCAGGTATCGACCTTAAAAATATTCAAAAACATGAAACGGCCGAAGTTCCATCTTGGTGTATTAAAAAACCTTCTATTCTGTTCGACTTACATGATGGCAAAAAATCCGAATCAAATCCAATACTTCTCAAACAAAACTTTCAGGTACTGCAGTCACGTTACAATGATTACCAGCAAGTCTATACTGATGGTTCCAAAGAAGGAGATAAAGTTGGTTGTGCGTATGTTTCTAAAGATACGCACAAAACCATGCGCCTTCCAGATGGTTCATCTATTTTTACAGCTGAAGCCAAAGCAATAGACCTAGCTTTAGATTTTATCAGTTCTTCAACAATTCAAAAAGCAATTATATTTTCTGATTCACTTTCTGTGCTTAAGGCTTTAGACCATTCGTCATCTAAAAATCCTCAAATTCAAAAATTGATCGAAAGGCAACATGAAATTTCTAAAACACACCAAATCTTATTTTGTTGGCTTCCGAGCCATATTGGCATTGTCGGCAATGAATATGCTGACAAGAAAGCAAAGGAATCGCTCAACCTTGATCCATCTGTTTTTAAAATTCCCTTTAATAATTTTAAACCATTTATCAACAGATACATCTTGTCGGAATGGCAAGGCGAATGGGACCGTGCAATAAATAACAAACTCCATGCCATTAAACCTGTCGTTAGTACAAAATGCTCTCCTCCACAGTTTTCCAGAAAAGAGGACGTAGTATTAACGCGACTGCGCATCGGCCATACTAGAGTTACTCATTCTTATATTTTTAATGGTGATGATCAGCCTTCTTGTGTAGGTTGTGATCAGCCATTCACTGTGAAACATATCTTAATTGACTGTGTTGACTTTTCACCCTCACGTATTTTATATTTCAAAGCTGACACTTTGCAACAACTGTTTCGAGATGTACCTGTTGATAATATTATTTTATTCTTAAAAAAAATTGGACTTTTTCATAAGATTTAACTGTTTCAGATTTTTATACATTATCATTCTGACTTTTTACTTTTAATATCATCATAATTATTCTTGCCGTTTAACCATTAACCGTTTGACGCTTATGACCCACAAAGAGGGTTGACGCGTCGTTAAACACGAAATCATCATCATCATCATCTGTTCATGATGATCAGTGCGGAAGTGATCACTTCCCTGTTTTAATTGAGAGTATAAACGAACCAGATGAGGACTGTAACCAGAAATGGAAAATGAATAAAGCCGACTGGGAATTATTCCATAATTTATGTGAAGAAGAGTTATCAATTGATCATTTTAATGAATCATCCGACATTGTTTCTGATTTCACAGATACACTTATTAACATATCAGAACAATGCATTCCAAAGACCTCCACAAATACTAAGAAAAGCAAGCCTTGGTTTAATAATGACTGTAAAGAAGCTATTAAAAAGCGTAAACAGGCTCTAAATAAGTTCTGCAAAAATCCCACTTCAGAAAAGCTCAACGACGTAAAAGTTTTTAGAGCTAAAGCTCGGCGAACAATCCGAGCTTCCAAACGAAAGTCATGGAGAGAATATGTCTCCAAATTGAACTATAAAACCCCCATTAAAAAGGTTTGGGATATGGTACGAAAAATTTCAGGAAAAACAAAGTCTTCTAGTTTTACACATTTAAATACTGAATTTGACACAATAGCTTCAACAAAAAAAGATATTTCAGATACTCTTGGGCACACATTCTTGAGAAATTCATCATCGCGTAATTATTCTAACACTTTTAGAAATTTCAAAAAGGACCAAGAGAAAAGAAATCTAAACTTTAAATCACTTAATCACGAAGAATACAACAAACCTTTTAACTTATCCGAACTCGTTGAAGCCATTGAAAAATCACATGATACGGCAACCGGCCCCGATGAAATTCATTATCAGATGCTTAAGCATCTGCCAAAAAGTTCTCTTACAACACTTTTAGATATCTTTAATAATATTTGGGAAACGGGGGTCTGTCCTGAGAGCTGGCGTGTAGCTACAGTTGTACCAATTCCGAAACCAGGGAAAGATCATGCAGAACCTACAAATTATCGTCCGATAGCTTTGACAAGTTGTTTGTGTAAAACATTGGAGAGAATGATAAACAAGAGATTAGTCTGGTACTTAGAGTCCAACAACCTCATTTCAGAATATCAATCGGGCTTTCGTTCGGAACGTAGTACCAATGACAATTTAATAAGACTAGAAACATTTATACGAGATGCTTTTGTTAACAAAGAACACGTAGTAGCTGTCTTTTTCGACTTGGAGAAAGCATATGATACAACATGGCGTTATGGAATATTGAAAGATCTACATAACATTGGCTTAAGAGGAAAACTTCCCAGTTTTATTGAAAGCTTTTTAGGGGAGCGCATGTTTCAGGTGCGTGTGGGGTCTACCGTGTCAGATTTCTATGATCAAGAACAGGGTGTCCCACAGGGTAGTATTCTTTCAACTACGCTATTTAACATCAAAATAAACAATATTGTACAATGTTTGGACGACAAAACTGATTGTTCATTGTATGTTGAGGATTTTTGTATATGTTACCGTTCAAAAAATATGAAAACAATTGAACGATAGTTACAACAAAATTTAAAAAGAATAGAAGAATGGACTGATAAAAATGGTTTCAAGTTCTCCAAGTCGAAAACGCAGTGTGTTCATTTTTGTAAACTACGGAAGAAACACGAACATCCTTCCCTGTTTTTATACGGATCACAAATTCCTGTTGTTGAAGAAGCCAAATTTCTTGGGGTCATATTTGATCAAAAGTTATCTTTTATTCCCCATATTAAATATCTTAAAGCGAAATGCTTAAAAGCTTTGAATCTTTTGAAAGTTTTAGCTCATACAAGTTGGGGAGCAGATCGGTATACTTTATTACATCTTTACCGGTCTTTAATAAGATCTAAATTAGATTATGGGTCTGTTGTTTATGGTTCTGCCAGAAAGTCCTATTTAAAATCCTTGGATACTATCCATCACCAAGGCCTTCGTCTGGCCATGGGAGCCTTCCGTACTTCTCCCGTATTAAGCCTTTATGTAGAAGCAGGTGAACCATCTTTAACCTCGCGCAGAGAGAAACTTTCTCTTCAGTATGCTATTAGACTTGCTGCAAATCCATCTAACCCGGCATCCAAAATTTCATTTCGACCTCAATTTGTAGAAAGGTATGAAACTAAACCCACAGCAATTAAACCTTTTGGATTACGTATTTTACCACTGCTGGAAAATGCAGGTATCGACCTTAAAAATATTCAAAAACATGAAACCGCCGAAGTTCCATCTTGGTGTATTAAACAACCTTCTATTCTGTTCGACTTACATGATGGCAAAAAATCCGAATCAAATCCGATACTTCTCAAACAAAACTTTCAGGTACTGCAATCACGTTACGATGATTACCAGCAAGTCTATACTGATGGTTCCAAAGAAGGAGATAAAGTTGGTTGTGCGTATGTTTCTAAAGATACGCACAAAACCATGCGCCTTCCAGATGGTTCATCTATTTTCACAGCTGAAGCCAAAGCAATAGACCTAGCTTTAGATTTTATCAGTTCTTCAACAATTCAAAAAGCAATTATATTTTCTGATTCACTTTCTGTGCTTAAGGCTTTAGACCATTCATCATCTAAAAATCCTCAAATTCAAAAATTGATCGAAAAACATCATGAAATTTCTAAAACACACCAAATCTTGTTTTGTTGGCTTCCGAGCCATATTGGCATTGTCGGCAATGAATATGCTGACAAGAAAGCAAAGGAATCGCTCAATCTTGATCCATCTGTTTTTAAAATTCCTTTTAATAATTTTAAACCATTTATCAATAGATACATCTTGTCGGAATGGCAAGGCGAATGGGACCGTGCAATAAATAACAAACTCCATGCCATTAAACCTGTCGTTAGTACAAAATGCTCTCCTCCACAGTTTTCCAGAAAAGAGGACGTAGTATTAACACGACTGCGCATCGGCCATACTAGAGTTACTCATTCTTATATTTTTAATGGTGATGATCAGCCTTCTTGTGTAGGTTGTGATCAGCCATTCACTGTGAAACATATCTTAATTGACTGTGTTGACTTTTCACCCTCACGTATTTTATATTTCAAAGCTGACACTTTGCAACAACTGTTTCGAGATGTACCTGTTGATAACATTATTTTATTCTTAAAAGAAATTGGTCTTTTTCATAAGATTTAACTGTTTCAGATTTTTATACGTTATCATTCTGACTTGTTACTTTTAATATCATCATAATTATTCATGCCGTTTAACCATTAACCGACTGACGCTTATGACCCACCAAGAGGGTTGACGCGTCGTTAAACACGAAATCATCATCATCATCTCTTCATAAAATGGATTTAAAACACAAAATAATACAATGGAATTGTCGAAGTCTTAAATCAAATTATAATGAACTCTTATTACTTATTTCGTTATTAAACCTCTCCATTGCCGGACACCCTAAGAGTATAAAACAACTCAAATCGGGTGATCATCTCTTGGAAGTCGAGAGAAAACAGCAAGTGGGAAGCCTGCTAAACACAAACAAACTCTTTGATCTAAAAGTTAAAATCTCTTTACATAACACGCTCAATTCATCTAAGGGAGTGATTCGCAGCCCAGAACTGCGTCTTTGTTCAGATGAAGAGATAGTCGATAACTTGAAGGATCAGGGAGTTGTTGGTGTTCGTAACATTCAAGTTCGTAGAAATGGTGTACTAAAACCAACAGCAACTTATGTGTTGACTTTTAATACACCAATTCTACCCAAGAAAATCAACGTAGCATATCTTTCCATTAACGTAGAGGTATACATCCCAAACCCTCTTAGATGTTACTCTTGTCAGGCGTTTGGCCATCACGAAAGCAGATGTCAGAGGAAAAAAAATCTGTCCTAATTGTGGTGAAGAAAAGCATGTTGATAATCACCTCAACTGCAAAAATGAACCCAAATGCGTAAATTGTGATGGCAAACATGCTGTTTTCTCCCGAGACTGTCCGGCGTGGAAAAAAGAAAAAGAAATACTCACCGTCAAATACCAAAGGGGGATAACATTCCCAGAAGCGCGGAAAATTGTCGAAGAGCGATACATAACACCAACCACCAGTTTCGCCAGCATCACAAAGGGTGCTGGTGTAAATGTACCAGCTCCGCAACACAGACTGCTGAATCATACATAGCTGAACTGAAAAAATCTGGTGCATGGAGTAAACCCACTCCAGCACCACAAAGTTCAACCAATTTATCAAATGGCGCAATCCAGGTTGCTCCGATTCGGTCGACAGCGACCGTACCGAAGCCAGCGCCGAATGTTAAAGAGAAACCCGACTCAGGTCGAACTAATAAGGGATCGGAAGATCCGATCAAAAAACATCAATTGTCTCAAAGACAAACAGACAGACAACGTAAAATGGAAAGAGACAATATAAAATTTCAGAACAGATTCGGATCTTTGAGTGACAGTGATATGGAGTTGACTGAAACTCCATCATCACCAAGTGGCAATGACAGATCGAGGTCAGCCACACCGCGAGCTGGTGGTAGCAGATCTATATCATCAATTGCACCTCCATAATGGTTTCTAGTCTTTTAAATATCTCTCCATAAAATGGATTTAAAACACAAAATAATGCAATGGAATTATCGAGGTCTTAAATCGAATTATAATGAATAAAAATCAAAAATGAGTTCCTTTAAGAGCAATGAAAACATTCATAAGAAAGAAGATGGGTCAACTCTTATTACTTATTTCGTTACTAAACCCATCGGTATTTTGTTTGCAAGAAACTTTTTAAAAACTGATGACAACATAGATGTCAGGGGTTTCAATACATACAACTATATCTATTCTGATGGTAACAAACCATCTGGTGGCAGTTCAATTTTTGTAAAATCATGTTTACCACAAAGAGAGATCAAATTAAAAACAGACCTACAAGCTATAGCAGTATCGGTTTCTCTGGATAAAGAAACTACAATTTGCTCTCTATATATTCCACCCTCATTTTCTTTAAAGCCCGAACACCTTGACTCATTTCTTAGTCAACTTCCATCGCCATATCTTTTAGTTGGCGACTTCAATGGTCACAATCTTCTATGGGGCTGTAAAGATATCAATAACAGAGGAGCACTTGTCGAAGATTTTATTGCAAAGAGCGATCTTTGCTTGATGAATGATAAATCTTATACTTACCTTCACCCTGCGACAGGTCATTTGTCTTCTTTAGATCTCTCTTTGTGTCACCCATCTCTCTTCTTGGACTATGACTGGTCTGATCATGATGATCAGTGCGGAAGTGATCACTTCCCTGTTATAATTGAGAGCGTAAACGAACCAGATGAGGACTCTAACCAGAAATGGAAAATGAATAAAGCCGACTGGGAATTATTCCGTAATTTATGTGAAGAAGAGTTATCAGTTGAGCATTTAAATGAATCATCTGACATTGTTTCTGATTTCACAGATACACTAATTAATATATCAGAACAATGCATTCCAAAGACCTCCACAAATACTAAGAAAAGCAAGCCTTGGTTTAATAATGACTGTAAAGAAGCTATTCAAAAGCGCAAACAGGCTCTAAATAAGTTCTGCAAAAGTCCCACTTCAGAAAAGCTAAACGACTTAAAAGTTTTTAGAGCTAAAGCTCGGCGAACAATCCGAGCTTCAAAGCGAAAGTCATGGAGAGAATATGTCTCCAAATTGAACTACAAAACCCCCATTAAAAAGGTTTGGGATATCGTACGAAAAATTTCAGGAACAACAAAGTCCTCTAGTTTTACACATTTAAATACTGAATTTGACACAATAGCTTCAACAAAAAAAGATATTTCAGATACTCTTGGGAGCACATTCTTGAGAAATTCATCATCGCGTAATTATTCTGACACTTTTAGAAATTTCAAAAAGGACCAGGAGAAAAGAAAACTTAACTTCAAATCCCTTAATCACGAAGAATACAACACACTTTTTAACTTATCCGAACTAGTTGAAGCCATTGAAAAATCACATGATACGGCAACCGGCCCCGATGAAATTCATTATCAGATGCTTAAGCATCTGCCAAAAAGTTCTCTTACAACACTTTTAGATATCTTTAATAATATTTGGGAAACGGGGGTCTGTCCTGAGAGCTGGCGTGTAGCTACAGTTGTACCAATTCCGAAACCAGGGAAAGCTCATGCAGAGCCTACAAATTATCGTCCGATAGCTTTGACAAGTTGTTTGTGTAAAACATTGGAGAGAATGATAAACAAGAGATTAGTCTGGTACTTAGAGTCCAACAACCTCATTTCAGAATATCAATCGGGTTTTCGTTCGGAACGTAGTACCAATGACAATTTAATAAGACAAGAAACATTTTTACGATATGCTTTTATTAACAAAGAACACGTAGTAGCTGTCTTTTTCGACTTGGAGAAAGCATATGATACAACATGGCGTTATGGTATATTGAAAGATCTCCATAACATTGGCTTAAGAGGAAAACTTCCCAGTTTTATTGAAAGCTTTTTAGGGGAGCGCATGTTTCAGGTGCGTGTGGGGTCTACCGTGTCAGATTTCTATGATCAGGAGCAGGGTGTCCCACAGGGTAATATTCTTTCAACTACGCTATTTAACATCAAAACAAACAATATTGTACAATGTTTGGACGACAAAACTGATTGTTCCTTGTACGTTGGCGATTTCTGTATATGTTACCGTTCAAAAACATATGAAAACAATTGAACGAAAGTTGCAACAAAATTTAAAACGAATAGAAGAATGGACTGATAAAAATGGTTTCAAGTTCTCCAAAGTAGAAGTAAAACAAAGATCAGGAATTGATACAATTAACTTACTCCATCCATAAAAGACACCAAAGGGAAAGAAATACAAACATTAAGCGACCAGACCATAATGGAAACCTAAACAAAGGAAGGCCATATGGACAGTTACTTTCCCACAAAATGGCCATATGGCCATCCAAAATTAAAAGACACAAGTGATACACACAGTAAGTAACAAACAACAACATAAATAAATCGCCACAGAAGAGCCGCCTTGGAACGGTCAGTGGAAGATTTCCACTGGGGGGCTTAAATCGATTTTACGTGGCCACAATCCTCGCCCTTACTTCCGTCGCGATTTAGACAAATAATTTGTTCAGTCCGCATGAAGGCCTCCTAACTCATCAGTGCAACATCTCCGTGAACACAGAAATAAAAGAACCACAGAGGTGAGACAACGGTGAGGACTCGACAGCAAGAAACCACTGAAATGCTGGAGCAAAAGAAAACCAACAGTAAGACTCCGCTGAGCCCGACCAGAGTCGAAAACGCAGTGTGTTCATTTTTGTAAGCTACGGAAGAAACACGAACATCCTTCCTTGTTCTTATACGGATCACAAATTCCTGTTGTTGAAGAAGCCAAATTTCTTGGGGTCATGTTTGATCAAAAGTTATCTTTTATTCCCCATATTAAATATCTTAAAGCGAAATGCTTAAAAGCTTTTAATCTTTTGAAAGTTTTAGCCCATACAAGTTGGGGAGCAGATCGGTATACTTTATTACATCTTTACCGGTCGGGCTCAGCGGAGTCTAACTGTTGGTTTTCTTTTGCTCCAGCATTTCAGTGGTTTCTTGCTGTCGAGTCCCTCCGTTGTCTCACCTCTGTGGTTCTTTGATTTTTGTGTTCACGGAGATGTTGCACTGATGAGTTAGGAGGCCTTCATGCGGACTGAACAAATTATTTGTCTAAATCGCGACGGAAGTAAGGGCGAGGATTGTGGCCACGTAAAGTCGATTTAAGCCCCCCAGTGGAAATCTTCCACTGACCGTTTCAAGGCGGCTCTTCTGTGGCGATTTATTTATGTTGTTGTTTGTTACTTACTGTGTGTATCACTTGTGTCTTTTGGTTTTGGATGGCCATATGGCCATTTTGTGGGAAAGTAACTGTCCATATGGCCTTCCTTTGTTTAGGTTTCCATTATGGTCTGGTCGCTTAATGTTTGTATTTCTTTCCCTTTGGTGTCTTTTATGGGTGGAGTAAGTTAATTGTATCGATTCCAGATCTTTGTTTTACTTCTACTTTTAATAAGATCTAAATTAGATTATGGGTCTGTTTATGGTTTTGCCAGAAAGTCCTATTTAAAATCATTGGATACTATCCATCACCAAGGCCTTCGTCTGGCTATGGGAGCCTTTCGTACTTCACCCGTATTAAGCCTTTATGTAGAAGCAGGTGAACCATCTTTAACTTCGCGCAGAGAGAAACTTTCTCTTCAGTATGCTATTAGACTTGCTGCTAATCCATCTAACCCGGCATTCAGAATTTCATTTCCACCTCAATTTGTGGATAAGTATGAAACTAAACCCACAGCAATCAAACCTTTTGGATTACGTATTTTACCACTACTAGAAAATTCAGGTATCGACCTTAAAAATATTCAAAAACATGAAACCGCCGAAGTTCCATCTTGGTGTATTGGTGTATTAAACAACCTTCTATTCTGCTCGACTTACATGATGGCAAAAAATCTGAATCAAGTCCGATACTTCTCAAACAAAACTTTCAGGTACTGCAGTCACGTTACAATGATTACCAGCAAAGTAGAAGTAAAACAAAGATCCGGAATTGATACAATTAACTTACTCCATCCATAAAAGACACCAAAGGGAAAGAAATACAAACATTAAGCGACCAGACCATAATGGAAACCTAAACAAAGGAAGGCCATATGGACAGTTACTTTCCCACAAAATGGCCATCCAAAATTAAAAGACACAAGCGACACACACAGTAAGTAACAAACAACAACATAAATAAATCGCCACAGAAGAGCCGCCTTGGAAGTCTATACTGATGGTTCCAAAGAAGGAGATAAAGTTGGTTGTGCGTATGTTTCTAAAGATACGCACTAAACCTTGCGCCTTCCAGATGGTTCATCTATTTTTACAGCTGAAGCCAAAGCAATAGACCTAGCTTCAGATTTTATCAGTTCTTCAACAATTCAAAAAGCAATTATATTTTCTGATTCACTTTCTGTGCTTAAGGCTTTAGACCATTCATCATCTAAAATTCCTCAAATACAAAAACATCATGAAATTTCTCAAACGCACCAAATCTTGTTTTGTTGGCTTCCGAGCCATATTGGCATTGTCGGCAATGAGTTTGCTGACAGGAAAGCAAAGGAATCGCTCAACCTTGATCCGTCTGTTTTTAAAATTCCTTTTAAT
Source organism: Lucinisca nassula (assembly GCA_963580285.1). Taxonomy (NCBI): domain Eukaryota; kingdom Metazoa; phylum Mollusca; class Bivalvia; order Lucinida; family Lucinidae; genus Lucinisca; species Lucinisca nassula. The sequence goes on along the minus strand of OY757025.1, from coordinate 68,792,606 downwards.
AATTTTAAACCATTTATCAACAGATACATCTTGTCGGAATGGCAAGGCGAATGGGACCGTGCAATAAATAACAAACTCCATGCCATAAAACCTGTCGTTGGAACAAAATGCTCTCCTCCACAGTTTTCCAGGAAAGAGGATGTAGTATTAACACGACTGCGCATTGGCCATACTAGAGTTACTCATTCTTTTATTTTAAATGGTGATGAACAGCCTTCCTGTGTAGGCTGTGATCAGCCATTCACTGTGAAACACATTTTAATTGAATGTGTAGACTTTTCACAGTCCCGTAACTTATACTTCAACGCTGACACTTTGCAACAATTGTTTCAAGATGTACCTTTTGAAAATATTATTTTATTCTTAAAAGATATTGGACTTTTTCATAAGATCTAACTGTTTCAGAATTTTATACATATCATACTTACTATTTTACTTTTAATATCCTCATAATTCTTCATGCCATTTAACCATTGACCGCTTGACGCTTATGACCCACAAAGAGGGTTGACGCGTCGTTAAACACGAAATCATCATCATAATAATCCATGACCTCAGTTCAGCTTGCTAGTTGACGGCCCCGAAGGCTCATTATGCCTTCCCGATATACAGACATTTTCCGCACTATACGCAATCCTCACCTACCCTAGTTTTGGAGCGGTGCGTTTAGATATTCCAGATATTTTCCAGCTCATTTGGGAGCCTTTGTTTGAGTTCGATTTTGTAGCGGTGTGTTTATGAATCGCACTGGCACAATGGCAATACACAGCGACACCATCTTGTCGTTCGCAAAAATTTATGTTTATTCGCCCGATAAGGGCTTTTCGTACCACTTTTAATGTAAATTTGTTAAATTTTCACCTTTTAAAACTGTTTTGTTTATCTATGTGTGTGTGAATTTGAAAACTCTGATGAAGGCGTAAAGCTGAAAGCGCTTAGTTGAAAAAAAAAATTGCATCGTTAAATGATTAAATCCCCATTTATAATTCCATCAAATCATTTTTGCATCCTTTCGGATACGGTGCTACGATAGAGAATTTTGTTTGGTGTTTTGCCACATATCTCCTATTATTTAACTCTTGCATACACCTTGCATCATTCAGATCCAAAATTCACGACTTTTGTATACAAGTTCAGTGTTTCGCTTTTTTCATTTTTCTTGTCTTTGTTTCTTCTACAGTGTTCATCAGTGTTCAATTTAAGCATGTTTCCTTATTTGGACACCCCATCCTCTGAGCAATCGCTCAGCTCCAAGACTCTTAAAAAGACTCGATTCACACATCACTGTCCCCCAGGTATTAGACTTCCTGCCTTGCCGTGGCCCTGGGGGCTCAATTCCCACTGGGCACATTGCCGCTGCGGTCTCTGTGCCCACTGGGAAGAGCTAAAGGAAGTACCACCCGTTTGCCGTGGGTGGCGTCCTGTAAGCCGGAAGAAGGGATCCTGGAGGTTGAGGGTTACCTGAGGTGGCGATGCTTAAGGTGCCCAACACGCCTCTTTGGCCTGGCTTTTCGGTGTAGACGGCTGGCCGTGCGGTCCGGCACGGTAAATCGGCTGGTCACGCCGAGCCCTAGAGATACCGCTTTGCTTTCTCTTCAACTCTTTTTGTATCTTTCCTGATACCAACCATATGCCCATTTACCTTACCCTTTTCTGTCTTTTTATCTCTGGAAGGCGGTGGCTTAACGGATCAATCGTGTAGGCATTTTGTTTATACGAGTATATCTCACGTGTATCTCTAACACCTGCGAGTTGGATAACCACTCCATTATGGTGTTCCCTTGAAGGGCTCCACGGAGGGCGGAGAGCACTTGGGACAAAATTAGATTTTTTTTTCTTATGGCTAATGGAAAAAAAAACAGGTATTAGACTTCCTGCCTTGCCGTGGCCCTGGGGGGCTCAATTCCCACTGGGCACATTGCCGCTGTGGTCTTTGTGCCCACTGGGAAGAGCTAAAGGAAGTACCACCCGTTTGCCGTGAGTGGCGTCCTGTAAGCCGGAAGAAGGGATCCTGGAGGTTGAGGGTTACCTGAGGTGGCGGTGCTTCAGGTACCCAACACGCCTCTTTGGCCTGGCTTTTCGGTGTAGACGGGTGGCCGTGCGGTCCGGCACGGTCAATCGGCTGGTCACACCGAGCCCTAGAGATACCGCTTTGCTTTCTCTTCAACTCTTTTTGTATCTTTCCTGATACCAACCATATGCCCATTTACCTTACCCTTTTCTGTCTTTTTATCTCTGGGAGGCGGTGGCTTAACGGATCAATCGTGTAGGCATTTTGTTTATACGAGTATATCTCACGTGTATCTCTAACACCTGCGAGTTGGATAACCACTCCATTATGGTGTTCCCTTGAAGGGCTCCACGGAGGGCGGAGAGCACTTGGGACGAAACAAGAATTTTTTTCTTATGGCTAATGGAAAAAAACATAACCGCAAATCACCTAACCACAACGCACCTAAACGTAAAAAAACAAGAGGATTCATCCGAATCGGATGAACACAGTCAACAATCAAGTCAGCAGTCAAGTCAGCAATCTAGTCAGCAGTCTGCTGAACCCAATTTTGACAATGTTCCGCGTTTCTTGGTCGTTACGTCGCTTGACGATACACGAACTGTATCTAGCCTTTCCCCCTTCGTCATCGAGAAAAGTATTCTCTCCATTGCCGGACACCCTAAGAGTATAAAACGACTCAAATCGGGTGATCTTCTCTTGGAAGTCGAGAGAAAACAGCGAGTGGTAAGCCTGCTTAACACCAACAAGCTCTTTGATCTTAAAGTTAAAGTCTCGTTACATAACACGCTCAATTCATCTAAGGGAGTGATTCGCAGCCCAGAACTGCGTCCTTGTTCAGATGAAGAGATAGTCGATAACTTGAAAGATCCGGGAGTTGTTGGTGTTCGTAACATTAAAGTCCGTAGAAGTGGTGTACTAAAACCAACAGCAACTTATGATGTTGTGCCGTGTGGCGGCCGTAAAACGTCTCCCCGTACATCATCATAGTGCAGATTATATTTTCTTGTCCTTTGGGATCATTGAGTTCATTGGTATCATTTTGAAAATGGAGTTCTGCTTAAGCCGGTGCTAGAGGTCGTGGCCGGTGTTGCACATTTCAGTACTGTTCATGAACAGACTCAATAAAACCGAGTCTGCTATTTTCTTTTAATTGGTGTATTCCTTGCTTCCAAAGGATCTAAGTTCAGAACTTATTTATGTGTTGACTTTTAATACACCAATTCTACCCAAGAAAATCAAAGTAGCATATCTTTCCATTAACGTAGAGGTATACATCCAAAACCCTCTTAGATGTTACTCTTGTCAGGCTTTTGGCCATCACGAAAGCAGATGTCTGAGAAAAAAACTCTGTCCTAATTGTGGTGAAGAAAAGCATGTTGATAATCACCTGAACTGCAAAAATGAACCAAAATGCGTAAATTGTGATGGCAAACATGCTGTTTTCTCCCGAGACTGTCCGGCGTGGAAAAAAGAAATACTCACCGTCAAATACCAGAGGGGGATAACATTCCAAGAAGCGCGGAAAATTGTCGACGAGCGATACATAACCCCAACCACCAGTTTCGCCAGCATCACAAAGGGTGCTGGTGTAAAATGTACCAGCTCCGCAACACAGACTGCTGAATCATACATAGCTGAATTGAAAAAATCTGGTGCATGGAGTAAACCCACTCCAGCACCACAAAGTTCAACCAATTTATCAAATGGCGCAATCCAGGTTGCTTCGGATCGGTCGACAGCGACCGTACCGAAGCCAGCGCCGAATGTAAAAGAGAAACTCGACTCAGGTCGAACTAATAAGGGATCAGAAGATCCGATCAAAAAACATCAATTGTCTCAAAGACAAACAGACAGACAACGTAAAATGGAAAGAGACAATATAAAATTACAGAACAGATTCAGATCTTTCAACAAGAGACAATATAAAATTTCAGAACAGATTCAGATCTTTCAATGAAACTCCATCATCACCAAGTGGCAATAACAGATCGAGGTCAGCAACACCACGAGGTGGTGGTAGCAGAGCTATATCACCAATTGCAGCTCCATAATAGTTTCTAGTTTAATCTCTTCATAAAATGGATTTAAAACACAAAATAATACAATGGAATTGTCGAAGTCTTAAATCAAATTATAATGAACTCTTATTACTTATTTCGTTATTAAACCTCTCCATTGCCGGACACCCTAAGAGTATAAAACAACTCAAATCGGGTGATCATCTCTTGGAAGTCGAGAGAAAACAGCAAGTGGGAAGCCTGCTAAACACAAACAAACTCTTTGATCTAAAAGTTAAAATCTCTTTACATAACACGCTCAATTCATCTAAGGGAGTGATTCGCAGCCCAGAACTGCGTCTTTGTTCAGATGAAGAGATAGTCGATAACTTGAAGGATCAGGGAGTTGTTGGTGTTCGTAACATTCAAGTTCGTAGAAATGGTGTACTAAAACCAACAGCAACTTATGTGTTGACTTTTAATACACCAATTCTACCCAAGAAAATCAACGTAGCATATCTTTCCATTAACGTAGAGGTATACATCCCAAACCCTCTTAGATGTTACTCTTGTCAGGCGTTTGGCCATCACGAAAGCAGATGTCAGAGGAAAAAAAATCTGTCCTAATTGTGGTGAAGAAAAGCATGTTGATAATCACCTCAACTGCAAAAATGAACCCAAATGCGTAAATTGTGATGGCAAACATTCTCCCGAGACTGTCCGGCGTGGAAAAAAAGAAAAAGAAATACTCACCGTCAAACACCAAAGGGGGATAACATTCCAAGAAGCGCGGAAAATTGTCGAAGAGCGATACATAACACCAACCACCAGTTTCGCCAGCATCACAAAGGGTGCTGGTGTAAATGTACCAGCTCCGCAACACAGACTGCTGAATCATACATAGCTGAACTGAAAAAATCTGGTGCATGGAGTAAACCCACTCCAGCACCACAAAGTTCAACCAATTTATCAAATGGCGCAATCCAGGTTGCTCCGATTCGGTCGACAGCGACCGTACCGAAGCCAGCGCCGAATGTTAAAGAGAAACCCGACTCAGGTCGAACTAATAAGGGATCGGAAGATCCGATCAAAAAACATCAATTGTCTCAAAGACAAACAGACAGACAACGTAAAATGGAAAGAGACAATATAAAATTTCAGAACAGATTCGGATCTTTGAGTGACAGTGATATGGAGTTGACTGAAACTCCATCATCACCAAGTGGCAATGACAGATCGAGGTCAGCCACACCGCGAGCTGGTGGTAGCAGATCCATATCACCAATTGCACCTCCATAATGGTTTCTAGTCTTTTAAATATCTCTCCATAAAATGGATTTAAAACACAAAATAATGCAATGGAATTATCGAGGTCTTAAATCGAATTATAATGAATAAAAATCAAAAATGAGTTCCTTTAAGAGCAATGAAAACATTCATAAGAAAGAAGATGGGTCAACTCTTATTACTTATTTCGTTACTAAACCCATCGGTGTTTTGTTTGCAAGAAACTTTTTTAAAAACTGATGACAACATAGATGTCAGGGGTTTCAATACATACAACTATATCTATTCTGATGGTAACAAACCATCTGGTGGCAGTTCAATTTTTGTAAAATCATGTTTACCACAAAGAGAGATCAAATTAAAAACAGACCTACAAGCTATAGCAGTATCGGTTTCTCTGGATAAAGAAACTACAATTTGCTCTCTATATATCCCACCCTCATTTTCTTTAAAGCCCGAACACCTTGACTCATTTCTTAGTCAACTTCCATCGCCATATCTTTTAGTTGGCGACTTCAATGGTCACAATCTTCTATGGGGCTGTAAAGATATCAATAACAGAGGAGCACTTGTCGAAGATTTTATTGCAAAGAGCGATCTTTGCTTGATGAATGATAAATCTTATACTTACCTTCACCCTGCGACAGGTCATTTGTCTTCTTTAGATCTCTCTTTGTGTCACCCATCTCTCTTCTTGGACTATGACTGGTCTGATCATGATGATCAGTGCGGAAGTGATCACTTCCCTGTTATAATTGAGAGCGTAAACGAACCAGATGAGGACTCTAACCAGAAATGGAAAATGAATAAAGCCGACTGGGAATTATTCCGTAATTTATGTGAAGAAGAGTTATCAGTTGAGCATTTAAATGAATCATCTGACATTGTTTCTGATTTCACAGATACACTAATTAATATATCAGAACAATGCATTCCAAAGACCTCCACAAATACTAAGAAAAGCAAGCCTTGGTTTAATAATGACTGTAAAGAAGCTATTCAAAAGCGCAAACAGGCTCTAAATAAGTTCTGCAAAAGTCCCACTTCAGAAAAGCTAAACGACTTAAAAGTTTTTAGAGGTAAAGCTCGGCGAACAATCCGAGCTTCAAAACGAAAGTCATGGAGAGAATATGTCTCCAAATTGAACTACAAAACCCCCATTAAAAAGGTTTGGGATATCGTACGAAAAATTTCAGGAACAACAAAGTCCTCTAGTTTTACACATTTAAATACTGAATTTGACACAATAGCTTCAACAAAAAAAGATATTTCAGATACTCTTGGGAGCACATTCTTGAGAAATTCATCATCGCGTAATTATTCTGACACTTTTAGAAATTTCAAAAAGGACCAGGAGAAAAGAAAACTTAACTTCAAATCCCTTAATCACGAAGAATACAACACACCTTTTAACTTATCCGAACTAGTTGAAGCCATTGAAAAATCACATGATACGGCAACCGGCCCCGATGAAATTCATTATCAGATGCTTAAGCATCTGCCAAAAAGTTCTCTTACAACACTTTTAGATATCTTTAATAATATTTGGGAAACGGGGTCTGTCCTGAGAGCTGGCGTGTAGCTACAGTTGTACCAATTCCGAAACCAGGGAAAGATCATGCAGAGCCTACAAATTATCGTCCGATAGCTTTGACAAGTTGTTTGTGTAAAACATTGGAGAGAATGATAAACAAGAGATTAGTCTGGTACTTAGAGTCCAACAACCTCATTTCAGAATATCAATCGGGTTTTCGTTCGGAACGTAGTACCAATGACAATTTAATAAGACAAGAAACATTTTTACGAGATGCTTTTATTAACAAAGAACACGTAGTAGCTGTCTTTTTCGACTTGGAGAAAGCATATGATACAACATGGCGTTATGGTATATTGAAAGATCTCCATAACATCTGCTTAAGAGGAAAACTTCCCAGTTTTATTGAAAGCTTTTTAGGGGAGCGCATGTTTCAGGTGCGTGTGGGGTCTACCGTGTCAGATTTCTATGATCAGGAGCAGGGTGTCCCACAGGGTAATATTCTTTCAACTACGCTATTTAACATCAAAACAAACAATATTGTACAATGTTTGGACGACAAAACTGATTGTTCCTTGTACGTTGGCGTTTTCTGTATATGTTACCGTTCAAAAAATATGAAAACAATTGAACGAAAGTTGCAACACAATTAAAAACGAATAGAAGAATGGACTGATAAAAATGGTTTCAAGTTCTCCAAAGTAGAAGTAAAACAAAGATCAGGAATTGATACAATTAACTTACTCCATCCATAAAAGACACCAAAGGGAAAGAAATACAAAAATTAAGCGACCAGACCATAATGGAAACCTAAACAAAGGAAGGCCATATGGACAGTTACTTTCCCACAAAATGGCCATATGGCCATCCAAAATTAAAAGACACAAGTGATACACACAGTAAGTAACAAACAACAACATAAATAAATCGCCACAGAAGAGCCGCCTTGGAACGGTCAGTGGAAGATTTCCACTGGGGGGCTTAAATCGATTTTACGTGGCCACAATCCTCGCCCTTACTTCCGTCGCGATTTAGACAAATAATTTGTTCAGTCCGCATGAAGGCCTCCTAACTCATCAGTGCAACATCTCCGTGAACACAGAAATAAAAGAACCACAGAGGTGAGACAACGGTGAGGACTCGACAGCAAGAAACCACTGAAATGCTGGAGCAAAAGAAAACCAACAGTAAGACTCCGATGAGCCCGACCAGAGTCGAAAACGCAGTGTGTTCATTTTTGTAAGCTACGGAAGAAACACGAACATCCTTTCTTGTTCTTATACGGATCACAAATTCCTGTTGTTGAAGAAGCCAAATTTCTTGGGGTCATGTTTGATCAAAAGTTATCTTTTATTCCCCATATTAAATATCTTAAAGCGAAATGCTTAAAAGCTTTGAATCTTTTGAAAGTTTTAGCCCATACAAGTTGGGGAGCAGATCGGTATACTTTATTACATCTTTACCGGTCGGGCTCAGCGGAGTCTAACTGTTGGTTTTCTTTTGCTCCAGCATTTCAGTGGTTTCTTGCTGTCGAGTCCTCACCGTTGTCTCACCTCTGTGGTTCTTTGATTTTTGTGTTCACGGAGATGTTGCACTGATGAGTTAGGAGGCCTTCATGCGGACTGAACAAATTATTTGTCTAAATCGCGACGGAAGTAAGGGCGAGGATTGTGGCCACGTAAAGTCGATTTAAGCCCCCCAGTGGAAATCTTCCACTGACCGTTCCAAGGCGGCTCTTCTGTGGCGATTTATTTATGTTGTTGTTTGTTACTTACTGTGTGTATCACTTGTGTCTTTTGGTTTTGGATGGCCATATGGCCATTTTGTGGGAAAGTAACTGTCCATATGGCCTTCCTTTGTTTAGGTTTCCATTATGGTCTGGTCGCTTAATGTTTGTATTTCTTTCCCTTTGGTGTCTTTTATGGGTGGAGTAAGTTAATTGTATCGATTCCTGATCTTTGTTTTACTTCTACTTTTAATAAGATCTAAATTAGATTATGGGTCTGTTTATGGTTTTGCCAGAAAGTCCTATTTAAAATCATTGGATACTATCCCTTCGTCTGGCTATGGGAGCCTTTCGTACTTCACCCGTATTAAGCCTTTATGTAGAAGCAGGTGAACCATCTTTAACTTCGCGCAGAGAGAAACTTTCTCTTCAGTATGCTATTAGACTTGCTGCTAATCCATCTAACCCGGCATTCAGAATTTCATTTCCACCTCAATTTGTGGATAAGTATGAAACTAAACCCACAGCAATCAAACCTTTTGGATTACGTATTTTACCACTACAAGAAAATTCAGGTATCGACCTTAAAAATATTCAAAAACATGAAACCGCCGAAGTTCCATCTTGGTGTATTAAACAACCTTCTATTCTGCTCGACTTACATGATGGCAAAAAATCTGAATCAAGTCCGATACTTCTCAAACAAAACTTTCAGGTACTGCAGTCACGTTACAATGATTACCAGCAAAGTAGAAGTAAAACAAAGATCCGGAATTGATACAATTAACTTACTCCATCCATAAAAGACACCAAAGGGAAAGAAATACAAACATTAAGCGACCAGACCATAATGGAAACCTAAACAAAGGAAGGCCATATGGACAGTTACTTTCCCACAAAATGGCCATATGGCCATCCAAAATTAAAAGACACAAGCGACACACACAGTAAGTAACAAACAACAACATAAATAAATCGCCACAGAAGAGCCGCCTTGGAAGTCTATACTGATGGTTCCAAAGAAGGAGATAAAGTTGGTTGTGCGTATGTTTCTAAAGATACGCACTAAACCTTGCGCCTTCCAGATGGTTCATCTATTTTTACAGCTGAAGCCAAAGCAATAGACCTAGCTTCAGATTTTATCAGTTCTTCAACAATTCAAAAAGCAATTATATTTTCTGATTCACTTTCTGTGCTTAAGGCTTTAGACCATTCATCATCTAAAATTCCTCAAATACAAAAACATCATGAAATTTCTCAAACGCACCAAATCTTGTTTTGTTGGCTTCCGAGCCATATTGGCATTGTCGGCAATGAGTTTGCTGAGTTTGCTGACAGGAAAGCAAAGGAATCGCTCAACCTTGATCCGTCTGTTTTTAAAATTCCTTTTAATAATTTTAAACCATTTATCAACAGATACATCTTGTCGGAATGGCAAGGCGAATGGGACCGTGCAATAAATAACAAACTCCATGCCATAAAACCTGTCGTTGGAACAAAATGCTCTCCTCCACAGTTTTCCAGGAAAGAGGATGTAGTATTAACACGACTGCGCATTGGCCATACTAGAGTTACTCATTCTTTTATTTTAAATGGTGATGAACAGCCTTCCTGTGTAGGCTGTGATCAGCCATTCACTGTGAAACACATTTTAATTGAATGTGTAGACTTTTCACAGTCCCGTAACTTATACTTCAACGCTGACACTTTGCAACAATTGTTTCAAGATGTACCTTTTGAAAATATTATTTTATTCTTAAAAGATATTGGACTTTTTCATAAGATCTAACTGTTTCAGAATTTTATACATATCATACTTACTATTTTACTTGTAATATCCTCATAATTCTTCATGCCATTTAACCATTGACCGCTTGACGCTTATCACCCACAAAGAGGGTTGACGCGTCGTTAAACACGAAATCATCATCATATTAATCCATGACCTCAGTTCAGCTTGCTAGTTGACGGCCCCGAAGGCTCATTATGCCTTCCCGATATACAGACATTTTCCGCACGATACGCAATCCTCACCTACCCTAGTTTTGGAGCGGTGCGTTTAGATATTCCAGATATTTTCCAGCTCATTTGGGAGCCTTTGTTTGAGTTCGATTTTGTAGCGGTGTGTTTATGAATCGCACTGGCACAATGGCAATACACAGCGACACCGTCTTGTCGTTCGCAAAAATTTATGTTTATTCGCCCGATAAGGGCTTTTCGTACCACTTTTAATGTAAATTTGTTAAATTTTCACCTTTTAAAACTGTTTTGTTTATCTATGTGTGTGTGAATTTGAAAACTCTGATGAAGGCGTAAAGCTGAAAGCGCTTAGTTGAAAAAAAAATTGCATCGTTAAATGATTAAATCCCCATTTATAATTCCATCAAATCATTTTTGCATCCTTTCGGATACGGTGCTACGATAGAGCGCTTAGTTGAAAAAAAATTTGCATCGTTAAATGATTAAATCCCCATTTATAATTCCATCAAATCATTTTTGCATCCTTTCGGATACGGTGCTACGATAGAGAATTTTGTTTGGTGTTTTGCCACATATCTCCTATTATTTAACTCTTGCATACACCTTGCATCATTCAGATCCAAAATTCACGACTTTTGTATACAAGTTCAGTGTTTCGCTTTTTTCATTTTTCTTGTCTTTGTTTCTTCTACAGTGTTCATCAGTGTTCAATTTAAGCATGTTTCCTTATTTGGACACCCCATCCTTGGAGCAATCGCTCAGCTCCAAGACTCTTAAAAAGACTCGATTCACACATCACTGTCCCCCAGGTATTAGACTTCCTGCTTTGCCGTGGCCCTGGGGGCTCAATTCCCACTGGGCACATTGCCGCTGCGGTCTCTGTGCCCACTGGGAAGAGCTAAAGGAAGTACCACCCGTTTGCCGTGGGTGGCGTCCTGTAAGCCGGAAGAAGGGATCCTGGAGGTTGAGGGTTACCTGAGGTGGCGATGCTTAAGGTGCCCAACACGCCTCTTTGGCCTGGCTTTTCGGTGTAGACGGCTGGCCGTGCGGTCCGGCACGGTAAATCGGCTGGTCACGCCGAGCCCTAGAGATACCGCTTTGCTTTCTCTTCAACTGTTTTTGTATCTTTCCTGATACCAACCATATGCCCATTTACCTTACCCTTTTCTGTCTTTTTATCTCTTGAAGGCGGTGGCTTAACGGATCAAACGTGTAGGCATTTTGTTTATACGAGTATATCTCACGTGTATCTCTAACACATGCGAGTTGGATAACCACTCCATTATGGTGTTCCCTTGTAGGGCTCCACGGAGGGCGGAGAGCACTTGGGACAAAATTAGATTTTTTTTTCTTATGGCTAATGGAAAAAAACAGGTATTAGACTTCCTGCCTTGCCGTGGCCCTGGGGGCTCAATTCCCACTGGGCACATTGCCGCTGTGGTCTTTGTGCCCACTGGGAAGAGCTAAAGGAAGTACCACCCGTTTGCCGTGAGTGGCGTCCTGTAAGCCGGAAGAAGGGATCCTGGAGGTTGAGGGTTACCTGAGGTGGCGGTGCTTCAGGTACCCAACACGCCTCTTTGGCCTGGCTTTTCGGTGTAGACGGTTGGCCGTGCGGTTCGGCACGGTCAATCGGCTGGTCACGCCGAGCCCTAGAGATACCGCTTTGCTTTCTCTTCAACTCTTTTTGTATCTTTCCTGATACCAACCATATGCCCATTTACCTTACCCTTTTCTGTCTTTTTATCTCTAGAAGGCGGTGGCTTAACGGATCAATCGTGTATGCATTTTGTTTATACGAGTATATCTCACGTGTATCTCTAACACCTGCGAGTTGGATAACCACTCCATTATGGTGTTCCCTTGAAGGGCTCCACGGAGGGCGGAGAGCACTTGGGACGAAACAAGAATTTTTTTCTTATGGCTAATGGAAAAAAAACATAACCGCAAATCACCTAACCACAACGCACCTAAACGTAAAAAAACAAGAGGATTCATCCGAATCGGATGAACACAGTCAACAATCAAGTCAGCAGTCAAGTCAGCAATCTAGTCAGCAGTCTGCTGAACCCAATTTTGACAATGTTCCGCGTTTCTTGGTCGTTACGTCGCTTGACGATACACGAACTGTATCTAGCCTTTCCACCTTCGTCATCGAGAAAAGTATTCTCTCCATTGCCGGACACCCTAAGAGTATAAAACGACTCAAATCGGGTGATCTTCTCTTGGAAGTCGAGAGAAAACAGCGAGTGGTAAGCCTGCTTAACACCAACAAGCTCTTTGATCTTAAAGTTAAAGTAGAAGTAAAACAAAGATCAGGAATTGATACAATTAACTTACTCCATCCATAAAAGACACCAAAGGGAAAGAAATACAAACATTAAGCGACCAGACCATAATGGAAACCTAAACAAAGGAAGGCCATATGGACAGTTACTTTCCCACAAAATGGCCATATGGCCATCCAAAATTAAAAGACACAAGTGATATACACAGTAAGTAACAAACAACAACATAAATAAAATGCCACGGAAGAGCCGCCTTGGAACGGTCAGTGGAAGATTTCCACTGGGGGGCTTAAATCGATTTTACGTGGCCACAATCCTCGCCCTTACTTCCGTCGCGATTAAGACAAATAATTTGTTCAGTCCGCATGAAGGCCTCCTAACTCATCAGTGCAACATCTCCGTGAACACAGAAATCAAAGAACCACAGAGGTGAGACAACGGTGAGGACTCGACAGCAAGAAACCACTGAAATGCTGGAGCAAAAGAAAACCAACAGTTAGACTCCGATGAGCCCGACCAGAGACAGAGCATCAGGCATAAAGTCTCGTTACATAACACGCTCAATTCATCTAAGGGAGTGATTCGCAGCCCAGAACTGCGTCCTTGTTCAGATGAAGAGATAGTCGATAACTTGAAAGATCCGGGAGTTGTTGGTGTTCGTAACATTAAAGTCCGTAGAAGTGGTGTACTAAAACCAACAGCAACTTATGATGTTGTGCCGTGTGGCGGCCGTAAAACGTCTCCCCGTACATCATCATAGTGCAGATTATATTTTCTTGTCCTTTGGGATCATTGAGTTCATTGGTATCATTTTGAAAATAGAGTTCTGCTTAAGCCGGTGCTAGAGGGCGTGGCCGGTGTTGCACATTTCAGTACTGTTCATGAACAGACTCAATAAAACCGAGTCTGCTATTTTCTTTTATTTGGTGTATTCCTTGCTTCCAAAGGATCTAAGTTCAGAACTTATTTATGTGTTGACTTTTAATACACCAATTCTACCCAAGAAAATAAAAGTAGCATATCTTTCCATTAACGTAGAGGTATACATCCAAAACCCTCTTAGATGTTACTCTTGTCAGGCTTTTGGCCATCACGAAACCAGATGTAAGAGAAAAAAACTCTGTCCTAATTGTGGTGAAGAAAAGCATGTTGATAATCACCTGAACTGCAAAAATGAACCAAAATGCGTAAATTGTGATGGCAAACATGCTGTTTTCTCCCGAGACTGTCCGGCGTGGAAAAAAGAAAAAGAAATACTCACCGTCAAATACCAGAGGGGGATAACATTCCAAGAAGCGCGGAAAATTGTCGACGAGCGACACATAACCCCAACCACCAGTTTCGCCAGCATCACAAAGGGTGCTGGTGTAAAATGTACCAGCTCCGCAACACAGACTGCTGAATCATACATAGCTGAATTGAAAAAATCTGGTGCATGGAGTAAACCCACTCCAGCACCACAAAGTTCAACCAATTTATCAAATGGCGCAATCCAGGTTGCTTCGGATCGGTCGACAGCGACCGTACCGAAGCCAGCGCCGAATGTAAAAGAGAAACTCGACTCAGGTCGAACTAATAAGGGATCAGAAGATCCGATCAAAAAACATCAATTGTCTCAAAGACAAACAGACAGACAACGTAAAATGGAAAGAGACAATATAAAATTTCAGAACAGATTCAGATCTTTCAACAAGAGACAATATAAAATTTCAGAACAGATTCAGATCTTTCAATGAAACTCCATCATCACCAAGTGGCAATAACAGATCGAGGTCAGCAACACCACGAGGTGGTGGTAGCAGAGCTATATCACCAATTGCAGCTCCATAATAGTTTCTAGTTTAATCTCTTCATAAAATGGATTTAAAACACAAAATAATACAATGGAATTGTCGAAGTCTTAAATCAAATTATAATGAACTCTTATTACTTATTTCGTTATTAAACCTCTCCATTGCCGGACACCCTAAGAGTATAAAACAACTCAAATCGGGTGATCATCTCTTGGAAGTCGAGAGAAAACAGCAAGTGGGAAGCCTGCTAAACACAAACAAACTCTTTGATCTAAAAGTTAAAATCTCTTTACATAACACGTTCAATTCATCTAAGGGAGTGATTCGCAGCCCAGAACTGCGTCTTTGTTCAGATGACGAGATATTCGATAACTTGAAGGATCAGGGAGTTGTTGGTGTTCGTAACATTCAAGTTCGTAGAAATGGTGTACTAAAACCAACAGCAACTTATGTGTTGACTTTTAATACACCAATTCTACCCAAGAAAATCAAAGTAGCATATCTTTCCATTAACGTAGAGGTATACATCCCAAACCCTCTTAGATGTTACTCTTGTCAGGCGTTTGGCCATCACGAAAGCAGATGTCAGAGGAAAAAAAAATCTGTCCTAATTGTGGTGAAGAAAAGCATGTTGATAATCACATCAACTGCAAAAATGAACCCAAATGCGTAAATTGTGATGGCAAACATGCTGTTTTCTCCCGAGACTGTCCGGCGTGGAAAAAAGAAAAAGAAATACTCACCGTCAAATACCAAAGGGGGATAACATTCACAGAAGCGCGGAAAATTGTCGAAGAGCGATACATAACATAGATGTCAGGGGTTTCAATACATACAACTATATCTATTCTGATGGTAACAAACCATCTGATGGCAGTTCAATTTTTGTAAAATCATGTTTACCACAAAGAGAGATCAAATTAAAAACAGACCTACAAGCTATAGCAGTATCGGTTTCTCTGGATAAAGAAACTACAATTTGCTCTCTATATATCCCACCCTCATTTTCTTTAAAGCCCGAACACCTTGACTCATTTCTTAGTCAACTTCCATCGCCATATCTTTTAGTTGGCGACTTCAATGGTCACAATATTCTATGGGGCTGTAAAGATATCAATAACAGAGGAGCATTTGTCAAAGATTTTATTGCAAAGAGCGATCTTTGCTTGATGAATGATAAATCTTATACTTACCTTCACCCTGCGACAGGTCATTTGTCTTCTTTAGATCTCTCTTTGTGTCACCCATCTCTCTTCTTGGACTATGACTGGTCTGATCATGATGATCAGTGCGGAAGTGATCACTTCCCTGTTATAATTGAGAGCGTAAACGAACCAGATGAGGACTCTAACCAGAAATGGAAAATGAATAAAGCCGACTGGGAATTATTCCGTAATTTATGTGAAGAAGAGTTATCAGTTGATCATTTAAATGAATCATCTGACATTGTTTCTGATTTCACAGATACACTAATTAATATATCAGAACAATGCATTCCAAAGACCCCCACAAATACTAAGAAAAGCAAGCGTTGGTTTAATAATGACTGTAAAGAAGCTATTCAAAAGCGCAAACAGGCTCTAAATAAGTTCTGCAAAAGTCCCACTTCAGAAAAGCTAAACGACGTAAAAGTTTTTAGAGCTAAAGCTCGGCGAACAATCCGAGCTTCAAAACGAAAGTCATGGAGAGAATATGTCTCCAAATTGAACTACAAAACCCCCATTAAAAAGGTTTGGGATATCGTACGAAAAATTTCAGGAACAACAAAGTCCTCTAGTTTTACACATTTAAATACTGAATTTGACACAATAGCTTCAACAAAAAAAGATATTTCAGATACTCTTGGGAGCACATTCTTGAGAAATTCATCATCGCGTAATTATTCTGACACTTTTAGAAATTTCAAAAAGGACCAGGAGAAAAGAAAACTTAACTTCAAATCCCTTAATCACGAAGAATACAACACACCTTTTAACTTATCCGAACTAGTTGAAGCCATTGAAAAATCACATGATACGGCAACCGGCCCCGATGAAATTCATTATCAGATGCTTAGGCATCTGCCAAAAAGTTCTCTTACAACACTTTTAGATATCTTTAATAATATTTGGGAAACGGGGGTCTGTCATGAGAGCTGGCGTGTAGCTACAGTTGTACCAATTCCGAAACCAGGGAAAGATCATGCAGAGCCTACATATTATCGTCCGATAGCTTTGACAAGTTGTTTGTGTAAAACATTGGAGAGAATGATAAACAAGAGATTAGTCTGGTACTTAGAGTCCAACAACCTCATTTCAGAATATCAATCGGGTTTTCGTTCGGAACGTAGTACCAATGACAATTTAATAAGACAAGAAACATTTATACGAGATGCTTTTATTAACAAAGAACACGTAGTAGCTGTCTTTTTCGACTTGGAGAAAGCATATGATACAACATGGCGTTATGGTATATTGAAAGATCTCCATAACATTGGCTTAAGAGGAAAACTTCCCAGTTTTATTGAAAGCTTTTTAGGGGAGCGCATGTTTCAGGTGCGTGTGGGGTCTACCGTGTCAGATTTCTATGATCAGGAGCAGGGTGTCCCACAGGGTAATATTCTTTCAACTACGCTATTTAACATCAAAACAAATAATATTGTACAATGTTTGGACGACAAAACTGGTTGTTCCTTGTACGTTGGCGATTTCTGTATATGTTACCGTTCAAAAAATATGAAAACAATTGAACGAAAGTTGCAACAAAATTTAAAACGAATAGAAGAATGGACTGATAAAAATGGTTTCAAGTTCTCCAAAGTAGAAGTAAAACAAAGATCAGGAATTGATACAATTAACTTACTCCATCCATAAAAGACACCAAAGGGAAAGAAATACAAACATTAAGTGACCAGACCATAATGGAAACCTAAACAAAGGAAGGCCATATGGACAGTTACTTTCCCACAAAATGGCCATATGGCCATCCAAAATTAAAAGACACAAGTGATACACACAGTAAGTAACAAACAACAACATAAATAAATCGCCACAGAAGAGCCGCCTTGGAACGGTCAGTGGAAGATTTCCACTGGGGGGCTTAAATCGATTTTACGTGGCCACAATCCTCGCCCTTACTTCCGTCGCGATTTAGACAAATAATTTGTTCAGTCCGCATGAAGGCCTCCTAACTCATCAGTGCAACATCTCCGTGAACACAGAAATAAAAGAACCACAGAGGTGAGACAACGGTGAGGACTCGACAGCAAGAAACCACTGAAATGCTGGAGCAAAAGAAAACCAACAGTAAGACTCCGATGAGCCCGACCAGAGTCGAAAACGCAGTGTGTTCATTTTTGTAAGCTACGGAAGAAACACGAACATCCTTCCTTGTTTTTATACGGATCACAAATTCCTGTTGTTGAAGAAGCCAAATTTCTTGGGGTCATGTTTGATCAAAAGTTATCTTTTATTCCCCATATTAAATATCTTAAAGCGAAATGCTTAAAAGCTTTGAATCTTTTGAAAGTTTTAGCCCATACAAGTTGGGGAGCAGATCGGTATACTTTATTACATCTTTACCGGTCGGGCTCAGCGGAGTCTAACTGTTGGTTTTCTTTTGCTCCAGCATTTCAGTGGTTTCTTGCTGTCGAGTCCTCACCGTTGTCTCACCTCTGTGGTTCTTTGATTTTTGTGTTCACGGAGATGTTGCACTGATGAGTTAGGAGGCCTTCATGCGGACTGAACAAATTATTTGTCTAAATCGCGACGGAAGTAAGGGCGATGATTGTGGCCACGTAAAATCGATTTAAGCCCCCCAGTGGAAATCTTCCACTGACCGTTCCAAGGCGGCTCTTCTGTGGCGATTTATTTATGTTGTTGTTTGTTACTTACTGTGTGTATCACTTGTGTCTTTGGTTTTGGATGGCCATATGGCCATTTTGTGGGAAAGTAACTGTCCATATGGCCTTCCTTTGTTTAGGTTTCCATTATGGTCTGGTCGCTTAATGTTTGTATTTCTTTCCCTTTGGTGTCTTTTATGGGTGGAGTAAGTTAATTGTATCGATTCCTGATCTTTGTTTTACTTCTACTTTTAATAAGATCTAAATTAGATTATGGGTCTGTTTATGGTTTTGCCAGAAAGTCCTATTTAAAATCATTGGATACTATCCATCACCAAGGCCTTCGTCTGGCTATGGGAGCCTTTCGTACTTCACCCGTATTAAGCCTTTATGTAGAAGCAGGTGAACCATCTTTAACTTCGCGCAGAGAGAAACTTTCTCTTCAGTATGCTATTAGACTTGCTGCTAATCCATCTAACCCGGCATTCAGAATTTTATTTCCACCTCAATTTGTGGATAAGTATGAAACTAAACCCACAGCAATCAAACCTTTTGGATTACGTATTTTACCACTACTAGAAAATTCAGGTATCGACCTTAAAAATATTCAAAAACATGAAACCGCCGAAGTTCCATCTTGGTGTATTAAACAACCTTCTATTCTGCTCGACTTACATGATGGCGAAAATCTGAATCAAGTCCGATACTTCTCAAACAAAACTTTCAGGTACTGCAGTCACGTTACAATGATTACCAGCAAAGTAGAAGTAAAACAAAGATCCGGAATTGATACAATTAACTTACTCCATCCATAAAAGACACCAAAGGGAAAGAAATACAAACATTAAGCGACCAGACCATAATGGAAACCTAAACAAAGGAAGGCCATATGGACAGTTACTTTCCCACAAAATGGCCATATGGCCATCCAAAATTAAAAGACACAAGCGACACACACAGTAAGTAACAAACAACAACATAAATAACCCCCAGGTATTAGACTTCCTGCCTTGCCGTGGCCCTGGGGGCTCAATTCCCACTGGGCACATTGCCGCTGTGGTCTTTGTGCCCACTGGGAAGAGCTAAAGGAAGTACCACCCGTTTGCCGTGGGTGGCGTCCTGTAAGCCGGAAGAAGGGATCCTGGAGGTTGAGGGTTACCTGAGGTGGCGGTGCTTCAGGTACCCAACACGCCTCTTTGGCCTGGCTTTTCGGTGTAGACGGGTGGCCGTGCGGTCCGGCACGGTCAATCGGCTGGTCGCGCCGAGCCCTAGAGATACCGCTTTGCTTTCTCTTCAACTCTTTTTGTATCTTTCCTGATACCAACCATATGCCCATTTACCTTACCCTTTTCTGTCTTTTTATCTCTAGAAGGCGGTGGCTAAACGGATCAATCGTGTAGGCATTTTGTTTATGCGAGTATATCTCACGTGTATCTCTAACACCTGCGAGTTGGATAACCACTCCATTATGGTGTTCCCTTGTAGGGCTCCACGGAGGGCGGAGAGCACTTGGGACGAAACTAGAATTTTTCCTTATGCCTCATGGAAAAAAAACATAACCGCAACGCAGCTAAACGTAAAAAAGACGAGGATTCATCCGAAACGGATGAACCCACTCAGAAGTCAAGTCAGCAGTCAAGTCAGCAAGTTGAAACTCCAAAGCTCAACACTTTTCCACGCTTCTTGGTGATGACATCACGCGATGATACACGTACGGTGTCAGATTTATCACCCTTTGTTATCGAAAAGAGTTTAGTGTCCATTGCCGGACATCCAAAAAGTATAAAAAAACTGAAGTCAGGTGATCTCCTCTTGGAAGTCGAGAGAGAGCAGCAGGTCAAAAACCTGCTTGGTACCACAAAACTCTTTGATCTCAACGTCAAAGTATCGTTGCACAAAACACTCAATTCATGTAAAGGTGTCATCCGCAGCCCAGAGCTACGTCCGTGCAACGATGCCGAGATTGTTGAGAATTTAAGAGATGAAGGCGTCATTGGTGTACGTAACATCCAAGTTCGTAGAAGTGGTGTATTAAAGCCTACAGGCACCTACGTGTTGACATTTAATACACCAGTTCTGCCCAAGAAAATAAAAGTTGCATATCTATCTGTTAACGTAGAGGTGTATATACCAAACCCTCTCAGATGTTATCATTGTCAGGTTTTTGGTCACCACGAAAGCAGATGTCAGAAGAAACAACTCTGTCCAAACTGTGGTGAGGAAAAACATGTCGATAACCATCAACACTGCAAAAATGAACCCAAATGCGTCAATTGTGGTGGCAAGCATGCTGTTTTCTCTCGAGATTGTCCGGCATGGAAAAAAGAAAAAGAAATACTCACTGTCAAATACCAAAGGGGGATAACATTCCCAGAAGCGCGGAAAATTGTTGATGAGCGATACACAACACCAACCACCAGTTACGCCAGCATCACAAAGGGTGCTGGTGTAAAAGTTTCCAGCTCCGAAACACAGACTGCTGAATCATACATAGCTGAACTGAAAAAATCTGGTGCGTGGAGTAAATCCACTCCAGCACCACAAAGTTCAACCAGTTTATCAAATGGCGCAATCCAGGTTGCTTCGGATCGGTCGACAGCGACCGTACCGAAGCCAGCGCCGCATGCAAAAGAGAAACTCGACTTAGGTCGAACTAATAAGGGATCAGAAGATCCGAAGAAACAACACTTGTCTCAAAAACAAACAGACAGACAACGTAAAATGGAAAGAGACAATATAAAATTCCAGAACAGATTCGGATCTTTGAGTGACAGTGATATGGAGTTTGAAACTCCATCATCACCAAGCGGCAATAATAGATCGAGGTCAGCAACACCACGAGCTGGTGGTAGCAGATCTATATCACCAATTGCAGCTCCAATATAGTTTCTAGTCTTAATCTCTTCATAAAATGGATTTAAAACACAAAATAATACAATGGAATTGTCGAGGTCTTAAATCAAATTATAATGAACTCTTATTACTTATTTCGTTATTAAACCCATCGGTTTTTTGTTTGCAAGAAACCTTTTTAAAAACTGATGACAACATTGATGTCAGGGGTTTCAATACATACAACTATATCTATTCTGATGGTAACAAACCATCTGGTGGCAGTTCAATTCTTGTTAAATCATGTTTACCACAAAGAGAGATCAAATTAAAAACAGACCTACAAGCTGTAGCAGTATCGGTTTCTCTGGATAAAGAAACTACAATATGCTCTTTATATATTCCACCCTCATTTTCTTTAAAGCCCGAACATCTTGACTCATTGCTGAGTCAGCTTCCATCCCCATATCTTTTAGTTGGCGACTTCAATGGTCACAATATTCTATGGGGCTGTAAAGATATCAATAACAGAGGAGCACTTGTTGAAGATTTTATTGCAAAGAGCGATCTTTGCTTGATGAATGATAAATCTTATACTTACCTTCACCCAGCGACAGGTCATTTGTCTTCTTTAGATCTCTCTTTGTGTCACCCATCTCTCTTCTTGGACTATGACTGGTCTGTTCATGATGATCAGTGCGGAAGTGATCACTTCCCTGTTATAATTGAGAGCGTAAACGAACCAGATGAAGACTGTAACCAGAAGTGGAAAATGAATAAAGCCGACTGGGAATTATTCCATAATTTATGTGAAGAAGAGTTAACAGTTGATTACTTAAATGAATCATCCGACATTGTTTCTGATTTCACAGATACACTTATTAATATATCAGAACAATGCATTCCAAAGACCTCCACAAATACTAAGAAAAGCAAGCCTTGGTTTAATAATGACTGTAAAGAAGCTATTAAAAAGCGTAAACAGGCTCTAAATAAGTTCTGCAAAAGTCCCACTTCAGAAAAGCTAAACGATGTAAAAGTTTTTAGAGCTAAAGCTCGGCGAACAATCCGAGCTTCAAAACGAAAGTCATGGAGAGAATATGTCTCCAAATTGAACTACAAAACCCCCATTAAAAAGGTTTGGGATATGGTACGAAAAATTTCAGGAAAAACAAAGTCCTCTAGTTTTACACATTTAAATACTGACTTTGACACAATAGCTTCAACAAAAAAAGATATTTCAGATACTCTTGGTCACACATTCTTGAGAAATTCATCATCGCGTAATTATTCTGACACTTTTATAAATTTCAAAAAGAACCAAGAGAAAAGAAATCTTAACTTCAAATCCCTTAATCACGAAGAATACAACACACCTTTTAACTTATCCGAACTCGTTGAAGCCATTGAAAAATCACATGATACGGCAACCGGCCCCGATGAAATTCATTATCAGATGCTTAAGCATCTGCCAAAAAGTTCTCTTACAACACTTTTAGATATCTTTAATAATATTTCGGAAACGGGGGTCTGTCCTGAGAGTTGGCGTGTAGCTACAGTTGTACCAATTCCGAAACCAGGGAAAGATCATGCAGAACCTACAAATTATCGTCCGATAGCTTTGACAAGTTGTTTGTGTAAAACATTGGAGAGAATGATAAACAAGAGATTAGTCTGGTACTTAGAGTCCAACAACCTCATTTCAGAATATCAATCGGGTTTTCGTTCGGAACGTAGTACCAGTGACAATTTAATAAGACTAGAAACATTTATACGAGATGCTTTTATTAACAAAGAACGTGGCTGTCTTTTTCGACTTGGAGAAAGCATATGATACAACATGGCGTTATGGAATATTGAAAGATCTACATAACATTGGCTTAAGAGGAAAACTTCCCAGTTTTATTGAAAGCTTTTTAGGGGAGCGCATGTTTCAGGTGCGTGTGGGGTCTACCCTGTCAGATTTCTATGATCAAGAACAGGGTGTCCCACAGGGTAGTATTCTTTCAACTACGCTATTTAACATCAAAATAAACAATATTGTACAATGTTTGGACGACAAAACGGATTGTTCATTGTATGTTGATGATTTTTGTATATGTTACCGTTCAAAAAATATGAAAACAATTGAACGAAAGTTACAACAAAATTTAAAAAGAATAGAAGAATGGACTGATAAAAATGGTTTCAAGTTCTCCAAGTCGAAAACGCAGTGTGTTCATTTTTGTAAACTACGGAAGAAACACGAACATCCTTCCCTGTTTTTATACGGATCACAGATTCCTGTTGTTGATGAAGCCAAATTTCTTGGGGTCATATTTGATCAAAAGTTATCTTTTATTCCCCATATTAAATATCTTAAAGCGAAATGCTTAAAAGCTTTGAATCTTTTGAAAGTTTTAGCTCATACAAGTTGGGGAGCAGATCGGTATACTTTATTACATCTTTACCGGTCTTTAATAAGATCTAAATTAGATTATGGGTCTGTTGTTTATGGTTCTGCCAGAAAGTCCTATTTGAAATCCTTGGATACTATCCATCACCAAGGCCTTCGTCTGGCCATGGGAGCCTTCCGTACTTCTCCCGTATTAAGCCTTTATGTAGAAGCAGGTGAACCATCTTTAACCTCGCGCAGAGAGAAACTTTCTCTTCAGTATGCTATCAGACTTGCTGCAAATCCATCTAACCCGGCATCCAAAATTTCATTTCCACCTCAATTTGTAGATAAGTATGAAACAAAACCCACAGCAATCAAACCTTTTGGATTACGTATTTTACCACTGCTGGAAAATTCAGGTATCGACCTTAAAAATATTCAAAAACATGAAACCGCCGAAGTTCCATCTTGGTGTATTAAACAACCTTCTATTCTGTTCGACTTACATGATGGAAAAAAATCCGAATCAAATCCAATACTTCTCAAACAAAACTTTCAGGTACTGCAGTCACGTTACAATGATTACCAGCAAGTCTATACTGATGGTTCCAAAGAAGGAGATAAAGTTGGCTGTGCGTATGTTTCTAAAGATATGCACAAAACCATGCGCCTTCCAGATGGTTCATCTATTTTTACAGCTGAAGCCAAAGCAATAGACCTAGCTTTAGATTTTATCAGTTCTTCAACAATTCAAAAAGCAATTATATTTTCTGATTCACTTTCTGTGCTTAAGGCTTTAGACCATTCATCATCTAAAAATCCTCAAATTCAAAAATTGATCGAAAAACATCATGAAATTTCTAAAACACACCAAATCTTGTTTTGTTGGCTTCCGAGCCATATTGGCATTGTCGGCAATGAATATGCTGACAAGAAAGCAAAGGAATCGCTCAATCTTGATCCATCTGTTTTTAAAATTCCTTTGAATAATTTTAAACCATTTATTAACCGATACATCCTGTCGGAATGGCAAGGCGAATGGGACCGTGCAATAAATAACAAACTCCATGCCATTAAACCTGTCGTTAGTACAAAATGCTCTCCTCCACAGTTTTCCAGAAAAGAGGACGTAGTATTAACACGACTGCGCATCGGCCATACTAGAGTTACTCATTCTTATATTTTTAATGGTGATGATCAACCTTCTTGTGTAGGTTGTGATCAGCCATTCACTGTGAAACATATCTTAATTGACTGTGTTGACTTTTCACCCTCACGTATTTTATATTTCAAAGCTGACACTTTGCAACAACTGTTTCGAGATGTACCTGTTGATAATATTATTTTATTCTTAAAAGAAATTGGACTTTTTCATAAGATTTAACTGTTTCAGATTTTTATACATCATCATTCTGACTTTTTACTTTTAATATCATCATAATTATTCATGCCGTTTAACCATTAACCGTTTGACGCTTATGACCCATAAGGAGGGTTGACGCGTCGTTAAACACGAAATCATCATCATCAACAACATAAATAAATCGCCACAGAAGAGCCGCCTTGGAAGTCTATACTGATGGTTCCAAAGAAGGAGATAAAGTTGGTTGTGCGTATGTTTCTAAAGATACGCACTAAACCTTGCGCCTTCCAGATGGTTCATCTATTTTTACAGCTGAAGCCAAAGCAATAGACCTAGCTTCAGATTTTATCAGTTCTTCAACAATTCAAAAAGCAATTATATTTTCTGATTCACTTTCTGTGCTTAAGGCTTTAGACCATTCATCATCTAAAATTCCTCAAATACAAAAACATCATGAAATTTCTCAAACGCACCAAATCTTGTTTTGTTGGCTTCCGAGCCATATTGGCATTGTCGGCAATGAGTTTGCTGACAGGAAAGCAAAGGAATCGCTCAACCTTGATCCGTCTGTTTTTAAAATTCCTTTTAATAATTTTAAACCATTTATCAACAGATACATCTTGTCGGAATGGCAAGGCGAATGGGACCGTGCAATAAATAACAAACTCCATGCCATAAAACCTGTCGTTGGAACAAAATGCTCTCCTCCACAGTTTTCCAGGAAAGAGGATGTAGTATTAACACGACTGCGCATTGGCCATACTAGAGTTACTCATTCTTTTATTTTAAATGGTGATGAACAGCCTTCCTGTGTAGGCTGTGATCAGCCATTCACTGTGAAACACATTTTAATTGAATGTGTAGACTTTTCACAGTCCCGTAACTTATACTTCAACGCTGACACTTTGCAACAATTGTTTCAAGATGTACCTTTTGAAAATATTATTTTATTCTTAAAAGATATTGGACTTTTTCATAAGATCTAACTGTTTCAGAATTTTATACATATCATACTTACTATTTTACTTTTAATATCCTCATAATTCTTCATGCCATTTAACCATTGACCGCTTGACGCTTATGACCCACAAAGAGGGTTGACGCGTCGTTAAACACGAAATCATCATCATAATAATCCATGACCTCAGTTCAGCTTGCTAGTTGACGGCCCCGAAGGCTCATTATGCCTTCCCGATATACAGACATTTTCCGCACGATACGCAATCCTCACCTACCCTAGTTTTGGAGCGGTGCGTTTAGATATTCCAGATATTTTCCAGCTCATTTGGGAGCCTTTGTTTGAGTTCGATTTTGTAGCGGTGTGTTTATGAATCGCACTGGCACAATGGCAATACACAGCGACACCATCTTGTCGTTCGCAAAAATTTATGTTTATTCGCCCGATAAGGGCTTTTCGTACCACTTTTAATGTAAATTTGTTAAATTTTCACCTTTTAAAACTGTTTTGTTTATCTATGTGTGTGTGAATTTGAAAACTCTGATGAAGGCGTAAAGTTGAAAGCGCTTAGTTGAAAAAAAAAATTGCATCGTTAAATGATTAAATCCCCATTTATAATTCCATCAAATCATTTTTGCATCCTTTCGGATACGGTGCTACGATAGAGAATTTTGTTTGGTGTTTTG
Organism: Lucinisca nassula; assembly: GCA_963580285.1. Taxonomy (NCBI): domain Eukaryota; kingdom Metazoa; phylum Mollusca; class Bivalvia; order Lucinida; family Lucinidae; genus Lucinisca; species Lucinisca nassula. The sequence goes on along the minus strand of OY757025.1, from coordinate 68,765,954 downwards.
CCACATATCTCCTATTATTTAACTCTTGCATACACCTTGCATCATTCAGATCCAAAATTCACGACTTTTGTATACAAGTTCAGTGTTTCGCTTTTTTCATTTTTCTTGTCTTTGTTTCTTCTACAGTGTTCATCAGTGTTCAATTTAAGCATGTTTCCTTATTTGGACACCCCATCCTCTGAGCAATCGCTCAGCTCCAAGACTCTTAAAAAGACTCGATTCACACATCACTGTCCCCCAGGTATTAGACTTCCTGCCTTGCCGTGGCCCAGGGGGCTCAATTCCCACTGGGCACATTGCCGCTGCGGTCTCTGTGCCCACTGGGAAGAGCTAAAGGAAGTACCACCCGTTTGCCGTGGGTGGCGTCCTGTAAGCCGGAAGAAGGGATCCTGGAGGTTGAGGGTTACCTGAGGTGGCGATGCTTAAGGTGCCCAACACGCCTCTTTGGCCTGGCTTTTCGGTGTAGACGGCTGGCCGTGCGGTCCGGCACGGTAAATCGGCTGGTCACGCCGAGCCCTAGAGATACCGCTTTGCTTTCTCTTCAACTCTTTTTGTATCTTTCCTGATACCAACCATATGCCCATTTACCTTACCCTTTTCTGTCTATTTATCTCTTGAAGGCGGTGGCTTAACGGATCAAACGTGTAGGCATTTTGTTTATACGATTATATCTCACGTGTATCTCTAACACCTGCGAGTTGGATAACCACTCCATTATGGTGTTCCCTTGTAGGGCTCCACGGAGGGCGGAGAGCACTTGGGACAAAATTAGATTTTTTTTTCTTATGGCTAATGGAAAAAAAAAAACAGGTATTAGACTTCCTGCCTTGCCGTGGCCCTGGGGGCTCAATTCCCACTGGGCACATTGCCGCTGTGGTCTTTGTGCCCACTGGGAAGAGCTAAAGGAAGTACCACCCGTTTGCCGTGAGTGGCGTCCTGTAAGCCGGAAGAAGGGATCCTGGAGGTTGAGGGTTACCTGAGGTGGCGGTGCTTCAGGTACCCAACACGCCTCTTTGGCCTGGCTTTTCGGTGTAGACGGGTGGCCGTGCGGTCCGGCACGGTCAATCGGCTGGTCACACCGAGCCCTAGAGATACCGCTTTGCTTTCTCTTCAACTCTTTTTGTATCTTTCCTGATACCAACCATATGCCCATTTACCTTACCCTTTTCTGTCTTTTTATCTCTGGAAGGCGGTGGCTTAACGGATCAATCGTGTAGGCATTTTGTTTATACGAGTATATCTCACGTGTATCTCTAACACCTGCGAGTTGGATAACCACTCCATTATGGTGTTCCCTTGAAGGGCTCCACGGAGGGCGGAGAGCACTTGGGACGAAACAAGAATTTTTTTCTTATGGCTAATGGAAAAAAACATAACCGCAAATCACCTAACCACAACGCACCTAAACGTAAAAAACCAAGAGGATTCACCCGAATCGGATGAACACAGTCAACAATCAAGTCAGCAGTCAAGTCAGCAATCTAGTCAGCAGTCTGCTGAACCCAATTTTGACAATGTTCCGCGTTTCTTGGTCGTTACGTCGCTTGACGATACACGAACTGTATCTAGCCTTTCCCCCTTCGTCATCGAGAAAAGTATTCTCTCCATTGCCGGACACCCTAAGAGTATAAAACGACTCAAATCGGGTGATCTTCTCTTGGAAGTCGAGAGAAAACAGCGAGTGGTAAGCCTGCTTAACACCAACAAGCTCTTTGATCTTAAAGTTAAAGTCTCGTTACATAACACGCTCAATTCATCTAAGGGAGTGATTCGCAGCCCAGAACTGCGTCCTTGTTCAGATGAAGAGATAGTCGATAACTTGAAAGATCCGGGAGTTGTTGGTGTTCGTAACATTAAAGTCCGTAGAAGTGGTGTACTAAAACCAACAGCAACTTATGATGTTGTGCCGTGTGGCGGCCGTAAAACGTCTCCCCGTACATCATCATAGTGCAGATTATATTTTCTTGTCCTTTGGGATCATTGAGTTCATTGGTATCATTTTGAAAATAGAGTTCTGCTTAAGCCGGTGCTAGAGGTCGTGGCCGGTGTTGCACATTTCAGTACTGTTCATGAACAGACTCAATAAAACCGAGTCTGCTATTTTCTTTTAATTGGTGTATTCCTTGCTTCCAAAGGATCTAAGTTCAGAACTTATTTATGTGTTGACTTTTAATACACCAATTCTACCCAAGAAAATCAAAGTAGCATATCTTTCCATTAACGTAGAGGTATACATCCAAAACCCTCTTAGATGTTTCTCTTGTCAGGCTTTTGGCCATCACGAAAGCAGATGTCAGAGAAAAAAACTCTGTCCTAATTGTGGTGAAGAAAAGCATGTTGATAATCACCTGAACTGCAAAAATGAACCAAAATGCGTAAATTGTGATGGCAAACATGCTGTTTTCTCCCGAGACTGTCCGGCGTGGAAAAAAGAAATACTCACCGTCAAATACCAGAGGGGGATAACATTCCAAGAAGCGCGGAAAATTGTCGACGAGCGATACATAACCCCAACCACCAGTTTCGCCAGCATCACAAAGGGTGCTGGTGTAAAATGTACCAGCTCCGCAACACAGACTGCTGAATCATACATAGCTGAATTGAAAAAATCTGGTGCATGGAGTAAACCCACTCCAGCACCACAAAGTTCAACCAATTTATCAAATGGCGCAATCCAGGTTGCTTCGGATCGGTCGACAGCGACCGTACCGAAGCCAGCGCCGAATGTAAAAGAGAAACTCGACTCAGGTCGAACTAATAAGGGATCAGAAGATCCGATCAAAAAACATCAATTGTCTCAAAGACAAACAGACAGACAACGTAAAATGGAGAGACAATATAAAATTTCAGAACAGATTCAGATCTTTCAACAAGAGACAATATAAAATTTCAGAACAGATTCAGATCTTTCAATGAAACTCCATCATCACCAAGTGGCAATAACAGATCGAGGTCAGCAACACCACGAGGTGGTGGTAGCAGAGCTATATCACCAATTGCAGCTCCATAATAGTTTCTAGTTTAATCTCTTCATAAAATGGATTTAAAACACAAAATAATACAATGGAATTGTCGAAGTCTTAAATCAAATTATAATGAACTCTTATTACTTATTTCGTTATTAAACCTCTCCATTGCCGGACACCCTAAGAGTATAAAACAACTCAAATCGGGTGATCATCTCTTGGAAGTCGAGAGAAAACAGCAAGTGGGAAGCCTGCTAAACACAAACAAACTCTTTGATCTAAAAGTTAAAATCTCTTTACATAACACGCTCAATTCATCTAAGGGAGTGATTCGCAGCCCAGAACTGCGTCTTTGTTCAGATGAAGAGATAGTCGATAACTTGAAGGATCAGGGAGTTGTTGGTGTTCGTAACATTCAAGTTCGTAGAAATGGTGTACTAAAACCAACAGCAACTTATGTGTTGACTTTTAATACACCAATTCTACCCAAGAAAATCAACGTAGCATATCTTTCCATTAACGTAGAGGTATACATCCCAAACCCTCTTAGATGTTACTCTTGTCAGGCGTTTGGCCATCACGAAAGCAGATGTCAGAGGAAAAAAAATCTGTCCTAATTGTGGTGAAGAAAAGCATGTTGATAATCACCTCAACTGCAAAAATGAACCCAAATGCGTAAATTGTGATGGCAAACATGCTGTTTTCTCCCGAGACTGTCCGGCGTGGAAAAAAGAAAAAGAAATACTCACCGTCAAATACCAAAGGGGGATAACATTCCCAGAAGCGCGGAAAATTGTCGAAGAGCGATACATAACACCAACCACCAGTTTCGCCAGCATCACAAAGGGTGCTGGTGTAAATGTACCAGCTCCGCAACACAGACTGCTGAATCATACATAGCTGAACTGAAAAAATCTGGTGCATGGAGTAAACCCACTCCAGCACCATAAAGTTCAACCAATTTATCAAATGGCGCAATCCAGGTTGCTCCGATTCGGTCGACAGCGACTATACCGAAGCCAGCGCCGAATGTTAAAGAGAAACCCGACTCAGGTCGAACTAATAAGGGATCGGAAGATCCGATCAAAAAAACATCAATTGTCTCAAAGACAAACAGACAGACAACGTAAAATGGAAAGAGACAATATAAAATTTCAGAACAGATTCGGATCTTTGAGTGACAGTGATATGGAGTTGACTGAAACTCCATCATCACCAAGTGGCAATGACAGATCGAGGTCAGCCACACCGCGAGCTGGTGGTAGCAGATCTATATCACCAATTGCACCTCCATAATGGTTTCTAGTCTTTTAAATATCTCTCCATAAAATGGATTTAAAACACAAAATAATGCAATGGAGTTATCGAGGTCTTAAATCGAATTATAATGAATAAAAATCAAAAATGGTTTCAAGTTCTCCAAAGTAGAAGTAAAACAAAGATCAGGAATTGATACAATTAACTTACTCCATCCATAAAATTAAATCCCCATTTATAATTCCATCAAATCATTTTTGCATCCTTTCGGATACGGTGCTACGATAGAGCGCTTAGTTGAAAAAAAAAATTTGCATCGTTAAATGATTAAATCCCCATTTATAATTCCATCAAATCATTTTTGCATCCTTTCGGATACGGTGCTACGATAGAGAATTTTGTTTGGTGTTTTGCCACATATCTCCTATTATTTAACTCTTGCATACACCTTGCATCATTCAGATCCAAAATTCACGACTTTTGTATACAAGTTCAGTGTTTCGCTTTTTTCATTTTTCTTGTCTTTGTTTCTTCTACAGTGTTCATCAGTGTTCAATTTAAGCATGTTTCCTTATTTGGACACCCCATCCTTGGAGCAATCGCTCAGCTCCAAGACTCTTAAAAAGACTCGATTCACACATCACTGTCCCCCAGGTATTAGACTTCCTGCCTTGCCGTGGCCCTGGGGGCTCAATTCCCACTGGGCACATTGCCGCTGCGGTCTCTGTGCCCACTGGGAAGAGCTAAAGGAAGTACCACACGTTTGCCGTGGGTGGCGTCCTGTAAGCCGGAAGAAGGGATCCTGGAGGTTGAGGGTTACCTGAGGTGGCGATGCTTAAGGTGCCCAACACGCCTCTTTGGCCTGGCTTTTCGGTGTAGACGGCTGGCCGTGCGGTCCGGCACGGTAAATCGGCTGGTCACGCCGAGCCCTAGAGATACCGCTTTGCTTTCTCTTCAACTCTTTTTGTATCTTTCCTGATACCAACCATATGCCCATTTACCTTACCCTTTTCTGTCTTTTTATCTCTTGAAGGCGGTGGCTTAACGGATCAAACGTGTAGGCATTTTGTTTATACGAGTATATCTCACGTGTATCTCTAACACATGCGAGTTGGATAACCACTCCATTATGGTGTTCCCTTGTAGGGCTCCACGGAGGGCGGAGAGCACTTGGGACAAAATTAGATTTTTTTTTCTTATGGCTAATGGAAAAAAAAAGGTATAAGACTTCCTGCCTTGCCGTGGCCCTGGGGGCTCAATTCCCACTGGGCACATTGCCGCTGTGGTCTTTGTGCCCACTAGGAAGAGCTAAAGGAAGTACCACCCGTTTGCCGTGAGTGGCGTCCTGTAAGCCGGAAGAAGGGATCCTGGAGGTTGAGTGTTACCTGAGGTGGCGGTGCTTCAGGTACCCAACACGCCTCTTTGGCCTGGCTTTTCGATGTAGACGGGTGGCCGTGCGGTCCGGCACGGTCAATCGGCTGGTCACGCCGAGCCCTAGAGATACCGCTTTGCTTTCTCTTCAACTCTTTTTGTATCTTTCCTGATACCAACCATATGCCCATTTACCTTACCCTTTTCTGTCTTTTTATCTCTAGAAGGCGATCAATCGTGTAGGCATTTTGTTTATACGAGTATATCTCACGTGTATCTCTAACACCTGCGAGTTGGATAACCACTCCATTATGGTGTTCCCTTGAAGGGCTCCACGGAGGGCGGAGAGCACTTGGGACGAAACAAGAATTTTTTTCTTATGGCTAATGGAAAAAAACATAACCGCAAATCACCTAACCACAACGCACCTAAACGTAAAAAAACAAGAGGATTCATCCGAATCGGATGAACACAGTCAACAATCAAGTCAGCAGTCAAGTCAGCAATCTAGTCAGCAGTCTGCTGAACCCAATTTTGACAATGTTCCGCGTTTCTTGGTCGTTACGTCGCTTGACGATACACGAACTGTATCTAGCCTTTCCCCCTTCGTCATCGAGAAAAGTATTCTCTCCATTGCCGGACACCCTAAGAGTATAAAACGACTCAAATCGGGTGATTTTCTCTTGGAAGTCGAGAGAAAACAGCGAGTGGTAAGCCTGCTTAACACCAACAAGCTCTTTGATCTTAAAGTTAAAGTCTCGTTACATAACACGCTCAATTCATCTAAGGGAGTGATTCGCAGCCCAGAACTGCGTCCTTGTTCAGATGAAGAGATAGTCGATAACTTGAAAGATCCGGGAGTTGTTGGTGTTCGTAACATTAAAGTTCGTAGAAGTGGTGTACTAAAACCAACAGCAACTTATGATGTTGTGCCGTGTGGCGGCCGTAAAACGTCTCCCCGTACATCATCATAGTGCAGATTATATTTTCTTGTCCTTTGGGATCATTGAGTTCATTGGTATCATTTTGAAAATAGAGTTCTGCTTAAGCCGGTGCTCCCCCAGGTATTAGACTTCCTGCCTTGCCGTGGCCCTGGGGGCTCAATTCCCACTGGGCACGTTGCTGCTGTGGTCAATGTGCCCACTGGGAAGAGCTAAAGGAAGTACCACCCGTTTGCCGTGGGTGGCGTCCTGTAAGCCGGAAGAAGGGATCCTGGAGGTTGAGGGTTACCTGAGGTGGCGGTGCTTCAGGTGCCCAACACGCCTCTTTGGCCTGGCTTTTCAGTGTAGACGGGTGGCCGTGCGGTCCGGCACGGTCAATCGGCTGGTCACGCCGAGCCCTAGAGATACCGCTTTGCTTTCTCTTCAACTCTTTTTGTATCTTTCCTGATACCAACCATATGCCCATTTACCTTACCCTTTTCTGTCTTTTTATCTCTAGAAGGCGGTGGCTTAACGGATCAATCTTGTAGGCATTTTGTTTATACGAGTATATCTCACGTGTATCTCTAACATCTGCGAGTTGGATAACCACTCCAGTATGGTGTTCCCTTGTAGGGCTCCACGGAGGGCGGAGAGCACTTGGGACGAAACTAGAATTTTTTTCTTATGGCTCCTGGAAAAAAACATAACCGCAAATCACCTAACCGCAAATCACCTAACCACAACGCACCTAAACGTAAAAAACAAGAAGATTCATCCGAATCGGATGAACACAGTCAACAATCCAGTCAGCAGTCAAGTCAACAATCTAGTCAGCAGTCTGCTGAACCAAATTTTGACAATGTTCCGCGTTTCTTGGTCGTTACGTCACTTGACGATACACGAACTGTATCTAGCCTTTCCCCCTTCGTCATCGAGAAAAGTATTCTCTCCATTGCCGGACACCCTAAGAGTATAAAACAACTCAAATCGGGTGATCTTCTCTTGGAAGTCGAGAAAAAACAGCAAGTGGTAAGCCTGCTAAACACCAACAAACTCTTTGATCTAAAAGTTAAAGTCGCTTTACATAACACGCTCAATTCATCTAAGGGAGTGATTCGCAGTCCAGAACTGCGTCCTTGCTCAGATGAAGAGATAGTCGATAACCTTAAGGATCAGGGAGTTGTTGGTGTTCGTAACATTCAAGTTCGTAGAAATGGTGTACTAAAACCAACAGCAATTTATGTGTTGACTTTTAATACACCAATTCTACCCAAGAAAATCAAAGTAGCATATCTTTCCATTAACGTAGAGGTATACATCCCAAACCCTCTTAGATGTTACTCTTGTCAGGCTTTTGGCCATCACGAAAGCAGATGTCAGAGAAAAAAACTCTGTCCTAATTGTGGTGAAGAAAAGCATGTTGATAATCACCTCAACTGCAAAAATGAACCCAAATGCGTAAATTGTGATGGCAAACATGCTGTTTTCTCCCGAGACTGTCCGGCGTGGAAAAAAGAAAAAGAAATACTTACCGTCAAATACCAAAGGGGGATAACATTCCCAGAAGCGCGGAAGATTGTCGAAGAGCGATACATAACACCAACCACCAGTTTCGCCAGCATCACAAAGGGTGCTGGTGTAAAATGTACCAGCTCCGCAACACAGACTGCTGAATCATACATTGCTGAACTGAAAAAGTCTGGTGCATGGAGTAAATCCACTCCAGCACCACAAAGTTCAACCAATTTATCAAAAGGCGCAATCCAGGTTGCTTCGGATCGGTCGACAGCGACCGTACCGAAGCCAGCGCCGCATGTAAAAGAGAAACTCGACTCAGGTCGAACTAATAAGGGGTCGCAAGATCCGATAAAAAAACATCAATTGTCTCAAAGACAAACAGACAGACAACGTAAAATGGAAAGAGACAATATAAAATTTCAGAACAGATTCGGATCTTTGAGTGACAGTGATATGGAGTTGACTGAAACTCCATCATCACCAAGTGGCAATAACAGATCGAGGTCTGCCACACCACGAGCTGGTGGTAGCAGATCTATATCACCAATTGCACCTCCATAATAGTTTCTAGTCTTTAAATATCTCTCCTTAAAATGGATTTAAAACACAAAATAATACAATGGAATTGTCGAGGTCTTAAATCAAATTATAATGAACTCTTATTACTTATTTCGCTACTAACCCCATCGGTGTTTTGTTTGCAAGAAACTTTTTTAAAAACTGATGACAACATAGATGTCAGGGGTTTCAATACATACAACTATATCTATTCTGATGGTAACAAACCATCTGGTGGCAGCTCAATTTTTGTTAAATCATGTTTACCACAAAGAGAGATCAAATTAAAAACCGACCTTCAAGCTGTAGCAGTATCGGTTTCTCTGGATAAAGAAACTACAGTTTGCTCTCTATATATCCCACCCTCATTTTCTTTAAAGCCCGAACATCTTGACTCATTGCTGAGTCAACTTCCATCGCCATATCTTTTAGTTGGCGACTTCAATGGTCACAATATTCTATGGGGCTGTAAAGATGTCAATAACAGAGGAGCACTTGTCGAAGATTTTATTGCAAAGAACGATCTTTGCTTGATGAATGATAAATCTTATACTTACCTTCACCCTGCGACAGGTCATTTGTCTTCTTTAGATCTCTCTTTGTGTCACCCATCTCTCTTCTTGGACTATGACTGGTCTGTTCATGATGATCAGTGCGGAAGTGATCACTTTCCTGTTATAATAGAGAGCGTAAACGAACCAGATGAAGACTGTAACCAGAAATGGAAAATGAATAAAGCCGACTGGGAATTATTCCATAATTTATGTGAAGAAGAGTTATCAGTTGATCACTTAAATGAATCATCTGACATTGTTTCTGATTTCACAGATACACTTATTAACATATCAGAACAATGCATTCCAAAGACCTCCACAAATACTAAGAAAAGCAAGCCTTGGTTTAATAATGACTGTAAAGAAGCTATTAAAAAGCGTAAACAGGCTCTAAATAAGTTCTGCAAAAATCCCACTTCAGAAAAGCTCAACGACGTAAAAGTTTTTAGAGCTAAAGCTCGGCGAACAATCCGAGCTTCCAAACGAAAGTCATGGAGAGAATATGTCTCCAAATTGAACTATAGAACCCCCATTAAAAAGGTTTGGGATATGGTACGAAAAATTTCAGGAAAAACAAAGTCTTCTAGTTTTACACATTTAAATACTGAATTTGACACAATAGCTTCAACAAAAAAAGATATTTCAGATACTCTTGGTCACACATTTTTGAGAAATTCATCATCGCGTAATTATTCTGACACTTTTAGAAATTTCAAAAAGGACCAGGAGAAAAGAAAACTAAACTTTAAATCACTTAATCACGAAGAATACAACAAACCTTTTAACTTATCCGAACTCGTTGAAGCCATTGAAAAATCACATGATACGGCAACCGGCCCCGATGAAATTCAGCATCTGCCAAAAAGTTCTCTTACAACACTTTTAGATATCTTTAATAATATTTGGGAAACGGGGGTCTGTCCTGAGAGTTGGCGTGTAGCTACAGTTGTACCAATTCCGAAACCAGGGAAAGATCATGCAGAACCTACAAATTATCGTCCGATAGCTTTGACAAGTTGTTTGTGTAAAACATTGGAGAGAATGATAAACAAGAGATTAGTCTGGTACTTAGAGTCCAACAACCTCATTTCAGAATATCAATCGGGCTTTCGTTCGGAACGTAGTACCAATGACAATTTAATAAGACTAGAAACATTTATACGAGATGCTTTTATTAACAAAGAACACGTAGTGGCTGTCTTTTTCGACTTGGAGAAAGCATATGATACAACATGGCGTTATGGAATATTGAAAGATCTACATAACATTGGCTTAAGAGGAAAACTTCCCAGTTTTATTGAAAGCTTTTTAGGGGAGCGCATGTTTCAGGTGCGTGTGGGGTCTACCCTGTCAGATTTCTATGATCAAGAACAGGGTGTCCCACAGGGTAGTATTCTTTCAACTACGCTATTTAACATCAAAATAAACAATATTGTACAATGTTTGGACGACAAAACTGATTGTTCATTGTATGTTGATGATTTTTGTATATGTTACCGTTCAAAAAATATGAAAACAATTGAACGAAAGTTACAACAAAATTTAAAAAGAATAGAAGAATGGACTGATAAAAATGGTTTCAAGTTCTCCAAGTCGAAAATGCAGTGTGTTCATTTTTGTAAACTACGGAAGAAACACGAACATCCTTCCCTGTTTTTATACGGATCACAAATTCCTGTTGTTGAAGAAGCCAAATTTCTTGGGGTCATATTTGATCAAAAGTTATCTTTTATTCCACATATTAAATATCTTAAAGCGAAATGCTTAAAAGCTTTGAATCTTTTGAAAGTTTTAGCTCATACAAGTTGGGGAGCAGATCGGTATACTTTATTACATCTTTACCGGTCTTTAATAAGATCTAAATTAGATTATGGGTCTGTTGTTTATTGTTCTGCCAGAAAGTCCTATTTAAAATCCTTGGATACTATCCATCACCAAGGCCTTCGTCTGGCCATGGGAGCCTTCCGTACTTCTCCCGTATTAAGCCTTTATGTAGAAGCAGGTGAACCATCTTTAACCTCGCGCAGAGAGAAACTTTCTCTTCAGTATGCTATCAGACTTGCTGCAAATCCATCTAACCCGGCATCCAAAATTTCATTTCGACCTCAATTTGTAGATAAGTATGAAACAAAACCCACAGCAATCAAACCTTTTGGATTACGTATTTTACCACTGCTGGAAAATTCAGGTATCGACCTTAAAAATATTCAAAAACATGAAACCGCCGAAGTTCCATCTTGGTGTATTAAACAACCTTCTATTCTGTTCGACTTACATGATGGACAAAAATCCGAATCAAATCCAATACTTCTCAAACAAAACTTTCAGGTACTGCAGTCACGTTACAATGATTACCAGCAAGTCTATACTGATGGTTCCAAAGAAGGAGATAAAGTTGGCTGTGCGTATGTTTCTAAAGATACGCACAAAACCATGCGCCTTCCAGATGGTTCATCTATTTTTACAGCTGAAGCCAAAGCAATAGACCTAGCTTTAGATTTTATCAGTTCTTCAACAATTCAAAAAGCAATTATATTTTCGGATTCACTTTCTGTGCTTAAGGCTTTCGACCATTCATCATCTAAAAATCCTCAAATTCAAAAATTGATCGAAAAACATCATGAAATTTCTAAAACACACCAAATCTTGTTTTGTTGGCTTCCGAGCCATATTGGCATTGTCGGCAATGAATATGCTGACAAGAAAGCAAAGGAATCGCTCAATCTTGATCCATCTGTTTTTAAAATTCCTTTTAACAATTTTAAACCATTTATCAACAGATACATCTTGTCGGAATGGCAAGGCGAATGGGACCGTGCAATAAATAACAAACTCCATGCCATTAAACCTGTCGTTAGTACAAAATGCTCTCCTCCACAGTTTTCCAGAAAAGAGGACGTAGTATTAACACGACTGCGCATCGGCCATACTAGAGTTACTCATTCTTATATTTTTAATGGTGATGATCAGCCTTCTTGTGTAGGTTGTGATCAGCCATTCACTGTGAAACATATCTTAATTGACTGTGTTGACTTTTCACCCTCACGTATTTTATATTTCAAAGCTGACACTTTGCAACAACTGTTTCGCGATGTACCTGTTGATAATATTATTTTATTCTTAAAAGAAATTGGACTTTTTCATAAGATTTAACTGTTTCAGATTTTTATACATTATCATTCTGACTTTTTACTTTTAATATCATCATAATTGTTCGTGCCGTTTAACCATCAACCGTTTGACGCTTATGACCCACAAAGAGGGTTGATGCGTCGTTAAACACGAAATCATCATCATTAAGCCGGTGCTAGAGGGCGTGGCCGGTGTTGCACATTTCAGTACTGTTCATGAACAGACTCAATAAAACCGAGTCTGCTATTTTCTTTTATTTGGTGTATTCCTTGCTTCCAAAGGATCTAAGTTCAGAACTTATTTATGTGTTGACTTTTAATACACCAATTCTACCGAAGAAAATCAAAGTAGCATATATTTCCATTAACGTAGAGGTATACATCCAAAACCCTCTTAGATGTTACTCTTGTCAGGCTTTTGGCCATCACGGAAGCAGATGTCAGAGAAAAAAACTCTGTCCTAATTGTGGTGAAGAAAAGCATGTTGATAATCACCTGAACTGCAAAAATGAACCAAAATGCGTAAATTGTGATGGCAAACATTCTGTTTTCTCCCGAGACTGTCCGGCGTGGAAAAAAGAAAAAGAAATACTCACCGTCAAATACCAGAGGGGGATAACATTCCAAGAAGCGCGGAAAATTGTCGACGAGCGATACATAACCCCAACCACCAGTTTCGCCAGCATCGCAAAGGGTGCTGGTGTAAAATGTACCAGCTCCGCAACACAGACTGCTGAATCATACATAGCTGAATTGAAAAAATCTGGTGCATGGAGTAAACCCACTCCAGCACCACAAAGTTCAACCAATTTATCAAATGGCGCAATCCAGGTTGCTTCGGATCGGTCGACAGCGACCGTACCGAAGCCAGCGCCGAATGTAAAAGAGAAACTCGACTCAGGTCGATCTAATAAGGGATCAGAAGATCCGATCAAAAAACATCAATTGTCTCAAAGACAAACAGACAGACAACGTAAAATGGAAAGAGCCAATATAAAATTTCAGAACAGATTCAGATCTTTCAACAAGAGACAATATAAAATTTCAGAACAGATTCAGATCTTTCAATGAAACTCCATCATCACCAAGTGGCAATAACAGATCGAGGTCAGCAACACCACGAGGTGGTGGTAGCAGAGCTATATCACCAATTGCAGTTCCATAATAGTTTCTAGTTTAATCTCTTCATAAAATGGATTTAAAACACAAAATAATACAATGGAATTGTCGAAGTCTTAAATCAAATTATAATGAACTCTTATTACTTATTTCGTTATTAAACCTCTCCATTGCCGGACACCCTAAGAGTATAAAACAACTCAAATCGGGTGATCATCTCTTGGAAGTCGAGAGAAAACAGCAAGTGGTAAGCCTTCTAAACACAAACAAACTCTTTGATCTAAAAGTTAAAATCTCTTTACATAACACGCTCAATTCATCTAAGGGAGTGATTCGCAGCCCAGAACTGCGTCTTTGTTCAGATGAAGAGATAGTCGATAACTTGAAGGATCAGGGAGTTGTTGGTGTTCGTAACATTCAAGTTCGTAGAAATGGTGTACTAAAACCAACAGCAACTTATGTGTTGACTTTAAATACACCAATTCTACCCAAGAAAATCAAAGTAGCATATCTTTCCATTAACGTAGAGGTATACATCCCAAACCCTCTTAGATGTTACTATTGTCAGGCGTTTGGCCATCACGAAAGCAGATGTCAGAGGAAAAAAAATCTGTCCTAATTGTGGTGAAGAAAAGCATGTTGATAATCACCTAAACTGCAAAAATGAACCCAAATGCGTAAATTGTGATGGCAAACATGCTGTTTTCTCCCGAGACTGTCCGGCGTGGAAAAAAGAAAAAGAAATACTCACCGTCAAATACCAAAGGGGGATAACATTCCCAGAAGCGCGGAAAATTGTCGAAGAGCGATACATAACACCAACCACCAGTTTCGCCAGCATCACAAAGGGTGCTGGTGTAAATGTACCAGCTCCGCAACACAGACTGCTGAATCATACATAGCTGAACTGAAAAAATCTGGTGCATGGAGTAAACCCACTCCAGCACCACAAAGTTCAACCAATTTATCAAATGGCGCAATCCAGGTTGCTCCGATTCGGTCGACAGCGACCGTACCGAAGCCAGCGCCGAATGTTAAAGAGAAACCCGACTCAGGTCGAACTAATAAGGGATCGGAAGATCCGATCAAAAAACATCAATTGTCTCAAAGACAAACAGACAGACAACGTAAAATGGAAAGAGACAATATAAAATTTCAGAACAGATTCGGATCTTTGAGTGACAGTGATATGGAGTTGACTGAAACTCCATCATCACCAAGTGGCAATGACAGATCGAGGTCAGCCACACCGCGAGCTGGTGGTAGCAGATCTATATCACCAATTGCACCTCCATAATGGTTTCTAGTCTTTTAAATATCTCTCCATAAAATGGATTTAAAACACAAAATACTGCAATGGAATTATCGAGGTCTTAAATCGAATTATAATGAATAAAAATCAAAAATGAGTTCCTTTAAGAGCAATGAAAACATTCATAAGAAAGAAGATGGGTCAACTCTTATTACTTATTTCGTTACTAAACCCATCGGTGTTTTGTTTGCAAGAAACTTTTTTAAAAACTGATGACAACATAGATGTCAGGGGTTTCAATACATACAACTATATCTATTCTGATGGTAACAAACCATCTGGTGGCAGTTCAATTTTTGTAAAATCATGTTTACCACAAAGGGAGATCAAATTAAAAACAGACCTACAAGCTATAGCAGTATCGGTTTCTCTGGATAAAGAAACTACAATTTGCTCTCTATATATCCCACCCTCATTTTCTTTAAAGCCCGACCCCCAGGTATTAGACTTCCTGCCTTGCCGTGGCCCTGGGGGCTCAATTCCCACTGGGCACATTGCCGCTGTGGTCTCTGTGCCCACTGGGAAGAGCTAAAGGAAGTACCACCCGTTTGCCGTGGGTGGCGTCCTGTAAGCCGGAAGAAGGGATCCTGGAGGTTGAGGGTTACCTGAGGTGGCGGTGCTTCAGGTGCCCAACACGCCTCTTTGGCCTGGCTTTTCGGTGTAGACGGGTGGCCGTGCGGTCCGGCACGGTCAATCGGCTGGTCGCGCCGAGCCCTAGAGATACCGCTTTGCTTTCTCTTCAACTCTTTTTGTATCTTTCCTGATACCAACCATATGCCCATTTACCTTACCCTTTTCTGTCTTTTTATCTCTAGAAGGCCCCCAGGTATTAGACTTCCTGCCTTGCCGTGGCCCTGGGGGCTCAATTCCCACTGGGCACATTGCCGCTGTGGTCTCTGTGCCCACTGGGAAGAGCTAAAGGAAGTACCACCCGTTTGCCGTGGGTGGCGTCCTGTAAGCCGGAAGAAGGGATCCTGGAGGTTGAGGGTTACCTGAGGTGGCGGTGCTTCAGGTGCCCAACACGCCTCTTTGGCCTGGCTTTTCGGTGTAGACGGGTGGCCGTGCGGTCCGGCACGGTCAATCGGCTGGTCGCGCCGAGCCCTAGAGATACCGCTTTGCTTTCTCTTCAACTCTTTTTGTATCTTTCCTGATACCAACCATATGCCCATTTACCTTACCCTTTTCTGTCTTTTTATCTCTAGAAGGCGGTGGCTAAACGGATCAATCGTGTAGGCATTTTGTTTATACGAGTATATCTCACGTGTATCTCTAACACCTGCGAGTTGGATAACCACTCCATTATGGTGTTCCCTTGTAGGGCTCCACGGAGGGCGGAGAGCACTTGGGACGAACTTAGAATTTTTTCCTTATGCCTCATGGAAAAAAAAATAACCGCATCTAAACACAACGCACCTAAACGTAAAAAACAAGACGATTCATCCGAATCGGATGAACACAGTCAACAAGCCAGTCAGCAGTCAAGTCAACAAACCAGTCAGCAGTCCGCTGAACCAAATTTCGACAATGTTCCGCGCTTCTTGGTTGTCTCGTCGCTTGACGATACACGAAGTGTATCCAGCCTTTCTCCTTTCGTAATTGAGAAATGTATTAACTCCATAGCCGGACACCCTAAGAGTATCAAAAAGCTCAAATCAGGTGACCTTCTCTTGGAAGTCGAGAAAAAACAGCAAGTTGTAAGCCTGCTAAGCACCAATAAACTCTTTGATCTTCAGGTTAAAGTCTCTCTCCACAACACGTTAAATTCGTCTAAGGGAGTGATTCGCAGTCCAGAACTGCGCCCTTGTACAGATGAAGAGATCGTCGATAACTTGAAAGATCAGGGAGTTGTTGGTGTTCGTAACATCAAAGTCCGTAGAAATGGTGTACTAAAACCAACAGCAACTTATGTGTTGACTTTTAATACACCAGTTCTACCCAAGAAAATCAAAGTAGCATATCTTTCCATTAACGTAGAGGTATACATCCCAAACCCTCTTAGATGTTACTCTTGTCAGGCTTTTGGCCATCATGAAAGCAGATGTAAGAGAAAAAAACTCTGTCCTAATTGTGGTGAAGAAAAGCATGTTGATAATCACCTCAACTGCAAAAATGAACCCAAATGCGTAAATTGTGATGGCAAACATGCTGTTTTCTCTCGAGACTGTCCGGCATGGAAAAAAGAAAAAGAAATACTAACCGTCAAATACCAAAGGGGGATAACATTCCCAGAAGCGCGAAAAATTGTCGATGAGCGATATATAACACCAACCACCAGTTTCGCCAGCATCACAAAGGGTACTGGTGTAAAATGTACCAGCTCCACGACACAGACTGCTGAATCATACATAGCTGAACTGAAAAAATCTGGTGCACGGAGTAAACCCACTCCAGCACCGCAAAGTTCAACCAACCTATCAAATGGCGCAATCCAGATTGCTTCGGATCGGTCGACAGCGACCGTACCGAAGCCAGCGCCGCACGTAAAAGAGAAACTCGACTCAGGTCGAACTAATAAGGGATCGGAAGATCCGATCAAAAAACATCAATTGTCTCAAAAACAGACAGACAGACAACGTAAAATGGAAAGAGACAATATTAGATTTCAGAACAGATTCGGATCTTTGAGTGACAGTGATATGGAGTTCGCTGAAACTCCATCATCACCAAATGGCAATAACAGATCGAGGTCAGCAACACCACGAGCTGGTGGTAGCAGATCTATATCACCAATTGCAGCTCCAATATAGTTTCTAGTCTTAATCTCTTCATAAACTGGATTTAAAACACAAAATAATACAATGGAATTGTCGAGGTCTTAAACCAAATTATAATGAACTCTTATTACTTATTTCGTTATTAAACCCATCGGTTTTTTGTTTACAAGAAACTTTTTTAAAAGAAAAGAGGACGTAGTATTAACACGACTGCGCATCGGCCATACTAGAGTTACTCATTCTTATATTTTTAATGGTGATGATCAGCCTTCTTGTGTAGGTTGTGATCAGCCATTCACTGTGAAACATATCTTAATTGACTGTGTTGACTTTTCACCCTCACGTATTTTATATTTCAAAGCTGACACTTTGCAACAACTGTTTCGAGATGTACCTGTTGATAATATTATTTTATTCTTAAAAGAAATTGGACTTTTTCATAAGATTTAACTGTTTCAGATTTTTATACATTATCATTCTGACTTTTTACTTTTAATATCCTCATAATTATTCATGCCGTTTAACCATCAACCGTTTGACGCTTATGACCCACAAAGAGGGTTGACGCGTCGTTAAACACGAAATCATCATCATCATCATCATTTTTTAAAAACTGATGACAACATTGATGTCAGGGGTTTCAATACATACAACTATATCTATTCTGATGGTAGCAAACCATCTGGTGGCAGTTCAATTCTTGTTAAATCATGTTTACCACAAAGACAGATCAAATTAAAAACAGACCTACAAGCTGTAAGAGTATCGGTTTCTCTGGATAAAGAAACTACAATTTGCTCTTTATATATTCCACCCTCATTTTCGTTAAAGCCCGAACATCTTGACTCATTGCTGAGTCAACTTCCATCGCCATATCTTTTAGTTGGCGACTTCAATGGTCACAATATTCTATGGGGCTGTAAAGATATCAATAACAGAGGAGCACTTGTTGAAGATTTTATTACAAAGAGCGATCTTTGCTTGATGAATGATAAATCTTATACTTACCTTCACCCAGCGGCAGGTCATTTGTCTTCTTTGGATCTCTCTTTGTGTCACCCATCTCTCTTCTTGGACTATGACTGGTCTGTTCATGATGATCAGTGCGGAAGTGATCACTTCCCTGTTATAATTGAGAGTGTAAACGAACCAGATGAGGACTGTAACCAGAAATGGAAAATGAATAAAGCCGACTGGGAATTATTCCATAATTTATGTGAAGAAGAGTTATCAATTGATCATTTTAATGAATCATCCGACATTGTTTCTGATTTCACAGATACACTTATTAACATATCAGAACAATGCATTCCAAAGACCTCCACAAATACTAAGAAAAGCAAGCCTTGGTTTAATAATGACTGTAAAGAAGCTATTAAAAAGCGTAAACAAGCTCTAAATAAGTTCTGCAAAAGTCCCACTTCAAAAAAGCTCAACGACGTAAAAGTTTTTAGAGCTAAAGCTCGGCGAACAATCCGAGCTTCCAAACGAAAGTCATGGAGAGAATATGTCTCCAAATTGAACTATAAAACCCCCATTAAAAAGGTTTGGGATATGGTACGAAAAATTTCAGGAAAAACAAAGTCTTCTAGTTTTACACATTTAAATACTGAATTTGACACAATAGCTTCAACAAAAAAAGATATTTCAGATACTCTTGGGCACACATTCTTGAGAAATTCATCATCGCGTAATTATTCTGACACTTTTAGAAATTTCAAAAAGGACCAAGAGAAAAGAAATCTAAACTTTAAATCACTTAATCACGAAGAATACAACAAACCTTTTAACTTATCCGAACTCGTTGAAGCCATTGAAAAATCACATGATACGGCAACCGGCCCCGATGAAATTCATTATCAGATGCTTAAGCATCTGCCAAAAAGTTCTCTTACAACACTTTTAGATATCTTTAATAATATTTGGGAAACGGGGGTCTGTCCTGAGAGCTGGCGTGTAGCTGCAGTTGTACCAATTCCGAAACCAGGGAAAGATCATGCAGAACCTACAAATTATCGTCCGATAGCTTTGACAAGTTGTTTGTGTAAAACATTGGAGAGAATGATAAACAAGAGATTAGTCTGGTACTTAGAGTCCAACAACCTCATTTCAGAATATCAATCGGGCTTTCGTTCGGAACGTAGTACCAATGACAATTTAATAAGACTAGAAACATTTATACGAGATGCTTTTATTAACAAAGAACACGTAGTAGCTGTCTTTTTCGACTTGGAGAAAGCATATGATACAACATGGCGTTATGGAATATTGAAAGATCTACATAACATTGGCTTAAGAGGAAAACTTCCCAGTTTTATTGAAAGCTTTTTAGGGGAGCGCATGTTTCAGGTGCGTGTGGGGTCTACCGTGTCAGATTTCTATGATCAAGAACAGGGTGTCCCACAGGGTAGTATTCTTTCAACTACGCTATTTAACATCAAAATAAACAATATTGTACAATGTTTGGACGACAAAACTGATTGTTCATTGTATGTTGATGATTTTTGTATATGTTACCGTTCAAAAAATATGAAAACAATTGAACGAAAATTACAACAAAATTTAAAAAGAATAGAAGAATGGACTGATAAAAATGGTTTCAAGTTCTCCAAGTCGAAAACGCAGTGTGTTCATTTTTGTAAACTACGGAAGAAACACGAACATCCTTCCCTGTTTTTATACGGATCACAAATTCCTGTTGTTGAAGAAGCCAAATTTCTTGGGGTCATATTTGATCAAAAGTTATCTTTTATTCCCCATATTAAATATCTTAAAGCGAAATGCTTAAAAGCTTTGAATCTTTTGAAAGTTTTAGCTCATACAAGTTGGCGAGCAGATCGGTATACTTTATTACATCTTTACCGGTCTAAATTAGATTATGGGTCTGTTGTTTATGGTTCTGCCAGAAAGTCCTATTTAAAATCCTTGGATACTATCCATCACCAAGGCCTTCGTCTGGCCATGGGAGCCTTCCGTACTTCTCCCGTATTAAGCCTTTATGTAGAAGCAGGTGAACCATCTTTAACCTCGCGCAGAGAGAAACTTTCTCTTCAGTATGCTATTAGACTTACTGCAAATCCATCTAACCCGGCATCCAAAATTTCATTTCGACCTCAATTTATAGATAGGTATGAAACTAAACCCACAGCAATTAAACCTTTTGGATTACGTATTTTACCACTGCTGGAAAATTCAGGTATCGACCTTAAAAATATTCAAAAACATGAAACCGCCGAAGTTCCATCTTGGTGTATTAAACAACCTTCTATTCTGTTCGACTTACATGATGGCAAAAAATCCGAATCAAATCCGATACTTCTCAAACAAAACTTTCAGGTACTGCAATCACGTTACGATGATTACCAGCAAGTCTATACCGATGGTTCCAAAGAAGGAGATAAAGTTGGTTGTGCGTATGTTTCTAAAGATACGCACAAAACCATGCGCCTTCCAGATGGTTCATCTATTTTTACAGCTGAAGCCAAAGCAATAGACCTAGCTTTAGATTTTATCAGTTCTTCAACAATTCAAAAAGCAATTATATTTTCTGATTCACTTTCTGTGCTTAAGGCTTTAGACCATTCATCATCTAAAAATCCTCAAATTCAAAAATTGATCGAAAAACATCATGAAATTTCTAAAACACACCAAATCTTGTTTTGTTGGCTCCCGAGCCATATTGGGATTGTCGGCAATGAATATGCTGACAAGAAAGCAAAGGAATCGCTCAATCTTGATCCATCTGTTTTTAAAATTCCTTTTAATAATTTTAAACCATTTATCAATAGATACATCTTGTCGGAATGGCAAGGCGAATGGGACCGTGCAATAAATAACAAACTCCATGCCATTAAACCTGTCGTTAGTACAAAATGCTCTCCTCCACAGTTTTCCAGAAAAGAGGACGTAGTATTAACACGACTGCGCATCGGCCATACTAGAGTTACTCATTCTTATATTTTTAATGGTGATGATCAGCCTTCTTGTGTAGGTTGTGATCAACCATTCACTGTGAAACATATCTTAATTGACTGTGTTGACTTTTCACCCTCACGTATTTTATATTTCAAAGCTGACACTTTGCAACAACTGTTTCAAGATGTACCTGTTGATAACATTATTTTATTCTTAAAAGAAATTGGTCTTTTTCATAAGATTTAACTGTTTCAGATTTTTATACATTATCATTCTGACTTGTTCCTTTTAATATCATCATAATTATTCATGCCGTTTAACCATTAACCGACTGACGCTTATGACCCACCAAGAGGGTTGACGCGTCGTTAAACACGAAATCATCATCATCTTTAAAGCCCGAACACCTTGACTCATTTCTTAGTCAACTTCCATCGCCATATCTTTTAGTTGGCGACTTCAATGGTCACAATCTTCTATGGGGCTGTAAAGATATCAATAACAGAGGAGCACTTGTCGAAGATTTTATTGCAAAGAGCGATCTTTGCTTGATGAATGATAAATCTTATACTTACCTTCACCCTGCGACAGGTCATTTGTCTTCTTTAGATCTCTCTTTGTGTCACCCATCTCTCTTCTTGGACTATGACTGGTCTGATCATCATCATCAGTGCGGAAGTGATCACTTCCCTGTTATAATTGAGAGCGTAAACGAACCAGATGAGGACTCTAACCAGAAATGGAAAATGAATAAAGCCGACTGGGAATTATTCCGTAATTTATGTGAAGAAGAGTTATCAGTTGATCATTTAAATGAATCATCTGACATTGTTTCTGATTTCACAGATACACTAATTAATATATCAGAACAATGCATTCCAAAGACCTCCACAAATACTAAGAAAAGCAAGCCCGGGTTTAATAATGACTGTAAAGAAGCTATTCAAAAGCGCAAACAGGCTCTAAATAAGTTCTGCAAAAGTCCCACTTCAGAAAAGCTAAACGACTTAAAAGTTTTTAGAGCTAAAGCTCGGCGAACAATCCGAGCTTCAAAACGAAAGTCATGGAGAGAATATGTCTCCAAATTGAACTACAAAACCCCCATTAAAAAGGTTTGGGATATCGTACGAAAAATTTCAGGAACAACAAAGTCCTCTAGTTTTACACATTTAAATACTGAATTTGACACAATAGCTCTAACAAAAAAAGATATTTCAGATACTCTTGGGAGCACATTCTTGAGAAATTCATCATCGCGTAATTATTCTGACACTGTAATTATTCTGACACTTTTAGAAATTTCAAAAAGGACCAGGAGAAAAGAAAACTTAACTTCAAATCCCTTAATCACGAAGAATACAACACACCTTTTAACTTATCCGAACTAGTTGAAGCCATTGAAAAATCACATGATACGGCAACCGGCCCCGATGAAATTCATTATCAGATGCTTAAGCATCTGCCAAAAAGTTCTCTTACAACACTTTTAGATATCTTTAATAATATTTGGGAAACGGGGGCCTGTCCTGAGAGCTGGCGTGTAGCTACAGTTGTACCAATTCCGAAACCAGGGAGAGATCATGCAGAGCCTACAAATTATCGTCCGATAGCTTTGACAAGTTGTTTGTGTAAAAACTTTGGAGAGAATGATAAACAAGAGATTAGTCTGGTACTTAGAGTCCAACAACCTCATTTCAGAATATCAATCGGGTTTTCGTTCGGAACGTAGTACCAATGACAATTTAATAAGACAAGAAACATTTATACGATATGCTTTTTTTAACAAAGAACACGTAGTAGCTGTCTTTTTCGACTTGGAGAAAGCATATGATACAACATGGCGTTATGGTATATTGAACGATCTCCATAACATTGGCTTAAGAGGAAAACTTCCCAGTTTTATTGAAAGCTTTTTAGGGGAGCGCATGTTTCAAGTGCGTGTGGGGTCTACCGTGTCAGATTTCTATGATCAGGAGCAGGGTGTCCCACAGGGTAATATTCTTTCAACTACGCTATTGAACATCAAAACAAACCATATTGTACAATGTTTGGACGACAAAACTGATTGTTCCTTGTACGTTGTCGATTTCTGTATATGTTACCGTTCAAAAAATATGAAAACCATTGAACGAAAGTTGCAACAAAAGACGAATAGAAGAATGGACTGATAAAAATGGTTTCAAGTTCTCCAAAGTAGAAGTAAAACAAAGATCAGGAATTGATACAATTAACTTACTCCATCCATAAAAGACACCAAAGGGAAAGAAATACAAACATTAAGCGACAAGACCATAATGGAAACCTAAACAAAGGGAGGCCATATGGACAGTTACTTTCCCACAAAATGGCCATATGGCCATCCAAAATTAAAAGACACAAGTGATACACACAGTAAGTAACAAACAACAACATAAATAAATCGCCACAGAAGAGCCGCCTTGGAACGGTCAGTGGAAGATTTCCACTGGGGGGCTTAAATCGATTTTACGTGGCCACAATCCTCGCCCTTACTTCCGTCGCGATTTAGACAAATAATTTGTTCAGTCCGCATGAAGGCCTCCTAACTCATCAGTGCAACATCTCCGTGAACACAGAAATAAAAGAACCACAGAGGTGAGACAACGGTGAGGACTCGACAGCAAGAAACCACTGAAATGCTGGAGCAAAAGAAAACCAACAGTTAGACTCCTCAGTTCAGCTTGCTAGTTGACGGCCCCGAAGGCTCATTATGCCTTCCCGATATACAGACATTTTCCGCACGATACGCAATCCTCACCTACCCTAGTTTTGGAGCGGTGCGTTTAGATATTCCAGATATTTTCCAGCTCATTTGGGAGCCTTTATTTGAGTTCGATTTTGTAGCGGTGTGTTTATGAATTGCACTGGCACAATGGCAATACACAGCGACATTATCTTGTCGTTCGCAAAAAATTATGTTTATTCGCCCGATAAGGGCTTTTCGTACCACTTTTAATGTAAATTTGTTAAATTTTCACCTTTTAAAACTCTTTTGTTTATCTATGTGTGTGTGAATTTGAAAACTCTGATGAAGGCGTAAAGCGATACCAACCATATGCCCATTTACCTTACCCTTTTCTGTCTTTTTATCTCTAGAAGGCGGTGGCTTAACGGATCAATCGTGTAGGCATTTTGTTTATACGAGTATATCTCACGTGTATCTCTAACACCTGCGAGTTGGATAACCACTCCATTATGGTGTTCCGTTGTAGGGCTCCACGGAGGGCGGAGAGCACTTGGGACGAAACTAGAATTTTTTTCTTATGGCTAATGGAAAAAAACATAACCGCAAATCACCTAACCACAACGCACCTAAACGTAAAAAAACAAGAGGATTCATCCGAATCGGATGAACACAGTCAACAATCAAGTCAGCAGTCAAGTCAGCAATCTAGTCAGCAGTCTGCTGAACCCAATTTTGACAATGTTCCGCGTTTCTTGGTCGTTACGTCGCTTGACGATACACGAACTGTATCTAGCCTTTCCCCCTTCGTCATCGAGAAAAGTATTCTCTCCATTGCCGGACACCCTAAGAGTATAAAACGACTCAAATCGGGTGATCTTCTCTTGGAAGTCGACAGAAAACAGCGAGTGGTAAGCCTGCTTAACACCAACAAGCTCTTTGATCTTAAAGTTAAAGTCTCGTTACATAACACGCTCAATTCATCTAAGGGAGCGATTCGCAGCCCAGAACTGCGTCCTTGTTCAGATGAAGAGATAGTCGATAACTTGAAAGATCCGGGAGTTGTTGGTGTTCGTAACATTAAAGTCCGTAGAAGTGGTGTACTAAAACCAACAGCAACTTATGATGTGCCGTGTGGCGGCCGTAAAACGTCTCCCCGTACATCATCATAGTGCAGATTATATTTTCTTGTCCTTTGGGATCATTGAGTTCATTGGTATCATTTTGAAAATAGAGTTCTGCTTAAGCCGGTGCTAGAGGGCGTGACCGGTGTTGCACATTTCAGTACTGTTCATGAAAAGACTCAATAAAACCGAGTCTGCTATTTTCTTTTATTTGGTGTATTCCTTGCTTCCAAAGGATCTAAGTTCAGAACTTATTTATGTGTTGACTTTTAATACACCAATTCTACCCAAGAAAATCAAAGTAGCATATCTTTCCATTAACGTAGAGGTATACATCCAAAACCCTCTTAGATGTTACTCTTGTCAGGCTTTTGGCCATCACGAAAGCAGATGTCAGAGAAAAAAACTCTGTCCTAATTGTGGTGAAGAAAAGCATGTTGATAATCACCTGAACTGCAAAAATGAACCAAAATGCGTAAATTGTGATGGCAAACATGCTGTTTTCTCCCGAGACTGTCCGGCGTGGAAAAAAGAAAAAGAAATACTCACCGTCAAATACCAGAGGGGGATAACATTCCAAGAAGCGCGGAAAATTGTCGACGAGCGATACATAACCCCAACCACCAGTTTCGCCAGCATCACAAAGGGTGCTGGTGTTAAATGTACCAGCTCCGCAACACAGACTGCTGAATCATACATAGCTGAATTGAAAAAATCTGGTGCATGGAGTAAACCCACTCCAGCACCACAAAGTTCAACCAATTTATCAAATGGCGCAATCCAGGTTGCTTCGGATCGGTCGACAGCGACCGTACCGAAGCCAGCGCCGAATGTAAAAGAGAAACTCGACTCAGGTCGAACTAATAAGGGATCAGAAGATCCGATCAAAAAACATCAATTGTCTCAAAGACAAACAGACAGACAACGTAAAATGGAAAGAGACAATATAAAATTTCAGAACAGATTCAGATCTTTCAAAAAGAGACAATATAAAATTTCAGAACAGATTCAGATCTTTCAATGAAACTCCATCATCACCAAGTGGCAATAACCGATCGAGGCCAGCAACACCACGAGGTGGTGGTAGCAGAGCTATATCACCAATTGCAGCTCCATAATAGTTTCTAGTTTAATCTCTTCATAAAATGGATTTAAAACACAAAATAATACAATGGAATTGTCGAGGTCTTAAATCAAATTATAATGAAAAGTAGAAGTAAAACAAAGATCAGGAATTGATACAATTAACTTACTCCATCCATAAAAGACACCAAAGGGAAAGAAATACCAACATTAAGCGACCAGACCATAATGGAAACCTAAACAAAGGAAGGCCATATGGACAGTTACTTTCCCACAAAATGGCCATATGGCCATCCAAAATTAAAAGACACAAGTGATACACACAGTAAGTAACAAACAACAACATAAATAAATCGCCACAGAAGAGCCGCCTTGGAACGGTCAGTGGAAGATTTCCACTGGGGGGCTTAAATCGATTTTACGTGGCCACAATCCTCGCCCTTACTTCCGTCGCGATTTAGACAAATAATTTGTTCAGTCCGCAAGAAGGCCTCCTAACTCATCAGTGCAACATCTCCGTGAACACAAAAATCAAAGAACCACAGAGGTGAGACAACGGTGAGGACTCGACAGCAAGAAACCACTGAAATGCTGGAGCAAAAGAAAACCAACAGTTAGACTCCGATGAGCCCGACCAGAGACAGAGCATCAGGCACCAACCAACATTACCTTGAATTAGATCTCTCTAATTCTCAATAAGCCTTTACGTTGGAGCCGTCATAGAATCTGAGGCCTGACCCACCGGCGTGCAATTAAAGAGGGAAGCAAAGTTGCCAACCGTGATTGGGTTAACTACCATGCATGCAGTCTGTCGTATAATATCCATATTGTACCCAATCTTTTTATATCGAAGAATGATTTTACGAAATTGGGTGCTGAAGTCATTGCGGTTATATATTTTTCTGAATTTATATACTAAGTCACCATAAAATTCGGGTTCCGATAGACCTTGTTGCAGAAGAGATTTCAGTCCAATATTGAATTTTGAAATTAAATCAGAATGGCGTCTATAAAATTTTGAAAAGGCTTTGCGTAGTTTATGGTACCGATAACCCTGATTAAGGAGTTTAGCCGTTAATAATTTATTACGAGTGTTGAAGTCAGTTACATGACTACACACTCTAGCAAATCGAATTAATTGCGAAATATAAACGCCATAGGATGGCGCACGAGGAACATCACCATCCAAAAAAGGAAAATTTACAATCTCAAAATCAAAGTCATCGCGTTTATCATAAATTTTGCACGAAACAAATCCATCTACAATAGATAGATGTAAATCCAAAAACGGGGCCTCGGTATCAGAAGAATTTGCTTTATTTAACTGAAGTTCTAGGGGGTAAATCTGACTGATCAAACCATCAAAATAGGTATTATCAATATTTAATAAATCATCTAAATATCTAGAAGTAGAGCTAAAAGCTTCAATAATTTCAGATTGGTTATCAATGGAAAGCGACAAAATGAAGTCTCTTTCATAACAATACAAGAACAGATCAGCCACAAGAGGTGCGCAATTAGTACCCATCGGAATACCCACAATTTGTCTAAATAACTTAGTACCGAATCTAATATAAATATTGTCAAGTAGAAAGGTGAGGGCATCACACACTTTCTGACATGACCAAAGTGTATAATTCTTATGCTCTTTAGAAGTGAAAAATGCATTTCTGACATTACATGCAAGATAGAGAGAATCTTCTCTGTGAAAAGCCCATTCAATTAAATCATTAAGCTTTTCTTTTATAAGATTATGAGGAAGTGTAGTGTAAAGAGTGGAAAAATCGTAGGTAGACAGACTAGAAGCACGAAACTGTCTAGATTTCAATTTATTTAAAACCTCATTCGAATTTTTTATAGACCAAAACAGATTTCTTCCTGATCTTTCAAAGACTTTATCACAATATTTAATTACATGCGTTTTAATAGCAGTAAGACAGGAAGTTAATAATTTAGAAAGTTCAGTGGTAGTGCAAGAACTAGAATTTGCAATAAACCGTGCTTTGTAAGGTTTTTTATGAAGTTTTGGTAACCAGTATAGCGTAGGAAGCTTGTCTTGGCCTTCGTTAACACACACAGCAAACTTGGTGGCTGAAAGACAAACATGTTTATCTACTATAGCTCTCTCTTCAGCCAAAGGCTGAAGTTCATAGGCCTTAGTACCACCAAGCTCCTGCTTAAGCGTGTTAACATAGTGGAGCCGTCACACAACGACGACGTTGTTAGCGGCCTTGTCTGCAGGGGCCAAAACAAACTTCTTATGAAATTCTTGAATACCTAGTTTAAGATGACGTAAAGACGTCTTGGGCTTAGGAGGTAATAAGTTAGTATTTTGAGAATAGAAAGAAATGCGTTTATTCACTAGTCTCTTATTACTTATTTCGTTATTAAACCTCTCCATTGCCGGACACCCTAAGAGTATAAAACAACTCAAATCGGGTGATCTTCTCTTGGAAGTCGAGAGAAAACAGCAAGTGGTAAGCCTGCTAAACACAAACAAACTCTTTGATCTAAAAGTTAAAATCTCTTTACATAACACGCTCAATTCATCTAAGGGGGTGATTCGCAGCCCAGAACTGCGTCTTTGTTCAGATGAAGAGATGGTCGATAACTTGAAGGATCAGGGAGTTGTTGGTGTTCGTAACATTCAAGTTCGTAGAAATGGTGTACTAAAACCAACAGCAACTTATGTGTTGACTTTTAATACACCAATTCTACCCAAGAAAATCAAAGTAGCATATCTTTTCATTAACGTAGAGGTATACATCCCAAACCCTCTTAGATGTTACTCTTGTCAGGCGTTTGGCCATCACGAAAGCAGATGTCAGAGGAAAAAAAATCTGTCCTAATTGTGGTGAAGAAAAGCATGTTGATAATCACCTCAACTGCAAAAATGAACCCAAATGCGTAAATTGTGATGGCAAACATGCTGTTTTCTCCCGAGACTGCCCCCAGGTATTAGACTTCCTGCCTTGCCGTGGCCCTGGGGGCTCAATTCCCACTGGGCACATTGCCGCTGTGGACTTTGTGCCCACTTGGAAGAGCTAAAGGAAGTACCACCCGTTTGCCGTGGGTGGCGTCCTGTAAGCCGGAAGAAGGGATCCTGGAGGTTGAGGGTTACCTGAGGTGGCGGTGCTTCAGGTTCCCAACACGCCTCTTTGGCCTGGCTTTTCGGTGTAGACGGGTGGCCGTGCGGTCCGGCACGGTCAATCGGCTGGTCACGCCGAGCCCTAGAGATACCACTTTGCTTTCTCTTCAACTCTTTTTGTATCTTTCCTGATACCAACCATATGCCCATTTACCTTACCCTTTTCTGTCTTTTTATCTCTAGAAGTCGGTGGCAAAACGGATCAATCGTGTAGGCATTTTGTTTATGCGAGTATATCTCACGTGTATCTCTAACACCTGCGAGTTGGATAACCACTCCATTATGGTGTTCCCTTGTAGGGCTCCACGGAGGGCGGAGAGCACTTGGGACGAAACTAGGAATTTTTTCTCATGGCTCATGGAAAAAAACACAACCGCACCCACGCACCTAACCGCAACGCACCTAAACGTAAAAAAGACGAGGATTCATCCGAATCGGATGAACACAGTCAAAATTCCAGTCAGCAGTCAAGTCAACAATCAAGTCAGCAGTCTGCTGAACCAAACTTTGACAATGTTCCGCGTTTCTTGGTCGTCACGTCGCTTGACGATACACGAACTGTGTCAAGCCTTTCTCCCTTTGTTATCGAGAAAAGTATTGTCGCCATAGCCGGACACCCAAAGAGTATTAAATCACTCAAATCAGGTGACCTTCTCTTGGAACTCGAGAGAAAACCGCAAGTTGTAAGCCTGCTCGCCACCAAAAAACTCTTTGATCTTTCGGTAAAAATATCTCTTCACAACACACTAAACTCATCTAAAGGAGTGATTCGCAGTCCAGAACTGCGTCCTTGTTCAGACGAAGAGATCATTGATAACCTGAAAGATCAAGGGGTTATTGGTGTTCGTAACATCAAAGTCCGTAGAAATGGTGTACTAAAACCAACAGCAACTTATGTGTTGACTTTTAATACACCAATTCTACCCAAGAAAATCAAAGTAGCATATCTTTCCATTAACGTAGAGGTATACATCCCAAACCCTCTTAGATGTTACTCTTGTCAGGCTTTTGGCCATCACGAAAGCAGATGTCAGAGAAAACAACTCTGTCCTAATTGTGGTGAAGAAAAGCATGTTGATAATCACCTCAACTGCAAAAATGAACCCAAATGCGTAAATTGTGATGGCAAACATGCTGTTTTCTCCCGAGACTGTCCGGCGTGGAAAAAAGAAAAAGAAATACTTACCGTCAAATACCAAAGGGGGATAACATTCCCAGAAGCGCGGACGATTGTCGAAGAGCGATACATAACACCAACCACCAGTTTCGCCAGCATCACAAACGGTGCTGGTGTAAAATGTACCAGCTCCGCAACACAGACTGCTGAATCATACATTGCTGAACTGAAAAAGTCTGGTGCATGGAGTAAATCCACTCCAGCCCCACAAAGTTCAACCAATTTATCAAAAGGCGCAATCCAAGTTCCTTCGGAATGTAAAAGAGAAACCCGACTCGGGTCGAACTAATAAGGGGTCGCAAGATCCGATCAAAAAACATCAATTGTCTCAAAGACAAACAGACAGACAACGTAA
The DNA here is from genome assembly GCA_963580285.1 of Lucinisca nassula. Lineage (NCBI taxonomy): Eukaryota > Metazoa > Mollusca > Bivalvia > Lucinida > Lucinidae > Lucinisca > Lucinisca nassula. The sequence continues at coordinate 68,735,028 of OY757025.1, read as the reverse complement.
AATGGAAAGAGACAATATAAAATTTCAGAACAGATTCGGATCTTTGAGTGACAGTGATATGGAGTTGACTGAAACTCCATCATCACCAAGTGGCAATAACAGATTGAGGTCTGCCACACCACGAGCTGGTGGTAGCAGATCTATATCACCAATTGCACCTCCATAATAGTTTCTAGTCTTTGAATATCTCTCCTTAAAATGGGTTTAAAACACAAAATAATACAATGGAATTGTCGAGGTCTTAAATCAAATTATAATGAACTCTTATTACTTATTTCGCTACTAACCCCATCGGTGTTTTGTTTGCAAGAAACTTTTTTTAAAAACTGATGACAACATAGATGTCAGGGGTTTCAATACATACAACTATATCTATTCTGATGGTAACAAACCATCTGGTGGCAGCTCAATTTTTGTTAAATCATGTTTACCACAAAGAGAGATCAAATTAAAAACAGACCTTCAAGCTGTAGCAGTATCGGTTTCTCTGGATAAAGAAACTACAATTTGCTCTCTATATATCCCACCCTCATTTTCTTTAAAGCCCGAACATCTTGACTCATTGCTGAGTCAACTTCCATCGCCATATCTTTTAGTTGGTGACTTCAATGGTCACAATATTCTATGGGGCTGTAAAGATGTCAATAACAGAGGAGCACTTTGTCGAAGATTTTATTGCAAAGAACGATCTTTGCTTGATGAATGATAAATCTTATACTTACCTTCACCCTGCGACAGGTCATTTGTCTTCTTTAGATCTCTCTTTGTGTCACCCATCTCTCTTCTTGGACGATGATCAGTGCGGAAGTGATCACTTTCCTGTTATAATAGAGAGCGTAAACGAACCAGATGAAGACTGTAACCAGAAATGGAAAATGAATAAAGCCGACTGGGAATTATTCCATAATTTATGTGAAGAAGAGTTATCATTTGATCAATTTAATGAATCATCCGACATTGTTTCTGACTTCACAGATACACTTATTAATATATCAGAACAATGCATTCCAAAGACCTCCACAAATACTAAGAAAAGCAAGCCTTGGTTTAATAATGACTGTAAAGAAGCTATTAAAAAGCGTAAACAGGCTCATAGTGTAGATTATATTTTCTTGTCCTTTGGGCTCATTGATTCAATTGTGGAATTTTGAAAATATCTGAGGGTCACTGATGAGGCCTAATTGGCCGAAACTAGCTAGTCTGGCCCAGAAAACATGTACACTCCATATTTTTCAGTTCTGTGGTGTATTCCTTGCTTCCAAAGGATAACCCTTTTATAGAACATATCTAAATAAGTTCTGCAAAAGTCCCACTTCAGAAAAGCTAAACGACGTAAAAGTTTTTAGAGCTAAAACTCGGCGACAATCCGAGCTTCAAAACGAAAGTCATGGAGAGAATATGTCACCAAATTAAACTACAAAACCTCCATTAAAAAGGTTTGGGATATGGTACGAAAAATTTCAGGAAAAACAAAGTCCTCTAGTTTTACACATTTAAATACTGAATTTGACACAATAGCTTCAACAAAAAAAAGATATTTCAGATACTCTTGGGAGCACATTCTTGAATAATTCATCATCGCGTAAGTATTCTGACACTTTTAGAAATTTCAAAAAGGACCAGGAGAAAAGAAAACTTAACTTCAAATCCCTTAATCACGAAGAATACAACACACCTTTTAACTTATCCGAACTAGTTGAAGCCATTGAAAAATCACATGATACGGCAACCGGCCCCGATGAAATTCATTATCAGATGCTTAAGCATCTGCCAAAAAGTTCTCTTACAACACTTTTAGATATCTTTAATAATATTTGGGAAACGGGGGTCTGTCCTGAGAGCTGGCGTGTAGCTACAGTTGTACCAATTCCGAAACCAGGGAAAGATCATGCAGAACCTACAAATTATCGTCCGATAGCTTTGACAAGTTGTTTGTGTAAAACATTGGAGAGAATGATAAACAAGAGATTAGTCTGGTACTTAGAGTCCAACAACCTCATTTCAGAATATCAATCGGGTTTTCGTTCGGAACGCAGTACCAATGACAATTTAATAAGACTAGAAACATTTTTACGAGATGCTTTTATTAACAAAGAACACGTAGTAGCTGTCTTTTTCGACTTGGAGAAAGCATATGATACAACATGGCGTTATGGTATATTGAAAGATCTCCATAACATTGGCTTAAGGGGAAAACTTCCCAGTTTTATTGAAAGCTTTTTAGGGGAGCGCATGTTTCAGGTACGTGTGGGGTCTACCCTGTCAGATTTCTATGATCAAGAACAGGGTGTCCCACAGGGTAGTATTCTTTCAACTACGCTATTTAACATCAAAATAAACAATATTGTACAATGTTTGGACGACAAAACTGATTGTTCCTTGTATGTTGACGATTTCTGTATATGTTACCGTTCAAAAAATATGAAAACAATTGAACGAAAGTTGCAACAAAATTTAAAACGAATAGAAGAATGGACTGATAAAAATGGTTTCAAGTTCTCCAAGTCGAAAACGCAGTGTGTTCATTTTTGTAAACTACGGAAGAAACACGAACATCCTTCCTTGTTTTTATACGGATCACAAATTCCTGTTGTTGAAGAAGCCAAATTTCTTGGGGTCATATTTGATCAAAAGTTATCTTTTATTCCCCATATTAAATATCTTAAAGCGAAATGCTTAAAAGCTTTGAATCTTTTGAAAGTTTTAGCCCATACAAGTTGGGGAGCAGATCGGTATACTTTATTACATCTTTACCGGTCTTTAATAAGATCTAAATTAGATTATGGGTCTGTTGTTTATGGTTCTGCCAGAAAGTCCTATTTAAAATCATTGGATACTATCCATCACCAAGGCCTTCGTCTGGCTATGGGAGCCTTTCGTACTTCTCCCGTATTAAGCCATAAGAATTATACACTTTGGTCATGTCAGAAAGTGTGTGATGCCCTCACCTTTCTACTTGACAATATTTATATTAGATTCGGTACTAAGTTATTTAGACAAATTGTGGGTATTCCGATGGGTACTAATTGCGCACCTCTTGTGGCTGATCTGTTCTTGTATTGTTATGAAAGAGACTTCATTTTGTCGCTTTCCATTGATAACCAATCTGAAATTATTGAAGCTTTTAGCTCTACTTCTAGATATTTAGATGATTTATTAAATATTGATAATACCTATTTTGATGGTTTGATCAGTCAGATTTACCCCCTAGAACTTCAGTTAAATAAAGCAAATTCTTCTGATACCGAGGCCCCGTTTTTGGATTTACATCTATCTATTGTAGATGGATTTGTTTCGTGCAAAATTTATGATAAACGCGATGACTTTGATTTTGAGATTGTAAATTTTCCTTTTTTGGATGGTGATGTTCCTCGTGCGCCATCCTATGGCGTTTATATTTCGCAATTAATTCGATTTGCTAGAGTGTGTAGTCATGTAACTGACTTCAACACTCGTAATAAATTATTAACGGCTAAACTTCTTAATCAGGGTTATCGGTACCATAAACTACGCAAAGCCTTTTCAAAATTTTATAGACGCCATTCTGATTTAATTTCAAAATTCAATATTGGACTTAAATCTCTTCTGCAACAAGGTCTATCGGAACCCGAATTTTATGGTGACTTAGTATATAAATTCAGAAAAATATATAACCGCAATGACTTCAGCACCCAATTTCGTAAAATCATTCTTCGATATAAAAAGATTGGGTACAACATGGATATTATACGACAGACTGCATGCATGGTAGTTAACCCAATCACGGTTGGCAACTTTGCTTCCCTCTTTAATTGCACGCCGGTGGGTCAGGCCTCAGATTCTATGACGGCTCCAACGTAAAGGCTTATTGAAAATTAAAGAGATAATGTTGGTTGGGGCCTGATGCTCTGTCTCTGGTCGGGCTCATCGGAGTCTAACTGTTGGTTTTCTTTTGCTCCAGCATTTCAGTGGTTTCTTGCTGTCGAGTCCTCACCGTTGTCTCACCTCTGTGGTTCTATGATTTCTGTGTTCACGGAGATGTTGCACTGATGAGTTAGGAGGCCTTCATGCGGACTGAACAAATTATTTGTCTAAATCGCGACGGAAGTAAGGGCGAGGATTGTGGCCACGTAAAATCGATTTAAGCCCCCCAGTGGAAATCTTCCACTGACCGTTCCAAGGCGGCTCTTCTGTGGCGATTTATTTATGTTGTTGTTTGTTACTTACTGTGTGTATCACTTGTGTCTTTTGGTTTTGGATGGCCATATGGCCATTTTGTGGGAAAGTAACTGTCCATATGGCCTTCCTTTGTTTAGGTTTCCATTATGGTCTGGTCACTTAATGTTTGTATTTCTTTCCCTTTGGTGTCTTTTATGGATGGAGTAAGTTAATTGTATCAATTCCTGATCTTTGTTTTACTTCTACTTTTTATGTAGAAGCAGGTGAACCATCTTTATCTTCGCGCAGAGAGAAACTTTCTCTTCAGTATGCTATTAGAATTGCTGCTAATCCATCTAACCCGGCATCCAAAATTTCATTTCCACCTCAATTTATAGATAAGTATGAAACTAAACCCACAGCAATCAAACCTTTTGGATTACGTATTTTACCACTGCTAGAAAATTCAGGCATCGACCTTAAAAATATTCAAAAACATGAAACCGCCGAAGTTCCATCTTGGAGTATTAAACAACCTTCTATTCTGTTCGACTTGCATGATGGCAAAAAATCTGAATCAAATCCGATACTTCTCAAACAAAACTTCCAGGTACTGCAGTCACGTTACAATGATTACCAGCAAGTCTATACTGATGGTTCCAAAGAAGGAGATAAAGTTGGTTGTGCGTATGTTTCTAAAGATACGCACAAAACCATGCGCCTTCCAGATGGTTCATCTATTTTTACAGCTGAAGCCAAAGCAATAGACCTAGCTTTAGATTTTATCAGTTCTTCAACAATTCAAAAAACAATTATATTTTCTGATTCACATTCTGTGCTTAAGGCTTTAGACCATTCATCATCTAAAAATCCTCAAATTCAAAAATTGATCGAAAAACATCATGAAATTTCTAAAACACACCAAATCCTGTTTTGTTGGCTTCCGAGCCATATTGGCATTGTCGGAAATGAATATGCTGACAAGAAAGCAAAGAAATCGCTCAATCTTGATCCATCTGTTTTTAAAATTCCTTTTAATAATTTTAAACCATTTATCAACAGATACATCTTGTCGGAATGGCAAGGCGAATGGGACCGTGCAATAAATAACAAACTCCATGCCATTAAACCTGTCGTTAGTACAAAATGCTCTCCTCCACAGTTTTCCAGGAAAGAGGATGTGGTGTTGACACGACTGCGCATTGGTCATACTAGAGTTACTCATTCTTTTATTTTTAATGGTGATGATCAGCCTTCTTGTGTAGGTTGTGATCAGCCATTCACTGTGAAACATATCTTAATTGACTGTGTTGACTTTTCAACCTCACGTATTTTATATTTCAAAGCTGACACTTTGCAACAACTGTTTCGAGATGTACCTGTTGATAATATTATTTTATTCTTAAAAGAAATTGGACTTTTTCATAAGATTTAACTGTTTCAGATTTTTATACATTATCATTCTGACTTTTTACTTTTAATATCATCATAATTATTCATGCCGTTTAACCATTAACCGTTTGACGCTTATGACCCACAAAGAGGGTTGACGCGTCGTTAAACACGAAATCATCATCATCAAACTCCCGAGACTGTCCGGCGTGGAAAAAAGAAAAAGAAATACTCACCGTCAAATACCAAAGGGGGATAACATTCCCAGAAGCGCGGAAAATTGTCGAAGAGCGATACATAACATAGATGTCAGGGGTTTCAATACATACAACTTTATCTATTCTGATGGTAACAAACCATCTGATGGCAGTTCAATTTTTGTAAAATCATGTTTACCACAAAGAGAGATCAAATTAAAAACAGACCTACAAGCTATAGCAGTATCGGTTTCTCTGGATAAAGAAACTACAATTTGCTCTCTATATATCCCACCCTCATTTTCTTTAAAGCCCGAACACCTTGACTCATTTCTTAGTCAACTTCCATCGCCATATCTTTTAGTTGGCGACTTCAATGGTCACAATATTCTATGGGGCTGTAAAGATATCAATAACAGAGGAGCATTTGTCAAAGATTTTATTGCAAAGAGCGATCTTTGCTTGATGAATGATAAATCTTATACTTACCTTCACCCTGCGACAGGTCATTTGTCTTCTTTAGATCTCTCTTTGTGTCACCCATCTCTCTTCTTGGACTATGACTGGTCTGATCATCATCATCAGTGCGGAAGTGATCACTTCCCTGTTATAATTGAGAGCGTAAACGAACCAGATGAGGACTCTAACCAGAAATGGAAAATGAATAAAGCCGACTGGGAATTATTCCGTAATTTATGTGAAGAAGAGTTATCAGTTGATCATTTAAATGAATCATCTGACATTGTTTCTGATTTCACAGATACACTAATTAATATATCAGAACAATGCATTCCAAAGACCCCCACAAATACTAAGAAAAGCAAGCCTTGGTTTAATAATGACTGTAAAGAAGCTATTCAAAAGCGCAAACAGGCTCTAAATAAGTTCTGCAAAAGTCCCACTTCAGAAAAGCTAAACGACGTAAAAGTTTTTAGAGCTAAAGCTCGGCGAACAATCCGAGCTTCAAAACGAAAGTCATGGAGAGAATATGTCTCCAAATTGAACTACAAAACCCCCATTAAAAAGGTTTGGGATATCTTACGAAAAATTTCAGGAACAACAAAGTCCTCTAGTTTTACACATTTAAATACTGAATTTGACACAATAGCTTCAACAAAAAAAGATATTTCAGATACTCTTGGGAGCACATTCTTGAGAAATTCATCATGGCGTAAGTATTCTGACACTTTTAGAAATTTCAAAAAGGACCAGGAGAAAAGAAAACTTAACTTCAAATCCCTTAATCACGAAGAATACAACACACCTTTTAACTTATCCGAACTAGTTGAAGCCATTGAAAAATCACATGATACGGCAACCGGCCCCGATGAAATTCATTATCAGATGCTTAAGCATCTGCCAAAAAGTTCTCTTACAACACTTTTAGATATCTTTAATAATATTTGGGAAACGGGGGTCTGTCATGAGAGCTGGCGTGTAGCTACAGTTGTACCAATTCCGAAACCAGGGAAAGATCATGCAGAGCCTACATATTATCGTCCGATAGCTTTGACAAGTTGTTTGTGTAAAACATTGGAGAGAATGATAAACAAGAGATTAGTCTGGTACTTAGAGTCCAACAACCTCATTTCAGAATATCAATCGGGTTTTCGTTCGGAACGTAGTACCAATGACAATTTAATAAGACAAGAAACATTTATACGAGATGCTTTTATTAACAAAGAACACGTAGTAGCTGTCTTTTTCGACTTGGAGAAAGCATATGATACAACATGGCGTTATGGTATATTGAAAGATCTCCATAACATTGGCTTAAGAGGAAAACTTCCCAGTTTTATTGAAAGCTTTTTAGGGGAGCGCATGTTTCAGGTGCGTGTGGGGTCTACCGTGTCAGATTTCTATGATCAGGAGCAGGGTGTCCCACAGGGTAATATTCTTTCAACTACGCTATTTAACATCAAAACAAATAATATTGTACAATGTTTGGACGACAAAACTGATTGTTCCTTGTACGTTGGCGATTTCTGTATATGTTACCATTCAAAAAATATGAAAACAATTGAACGAAAGTTGCAACAAAATTTAAAACGAATAGAAGAATGGACTGATAAAAATGGTTTCAAGTTCTCCAAAGTAGAAGTAAAACAAAGATCAGGAATTGATACAATTAACTTACTCCATCCATAAAAGACACCAAAGGGAAAGAAATACAAATATTAAGCGACCAGACCATAATGGAAACCTAAACAAAGGAAGGCCATATGGACAGTTACTTTCCCACAAAATGGCCATATGGCCATCCAAAATTAAAAGACACAAGTGATACACACAGTAAGTAACAAACAACAACATAAATAAATCGCCACAGAAGAGCCGCCTTGGAACGGTCAGTGGAAGATTTCCACTGGGGGGCTTAAATCGATTTTACGTGGCCACAATCCTCGCCCTTACTTCCGTCGCGATTTAGACAAATAATTTGTTCAGTCCGCATCAAGGCCTCCTAACTCATCAGTGCAACATCTCCGTGAACACAGAAATAAAAGAACCACAGAGGTGAGACAACGGTGAGGACTCGACAGCAAGAAACCACTGAAATGCTGGAGCAAAAGAAAACCAACAGTAAGACTCCGATGAGCCCGACCAGAGTCGAAAACGCAGTGTGTTCATTTTTGTAAGCTACGGAAGAAACACGAACATCCTTCCTTGTTTTTATACGGATCACAAATTCCTGTTGTTGAAGAAGCCAAATTTCTTGGGGTCATGTTTGATCAAAAGTTATCTTTTATTCCCCATATTAAATATCTTAAAGCGAAATGCTTAAAAGCTTTGAATCTTTTGAAAGTTTTAGCCCATACAAGTTGGGGAGCAGATCGGTATACTTTATTACATCTTTACCGGTCGGGCTCATCGGAGTCTAACTGTTGGTTTTCTTTTGCTCCAGCATTTCAATGGTTTCTTGCTGTCGAGTCCTCACCGTTGTCTCACCTCTGTGGTTCTTTGATTTTTGTGTTCACGGAGATGTTGCACTGATGAGTTAGGAGGCCTTCATGCGGACTGAACAAATTATTTGTCTAAATCGCGACGGAAGTAAGGGCGAGGATTGTGGCCACGTAAAATCGATTTAAGCCCCCCAGTGGAAATCATCCACTGACCGTTCCAAGGCGGCTCTTCTGTGGCGATTTATTTATGTTGTTGTTTGTTACTTACTGTGTGTATCACTTGTGTCTTTTGGTTTTGGATGGCCATATGGCCATTTTGTGGGAAAGTAACTGTCCATATGGCCTTCCTTTGTTTAGGTTTCCATTATGGTCTGGTCGCTTAATGTTTGTATTTCTTTCCCTTTGGTGTCTTTTATGGGTGGAGTAAGTTAATCGATTCCTGATCTTTGTTTTACTTCTACTTTTAATAAGATCTAAATTAGATTATGGGTCTGTTTATGGTTTTGCCAGAAAGTCCTATTTAAAATCATTGGATACTATCCATCACCAAGGCCTTCGTCTGGCTATGGGAGCCTTTCGTACTTCACCCGTATTAAGCCTTTATGTAGAAGCAGGTGAACCATCTTTAACTTCGCGCAGAGAGAAACTTTCTCTTCAGTATGCTATTAGACTTGCTGCTAATCCATCTAACCCGGCATTCAGAATTTCATTTCGACCTGAATTTGTGGATAAGTATGAAACTAAACCCACAGCAATCAAACCTTTTGGATTACGTATTTTACCACTACTAGAAAATTCAGGTATCGACCTTAAAAATATTCAAAAACATGAAACCGCCGAAGTTCCATCTTGGTGTATTAAACAACCTTCTATTCTGCTCGACTTACATGATGGCAAAAAATCTGAATCAAGTCCGATACTTCTCAAACAAAACTTTCAGGTACTGCAGTCACGTTACAATGATTACCAGCAAAGTAGAAGTAAAACAAAGATCCGGAATTGATACAATTAACTTACTCCATCCATAAAAGACACCAAAGGGAAAGAAATACAAACATTAAGCGACCAGACCATAATGGAAACCTAAACAAAGGAAGGCCATATGGACAGTTACTTTCCCACAAAATGGCCATATGGCCATCCAAAATTAAAAGACACAAGCGACACACACAGTAAGTAACAAACAACAACATAAATAAATCGCCACAGAAGAGCCGCCTTGGAAGTCTATACTGATGGTTCCAAAGAAGGAGATAAAGTTGGTTGTGCGTATGTTTCTAAAGATACGCACAAAACCATGCGCCTTCCAGATGGTTCATCTATTTTTACAGCTGAAGCCAAAGCAATAGACCTAGCTTTAGATTTTATCAGTTCTTCAACAATTCAAAAAGCAATTATATTTTCTGATTCACTTTCTGTGCTTAAGGCTTTAGACCATTCATCATCTAAAAATCCTCAAATACAAAAACTGATCGAAAAACATCATGGAATTTCTAAAACGCACCAAATCTTGTTTTGTTGGCTTCCGAGCCATATTGGCATTGTCGGCAATGAGTTTGCTGACAGGAAAGCAAAGGAATCGCTCAACCTTGATCCGTCTGTTTTTAAAATTCCTTTTAATAATTTTAAACCATTTATCAACAGATACATCTTGTCGGAATGGCAAGGCGAATGGGACCGTGCAATAAATAACAAACTCCATGCCATAAAACCTGTCGTTGGAACAAAATGCTCTCCTCCACAGTTTTCCAGGAAAGAGGATGTAGTATTAACACGACTGCGTATTGGCCATACTAGAGTTACTCATTCTTTTATTTTAAATGGTGATGAACCGCCTTGCTGTGTAGGCTGTGATCAGCCATTCACTGTGAAACACATTTTAATTGAATGTGTAGACTTTTCACAGTTCCGTAACTTATACTTCAACGCTGACACTTTGCAACAATTGTTTCAAGATGTACCTTTTGAAAATATTATTTTATTCTTAAAAGATATTGGACTTTTTCATAAGATCTAACTGTTTCAGATTTTTATACATATCATACTTACTATTTTACTTTTAATATCCTCATAATTCTTCATGCCATTTAACCATTGACCGCTTGACGCTTATGACCCACAAAGAGGGTTGACACGAAATCATCATCATCATCATTACCAGCAAGTCTATACTGATGGTTATTCTTCTCCACAGTTTTCCAGAAAAGAGGACGTAGTATTAACACGACTGCGCATCGGCCATACTAGAGTTACTCATTCTTATATTTTTAATGGTGATGATCAGCCTTCTTGTGTAGGTTGTGATCAGCCATTCACTGTGAAACATATCTTAATTGACTGTGTTGACTTTTCACCCTCACGTATTTTATATTTCAAAGCTGACACTTTGCAACAACTGTTTCGAGATGTACCTGTTGATAACATTATTTTATTCTTAAAAGAAATTGGTCTTTTTCATAACATTTAACTGTTTCAGATTTTTATACATTATCATTCTGACTTGTTACTTTTAATATCATCATAATTATTCATGCCGTTTTACCATTAACCGACTGACGCTTATGACCCACCAAGAGGGTTGACGCGTCGTTAAACACGAAATCATCATCATCATCATCATTCTTGTGTAGGTTGTGATCAGCCATTCACTGTGAAACATATCTTAATTGACTGTGTAGACTTTTCACCCTCACGTATTTTATATTTCAAAGCTGACACTTTGCAACAACTGTTTCGAGATGTACCTGTTGATAATATTATTTTATTCTTAAAAGAAATTGGACTTTTTCATAAGATTTAACTATTTCAGATTTTTAAACATCATCATTCTGACTTTTTACTTATAATATCATCATTATTATTCATGCCGTCTAACCATTAACCGTTTGACGCTTATGACCCACAAAGAGGGTTGACGCGTCGTTACACACGAAATCATCATCATCAGTCACGTTACGATGATTACCAGCAAGTCTATACTGATGGTTCCAAAGAAGGAAATAAAGTTGGTTGTGCGTATGTTTCTAAAGATACGCACAGAACCATTAACCGTTTGACGCTTATGACCCACAAAGACGGTTGACGCGTCGTTAAACACGAAATCATCATCATCATCATTCTCCAAGTCGAAAAAGACAGCTACTACGTGTTCTTTGTTAATAAAAGCATCTCGTATAAATGTTTCTAGTCTTATTAAATTGTCGTTGGTACTACGTTCCGAACGAAAACCTGACTGATATTCTGAAATGAGGTTGTTGGACTCTAAGTACCAGACTAATCTCTTGTTTATCATTCTCTCCAATGTTTTACACAAACAACTTATCAAAGCTATCGGTCGATAATTCGTCGGTTCTGCATGATCTTTCCCTGGTTTTGGAATTGGTACAACTGTAGCAAAACGCCAGCTCTCAGGACAGACCCCCGTTTCCCAAATATTATTAAAGATATCTAAAAGTGTTGAAAGAGAACTTTTTGGCAGATGCTTAAGCATCTGATAATGAATTTCATCGGGGCCGGTTGCTGTATCGTGTGATTTTTCAATGGCTTCAACTAGTTCGGATAAGTTAAAAGGTTTGTTGTATTCTTCATGATTGTGGGATTTGAAGTTTAGATTTCTTTTCTCTTGGTCCTTTTGAAAATTTCTAAAATAAAAGTGTCAGAATAATTTCGCCGTGATGAATTGCTCAAAAATGTGCTACCAAGAGTATCTGAAATATCTTTTTTAGTTGAAGCTTTTGTGTCAAAACCAGTATTTAAATGTGTAAAACTAGGGGACTTTGTTTTTCCTGAAATTTTTCGTACCATATCCCAAACCTTTTTAATGGGGGTTTTGTAGTTCAATTTGGAGACATATTCTCTCCATGACTTTCGTTTGGAAGCTCGGATTGTTCGCCGAGCTTTAGCTCTAAACACTTTAACGTCGTTTAGCTTTTCTGAAGTGGGACTTTTGCAGAACTTATTTAGAGCCTGTTTGCGCTTTTGAATAGCTTCTTTACAGTCATTATTAAACCAAGGCTTGCTTTTTTGTATTTGTGGAGGTCTTTGGAATGCATTGTTCTGATATATTAATTAGAACGATCTTTGCTTGATGAATGATAAATCTTATACTTACCTTCACCCTGCGACAGGTCATCTGTCTTCTTTAGATCTCTCTTTGTGTCACCCATCTCTCTTCTTGGACTATGACTTGTCTGTTCATGATGATCAGTGCGGAAGTGATCACTTCCCTGTTATAATTGAGAGCGTAAATGAACCAGATGAGGACTGTAACCAGAAATGGAAAATGAATAAAGCCGACTGGGAATTATTCCGTTATTTATGTGAAGAAGAGTTATCAGTTGATCACTTAATTGAATCATCTGACATTGTTTCTTATTTCACAGATACACTAATTAATATATCAGAACAATGCATTCCAAAGACCTCCACAAATACTAAGAAAAGCAAGCCTTGGTTTAATAATGACTATAAAGAAGCTATTCAAAAGCGCAAACAGGCTCTAAATAAGTTCTGCAAAAGTCCCACTTCAGAAAAGCTAAACGACGTAAAAGTTTTTAGAGCTAAAGCTCGGCGAACAATCCGAGCTTCAAAACGAAAGTCATGGAGAGAATATGTCTCCAAATTGAACTATAAAACCCCCATTAAAAAGGTTTGGGATATGGTACGAAAAATTTCAGGAAAAACAAAGTCCCCTAGTTTTACACATTTAAAAACTGGTTTTGACACAATAGCTTCAACTAAAAAAGATATTTCAGATACTCTTGGTCACACATTCTTGAGAAATTCATCATCGCGTAATTATTCTGACACTTTTAGAAATTTCAAAAAGGACCAGGAGAAAAGAAAACTTAACTTCAAATCTCTTAATCACGAAGAATACAACACACCTTTTAACTTATCCGAACTCATTGAAGCCATTGAAAAATCACATGATACGGCAACCGGCCCCGATGAAATTCATTATCAGATGCTTAAGCATCTGCCAAAAAGTTCTCTTACAACACTTTTAGATATCTTTAATAATATTTGGGAAACGGGGGTCTGTCCTGAGAGTTGGCGTGTAGCTACAGTTGTACCAATTCCGAAACCAGGGAAAGATCATGCAGAACCTACAAATTATCGTCCGATAGCTTTGACAAGTTGTTTGTGTAAAACATTGGAGAGAATGATAAACAAGAGATTAGTCTGGTACTTAGAGTCCAACAACCTCATTTCAGAATATCAATCGGGGTTTCGTTCGGAACGTAGTACCAATGACAATTTAATAAGACTAGAAACATTTATACGAGATGCTTTTATTAACAAAGAACACGTAGTGGCTGTCTTTTTCGACTTGGAGAAAGCATATGATACAACATGGCGTTATGGAATATTGAAAGATCTACATAACATAGGCTTAAGAGGAAAACTTCCCAGTTTTATTGAAAGCTTTTTAGGGGAGCGCATGTTTCAGGTGCGTGTGGGGTCTACCCTGTCAGATTTCTATGATCAAGAACAGGGTGTCCCACAGGGTAGTATTCTTTCAACTACGCTATTTAACATCAAAATAAACAATATTGTACAATGTTTGGACGACAAAACTGATTGTTCATTGTATGTTGATGATTTTTGTATATGTTACCGTTCAAAAAATATGAAAACAATTGAACGAAAGTTACAACAAAATTTAAAAAGAATAGAAGAATGGACTGATAAAAATGGTTTCAAGTTCTCCAAGTCGAAAACGCAGTGTGTTCATTTTTGTAAACTACGGAAGAAACACGAACATCCTTCCCTGTTTTTATACGGATCACAAATTCCTGTTGTTGAAGAAGCCAAATTTCTTGGGGTCATATTTGATCAAAAGTTATCTTTTATTCCACATATTAAATATCTTAAAGCGAAATGCTTAAAAGCTTTGAATCTTTTGAAAGTTTTAGCTCATACAAGTTGGGGAGCAGATCGGTATACTTTATTACATCTTTACCGGTCTTTAATACGATCTAAATTAGATTATGGGTCTGTTGTTTATGGTTCTGCCAGAAAGTCCTATTTAAAATCCTTGGATACTATCCATCACCAAGGCCTTCGTCTGGCCATGGGAGCCTTCCGTACTTCTCCCGTATTAAGCCTTTATGTAGAAGCAGGTGAACCATCTTTAACCTCGCGCAGAGAGAAACTTTCTCTTCAGTATGCTATCAGACTTGCTGCAAATCCATCTAACCCGGCATCCAAAATTTCATTTCCACCTCAATTTGTAGATAAGTATGAAACAAAACCCACAGCAATCAAACCTTTTGGATTACGTATTTTACCACTGCTGGAAAATTCAGGTATCGACCTTAAAAATATTCAAAAACATGAAACCGCCGAAGTTCCATCTTGGTGTATTAAACAACCTTCTATTCTGTTCGACTTACATGATGGAAAAAAATCCGAATCAAATCCAATACTTCTCAAACAAAACTTTCAAGTACTGCAGTCACGTTACAATGATTACCAGCAAGTCTATACTGATGGTTCCAAAGAAGGAGATAAAGTTGGCTGTGCGTATGTTTCTAAAGATACGCACAAAACCATGCGCCTTCCAGATGGTTCATCTATTTTTACAGCTGAAGCCAAAGCAATAGACCTAGCTTTAGATTTTATCAGTTCTTCAACAATTCAAAAAGCAATTATATTTTCGGATTCACTTTCTGTGCTTAAGGCTTTAGACCATTCATCATCTAAAAATCCTCAAATTCAAAAATTGATCGAAAAACATCATGAAATTTCTAAAACACACCAAATCTTGTTTTGTTGTCTTCCGAGCCATATTGGCATTGTCGGCAATGAATATGCTGACAAGAAAGCAAAGGAATCGCTCAATATTGATCCATCTGTTTTTAAAATTCCTTTTAACAATTTTAAACCATTTATCAACAGATACATCTTGTCGGAATGGCAAGGCGAATGGGACCGTGCAATAAATAACAAACTCCATGCCATTAAACCTGTCGTTAGTACAAAATGCTCTCCTCCACAGTTTTCCAGAAAAGAGGACGTAGTATTAACACGACTGCGCATCGGCCATACTAGAGTTACTCATTCTTATATTTTTAATGGTGATGATCAGCCTTCTTGTGTAGGCTGTGATCAGCCATTCACTGTGAAACATATCTTAATTGACTGTGTTGACTTTTCACCCTCACGTATTTTATATTTCAAAGCTGACACTTTGCAACAACTGTTTCGAGATATACCTGTTGATAATATTATTTTATTCTTAAAAGAAATTGGACTTTTTCATAAGATTTAACTGTTTCAGATTTTTATACATTATCATTCTGACTTTTTACTTTTAATATCATCATAATTATTCATGCCGTTTAACCATCAACCGTTTGACGCTTATGACCCACAAAGAGGGTTGACGCGTCGTTAAACACGAAATCATCATCATCTGTTTGACTTACATGATGGTAAAAAAACGGAATCAAATCCAATGCTACTCAAACAAAACTTTCAGGTACTGCAGTCACGTTGCAATGACTATCAGCAAGTCTATACTGATGGTTCCAAAGAAGGAGATAAAGTTGGTTGTGCGTATGTTTCTAAAGATACGCACCAAACCTTGCGCCTTCCAGATGGTTCATCTATTTTTACAGCTGAAGCCAAGGCAATAGACATAGCTTTAGATTTTATCAGTTCTTCAACAATTCAAAAAGCAATTATATTTTCTGATTCACTTTCTGTACTTTCTGGCTTTAGACCCATCTTCTTTCTTATGAATGTTTACATTGCTCTTAAAGGATCTAATTTTAGATTTTTATTTGCCTTCGCTGCAGCTGGTGTTGTGCCGTGTGGCGGCCGTAAAACGTCTCCCCGTACATCAACCAAAGTGCAGTTTATATTTTACTTTTGGTCCTTTGAGATCAGCGTGAATATTCTGAGAAGTCAGAAATAAATTATTGGTTTAGACTCATATTCTAGACAGGTTTTTAGCTCACCTGTCACGTAGTGACAAGGTGAGCTTTTGGGATCACTTTTTGTCCGTCGTCCGTCGTGCGTCCGTGCGTGCGTCCGTGCGTCCGTGCGTGCGTCCGTGCGTCCGTGCGTGCGTCCGTAAACTTTTCTTCAAACGACATCTCCTCCTAAACCACTGATCGTATTTTGACCAGACTTCACAGGAATGATCCTTAGGTGGTCCCCTTTCAAAGTTGTTCAAATGGTTCCGGTCCGTTGCACATATAGGTCACAGTAGCCAAAAATAGATTTTTTTCACCGCAATCTTAAAAAATCTTCTTCTCTGAAACCGCAAGGCCCAGGTCTTTGATATTTGGTATGAATCTTCATCTAGTCGACCTCTACCAAGATTGTTCAAATTATAGTGCTGGGGCCAAAAATGCCCCCGCACGGGGGCCCTTTGGTTTTACATGGGCTTATATAGGGAAAATCTTTAAAAATCTTCTTCTCTGAAACCGCAAGGCCCAGGTCTTTGATATTTGGTATGAAGCTTCATCTAGTGGACCCCTACCAAGATTGTTCAAATTATAGTGCTGGAGCTAAAAATGCCCCCGCATGGGGGCCCTTTGGTTTTACTAGCCCCCAGGTATTACTTCCTGCCTTGCCGTGGCCCTGGGGGCTCAATTCCCACTGGGCACGTTGCTGCTGTGGTCAATGTGCCCACTGGGAAGAGCTAAAGGAAGTACCACCCGTTTGCCGTGGGTGGCGTCCTGTAAACCGGAAGAAGGGATCCTGGAGGTTGAGGGTTACCTGAGGTGGCGGTGCTTCAGGTGCCCAACACGCCTCTTTGGCCTGGCTTTTCGGTGTAGACGGGTGGCCGTGCGGTCCGGCACGGTCAATCGGCTGGTCACGCCGAGCCCTAGAGATACCGTTTTGCTTTCTCTTCAACTCTTTTTGTATCTTTCCTGATACCAACCATATGCCCATTTACCTTACCCTTTTCTGTCTTTTTATCTCTAGAAGGCGGTGGCTTAACGGATCAATCGTGTAGGCATTTTGTTTATACGAGTATATCTCACGTGTATCTCTAACATCTGCGAGTTGGATAACCACTCCAGTATGGTGTTCCCTTGTAGGGCTCCACGGAGGGCGGAGAGCACTTGGGACGAAACTAGAATTTTTTTCTTATGGCTCCTGGAAAAAAACATAACCGCAAATCACCTAACCGCAAATCACCTAACCACAACGCACCTAAACGTAAAAAACAAGAAGATTCATCCGAATCGGATGAACACAGTCAACAATCCAGTCAGCAGTCAAGTCAACAATCTAGTCAGCAGTCTGCTGAACCAAATTTTGACAATGTTCCGCGTTTCTTGGTCGTTACGTCACTTGACGATACACGAACTGTATCTAGCCTTTCCCCCTTCGTCATCGAGAAAAGTATTCTCTCCATTGCCGGACACCCTAAGAGTATAAAACAACTCAAATCGGGTGATCTTCTCTTGGAAGTCGAGAAAAAACAGCAAGTGGTAAGCCTGCTAAACACCAACAAACTCTTTGATCTAAAAGTTAAAGTCGCTTTACATAACACGCTCAATTCATCTAAGGGAGTGATTCGCAGTCCAGAACTGCGTCCTTGCTCAGATGAAGAGATAGTCGATAACCTTAAGGATCAGGGAGTTGTTGGTGTTCGTAACATTCAAGTTCGTAGAAATGGTGTACTAAAACCAACAGCAACGTATGTGTTGACTTTTAATACACCAATTCTACCCAAGAAAATCAAAGTAGCATATCTTTCCATTAACGTAGAGGTATACATCCCAA
This sequence comes from Lucinisca nassula, assembly GCA_963580285.1. Taxonomy (NCBI): domain Eukaryota; kingdom Metazoa; phylum Mollusca; class Bivalvia; order Lucinida; family Lucinidae; genus Lucinisca; species Lucinisca nassula. Next base: position 68,716,652 of record OY757025.1, on the reverse strand, counting down.
ACCCTCTTAGATGTTACTCTTGTCAGGCTTTTGGCCATCACGAAAGCAGATGTCAGAGAAAAAAACTCTGTCCTAATTGTGGTGAAGAAAAGCATGTTGATAATCACCTCAACTGCAAAAATGAACCCAAATGCGTAAATTGTGATGGCAAACATGCTGTTTTCTCCCGAGACTGTCCGGCGTGGAAAAAAGAAAAAGAAATACTTACCGTCAAATACCAAAGGGGGATAACATTCCCAGAAGCGCGGAAGATTGTCGAAGAGCGATACATAACACCAACCACCAGTTTCGCCAGCATCACAAAGGGTGCTGGTGTAAAATGTACCAGCTCCGCAACACAGACTGCTGAATCATACATTGCTGAACTGAAAAAGTCTGGTGCATGGAGTAAATCCACTCCAGCACCACAAAGTTCAACCAATTTATCAAAAGGCGCAATCCAGGTTGCTTCGGATCGGTCGACAGCGACCGTACCGAAGCCAGCGCCGAATGTAAAAGAGAAACCCGACCCAGGTCGAACTAATAAGGGGTCGCAAGATCCGATAAAAAAACATCAATTGTCTCAAAGACAAACAGACAGACAACGTAAAATGGAAAGAGACAATATAAAATTTCAGAACAGATTCGGATCTTTGAGTGACAGTGATATGGAGTTGACTGAAACTCCATCATCACCAAGTGGCAATAACAGATCGAGGTCTGCCACACCACGAGCTGGTGGTAGCAGATCTATATCACCAATTGCACCTCCATAATAGTTTCTAGTCTTTAAATATCTCTCCTTAAAATGGATTTAAAACACAAAATAATACAATGGAATTGTCGAGGTCTTAAATCAAATTATAATGAACTCTTATTACTTATTTCGCTACTAACCCCATCGGTGTTTTGTTTGCAAGAAACTTTTTTAAAAACTGATGACAACATAGATGTCAGGGGTTTCAATACATACAACTATATCTATTCTGATGGTAACAAACCATCTGGTGGCAGCTCAATTTTTGTTAAATCATGTTTACCACAAAGAGAGATCAAATTAAAAACCGACCTTCAAGCTGTAGCAGTATCGGTTTCTCTGGATAAAGAAACTACAGTTTGCTCTCTATATATCCCACCCTCATTTTCTTTAAAGCCCGAACATCTTGACTCATTGCTGAGTCAACTTCCATCGCCATATCTTTTAGTTGGCGACTTCAATGGTCACAATATTCTATGGGGCTGTAAAGATGTCAATAACAGAGGAGCACTTGTCGAAGATTTTATTGCAAAGAACGATCTTTGCTTGATGAATGATAAATCTTATACTTACCTTCACCCTGCGACAGGTCATTTGTCTTCTTTAGATCTCTCTTTGTGTCACCCATCTCTCTTCTTGGACTATGACTGGTCTGTTCATGATGATCAGTGCGGAAGTGATCACTTTCCTGTTATAATAGAGAGCGTAAACGAACCAGATGAAGACTGTAACCAGAAATGGAAACTGAATAAAGCCGACTGGGGATTATTCCATAATTTATGTGAAGAAGAGTTATCAGTTGATCACTTAAATGAATCATCTGACATTGTTTCTGATTTCACAGATACACTTATTAACATATCAGAACAATGCATTCCAAAGACCTCCACAAATACTAAGAAAAGCAAGCCTTGGTTTAATAATGACTGTAAAGAAGCTATTAAAAAGCGTAAACAGGCTCTAAATAAGTTCTGCAAAAATCCCACTTCAGAAAAGCTCACCGACGTAAAAGTTTTTAGAGCTAAAGCTCGGCGAACAATCCGAGCTTCCAAACGAAAGTCATGGAGAGAATATGTCTCCAAATTGAACTATAAAACCCCCATTAAAAAGGTTTGGGATATGGTACGAAAAATTTCAGGAAAAACAAAGTCTTCTAGTTTTACACATTTAAATACTGAATTTGACACAATAGCTTCAACAAAAAAAGATATTTCAGATACTCTTGGTCACACATTTTTGAGAAATTCATCATCGCGTAATTATTCTGACACTTTTAGAAATTTCAAAAAGGACCAGGAGAAAAGAAAACTTAACTTCAAATCCCTTAATCACGAAGAATACAACACACCATTTAACTTATCCGAACTCGTTGAAGCCATTGAAAAATCACATGATACGGCAACCGGCCCCGATGAAATTCATTATCAGATGCTTAAGCATCTGCCAAAAAGTTCTCTTACAACACTTTTAGATATCTTTAATAATATTTGGGAAACGGGGGTCTGTCCTGAGAGTTGGCGTGTAGCTACAGTTGTACCAATTCCGAAACCAGGGAAAGATCATGCAGAACCTACAAATTATCGTCCGATAGCTTTGACAAGTTGTTTGTGTAAAACATTGGAGAGAATGATAAACAAGAGATTAGTCTGGTACTTAGAGTCCAACAACCTCATTTCAGAATATCAATCGGGCTTTCGTTCGGAACGTAGTACCAATGACAATTTAATAAGACTAGAAACATTTATACGAGATGCTTTTATTAACAAAGAACACGTAGTGGCTGTCTTTTTCGACTTGGAGAAAGCATATGATACAACATGGCGTTATGGAATATTGAAAGATCTACATAACATTGGCTTAAGAGGAAAACTTCCCAGTTTTATTGAAAGCTTTTTAGGGGAGCGCATGTTTCAGGTGCGTGTGGGGTCCACCCTGTCAGATTTCTATGATCAAGAACAGGGTGTCCCACAGGGTAGTATTCTTTCAACTACGCTATTTAACATCAAAATAAACAATATTGTACAATGTTTGGACGACAAAACTGATTGTTCATTGTATGTTGATGATTTTTGTATATGTTACCGTTCAAAAAATATGAAAACAATTGAACGAAAGTTACAACAAAATTTAAAAAGAATAGAAGAATGGACTGATAAAAATGGTTTCAAGTTCTCCAAGTCGAAAACGCAGTGTGTTCATTTTTGTAAACTACGGAAGAAACACGAACATCCTTCCCTGTTTTTATACGGATCACAAATTCCTGTTGTTGAAGAAGCCAAATTTCTTGGGGTTATATTTGATCAAAAGTTATCTTTTATTCCACATATTAAATATCTTAAAGCGAAATGCTTAAAAGCTTTGAATCTTTTGAAAGTTTTAGCTCATACAAGTTGGGGAGCAGATCGGTATACTTTATTACATCTTTACCGGTCTTTAATAAGATCTAAATTAGATTATGGGTCTGTTGTTTATGGTTCTGCCAGAAAGTCCTATTTAAAATCCTTGGATACTATCCATCACCAAGGCCTTCGTCTGGCCATGGGAGCCTTCCGTACTTCTCCCGTATTAAGCCTTTATGTAGAAGCAGGTGAACCATCTTTAACCTCGCGCAGAGAGAAACTTTCTCTTCAGTATGCTATCAGACTTGCTGCAAATCCATCTAACCCGGCATCCAAAATTTCATTTCGACCTCAATTTGTAGATAAGTATGAAACAAAACCCACAGCAATCAAACCTTTTGGATTGCTGGAAAATTCAGGTATCGACCTTAAAAATATTCAAAAACATGAAACCGCCGAAGTTCCATCTTGGTGTATTAAACAACCTTCTATTCTGTTCGACTTACATGATGGAAAAAAATCCGAATCAAATCCAATACTTCTCAAACAAAACTTTCAGGTACTGCAGTCATGTTACAATGATTACCAGCAAGTCTATACTGATGGTTCCAAAGAAGGAGATAAAGTTGGCTGTGCGTATGTTTCTAAAGATACGCACAAAACCATGCGCCTTCCAGATGGTTCATCTATTTTTACAGCTGAAGCCAAAGCAATAGACCTAGCTTTAGATTTTATCAGTTCTTCAACAATTCAAAAAGCAATTATATTTTCGGATTCACTTTCTGTGCTTAAGGCTTTAGACCATTCATCATCTAAAAATCCTCAAATTCAAAAATTGATCGAAAAACATCATGAAATTTCTAAAACACAACAAATCTTGTTTTGTTGGCTTCCGAGCCATATTGGCATTGTCGGCAATGAATATGCTGACAAGAAAGCAAAGGAATCGCTCAATCTTGATCCATCTGCTTTTAAAATTCCTTTTAACAATTTTAAACCATTTATCAACAGATACATCTTGTCGGAATGGCAAGGCGAATGGGACCGTGCAATAAATAACAAACTCCATGCCATTAAACCTGTCGTTAGTACAAAATGCTCTCCTCCACAGTTTTCCAGAAAAGAGGACGTAGTATTAACACGACTGCGCATCGGCCATACTAGAGTTACTCATTCTTATATTTTTAATGGTGATGATCAGCCTTCTTGTGTAGGTTGTGATCAGCCATTCACTGTGAAACATATCTTAATTGACTGTGTTGACTTTTCACCCTCACGTATTTTATATTTCAAAGCTGACACTTTGCAACAACTGTTTCGAGATGTACCTGTTGATAATATTATTTTATTCTTAAAAGAAATTGGACTTTTTCATAAGATTTAACTGTTTCAGATTTTTATACATTATCATTCTGACTTTTTACTTTTAATATCATCATAATTATTCATGCCGTTTAACCATCAACCGTTTGACGCTTATGACCCACAAAGAGGGTTGACGCGTCGTTAAACACGAAATCATCATCATCATCATTGGTTTTACTAGGGCTATATAGGGAAAATCTTGAAAAATCTTCTTCTCTGAAACCGCAAGGCCCAGGTCTTTGATATTTGGTATGAAGCTTCATCTAGTGGACCCCTACCCAGATTGTTCAAATTATAGTGCTGGGGCCAAAAATGCCCCCGCATGGGGGCCCTTTGGTTTTACATGGGCTTATATAGGGAAAATCTTTAAAAATCTTCTTCTCTGAAACCGCAAGGCCCAGGTCTTTGATATTTGGTATGAAGCTTTATCTAGTGGACCCCTACCAAGAGTGTTCAAATTATAGTGCTGGATCTAAAAATGCCCCCGCACGGGGGCCCTTTGGTTTTACATGGGCTTATATAGGGAAAATCTTGAAAAATCTTCTTCTCTGAAATCACAAGGCCAAGGACTTTGATATTTGGTATGAAGCTTCATCTAGTGGACCCCTACCAAGATTGTTCAAATTTTAGTGCTGGGACAAAAAATGCCCCCGCCAAGTGGCCCTTTGGTTTTACATTGGCTTATATAGGGAAAATCTTTAAAAATCTTCTTCTCTGAAACCGCAAGGCCCAGGTCTTTGATATTTGGTATGAAGCTTCATCTAGTGGACCCCTACCAAGATTGTTCAAATTATAGTGCTGGAGCCTAAAATGCCCCCCACACGGGGGCCCTTTGGTTTTACATGGGCTTATATAGGGAAAATCTTGAAAAATCTTCTTCTCTGAAACCGCAAGGCCCAGGTCTTTGATATTTGGTATGAAGCTTCATCTAGTGGACCCCTACCAAGATTATTCAAATTATAGTGCTGGGGCCAAAAATGCCCCCGCACCAGGGCCATTTTGTTTTACATAGGCTTATATAGGGAAAATCCGGAAAAATCTTCTTCTCTGGAACTGCAAGGCCCAGGTCTTTGATATTTGGTATGAAGCTTCATCTTGTGGACCTCTACCAAGATTGTTCAAATTATAGCCCTGGGGCCAAAAATGCCCCCGCTCCGGGGCCCTTTGGTTTTACATAGACGTACATAGGGAAAATCTTGTTTTACATAGACTTCTATAGGCAGGGTAAACCTTTAAAATCTTCTTCTCTGAAACCAGAAAGCAGAGGTCTTTCATATTCGATATGAAGCTTCATCTTGTGGACCTCTACCAAAATTGTTCAAATTATAGCCCTGGGGCCAAAACTGACCCTGCCCGGGGCCCACTTGTTATACATTGGATCAGGTGAGCGAACCAGGGCCCTCTGGGCCCTCTTGTTAATTATTTGGACCTGATTTTGATTTATATCAGTCTTTGAATCGACTGCCTATTCGAAATTCGCAAAATTGCAGTATGTTTCCTCTGGCTTTCTTTGCCGGATCATTACAGGGTCACTGATGAGGCTTTATTAGCTGAAACTACGTAGTATGACCCATCTTCTTTCTTATGAATGTTTACATTGCTCTTAAAGGATCTAATTTTAGATTTTTATTTGCCTTCACTGCAGCTGGTGTTGTGCCGTGTGGCGGCCGTAAAACGTCTCCCCGTACATCAACCAAAGTGCAGTTTATATTTTACTTTTGGTCCTTTGAGATCAGCGTGAATATTCTGAGAAGTCAGAAATAAATTATTGGTTTAGACTCATATTCTGGACAGGTTTTTAATTATTTGGACCGGATTTTGATTTATATCAGTCTTTGAATCGACTGCCTATTCGAAATTCGCAAAATTGCAGTATGTTTCCTCTGCCTTTCTTTGCCGGATCATTACAGGGTCACTGATGAGGCTTTATTAGCCGAAACGACGTAGTATGACCCATCTTCTTTCTTATGAATGTTAACATTGCTCTTAAAGGATCTCATTTTAGATTTTTATTTAGACCATTCATCATCTAAAAATCCTCAAATACAAAAACTGATCGAAAAACATCATGAAATTTCTAAAACGCACCAAATCTTGTTTTGTTGGCTTCCGAGCTATATTGGCATTGTTGGCAATGAGTTTGCTGACAAGAAAGCACAGGAATCGCTCAATCTTGATCCGTCTGTTTTTAAAATTCCTTTTAAAAATTTTAAACCATTTATCAACAGATACTGGTGGCAGTTCAATTCTTGTTAAATCATGTTTACCACAAAGAGAGATCAAATTAAAAACAGACCTACAAGCTGTAGCAGTATCGGTTTCTCTGGATAAAGAAACTACAATATGCTCTTTATATATTCCACCCTCATTTTCTTTAAAGCCCGAACATCTTGACTCATTGCTGAGTCAGCTTCCCTCCCCATATCTTTTAGTTGGCGACTTCAATGGTCACAATATTCTATGGGGCTGTAAAGATATCAATAACAGAGGAGCACTTGTTGAAGATTTTATTGCAAAGAGCGATCTTTGCTTGATGAATGATAAATCTTATACTTACCTTCACCCAGCGACAGGTCATTTGTCTTCTTTAGATCTCTCTTTGTGTCACCCATCTCTCTACTTGGACTATGACTGGTCTGTTCATGATGATCAGTGCGGAAGTGATCACTTCCCTGTTATAATTGAGAGCGTAAACGAACCAGATGAGGACTGTAACCAGAAATGGAAAATGAATAAAGCCGACTGGGAATTATTCCATAATTTATGTGAAGAAGAGTTATCAATTGATCATTTTAATGAATCATCCGACATTGTTCCTGATTTCACAGATACACTTATTAACATATCAGAACAATGCATTCCAAAGACCTCCACAAATACTAAGAAAAGCAAGCCTTGGTTTAATAATGACTGTAAAGAAGCTATTAAAAAGCGTAAACAGGCTCTAAATAAGTTCTGCAAAAATCCCACTTCAGAAAAGCTCAACGACGTAAAAGTTTTTAGAGCTAAAGCTCGGCGAACAATCCGAGCTTCCAAACGAAAGTCATGGAGAGAATATGTCTCCAAATTGAACTATAAAACCCCCATTAAAAAGGTTTGGGATATGGTACGAAAAATTTCAGGAAAAACAAAGTCCTCTAGTTTTACACATTTAAATACTGAATTTGACACAATAGCTTCAACAAAAAAAGATATTTCAGATACTCTTGGGCACACATTCTTGAGAAATTCATCATCGCGTAATTATTCTGACACTTTTAGAAATTTCAAAAAGGACCAAGAGAAAAGAAATCTAAACTTTAAATCACTTAATCACGAAGAATACAACAAACCTTTTAACTTATCCGAACTCGTTGAAGCCATTGAAAAATCACATGATACGGCAACCGGCCCCGATGAAATTCATTATCAGATGCTTAAGCATCTGCCAAAAAGTTCTCTTACAACACTTTTAGATATCTTTAATAATATTTGGGAAACGGGGGTATGTCCTGAGAGCTGGCGTGTAGCTACAGTTGTACCAATTCCGAAACCAGGGAAAGATCATGCAGAACCTACAAATTATCGTCCGATAGCTTTGACAAGTTGTTTGTGTAAAACATTGGAGAGAATGATAAACAAGAGATTAGTCTGGTACTTAGAGTCCAACAACCTCATTTCAGAATATCAATCGGGCTTTCGTTCGGAACGTAGTACCAATGACAATTTAATAAGACTAGAAACATTTATACGAGATGCTTTTATTAACAAAGAACACGTAGTAGCTGTCTTTTTCGACTTGGAGAAAGCATATGATACAACATGGCGTTATGGAATATTGAAAGATCTACATAACATTGGTTTAAGAGGAAAACTTCCCAGTTTTATTGAAAGCTTTTTAGGGGAGCGCATGTTTCAGGTGCGTGTGGGGTCTACCGTGTCAGATTTCTATGATCAAGAACAGGGTGTCCCACAGGGTAGTATTCTTTCAACTACGCTATTTAACATCAAAATAAACAATATTGTACAATGTTTGGACGACAAAACTGATTGTTCATTGTATGTTGATGATTTTTGTATATGTTACCGTTCAAAAAATATGAAAACAATTGAACGAAAGTTACAACAAAATTTAAAAAGAATAGAAGAATGGACTGATAAAAATGGTTTCAAGTTCTCCAAGTCGAAAACGCAGTGTGTTCATTTTTGTAAACTACGGAAGAAACACGAACATCCTTCCCTGTTTTTATACGGATCACAAATTCCTGTTGTTGAAGAAGCCAAATTTCTTGGGGTCATATTTGATCAAAAGTTATCTTTTATTCCCCATATTTAATATCTTAAAGCGAAATGCTTAAAAGCTTTGAATCTTTTGAAAGTTTTAGCTCATACAAGTTGGGGAGCAGATCGGTATACTTTATTACATCTTTACCGGTCTTTAATAAGATCTAAATTAGATTATGGGTCTGTTGTTTATGGTTCTGCCAGAAAGTCCTATTTAAAATCCTTGGATACTATCCATCACCAAGGCCTTCGTCTGGCCATGGGAGCCTTCGGTACTTCTCCCGTATTAAGCCTTTATGTAGAAGCAGGTGAACCATCTTTAACCTCGCGCAGAGAGAAACTTTCTCTTCAGTATGCTATTAGACTTGCTGCAAATCCATCTAACCCGGCATCCAAAATTTCATTTCGACCTCAATTTGTAGATAGGTATGAAACTAAACCCACAGCAATTAAACCTTTTGGATTACGTATTTTACCACTGCTGGAAAATTCAGGTATCGACCTTAAAAATATTCAAAACCATGAAACCGCCGAAGTTCCATCTTGGTGTATTAAACAACCTTCTATTCTGTTCGACTTACATGATGGCAAAAAATCCGAATCAAATCCGATACTTCTCAAACAAAACTTTCAGGTACTGCAATCACGTTACGATGATTACCAGCAAGTCTATACTGATGGTTCCAAAGAAGGAGATAAAGTTGGTTGTGCTTATGTTTCTAAAGATACGCACAAAAACATGCGCCTTCCAGATGGTTCATCTATTTTTACAGCTGAAGCCAAAGCAATAGACCTAGCTTTAGATTTTATCAGTTCTTCAACAATTCAAAAAGCGATTATATTTTCTGATTCACTTTCTGTGCTTAAGGCTTTAGACCATTCATCATCTAAAAATCCTCAAATTCAAAAATTGATCGAAAAACATCATGAAATTTCTAAAACACACCAAATCTTGTTTTGTTGGCTTCCGAGCCATATTGGCATTGTCGGCAATGAATATGCTGACAAGAAAGCAAAGGAATCGCTCAATCTTTATCCATCTGTTTTTAAAATTCCTTTTAATAATTTTAAACCATTTATCAATAGATACATCTTGTCGGAATGGCAAGGCGAGTGGGACCGTGCGATAAATAACAAGCTCCATGCCATTAAACCTGTCGTTAGTACAAAATGCTCTCCTCCACAGTTTTCCAGAAAAGAGGACGTAGTATTAACACGACTGCGCATCGGTCATACTAGAGTTACTCATTCTTATATTTTTAATGGTGATGATCAGCCTTCTTGTGTAGGTTGTGATCAGCCATTCACTGTGAAACATATCTTAATTGACTGTGTTGACTTTTCACCCTCACGTATTTTGTATTTCAAAGCTGACACTTTGCAACAACTGTTTCGAGATGTACCTGTTGATAACATTATTTTATTCTTAAAAGAAATTGGTCTTTTTCATAAGATTTAACTGTTTCCGATTTTTATACATTATCATTCTGACTTTTTACTTTTAATATCATCATAAGCCTTCTTATCGTTTAACCATTAACCGTTTGACGCTTATGACCCACAAAGAGGGTTGACGCGTCGTTAAACACGAAATCATCATCATCATTATCAACAGATACATTTTGTCTCAATGGCAAGGCGAATGGGACCGTGCAATAAATAACAAACTCCATGCCATTAAACCTGTCATTGGAACAAAATGCTCTCCTCCACAGTTTTCCAGGAAAGAGGATGTAGTAAACTAACTTTTTTACTTTTAATATCCTGATAATTCTCAATGCCGTTAACCATTAACCGTTTGACGCCCACGAAATCATCATCATCATCTTCCGATACCGAAGCCCCGTTTTTAGCTCACCTGAGCACGAAGTGCTCAAGGTGAGCTTTTGTGATCGGTCTTCCCCCAGGTATTAGCCTTCCTGCCTTGCCGTGGCCCTGGGGGCTCAATTCCCACTGGGCACATTGCCCACTGGGAAGAGCCCACTGGGAAGAGCTAAAGGAAGTGCCATCCGTTTGCCGTGGGTGGCGTGTAAGCCGGAAGAAGGGATCCTGGAGGTTGAGGGTTACCCGAGGTCGCGGTGCTTCAGGTACCCAACACGCCTCTTTGGCCTGGCTTTTCGGTGTAGACGGGTGGCCGTGCGGTCCGGCACGGTCAATCGGCTGGTCACGCCGAGCCCTAGAGATACCGCTTTGCTTTCTCTTCAACTCTTTTTGTATCTTTCCTGATACCAACTATATGCCCATTTACCTTACCCTTTTCTGTCTTTTTATCTCTAGAAGGCGGTGGCTAAACGGATCAATCGTGTAGGCATTTTGTTTATACGAGTATATCTCACGAGCATCTCTAACACCTGTGAGTTGGATAACCACTCCATTATGGTGTTACTTTGTAGGGCTCCGTGGAGGGCAGGGAGCACTTCGGACGAAACTAGGATTTTTTTCTTATGGCTCCTGGAAAAAAACATAACCGCAACCACGCACCTAATCGCAACGCACCTAAACGTAAAAAAGACGAGGATTCATCCGAATCGGATGAACGCAGTCAAAAATCCAGTCAGCAGTCAAGCCAACAATCGAGTCAGCAGTCTGCTACACCAATCTTTGACAATGTTCCGCTTGGTGGTACTAAGGCCTATGAACTTCAGCATTTAGCTGAAAAGAGAGCTATAGTAGATAAACATGTTTGTCTTTCAGCCACCAAGTTTGCTGTGTGTGTTAACGAAGGCCAAGACAAGCTTCCTACGCTATACTGGTTACCAAAACTTCATAAAAGACCTTACAAAGCTCGTTTATTGCAAATTCTAGCTCTTGCACTACTACTGAACTTTCTAAATTATTAACTTCCTGTCTTACTGCTATTAAAACGCATTTAATTAAATATTGTGATAAAGTCTTTGAAAGATCAGGAAGAAATCTGTTTTGGTCTATAAAAAATTCGAATGAGGTTTTAAATAAATTGAAATCTAGACATTTTCGTGCTTCTAGTCTGTCTAACTACGATTTTTCCACTCTTTACACTACACTTCCTCATAATCTTATAAAAGAAATGTCAGAAAGTGTGTGATGCCCTCACCTTTCTACTTGACAATATTTATATTAGATTCGGTACTAAGTTATTTAGACAAATTCTGGGTATTCCGATGGGTACTAATTGCGCACCTCTTGTGGCTGATCTGTTCTTGTATTGTTATGAAAGAGACTTCATTTTCCATTGATAACCAATCTGAAATTATTGAAGCTTTTAGCTCTACTTCTAGATATTTAGATGATTTATTAAATATTGATAATACCTATTTTGATGGTTTGATCAGTCAGATTTACCCCCTAGAACTTCAGTTTAATAAAGCAAATTCTTCTGATACCGAGGCCCCGTATTTGTTTCGTGCAAAATTTATGATAAACGCGATGACTTTGATTTTGAGATTGTAAATTTTCCTTTTTTGGATGGTGATGTTCCTCGTGCGCCATCCTATGGCGTTTATATTTCGCAATTAATTCGATTTGCTAGAGTGTGTAGTCATGTAACTGACTTCAACACTCGTAATAAATTATTAACGGCTAAACTCCTTAATCAGGGTTATCGGTACCATAAACTACGCAAAGCCTTTTCAAAATTTTATAGAGGCCATTCTGATTTAATTTCAAAATTCAATATTGGACTTAAATCTCTTCTGCAACAAGGTCTATCGGAACCCGAATTTTATGGTGACTTAGCATATAAATTCAAAAAAATATATAACCGCAATGACTTCAGCACCCAATTTCGTAAAATCGTTCTTCGATATAAAAAGATTGGGTACAACTTGGATATTATACGACAGACTGCATGCATGGTAGTTAACTCAATCACGGTTGGCAACTTTGCTTCCCTCTTTAATTGCACGCCGGTGGGTCAGGCCTCAGATTCTATGACGGCTCTAAAACGTCACCCCGTACATCAACCATAGTGTAGTATGGCCCATCTACTTTCTTATGAATGTTTTCATTGCTCTTAAAGGAACTCATTTTTGATTTTTATTTGCCTTCACTGCAGCTGGTGTTGTGCCGTGTGGCGGCCGTAAAACGTCTCCCCGTACATCAACCATAGTGTAGTTTATATTTTACTTTTGGTCCTTTGAGATCAGCGTGTATATTCTGAGAAAACCGAAATAAATTATTTGTTTAGACTCATATTCTAGACAGGTTTTTCAGTTTTTGGACCCCAATTTGATTTATATCAGTCTTTGTATCGACTGCCTATTCGAAATTTGCAAAATTGCAGTATGTTTCCTCTGGCTTTCTTTGCCGGATTATAACAGGGTCACTGATGAGGCTTTATTAGCCGAAACTACGTAGTATGGCCCATCTACTTTCTTATGAATGTTTTCATTGCTCTTAAAGGAACTCATTTTTGATTTTTATTTGCCTTCACTGCAGCTGGTGTTGTGCCGTGTGGCGGCCGTACATCAACCATAGTGTAGTTTATATTTTTTCTTTTGGTCCTTTGAGATCAGCGTGAATATTCTGAGAAATCCGAAATAAATTATTTGTTTAGACTCATATTCTAGACAGGTTTTTCATTTTTTGGACCCCAATTTGATTTATATCGATTGTGGCCACGTAAAATCGATTTAAGCCCCCCAGTGGAAATCTTCCACTGACCGTTCCAAGGCGGCTCTTCTGTGGCGATTTATTTATGTTGTTGTTTGTTACTTGCTGTGTGTATCACTTGTGTCTTTTAATTTTGGATGGCCATATGGCCATTTTGTGGGAAAGTAACTGTCCATATGGCCTTCCTTTGTTTAGGTTTCCATTATGGTCTGGTCGCTTAATGTTTGTATTTCTTTCCCTTTGGTGTCTTTTATGGATGGAGTAAGTTAATTGTATCAATTCCTGATCTTTGTTTTACTTCTACTTTGTATCGACTGCCTATTCAAAATTTGCAAAATTGCAGTATGTTTCCTCTGGCTTTCTTTGCCGGATCATAACAGTCTTACTGATGAGGCTTTATTAGCCGAAACTACGTAGTATGGCCCATCTACTTTCTTATGAATGTTTTCATTGCTCTTAAAGGAACTCATTTTTGATTTTTATTATCCAACGTAAAGGCTTATTATTTTTTTTTTTTTTTTTTTTTTTTTGGTTTGGGTTTTACGGCCCTTTCAAGATTATTTCACTCATATCGAGCCGATCGTTAATCAGAGGTGGGCGAAAACCGAAGTCCCCGGAGAAAAACCACCTGACCTTCCGTTGCGGAACATGGCGTCTCACGCGTGGCCCGAGCGAGGCTCGAACCTACGGCGGTGAGAGACCTAATGACTAAGAGTCAGCGCTCTTATCCACTAGGCCACGGAGGCCCAAAGGCTTATTATTATTATTATTGAAAATTAGAGAGATAATGTCGGCTGGTGCCTGATGCTCTGTCTCTGGTCGGGCTCATCGGAGTCTAACTGTTGGTTTTCTTTTGCTCCAGCATTTCAGTGGTTTCTTGCTGTCGAGTCCTCACCGTTGTCTCACCTCTGTGGTTCTTTGATTTTTGTGTTCACGGAGATGTTGCACTGATGAGTTAGGAGGCCTTCATGCGGACTGAACAAATTATTTGTCTAAATCGCGACGGAAGTAAGGGCGAGGATTGTGGCCACGTAAAATCGATTTTAGCCCCCCAGTGGAAATCTTCCACTGACCGTTCCAAGGCGGCTCTTCTGTGGCGATTTATTTATGTTGTTGTTTGTTACTTACTGTGTGTATCACTTGTGTCTTTTAATTTTGAATGGCCATATGGCCATTTTGTGGGAATGTAACTGTCCTTATGGCCTTCCTTTGTTTAGGTTTCCATTATGGTCTGGTCGCTTAATGTTTGTATTTCTTTCCCTTTGGTGTCTTTTATGGGTGGAGTAAGTTAATTGTATCAATTCCTGATCTTTGTTTTACTTCTACTTTTCATTTTGTCGCTTTCCATTGATAACCAATCTGAAATTATTGAAGCTTTTAGCTTTACTTCTAGATATTTAGATGATTTATTAAATATTGATTATACCTATTTTGATGGTTTGATCAGTCAGATCCAGAACTTCAGTTAAATAAAGCAAATTCTTCTGATACCGAGGCCCCGTTTTTGGATTTACATCTATCTATTGTAGATGGATTTGTTTCGTGCAAAATTTATGATAAACACGATGACTTTGATTTTGAGATTGTAAATTTTCCTTTTTTGGATGGTGATGTTCCTCGTGCGCCATCCTATGGCGTTTATATTTCGCCATCCTATGGCGTTTATATTAAACGCGATGACTTTGATTTTGAGATTGTAAATTTTCCTTTTTTGGATGGTGATGTTCCTCGTGCGCCATCCTATGGCGTTTATATTTCGCAATTAATTCGATTTGCTAGAGTGTGTAGTCATGTAACTGACTTCAACACTCGTAATAAATTATTAACGGCTAAACTCCTTAATCAGGGTTATCGGTACCATAAACTACGCAAAGCCTTTTCAAAATATTATAGACGCCATTCTGATTTAATTTCAAAATTCAATATTGGACTTAAATCTCTTCTGCAATAAGGTCTATCGGAACCCGAATTTTATTGGTCACTGATGAGGCCTAATTGGCCGAAACTAGCTAGTCTGGCCCAGAAAACATGTACACTCTTTTTTTTCACTTCTGTGGTGTATTCCTTGCTTCCAAAGGATAACCCTTTTAAAGAGCATATTTACCTTCACTACAGCTGGTGTGGCGGCGGTAAAACGTCTCTCTGCCCTACATCATAGTGTAGATTATATTTTCTTGCCCTTTGGGATCATTGATTCCATTGTGGAATTTTGAAAATATCTGAGGGTCACTGATGAGGCCTAATTGGCCGAAACTAACTAGGCTGGCCCAGAAAACATGTACACTCTATATTTTTCACTTCTGTGGTGTATTCCTTGCTTCCTAAGGATAACCCTTTTATAGAACATATTAGTATATAAATTCAGAAAAATATATAAACGCAATGACTTCAGCACCCAATTTCGTAAAATCATTCTTCGATATAAAAAGATTGGGTATTATACGACAGACTGCATGCATGGTAGTTAACCCAATCACGGTTGGCAACTTTGCTTCCCTCTTTAATTGCACGCCGGTGGGTCAGGCCTCAGATTCTATGACGGCTCCAACGTAAAGGCTTATTGAGAATTAGAGAGATAATGTTGGTTGGTGCCTGATGCTCTGTCTCTGGTCGGGCTCATCGGAGACTAACTGTTGGTTTTCTTTTGCTCCAGCATTTCAGTGGTTTCTTGCTGTCGAGTCCTCACCGTTGTCTCACCTCTGTGGTTCTTTGATTTTTGTGTTCACGGAGATGTTGCACTGATGAGTTAGGAGGCCTTCATGCGGACTGAACAAATTATTTGTCTAAATCGCGACGGAAGTAAGAGCGAGGATTGTGGCCACGTAAAATCGATTTTAGCCCCCCAGTGGAAATCTTCCACTGACCGTTCCAAGGCGGCTCTTCTGTGGCGATTTATTTATGTTGTTGTTTGTTACTTAATGTGTGTATCACTTGTGTCTTTTAATTTTGGATGGCCATATGGCCATTTTGTGGGAATGTAACTGTCCTTATGGCCTTCCTTTGTTTAGGTTTCCATTATGGTCTGGTCGCTTAATGTTTGTATTTCTTTCCCTTTGGTGTCTTTTATGGGTGGAGTAAGTTAATTGTATCAATTCCTGATCTTTGTTTTACTTCTACTTTTCTAAATAATTTCTGCAAAAATCCCACTTCAGAAAAGCTAAACGACGTAAAAGTTTTTAGAGCTAAAGCTCGGCGAACAATCCGAGCTTCAAAACGAAAGTCATGGAGAGAATATGTCTCCAAATTGAATTATAAAACCCCAATTGAAAAGCTTTGGGATATGGTACGAAAAATTTCAGGAAAAACAAAGTCCTCTAGTTTTACACATTTAAATACTGTATTTGACACAATAGCTTCAACAAAAAAGATATTTCAGGTACTCTTGGGAGCACATTCTTGTTGTGCTACCCTGTGGGACACCCTGTTCATCGCGTAATTATTCTGACACTTTTAGAAATTTCAAAAAGGACCAAGAGAAAAGAAATTTAAACTTCAAATCCCTTAATCACGAAGAATACAACACACATTTTAACTTATCCGAACTCATTGAAGCCATTGAAAAAATCACATGATACGGCAACCGGCCCCGATGAAATTCATTATCAGATGCTTAAGCATCTGCCAAAAAGTTCTCTTACAACACTTTTAGATATCTTTAATAATATTTGGGAACGGTGGTCTGTCCTGAGAGCTGGCGTGTAGCTACAGTTGTACCAATTCCGAAACCTAGGAAAGATCATGCAGAACCTACAAATTTTTGTCCGAAAGCTTTTACAAGTTTAAAAACTTTTAAAACAATGTGAGAATGATAAACAAGAGATTAGTCTGGTACTTAGAGTCCAACAACCTCATTTCAGAATATCAATCGGGTTTTCGTTCGGAACGTAGTACCAATGACAATTTAATAAGACTAGAAACATTTATACGAGATGCTTTTATTAACAAAGAACACGTAGTAGCTGTCTTTTTCGACTTGGAAAAAGCATATGATACAACATGGCGTTATGGAATATTGAAAAATCTACATAAGATTAAGAGGAAAACTTCCCAGTTTTATTGAAAGCTTTTTAGGGGAGCGCATGTTTCGTGTCAGATTTCTATTATCAAGAACAGGGTGTCCCACAGGGTAGTATTCTTTCAACTACGCTATTTAACATCAAAATAAACAATATTGTACAATGTTTAGACGACAAAACTGATTGTTCCTTGTATGTTGACGATTTCTGTATATGTTGCCGTTCAAAAAATATGAAAACAATTGAACGAAAGTTACAACAAAATTTAAAAAGAATAGAAGAATGGACTGATAAAAATGGTTTCAAGTTCTCCAAGTCGAAAACGCAGTGTGTTCATTTTTGTAAACTATTGACGAAGCAAGAACATCCTTCCTTGTTTTTATACGGATCACAAATTCCTGTTGTTGAAGAAGCCAAGAGGCCATCTAGCCGCCAAAATTACTGTGATCGCCTCAGAGAAACACATTCTCGAATCTAACATATGGCCCAGAAAAATGTATTGTAGGCAGTGGTATGGTATGCACAAATGGAACACTAGATATAACAGCTATGGTTATGACAATGATTACAACAACGTAGACTAACAATGAACAATTTGAAACATTTAAATCTATACATAAGAGCTACTTTACTGCTGTTAAACCTTCACTTGATGACAGTTCCTACTTGTC
Source organism: Lucinisca nassula (assembly GCA_963580285.1). Taxonomy (NCBI): domain Eukaryota; kingdom Metazoa; phylum Mollusca; class Bivalvia; order Lucinida; family Lucinidae; genus Lucinisca; species Lucinisca nassula. Next base: position 68,698,672 of record OY757025.1, on the reverse strand, counting down.
GCTTCTTGACGTGGAATGTCAGAGGTGTCATGGCCTCTGCTGGAAGCTTGGGCAAACTACTTGATGCATATGACATCGATTTTGCATTTATATCAAAACATAAGCTTCGTGAAGAGCACAAGACATTTTTTGATTCTGTCAACAGCAATTACCGAGCTCTTACAGTATGTGATTCCTCTGCCATTCCAGGCGCAAGATGCGGCAAAGGGGGCGTAGCCATTATGTACAAAAAAGAACGTCAGTTTTCAGTTTCCCCTATAGATATATACGTATGTGATCGAATACTGGGCATACGAATAGATCAGCGTCAAATGAGGCCAATTGATGCCTTCTCAGTCTACATGCCAGCAGTTAATTATAGTTTCGAAGAATATTCCGAATGTTTTGCAATCTTGCAGAACCTTCACGAAACATTTTCTGCACTTTAACTGCGATATTTACAAAGAAGTCAGTAGCGATAACAGGCAAGAAACTTTTTAAGAGCTTTCTGACGACCACGCACATGTCAATAGCTCCTTTAGAATCCCGGTTCACTTTTCGCCCTACAAATAAAACACTAGACTATGTGTTGATAGATGAAAGTTACGGAAATCTGATTTCTCAAAATGTAGCTGTAGATAGGGATATCTGTATAGCTTCCGATCATTTGCCTATTTTTACAGTATTGAGAGCTGAGACCTTAACATATTCTGTTCCCCGGAAAGCTTATAGTGCGTGGAATAGATGTACAGAAGCACAGATAGTCTCTTACCAACATACATTAGAAAATGAACTAAAGAAAGTAGAACCGCCGAGAACCGGTACCTTAATAGACGTTAATTCATTCTTCGATACTATAGTCACTGCTATTCAGACAGCAGCAGAACAAACATTACCAATCGCTCGGTTTAATCAGCATGCTAAACCCTACTGGAAAGCTAAGGTCAAAGCAGCCCATCATGAACAAAGATTTAAACGTATTGAGTGGATTAAACAGGGAAAGCCTAGAAATACTCAAAACACATTTTACAGGTCATATAAAGACGCTAAAAGCCGTTTTCGTAAAGTACAAAAAGAAGAAATCACTGCTGTAGAGTCAAGGTATTACACTGAGCTCGATGAATCTGCCGAGTGTGACATAAGGTTGTTTTGGCAACTCGTTAACAAACGTAGGAAGTCAAAATCACAAATGGTTTGCAAGCTAATATCAGGCAATAGCGTTTCGACCAGTCCGGAAGAAGTAGCTGAAACATTCGCGATATACCTCAAAATTCAAAAGAATTCGATAGCTCGTTCCAACGTTATGTTGAAGACACAGTAAAAAAGTTTTCTCATGACGCAGGAAATGATTGCTATGACCTCAGTTGTCCAGTGGAACTTGATGAACTAAATGTATGTTTAAAGGACTTGAAGAGACGCAAGTCCCCAGTTGCAGACGATATCACAAATGAACATATCATATACGGTGAACCTGCGTTGCTTCAGAGTCTAAGGAAGCTATATTGCATGATGGTCGAATCAGAAGTAATACCTGACAAGTGTAAGATTGGCATCATTATCCCGATCCATAAACCAGGTAAATGTCGTGACTCGCCCGAAAGCTATAGACCAATCACGTTAGTTTCATGTATCTATAAACTCTATGAGAGGTTAATTTATAACAGATTGCAGAATTGGACATCGTTACATTGTAAACAGTTCCCGAATCCATAACAAAATGCATATCAAAAGCATCTAGGCTCCCTCACAGTTTCATTTAACTTGCAGGAAACAATTGCACATAATACTGAGTTAGGCTCAAACACATATGTGGCCTCTCTTGACGCGACGAAGGCATTTGATCACGTCTGGCACGAAGGCCTTTTTTTGAAGCTCTTTCAATTTGGAATAAAAGGGAAGATATTAAAATTAATCATGTCAAGTTATAAAGATCTCGTCAGTTACGTTTCTGTCAATGGGGCAAAGTCCGATTGCTTTGTCGTGAAGCAAGGGGTCCGACAAGGAGGTGTCACATCGACTTGGTTTTATCTACTATTCATAGACAGGTTGCTACAGGATTTACAAGAGTCTGGTACGGGCTGCACTATTGGGTAATTAAAACTCGGTAATCCAACACTAGCTGATGATCTTACACTTGTTTGTCCCAGTATAAAGACCCTAGAGAAGGCCCTTTCTATTATCTATGAATATTCAAAGAAATGGAGATTCTCATTTAACCCTGCCAAGTGTCACTTAATTATCTTTTCTCCAAAGAAGTCACCAAGTAATGTTTCAGTCCAATTCGGTTCTGCAAAGATCAGTCAAGTTCAGTCAGCAACGCACGTTGGTATCGAACTTCACCAGTCATTTAAGAGTTCCTGCCCCATTGAGGCTCGAATTCAAAAAGGGCGAGCCTCACTTTTTTCAGTCTTATCAATAGACAGAAATTCGGGCTTCATCAGTCCCGCAGTCCTTTCTTCAATAATAGAAAAAGTATGTTTCCCAACAGTACTCTATGGTGCTGAGTTGTGGCATAGTATGTCAACATCCGATATAAACGCAGCTGAAAGATTTATACGTTTTGCAGCAAAGTCAGTCCAAAAACTCCCTGTTGGCACAAGAACCGATATTGCATTAGGAATGCTTGGCTGGCTGCCGATGCATGCTTACATTGAGCAAAGAAAACTAGCATTTTTACAAAAACTCTGTACAATGCCGCCCAAAATGTTATCACGACAAATCTTTGACTTACGTTTGAATCTGTTTGTTCTAAAAGGTTACACAGACCAGCTCGGCTTCATCCCTGATATTTGGAGAACAATTCAAAAATTCAACCTTGTAGAATACTTGCATAGTTATCTCACAAATTCGGTCTTCCCATCTAAGCATACTTGGAAAAATATCACGAACAGAAAAATATTTATCTTCTACGAAACTACCAGACAAGATAGGCTGGAAAATGATGTCGACTTCAGAAGGTTTAAAACAATGCATCCAGAATTAAAAGTAGCTTCCATATGGGCGTAGACAAACCCTCCTCTGTAGCTGCATTTACAGTAGCAAGACTTTGGGCAACTCCAACTCCGCCAATAGACAAGGAGGCCAAACAATGTGCAATATGCAGTGCATTCTCAAACGATATTTTTCAGCATATAGTTACTGCTTGTCCTGCTTTTCTAAGAGAAAGAAAACAATTCATACATTATGTAATTAACAATATAAGCGAGGGGATTAAATATTATGACTGCTTCATCTGTGACGACAATATTTACAATGCATTTCTGTGCAGTTCGCTTAAATTTGTTTGTCATTTAGTCACAACATATTCTAAGCGGTACAACGTATTCCTCTAAATACGAAGCACGCAGAATTTACTATCTATGTTCTTCAGTCATTAACTTTATCCCTTGTGCTTTCGTTTCGACAAGAGATTTAGAAATAGTGAAATGACGACTTGATGGTAAACCAAGGCTATGCAACTACTCCCAATGACGACTTAATCTCTTCCTCCCTTGACTACCGGCTTATCATCATCATCATCATCATCATCATCATCATCTTCTTCTTCTTCTTCTTCTTTTCCTCTCATGTATATGTTTATTTGTGTTTGTATTTATAATTGTAATCTCTGTCAAAGAGGAAATAAAGAGCACATATATATATATATATATATATATATATATATATATATATATATATATATATATATATATATATATATATATATATATATATATATATATATATATATATATATATATATATATATAACCCTAACCCGGCATCCAAAATTTCATTTCCACCTCAATTTGTAGATAAGTATGAAACTTAACCCACAGCAATCAAACCTTTTGGATTGCGTGTTTTGCCACTGCTCAGGTTTCGACCTTAAAAATATTCAAAAACATGAAACCGCCGAAGTTCCATCATGGTGTATTAAAGTACCTTCTATTCTGTTTGACTTGCATGATGGCAAAAAATCCGAATCAAATCCAATGCAAACAAAACTTTCAGGTACTGCAGTCACGTTACAATGATTACCAGCAAGTCTATACTGATGGTTCCAAAGAAGGAGATAAAGTTGGTTGTGCATATGTTTCTAAAGATACGCACCAAACATTGCGCCTTCCAATTGGTTCATCTATTTTTACAGCTGAAGCCAAAGCATTAGACCTAGCTTTAGATTTTATCAGTTCTTCATCATTTCAAAAAGCAATTATATGTTCGGATTCACTTTCTGTGCTTAAGGCTTTAGACCATTCATCATCTAAAAATCCTCAAATACAAAAACTGATCGAAAAACATCATGAAATTTTTAAAACGCACCAAATCTTGTTTTGTTGGCTTCCGAGCCACATTGGCATTGTCGGCAATGAGTTTGCTGACAAGAAAGCAAAGGAATCGCTCAATCTTGATCCGTCTGTTTTTAAAATTCCTTTTAATAATTTTAAACCGTATTTCAAATCTAAAATGTATTTCAACAGATACATTTTGTCGGAATGGCAAGGCGAATGGGACCGTGCAATAAATAACAAACTCCATGCCATTAAAACTGTCGTTGGAACAAGGTGCTCTCCTCCACAGTTTTCCAGGAAAGAGGATGTAGTATTAACACGACTGCGCATTGGCCATACTAGTTACTCATTCTTATATTTTAAATGGTGATGAACAGCCTTCCTGCGTAAGCTGTGATCAGCCATTCACATTGAAACATATTTTAATTGAATGTGTAGACTTTTCACAGTCCCGTAACATATACTTCAAAGCTGACACTTTGCAACAATTGTTTCAAGATGTACCTTTTGAAAATATTATTTTATTCTTAAAAAAAAAAAAGGACTTTTTCATAAGATTTAACTGTTTAAGATTTTTATACATATCAAACTACCTTTTTTACTTTTAATATCCTCATAATTCTCAATGCCGTTAACCATTAACCGTTTGACGCTTATGACCAACAAAGAGGGTTGACGCGTCGTTAAACACGAAATCATCATCATCATCATCATCATCATCGTTCCGCTTGTGTGAACAAGATGGCCGCCAGAGCTAAAAATAGAAAAACCTTTAAACGACTTCTCCTCCTTAACCAGTGCAATGATTTTGATATAATTTCACAAGAAGTTTCCTTGGGTGACCCTCTACCAAAATTGCACAAATCGTTCCGCTCAGGTGCACAAGATGGCCCCCAGAGCTAAAAATAGAAAAACCTTTAAACAACTTCTCCTTAACCAGTGCATGGATTTTGATATAATTTTAAAGGAAGGGGTGACCCTCTACCAAAATTGCTCAAACCAGTCCGCTCGGATGAACAAGATGGCCGCCAGAGCAAAAATAGAAAAACCTTTCACCTTGGGTGACCCTCCACCAAAATTGCCCAAATCGTTGTGCTCATGTGAAGAAGATGGCCACCAGAGCTAAAAATAGTTAAATCTTTATACGACTTCTCCTCCTTAACCAGTGCATGGATTTTGAAATAATTTCACAGGAAGGTTCCTTGGGTGACCCTATAGCAAAATTGCTCAAATCGTTCCGCTCAGGCCGCCAGAGCTAAAAATAGAAAACCTTTAAACGACTTCTCCTCCTTAACCAGTGCATGGACTTTGATACAATTTCACAGGAAAGTTCCTCGGGTGACCCTCTTCCAAAATTGCTCAAACCGTTCTGCTTGATTGATTTAGATGGCCGTCAGATCTGAAAATAGGAAAAGCCTTTAAAGGACTCCTCCTCCTTAACCAATGGACTGATTATGCCCCCTGTCATTCGAAGAATGGTAGAAGGGCATATAGCGTTGCCCCTGTCCATCCGTTCATTCGTCCGTCCGTCCGTCTAAAACTTAAACACAGTCAATAACTTTCTTATTTCTGGATGGATTTTGAAATTACTTTGTAGAAATGTTAACCATCACGAGATGATGTGTCACATGCAGAACCCAGGTATGTACCTCCAAGGTCAAGGTCATACTTAGAGGTCAAGGTCATACTTAGAGGTCAAAGGTCAAAAAAGGGTCCAAAACTTAAACAAAGTCAATAACTTTCTAATTTCTGGATTGATTTTGAAATTACTTTGTACCCATAGGTATTAGACTTCCTGCCTTGCCGTGGCCCTGGGGACTCAATTCCCACTGGGCACATTGACGCTGTGGTCTCTGTGCCCACTGGGAAGAGCTAAAGGAAGTACCACCCGTTTGCCGTGGGTTGTGTCCTGTAAGCCGGAAGAAGGGATCCTGGAGGTTGAGGGTTATCTGAGGTGGCGGTGCTTCAGGTACCCAACACGCCTCTTTGGCCTGGCTTTTCGGTGTAGACGGGTGGCCGTGCGGTCCGGCACGGTCAATCGGCTGGTCGCGCCGAGCCCTAGAGATACCGCTTTGCTTTCTCTTCAACTCTTTTTGTATCTTTCCTGATACCAACCATATGCCCCTTTACCTTACCCTTTTCTGTCTTTTTATCTCTAGAAGGCGGTGGCTAAACGGATCAATCGTGTAGGCATTTTGTTTATACGAGTATATCTCGCATGTATCTCTAACACCTGCGAGTTGGATAACCACTCCATTATGGTGTTCCCTTGTAGGGCTCCACGGAGGGCGGAGAGCACTTGGGACGAAACTAGAATTTTTTCCTTATGGGTCATGGAAAAAAACATAACCGCAACGCAGCTAAACGTAAAAAAGACGAGGATTCATCCGAAAGGGATGAACCCAGTCAACAGTCAAGTCAGCAGTCTCAGCATTCTAGTCAACAGTCTAGTCAGCAGTCTGCAGCACCAAAGTCAACCAATTTTCCACGTTTCTTGGTAATGACCTCCAGTGACGATGCACGCACTGTGTCCAGTTTATCACCATTCGTGATAGAAAAAAGCATAGTGTCCATTGCCGGAGATCCCAAAAGCATAAAAAGCTTAAGTTAGGTGACCTTTTATTAGAAGTCGAGAGAGAGCAGCAGGTGAAAAGCCTGCTTGGTACCACAAAGCTCTTCGATCTCAAGGTCAAGGTTTCTCTGCACAACACACTTAATTCATGTAAAGGTGTCATCCGCAGCCCAGAGCTGCGTCCTTGTACTGATGCAGAGATCATTGACAACTAGAGATCTGAGGGCGTCATTGGCGTACGTAACATCCAAGTTCGTAGAGGTGGTGTATTGAAGCCAACAGGTACTTACGTGTTGACTTTCAATACACCAGTTCTGCCCAAGAAAATCAAAGTAGCTTGCCTTTCAGTTAACGTAGAGGTGTATATACCAAACCCTCTCAGATGTTACTCGTGTCAGGTTTTTGGCCACCACGAAAGCAAGTGTCAGAAGAAGCAACTCTGTCCAAATTGTGGTGTCGATAACCATCAAAACTGTAAAAATGAGGCCAAATGCGTCAATTGTTGTGGCAAGCATGCTGTTTTCTCTCGAGATTGTCCGGCATGGAAAAAAGAAAAAGAAATACTTACTGTCAAATACCAAAGGGGGTTAACATTCCCAGAAGCACGAAAAATTGTAGACGAGCGATACACAACACCAACGACCAGTTACGCCAGCATCACAAAGGGTGCTGGTGTACAAGTTTCTACCTCCGCAACGCAGACTGTTGAATCCTGCATAGCTGAACTGAAAAAAATCTGGTGCATGGAGTAAATCCACTCCAGCACCACAAAGTTCAACCAAATTATCAAATGGCGCAATCCAGGTTGCTTCGGATCGGTCGACAGCGACCGTACCGAAGCCAGCGCCACATGCAAAAGAGAAAGTCGACTCGGGTCGAACTAATAAAGGATCGGAAGATCCGAAAACAACAATTGTCTAAAAAACAGACAGACAACGTAAAATGGAAAGAGACAATATAAGATTCCAGAACAGATTCGGATCTTTGAGTGACAGTGAAATGGAGTTCGCTGAAACTCCATCATCACCAAGTGGCAATAACAGATCGAGGTCAGCCACACCACGAGCTGGTGGTAGCAGATCTATATGACCAATTGCAGCTCCAATATAGTTTCTAGTCTTAATCTCTTCATAAAATGGATTTAAAACACAAAATAATACAATGGAATTGTCGAGGTCTTAAATCAAATTATAATGAACTCTTATTACTTATTTCATTATTAAACCATTCGGTTTTTTGTTTGCAAGAAACATTTTTAAAAACTGATGACAACATTGATGTCAGGGGTTTCAATACATACAACTATATCTATTCTGATGGTAACAAACCATCTGGTGGCAGTTCAATTCTTGTTAAATCATGTTTACCACAAAGAGATATCAAATTAAAAACATACCTACAAGCTGTAGCAGTATCGGTTTCTCTGGATAAAGAAACTACAATATGCTCTTTATATATTCCACCCTCATTTTCTTTAAAGCCCGAACATTGCTGAGTCAGCTTCCATCCCCATATCTTTTAGTTGGCGACTTCAATGGTCACAATATTCTATGGGGCTGTCAAGATATCAATAACAGAGGAGCACTTGTTGAAGATTTTATTGCAAAGAGCGATCTTTGCTTGATGAATGATAAATCTTATACTTACCTTCACCCAGCGACAGGTCATTTGTCTTCTTTAGATCTCTCTTTGTGTCACCCATCTCTCTTCTTGGACAATGACTGGTCTGTTCATGATGATCAGTGCGGAAGTGATCACTTCCCTGTTATAATTGAGAGCGTAAACGAACAAGATGAGGACTGTAGCCAGAAATGGAAAATGAATAAAGCCGACTGGGAATTATTCCGTAATTTATGTAAAGAAGAGTTATCAGTTGATCACTTAAATGAATCATCTGACATTGTTTCTGATTTCACAGATAAACTAATTAATATATCAGAACAATGCATTCCAAAGACCTCCACAAATACCAAGAAAAGCAAGCCTTGGTTTAATAATGACTGTAAAGAAGCTATTCAAAAGCGCAAACAGGCTCTAAATAAGTTCTGCAAAAGTCCCACTTCAGAAAAGCTAAACGACGTTAAAGTTTTTAGAGCTAAAGCTCGGCGAACAATCCGAGCTTCCAAACGAAAGTCATGGAGAGAATATGTCTCCAAATTGAACTACAAAACCCCCATTAAAAAGGTTTGGGATATGGTACGAAAAATTTCAGGAAAAACAAAGTCCTCTAGTTTTACACATTTAAATATTGGTTTTGACACAAAAGCTTCAACTAAAAAAGATATTTCAGATACTCTTGGTAGCACATTTTTGAGCAATTCATCACCGCGTAATTATTCTGACTTTTAGAAATTTCCAAACGGACCAAGAGAAAAGAAATCTGAACTTCAAATCCCACAATCACGAAGAATACAACAAACCTTTTAACTTATCCGAACTAGTGGAAGCCATTGAAAAATCACACGATACAGCAACCGGCCCCGATGAAATTAAGCATCTGCCAAAAAGTTCTCTTTCAACACTTTTAGATATCTTTACTAATATTTGGGAAACTGGGGTCTGTCCTGAGAACTGGCGTTTTGCTACAGTTGTACCAATTCCAAAACCAGGGAAAGAACATGCAGAACCTACGAATTATCGACCGATAGCTTTGACAAGTTGTTTGTGTAAAACATTGGAGAGAATGATAAACAAGAGATTTGTCTGGTACTTAGAGTCCAACAACCTCATTTCAGAATATCAGTCAGGTTTTCGTTCGAAACGTAGTACCAACGACAATTTAATAAGACTAGAAACATTTATACGAGATGCTTTTATTAACAAAGAACACGTAGTAGCTGTCTTTTTCGACTTGGAGAAAGCATATGATACCACGTGGCGTTATGGAATATTAAAAGATCTCCATAACCTCGGCTTAAGGGGAAAACTTCCCTGTTTTATTCAAAGTTTTTTTTTTTTTTTTTTTTTTTTTTTTTTTTTAAATTTTGATGGCAAACATGCTGTTTTCTCCCGAGACTGTCCGGCGTGGAAAAAAGAAAAAGAAATACTTACCGTCAAATACCAAAGGGGGATAACATTCCCAGAAGCGCGGAAGATTGTCGAAGAGCGATACATAACACCAACCACCAGTTTCGCCAGCATCACAAAGGGTGTTGGTGTAAAATGTACCAGCTCCGCAACACAGACTGCTGAATCATACATTGCTGAACTGAAAAAGTCTGGTGCATGGAGTAAATCCACTCCAGCACCACAAAGTTCAACCAATTTATCAAAAGGCGCAATCCAGGTTGCTTCGGATCGGTCGACAGCGACCGTACCGAAGCCAGCGCCGAATGTAAAAGAGAAACCCGACCCAGGTCGAACTAATAAGGGGTCGCAAGATCCGATAAAAAAACATCAATTGTCTCAAAGACAAACAGACAGACAACGTAAAATGGAAAGAGACAATATAAAATTTCAGAACAGATTCGGATCTTTGAGTGACAGTGATATGGAGTTGACTGAAACTCCATCATCACCAAGTGGCAATAACAGATCGAGGTCTGCCACACCACGAGCTGGTGGTAGCAGATCTATATCACCAATTGCACCTCCATAATAGTTTCTAGTCTTTAAATATCTCTCCTTAAAATGGATTTAAAACACAAAATAATACAATGGAATTGTCGAGGTCTTAAATCAAATTATAATGAACTCTTATTACTTATTTCGCTACTAACCCCATCGGTGTTTTGTTTGCAAGAAACTTTTTTAAAAATTGATGACAACATAGATGTCAGGGGTTTCAATACATACAACTATATCTATTCTGATGGTAACAAACCATCTGGTGGCAGCTCAATTTTTGTTAAATCATGTTTACCACAAAGAGAGATCAAATTAAAAACCGACCTTCAAGCTGTAGCAGTATCGGTTTCTCTGGATAAAGAAACTACAGTTTGCTCTCTATATATCCCACCCTCATTTTCTTTAAAGCCCGAACATCTTGACTCATTGCTGAGTCAACTTCCATCGCCATATCTTTTAGTTGGCGACTTCAATGGTCACAATATTCTATGGGGCTGTAAAGATGTCAATAACAGAGGAGCACTTGTCGAAGATTTTATTGCAAAGAACGATCTTTGCTTGATGAATGATAAATCTTATACTTACCTTCACCCTGCGACAGGTCATTTGTCTTCTTTAGATCTCTCTTTGTGTCACCCATCTCTCTTCTTGGACTATGACTGGTCTGTTCATGATGATCAGTGCGGAAGTGATCACTTTCCTGTTATAATAGAGAGCGTAAACGAACCAAATGAAGACTGTAACCAGAAATGGAAAATGAATAAAGCCGACTGGGAATTATTCCATAATTTATGTGAAGAAGAGTTATCAGTTGATCACTTAAATGAATCATCTGACATTGTTTCTGATTTCACAGATACACTTATTAACATATCAGAACAATGCATTCCAAAGACCTCCACAAATACTAAGAAAAGCAAGCCTTGGTTTAATAATGACTGTAAAGAAGCTATTAAAAAGCGTAAACAGGCTCTAAATAAGTTCTGCAAAAATCCCACTTCAGAAAAGCTCAACGACGTAAAAGTTTTTAGAGCTAAAGCTCGGCGAACAATCCGAGCTTCCAAACGAAAGTCATGGAGAGAATATGTCTCCAAATTGAACTATAAAACCCCCATTAAAAAGGTTTGGGATATGGTACGAAAAATTTCAGGAAAAACAAAGTCTTCTAGTTTTACACATTTAAATACTGAATTTGACACAATAGCTTCAACAAAAAAAGATATTTCAGATACTCTTGGTCACACATTTTTGAGAAATTCATCATCGCGTAATTATTCTGACACTTTTAGAAATTTCAAAAAGGACCAGGAGAAAAGAAAACTTAACTTCAAATCCCTTAATCACGAAGAATACAACACACCATTTAACTTATCCGAACTCGTTGAAGCCATTGAAAAATCACATGATACGGCAACCGGCCCCGATGAAATTCATTATCAGATGCTTAAGCATCTGCCAAAAAGTTCTCTTACAACACTTTTAGATATCTTTAATAATATTTGGGAAACGGGGGTCTGTCCTGAGAGTTGGCGTGTAGCTACAGTTGTACCAATTCCGAAACCAGGAAAAGATCATGCAGAACCTACAAATTATCGTCCGATAGCTTTGACAAGTTGTTTGTGTAAAACATTGGAGAGAATGATAAACAAGAGATTAGTCTGGTACTTAGAGTCCAACAACCTCATTTCAGAATATCAATCGGGTTTTCGTTCGGAACGTAGTACCAATGACAATTTAATAAGACTAGAAACATTTATACGAGATGCTTTTATTAACAAAGAACACGTAGTGGCTGTCTTTTTCGACTTGGAGAAAGCATATGATACAACATGGCGTTATGGAATATTGAAAGATCTACATAACATTGGCTTAAGAGGAAAACTTCCCAGTTTTATTGAAAGCTTTTTAGGGGAGCGCATGTTTCAGGTGCGTGTGGGGTCTACCCTGTCAGATTTCTATGATCAAGAACAGGGTGTCCCACAGGGTAGTATTCTTTCAACTACGCTATTTAACATCAAAATAAACAATATTGTACAATGTTTGGACGACAAAACTGATTGTTCATTGTATGTTGATGATTTTTGTATATGTTACCGTTCAAAAAATATGAAAACAATTGAACGAAAGTTACAACAAAATTTAAAAAGAATAGAAGAATGGACTGATAAAAATGGTTTCAAGTTCTCCAAGTCGAAAACGCAGTGTGTTCATTTTTGTAAACTACGGAAGAAACACGAACATCCTTCCCTGTTTTTATACGGATCACAAATTCCTGTTGTTGAAGAAGCCAAATTTCTTGGGGTCATATTTGATCAAAAGTTATCTTTTATTCCACATATTAAATATCTTAAAGCGAAATGCTTAAAAGCTTTGAATCTTTTGAAAGTTTTAGCTCATACAAGTTGGGGAGCAGATCGGTATACTTTATTACATCTTTACCGGTCTTTAATAAGATCTAAATTAGATTATGGGTCTGTTGTTTATGGTTCTGCCAGAAAGTCCTATTTAAAATCCTTGGATACTATCCATCACCAAGGCCTTCGTCTGGCCATGGGAGCCTTCCGTACTTCTCCCGTATTAAGCCTTTATGTAGAAGCAGGTGAACCATCTTTAACCTCGCGCAGAGAGAAACTTTCTCTTCAGTATGCTATCAGACTTGCTGCAAATCCATCTAACCCGGCATCCAAAATTTCATTTCGACCTCAATTTGTAGATAAGTATGAAACAAAACCCACAGCAATCAAACCTTTTGGATTACGTATTTTACCACTGCTGGAAAATTCAGGTATCGACCTTAAAAATATTCAAAAACATGAAACCGCCGAAGTTCCATCTTGGTGTATTAAACAACCTTCTATTCTGTTCGACTTACATGATGGAAAAAAATCCGAATCAAATCCAATACTTCTCAAACAAAACTTTCAGGTACTGCAGTCACGTTACAATGATTACCAGCAAGTCTATACTGATGGTTCCAAAGAAGGAGATAAAGTTGGCTGTGCGTATGTTTCTAAAGATATGCACAAAACCATGCGCCTTCCAGATGGTTCATCTATTTTTACAGCTGAAGCCAAAGCAATAGACCTAGCTTTAGATTTTATCAGTTCTTCAACAATTCAAAAAGCAATTATATTTTCGGATTCACTTTCTGTGCTTAAGGCTTTAGACCATTCATCATCTAAAAATCCTCAAATTCAAAAATTGATCGAAAAACATCATGAAATTTCTAAAACACACCAAATCTTGTTTTGTTGGCTTCCGAGCCATATTGGCATTGTCGGCAATGAATATGCTGACAAGAAAGCAAAGGAATCGCTCAATCTTGATCCATCTGTTTTTAAAATTCCTTTTAACAATTTTAAACCATTTATCAACAGATACATCTTGTCGGAATGGCAAGGCGAATGGGACCGTGCAATAAATAACAAACTCCATGCCATTAAACCTGTCGTTAGTACAAAATGCTCTCCTCCACAGTTTTCCAGAAAAGAGGACGTAGTATTAACACGACTGCGCATCGGCCATACTAGAGTTACTCATTCTTATATTTTTAATGGTGATGATCAGCCTTCTTGTGTAGGTTGTGATCAGCCATTCACTGTGAAACATATCTAAATTGACTGTGTTGACTTTTCACACTCACGTATTTTATATTTCAAAGCTGACACTTTGCAACAACTGTTTCGAGATGTACCTGTTGATAATATTATTTTATTCTTAAAAGAAATTGGACTTTTTCATAAGATTTAACTGTTTCAGATTTTTATACATTATCATTCTGACTTTTTACTTTTAATATCATCATAATTATTCATGCCGTTTAACCATTAACCGTTTGACGCTTATGACCCACAAAGAGGGTTGACGCGTCGTTAAACACGAAATCATCATCATCATCATCAAAGTTTTTTAGGTGAGCGTGTATTTCAAGTCCGCGTGGGATCTACCCTATCAGATCTCTATGCACAAGAGCAGGGTGTCTCACAGGGTAGCATTCTCTCAACTACGCTATTTAACATCAAAATAAATAATATTGTACAATGTTTGGACGACAAAACAGACTGTTCATTGTATGTTGATGATTTTTGTATATGTTACCGTTCAAAAAACATGAAAACAATTGAACGAAAGTTACAACAAAATTTAAAACGAATAGAAGAATGGACTGATAAAAATGGTTTCAAGTTCTCCAAGTCGAAAACGCAGTGTGTTCATTTTTGTAAGCTACGGAAGAAACACGACCATCCTTCCCTGTTCTTATACGGATCACAAATTCCTGTTGTTGAAGAAGCCAAATTTCTTGGGGTCATATTTGACCAAAATTTATCTTTTATACCCCATATTAAATATCTTAAAGCGAAATGCTTAAAAGCTTTGAATCTTTTGAAAGTTTTAGCTAATTCAAGTTGGGGAGCAGATCGGTATACTTTATTACATCTTTTTACGGTCTTTAATAAGATCTAAATTAGATTTTGGGTCTGTTGTTTATGGTTCTGCCAGAAAGTCCTATTTAAAATCCTTGGATACTATCCATCACCAAGGCCTTCGTCTGGCTATGGGAGCCTTCCGTACTTCTCCCGTATTAAGCCTTTATGTAGAAGCAGGTGAACCATCTTTAACTTCGCGTAGAGAGAAACTTTCTCTTCAGTATGCTATTAGACTTGCTGCAAATCCATCTAACCCGGCATCCAAAATTTCATTTCCACCTCAATTTGTAGATAAGTATGAAACAAAACCCACATCAATCAAACCTTTTGGATTACGTATTTTACCACTGCTAGAAAATTCAGGTATCGACCTTAAAAATATTCAAGAACATGAAACGGCCGAAGTTCCATCTTGGTGTATTAAAAAACCTTCTATTCTGTTCGACTTACATGATGGCAAAAAATCAGAATCAAATCCAATGCTTCTCAAACAAAACTTTCAAGTACTGCAGTCACGTTACAATGATTACCAGCAAGTCTATACTGATGGTTCCAAAGAAGGAGATAAAGTTGGTTGTGCGTATGTTTCTAAAGATACGCACACAGCCTTAAAGATGGTTCATCTATTTTTACAGCTGAAGCCAAAGCAATAGACCTAGCTTTACATTTTATCAGTTCTTCAACAATTCAAAAAGCAATTATATTTTCTGATTCACTTTCTGTGCTTAAGGCTTTAGACCATTCATCATCTAAAAATCCTCAAATTCAAAAATTGATTGAAAAACATCATGAAATTTCTAAAACACACAAATCTTGTTTTGTTGGCTCCCGAGCCATATTGGCATTGTCGGCAATGAATATGCTGACAAGAAAGCAAAGGAATCGCTCAATCTTGATCCATCTGTTTTTAAAATTCCTTTTAATAATTTTAAACCATTTATCAACAGATACATCTTGTCGGAATGGCAAGGCGAGTGGGACCGTGCAATAAATAACAAACTCCATGCCATTAAACATGTCGTTAGTACAAAATGCTCTCCTCCACAGTTTTCCAGAAAAGAGGACGTAGTATTAACACGACTGCGCATCGGCCATAGTAGAGTTACTCATTCTTATATTTTTAATGGTGATGATCAGCCTTCTTGTGTAGGTTGTGATCAGCCATTCACTGTGAAACATATCTTAATTGACTGTGTTGACTTTTCACCCTCACGTATTTTATATTTCAAAGCTGACACTTTGCAACAACTGTTTCGAGATGTACCTGTTGATAACATTATTTTATTCTTAAAAGAAATTGGTCTTTTTCATAAGATTTAACTGTTTCAGATTTTTATACATTATCATTCTGACTTGTTACTTTTAATATCGTCATAATTATTCATGCTGTTTAACCATTAACCGACTGACGCTTATGACCCACCAAGAGGGTTGGATGCGTCGTTAAACACGAAATCATCATCATCATCATTGAAATTACTTTGTAGAAATGTTAACCATCATGAGTCGATGTGTCACATGCAAAACCCGTGTCTGTACCTCCAAAGTCAAGGTCGTACTTAGAGATCAAATGTCAAAAAAAGGGTCCGAAACTTAAACGCAGTCAATAACTTTCTTATTTCTGGATGGATTTTGAAATTACTTGGCAGAAATGTTGGCCATCATGGGACAATCTGCCTCAAATAAGACCAAGGTCAAGGTCATACTTAGAGGTCAAATGTGAAAAAAAGGGTCCTTAACCAATGGACTGATTATGCCCCGCCATTCGAAGAATGGTGGAATGGCATATAGCATTGCCCCTGTCCATCCGTTCGTCCGTCCGTTCGTTTGTTCGTTCGTTCGTCCGTCCGTCCGTCCGTCCGTTCGTCCGTTCGTCCGTTCGTCCGAAATTTAAACGCAGTCAATAACTTCTTATTTCTGGATTGATTTTGAAATTGCTGGTGTTGTGCCGTGTGGCGGCCGTAAAACGTCTCCCCGTACATCAACCATAGTGTAGTTTATATTTTACTTTTGGTCCTTTGAGATCAGCGTGAATATTCTGAGAAATCGGAAATAAGTTATTCGTTTAGACTCATAGTCTAGACAGGTTTTTAATTATTTGGACCCCATTTTGATTTATATCAGTCTTTGAATCGACTGCCTATTCAAAATTCGCAAAATTGTAGTATGTTTCCTCTGGCTTTCTTTGCCGGATCATTACAGGGTCACTGATGAGGCTTTATTAGCCGAAACTACGTAGTATGACCCATCTTCTTTCTTATGAATGTTTTCATTGCTCTTAAAGGAACTCATTTTTTATTTTTATTTGCCTTCACTGCAGCTGGTGTTGTGCCGTGTGGCGGCCGTAAAACGTCTCCCCGTACATCAACCATAGTGTAGTTTATATTTTACTTTTGGTCCTTTGAGATCAGCGTGAATATTCTGAGAAATCGGAAATAAGTTATTCGTTTAGACTCATAGTCTAGACAGGTTTTTAATTATTTGGACCCCATTTTGATTTATATCAGTCTTTGAATCGACTGCCTATTCAAAATTCGCAAAATTGTAGTATGTTTCCTCTGGCTTTCTTTGCCGGATCATTACAGGGTCACTGATGAGGCTTTATTAGCCGAAACTACGTAGTATGACCCATCTTCTTTCTTATGAATGTTTTCATTGCTCTTAAAGGAACTCATTTTTTATTTTTATTTGTAGAAATGTTAACCATCATGAGACGATGTGTCCCATGCAAAACCCGTGTCTGTACCTCCAAGGTCAAGGTCAGAGGTCAAATGTCAAAAAAGGGTCCGAAACTTAAACGCAGTCAATAACTTCTTATTTCTGGATTGATTTTGAAATTACTTTGTAGAAATGTTAACCATCATGAGACGATGTGTCCCATGCAAAACCCGTGTCTGTACCTCCAAGGTCAAGGTCATACTTAGAGGTCAAATGTCAAAAAAAGGGTCCGAACCTTAAACGCAGTCATGAACTTTCTTATTTCTGGATGGATTTTGAAATTACTTGGCAGAAATGTTGGCCATCATATGCCTCATCATCTGCCTCAAATAAGACCAAGGTCCTTATCTTTAAGGTCAAGGTCGTACTTAGAGGTCAAATGTGAAAAAAGGGTCCAAAACTTCAACACCATCAATAACTTTCTATGTATTAATGCGAACATAGACATATTTTCAGGCGGGGGCATCCGTGTCCTATGGACGCATTTCTAGTTTTGAAATAGTTTCACGCGAATATTTCTTGGGTCACCCTCTACAAGAATTGCTCAAACCGTTTCGCTCGGCTGAACAAGCTGGCCGCCAGAGCTATAAATAGAAAACCTTTATATGACTTCTCCTAAACCGGTCGATGGATTTTGAAATTATTTCACAGAAATGTTCCTTGGGTGACCTTCTACTAAAACTGCTTAAACCGTTCCGCTTGGGTGAACAGGATGGCTGACAGAGCTAAAAAATAGAAAAACCTTTAAGTGACTTATTCACCTTAACCAGTGGATGGATTTTGAAATAATTTCACAGGAATGTTCCTTGGGTGACCCTCTTCCAACATTGCTCAAACTGTTCAGCTTGATTGAAAAGATGGCCACCAGAGCTAAAAATAGAAAAACCTTAAAAGGACTTCTTCTCCTTCTCCCCAATTTTGATTTTGAAATAATTTCACGGGAATGTCGCCTTCACCAGTGGATGGATTTTGAAATTATTTCATATGAATTGCTTAAACTGTTCCGCTTAGATGGACAAGATGGTTTAATTCATTTTATAGAAGTTTTCCATAGGTGAACCTCCATCTGTTCCATTCACTGTTCAAAGTTAATAAAATGATAAAATAAACATTTAAGCAGCTTCTGCTGCTAAATGACTCAACAGAGTTTAAAGTAATTTCACATAAACATTCCTTTAAAGTACTTTTAATTAAGTGTCAGGATTTTTACTTATTTTCTTGAAACTCAGTCATAAGACCATGACCTAGATAAGATTGTCATGTCTGAGAAATGAATGAATGTAATTGGCTTTGACTGCTTTGCTGAAACTCTGCAATGATGCATATTTCTTCATGTCAAAATGCTGTTTGTTTCTTTCGTTTAATTTATTTTGCAGGTGTGCACTGGCTGCGGTAAAGAAATCTGTAGTTTCCATATCTGAATTGTCTGCTGTGGATCTACTGCGTTTTATTTATACCGATACCAATACCAATAGATAACTTTATAATACCCTGCCAGCATTTTATATCAAGCCAGTATTGGCCCAGGATAATTTTTAATAGTAGTAGAAGTTGTTTGGGTCAGTAACAACAGTTTGCTACAGAATGTGTGCTTGGAAGTATAATAGATTTGGAGAATAAAAGTTGAAGTTATGGCTCTTTCTAACATCTACATATTGTTGTTTGCACCAGTACTGTCAAAACATGCAACATTTCTGTGAATATACAATTCCTGAGGTCTTGTTTGTATGCGTGGGTGTTTACTCCTGTGCCGGGTAGGTATATATCTGTATAGCTGAAGTTTAAGTGCATTACAGAACAGTGTATATGCAGATGAAATGTATAAAATTTCAAAAGGATCGGTTTAAAAGTGTAGGAGTAGTTGCGCTCAGAAGGTACCAACTACAAACTCAGCACCACCCATAACCATGCAAAAAAAGTCTAAGTTAAAAATGTGAATAAAGTGAAAATAATTAATTTGAGGATTTAAAAAAAAAGCATATGCACATCTTCAGACAATGATAAAGACACTTGTAAAATTTCAAAACGATCAGTACTGTAGGCGGAGTTGCGCTCACAAGATACCTACTGTGAATTTGGAATCATGGAAAAAATGTCTAAGTTAAAAATGTGAAAAAAAAAAAAAAAAATGAAAAATTTTAAGTTATGGATTCTGATTTGTTTTTGAGACGTTGCTTCCAATGTTTGTGGGACTTTTATACGACATTTAGATGAAATGACAGCTCATGCCCTGATGCCCAAATGAAACCAATAGGGTTTATAAGCATGGACAGCGGTTCCTGGACAGGCTTAGATCCTCTAAGCAGTCTACCAGTACTAGTGTGCGGACGGATATAAGCTCTGCGTGGAAACATCATGCAGCCCCCAGGTATTAGACTTCCTGCCTTGCCGTGGCCCTGGGGGCTCAATTCCCACTGGGCACATTACCGCTGTGGTATCTGTGCCCACTGGGAAGAGCTAAAGGAAGTACCACCCGTTTGCCGTGGGTAGCGTCCTGTAAGGCGGAAGAAGGGATCCTGGAGGTTGAGGGTTACCTGAGGTGGCGGTGCTTCAGGTGCCCAACACACCTCTTTGGCCTGGCTTTTCAGTGTAGACGGGTGGCCGTGCGATCCGGCACGGTCAATCGGCTGGTCACGCCGAGCCCTAGAGATACCGCTTTGCTTTCTCTTCAACTCTTTTTGCATCTTTCCTGATACCAACCATATGCCCCTTTTCTGTCTTTTTATCGCTAGAAGGCGGTGGCTAAACGAATCAATCGTGTAGGCATTTTGTTTATACGAGTATATCTCACGTGTAACTCTAACACCTGCGAGTTGGATAACCACTCCATTATGGTGTTCCCTTGTAGGGCTCCGTGGAGGGCGGAGAGCACTTGGGACGAAACTAGGATTTTTTTCTTATGGCTAATGGGAAAAAACATAACGGCAACCACGCACCTAACCGCAACGCACCTAAACGTAAAAAAGACGAGGATTCATCCGAATCGGATGAACACAGTCAAAAATCCAGTCAGCAGTCAAGTCAACAATCGAGTCAGCAGTCTGCTGAACCAAACTTTGACAATGTTACGCGTTTCTTGGTCGTTACGTCGCTTGACGATACACGAAATGTGTCAAGCCTTTCTCCCTTTGATATCGAGAAAAGTATTGTCGCCATAGCCGGACACCCAAAGAGTATTAAATCACTCAAATCAGGTGACCTTCTCTTGGAACTCGAGAGAAAACAGCAAGTTTATATCGAGCAAGCCTGCTCGCCACCAAAAAGCTCTTTGATCTTTCAGTAAAAATATCTCTTCACAATACACTAAACTCATCGAAAGGAGTGATTCGCAGTCCAGAACTGCGTCCTTGTTCAGACGAAGAGATCATTGATAACCTGAAGGATCAAGGAGTAATTGGTGTTCGTAACATCAACGTCCGTAGAAATGGTGTACTAAAACCAACAGCAACTTATGTGTTGACTTTTAATACACCAATTCTACCCAAGAAAATCAAAGTAGCATATCTTTCCATTAACGTAGAGGTGTACATCCTAAACCCTCTTAGATGTTACTCTTGTCAGGCTTTTTGGCCATGTAAGAGAAAAAAACTCTGTCTTAATTGTGGTGAAGGAAAGCATGTTGATAATCATCTCAACTCAAAAATGAACCCAAATGCGTAAATTGTGATGGCAAACATGCTGTTTTCTCCCGAGATTGTCCGGCGTGGAAAAAAGAAAAAGAAATACTCACCGTCAAATACCAAAGGGGGATAACATTCCCAGAAGCGCGGAAAATTGTCGAAGAGCAATACATAACACCAACCACCAGTTTCGCCAGCATCACAAAATGGTGCTGATGTAAAATGTACCAGCTCCGCAACACAGACTGCTGAATCATAAATAGCTGAACTGAAAACATCTGGTGCATGGAGTAAACCCACTCCAGCACCCTAAAGTTCAATCAATATATCAAATGGCGCAATCCAGGTTGCTTCGGATCGGTCGACAGCGACCGTACGAAGCCAGCGCCGAATGTAAAAGAGAAACCCGACTCAGGTCGAACTAATAAGGGATCGGAAGATCCGATCAAAAAACATCAATTGTCTCAAAGACAAACAGACAGACAACGGAAAATGGAAAGAGACAATATAAAATTTCAGAACAGATCTTTGAGTGACAGTGATATGGAGTTCGCTGAAACTCCATCATCACCAAGTGGCAATAACAGATCGAGGTCAGCCACACCACGAACTGGTGGTAGCAGATCTATATCACCAATTGCACCTCCATAATAGTTTCTAGTCTTTTGAATATCTCTCCATAAAATGGATTTAAAACACAAAATAATACAATGGAATTGTCGAGGTCTTAAATCGAATTATAATGAACTCGTATTACTTATTTCGTTACTAAACCCATCGGTGTTGTGTTTGCAAGAAACTTTTTTAAAAACTTATGACAACTATATCTATTCTGATGGTAACAAACCATCTGGTGGCAGTTCAATTTTTGTTAAATCATGTTTACCACAAAGAGAGATCGAGTTGAAAACAGACCTACAAGCTGTAGCAGTATCGGTTTCTCTGGATAAAGAAACTACAATTTGCTCTCTATATATCCCGCCCTCATTTTCTTAAAGCCCGAACATCTTAACTCATTGCTGAGTCAACTTCCATCGCCATATCTTTTAGTTGGCGACTTCAATGGTAACAATATTCTATGGGGCTGTAAAGATATGAATAACACAGGAGCACTTGTTGAAGATTTTATTGCATGATAAATCTTATAGAGGATATTTGATTTTTTCAGTGTAAGATCGAATTTTATTTCATCGAATGAACACCAAAACTGTTATTTTCACGAGTGGCGTAGCCACGAGTGAAAATAGCAGTTTGGTGTTCAGTTTTGGTGTTCATTTGGTGTTCATGTTCATGTCCGTTTCTTACATGCTTCAAAAGGCAATATTTAGCGTCTTTAATGGTGTCGCTCACATTCGGAGAAAAGTATCTTTGTTCCTGTTCGTTTCGCGTCAATTTAGTGGTGTCCATCGTGTTGAGTGGGTATACTATTGGGTGTAAACAGAAAGTTTGCACCTGAGAAATGGCCTGGGATGGTATTAGTATGAATGATTAATGAAATAATTGAGAGAGTAGTTTTCCAAAGAAGTTGCTGGCAAGTCTAACGTCGTGCGACAAAAGACGTGACGTCAGCGTCATAAATGACGTCAGTAACGTCCCCGTCACACATGAACGTCAATTAGAACACATTTCAGTATTGTCCAGTTATCTGACGAAGATCACATTGAAATTAGAGTTAGATTTGAAGAAAAAAGTAGTCCCAAACAGTGAAAAATAAAAAATCATATTTTCACTGTTTAAAACAGTGAAAATATCGATTTATATTTCACTGATAAATCTCTATCATTCATTGAAAAGCATGTAAGAAATACTTACCTTCACCCTGCGACAGGTCATTTGTCTTCTTTAGATCTCTCTTTGTGTCACCCATCTCTCTTCTTGGACTATGACTGGTCTGTTCATGGTGATCAGTGCGGAAGTGATCACTTCCCTGTTATAATTGAGAGCGTAAACGAACCAGATGAGAACTGTAATCAGAAATGGAAAATGAATAAAGCCGACTGGGAATTATTCCATAATTTATGTTGATCACTTAAATGAATCTTCTGACATTGTTTCTGATTTCACAGATACACTTATTAATATACTGAAAGTAAGTATACAGGTTACTGAACGCTGATTTGCGCCCCAATGTCTCCCTCTGTACATACATACGTGGCATCATAAATAAGAACAACCACTTTCACATAATTTGCAGCATTTTCCGTTAAAATTGCTTAAAGGATATTGAAATTGCGTCACTTGAAATGGACAAGGGGTCTAATCCAATTTTTGTCTTGAGTGGTTTCCCTTTAAACATGTGTTTCGGATAAGTGTGATACAATAAATGATTTTTCGTGCAACAGATTCAAAAAAGGGGAACTGATTGGTAAGAATATATCCCATATTTAAATTATACACAAGGTAAATTGCATTATTTTTGTCCAAAGAACAGTCATTTTCGCCTTTTACGTGTAGCTTCCTTTGATTAAATGCTTTATGTTTCTTTTGCATTTTTATTGGGGATTAACTTTTCTTTGAGCAATTTTAGAGGGATCACTATGTAAGTAAGCATACAAATGCCGAGGAAAACAAAAGTTATGCGAAAATTTCAAATGAATATTTCTTACACGATTTGAGAAAAAGACTCATTTAATTCACTATGATTTTAATTGAAAGGGAGGTAATCCGGAACACGCTGAAATTACAATTGAGTTTTAAGCTGTTTGTTTGGGTTTAATGGCAAGGTAATGATGGCGTTTTATCGATGAGTTTTGCGGTGTGCGCAGATTTGAATGTAATGTACAACACGAGATTTTGTTGGAAATATTAATTATCAATGAAGGGTAATAACTCCATCATGGATGACTGCAACAGGAAAAGAATTTGGAGTTTTGCAAACTTAGACGTTTGGGAAAAACGGACATAGGCATGTTTTATTACAGACAGCAATGCAAGATCCGGTATTCCAAATCAAATACTGTATACTTTTTATTGCCTCTCAGTATATATCAGAACAATGCATTCCAAAGACCTCCACAACTACTAAGAAAAGCAAGCCTTGGTTTAATAATGACTGTAAAGAAGCTATTAAAAAGCGTAAACAGGCTCTAAATAAGTTCTGCAAAAGTCCCACTTCAGAAAAGCTAAACGACATAAAAGTTTTCAGAGCTAAAGCTCGGCGAACAATCCGAGCTTCAAAACGAAAGTCATGGAGAGAATATGTCTCCAAATTTAACTATAAAACCCCCATTAAAAAGGTTTGGGATATGGTACGAAAAATTTCAGGAAAAAGAAAGTCCTCTAGTTTTACACATTTAAATACTGAATTTGACACAAAAGCTTCAACTAAAAAAGATATTTCAGATACTTTTGGTAGCACATTCTTGAGAAATTCATCATCGCGTAATTATTCTGACACTTTTAGAAATTTCAAAAAGGACCAAGAGAAAAGAAATTTAAACTTCAAATCCCTTAATCACGAAGAATACAACACACCTTTTAACTTATCCGAACTCGTTGAAGCCATTGAAAAATCACATGATACGGCAACCGGCCCCGATGAAATTCATTATCAGATGCTTAAGCATCTGCCAAAAAGTTCTCTTACAACACTTTTAGATATCTTTAATAATATTTGGGAAACGGGGGTCTGTCCTGAGAGCTGGCGTGTAGCTACAGTTGTACCAATTCCGAAACCAGGGAAAGATCATGCAGAACCTACAAATTATCGTCCGATAGCTTTAACAAGTTGTTTGTGTAAAACATTGGAGAGAATGATAAACAAGAGATTAGTCTGGTACTTAGAGTCCAACAACCTCATTTCAGAATATCAATCGGGTTTTCTTAGGAACGTAGTACCAATGACAATTTAATAAGACTAGAAACATTTATACGAGATGCTTTTATTAACAAAGTACACGTAGTAGCTGCCTTTTTCGACTGGGAGAGAGCATATGATACAACATGGCGTTATGGAATATTAAAAGATCTACATAACATTGGCTTAAGAGGAAAACTTCCCAGTTTTATTGAAAGCTTTTTAGGGGAGCGCATGTTTCAGGTGCGTGTGGGGTCTACCGTGTCAGATTTCTATGATCAGGAACAGGGTGTCCCACAGGGTAGAATTCTTTCAACTACGCTATTTAACATCAAAATAAACAATATTGTACAATGTTTGGACGACAAAACTGATTGTTCCTTGTATGTTGACCATTTCTGTATATGTTACCGTTCAAAAAAAATGAAAACAATTGAACGAAAGTTACAACAAAATTTAAAAAGAATAGAAGAATGGACTGATAAAAATGGTTTCAAGTTCTCCAAGTCGAAAACGCAGTGTGTTCATTTTTGTAAGCTACGGAAGAAACACGAACATCCTTCCTTGTTTTAATACGGATCACAAATTCCTGTTGTTGAAGAAGCCAAATTTCTTGGGGTCATATTTGATCAAAAGTTGTCTTTTATTCCCCATATTAAATATCTTAAAGCGAAATGCTTAAAAGCTTTGAATCTTTTGAAAGTTTTAGCTCATACAAGTTGGGGAGCAGATCGGTATACTTTATTACATCTTTACCGGTCTTTAATAAGATCTAAATTAGATTATGGGTCTGTTGTTTATGGTTCTGCCAGAAAGTCCTATTTAAAATCATTGGATATTATCCATCACCAAGGCCTTCGTCGGGCTATGGGAGCCTTCCGTACTTCTCCTGTATTAAGCCTTTATGTAGAAGCAGGTGAACCATCTTTAACTTCGCGCAGAGAGAAACTTTCTCTTCAGTATGCTATTAGACTTGCTGCTAATCCATCTAACCCGGCATCCAAAATTTCATTTCCACCTCAATTTGTGGATAAGTATGAAACTACACCCACAGCAATCAAACCTTTTGGATTACGTATTTTACCACTGCTAGAAAATTCAGGTATCGACCTTAGAAATATTCAAAAACATGAAACGGCGGAAGTTCCATCTTGGTGTATTAAAAAACCTTCTATTCTGTTTGACTTACATGATGGTAAAAAATCAGAATCAAATCCAATGCCACTCAAACAAAACTTTCAGGTGCTGCAGTCACGTTATGATAATTACCAGCAAGTCTATAGTGATGGTTCCAAAGAAGGAGAAAAAGTCGGTTGTGCGTATGTTTATCAAGATACGCACCAAACCTTGAGCCTTCCAGATGCCAAAGCAATAGACCGAGCTTTGGATTTTATCAGTTCTTAATCATTTCAAAAAGCAATTATATTTTCTGATTCACTTTCTGTGCTTAAGGCTTTAGACCATTCATCATCTAAAAATCCTCAAATACAAAGATGAAAAACATCATGAAATTTCTAAAACGCACGAAATCTTGCTTTGTTGGCTTCCGAGCCATATTGGTATTGTCGGCAATGAGTTTGCTGACAAGAAAGCAAAGGAATCGCTCAATCTTGATCCGTCTGTTTTTAAAATTCCTTTTAATAATTTTAAACCATTTATCAATAGATACATCTTGTCGGAATGGCAAGGCGAATGGGACCGTGCAATAAATAACAAACTCCATGCCATTAAACCTGTCGTTGGAACTAAATGCTCTCCTCCACAGTTTTCCAGGAAAGAGGATATTAACACGACTGCGCATTGGCCATACTAGAGTTACTCATTCATTTTAAATGGTGATGAACAGCCTTCCTGTGTAGGCTGTGATCAGCAATTCACTGTGAAACATATTTAAATTGAATGTGTAGACTTTTCACAGCCCCGTAACTTATACTTCAAAGCTGACACTTTGCAACAATTGTTTCAGGATGTACCTTTTGAAAATATTATTTTATTCTTAAAAGAAATTAACTTTTTCATAAGATTTAACTGTTTAAGATTTTTATACATATCAAACTAACTTTTTTACTTTTAATATCTCCATAATTCTCAATGCCGTTAACCATTAACCGGTTGACGCTTAGGACCCACAAAGAGGGTTGACGAGTCGTTAAACACGAAATCATCATCATCATTACATCATGCAGCCCATCAATTTCTTCAAGCCCCGATGGGCGGGGGTGGTATGGATTCTGAAAAAAGCACATGCACATCTTCAGACCATGATAAAAACACCTGCAATATTTCAAAAGGATCAGTTAAACACTGTAGGAGGCGTTGCGGTCACAAGGTACCTACTGTGAACTCAGAACCATGCACCACAGGCCACGCACCATGAGCCACGGAAAGCCGAATACTATGTCCCCTAGCTTATCTTTGAAAATCTTCTTGAGACCGTGATAAAACACTTGTAAAATTTCAAAACGATAGGTTTTAAACTGTAGGTGTAGTTGCGATCTACGAATTCAGAACCATGCAAAAAATGTATGTTAAAAATGCGAAAAAAAAATGTAAAAAAAGAAAATACGGATTCTGAGAAAGCACATGCACATCTTCAAACCATGATAAAACCTGTATAATTTCAAAGGAGCAGTTTAGAACTGTAGGAGGAGTTGCGCACACAAGCTACCTACTACAAACTTGGAACCAGGAACCATGGGCCACGCAACAGGGAAAGCCATAAACTATGGCCCCTCGCTTTTCTTTGAAAAGCGGAGACCAATTAAAGGAGTGGTTGGGTGTTGTGAAGGTGTGTATCTTGCATCACAGGGGTGTCCAGTGTATATTGGCTTACAGCTGGGCAAAATTGCTGTCCTTGCAGCAGGTATTGGTAGAGGGAGAATGTTGTTATTTCTTCTGTTTCTACACTCAGCAATTTCCTTTTTCTCCCATGTCCCTGATTTTCTTCTACTGTTCTATTTCTTCTATCATTTTTTTTCTTCTGTTCTCTGGGAGACAACACAAAATAACCCAGAAGAGTTAATGTTATTAAACTCAACACAATCAATGAATGGAAATAGATTTTTTTTAAAAAAAGTTTGATCCTTTTTGGCTTTTCTGAGTGCAATGGGATTGGTGATGACAGATCATCACCATTATTTTTTATTAAAAATATTTGTGTTATTGTTCACAACCACACACTTTGGAGGAGTTTTTTTCTGAGTGTTACCGCCTTGTTGATCATGGTGTTTCTGTATTTCTTTTGATTCTTTTTTCATTACATGTTTATAAAGTAACAGCTTTAAGTTTAAAGTTTCATTTTAAAATTAACAACTTTTTTTCAGTGTATATCCTAATTTTAGTAGATGAGATGAATGGACTTTTAATCAGTTATAATCATAATTTAGTAAATATCAGATAATTATGCTTTTCAGAATGTGTTATGAAAGTTTCTTGCTGAACAGCCCAGTAAGCAGCTACATGTCGTCTGCTTGGTGCAATAATGGTGTAAGTGCAAAATGGCAATTTTTCTGGAAAGACAACAATTATTTTATTTAAGAATGGCAAAAAAAAAAAAAAAAACAACAAACAAACAAAAAACACACACACACAAATACATGCTATAATAAATAGAAGTGGAGGCAATGATCTAGAATAAATACAATAAACCCACAGCTCCCATCAGAGACACCAAAGGGAAAGGAATACAAACATGAAACAACAGACCCCAATTGAAACATCAACAGTGGAAAGCCAAAAGGACCAGTCTTAATCATATTTGAGAAATGTTACTATACTGAGTCAAAAAAGTAACTATACCAACTTCCGAGTGAAACTTACAAAATATCAGATAGCAAAGAGTTAAATATGGCTGTAGGCATGGTGACACAAAGAGAGATCTAAAGAAGATAAATGACCTGTCGCAGGGTGAAGGTAAGTATAAGATTTATCATTCATCAAGCAAAGATCGTTCTTTGCAATAAAATCTTCAACAAGTGCTCCTCTGTTATTGATATCTTTACAACCCCATAGAATATTGTGACCATTGAAGTCGCCAACTAAAAGATATGGCGATGGAAGTTGACTCAGCAATGAGTCAATATGTTCGGGCTTTAAAGAAAATGAGGGTGGGATATATAGAGAGCAAATTGTAGTTTCTTTATCCAGAGAAACCGATACCGCTACAGCTTGTAGGTCTGTTTTTAATTTGATCTCTCTTTGTGGTAAACATGATTTAACAAAAATTGAACTGCCACCAGATGTTTTGTTACCATCAGAATAGATATAGTTGTATGTATTGAAACCCCTGACATCTATGTTGTCATTAATTTTTAAAAAAGTTTCTTGCAAACAAAACACCGATGGGGTTAGTAGCGAAATAAGTAATAAGAGTTCGTTATAATTCGATTTAAGACCTCGACAATTCCATTGTATTATTTTGTGTTTTAAATCCATTTTAAGGAGAGGTATTAAAAAGACTAGAAATATTATGGAGGTGCAATTGGTGATATAGATCTGCTACCACCAGCTCGTGGTGTGGCTGACCTCGATCTGTTATTGCCACTTGGTGATGATGGAGTTTCAGTCAACTCCATATCACTGTCACTCAAAGATCCGAATCTGTTCTGAAATCTTATATTGTCTCTTTCCATTTTACGTTGTCTGTCTGTTTGTCTTTGAGACAATTGATGTTTTTTGATCGGATCTTCCGATCCCTTATTAGTTTGACTTGAGTCGGGTTTCTCTTTTACATTCGGCGCTGGCTTCGGTACGGTCGCTGTCGACCGATCCGAAGCAACCTGGATTGCGCCTTTTGATAAATTGATTGCACTTTGTGGTGCTGGAGTGGGTTTACTCCATGCACCCGATTTTTTCAGTTCAGCTATGTATGATTCAGCAGTCTGTGTTGCGGAGCTTGTACATTTTACACCAGCACCCTTTGTGATGCTGGCGAAACTGGTGGTTGGTGTTATGTATCGCTCTTCAACAATTTTCCGCGCTTCTGGGAATGTTATCCCCCTTTGGTATTTGACGGTGAGTATTTCTTTTTCTTTTTTCCACGCCGGACAGTCTCGGGAGAAAACAGCATGTTTGCCATCACAATTTACGCATTTGGGTTCATTTTTGCAGTTGAGGTGATTATCAACATGCTTTTCTTCACCACAATTTGGACAGAGTTTTTTCCTCTGACATCTGCTTTCATGATGGCCAAAAGCCTGACAAGAGTAACATCTAAGAGGGTTTGGGATGTATACCTCTACGTTAATGGAAAGATATGCTACTTTGATTTTCTTGGGTAGAATTGGTGTATTAAAAGTCAACACATAAGTTGCTGTTGGTTTTAGTACACCATTTCTACGAACTTGAATGTTACGAACACCAACAACTCCCTGATCTTTCAAGTTATTGACTATCTCTTCATCTGAACAAGGACGCAGTTCTGGACTGCGAATCACTCCCTTAGATGAATTGAGCGTGTTATGTAATGAGACTTTAACTTTCAGATCAAAGAGTTTGTTGGTGTTTAGCAGGCTTACCACTTGCTGTTTTTTCTCGACTTCCAAGAGAAGATCACCCGATTTGAGTTGTTTTATACTCTTAGGATGTCCGGCAATGGAGAGAATACTTTTCTCGATCACAAAGGGGGAAAGGCTTGACACAGTTCGTGTATCGTCAAGCGACGTGACCACCAAGAAACGCGGAACATTGTCAAAGTTTGGTTCAGCAGACTGCTGACTCGATTGTTGACTTGACTGCTGACTGGATTTTTGACTGCGTTCATCCGATTCGGATGAATCCTCGTCTTTTTTACGTTTAGGTGCGTTGCGGTTAGGTGCGTGGTTGCGGTTGTGTTTGTTTTTAGGAGCCATAAGAAAAAATCCTAGTTTCGTCCCAAGTGCTCTCCGCCCTCCACGGAGCCCTACAAGGGAACACCATAATGGAGTGGTTATCCAACTCGCAGGTGTTAGAGATACACGTGAGATATACTCGTATAAACAAAATGCCTACACGATTGATCCGTTAAGCCACCGCCTTCTAGAGATAAAAAGACAGAAAAGGGTAAGGTAATGGGCATATGGTTGGTATCAGGAAAGATACAAAAAGAGTTGAAGAGAAAGCAAAGCGGTATCTCTAGGGCTCGGCGTGACCAGCCGATTGACCGTGCCGGACCGCACGGCCACCCGTCTACACCGAAAAGCCAGGCCAAAGAGGCGTGTTGGGTACCTGAAGCACCGCCACCTCAGGTAACCCTCAACCTCCAGGATCCCTTCTTCCGGCTTACAGGACGCCACCCACGGCAAACGGGTGGTACTTCCTTTAGCTCTTCCCAGTGGGCACAAAGACCACAGCGGCAATGTGCCCAGTGGGAATTTAGCCCCCAGGGCCACGGCAAGGCAGGAAGTCTAATACCTGGGGGTCTTCAATTACAAATATTTCTCTAGTCCAACGAGTAGTATAACCCTTTTCAAATTTACCTTTCTTTTTTGCTATTCTTACTCTATCCCCAACTTTGAATTTAGGTTTTTCAGTTTTCTTTTCTTTTTCTGGATATAAATTTTTATACACAGTTAATTCATTTTCTACTTTACTTGCTTCAATAGGTGTCATTTTAATAGAAGAATGTACAGTATTATTATACTTTTCAACTGATTTATCTAATATATCATAATATTTAAAAGTTGCATGAGCCGTAAAATATTTATACATATGTTGTTTCATTGTTCCTATCCATCGTTCTACTACACTAGATTTTTCTTCATTCTCAGTTGAATACAATACTATTTCATTTGTTTTTAACAATTCTTTTACTTGTCGATTATAAAATTCAGAACCTTTATCCGACCAAATATACATCGGTTTCCTTTCTTTAAATAATGTTTTAAATGCTTCACTTACTGTTACTCCTGTTTTATTTTTCAATGGAATTAACCGACCATATTTACTAAAAACATCTATAACTGCTAATAAATATTTATAGTGTTTATTTTGTTTTGAATATTGTTGCATATCTATCAAATCAACAGCCCATGTTTGATCTATTGAATGAACATAAACACGTCTTTTAGCAAAAGATCTTATAACTCTATGATGTAATTCATCTGCTAATTTATTTGTTATTTTTCCTCTATTGGATATAAATGTATTTTTGTTAGATCCACACTCAGAACATATACCTTTTAACATTTGTCTATTATTAGAATTATAATACAATCATATCCCATTAAAGTGAAGATAACAATTACTTCTGAATTTAATAAACCATTATCATTTGATATAATAAAAAGTAATTACTCTCATCCTGTTCAAGTTATTCAATCAAATAATAATGTAGATGAATTTTATAATAAGCTAAAAGATAAATTTGAATCATGGATTGGTGAGTATCAAGAAAGAGGTTCTGGTTTTGTTTTTAGAAATATTAAAAGTGTAGAAGTAAAAACATATAAATATAATTATCAAAGAGCTTCATCTTATATACCTTTAAAGTTTAAATCAAGTAATATTATCGATGTTAAAAACACAAAAGATAACAAATGTTTCTTGTGGTCTATATTATCTAAATTATATCCTGCAGATAATAATAAAGAGAGAGTAATAAAATATCATCCCTATGAGAATGAAATTAATATGACCAATAATGAATATCCTGTTTTAATAAAAGATATCCCAAAAGTAGAAAAACAAAATAATTTAATTATAAATGTTTTTGCATTAGAAAATCCAACAAATAAACAATCTTTATATCCAGTTTATATTTCAAATATGAAAAGTGAAAATATAATTGATCTTTTATGTATAGAAGAAAATGAAAACACACACTATTGTTTAATCAAAGATCTAGATAGTTTTCTATGTGATAAAAATAAACATAAACAACACACATGTAGAAACTGTTTACTTAACTGTCCTTATGGCCTTCCTTTGTTTAGGTTTCCATTATGGTCTGGTCGCTTAGTGTTTGTATTTCTTTCCCTTTGGTGTCTTTTATGGGTGGAGTAAGTTAATTGTATCAATTCCTGATCTTTGTTTTACTTCTACTTTACAAAGATTTCCAAGACTAGAAACATTAGAAAAACATAAAGAGATATGTCTAGATCATGACTATTGTAAAGTTAATATGCCAAAGAAAGATAATATTCTTAAATTTAAAAACTATCATTTCAAAAATAGACTACCTTTTGTTATCTATTCAGATTTTGAATCAAATAATATCCCTTTATCTACTTCTCAACCTGACCCAAATAAATCATATGTTAATCCAATTAGAAAACAAACAGTTAATAGTTATGGTATTTATGTTCAGTCTGACTATCCAGAAATTTATAAACCACAAAACTTTTCTTATGTTGGTAATGATGCAGCAAAGAAATATGTAGAAAAAATAATAAAAATTTTCAAGGACATAACTTATAAGATTTACCTTAATGAAAAGAAACAACCAATTTTAAGTAAACAACAAGAAAAAGAATTTCAAGAGACAACAGAATGTTATATATGTGGAAAGGAATTTGAAGATGAAAACGAAGTAAGAGAACATAATCATCTTTCTGGTAAATATAGAGGAGCAGCTTGTCAATCATGTAATACAAAAAAGGTAAAACAACACAGCTAATACCTGTTTTCTTTCATAACGGCTCAAACTATGATTTCCACTTTTTAATAGAGGAGCTAATGAAATATGAAGCTGATTATAACAAATGAAAACTTCTATCCAAAAATTCAGAAAATTATATTTCTATAGATTACGGTTCAAATTATAAAAAACTAAGATTTCTAGATTCATACAAGTTTACGTTAAAAAGTTTATCAGATATTGCAAAATCAACAGATGACTTTCCTATTTTAAAACAAGAATTTAATGATAATATTTCATTGTTAAAACAAAAAGGATATTACCCATATGAATATATAGATTCAATAGAAAGATTAAAAGAAAAACAATTACTCTAACACAAAAAACAATTACGAGTGAAGAATATGCTCATGCACAAAAAGTATGGAAAGTTTACGAGTGTGAATCGTTTTTAGATTATCACAATCTTTATTTAAAAACAGATGTTTTAATTTTAGCAGATGTCTTTGAGAAGTATAGAAACTTTTTCTTAAAGCATCATGAAATAGATCCATGTTATTGTTACTCTGCACCAGGATTAACTTGGCAATGTGGATTAAAATGTACAGGAGTGGAATTATTAACAGACTATGAAATGTTATTAATGATAGAAAATGGTATTGGAGGAGGGTTTTCTGGCGTTCTTGGACCTAGACATGTAAAAGCATTCAATAAATATACACCTAATTATTATGGTGATTGTAATAGGATATCAGATGATAATGAAATGAAAGAATGTTTAGAAGCATTAAAAAGAGGAGAAAATTTAAATCATTATCTTATAGAAAAATATTTATTATATCTAGATGCAAATAATTTATATGGTTGGGCAATGTCACAGAAATTACCAACTAGTGATTTCAAATGGGAAAATGATCTAGGCTATTATTTACATATTCCAAAAGGAAGGGGTTGTATAATAGAATGTGATTTAGAATATCCCAATCATTGCAAAGTAGAAGTAAAACAAAGATCAGGAATTGATACAATTAACTTACTCCACCCATAAAAGACACCAAAGGGAAAGAAATACAAACATTAAGCGACCAGACCATAATGGAAACCTAAACAAAGGAAGGCCATAAGGACAGTTACTTTCCGACAAAATGGCCATATGGCCATCCAAAACCAAAAGACACAAGTGATACACACAGTAAGTAACAAACAACAACATAAATAAATCGCCACAGAAGAGCCGCCTTGGAACGGTCAGTGGAAGATTTCCACTGGGGGGCTTAAATCGATATTACGTGGCCACAATCCTCGCCCTTACTTCCGTCGCGATTTAGACAAATAATTTGTTCAGTCCGCATGAAGGCCTCCTAACTCATCAGTGCAACATCTCCGTGAACAAAAAAATCAAAGAACCACAGAGGTGAGACAACGGTGAGGACTCGACAGCAAGAAACCACTGAAATGCTGGAGCAAAAGAAAACCAACAGTTAGACTCCGATGAGCCCGACCAGAGACAGAGCATCAGGCACCAACCAACATTATCTCTCTAATTTTCAATAAGCCTTTACGTTGGAGCCGTCATAGAATCTGAGGCCTGACCCACCGGCGTGCAATTAAAGAGGGAAGCTAAGTTGCCAACCGTGATTGGGTTAACTACCATGCATGCAGTCTGTCGTATAATATCCATGTTGTACCCAATCTTTTTATATCGAAGAATGATTTTACGAAATTGGGTGCTGAAGTCATTGCGGTTATATATTTTTCTGAATTTATATACTAAGTAGAAGTAAAACAAAGATCAGGAATTGATACAATTAACTTACTCCATCCATAAAAGACACCAAAGGGAAAGAAATACAAACATTAAGCGACCAGACCATAATGGAAACCTAAACAAAGGAAGGCCATACGGACAGTTACTTTCCCACAAAATGGCCATATGGCCATCCAAAATTAAAAGACACCATAAAATTCGGGTTCCGATAGACCTTGTTGCAGAGATTTAAGTCCAATATTGAATTTTGAAATTAAATCAGAATGGCGTCTATAAAATTTTGAAAAGGTTTTGCGTAGTTTATGGTACCGATAACCCTGATTAAGGAGTTTAGCCGTTAACAAGTTTAAAACAATGAAATATCCATTTGCTCCTGAGAAAATGAAAATAAATGAATAAGATTTATCAGATTACCAGATAAACTTATTAGGAGATAAGCCATTAGGTAAAGAAGAAAAATTGTTATTAACACTTTATGATAAAAAGAAATATGTTATTCATTATAGTATTCTAGTATATTATTAAACTTGGAATGAAAGTAAAAAAAGTTTACAGAACTATATCATTTGAAGAAAGTAATTGGTTAAAGAAGTATATTAATTTTAATACTGAACAAAGAAGAAAATCTAAATCTAATTTTGAAAAAGACCTCTGGAAATTAATGAATAACAGTTTCTATGGAAAAACATTAGAAAACATAAGAGGAAGAAGCGAAATTAAATTAACAACGAGCAAAGAAGAAGCAAAGAAATACATAAACAAACCTAATTTTAAAGATTCAATAATTTTTAATGAAAACTTTGTTGCAATTGTAAATAATGTTACTTCTGTTAAATTTAATAAACCTATTTATTTAGGACAAGTTGTATTAGATTATAGCAAGTTATTAATGTATCAATTTTATTATATTATAGTTAATGAATTATGGCCAAAAAAATGAATTAGTTGCATCAGACTCCGTTTCTGGTGATACTCCAATTATTTTAAGATATAAAAATAAAGTATTTATTGAAAAAATAGAAAACATTACTGATGCATATGAATACTGAAATAATAAATTTTATCATAAACTAAAAGATATTGAAGTTTGGACGAGTAAAGGATTTGATCAGATAAAAACTATCATTAAACATGAGACAGAAAAAAGAAATGTTTAGAGTTGTTACACCATTAGGATTTGTTGATGTAACAGAAGATCATTCTTTAATAAAAGATAATAATGAAATTATTAAACCTAAAGATTTATCGTTAAATACTAATCTTTTATTCAATGATAATTGTAAAATTTCTTATACTCCTCCTTTAAAATAAGACTTCTTAAAATTAGAACCGTCAACTTTAGAATTATTGAAGGTTTCTTTTTAGCTGATGGAACTAGCGGAATTTATGGAGTACAATATTCTTGGAATTTAAATAACCAAGATCTAAATCTTTTAAATAAATGTTTAGAATACTGTAAGGAATTATATCCAACTGATTTTAAAATAATAGATTGTATGAATTCATCTAAAGTATATAGAATTGTTCCAAAAGGAAGTCATAAGTTAATGGTAATCAAATTTTAAAAATTTTATACTGATAAAAAAGAGAAATACATCCCTTATAAAATTCTTAATAATGATTACAAATATAAACTATTCTTTTTCAGAGGATTTTATCAAGGAGATGGTTATAAAAAAGGAAAAAATTGTGCATTCTCTTTTTCACAAAAATCTAAAATTACATTCTCGTGTTTACATTATCTTATAACTTCTCTAGGATATAATAGTAATATCAATACGAGAGAAGATAAACCAAATATATTTCAATTAAATATAACAAAAAAAGAACAATATGCTAACGTAAAAAAGATAATACCATTAGGTAAACAAAAAAGAATAGTTTATGATTTATCTACAGAAACTGAAAATTTTAATTGTGGGTTTCCTTTGATCGTCCACAATACTGATAGCATATTCTTATCCATAAAAACTTAAGATATTTATGAAGATATGAAACAAATACAAAATAAACTAGATACATCAGACTATCCAGAAAATCAAAATCTTTATTCAGAAGAAAATAAAAAGAAAATAGGGAAGTTTAAAGATGAATTACAAGGTAAAATTATGAATGAAATAGTTTTTCTGAGGTGTAACGCATATTCTTTTACAATAACTGATCTTAGTGAAGAAAAAAAAATTAAAAGGCATAAGCAAAACAACAATTAAAAAAGATATAAATTTTAATGATTATAAAAATTGTTTATTTAATAATGAAATAAAAATGAATAAGATGTACACTTTAAATTCTGACAAACATAATATGTTTGTTAATGAAATAAACAAAGCTTCTTTATCTCCTTTTGATGACAAAAGATATATATGCGAAAATGGAATAGATACACAACCTTATGGAATTTATTCATTATATTTTATTTAATTTCCATGCAACAAATCCAGTTAATACCATAGCACCAATAATAAATGCAATCTCTGTATTTTTCTGAACTTCTGATGGAGTATAAAAATCACTCAACTTTGGTTCATGTGTAACATAATAATATTCTTTTCCTGCTTGGTCTACTTCTTCAAAGGTTTTTTCTGCATGACGTTCTTTTTGTTTTTGTTCATTAAGAAAATCCAATTTTTGTGTTCTTTCATTAAAGATAATAAAAGAAAAAAATCGACCCAAGACACATCAGATGCTGACATAACGGACAACGACGACATAACAACTACAATTAACACTACAACTCAACATTTCCCGCGCTTCATTCTCATAGAATGTAAGGAAGAAAACCAATCAATTACGTCACTTTCGCCTTTTGTCATCCAAAAAGTTATTTCTGGAATTGCAGGAGAACCCAAAAACATAAAAAAAAATATATAGATCGAAACAGCTGCTCATTGAGGTAAACCCCCAGGTATTAGACTTCCTGCCTTGCCGTGGCCCTGGGGGCTCAATTCTCACTGGGCACATTGCCGCTGTGGTCTCTGTGCCCACTGGGAAGAGCTAAAGGAAGTACCACCCGTTTGCCGTGGGTGGCGTCCTGTAAGCCGGAAGAAGGGATCCTGGAGGTTGAGGGTTACCTGAGGTGGCGGTGCTTCAGGTACCCAACACGCCTCTTTGGCCTGGCTTTTCGGTGTAGACGGGTGGCCGTGCGGTCCGGCACGGTCAATCGGCTGGTCGCGCCGAGCCCTAGAGATACCGCTTTGCTTTCTCTTCAACTCTTTTTGTATCTTTCCTGATACCAACCATGTGCCCATTTACCTTACCCTTTTCTGTCTTTTTATCTCTAGAAGGCGGTGGCTAAACGGATCAATCGTGTAGGCATTTTGTTTATACGAGTATATCTCACGTGTATCTCTAACACCTGCGAGTTGGATAACCACTCCATTATGGTGTTCCCTTGTAGGGCTCCACGGAGGGCGGAGAGCACTTGGGACGAAACTAGAATTTTTACCTTATGCCTCATGGAAAAAAACATAACCGCAACGCAGCTAAACGTAAAAAAGACGAGGATTCATCCGGAACGGATGAACCCAGTCAGCAATCAAGTCAGCAGTCAAGACAGCAGTCAAGTCAGCAAGTTGAAACTCCAAAGCTCAACACTTTTCCACGCTTCTTGGTGATGACATCACGCGATGATACACGTACGGTGTCAGATTTATCACCCTTTGTCATCGAAAAGAGTTTAGTGTCCATTGCCGGACATCCAAAAAGTATAAAAAAAACTGAAGTCAGGTGATCTCCTCTTGGAAGTCGAGAGAGAGCAGCAGGTCAAAAACCTGCTTGGTACCACAAAGCTCTTCGATCTCAACGTCAAAGTATCGTTGCACAAAACACTCAATTCATGTAAAGGTGTCATCCGCAGCCCAGAGCTACGTCCGTGCAACGATGCCGAGATTGTTGAGAATTTAAGAGATGAAGGCGTCATTGGTGTACGTAACATCCAAGTTCGTAGAAGTGGTGTATTAAAGCCAACAAGTACCTACGTGTTGACATTTAATACACCAGTTCTGCCCAAGAAAAGTTGCATATCTATCTGTTAACGTAGAGGTGTATATACCAAACCCTCTCAGATGTTATCATTGTCAGGTTTTTGGTCACCACGAAAGCAGATGTCAGAAGAAACAACTCTGTTCAAATTGTGGTGAGGAAAAACATGTCGATAACCATCAAAACTGCAAAAATGAGGCCAAATGCGTCAATTGTGGTGACAAGCATGCTGTTTTCTCTCGAGATTGTCCGGCATGGAAAAAAGAAAAAGAAATACTCACTGTCAAATACCAGAGGGGGATAACATTCCAAGAAGCGCGGAAAATTGTTGATGAGCGATACACAACACCAACCACAAGTTACGCCAGCATCACAAAGAGTGCTGGTGTAAAAGTTTCCAGCTCCGCAACACAGACTGCTGAATAATACATAGCTGAACTGAAAAAATCTGGTGCATGGAGTAAATCCACTCCAGCACCAAAAACTTCAATCAGTTTATCAAATGGCGCAATCCAGGTTGCTTCGGATCGGTCGACAGCGACCGTACCGAAGCCAGCGCCGCATGCAAAAGAGAAACTCGACTTAGGTCGAACTATTAAGGGATCAGAAGATCCTAAGAAACAACACTTGTCTCAAAAACAAACAGAGAGACAACGTAAAATGGAAAGAGACCATATAAAATTCCAGAACAGATTCGGATCTTTGAGTGATAGTGATATGGAGTTTGAAACTACATCATTAAAAATGGCAATAGCAGATCGAGGTCAGCAACACCACGAGCGGGTGGTAGCAGATCTATATCACCAATTGCAGCTCCAAAATAGTTTCTAGTCTTAATCTCTTCATAAAATGGATTTAAAACACAAAATAATACAATGGAATTGTCGAGGTCTTAAATCAAATTATAATGAACTCTTATTACTTATTTCGTTATTAAACCCATCGGTTTTTTGTTTGCAAGAAACTTTTTTAAAAACTGATGACAACATTGATGTCAGGGGTTTCAATACATACAACTATATCTATTCTGATGGTAACAAACCATATGGTGGCAGTTCAATTTTTGTTAAATCATGTTTACCACAAAGAGAGATCAAATTAAAAACAGACCTACAAGCTGTAGCAGTATCGGTTTCTCTGGATAAAGAAACTACAATTTGCTCTTTATATATTCCACCCTCATTTTCTTTAAAGCCCGAACATCTTGACTCATTGCTGAGTCAACTTCCATCGCCATATCTTTTAGTTGGCGACTTCAATGGTCACAATATTCTATGGGGCTGTAAAGATATCAATAACAGAGGAGCACTTGTTGAAGATTTTATTGCAAAGAGCGATCTTTGCTTGATGAATGATAAATCTTATACTTACCTTCACCCAGCCACAGGTCATTTGTCTTCTTTAGATCTCTCTTTGTGTCACCCATCTCTCTTCTTGGACTATGACTGGTCTGTTCATGATGATCAGTGCGGAAGTGATCACTTCCCTGTTATAATTGAGAGCGTAAACGAACCAGATGAGGACTGTAACCAGAAATGGAAAATGAATAAAGCCGACTGGGAATTATTCCATAATTTATGTGAAGAAGAGTTATCAATTGATCATTTTAATGAATCTTCCGACGTTGTTTCTGATTTCACAGATACACTTATTAACATATCAGAACAATGCATTCCAAAGACCTCCACAAATACTAAGAAAAGCAAGCCTTGGTTTAATAATGACTGTAAAGAAGCTATTAAAAAGCGTAAACAGGCTCTAAATAAGTTCTGCAAAACTCCCACTTCAGAAAAGCTCAACGACGTAAAAGTTTTTAGAGCTAAAGCTCGGCGAACAATCCGAGCTTCCAAACGAAAGTCATGGAGAGAATATGTCTCCAAATTGAACTATAAAACCCCCATTAAAAAGGTTTGGGATATGGTACGAAAAATTTCAGGAAAAACAAAGTCTTCTAGTTTTACACATTTAAATACTGAATTTGACACAATAGCTTCAACAAAAAAAGATATTTCAGATACTCTTGGGCACACATTCTTGAGAAATTCATCATCGCGTAATTATTCTGACACTTTTAGAAATTTCAAAAAGGACCAAGAGAAAAGAAATCTAAACTTTAAATCCCTTAATCACGAAGAATACAACAAACCTTTTAACTTATCCGAACTCGTTGAAGCCATTGAAAAATCACATGATACGGCAACCGGCCCCGATGAAATTCATTATCAGATGCTTAAGCATCTGCCAAAAAGTTCTCTTACAACACTTTTAGATATCTTTAATAATATTTGGGAAACGGGGGTCTGTCCTGAGAGCTGGCGTGTAGCTACAGTTGTACTAATTCCGAAACCAGGGAAAGATCATGCAGAACCTACAAATTATCGTCCGATAGCTTTGACAAGTTGTTTGTGTAAAACATTGGAGAGAATGATAAACAAGAGATTAGTCTGGTACTTAGAGTCCAACAACCTCATTTCAGAATATCAATCGGGTTTTCGTTCGGAACGCAGTATCAATGACAATTTAATAAGACTAGAAACATTTATACGAGATGCTTTTATTAACAAAGAACACGTAGTAGCTGTCTTTTTCGACTTGGAGAAAGCATATGATACAACATGGCGTTATGGTATATTGAAAGATCTCCATAACATTGGCTTAAGAGGAAAACTTCCCAGTTTTATTGAAAGCTTTTTAGGGGAGCGCATGTTTCAGGTGCGTGTGGGGTCTACCCTGTCAGATTTCTATGACCAAGAACAGGGTGTCCCACAGGGTAGTATTCTTTCAACTACGCTATTTAACATCAAAATAAACAATATTGTACAATGTTTGGACGACAAAACTGATTGTTCCTTGTATGTTGACGATTTCTGTATATGTTACCGTTCAAAAAATATGAAAACAATTGAACGAAAGTTGCAACAAAATTTAAAACGAATAGAAGAATGGACTGATAAAAATGGTTTCAAGTTCTCCAAGTCGAAAACGCAGTGTGTTCATTTTTGTAAACTACGGAAGAAACACGAACATCCTTCCTTGTTTTTATACGGATCACAAATTCCTGTTGTTGAAGAAGCCAAATTTCTTGGGGTCATATTTGATCAAAAATTATCTTTTATTCCCCATATTAAATATCTTAAAGCGAAATGCTTAAAAGCTTTGAATCTTTTGAAAGTTTTAGCCCATACAAGTTGGGGAGCAGATCGGTATACTTTATTACATCTTTACCGGTCTTTAATAAGATCTAAATTAGATTATGGGTCTGTTGTTTATGGTTCTGCCAGAAAGTCCTATTTAAAATCATTGGATACTATCCATCACCAAGGCCTTCGTCTAGCTATGGGAGCCTTTCGTACTTCTCCCGTATTAAGCTTTTATGTAGAAGCAGGTGAACCATCTTTAACTTCGCGCAGAGAGAAACTTTCTCTTCAGTATGCTATTAGAATTGCTGCTAATCCATCTAACCCGGCATCCAAAATTTCATTTCCACCTCAATTTATAGATAAGTATGAAACTAAACCCACAGCAATCAAACCTTTTGGATTACGAATTTTACCACTGCTAGAAAATTCAGGCATCGACCTTAAAAATATTCAAAAACATGAAACCGCCGAAGTTCCATCTTGGTGTATTAAACAACCTTCTATTCTGTTCGACTTGCATGATGGCAAAAAATCCGAATCAAATCCGATACTTCTCAAACAAAACTTCCAGGTACTGCAGTCACGTTACAATGAATACCAGCAAGTCTATACTGATGGTTCCAAAGAAGGAGATAAAGTTGGTTGTGCGTTTGTTTCTAAAGATACGCACAAAACCATGCGCCTTCCAGATGGTTCATCTATTTTTACAGCTGAAGCCAAAGCAATAGACCTAGCTTTAGATTTTATCAGTTCTTCA
Organism: Lucinisca nassula; assembly: GCA_963580285.1. Lineage (NCBI taxonomy): Eukaryota > Metazoa > Mollusca > Bivalvia > Lucinida > Lucinidae > Lucinisca > Lucinisca nassula. The sequence continues at coordinate 68,655,519 of OY757025.1, read as the reverse complement.
ATAATTCAAAAAGCAATTATATTTTCTGATTCACTTTCTGTGCTTAAGGCTTTAGACCATTCATCATCTAAAAATCCTCAAATTCAAAAATTGATCGAAACACATCATGAAATTTCTAAAACACACCAAATCTTGTTTTGTTGGCTTCCGAGCCATATTGGCATTGTCGGCAATGAATATGCTGACAAGAAAGCAAAGGAATCGCTCAATCTTGACCCATCTGTTTTTAAAATTCCCTTTAATAATTTTAAACCATTTATCAACAGATACATCTTGTCGGAATGGCGGGGCGGGTGGGACCGTGCAATAAATAACAAACTCCATGCCATTAAACCTGTCGTTAGTACAAAATGCTCTCCTCCACAGTTTTCCAGAAAAGAGGACGAAGTATTAACACGACTGCGCATCGGCCATACTAGAGTTACTCATTCTTATATTTTTAATGGTGATGATCAGCCTTCTTGTGTAGGTTGTGATCAGCCATTCACTGTGAAACATATCTTAATTGACTGTGTTGACTTTTCACCCTCACGTATTTCAACAACTGTTTCGAGATGTACCTGTTGATAATATTATTTTATTCTTAAAAGAGATTGGACTTTTTCATAAGGTTTAACTGTTTCAGATTTTTATACATCATCATTCTGACTTTTTACTTTTAATATCATCATAATTATTCATGTCGTTTAACCATTAACCGTTTGACGCTTATGACCCACAAAGAGGGTTGACGAGTCGTTAAACACGAAATCATCATCATCATCATCATTGAGGTAAACAAAAAAAGTCATGCCGAGAATCTCCTGAGAACAAGTTCTTTTCACAATTTAGCAGTGAGAGTGTATCCTCATACCTCGCTGGATTCCTCAAAAGGGGTAATTCGTTGCCAAGATTTGAGGAACTCCAGCGAGGAGGAGATTCTCGAAGGCACCAGATCTCAAGGAGTTACAGCTGTTAAACGATTCAAAACAAAACGAAACGGACAATTAATAGACACAAACACTTTTGTTTTCACTTTTAACGCACCAGTATTGCCCAAAACTATCAAAGTGGCATACTTTAGAGTTGACGTTGAAATTTACATTCCAAATCCGTTGCGCTGCCACGAGTGCCAGAAATATTGGCATCACGAAAATAGATGTTCCAGAGACCCTATCTGTGCCAACTGTGGACAGCCAGCCAACCATACAGAACAAAACTGTAAGAATGAACCCCACTGTGTTAACTGTGGGGAAAAGCACAGCGCCAACTCTAAAGAATGTCACGTTTGGCACAAAGAAAAAGAAATATTAACAGTAAAATTTACAAAAAACATCTCGTTCCCTGAAGCGCGGAAAATTGTTGAGTCCACTACCCCTGTTCCCGGTGTAAGTTATGCCAGCATCGCACAGGCACCTGTTAAAAAGGTATCTGTTGAAGATGCTGTCACTCAGACGGATCCGATTCCTGGTCTCGAACCTTTAAAAAAATAAATAACAAAAAGCAAAACTGACGATCAAGCTAACAATACCAACATTCAAGCACCACCACCACAGCCAATTCCAGACAAAAAATCAGACAAAATATTGAAAAACGGTACTTTGGAAATGATGAAAAACGATTTAAAAAACAACAACAATTTCAAAAACAACAAACATCTCAAAAACAAACAGACAGACAACGTAAAATGGAAAGAGACAGTATAAAATATCAGAACAGATTCGGATCTTTGAGTGACAGTGATATGGAGTTCAATGATACTCCATCACCTCGAAGTAACAGATCGAGGTCAACAACACCACGAAGTAATAACAGATCAATATCACCAATTGCAGCTCCAAAATAGTTTCTAGTCTTTACCTCTCCAAAAATGGATTTAAAACACAAAATAATACAATGGAATTGTCGTGGTCTTAAATCAAATTATAATGAACTCGTATTACTTATGTCTTTATTAAACCCATCGGTTTTTTGTTTGCAAGAAACTTTTTTAAAAACTGATGACAATATTGATGTCAGGGGTTTCAATATATATAATTATATCTATTCTGATGGTAACAAACCATCTGGTGGCAGTTCAATTTTTGTTAAATCATGTTTACCACAAAGAGAGATCAAATTAAAAACAGACCTACAAGCTGTAGCAGTATCGGTTTCTCTGGATAAAGAAACTACAATTTGCTCTCTATATATCCCACCCTCATTTTCTTTAAAGCCGGAACATCTTGACTCATTGCTGAGTCAACTTCCATCGCCATATCTTTTAGTTGGCGACTTCAATGGTCACAATATTCTATGGGGCTGTAAAGATATCAATAACAGAGGAGCACTTGTCGAAGATTTTATTGCAAAGAGTGATCTTTGCTTGATGAATGATCAATCTTATACTTACCTTCACCCTGCGACAGGTCATTTGTCTTCTTTAGATCTCTCTTTGTGTCACCCATCTCTCTTCTTGGACTATGACTGGTCTGTTCATGATGATCAGTGCGGAAGTGATCACTTCCCTGTTATAATTGAGAGTGTAAACGAACCAGATGAGGACTGTAACCAGAAATGGAAAATGAATAAAGCCGACTGGGAATTATTCCATAATTTATGTGAAGAAGAGTTATCAATTGATCATTTTAATGAATCATCCGACATTGTTTCTGATTTCACAGATACACTTATTAACATATCAGAACACTGCATTCCAAAGACCTCCACAAATACTAAGAAAAGCAAGCCTTGGTTTAATAATGACTGTAAAGAAGCTATTAAAAAGCGTAAACAGACTATAAATAAGTTCTGCAAAAATCCCACTTCAGAAAAGCTAAACGACGTAAAAGTTTTTAGAGCTAAAGCTCGGCGAACAATCCGAGCTTCAAAACGAAAGTCATGGAGAGAATATGTCTCCAAATTGAACTACAAAACCCCCATTAAAAAGGTTTGGGATATGGTACGAAAAATTTCAGGAAAAACAAAGTCCTCTAGTTTTACACATTTAAATACTGAATTTGACACAATAGCTTCAACAAAAAAAGATATTTCAGATACTCTTGGTCACACATTCTTGAGAAATTCATCATCGCGTAATTATTCTGACACTTTTAGAAATTTCAAAAAGGACCAGGAGAAAAGAAAACTTAACTTCAAATCCCTTAATCACGAAGAATACAACACACCTTTTAACTTATCCGAACTCGTTGAAGCCATTGAAAAATCACATGATACGGCAACCGGCCCCGATGAAATTCATTATCAGATGCTTAAGCATCTGCCAAAAAGTTCTCTTACAACACTTTTAGATATTTTTAATAATATTTGGGAAACGGGGGTCTGTCCTGAGAGTTGGCGTGTAGCTACAGTTGTACCAATTCCGAAACCAGGGAAAGATCATGCAGAACCTACAAATTATCGTCCGATAGCTTTGACAAGTTGTTTGTGTAAAACATTGGAGAGAATGATAAACAAGAGATTAGTCTGGTACTTAGAGTCCAACAACCTCATTTCAGAATATCAATCGGGGTTTCGTTCGGAACGTAGTACCAATGACAATTTAATAAGACTAGAAACATTTATACGAGATGCTTTTATTAACAAAGAACACGTAGTGGCTGTCTTTTACGACTTGGACATATAACCGCAATGACTTCAGCACCCAATTTCGTAAAATCATTCTTCGATATAAAAAGATTGGGTACAACATGGATATTATACGACAGACTGCATGCATGGTAGTTAACCCAATCACGGTTGGCAACTTTGCTTCCCTCTTTAATTGCACGCCGGTGGGTCAGGCCTCAGATTCTATGACGGCTCCAACGTAAAGGCTTATTGAAAATTAGAGAGATAATGTCGGTTGGTGCCTGATGCTCTGTCTCTGGTCGGGCTCATCGGAGTCTAACTGTTGGTTTTCTTTTGCTCCAGCATTTCAGTGGTTTCTTGCTGTCGAGTCCTCACCGTTGTCTCACCTCTGTGGTTCTTTGATTTTTGTGTTCACGGAGATGTTGCACTGATGAGTTAGGAGGCCTTCATGCGGACTGAACAAATTATTTGTCTAAATCGCGACGGAAGTAAGGGCGAGGATTGTGGTATCGATTTAAGCCCCCCAGTGGAAATCTTCCACTGACCGTTCCAAGGCGGCTCTTCTGTGGCGATTTATTTATGTTGTTGTTTGTTACTTACTGTGTGTATCACTTATGTCTTTTGGTTTTGGATGGCCATATGGCCATTTTGTGGGAAAGTAACTGTCCTTATGGCCTTCCTTTGTTTAGGTTTCCATTATGGTCTGGTCGCTTAATGTTTGTATTTCTTTCCCTTTGGTGTCTTTTATGGGTGGAGTAAGTTAATTGTATCAATTCCTGATCTTTGTTTTACTTCTACTTTGGAGAAAGCATATGATACAACATGGCGTTATGGAATATTGAAAGATCTACATAACATTGGCTTAAGAGGAAAACTTCCCAGTTTTATTGAAAGCTTTTTAGGGGAGCGCATGTTTCAGGTGCGTGTGGGATCTACCCTGTCAGATTTCTATGATCAAGAACAGGGTGTCCCACAGGGTAGTATTCTTTCAACTACGCTATTTAACATCAAAATAAACAATATTGTACAATGTTTGGACGACAAAACTGATTGTTCATTGTATGTTGATGATTTTTGTATATGTTACCGTTCAAAAATATGAAAACAATTGAACGAAAGTTACAACAAAATTTAAAAAGAATAGAAGAATGGACTGATAAAAATGGTTTCAAGTTCTCCAAGTCAAAAACGCAGTGTGTTCATTTTTGTAAACTACGGAAGAAACACGAACATCCTTCCCTGTTTTTATACGGATCACAAATTCCTGTTGTTGAAGAAGCCAAATTTCTTGGGGTCATATTTGATCATAGGTTATCTTTTATTCCACATATTAAATATCTTAAAGCGAAATGCTTAAAAGCTTTGAATCTTTTGAAAGTTTTAGCTCATACAAGTTGGGGAGCAGATCGGTATACTTTATTACATCTTTACCGGTCTTTAATAAGATCTAAATTAGATTATGGGTCTGTTGTTTATGGTTCTGCCAGAAAGTCCTATTTTCCTATTTAAAATCCTTGGATACTATCCATCACCAAGGCCTTCGTCTGGCCATGGGAGCCTTCCGTACTTCTCCCGTATTAAGCCTTTATGTAGAAGCAGGTGAACCATCTTTAACCTCGCGCAGAGAGAAACTTTCTCTTCAGTATGCTATCAGACTTGCTGCAAATCCATCTAACCCGGCATCCAAAATTTCATTTCCACCTCAATTTGTAGATAAGTATGAAACAAAACCCACAGCAATCAAACCTTTTGGATTACGTATTTTACCACTGCTGGAAAATTTCCCCCAGGTATTAGACTTCCTGCCTTGCCGTGGCCCTGGGGGCTCAATTCCCACTGGGCACACTGCCGCTGTGGTCTTTGTGCCCATTGAGAAGAGCTAGAGGAAGTACCACCCGTTTGCCGTGGGTGGCATCCCGTAAGCCGGATGAAGGGGTCCTGGGGGTTGAGGGTTAACTGGAGTCCAGTGCTTCAGTTACCCAACACGCCTCTTTGGCCTGGATTTCGGTAAGACGGGCGGTCGTGCGGTCCGGCACGATCAATCGGCTGGTCGCGCCTAGCCCTAGGAATACCTTTCACTTTCTCTTCCTTGTCTTTTGTATCATCCTGAATACCCACCGTTTGCTCATAGTCTTTTTTCACAACCTTTCAATTTCTAGAAGGCGGCGGCTAAACTGACCAATCGTGCAGTTTTTTTATTGTACGAGTATATCTTCTGTGTATCTCTAACACTTGAGGTAGGAAATCCACTCACAAAAAGTGTTCCCTTGTAGGGCTCCACGGTGGGCGGAGAGCACGGAGGACGAATCATTATCTTTTCATTATGGTTAAAGATAATAAAAGAAAAAAATCGACCCAAGACACATCAGATGCTGACATAACGGACAACGACGACATAACAACTACAATTAACACTACAACTCAACATTTCCCGCGCTTCATTCTCATAGAATGTAAGGAAGAAAACCAATCAATTACGTCACTGTCGCCTTTTGTCATCCAAAAAGTTATTTCTGGAATTGCAGGAGAACCCAAAAACATTAAAAAATTATATAGATCGAAACAGCTGCTCATTGAGGTAAACAAAAAAAGTCATGCCGAGAATCTCCTGAGAACAAGTTCTTTTCACAATTTAGCAGTGAGAGTGTATCCTCATACCTCGCTGAATTCCTCAAAAGGGGTAATTCGTTGCCCAGATTTGAGGAACTCCAGCGAGGAGGAGATTCTCGAAGGCACCAGATCTCAAGGAGTTACAGCTGTTAAACGATTCAAAACAAAACGAAACGGACAATTAGTAGACACTAACACTTTTGTTTTCACTTTTAACGCACCAGTATTGCCCAAAATGATCAAAGTGGCATACTTTAGAGTTGACGTTGAAATTTACATTCCAAATCCGTTGCGCTGCCACGAGTGCCAGAAATATGGGCATCACGAAAATAGATGTTCCAGAGACCCTATCTGTGCCAACTGTGGACAGCCAGCCAACCATACAGAACAAAACTGTAAGAATGAACCCCACTGTGTTAACTATGGGGAAAAGCACAGCGCCAACTCTAAAGAATGTCATGTTTGGCACAAAGAAAAAGAAATATTAACAGTAAAATTTACAAGAAACATCTCGTTCCCTGAAGCGCGGAAAATTGTTGAGTCCACTACCCCTGTTCCCGGTGTAAGTTATGCCAGCATCGCACAGGCACCTGTTAAAAGGGTATCTGTTGAAGATGCTGTCACTCAGACGGATCCGATTCCTGGTCTCGAACCTTTAAAAAAATTAAAAACAAAAAGCAAAACTGACGATCAAGCTAACAATACCAACATTCAAGCACCACCACCACAGCCAATTCCAGACAAAAAATCAGACAAAATATTGAAAAACGGTACTTTGGAAATGATGAAAAACGATTTAAAAAAAACAACAAAAACAACAACAATTTCAAAAACAACAAACATCTCAAAAACAAACAGACAGACAACGTAAAATGGAAAGAGACAGTATAAAATATCAGAACAGATTCGGATCTTTGAGTGACAGTGATATGGAGTTCAATGATACTCCATCACCTCGAAGTAACAGATCGAGGTCAACAACACCACGAAGTAATAACAGATCAATATCACCAATTGCAGCTCCAAAATAGTTTCTAGTCTTAACCTCTCCAAAAATGGATTTAAAACACAAAATAATACAATGGAATTGTCGAGGTCTTAAATCAAATTATAATGAACTCTTATTACTTATTTCGTTATTAAACCCATCGGTTTTTTGTTTGCAAGAAACGTTTTTAAAAGCTAATGACAATATTGATGTCAGAGGTTTCAATATATATGATTATATCTATTCGGATGGTAAAAAACCATCTGGTGGCAGTTCAATTTTTGTTAAATCATGTTTACCACAAAGAGAGATCAAATTAAAAACAGACCTACAAGCTGTAGCAGTATCGGTTTCTCTGGATAAAGAAACTACAATTTGCCCTCTATATATCCCACCCTCATTTTCTTTAAAGCCCGAACATCTTGACTCATTGCTGAGTCAACTTCCATCGCCATATCTTTTAGTTGGCGACTTCAATGGTCACAATATTCTATGGGGCTGTAAAGATATCAATAACAGAGGAGCACTTGTCGAAGATTTTATTGCAAAGAGCAATCTTTGCTTGATGAATGATAAATCTTATACTTACCTTCACCCTGCGACAGGTCATTTGTCTTCTTTAGATCTCTCTTTGTGTCACCCATCTCTCTTCTTGGACTATGACTGGTCTGTTCATGATGATCAATGCGGAAGTGATCACTTCCCTGTTATAATTGAGAGCGAACCAGATGAGGACTGTAACCAGAAATGGAAAATGAATAAAGCCGACTGGGAATTATTCCATAATTTATGTGAAGAAGAGTTATCAATTGATCATTTTAATGAATCTTCCGACATTGTTTCTGATTTCACAGATACACTTATTAACATATCAGAACAATGCATTCCAAAGACCTCCACAAATACTAAGAAAAGCAAGCCTTGGTTTAATGATGACTGTAAAGAAGCTATTAAAAAGCGTAAACAGGCTCTAAATAAGTTCTGCAAAAATCCCACTTCAGAAAAGCTCAACGACGTAAAAGTTTTTAGAGCTAAAGCTCGGCGAACAATCCGAGCTTCCAAACGAAAGTCATGGAGAGAATATGTCTCCAAATTGAACTATAAAACCCCCATTAAAAAGGTTTGGGATATGGTACGAAAAATTTCAGGAAAAACAAAGTCTTCTAGTTTTACACATTTAAATACTGAATTTGACACAATAGCTTCAACAAAAAAAGATATTTCAGATACTCTTGGGCACACATTCTTGAGAAATTCATCATCGCGTAATTATTCTGACACTTTTAGAAATTTCAAAAAGGACCAAGAGAAAAGAAATCTAAACTTTAAATCCCTTAATCACGAAGAATACAACAAACCTTTTAACTTATCCGAACTCGTTGAAGCCATTGAAAAATCACATGATACGGCAACCGGCCCCGATGAAATTCATTATCAGATGCTTAAGCATCTGCCAAAAAGTTCTCTTAAAACACTTTTAGATATCTTTAATAATATTTGGGAAACGGGGGTCTGTCCTGAGAGCTGGCGTGTAGCTACAAATTATCGTCCGATAGCTTTGACAAGTTGTTTGTGTAAAACATTGGAGAGAATAATAAACAAGAGATTAGTCTGGTACTTAGAGTCCAACAACCTCATTTCAGAATATCAATCGGGCTTTCCCCCAGGTATTAGACTTCCTGCCTTGCCGTGGCCCTGGGGGCTCAATTCCCACTGGGCACATTGCCGCTGTGGTCTCTGTGCCCACTGGGAAGAGCTAAAGGAAGTACCACCCGTTTGCCGTGGGTGGCGTCCTGTAAGCCGGAAGAAGGGATCCTGGAGGTTGAGGGTTACCTGAGGTGGCGGTGCTTCAGGTACCCAACACGCCTCTTTGGCCTGGCTTTTCGGTGTAGACGGGTGGCCGTGCGGTCCGGCACGGTCAATCGGCTGGTCGCGCCGAGCCCTAGAGATACCGCTTTGCTTTCTCTTCAACTCTTTTTGTATCTTTCCTGATACCAACCATATGCCCATTTACCTTACCCTTTTCTGTCTTTTTATCTCTAGAAGGCGGTGGCTAAACGGATCAATCGTGTAGGCATTTTGTTTATGCGAGTATATCTCACGTGTATCTCTAACACCTGCGAGTTGGATAACCACTCCATTATGGTGTTCCCTTGTAGGGCTCCATGGAGGGCGGAGAGCACTTGGGACGAAACTAGAAATTTTTCCTTATGCCTCATGGAAAAAAACATAACCACAACGCAGCTAAACGTAAAAAAGACGAGGATTCATCCGGAACGGATGAACCCAGTCAACAGTCAAGTCAGCAGTCTCAGCATTCTACTCAACAGTCTAGTCAGCAGTCTGCAGCACCAAAGTCAACCAATTTTCCACGTTTCTTGGTAATGACCTCCAGTGACGATGCACGCACTGTGTCCAGTTTATCACCATTCGTGATAGAAAAAAGCATAGTGTCCATTGCCGGACATCCCAAAAGCATAAAAAAGCTTAAGTCAGGTGACCTTTTATTAGAAGTCGAGAGAGAACAGCAGGTGAAAAGCCTGCTTGGTACCACAAAGCTCTTCGATCTCAAGGTCAAGGTTTCTCTGCACAACACTCTTAATTCATGTAAAGGTGTCATCCGCAGCCCAGAGCTGCGTCCATGTACTGATGCAGAGATCATTGACAACTTGAGATCTGAGGGCGTCATTGGTGTACGTAACATCCAAGTTCGTAGAGGTGGTGTATTGAAGCCAACAGGTACTTACGTGTTGACTTTCAATACACCAGTTCTGCCCAAGAAAATCAAAGTAGCTTACCTTTCAGTTAACGTAGAGGTGTATATACCAAACCCTCTCAGATGTTACTCGTGTCAGGTTTTTGGCCACCACGAAAGCAGATGTCAGAAGAAGCAACTCTGTCCAAATTGTGGTGAAGAAAAGCATGTCGATAACCATCAAAACTGTAAGAATGAGGCCAAATGCGTCAATTGTGGTGGCAAGCATGCTGTTTTCTCTCGAGATTGTCCGGCATGGAAAAAAGAAAAAGAAATACTTACTGTCAAATACCAAAGGGGGTTAACATTCCCAGAAGCACGGAAAATTTTTGACGAGCGATACACAACACCAACGACCAGTTACGCCAGCATCACAAAGGGTGCTGGTGTACAAGTTTCTACCTCCGCAACGCAGACTGTTGAATCATGCATAGCTGAACTGAAAAAATCTGGTGCATGGAGTAAATCCACTCCAGCACCACAAAGTTCAACCAAATTATCAAATGGCGCAATCCAGGTTGCTTCGGATCGGTCGACAGCGACCGTACCGAAGCCAGCGCCACATGCAAAAGAGAAACTCGACTCGGGTCGAACTAATAAAGGATCGGAAGATCCGAAAAAAACAATTGTCTCAAAAACAGACAGACAACGTAAAATGGAAAGAGACAATATAAGATTCCAGAACAGATTCGGATCTTTGAGTGACAGTGATATGGAGTTCGCTGAAACTCCATCATCACCAAGTGGCAATAACAGATCGAGGTCAGCAACACCACGAGCTGGTGGTAGCAGATCTATATCACCAATTGCAGCTCCAATATAGTTTCTAGTCTTAATCTCTTCAAATAATGGATTTAAAACACAAAATAATACAATGGAATTGTCGAGGTCTTAAATCAAATTATAATGAACTCTTATTACTTATTTCGTTATTAAACCCGTCGGTTTTTTGTTTGCAAGAAACTTTTTTAAAAACTGATGACAACCTTGATGTCAGGGGTTTCAATACATACAACTATATCTATTCTGATGGTAACAAACCATCTGGTGGCAGTTCAATTCTTGTTAAATCATGTTTACCACAAAGAGAGATCAAATTAAAAACAGACCTACAAGCTGTAGCAGTATCGGTTTCTCTGGATAAAGAAACTACAATATGCTCTTTATATATTCCACCCTCATTTTCTTTAAAGCCCGAACATCTTGACTCATTGCTGAGTCAACTTCCATCCCCATATCTTTTAGTTGGCGACTTCAATGGTCACAATATTCTATGGGGCTGTAAAGATATCAATAACAGAGGAGCACTTGTTGAAGATTTTATTGCAAAGAACGATCTTTGCTTGATGAATGATAAATCTTATACTTACCTTCACCCAGCGACAGGTCATTTGTCTTCTTTAGATCTCTCTTTGTGTCACCCATCTCTCTTCTTGGACTATGACTGGTCTGTTCATGATGATCAGTGCGGAAGTGATCACTTCCCTGTTATAATTGAGAGCGTAAACGAACAAGATGAGGACTGTAACCAGAAATGGAAAATGAATAAAGCCGACTGGGAATTATTCCGTAATTTATGTGAAGAAGAGTTATCAGTTGGTCACTTAAATGAATCATCTGACATTGTTTCTGATTTCACAGATAAACTAATTAATATATCAGAACAATGCATTCCAAAGACCTCCACAAATACTAAGAAAAGCAAGCCTTGGTTTAATAATGACTGTAAAGAAGCTATTCAAAAGCGCAAACAGGCTCTAAATAAGTTCTGCAAAAGTCCCACTTCAGAAAAGCTAAACGACGTTAAAGTTTTTAGAGCTAAAGCTCGGCGAACAATCCGAGCTTCCAAACGAAAGTCATGGAGAGAATATGTCTCCAAATTGAACTACAAAACCCCCATTAAAAAGGTTTGGGATATGGTACGAAAAATTTCAGGAAAAACAAAGTCCTCTAGTTTTACACATTTAAATACTTGTTTTGACACAAAAGCTTCAACTAAAAAAGATATTTCAGATACTCTTGGTCACACATTCTTGAGAAATTCATCATCGCGTAATTATTCTGACACTTTTAGAAATTTCAAAAAGGACCAAGAGAAAAGAAATCTTAACTTCAAATCCCTTAATCACGAAGAATACAACACACCTTTTAACTTATCCGAACTCGTTGAAGCCATTGAAAAATCACATGATACGGCAACCGGCCCCGATGAAATTCATTATCAGATGCTTAAGCATCTGCCAAAAAGTTCTCTTACAACACTTTTAGATATCTTTAATAATATTTGGGAAACGGGGATCTGTCCTGAGAGCTGGCGTGTAGCTACAGTTGTACCAATTCCAAAACCAGGGAAAGATCATGCAGAACCTACAAATTATCGTCCGATAGCTTTGACAAGTTGTTTGTGTAAAACATTGGAGAGAATGATAAACAAGAGATTAGTCTGGTACTTAGAGTCCAACAACCTCATTTCAGAATATCAATCGGGTTTTCGTTCGGAACGTAGTACCAATGACAATTTAATAAGACTAGAAACATTTATACGAGATGCTTTTATTAACAAAGAACACGTAGTGGCTGTCTTTTTCGACTTGGAGAAAGCATATGATACAACATGGCGTTATGGAATATTGAAAGATCTACATAACATTGGCTTAAGAGGAAAACTTCCCAGTTTTATTGAAAGCTTTTTAGGGGAGCGCATGTTTCAGGTGCGTGTGGGGTCTACCCTGTCAGATTTCTATGATCAAGAACAGGGTGTCCGACAGGGTAGTATTCTTTCAACTACGCTATTTAACATCAAAATAAACAATATTGTACAATGTTTGGACGACAAAACTGATTGTTCATTGTATGTTGATGATTTTTGTATATGTTACCGTTCAAAAAATATGAAAACAATTGAAAGAAAGTTACAACAAAATTTAAAAAGAATAGAAGAATGGACTGATAAAAATGGTTTCAAGTTCTCCAAGTCGAAAACGCAGTGTGTTCATTTTTGTAAACTACGGAAGAAACACGAACATCCTTCCCTGTTTTTATACGGATCACAAATTCCTGTTGTTGAAGAAGCCAAATTTCTTGGGGTCATATTTGATCAAAAGTTATCTTTTATTCCACATATTAAATATCTTAAAGCGAAATGCTTAAAAGCTTTGCATCTTTTGAAAGTTTTAGCTCATACAAGTTGGGGAGCAGATCGGTATACTTTATTACATCTTTACCGGTCTTTAATAAGATCTAAATTAGATTATGGGTCTGTTATTTATGGTTATGCCAGAAAGTCCTATTTAAAATCCTTGGATACTATCCATCACCAAGGCCTTCGTCTGGCCATGGGAGCCTTCCGTACCTCTCCCGTATTAAGCCTTTATGTAGAAGCAGGTGAACCATCTTTAACCTCGCGCAGAGAGAAACTTTCTCTTCAGTATGCTATCAGACTTGCTGCAAATCAATCTAACCCGGCATCCAAAATTTCATTTCCAACTCAATTTGTAGATAAGTATGAAACAAAACCCACAGCAATCAAACCTTTTGGATTACGTATTTTACCACTGCTGGAAAATTCAGGTATCGACCTTAAAAATATTCAAAAACATGAAACCGCCGAAGTTCCATCTTGGTGTATTAAACAACCTTCTATTCTGTTCGACTTACATGATGGAAAAAAATCCGAATCAAATCCAATACTTCTCAAACAAAACTTTCAGGTACTGCAGTCACGTTACAATGATTACCAGCAAGTCTATACTGATGGTTCCAAAGAAGGAGATAAAGTTGGTTGTGCGTATGTTTCTAAAGATACGCACAAAACCATGCGCCTTCCAGATGGTTCATCTATTTTTACAGCTGAAGCCAAAGCAATAGACTTAGCTTTAGATTTTATCAGTTCTTCAACAATTCAAAAAGCAATTATATTTTCTGATTCACTTTCTGTGCTTAAGGCTTTAGACCATTCATCATCTAAAAATCCTCAAATTCAAAAATTGATCGAAAAACATCATGAAATTTCTAAAACACATCAAATCTTATTTTGTTGGCTTCCGAGCCATATTGGCATTGTCGGCAATGAATATGCTGACAAGAAAGCAAAGGAATCGCTCAATCTTGATCCATCTGTTTTTAAAATTCCTTTTGATAATTTTAAACCATTTATCAACAGATACATCTTGTCGGAATGGCAAGGCGAATGGGACCGTGCAATAAATAACAAACTTCATGCCATTAAACCTGTCGTTAGTACAAAATGCTCTCCTCCACAGTTTTCAAGAAAAGAGGACGTAGTATTAACACGACTGCGCATCGGCCATACTAGAGTTACTCATTCTTATATTTTTAATGGTGATGATCAGCCTTCTTGTGTAGGTTGTGATCAGCCATTCACTGTGAAACATATCTTAATTGACTGTGTTGACTTTTCACCCTCACGTATTTTATATTTCAAAGCTGACACTTTGCAACAACTGTTTCAAGATGTACCTGTTGATAATATTATTTTATTCTTAAAAGAAATTGGACTTTTTCATAAGATTTAACTGTTTCAGATTTTTATACATTATCATTCTGACTTTTTACTGTTAATATCATCATAATTATTCATGCCGTTTAACCATTAACCGTTTGACGCTTATGACCCACAAAGAGGGTTGACGCGTCGTTAAACACGAAATCATCATCATCATCAATCGGGCTTTCGTTCGGAACGTAGTACCAATGACAAATTAATAAGACTAGAAACATTTATACGAGATGCTTTTATTAACAAAGAACACGTAGTAGCTGTCTTTTTCGACTTGGAGAAAGCATATGATACAACATGGCGTTATGGAATATTGAAAGATCTACATAACATTGGCTTAAGAGGAAAACTTCCCAGTTTTATTGAAAGCTTTTTAGGGGAGCGCATGTTTCAGGTGCGTGTGGGGTCTACCGTGTCAGATTTCTATGATCAAGAACAGGGTGTCCCACAGGGTAGTATTCTTTCAACTACGCTATTTAACATCAAAATAAACAATATTGTACAATGTTTGGACGACAAAACTGATGGTTCATTGTATGTTGATGATTTTTGTATATTAACATATGCTACAAAATGTATATTAACATATGCATAGTACAAAATGCTCTCCTCCACAGTTTTCCAGAAAAGAGGACGTCCACCTCAATTTGTAGACAAGTATGAAACGAAACCCACAGCAATCAAACCTTTTGGATTACGTATTTTACCACTGCTAGAAAATTCAGGTATCGACCATAAAAATATTCAAAAACATGAAACCGCCGAAGTTCCATCTTGGTATATTAAAAAACCTTCTATTCTGTTCGACTTACATGATGGCAAAAAATCCGAATCAAATCCAATACTTCTCAAACAAAACTTTCAGGAAATGCAGTCACGTTACAATGATTACCAGCAAGTCTATACTGATGGTTCCAAAGAAGGAGATAAAGTTGGTTGTGCGTATGTTTCTAACGATACGCACAAAACCATGCGCCTTCCAGATGGTTCATCTATTTTTACAGCTGAAGCCAAAGCAATAGACCTAGCTTTAGATTTTATCAGTTCTTCAACAATTCAAAAAGCAATTATATTTTCTGATTCACTTTCTGTGCTTAAGGCTTTAGACCATTCATCATCTAAAAATCCTCAAATTCAAAAATTGATCGAAAAACATCATGAAATTTCTAAAACACACCAAATCTTGTTTTGTTGGCTTCCGAGCCATATTGGCATTGTCGGAAATGAATATGCTGACAAGAAAGCAAAGGAATCGCTCAATCTTGATCCATCTGTTTTTAAAATTCCTTTTAATAATTTTAAATCATTTATCAACAGATACATCTTGTCGGAATGGCAAGGCGAATGGGACCGTGCAATAAATAACAAACTCCATGCCATTAAACCTGTCGTTAGTACAAAATGCTCTCCTCCACAGTTTTCCAGAAAAGAGGACGTAGTATTAACACGACTGCGCATCGGCCATACTAGAGTTACTCATTCTTATATTTTTAATGGTGATGATCAGCCTTCTTGTGTAGGTTGTGATCAGCCATTCACTGTGAAACATATCTTAATTGACTGTGTTGACTTTTCACCCTCACGTATTTTATATTTCAAAGCTGACACTTTGCAACAACTGTTTCGAGATGTACCTGTTGATAACATTATTTTATTCTTAAAAGAAATTGGTCTTTTTCATAAGATTTAACTGTTTCAAATTTTTATATATTATCATTCTGACTTGTTACTTTTAATATCGTCATAATTATTCATGCCGTTTAACCATTAACCGACTGACGCTTATGACCCACCAAGAGGGTTGACGCGTCGTTAAACACGAAATCATCATCATCAACATCTTGTCGGAATGGCAAGGCGAATGGGACCGTGCAATAAGTTAAACACGAAATCATCATCTGCTGGAAAATTCAGGTATCGACCTTAAAAATATTCAAAAACATGAAACCGCCGAAGTTCCATCTTGGTGTATTAAACAACCTTCTATTCTGTTCGACTTACATGATGGAAAAAAATCCGAATCAAATCCAATACTTCTCAAACAAAACTTTCAGGTACTGCAGTCACGTTACAATGATTACCAGCAAGTCTATACTGATGGTTCCAAAGAAGGAGATAAAGTTGGCTGTGCGTATGTTTCTAAAGATACGCACAAAACCATGCGCCTTCCAGATGGTTCATCTATTTTTACAGCTGAAGCCAAAGCAATAGACCTAGCTTTAGATTTTATCAGTTCTTCAATAATTCAAAAAGCAATTATATTTTCTGATTCACTTTCTGTGCTTAAGGCTTTAAACCATTCATCATCTAAAAATCCTCAAATTCAAAAATTGATCGAAAAACATCATGAAATTTCTAAAACACACCAAATCTTGTTTTGTTGGCTTCCGAGCCATATTGGCATTGTCGGCAATGAATATGCTGACAAGAAAGCAAAGGAATCGCTCAATCTTGATCCATCTGTTTTTAAAATTCCCTTTAATAATTTTAAACCATTTATCAACAGATACATCTTGTCGGAATGGCAAGGCGAATGGGACCGTGCAATAAATAACAAACTTCATGCCATTAAACCTGTCGTTAGTACAAAATGCTCTCCTCCACAGTTTTCAAGAAAAGAGGACGTAGTATTAACACGACTGCGCATCGGCCATACAAGAGTTACTCATTCTTATATTTTTAATGGTGATGATCAGCCTTCTTGTGTAGGTTGTGATCAGCCATTCACTGTGAAACATATCTTAATTGACTGTGTTGACTTTTCATCCTCACGTATTTTATATTTCAAAGCTGACACTTTGCAACAACTGTTTCGAGATGTACCTGTTGATAATATTATTTTATTCTTAAAAGAAATTGGACTTTTTCATAAGATTTAACTGTTTCAGATTTTTATACATTATCATTCTGACTTTTTAATTTTAATATCATCATAATTATTCATGCCGTTTAACCATTAACCGTTTGACGCTTATGACCCACAAAGAGGGTTGACGCGTCGGTAAACACGAAATCATCATCATCATCATCATCCGAGCCATATTGGCATTGCCGGCAATGAATATGCTGACAAGAAAGCAAAGGAATCGCTCAATCTTGATCCATCTGTTTTTAAAATTCCTTTTAACAATTTTAAACCATTTATAAACAGATACATCTTGTCGGAATGGCAAGGCGAATGGGACCGTGCAATAAATAACAAACTCCATGCCATTAAACCTGTCGTTAGTACAAAATGCTCTCCTCCACAGTTTTCCAGAAAAGAGGACGTAGTATTAACACGACTGCGCATCGGCCATACTCGAGTTACTCATTCTTATATTTTTAATGGTGATGATCAGCCTTCTTGTGTAGGTTGTGATCAGCCATTCACTGTGAAACATATCTTAATTGACTGTGTTGACTTTTCACCCTCACGTATTTTATATTTCAAAGCTGACACTTTGCAACAACTGTTTCGAGATGTACCTGTTGATAATATTATTTTATTCTTAAAAGAAATTGGACTTTTCCATAAGATTTAACTGTTTCAGATTTTTATACATTATCATTCTGACTTTTTACTTTTAATATCATCATAATTATTCATGCCGTTTAACCATCAACCGTTTGACGCTTATGACCCACAAAGAGGGTTGACGCGTCGTTAAACACGAAATCATCATCATCATCATCAGAAAAGCTCAACGACGTTAAAGTTTTTAGAGCTAAAGCTCGGCGAACAATCCGAGCTTCCAAACGAAAGTCATGGAGAGAATATGTCTCCAAATTGAACTATAAAACCCCCATTAAAAAGGTTTGGGATATGGTACGAAAAATTTCAGGAAAAACAAAGTCTTCTAGTTTTACACATTTAAATACTGAATTTGACACAATAGCTTCAACAAAAAAAGATATTTCAGATACTCTTGGGCACACATTCTTGAGAAATTCATCATCGCATAATTATTCTGACACTTTTAGAAATGTCAAAAAGGACCAGGAGAAAAGAAAACTTAACTTCAAATCCCTTAATCACGAAGAATACAACACACCTTTTAACTTATCCGAACTAGTTGAAGCCATTGAAAAATCACATGATACGGCAACCGGCCCCGATGAAATTCATTATCAGATGCTTAAGCATCTGCCAAAAAGTTCTCTTACAACACTTTTAGATATCTTTAATAATATTTGGGAAACGGGAGTCTGTCCTGAACGCTGGCGTGTAGCTACAGTTGTACCAATTCCGAAACCAGGGAAAGATCATGCAGAACCTACAAATTATCGTCCGATAGCTTTGACAAGTTGTTTGTGTAAAACATTGGAGAGAATGATAAACAAGAGATTAGTCTGGTACTTAGAGTCCAACAACCTCATTTCAGAATATCAATCGGGTTTTCGTTCGGAACGCAGTACCAATGACAATTTAATAAGACTAGAAACATTTATACGAGATGCTTTTATTAACAAAGAACACGTAGTAGCTGTCTTTTTCGACTTGGAGAAAGCATATGATACAAATGGCGTTATGATATATTGAAAGATCTCCATAACATTGGCTTAAGAGGAAAACTTCCCAGTTTTATTGAAAGCTTTTTAGGGGAGCGCATGTTTCAGGTGCGTGTGGGGTCTACCGTGTCAGATTTATTTGATCAAGAACAGGGTGTCCCACAGGGTAGTATTCTTTCAACTACGCTATTTAACATCAAAATAAACAATATTGTACAATGTTTGGACGACAAAACTGATTGTTCCTTGTATGTTGACGATTTCTGTATATGTTACCGTTCAAAAAATATGAAAACAATTGAACGAAAGTTGCAACAAAATTTAAAACGAATAGAAGAATGGACTGATAAAAATGGTTTCAAGTTCTCCAAGTCGAAAACGCAGTGTGTTCATTTTTGTAAACTACGGAAGAAACACGAACATCCTTCCTTGTTTTTATACGGATCACAAATTCCTGTTGTTGAAGAAGCCAAATTTCTTGGGGTCATATTTGATCAAAAGTTATCTTTTATTCCCCACATTAAATATCTTAAAGCGAAATGCTTAAAAGCTTTGAATCTTTTGAAAGTTTTAGCCCATACAAGTTGGGGAGCAGATCGGTATACTTTATTACATCTTTACCGGTCTTTAATAAGAACTAAATTAGATTATGGGTCTGTTGTTTATGGTTCTGCCAGAAAGTCCTATTTAAAATCATTGGATACTATCCATCACCAAGGCCTTCGTCTGGCTATGGGAGCCTTTCGTACTTCTCCCGTATTAAGCCTTTATGTAGAAGCAGGTGAACCATCTTTAACTTCGCGCAGAGAGAAACTTTCTCTTCAGTATGCTATTAGACTTGCTGCTAATCCATCTAACCCGGCATTCAAAATTTTATTTCCACCTCAATTTGTGGATAAGTATGAAACTAAACCCACAGCAATCAAACCTTTTGGATTACGTATTTTACCACTGCTAGAAAATTCAGGTATCGACCTTAAAAATATTCAAAAACATGAAACGGCCGAAGTTCCATCTTGGTGTATTAAAAAAACCTTCTATTCTGTTTGACTTACATGATGGTAAAAAATCCGAATCAAATCCATTGCTACTCAAACAAAACTTTCAAGTATTGCAGTCACGTTATGATGATTACCAGCAAGTCTATACTGATGGTTCCAAAGAAGGAGGAAAAGTTTGTTGTGCGTATGTTTCTCAAGATACGCACCAAACCTTGCGCCTTCCAGATGGTTCATCTATTTTTACAGCTGAAGCCAAAGCAATAGACCTAGCTTTAGATTTTATCAGTTCTTCATCATTTCAAAAAACAATTTCTGATTCACTTTCTGTGCTTAAGGCTTTAGACCATTCATTATCTAAAAATCCTCAAATACAAAAACTGAGCGAAAAACATCATGAAATTTCTAAAACGCACCAAATCTTGTTTTGTTGGCTTCCGAGCCATATTGGTATTGTCGGCAATGAGTCTGCTGACAAGAAAGCAAAGGAATCGCTCAATCTTGATCCGTCTGTTTTTAAAATTCCTTTTAATAATTTTAAACCATTTATCAACAGATACATCTTGTCGGAATGGCAAGGCGAATGGGACCGTGCAATAAATAACAAACTCCGTGCCCTTAAACCTGTCGTTAGTACAAAATGCTCTCCTCCACAGTTTTCCAGAAAAGAGGACGTAGTATTAACACGACTGCGCATCGGCCATACTAGAGTTACTCATTCTTATATTTTTAATGGTGATGATCAGCCTTCTTGTGTAGGTTGTGATCAGCCATTCACTGTGAAACATATCTTAATTGACTGTGTTGACTTTTCACCCTCACGTATTTTATATTTTATATTTGCATCAACTGTTTCGAGATGTACCTGTTGATAATATTATTTTATTCTTAAAAGAAATTGGACTTAACTGTTTCAGATTTTTATACATTATCATTCTGACTTTTTACTTTTAATATCATCATAATTATTCTTGCCGTTTAACCATTAACCGTTTGACGCTTATGACCCACAAAGAGGGTTGACGCGTCGTTAAACACGAAATCATCATCATCAACCGTCTGTTTTTAAAAATTCATTTAATAATTTTAAACCATTTATCAATAGATACATCTTGTCGGAATGGCAAGGCGAATGGGACCGTGCAATAAATAACAAACTCCATGCCATTAAACCTGTCGTTGGAACTAAATGCTCTCCTCCACAGTTTTCCAGGAAAGAGGATGTAGTATTAACACGACTGCGCATTGGCCATACTAGAGTTACTCATTCTTATATTTTTTATGGTGATGATCAACCTTCTTGTGTAGGTTGTGATCAGCCATTCACTGTGAAACATATCTTAATTGACTGTGTTGACTTTTCACCCTCACGTATTTTATATTTCAAAGCTGACACTTTGCAACAACTGTTTCGAGATGTACCTGTTGATAACATTATTTTATTCTTAAAAGAAATTGATCTTTTTCATAAGATTTAACTGTTACAGATTTTTATACATTATAATTCTGACTTCTTACTTTTAATATCGTCATAATTATTCATTCCGTTTAACCATTAACAGACTGACGCTTATGACCCACCAAGAGGGTTGACGCGTCGTTAAACACGAAATCATCATCATAACAGCCTTCCTGTGTAGGCTGTGATCAGCCATTCACTGTGAAACATATTTCAATTGAATGTGTAGACTTTGCACAGTCCCATAACTTATACTTCAAAGCTGACACTTTGCAACAATTGTTTCAAGATATACCTTTTGAAAATATTATTTTATTCTTAAAAGAAATTGGACTTTTTCATAAGATTTAACTGTTTAAGATTTTTATACATATCAAACTAACTTTTTTATTCTTTATATCCTCATAATTCTAGTTGCCGTTAACCATTAACCGTTTGACGCTTATGACCAACAAAGAGGGTTGACGCGTCGTTAAACACGAACTCATCATCATCATCATCATCATCATTACTCCATTTTACTAGTGCTGCTTCTAATTGTTCCATTGCCTTATCATGTCTTTCTCTCTCTTTTTCTGCGTCTCTGCCAATATGTGAAAACAAATAATTACTACCAGAAAAAGCAAAGGCATTCGCTACTGCTCCACCAAGCATCATCACCACTGCACTCGCCATTTTATAAAATAATTATTTCACAATATTTTCCGGAATAATTCCTTGCTTAACTAACATATCTCTCGTCGCCATTGCGAGTAATATATCAATGGATAACATATCAATATCAGTCATATTAAAATCTACTTTTTGTGGTGGTCTTTTCAATAGTTTTCTTCCTAATTCTGCATATCCAAACGTTAATACAGTCTCTACTCCTGCGTCATATAACATGTTTGCAATTTGTTTTCCATCAATTTGTGTTGACATTTTTTATAAGAATTTTTTTGATTAATTAAACTCAAATGGGTCGATTTCTTTTTGTTGTTTCGTGGGCTTAGGCTGCGCAGGTGTAACTTGTTTCTTATTATAAATATATAAACCCAATCCAACAATCACACCTACTATACATAGAGGTATATAATTTTTGTATTGAACTTTTTTAACATCATTCCTAACTATATTTGAAACTTATTCATCATCTTTTGTTATAGATTTTAATTGTATGTTTTCTTTTTTCATTGCTTCCATTTCTTTTGTTTTTAATTCAGCTTTAAATCTTTTTGCTTCTGCACCTTTTTTACGTGCATGTACTCTTTTTGGGTTTTTCTTTTTTGTGACCTCGTCATCAAGGGCATGGGTATATTCCTTTTTTGTGACTTTGTCATCATGGGAAGCTTTTATTTCACTCGTCATTTTTATGTCTTTTTTATTAAGATCAGTGAAATCAATGTGTCTCGCTGTTGTTAACATTGCAGTAAAAGGAGCAAGATACATTCCATATCTATAATACAATTCACAACAAGTACTTGTTAAAGCATTATTGATAAAGGGTTCTTCCTCTAAGTCTTGTATTAATTTAGGTGGATTAACAACATTTAAATACTTTGACACACCCATAACATATAAGTTAATAAAAGAATTACCCAATGTCTTCGTCATACTTGCCCCTAGTCTTGCTTCATATCTACAATACAGTTTGTTTATATGTTCTGATGTCATTGTATCAATGTATGAGAGTTGTAAGTCTTTACCAAGATATTGTTTACTTCCTCCACCAGCAACAATGGCTGATAGTCTTTCACGTTTTATGTCTTCATGGTCATCTTTTTGTTCTGGTAACTCAACATCTTGTAATAATTCTTCGGCGTTCATTTTATATAGTTTATTTTTTAATTTTAAATAATTATATACCACATATCCAACTACTTATAGGACTGCAGTGTTTGTTATAATTGTTAGTATTTCAAGAAGCATTGCTTTTTATTATTGCTTATTTTTGTAATATTACTTTAGCATTACTTATTTTTTTTGTTATATTACTAAAGCATTACTTATTTTTGCTATATTACTTAAGCATTACTTAATCAACAACCCAATAATCAGAGGGTGGGTCGGTTTTCAAAATTAATTTACGTTGTTTCTTTTTTTTAGTCCTTCCTTTATTCTTTGTCGTTCTTCCAATGTAGGAATAACATCATTCTCTCTCAAACAATTTTCAAAACTATCTCTATCTTTTGTGCAGAACATACATAACCACTTTGTTTGTTCTCTTAAATTTTTCAAAACTGAATTGTATCTTTGCGATATAACCCATACCGATTGTTCTGCGTGTCTGCCTGAAAACGCGAGTTCAGACAACATGTCTTTTTTCTTTGTTTGTTCTTTTGTTGCGCTACAATCATCAATGATCTACAGAGTTGGTTCCCCAGCATATTTATTAGTGAACATTCTTAGTAGTTCTTGCAGTTTTTCTTCACCATTAATTAGTGGGTTTACGATTATAATATTTTTTGATTTTGGTTTTCTAACATCACCAATCCACTCACGATTTTTGTATGCCTTATTCCAATGAACTGTGGGGCAAAGTATAACAATATGACTAAATACACCTCTATATACACCTTCAAGTAAGTCTAAAACAAATTCAGTCTTACCGCAGCCAGTTTGACCACAAATAATTGCACAGTGTGGACCTTTAGGTAGTTCCATTTCTATTGTTTAATAATGAGCTTCTTTGAATCTACCTTCTTCAAAATTAATTTGGGCATCTTGTATTACAAACAGATAAACATTTATTGGTTCATTTCCTCCTGCTTCTTTTGTAATTTGTATTGTGATGCCTTCTGAAGCATTTTCTATTCTTCTTCCTGAACCATGAAGTGTATTATCATCAGTTGAACGTAAATCCAACCATAAAGCATAATTAGTCGTTAGATATTTTTCTATTGTTGTATCAGTAAAATATAAATCTTTAATGACCATACTTGTTTCTTTGTTTCTTTTTGAATTTAGGGCAAAGAATTTATTTATTTCGTCCCAGTGTTGGTGGGTAAAATCGATTTAAGCCCCCTGGTGGAAATTTTCCACTGACAGTTCCAAGGCGGCTCTTCTGTGGCGATTTATTTATGCTGTTGTTTGTTACTTACTGTGTGTATCACTTGTGTCTTTTAATTTTGGATGGCCATGTGGCCATTTTGTGGGAAAGTAACTGTCCTTATGGCCTTCCTTTGTTTAGGTTTCCATTATGGTCTGGTCGCTTAATGTTTGTATTTCTTTCCCTTTGGTGTCTTTTATGGGTGGAGTAAGTTAATTGTATCAATTTCTGATCTTTGTTTTACTTCTACTTTTCATTCCTTGACTATACAATTTATTCGGAATATTTCCACTTTTGTAATTTCTGGATTATTATATTCTTCTGTGCTGGTCCTTTCAGGATCTTCGAATAGCATAAGAATTCCTTTCATACTTTTTGCTGGTACATTTAAATTAATATTCCAAAGAGTATCAGATTTGTTTTTAGTTATTTTCCTGTGCTTAAGTATTCTTTCGTATAAAATAACCATTTTGTCACTGACTTGCTGTCTTATTTCTCTTGATAAATAAGGATCAGAAACAATATCGAATTCTAAACAAATATTTTTGATTGTATAAGTTGAAGTTGCATCGGTTGAATTAATAACTTTCATGTAATCGTTAAATGTAAGTTCATATTCTAATCTATCCCCGAGTCCTGCTTGATAAAAAGGCATATGGGTTTCCAATAATTCAAAATCAAGTGGGATGCAAAACCTGTTTCCATATGCTTTTGCGATGGCTTGATCTTTTTTATCTGCTGTTGCATTTTTTGCCCCCACTCTAAGTTTCAACATGTTTGCTTTGCCAACGCCTTGGTATGCCATATTTATTCGTTCTGTAGGAGTCTTCCATAAATCAATATAACAATGATAGATGTCACTATCATCAATGGACATAACTTCATTTCCACTTATCCTAATCGTTGTTTTCTTAATTATTGCTCTTCCTATGTTTGGAAATATAGTTGCATTTGCATCTTTAGAGATTAGTTCAATTTCAAGTGCTAATCTGACTGTTCCGGGAACAATTACATCATTACTACTTAGATTAGGAAATCTCACTAACAATTGTTGATTTTGGTCAATAGTTGATTGATTATTGGTTATCACTACACTTTTACGGATACCTCTCACACCGCGTGGTTCTCTAATTTTTCTGTAAGGGTTTAATTTATTTCCATAGGTCGACATTTTTTTAAAGATATTTTTTAATAAATAAAAATGGCAGAAGGATTTGATTTTGAGAATCCTACATTTGACAGAGATGATTATGATGATGATGATGATGATAAAGATTCTGGATTACCTTTGGTCCCTGATGATCATGATCAGAGTATTATTCTAAATCAGGGTAAAGCGATTGATGACTTAAGAGGAGAGCTCGGACAGTCTGCTCTTCAACACTATAAAGAAAAACTTGTAAAGTAGAAGTAAAACAAAGATCAGGAATTGATACAATTAACTTACTCCACCCATAAAACCCCCAGGTATTAGACTTCCTGCCTTGCCGTGGCCCTGGGGGCTCAATTCCCACTGGGCACATTGCCGCTGTGGTCTCTGTGCCCACTGGGAAGAGCTAAAGGAAGTACCACCCGTTTGCCGTGGGTGGCGTCCTGTAAGCCGGAAGAAGGGATCCTGGAGGTTGAGGGTTACCTGAGGTGGCGGTGCTTCATGTACCCAACAAGCCTCTTTGGCCTGGCTTTTCGGTGTAGACGGGTGGCCGTGCACGGTCAATCGGCAGGTCACGCCGAGCCCTAGAGATACCGCTTTGCTTTCTCTTCAACTCTTTTTGTATCTTTACCAACCATATGCCCATTTACCTTACCCTTTTCTGTCTTTTTATCTCTAGAAGGCGGTGGCTTAACGGATCAATCGTGTAGGCATTTTGTTTATACGAGTATATCTCACGTGTATCTCTAACACCTGCGAGTTGGATAACCACTCCATTATGGTGTTCCCTTGTAGGGCTCCACGGTGGGCGGAGAGCACTTGGGACGAAACTAGAATTTTTCCTTATGCCTCATGGAAAAAAAAATAACCGCACCCACGCATCTAAACGTAAAAAAGACGAGGATTCATCCGAAACGGATGATCCCAGTCACCAATCTAGTCAACAGTCTAGTCAACAGTCTGAAGCACCAAAGATCTTAAATTTTCCACGCTTCTTGGTTATGATATCAGTCGAAGAAACTCGCACTGTGTCAAGTTTATCGCCTTTTGTTATTGAAAAGAGTATTATGTCCATTGCCGGACACCCAAAAAGCACAAAAAAGCTTAAGTCAGGTGATCTCCTCTTGGAAGTAAAGAGAGAACAGCAGGTTAAAAGCCTGCTTGGTACCACAAAGCTCTTTGATCTCAAGGTCAAGGTGTCTCTGCACAATACACTCAATTCGTGTAAAGGTGTCATCCGCAGCCCAAAGCTACGTCCTTGCACCGATGCAGAGATAATTGACAACTTGAGATCTGAGGGCGTCATTGCAGTACGTAACAGCCAAGTTCGTGGAGATGGTGTATTGAAGCCAACAGGTACTTACGTGTTGACCTTTAATACACCAGTTCTGCCCAAGAAAATCAAAGTAGCATATCTTTCGGTTAACGTAGAGGTATATATACCAAACCCTCTCAGATGTTACTCATGTCAGGTTTTTGGCCACCACGAAAGCAGATGTCAGAAGAAACAACTTTGTCCAAACTGTGGTAAAGACAAACATGTTGATAATCATCAAACTGTAAGAATGAGGCCAAATACATCAATTGTGGTGGCAATCATGCTGTTTTCTCTCGAAATTGTCCGGCATGGAAAAAAGAAAAAGAAATACTCACTGTAAAATACCAAAGAGCGATAACCTTCCCAGAAGCGCGGAAAATTGTTGAGGATCGAAACGCAACACCAACCACCAGTTACGCCAGCATCACAAAGGGTGCTGGTGTAAAAGTGTCCAGCTCCGCAACACAGACTGTTGATTCAAACATAGCTGAACTGAAAAAATCTGGTGCATGGAGTAAATCCACTCCAGCGCCACAAAGTTCAACCAAGTTATCAAATGGCGCAATCCAGGTTGCTTCGGATCGGTCGACAGCGACCGTACCGAAACCAGCGCCGCATGTAAAAGAGAAACTCGACTCCGGTCGAACTACTAAGGGATCGGAAGATCCGAAAAAGCAAATGTCTCTAAAACAAACAGACAGACAACGTAAAATGGAAAGAGACAATATAAAATTCCAGAACAGATTCGGATCTTTGAGTGACAGTGATATGGAGTTTGAAACTCCATCATCACCAAATGGCAATAACAGATCGAGGTCAGCAACACCACGAGCAACACCACGATCTATATCACAAATTGCAGCTCCAATATAGTTTCTAGTCTTAATCTCTTCATAAAATGGATTTAAAACACAAAATAATACAATGGAATTGTCGAGGTCTTAAATCAAATTATAATGAACTCTTATTACTTATTTCGTTATTAAACCCATCAGTATTTTGCTTGCAAGAAACTTTTTTAAAAACTGATGACAACATTGATGTCAGGGGTTTCAATACATACAACTATATCTATTCTGATGGTAACAAACCATCTGGTGGCAGTTCAATTCTTGTTAAATCATGTTTACCACAAAGAGAGATCAAATTAAAAACAGACCTACAAGCTGTAGCAGTATCGGTTTCTCTGGATAAAGAAACTACAATTTGCTCTTTATATATTCCACCCTAATTTTCTTTAAAGCCCGAACATCTTGACTCATTGCCATATCTTTTAGTTCGCGACTTCAATGGTCACAATATTCTATGGGGCTGTAAAGATATCAATAACAGAGGAGCACTTGTTGAAGATTTTATTGCAAAGAGCGATCTTTGCTTGATGAATGATAAATCTTATACTTACCTTCACCCAGCGACAGGTCATTTGTCTTCTTTAGATCTCTCTTTGTGTCACCCATCTCTCTTCTTGGACTATGACTGGTCTGTTCATGATGATCAGTGCGGAAGTGATCACTTCCCTGTTATAATTGAGAGCGTAAACGAACCAGATGAGTACTGTAACCAGAAATGGAAAATGAATAAAGCCGACTGGGAATTATTCCATAATGTATGTGAAGAAGAGTTATCAGTTGATCATTTTAATGAATCATCCGACATTGTTTCTGATTTCACAGATAAACTAATTAATATATCAGAACAATGCATTCCAAAGACCCTCCACAAATACCAAGAAAAGCAAGCCTTGGTTTAATAATGACTGTAAAGAAGCTATTCAAAAGCGCAAACAGGCTCTAAACAGGCTTCAAAAGGCAAACAAGTTCTGCAAAAGTCCCACTTCAGAAAAGCTAAACGATGTTAAAGTCTTTAGAGCAAACGCTCGGCGAACAATCCGAGCTTCCAAACGAAAGTCATGGAGAGAATATGTCTCCAAATTGAACTACAAAACCCCCATAAAAAGGTTTGGGATATGGTACGAAAAATTTCAGGAAAAACGAAGTCCCCTAGTTTTACAAATTTAAATACTGGTTTTGACACAAAAGCTTCAACTAAAAAAGATATTTCAGATACTCTTGGCAGCACATTTTTGAGCAATTCATCACCGATAAATTATTCTGACTCTTTTAGAAATTTCCAAAAGGACCAAGAGAAAAGAAATCTTACCTTCAAATCCCACAATCACGAAAAATACAACAAACCTTTTAACTTATCCGAACTAGTGGAAGCCATTGAATAATCACACGATACAGCAACCGGCCCCTATGAAATTCATTATCAGATGCTTAAGCATCTGCCAAAAAGTTCTCTTTCAACACTTAGATATCTTTAATAATATTTGGGAAACTGGGGTCTGTCCTGAGAGCTGGCGTTTTGTACCAATTCCAAAACCAGGGAAATATCATGCAGAACCTTCGAATTATCGACAGATAGCTTTGACAAGTTGTTTGTGTAAAACATTGGAGAGAATGATAAACAAGAGATTAGTCTGGTACTTAGAGACCAACAACCTCATTTCAGAATATCAGTCATGTTTTCGTTCGGATCGTAGTACCAACGACAATTTAATAAGACTAGAAACATTTATACGAGTTGCTATTATTAACAAAGAACACGTAGTAGCTGTCTTTTTCGAGTTGGAGAAAGCATATGATACCACGTGGCGTGAGTGAGATTTAGTTTTACGTCCCACCAACAGCTTAGGTCATACGGAGACGGGACCTCGGTTTAAAGACTCATCCGAAAGTCTCCACGTGGCGTTAGTGAATATTGAGAGATCTCCATAACCTCGGCTAAAGGGGAAAACTTCCCAGTTTTATTCAAAGTTTTTTAGGTGAGCGTGTATTTCGGGTCCGCGTGGGATCTACCCTGTCGGTTCTCTGTGCGCGGGGGCAGGGTGTCCCACAGGGTAGTATTCTCTCAACTACACTACTTAACATCAAAATAAATAATATTGTACAATGTTTGGACGACAAAACGGACCGTTCGTTGTGTGTTGGTGGTTTTTGTATATGTTACCGTTCAAAAAACATGAAAACAATTGAACGAAAGTTACAACAAAATTTTAAACGAATAGAAGAATGGACTGATAAAAAAGGTTTCAAGTTCTCCAAGTCGAAAACGCAGTGTGTTCATTTTTGTAACCTACGGAAGAAACACGAACATCCTTCCCTGTTCCTGTTGTTGAAGAAGTCAAATTTCTTGCTTAAAAGCTTTGAATCTTTGAAAGTTTTAGCTCATTCAAGTTGGGGAGCAGATCGGTATACTTTATTACATCTTTACCGGTCTTTAATAAGATCTAAATTAGATTATGGGTCTGTTGTTTATGGTTCATACAGAAAAAAAAAAATCAAAAATGAGTTCCTTTAAGAGCAATGAAAACATTCCCAAGAAAGAAGACGGGTCATACTACGTAGTTTCGGCTACTAAAGCCCATTCAGTGACCCTGCAACGATCCGGCAAAGAAAGCGAGAGGAAACATACTGCAATTTTGCGAATCCCGAACAGGCAGCCGACTCAAAGACCGACATAAATCAAAATGGGGTCCAAACAACCAAAAACCCGTCTAGAATATGAGTCTAAACCAATAATTTATTTCTGATTTCTCAGAATATTCACGCTGATCTAAAAGGACCAACAGTAAAATATAAACTGCACTATGGTTGATGTACGGGGAGACGTTTTACTGCCGCCACACGGCACAACACCAGCTGCAGCGAAGGCAAATAAAAATCAAAAATGAGTTCCTTTAAGAGCAATGAAAACATTCCCAAGAAAGAAGACGGGTCATACTACGTAGTTTCGGCTACTAAAGCCCATTCAGTGACCCTGCAACGATCCGGCAAAGAAAGCGAGAGGAAACATACTGCAATTTTGCGAATCCCGAACAGAAAGTCATATTTAAAATCCTTGGATACTATCCATCACCAAGGCCTTCGTCTGGCCATGGGAGCGTTCCGTTACTTCTCCCGTATTCAGCCTTTATGTAGAAGCAGGTGAACCATCTTTAACTTCGCGTAGAGAGAAACTTTCTCTTCAGTATGCTATTAGACTTGCTGCAAATCCATCTAACCCGGCATCCAAAATTTCATTTCCACCTCAATTTGTAGATAAGTATGAAACAAAACCCACAGCAATCAAACCTTTTGGATTACGTATTTTACCACTGCTAGAAAATTCAGGTATCGACCTTAAAAATATTCAAAAACATGAAACGGCCGAAGTTCCATCATGGTGTATTAAAAAACCTTCTATTCTGTTCGACTTACATGATGGCAAAAAATTCGAATCAAATCCGATACTTCTCAAACAAAACTTTCAGGGTACTGCAGTCACGTTACAATGATTACCAGCAAGTCTATACTGATGGTTCCAAAGAAGGAGATGAAGTTGGTTGTGCGTATGTTTCTAAAGATACGTACAAAACCATGCGCCTTCCAGATGGTTCATCTGTTTTTACAGCTGAAGCCAAAGCAATAGACCTAGCTTTATATTTTATCAGTT
This sequence comes from Lucinisca nassula, assembly GCA_963580285.1. NCBI lineage: Eukaryota > Metazoa > Mollusca > Bivalvia > Lucinida > Lucinidae > Lucinisca > Lucinisca nassula. The sequence goes on along the minus strand of OY757025.1, from coordinate 68,624,154 downwards.
CTTCAACAATTCAAAAAGCAATTATATTTTCTGATTCACTTTCTGTGCTTAAGGTTTTAGACCATTCATCATCTAAAAATCCTCAAATTCAAAAATTGATCGAAAAACATCATGAAATTTCTAAAACACACCAAATCTTGTTTTGTTGGCTTCCGAGCCATATTGGCATTGTCGGCAATGAATATGCTGACAAGAAAGCAAAGGAATCGCTCAATCTTGATCCATCTGTTTTTAAAATTCCCTTTAATAATTTTAAACCATTTATCAACAGATACATCTTGTCGGAATGGCAAGGCGAATGGGACCGTGCAATAAATAACAAACTCCATGCCATTAAACCTGTCGTTAGTACAAAATGCTCTCCTCCACAGTTTTCCAGAAAAGAGGACGTAGTATTAACACGACTGCGCATCGGCCATACTAGAGTTACTCATTCTTATATTTTTAATGGTGATGATCAGCCTTCTTGTGTAGGTTGTGATCAGCCATTCACTGTGAAACATATCTTAATTGACTGTGTTGACTTTTCACCCTCACGTATTTTATGTTTCAAAGCTGACACTTTGCAACAGCTGTTTCGAGATGTACCTGTTGATAATATTATTTTATTCTTAAAAGAAGTTGGACTTTTTCATAAGATTTAACTATTTCAGATTTTTATACATCGTCATTCTGACTTTTTACTTTTAATATCATCATAATTGTTCATGCCGTTTAACCATTAACCGTTTGACGCTTATGACCCCCAAAGAGGGTTGACGCGTCGTTAAACACGAAATCATCATCATCATTCTTTGATGGTGCTCCTAGTAATATCCTTGGTGTTGTTTCTGTTGAGAATAAATCGTTTGGTGATATTGTTCATACACGTTTTAGTAATCCGGAATATAAACAATTAACACATGGTGATATATCAGAATTAAGTATAAGCGTTTGTGATGAGAATGGCCAGAAAATAAACAACAATGGTTTACCAATTAGTTGTGTGTTAGAAATTTTATGATTAAAAATGCGTATATTTGGTGTTAAGAATAATACGACTTTACGCATCTTCTTTCTTATGAATGTTTTCATTGCTCTTAAAGGAACTCATTTTTGATTTTTATTTGCCTTCACTGCAGCTGGTGTTGTGCCGTGTGTCGGCCGTAAAACGTCTCCCCGTACATCTACCATAGTGCAGTTTATATTTTACTTTTGGTCCTTTGAGATCAGCGTGAATATTCTGAGAAATCAGAAAAATATAGGTTTAGACTCATATTCTAGACATGTTTTTATTTATTTGGACCCCATTTTGATTTATATCAGTCTTTGAATCGACTACTTATTCGAAATTCGCAAAATTGCAGTATGTTTCCTCTGGCTTTCTTTGCCGGATCATTACAGGGTCACTGATGAGGCTTTATTAGCCGAAACTACGTAGTATGACCCATCTTCTTTCTTATGAATGTTTTCATTGCTCTTAAATGGTTGACGCGTCGTTAAACACGAAATCATCATCATCATCATCATTGCTCTTAAAGGAACTCATTTTTGATTTTTATTTACGTGTTGATAGCAGAATATCAAATTTAGATAATATATTACAAAACGTTAATACAAATGAATACGTTACAATATATGCTGAATCAAAAGGCTCTTTATCTAGAGATAAGATGTTTTCATTTGGAAATGGAGGTAGAGAGCGTACGGCCGGTTATGTTATGATGAAGGATGGTTATATTATAAGTATGGGCCTGTCGTGTGAAAAGTCAAAAGATGAAGTGCGGGTTACTGTGATGGTGGATGGGGAAGTTTTGAGTGGGTGTATAGTTTATTTGGAAGACACACAAAGTGTACATCGCGATTTTGATAAAATATTTTTAGTTAAGGCAGGAAGTGTTATTATTTTTTTTGAGTGTACTGAATAATTATACTGCGGTTAATACTGTTGCCTCATTATTAATTGAATTTAAAAAATTATATATAAACAAGAGGGCCATGATGGCCCTGGATCGCTCACCTGAACCATAGGGCCCCTGGGAGAGCCATTATTGGCCCAGGCTATAATATGAAATCGGGCCAAAGGGCTAGGAGGAGATGTTGTTTAAAGGTATTTCTATTTTTAGCTCTGGTGGCCATTCTGTTCAGCGAAGCGGAACCATTTTTAGCAATTTCGGTATAGGGTCATCCAAGAAACATTTCAGTGAAATTATTTTGAAATCGGGCCAAAGGGCTAGGAGGAGATGTCGTTTAAAGGTTTTTCTATTTTTAGCTCTGGCGGCCATTTTGTTCAGCGGAGCGGAACCATTTTTGCAATTTTGGTAAAGGGTCATCCAAGGAACATTTCAGTGAAATAATTTTGAAATCGGGCCAAAGGGCTAGGAGAGGTCGTTTAAAGGTTTTTCTATTTTTAGCTCTGGCGGCCATTTTTTTTCAGCGGAGCGGACCCATTTTAGCAATTTTGGTAGAGGGTCATCCAAGGAACATTTCTGTGAAATTATTTTGAAATCGGGCCAAAGGGCTAGGAGGAGATGTCGTTTAAAGGTTTTTTTCTATTTTTAGCTCTTGCGGCCATTTTGTTCAGTGGAGCGGAACCATTTTAGCAATTTCGGTAGAGGGTCATCCAAGAAACATTTCAGTAAAATTATTTTGAAATCGGGCCAAAGGGATAGGAGATGTCGTTTAAAGGTTTTTCTATTTTTAGCTCTGGTGGCCATTTTGTTCAGCGGAGCGGAACTATTTTAGCAATTTCAGTAGAGGGTCATCCAAGGAACATTTCAGTGAAATTATTTTGAAATCGGGCCAAAGGGCTAGGAGGAGATGTCGTTTAAAGGTTTTTCTATTTTTAGCTCTGGCGGCCATTTTTTCATCGGAGCGGAACCAATTTAGCAATTTTGGTAGAGGGTCATCCAAGTAACATTTCTGTGAAATTATTTCGAAATCGGACCAAAGGGCTAGGAGAAGATGTCGTTTAAAGGTTTTTCTATTTTTAGCTCTGGTGGCCATTTTGTTCTACGGAGCGGAACCATTTTAGCGGGCCAAAGGGCTAGGAGGAGATGTTGTTTAAAGGTATTTCTATTTTTAGCTCTGGTGGCCATTTTGTTCAGCGAAGCGGAACCATTTTTAGCAATTTCGGTATAGGGTCATCCAAGAAACATTTCAGTGAAATTATTTTGAAATCGGGCCAAAGGGCTAGGAGGAGATGTCGTTTAAAGGTTTTTCTATTTTTAGCTCTGGCGGCCATTTTGTTCAGCGGAGCGGAACCATTTTTGCAATTTTGGTAAAGGGTCATCCAAGGAACATTTCAGTGAAATAATTTTGAAATCGGGCCAAAGGGCTAGGAGAGGTCGTTTAAAGGTTTTTCTATTTTTAGCTCTGGTGGCCATTTTTTTTCAGCGGAGCGGACCCATTTTAGCAATTTTGGTAGAGGGTCATCCAAGGAACATTTCTGTGAAATTATTTTGAAATCGGGCCAAAGGGCTAGGAGGAGATGTCGTTTAAAGGTTTTTTCTATTTTTAGCTCTTGCGGCCATTTTGTTCAGTGGAGCGGAACCATTTTAGCAATTTCGGTAGAGGGTCATCCAAGAAACATTTCAGTAAAATTATTTTGAAATCGGGCCAAAGGGATAGATGTCGTTTAAATGTTTTTCTATTTTTAGCTCTGGCGGCCATTTTGTTCAGCGGAGCGGAACTATTTTAGCAATTTCAGTAGAGGGTCATCCAAGGAACATTTCAGTGAAATTATTTTGAAATCGGGCCAAAGGGCTAGGAGGAGATGTCGTTTAAAGGTTTTTCTATTTTTAGCTCTGGCGGCCATTTTTTTCATCGGAGCGGAACCAATTTAGCAATTTTGGTAGAGGGTCATCCAAGGAACATTTCTGTGAAATTATTTCGAAATCGGACCAAAGGGCTAGGAGAAGATGTCGTTTAAAGGTTTTTCTATTTTTAGCTCTGGTGGCCATTTTGTTCTACGGAGCGGAACCATTTTAGCGGGCCAAAGGGCTAGGAGGAGATGTTGTTTAAAGGTATTTCTATTTTTAGCTCTGGTGGCCATTTTGTTCAGCGAAGCGGAACCATTTTTAGCAATTTCGGTATAGGGTCATCCAAGAAACATTTCAGTGAAATTATTTTGAAATCGGGCCAAAGGGCTAGGAGGAGATGTCGTTTAAAGGTTTTTCTATTTTTAGCTCTGGCGGCCATTTTGTTCAGCGGAGCGGAACCATTTTTGCAATTTTGGTAAAGGGTCATCCAAGGAACATTTCAGTGAAATTATTTTGAAATCGGGCCAAAGGGCTAGGAGAGGTCGTTTAAAGGTTTTTCTATTTTTAGCTCTGGCGGCCATTTTTTTTCAGCGGAGCGGACCCATTTTAGCAATTTTGGTAGAGGGTCATCCAAGGAACATTTCTGTGAAATTATTTCGAAATCGGACCAAAGGGCTAGGAGAAGATGTCGTTTAAAGGTTTTTCTATTTTTAGCTCTGGTGGCCATTTTGTTCTGCGGAGCGGAACCATTTTAGCAATTTTGGTAGAGGGTCACCCAAGGAACATTTCTATGAAAGTATTTTGAAATCCATTCACTGGTTTAGGAGGAGATGTCAGATTTAAACTATTGCTGATAGTAAGTTGAATAGTATAAAAGATTTGATTTCTAAGGCTTTGACAGATGGGCAGATATCTGAAAATGAATTGAAGTTGATTTTAGATGAATTAGATAAATATAATAAACTGAAAGATTGCATACATTCAAAACAAACAGGATTCAGTGAAACGGAAAGAAAAAAACTTATTGAGGAAGGCAAGGCTCAAGCTTTAGCCGAGGTAAAAAAAAAAAAGGAAATGCTTGATTTTATTTAATAAAGTTATAATAATAAATGAGCCGCCTCCTCGTTATAAGAAATGCATAAACTAAGAATACTAATATGCAGATTTTACATTTTTACAATTTTCAGATTTTTTACGATTTTCAGATTTTTTCACTTTTTTACATTTTTACAATTTTTTCATTTTTCGATATTTCAGATATTCTTTTCAATACGTAACAATTTGTCATCTTTTTCTTCTTTTGATATTAAACAGTGTTTATGGAAAAAATCTTTTTCTCCTAGAATAATATCACTATTGTCTTCTTTAGTATTCCCCCAGGTATTAGACTTCCTGCCTTGCCGTGGCCCTGTGGGCTCAATTCCCACTGGGCACGTTGCTGCTGTGGTCAATGTGCCCACTGGGAAGAGCTAAAGGAAGTACCACCCGTTTGCCGTGGGTGGCGTCCTGTAAGCCGGAAGAAGGGATCCTGGAGGTTGAGGGATACCTGAGGTTGCGGTGCTTCAGATTCCCAACACGCCTCTTTGGCCTGGCTTTTCGGTGTAGACGGGAGGCTGTGCGGTCCGGCACAGTCAATCGGCTGGTCACGCCTTGCCCTAGAGATACCGCTTAACTTTCTCTTCCATTCTTTTTGTATCTTTCCTGATACCAACCATGTGCCCATTTACCTTACCCTTTTCTGTCTTTTTATCTCTAGAAGGCGGTGGCGCAACGGACCAATCGTGTAAGCATTTTGTTTATGCGAGTATATCTCACGTGTATCTCTAACACCTGCGAGTCGGATAGCCACTCCATTATGGTGTTCCCTTGTAGGGCTCCGCGGAGGGCGGAGAGCATTTGAGATGAATCTTAAAAACCTTCTTCATGGGTCCCCCTCTTTCTAGTAACCGCAACAAAACCAAACGTAAAAAAGATGAGTCATCAGAGTCTGACTCCGATGAACCCAGTCAGCAGTCTGTACCACCAAATGTTCCTCGCTTTTTGGTCATGACATCACTTGATGATACACGTACGGTGTCAAGTTTATCGCCTTTCGTCATCGAAAAAAGTATAGTGTCCATGGCCGGACAACCAAAAAGCATTAAGAAGCTTAGGTCAGGTGATCTACTTATCGAAGTCGAAAGAAAACAGCATGTAGAAGCTTTGCTTAAAACGAAAAAAATATTTGACCTGAAAGTAAAAGTTTCCCTCCACAATACACTGAATTCCAGTAAAGGTGTCATACGCAGCCCTGAATTACGTCCTTGCAGTGATGAAGAAATCATCGAAAACCTCCGAGACCAAGGCGTCATTGGTGTACGTAACATACAAGTTCGTAGAAATGGTGTATTAAAACCCACCAGTACTTACGTGTTGACTTTTAATACACCAGTTCTGCCCAAGAAAATCAAAGTAGCATATCTTTCCGTAAATGTAGAGGTATATATACCAAACCCTCTCAGATGTTACTCGTGTCAGGTTTTCGGTCACCACGAAAGCAGATGTGAGAAGAAAAAACTCTGTCCAAACTGTGGTGAAGAAAAACATGTTGATAATCATCAAAACTGCAAGAATGAAGCCAACTGCGTAAATTGTGGAGGTAAACATGCTGTTTTCTCTCGAGATTGTCCGGCATGGAAAAAAGAAAAAGAAATACTCACCGTCAAATACCAAAGGTCGATAACATTTCCAGAAGCGAGGAAGATTGTTGAAGAACGTTACAAAACACCAAGCACCAGTTACGCCAGCATAACAAAGGGTGCTGGTGTTAAAGTCGCAAATAGTGGAACGCAGACTGTTGAATCTTGTATTGCTGAACTGAAAAAATCTGGTATATGGAGTACTACTCCAGCACCACAAAGTTCAACCAATTTGTCAAATGGCGCAATCCAGGTTGCTTCGGATCGGTCGACAGCGACCGAACCAAAGCCAGCGCCGCATGTAAAAGAGAAATCCGACTCCGCACGGACCAATAAGGGATCGGAAGAACCGATCCAAAAAGATTACACAAAGATAGGGCTACCCTCTGACGAGGACGATGATGAACTAATGGATGATGATGACTCTCCAACCAATCCTCGCAAGGGTAGCAAAATTACAAGGATACCTTATATAAGGTAGGTTAATTTCGTCGATAACGACGCATTAGTTTCTAGTCGTATAAATATCTCTCCATAAAATGGATCTAAAACACAAAATAATGCAACGGAATTGTCGAGGTCTTAAGTCAAATTATAACGAACTCTTATTGCTTCTTACTTTATTAAACCCATCGGTTTTTTGTTTGCAGGAAACTTTTTTGAAAACTGATGACAACATCGATATTAGGGGTTTCAATTCATACAACTATATCTACTCTGATGGTAACAGACCATCTGGTGGTAGTTCAATTATTGTTAAATCTTGTTTACCACAAAGAGAGATCAAATTAAAAACAGAACTACAGGCCGTGGCAGTGTCGGTTTCTCTGGATAAAGAAACTACAATTTGCTCTCTATATATTCCACCCTCATTTACTTTAAAGCCCGAACATCTTGAGTCGTTGCTGGGTCAGCTTCCATCGCCGTATCTTTTAGTTGGTGACTTCAATGGTCACAACATTCTGTGGGGTTGTAAAGATAACAACAACAGAGGAGCACTTATTGAGGATTTTATTGCACAGAACGATCTTTGTTTGATGAATGATAAATCTTATACTTACCTTCACCCTGCGACAGGTCATTTGTCTTCTTTAGATCTCTCTTTGTGTCACCCATCTCTCTTCTTAGATTATGACTGGTCTGTCCACGATGATCAGTGCGGAAGTGATCACTTCCCTGTTATAATTGAGAGCGTAAACGAACCAGATGAGGACTGTAATCAGAAATGGAAAATAAATAAAGCCGACTGGGAACTATTCCATAATTTATGTGAAGAAGAGTTATCAGTTGATCATTTTAATGAATCATCCGACATTGTTTCTGATTTCACAGATACACTTATTAATATATCAGAACAATGCATTCCAAAGACCTCAACAAATACTAAGAAAAGCAAGCCTTGGTTTAATAATGATTGTAAAGAAGCTATTTAAAAGCGTAAACAGGCTCTAAATAAGTTCTGCAAAAGTCCCACTTCAGAAAAGTTAAACGACGTAAAAGTTTTTAGAGCTAAAGCTCGGCGAACAATCATAGCTTCCAAACGAAAGTCATGGAGAGAATATGTCTCCAAATTGAACTACAAAACCCCCATTAAAAAGGTTTGGGATATGGTACGAAAAATTTCAGGAAAAACAAAGTCTTCTGGTTTTACACATTTAAATACTGAATTTGACACAATAGCTTCAACAAAAAAAGATATTTCAGATACTCTTGGTCACACATTCTTGAGAAATTCATCATCGCGTAATTATTCTGACACTTTTAGAAATTTCAAAAAGGACCAAGAGAAAAGAAATCTTAACTTCAAATCCCTTAATCACAAAGAATACAACACACCTTTTAACTTATCCGAACTCGTTGAAGCCATTGAAAAATCACATGATACGGCAACCGGCCCCGATGAAATTCATTATCAGATGCTTAAGCATCTGCCAAAAAGGTCTCTTACAACACTTTTAGATATCTTTAATAATATTTGGGAAACGGGGGTCTGTCCTGAGAGTTGGCGTGTAGCTACAGTTGTACCAATTCCGAAACCAGGGAAAGATCATGCAGAACCTACAAATTATCGTCCGATAGCTTTGACAAGTTGTTTGTGTAAAACATTGGAGAGAATGATAAACAAGAGATTAGTCTGGTACTTAGAGTCCAACAACCTCATTTCAGAATATCAATCGGGTTTTCGTTCGGAACGTAGTACCAATGACAATTTAATAAGACTAGAAACATTTATACGAGATGCTTTTATTAACAAAGAACACGTAGTGGCTGTCTTTTTCGACTTGGAGAAAGCATATGATACAACATGGCGTTATGGAATATTGAAAGATCTACATAACATTGGCTTAAGAGGAAAACTTCCCAGTTTTATTGAAAGCTTTTTAGGGGAGCGCATGTTTCAGGTGCGTGTGGGGTCTACCCTGTCAGATTTCTATGATCAAGAACAGGGTGTCCCACAGGGTAGTATTCTTTCAACTACGCTATTTAACATCAAAATAAACAATATTGTACAATGTTTGGACGACAAAACTGATTGTTCATTGTATGTTGATGATTTTTGTATATGTTACCGTTCAAAAAATATGAAAACAATTGAACGAAAGTTACAACAAAATTTAAAAAGAATAGAAGAATGGACTGATAAAAATGGTTTAAGGTTCTCCAAGTCGAAAACGCAGTGTGTTCATTTTTGTAAACTACGGAAGAAACACGAACATCCTTCCCTGTTTTTATACGGATCACAAATTCCTGTTGTTGAAGAAGCCAAATTTCTTGGGGTCATATTTGATCAAAAGTTATCTTTTATTCCACATATTAAATATCTTAAAGCGAAATGCTTAAAAGCTTTGAATCTTTTGAAAGTTTTAGCCCCTACAAGTTGGGGAGCAGATCGGTATACTTTATTACATCTTTACCGGTCTTTAATAAGATCTAAATTAGATTATGGGTCTGTTGTTTATGGTTCTGCCAGAAAGTCCTATTTAAAATCCTTGGATACTATCCATCTCCAAGGCCTTCATCTGGCCATGGGAGCCTTCCGTACTTCTCCCGTATTAAGCCTTTTGTGTAGAAGCAGGTGAACCATCTTTAACCTCGCGCAGAGAGAAACTTTCTCTTCAGTATGCTATCAGACTTGCTGCAAATCCATCTAACCCGGCATCCAAAATTTCATTTCCACCTAAATTTGTAGATAAGTATGAAACAAAACCCACAGCAATCAAACCGTTTGGATTACGTATTTTACCACTGCTGGAAAATTCAGGTATCGACCTTAAAAATATTCAAAAACATGAAACCGCCGAAGTTCCATCTTGGTGTATTAAACAACCTTCTATTCTGTTCGACTTACATGATGGCAAAAAATCCGAATCAAATCCAATACTTCTCAAACAAAACTTTCAGGTACTGCAGTCACGTTACAATGATTACCAGCAAGTCTTTACTGATGGTTCCAAAGAAGGAGATAAAGTTGGCTGTGCGTATGTTTCTAAAGATACGCACAAAACCATGCGCCTTCCAGATGGTTCATCTATTTTTACAGCTGAAGCCAAAGCAATAGACCTAGCTTTAGATTTTATCAGTTCTTCAACAATTCAAAAAGCAATTATATTTTCTGATTCACTTTCTGTGCTTAAGGTTTTAGACCATTCATCATCTAAAAATCCTCAAATTCAAAAATTGATCGAAAAACATCATGAAATTTCTAAAACACACCAAATCTTGTTTTGTTGGCTTCCGAGCCATATTGGCATTGTCGGCAATGAATATGCTGACAAGAAAGCAAAGGAATCGCTCAATCTTGATCCATCTGTTTTTAAAATTCCTTTTAATAATTTTAAACCATTTATCAACCGATACATCTTGTCGGAATGGCAAGGCGAATGGGACCGTGCAATAAATAACAAACTTCATGCCATTAAACCTGTCGTTAGTACAAAATGCTCTCCTCCGCAGTTTTCCAGAAAAGAGGACGTAGTATTAACACGACTGCGCATCGGCCATACTAGAGTTACTCATTCTTATATTTTTAATGGTGATGATCAGCCTTCTTGTGTAGGTTGTGATCAGCCATTCACTGTGAAACATATCTTAATTGACTGTGTTGACTTTTCACCCTCACGTATTTTATATTTCAAAGCTGACACTTTGCAACAACTGTTTCGAGATGTACCTGATGATAATATTATTTTATTCTTAAAAGAAATTGGACTTTTTCATGAGATTTAACTGTTTCAGATTTTTATACATTATCATTCTGACTTTTTACTTTTAATATCATCATAATTATTCATGCCGTTTGGCCATTAACCGTTTGACGCTTATGACCCACAAAGAGGGTTGACGCGTCGTTAAACACGAAATCATCATCATCATCTTTAGTATTCTTTTCGCAAATATAACATTTTTTATTAATTAAATAAAGTATTTCTTTGAGCGCATTTTTTGTTTTATAAAAATAGTTACCATTTTTTTCGTTGCCAAAACTACACCAATGAAATCTAAAGTTTTTACATTCACTTCTAACAAATAATACATCTCCTCCTCCTGGGAAGATATGATATTCCACACAATTTATTTTTAATATTTTTACAAAAGAATCTTCGAGGATTTTTTCAAAATCTACTTGTAAATCATATTGGTCCCAAGTGAACCAACAAAATCCGCTACCGCGATGTTCAATAATAGTCAATCCACTATTTTCTAAAAAGTATACTTTCAGTTTATTTAATTTTTGTCTTAATCTTCTATTTTGGTATTCTACTCTTCCTTTATGTTTCAAATATATTTTTTCATCATCATCCTTTTTTTTTTATTTTTCATTTTTTTTAATTTTAAAATTTTAATTTTTTAGGGGTGGTCTGGAGAAGCTAAAAAAATTTTTTTGGGGTGGTCTGAAGAAGCAAAAAAAAAAAAAATTATGGGTGGACTGAAGAAGTTAAAAAAAAAATTAATGGTACGAAAAATTTCAGGAAAAACAAAGTCCTCTTGTTTTACACATTTAAATACTGAATTTGACACAATAGCGTCAACTAAAAAAGATATTTCAGATACTCTTGGTAGCACATTCTTGAGAAATTCATCATCGCGAAATTATTCTGACACATTTAGAAATTACAAAAAGAACCAAGAGAAAAGGAATCTAAACTTTAAATCCCTTAATTACGAAGAATACAACACACCTTTTAACTTATCAGAACTCGTTGAAGCCATTGAAAAATCACCCGATGAAATTCATTATCAGATGCTTAAGCATCTGCCAAAAAGTTCTCTTTCAACACTTCTAGATATCTTTAATAATATTTGGGAAACGGGGGTCTGTCCTGAGAGGTGGCGTGTAGCTACAGTTGTACCAATTCCGAAACAAGGGAAAGATCATGCAGAACCTACAAATTATCGTCCGATAGCTTTGACAAAGTAGAAGTAAAACAAGGCAACGCAAGCGTAGCATCCCCTCGCAACTGCATACCATTCATTACCATGAAAATCCAATCTGAATATGTTAGACCATTGTGACCTTGACCTTTGACCCCTGACCTTGAAATTCAATAGGGTTCATCCTCTGTACATGGTGAACATTTGTGGAAGGTTTGATGCTTCTACGATGAATACTGTGTCGTCTATCCTGCTCACAAGGTTTTCAAGGTCAAGTCCATTGTGACCTTGACCTTTGACCCCTGACCTTAAAATTCAATAGGGTTCATCCTCTGTACATGGTGAACATTTGTGGAAGGTTTGATGCTTCTACGATGAATACTGTGTCGTCTTCTATCCTGCTCACAAGGTTTTCAAGGTCAAGTCCATTGTGACCTTGACCTTTGACCCCTGACCTTGAAATTCAATAGGGTTCATCCTCTGTACATGGTGAACATTTGTGGAAGGTTTGATGCTTCTACGATGAATACTGTGTCGTCTATCCTGCTCACAAGGTTTTCAAGGTCAAGTACATTGTGACCTTGACCTTTGACCCCTGACCTTGAAATTCAATAGGGTTCATCCTCTGTACATGGTGAACATTTGTGGAAGGTTTGATGCTTCTACGATGAATACTGTGTCGTCTATCCTGCTCACAAGGTTTTCAAGGTCAAGTCCATTGTAACCTTGACCTTTGACCCCTGACCTTGAAATTCAATAGGGTTCATCCTCTGTACATGGTGAACATTTGTGGAAGGTTTGATGCTTCTACGATGAATACTGTGTCTTCTATCCTGCTCACAAGGTTTTCAAGGTCAAGTCCATTGTGACCTTGACCTTTGACCCCTGACTTTGAAATTCAATAGGGTTCATCCTCTGTACATGGTGAACATTTGTGGAAGGTTTGATGCTTCTACGATGAATACTGTGTCTTCTATCCTGCTCACAAGGTTTTCAAGGTCAAGTCCATTGTGACCTTGACCTTTGACCCCTGACCTTGAAATTCAATAGGGTTCATCCTCTGTACATGGTGAACATTTGTGGAAGGTTTGATGCTTCTACGATGAATACTGTGTCTTCTATCCTGCTCACAAGGTTCCGGACAGACACACACACAGAAACACAGACACACAGACACACTGACACACAGACACACAGACACACACACACACGGATGCACGGCACCGATGCTATATCCCCATTCGCAACGTTGTTGCGAGGGGATAACAAAGATCAGGAATTGATACAATTAACTTACTCCATCCATAAAAGACACCAAAGGGAAAGAAATACAAACATTAAGCGACCAGACCATAATGGAAACCTAAACAAAGGAAGGCCATATGGGCAGTTACTTTCCCACAAAATGGCCATATGGCCATCCAAAATTAAAAGTGATACACAAAGTAAGTAACAAACAACAACATAAATAAATCGCCACAGAAGAGCCGCCTTGGAACGGTCAGTGGAAGATTTCCACTGGGGGGATTAAATCGATTTTACGTGGCCACAATCCACGCCCTTACTTCCGTCGCGATTTAAGTCTAATAGCATACTGAAAAGAAAGTTTCTCTCTGCGCGAAGTTAAAGATGGTTCACCTGCTTCCACATAAAGGCTTAATACTGGAGAAAAACGGAAGGCCCCTTTAGCCAGACGAAGGCCTTGGTGATGGATGATGATGATGATTTCGTGTTTAACGACGCGTCAACCCTCTTTGTGGGTCATAAGCGTGAAACGGTTAATGGTAAACGGCATTGAGAATTATGAGGATATTAAAAGTAAAAAAGTTAGTTGGATATGTATAAAAATCTTTAACAGTTAAATCTTATGAAAAAGTCCAATTTCTTTTAAGAATAAAATAATATTTTCAAAAGGTACATCTTGAAACAATTGTTGCAAAGTGTCAGCTTTGAAGTATAAGTTACGGGACTGTGAAAAGTCTACACATTCAATTAAAATATGTTTCACAGTGAATGGCTGATCACAGCCTACGCAGGAAGGCTGTTCATCACCATTTAAAATATAAGAATGAGTAACTCTAGTATGGCCAATGCGCAGTCGTGTTAATACTACATCCTCTTTCCTGGAAAACTGTGGAGGAGAGCACCTTGTTCCAACGACAGGTTTAATGGCATGGAGTTTGTTATTTATTGCACGGTCCCATTTGGTGTGTTTTAGAAATTTCATGATGTTTTTCGATCAATTTTTGAATTTGAGGATTTTTAGATGATGAATGGTCTAAAGCCTTAAGCACAGAAAGTGAATCCGAAAATATAATTGCTTTTTGAATTGTTGAAGAACTGATAAAATCTAAAGCTAGGTCTATTGCTTTGGCTTCAGCTGTAAAAATAGATGAACCATCTGGAAGGCGCATGGTTTTGTTGTTTATGTAAAACATTGGAGAGAATGATAAACAAATGATAAGCAAGAGGTTAGTCTGGTACTTAGAGTCCAACAACCTCATTTCAGAATACCAATCAATCGTAAAAAAGACGAGGATTCATCCGAAACGGATGAACCCAGTCAACAGTCAAGTCAGCAGTCAAGTCAGCAGTCAAGTCAGCAGTCTAGTCAGCAGTCTGAAACTCAAAAGCCAAACAATTTTCCACGCTTCTTGGTGATAACATCACGTACGGTGTCAGATTTATCACCTTTTGTGATGGAAAAAAAGTATAGTGTTCATTGCCGGACATCCAAAAAGTATCAAAAGACTGAAATCAGGTGATCTCCTCTTGGAAATCGAGAGAGAACAGCAGGTCAAAAACCTGCTTGGCACCACAAAGCTCATCGATCTCAACGTCAAAGTATCGTTGCACAAAAGCCTAAATTCATGTAAAGGTGTCATCCGCAGCCCAGAGCTACGCCCGTGCAACGATACCGAGATTGTTGAGAATTTGAGAGATAAAGGCGTCATTGGTGTACGTAACATCCAAGTTCGTAAAGGTGGTGTATTAAAGCCAACAATTACCTACATGTTGACATTTAATACACCAGTTCTGCCCAAGAAAATAAAAGTTGCATATCTATCTGTTAACGTAGAGGTGTATATACCAAACCCTCTCAGATGTTATCTTTGTCAGGTTTTTGGTCACCACGAAAGCAGATGTCAGAAGAAACAACTCTGCCTAAACTGTGGTGAGGAAAAACATGTCGATAACCATCAAAACTGCAAGAATGAGACCAAATGCGTCAATTGGGGTGACAAGCATGCTGTTTTCTCTCGAGATTGTCCGGCATGGAAAAAAGAAAAAGAAATACTCACTGTCAAATACCAAAGATTCCCAGAAGCGCGGAAAATTGTTGATGAGCGATACACAACACCTACCACAAGTTACGCCAGCATCACAAAGGGTGCAGGTGTAAAAGTTCTAGCTCCGCAACACAGACTGCTGAATCATACATAGCTGAACTGAAAAAATCTGGTGCATGGAGTAAATCCACTCCAGTACCAAAAAGTTCAACCAGTTTATCAAATGGCGCTATCCAGGTTGCTTCGGATCGGTCGCCAGCGACCGTACCGAAGCCAGCGCCGCATGTAAAAGAGAAACTCGACTCAGGTCGAACTAATAAGGGATCAGAAGATCCGAAGAAACAACACTTGTCTCAAAAACAAACAGACAGACAACGTAAAATGGAAAGCGACAATATAAAATTCCAGAACAGATTCGGATCTATGAGTGACAGTGATATGGAGTTCAATGAAACTCCATCATCACCAAGCGGCAATAACAGATCGAGGCCAGCAACACCACGAGCTGGTGGTAGCAGATCTATATCACCAATTGCAGCTCCAATATAGTTTCAAGTCTTAATCTCTTCATAAAATGGATTTAAAACACAAATAATACAATGGAATTGTCGAGGTCTTAAATCAAATTATAATGAACTCTTATTACTTATTTCGTTATTAAATCCATCGGTTTTTTGTTTGCAAGAAACTTTTTTAAAAACTGATGACAACATTGATGTCAGGGGTTTCAATACATACACCTATATCTATTCTGATGGTAACAAACCATCTAGTAGCAGTTCAATTTTTGTGAAATCATGTTTACCACAAAGAGAGATCAAATTAAAAACAGACCTGCAAGCTGTAGCAGTATCGGTTTCTTTGGATAAAGAAACTAAAATTTGCTCTCTATATATACCGCCCTCATTTTCTTTAAAGCCGGAACACCTTGACTCATTGCTGAGTCAACTTCCATCCCCATATCTTTTAGTTGGCGACTTCAATGGTCACAATATTCTATGGGGCTGTAAAGATATCAATAACAGTGATCACTTCCCTGTTATAATTGAGAGCGTAAACGAACCAGATGAGGACTGTAACCAGAAATGGAAAATGAATAAAGCCGACTGGGAATTATTCCATAATTCATGTGAAGAAGAGTTATCAGTTGATCACTTAAATGAATCATCCGACATTGTTTCTGATTTCACAGATACACTTATTAATATATCAGAACAATGCATTCTAAAGACCTCCACAAATACTAAGAAAAGCAAGCCTGAGTTTAATAATGACTGTAAAGAAGCTATTCAAAAGCGCAAACAGGCTCTAAATAAGTTCTGCAAAAGTCCCACTTCAGAAAAGCTAAACGAAGTAAACGTTTTTATAGCTAAAGCTCGGCGAACAATCCGAGCTTCAAAACGAAAGTCATGGAGGGAATATGTTTCAAAATTGAACTACAAATAAAAATAAAAAATGAGTTCCTTCAAGAGCAATGATAACATTCATAAGAAAGAAGATGGGTCATACTAAGTAGTGTCGGCTAATAAAGCCTCATCCAATAAAAAGGTTTGGGATATGGTACGAATAATTTCAGGAAAAACAAAGCACGCTAGTTTAACACATTTAAATACCGCATTTGACACAATGGCTTCAACAAAAAAAGATATTTCAGATAATTTTGGGAGCACATTCTTGAGAAAGTCATCATCGCGTAATTATTCTGACTCTTTTAGAAATTTCAAAAAGGACCTAGAGAAAAGAAATCTAAACTTTAAATCCCTTAATCACGAAGAATACAACAAACCTTTTAACTTATCCGAACTAGTTGAAGCCGTTGAAAAATCACATGATACGGCAACCGGCCCCGATGAAATTCATTATCAGATGCTTAAGCATCTGCCAAAAAGTTCTCTTTCAGCACTTCTACTAGATATCTTTTATGATATTTGGGAAACGGGGGTCTGTCCTGAGAGCTGACGTGTAGCTACAGTTGTACCAATTCCGAAACCAGGAAAAGATCATGCAGAACCTACAAATTATCGTCCGATAGCTTTGACAAGTTATTTGTGTAAAACATTGGAGTGAATGATAAACAAGAGATTAGTCTGGTGCTCAGAGTCCAACAACCTCATTTCAGAATATCAATCGGGTTTTCGTTCGGAACGTAGTACCAACGACAATTTAATAAGACTAGAAACATTTATACGAAATGCTTTTATTAACAAAGAACACGTAGTAGCTGTCTTTTTCGACTAGGAGAAAGCATACGATACAACATGGCGTTATGGAATATTGAAAGATCTTCATAACATTGGTCCCCAGGTATGAGACTTCCTGCCTTGCCGTGGCCCTGGGGGGGGGGGGGCTCAATTCCCACTGGGCACATTGCCGCTGTGGTCTCTGTGCCCACTGGGAAGAGCTAAAGGAAGTACCACCCGTTTGCCGTGGGTGGCGTCCTGTAAGCCGGAAGAAGGGATCCTGGAAGTTTAGGGTTACCTGAGGTGGCGGTGCTTCAGGTGCCCAACACGCCTCTTTGGCCTGGCTTTTCGGTGTAGACGGGTGGCCGTGCCGAGCCCTAGAGATACCGCTTTGCTTTCTCTTCAACTCTTTTTGTATCTTTCCTGATACCAACCATGTGCCCATTTACCTTACCCTTTTCTGTCTTTTTATCTCTAGAAGGCGGTGGTTAAACGGATCAATCGTGTAGGCATTTTGTTTATACGAGTATATCTCACGTGTATCTCTAACGCCTGTGAGTTGGACAACCACACCATTATGGTGTTCCCTTGTAAGGCTCCGTGGAGGGCGGAGAGCACTTGGGACGAAACTAGGATTTTTTTTCTTATGGCTCCTGGAAAAAACATAACCGCAAATCACCTAACCACAACGCACCTAAACGTAAAAAACAAGAGGATTCATCCGAATCGGATGAACACAGTCAACAATCTAGTCAACAATCTAGTCAACAATCTAGTCAGCAGTCTGCTGAACCAAATTTTGACTATTATCCGCGTTTCTTGGTCGTTACGTCGCTTGACGATACACGAACTGTATCTAGCCTTTCCCCCTTCGTCATCGATAAGAGTATTCTCTCCATTGCCGGACAACCTAAGAGTATAAAACAACTCAAATCGGGTGATCTTCTCTTGGAAGTCCAGAGAAAACAGCAAGTGGTAAGCGTGCTTAACACCAACAAACTCTTTGATCTTAAAGTTAAAATCTCGTTACACAACACGCTCAATTCATCTAAGGGAGTGATTCGCAGCCCAGAACTGCGTCCTTGTTCAGATGAAGAGATAGTCGATAACTTGAAAGATCAAGGAGTTGTTGGTATTCGTAACATTAAAGTCTGTAGAAGTGGTGTACTCAAACCAACAGCAACTTATGTGTTGACTTTAAATACACCAATTCTACCCAAGAAAATCAAAGTAGCATATCTTTCCATTAACGTAGAGGTATACATCTCAAACCCTCTTAGATGTTACTCTTGTCAGGCTTTTGGCCATCACGAAAGCAGATGTCAGAGAAAAAAAACTCTGTCCTAATTGTGGTGAAGAAAAGCATGTTGATAATCACCTCAACTGCAAAAATGAACCCAAATGCGTAAATTGTAATGGCAAACATGCTGTTTTCTCCCGAGACTGTTTGGCGTGGAAAAAAGAAAAAGAAATACTCACCGTCAAATACCAGAGGGGGATAACATTCCCAGAAGCGCGGAAAATTGTCGACGAGCGATACATAACACCAACCATCAGTTTCGCAAGCATCACAAAGGGTGCTGGTGTAAAATGTACCAGCTCCGCAACACAGACTGCTGAATCATACATAGCTGAACTGAAAAAATCTGGTGCATGGAGTAAACCCACTCGACAGCGACCGTACCGAAGCCAGCGCCGAATGTAAAAGAGAAACTCGACTCAGGTCGAACTAATAAGGGATCGGAAGATCCGATCAAATAACATCAATTGTCTCAAAGACAAACAGACAGACAACGTAAAATGGAAAGAGACAATATTAAATTTCAGAACAGATTCAGATCTTTGAGTGACAGTGATATGGAGTTGACTGAAACTCCATCATCACCAAGTGGCAATAGCAGATCGAGGTCAGCAACACCACGAGCTGGTGGTTGCAGATCTATATCACCAATTGCAGCTCCAATATATACTCAGTCAAAAAAGTTCCTATACCTAAAATTGCTTCTGTTACTATAGCTACTACAGATAAAAACTACACAAAGTTTGTTATGTTTTGATAATAAGACTCAATTTCCCGTACAAAAGCACCATTCGTTTTTGTTTTCGTAAACACATCATCGTAGACTATTGCTTTAAACACCCAAGGGGTCACTGTGTCATTTTCGCAGAGAAAATCATTAAAACAAGCTATGATTTAACATAAAAAAAATTTTCCCTGTACCCTACATTTCTAAAATTTGATACATGTGGCATTTCTTTAGATACCATTTGCGTCTATTCATCAAAGATTTGGAACTTTAGTTGCATCAGCTACGAGAAACAGGCTATCACATATTGACCTCCAATTCTTAGATGTTGTGTGCAAATGCTGCTTTCAATGGGAACTCCATAGAAAGTCGCAATCGATAGTGCTACATGCTACATGAATTTTCTGTATTTTTTACAATCGTGATTAAAAGCAATGGTGGACACAAAGCGTTTTTTTGAAAAATGGCGAAAATTGATTGACAGGAATAAAAATTACAGCAGTTCGAAAATTGCTATATTTTTAATTGCAAGGGAGATAATTTGAGAATTTCAGAAATTAAAACCTCGCTTATAATGCGAGATCATGAGATATTGTAAAAGTAAAGTGTTATCCGATGTTCAGAGAATATTGTCTTCCATCTTAGACAAAAAAAGAACTTTCTGCGCATGCGCAATGTCCATTTTCTACCAAAATCTTTCTAGGCACATATTGGAAGACAACTCTGGAGCAGAACGGTATGGACAAATGCAAGTTTGAGCATTCTCTAGTTAAACGTCCGGTTTTAATGTCTACAGCCAATTTTAGCTCAATAGCTGCAGGATATCTAGTGTGTTTCACCCGAAAGTTGTTATAGTTACTTTTTTGACTAAGTATAGTTTCTAGTCTTAATGTCTGCATAAAATGGATTTAAAACACAAAATAATACAATGGAATTGTCGAGGTCTTAAATCAAATTATAATGAACTCTTATTTCGTTATTAAACCCATCGGTTTTTTGTTTGCAAGAAACTTTTTTAAAAACTGATGACAACATTAATGTCAGGGATTTCAATACATACAACCATATCTATTCTGATGGAAACAAACCATCTGGTGGCAGTTCAATTTTTGTGAAATCATGTTTACCACAAAGAGAGATCAAATTAAAAACAGACCTACAAGCTGTAGCAGTATCGGTTTCTCTGGATAAAGAAACTACAATTTGCTCTCTATATATCCCACCCTCATTTTCTTTAAAGCCCGAACATCTTGACCCATTGCTGAGTCAACTTCCATCGCCATATCTTTTAGTTGGCAACTTCAATGGTCACTATATTCTATGGGGCTGTAAAGATATCAATAACAGAGGAACATTTGTCGAAGATTTTATTGCAAAGAGCGATCTTTACTTGATGAATGATAAATCTTATACTTACCTTCACCCTGCGACAGGCCATTTGTCTTCTTATGATCTCTCTTTGTGTCACCCATCTCTCTTCTTGGACTATGACTGGTCTGTTCATGATGATCACTGCGGAAGTGATCACCTCCCTGTTATAATTGAGAGCGTAATTGAACCAGATGAGGACTGTAACCAGAAATGGAAAATGAATAAAGCCGACTGGGAATTATTCCATAATTTATGTGAAGAAGAGTTATCAGTTGATCAATTTAATGAATCATCCGACATTGTTTCTGATTTCACAGATACACTTATTAACATATCAGAACAATGCATTCCAAAGACCTCCACAAATACTAAGAAAAGCAAGCCTTGGTTTAATAATGACTGTAAAGAAGCTATTAAAACGCGTAAACAGGCTCTAAATAAGTGCTGCAAAAATCCCACTTCAGAAACGCTAAACGACGTAAAAGTTTTTAGAGCTAAAGCTCGGCGAACGACCCGAGCTTCCAAACGAAAGTCATGGAGAGAATATGTCTCCAAATTGAACTACAAAACCCCCATTAAAAAGGTTTGGGATATGGTACGAAAAATTTCAGGAAAAACAAAGTCTTCTAGTTTTACACATTTAAATACTAAATTTGACACAATAGCTTCAACAAAAAAAGATATTTCAGATACTCTTGGGAGCACATTCTTGAGAAATTCATCACCGAGTAATTATTCTGACACTTTTAGAAATTTCAAAAAGGACCAAGAGTAAAGAAATTTAAACTTCAAATCCCTTAATCACGAAGAATACAACACACCTTTTAACTTATCCGAACTCGTTGAAGCCATTGAAAAATCACATGATACGGCAACCGGCCCCGATGAAATTCATTATCATATGCTTAAGCATCTGCCAAAAAGTTTACAACACAGTTTTACAACACTTTTAGATATCTTTAATAATATTTGGGAAAAGCTGGCGTGTAGCTACAGTTTTACCAATTCCGAAACCAGGGAAAGATCATGCAGAACCTACAAATTATCGTCCGATAGCTTTGACAAGTTGTTTGTGTAAAACATTGGAGAGAATGATAAACAAGAGATTAGTCTGGTACTTAGAGTCCAACAACCTCATTTCAGAATATCAATCGGGTTTTCGTTCGGAACGTAGTACCAATGACAATTTAATAAGACTAGAAACATTTATACGAGATGCTTTTATTAACAAAGAACACGTAGTAGCTGTCTTTTTCGACTTGGAGAAAGCATATGATACAACATGGCGTTATGGAATATTGAAAGATCTACATAACATTGGCTTAAGAGGAAAACTTCCCAGTTTTATTGAAAGCTTTTTAGGGGAGCGCATGTTTCAGGTGCGTGTGGGGTCTACCCTGTCAGATTTCTATGATCAAGAACAGGGTGTCCCACAGGGAAGTATTCTTTCAACTACGCTATTTAACATCAAAATAAACAATATTGTACAATGTTCGGACGACAAAAATGATTGTTCCTTGTATGTTGACGATTTCTGTATATGTTACCGTTCAAAAAATATGAAATCAATTGAACGAAAGTTACAACAAAATTTAAAAAGGATAGAGGAATGGAGTGATAAAAATGGTTTCAAGTTCTCCAAGTCGAAAACGCAGTGTGTTCATTTTTGTAAGCTACGGAAGAAACACGAACATCCTTCCTTGTTTTTATACGGATCACAAATTCCTGTTGTTGAAGAAGCCAAATTTCTTTGGGTCATATTTGATCAAAAGTTATCTTTTATTCCCCATATTAAATATCTTAAAGCGAAATGCTTAAAAGCTTTGAATCTTTTGAAAGTTTTAGCTCATGCAAGTTGGGGAGCAGGTCGGTATACTTTATTACATCTTTACCGGTCTTTAATAAGATCTAAATTAGATTATGTGTCTGTTGTTTATGGTTCTGCCAGAAAGTCCTATTTAAAATCATTGGATACTATCCATCACCAAGGCCTTCGTCTGGCTATGGGAGCCTTTCGTACTTCTCCCGTATTAAGCCTTTATGTAGAAGCAGGTGAACCATCATTAACTTCGCGCAGAGAGAAACTTTCTATTCAGTATGCTATTAGACTTGCTGCTAATCCATCTAATCCGGCATCCAAAATTTCATTTCCACCTCAATTTATGGATAAGTATGAAAATAAACCCACAGCAATCAAACCTTTTGGATTACGTATTTTATCACTGCTAGAAAATTCAGGTATCGACCTTAAAAATATTCAAAAACATGAAACGGCGGAAGTTCCATCTTGGTGTATAAAAAAAACCTTCTATTCTGTTTGACTTACATGATGGTAAAAAATCCGAATCAAATCCAATGCTACTCAAACAAAACTTTCAGGTACTGCAGTCACGTTATGATGATTACCAGCAAGCCTATACTGATGGTTCCAAAGAAGGAGAAAAAGTTGGTTGTGCGTATGTTTCTCAAGATACGCATCAAACATTGCGCCTTCCAGATGGTTCATCTATTTTTACAGCTGAAGCCAAAGCAATAGACCTAGCCTTAGATTTTATCCGTTCTTCGTCATTTCAAAAATCAATTTTCTTACATGCTATTCAATGAATGATAGAGATTTATCAGTGAAATATAAATCGATATTTTCACTGTTTCAAACAGTGAAAATACGATTTTTTATTTTTCACTGTTTGGGACTACTTTTTTCTTCAAATCTAACTCTAATGTCAATTTTATCTTTGTCAGATAACTGAACAATACTGAAATGTGTTCTAATTGACGCAAAGCCCGTTCATGTGTGACGGGGGCGACGTTAGACTTGCCAGCAACTTCTTTGGAAAACTTCTCTCTCAATTATTTCATTAATCATTCATAATAATACCATCCCAGGCCATTTTTCAGGTGCAAACTTTCAGTTTACACTCAAAAGTATACCCACTTAACACGATGGACACCACTAAATTGACGCAAACGAACATGAACAAAGATAATTTTCTCCGAATGTGAGCGACACCATTAAAGACGCTAAATATTGCCTTTTGAAGCATGTAAGAAACAGAAAATTTCATTTTTTCAGTGCAAGATCAAATTTTATTTCACTAATGAACACCAAAACTGCTATTTTCACTCGTGGCTACGCCACTCGTGAAAATAACAGTTTTTGGTGTTCATTCGATGAAATAAAATTCGATCTTACACTGAAAAAAATCAAATATCCTCTATATATTTTCTGATTCACTCTCTGTGCGAACAGCCTTCTTGTGTAGGCTGTGATCAGCCATTCACTTTGAAACATATTTTAATTGAATGTGTAGACTTTTCACAGTCCCGTAACTTATACTTCAAAGCTGACACTTTGCAGCAGTTGTTTCAAGATGTACCTTTTGAAAATATTATTTTATTCTTAAAAGAAATTGGACTTTTTCATAAGATTTAACTGTTTAAGATTTTTATACATATCAAACTACCTTTTTTACTTTTAATATCCTCATAATTCTCATTGCAATTAACCATCAACCGTTTGACGCTTATGACCCACAAAGAGGTTTGACGCGTCGTTAAACACGAAATCATCATCATCATCATCATCATCATCATCATCATAACATTGGCTTAAGAGGAAAACTTCCCAGTTTTATTGAAAGCTTTTTAGGGGAGCGCATGTTTCAGGTGGGTGTGGGGTCTACCGTGTCAGATTTCTATTATCAAGAACAGGGTGTCCCACAGGGTAGTATTCTTTCAACTACGCTATTTAACATCAAAATAAATAATAACGTACACTGTTTGGACGCCAAAACTTATTGTTCCTTGTATGTTGACGATTAATGTATATGTTACCGTTCAAAAAATATGAAAACAATTGAACGAAAATTACAACAAAATCTAAAAAGAATGGAAGAATGGACTGGTTTCAAGTTCTCCAAGTCGAAAACGCAGTGTGTTCATTTTTGTAAGCTACGGAAGAACCACGAACATCCTTCCTTGTTTTTATATGGATCACAAATTCCTGTTGTTGAAAAAGCCAAATTTCTTTGGGTCATATTTGATCAAAAGTTATCTTTTATTCCCCATATTAAATATCTTAAAGCGAAATGCTTAAAAGCTTTGAATCTTTTGAAAGTTTTAGTTCATACAAGTTGGGGAGCAGATCGGTATACTTTATTACATCTTTACCGGTCTTTAATAAGATCTAAATTAGATTATGTGTCTGTTGTTTATGGTTCTGCCAGAAAGTCCTATTTAAAATCCTTGGATACTATCCATCACCAAGGCCTTCGTCTGGCCATGGGAGCCTTCCGTACTTCTCCCGTATTAAGCCTTTATGTAGAAGCAGGTGAACCATCTTTAACCTCGCGCAGAGAGAAACTTTCTCTTCAGTACGCAATCAGACTTGCTGCTAATCCATCTAACCCGGCATTCCAAATTTCATTTCCAAATGAATATGTAAATAAGTATGAAACTAAACCCACAGCAATCAAACCTTTTGGATTACGAATTTTACCACTGCTAGAAAATTCAGGTATCGACCTTAAAAATATTCAAAAACATGAAACGGCCGAAATTCCATCTTGGTGTATTAAAAAACCTTCTATTCTGTTTGACTTACATGATGGTAAAAAATCCGAATCAAATCCAATGCTACTCAAACAAAACTTTCAGGTACTGCAGTCACGTTATGATAGTTACCAGCAAGTCTATACTGATGGTTCCAAAGAAGGAGAAAAAGTTGGTTGTGCGTATGTTTCTCAAGATACGCACCAAACCTTGCGCCTTCCAGATGGTTCATCTATTTTTACAGCTGAAGCCAAAGCAATTGACCTAGCTTTAGATTTTATCAGTTCTTCATCATTTCAAAAAGCAATTATATTTTCTGATTCACTTTCTGTGCTTAAGGCTTTAGAACATTCATCATCTAAAAATCCTCAAATACAAAATCTGATCGAAAAACATCATGAAATTTCTAAAACGCACCAAATCTTGTTTTGTTGGCTTCCGAGCCATATTGGGATTGTCGGCAATGAGTTTGCTGACAAGAAAGCAAAGGAATCGCTTAATCTTGATCCGTCTGTTTTTAAAATTCCTTTTAATAATTTTAAACCATTATTCAACAGATACATCTTGTCGGAATGGCAAGGCGAATGGGACCGTGCAATAAATAACAAACTCCATGCCATTAAACCTGTCGTTGGAGCCATTCACTGTTAAACATATCTTAATTGAATGTGCAGACTTTTCACAGTCCCGTGACTTATACTTCAAAGCTGACACTTTGCAACAATTGTTTCAAGAAGTACCTAATGATAATATTATTTTATTCTTAAAAGATATTGGACTTTACCATAAGATTTAACTTTTTCAGATTTTTAAACGTATCATACTTACTTTTTTACTTTTAGTATCCTCGTAATTCTTCATGCCATATAACCATTAACAGCTTGACGCTTATGACCCACAAAGAGGGTTGACGCGTCGTTAAACACGAAATCATCATCACCATCATCATCATAAACCTGTCGTTGGAACAAAATGCTCTCCTCCACAGTTTTCCAGGAAAGAGGATGTAGTATTAACACGACTGCGCATTGTCGCATTTATTAAATATTGATTATACCTATTTTGATGGTTTGATCAGTCAGATTTACCCCCTTCAGTTAAATAAAGCAAATTCTTCTGATGCCGGGGCCCCGTTTTTGGATTTACATCTATCTATTGTAGATGGATTTGTTTCGTGCAAAATTTGTGATAAACGCGATGACTTTGATTTTGAGATTGTAAATTTTCCTTTTTTGGATGGTGGTGTTCCTCGTGCGCCGTCCTATGGCGTTTATATTTCGCAATTAATTCGATTTGCTGGGGTGTGTAGTCATGTTACTGACTTCAACACTCGTAATAAATTATTAACGGCTAAACTCCTTAATCAGGGTTATCGGTACCATAAACTACGCAAAGCCTTTTCAAAATTTTATAGACGCCATTCTGATTTGGTTTCGGGATTCAATGTTGGACTTGGGTCTCTTCTGCAACAAGGTCTATCGGAACCCGAATTTTATGGTGACTTAGTATATAAATTCAGAAAAATATATAACCGCAGTGGCTTAAGCACCCAATTTCGTAAAATCATTCTTCGATATAAAAGGATTGGGTGCAGCGTGGATGTTATACGACAGACTGCATGCATGGTGGTTAGCCCAATCACGGTTGGCAACTTTGCTTCCCACTTTAATTGCACGCCGGTGGGTCAGGCCTCAGATTCTATGACGGCTCCAACGTATAGGCTTATTGAAAATTAGAGAGATAATGTTGGTTGGTGCCTGATGCTCTGTCTCTGGTCGGGCTCATCGGAGTCTAACTGTTGGTTTTCTTTTGCTCCAGCATTTCAGTGGTTTCTTGCTGTCGAGTCCTCACCTCTGTGGTTCTTTGATTTTTGTGTTCACGGAGATGTTGCACTGATGAGGTAGGAGGCCTTCATGCGGACGGAACAAATTATTTGTCTAAATCGCGACGGAAGTAAGGGCGAGGATTGTGGCCACATAAAATCGATTTAAGCCCCCCAGTGGAAATCTTCTACTGACCGTTCCAAGGCGGCTCTTCTGTGGCGATTTATTTATGTTGTTGTTTGTTGTTTGCTGTGTGTATCACTTGTGTCTTTTGGTTTTGGATGGCCATATGGCCATTTTGTGGGAAAGTAACTGTCCTTATGGCCTTCCTTTGTTTAGGTTTCCATTATGGTCTGGTCGATTAATGTTTGTATTTCTTTCCCTTTGGTGTCTTTTATGGGTGGAGTAAGTTAATTGTATAAATTCCTGATCTTTGTTTTACTTCTACTTTACTCATTCTTATATTTTAAATGGTGATGAACAGCCTTCCTATGTAGGCTGTGATCAGCCATTCACTGTGAAACATATTTTAATTGAATGTGCAGACTTTTCACAGTCCCGTGACTTATTCTTCAAAGCTGACACTTTGCAACAATTGTTTCAAGATGTACCTTTTGAAAATATTATTTTATTCTTAAAAGAAATTGGACTTTTTCATAAAATTTAACTGTTTAAATTAACTAACTAACTTTTTTACTTTTAATACCCTATGAGGGTATTCTCAATGCCATTAACTATTAACCGTTTGACGCTTATGACCCACAAAGAGGGCTGACGCGTCGTTAAACACGAAATCATCATCATCATCATAACATTGGTTTAAGAGGAAAATTTCCCAGTTTTATTGAAAGCTTTTTAGGGGAGCGCATGTTTCAGGTGGGTGTGGGGTCTACTCTGTCAGAGTTCTATGATCAAGAACAGGGTGTCCCACAGGTTAGTATTCTTTCAACTGCGCTATTTAACATCAAAATAAACAATATTGTACAATGTTTAGACGATAAAACTGATTGTTCCTTGTATGTTGACGATTTTTGTATATGTTACCGTTAAAAAAATATGAAAACAATTGAACGAAAGATCTTTACCGGTCTCTGATAAGATCTAAATTAGATTATGGGTCTGTTGTTTATGGTTCTGCCAGAAAAATAAAAATCTAAAATGAGTTCCTTTAAGAGCAATGAAAACATTCATAAGAAAGAAGATGGGTCATACTACGTAGTTTCGGCTAATAAAGCCTCATCGGCAATGAAAGCCAGAGGAAGCATATTGCAATTTTGCGAATTTCGAATAGGTAGTCGATTCAAAGACTGATATAAATCAAAATGGGGTTCAAATGATTAAAGAATATGAGTCTAGAATATGAGTCTAAACCAATAATATATTTCTGATTTCTCAGAATATTCACGCTGATCTCAAAAGACCAAAAGTAAAATATAAACTGCATTATGGTTGATGTACGGGGAGACGTTTTACGGCCGCCACACGGCACAACACCAGCTGCAGTGAAGGCAAATAAAAATCAAAAAAGAGTTCCTTTAAGAGCAATGAAAACATTCATAAGAAAGAAGATGGGTCATACTACGTAGTTTCGGCTAATAAAGCCTCATCAGTGACCCTGTAATGATCCGGCAATGAAAGCCGGAGGAAAATACTGCAATTTTGCGAATTTCGAATAGGTAGTCGATTCAAAGACTGATATAAATCAAAATGGGGTTCAAATGATTAAAAACCTGTCTAGAATATTAGTCTAAACCAATAATATATTTCTGATTTCTCTGAATATTCACGCTGATCTTAAAGGACCAAAAGTATAAACTGCACTATGGTTGATGTACGGGGAGACGTTTTACGGTTTTTGACGTTTTAAGAAAGTCTTATTTAAAATCTTTGGATACTATTCATCATCAAGGCCTTCGTTTGGCAATGGGACCCTTCCGTACTTCTCCCGTGTTAAGCCTTTATGTAGAAGCAGGTGAACCATCTTTAACCTCGCGCAGAGAGAAACTTTCTCTTCAGTATGCTATCAGACTTGCTGCTAATCCATCTAACCCGGTATTCCAAATTTCATTTCCACCTGAATTTGTAGATAAATATGAAACTAAACCCACAGCAATCAAACCTTTTGGATTTCGAATTTTACCACTGCTTAAAAATATTCAAAAACATGAAACCGCCGAAGTTCCATCTTTGTGTATTAAACAACCTTCTATTCTGTTTGACTTAAAAAAAAAAAAAAAAAAACCCGAATCAAATCCGATACTTCTCAAACAAAACTTTCAGGTACTGCAGTCACGTTTCTTTGATTACCAGTAAGTCTATACTGATGGTTCCAAAGAACGAGATAAAGTAGGTTGTGCGTATGTTTCTAAAGATACGCACCAAACCTTGCGCCTTCCAGATGGTTCATCTATTTTTACAGCTGAAGCCAAAGCAATAGACCTAGCTTTAGATTTTATCAGTTCTTCATCAATTCAAAAAGCAATTATATTCGCTGATTCACTTTCTGTGCTTAAGGCTTTAGACCATTCATCATCTAAAAATCCTTAAAATACAAAAACTGATCGAAAAACATCATGAAATTTCTGAAACGCACCAAATCTTGTTTTGTTGGCTTCCAAGCCAAATTGGCATTGTCGGCAATGAGTGTGCTGACAAAAAAGCAAAGGAATCGCTCAGTCTTGATCCGTCTGTTTTTAAAATTCCTTTTAATAATTTTAAACCATTTATCAACAGTTACATCTTTTGTTGGTATTCGGATGGGCACTAATTGGACACTCGTGGCTGATTTGTTTTCATCTAAAAATCCTCAAATACAAAATCTGATCGAAAAACATCATGAAATTTCTAAAACGCACCAAATCTTGTTTTGTTGGCTTCCGAGCCATATTGGGATTGTCGGCAATGAGTTTGCTGACAAGAAAGCAAAGGAATCGCTTAATCTTGATCCGTCTGTTTTTAAAATTCCTTTTAATAATTTTAAACCATTATTCAACAGATACATCTTGTCGGAATGGCAAGGCGAATGGGACCGTGCAATAAATAACAAACTCCATGCCATTAAACCTGTCGTTGGAGCCATTCACTGTTAAACATATCTTAATTGAATGTGCAGACTTTTCACAGTCCCGTGACTTATACTTCAAAGCTGACACTTTGCAACAATTGTTTCAAGAAGTACCTAATGATAATATTATTTTATTCTTAAAAGATATTGGACTTTACCATAAGATTTAACTTTTTCAGATTTTTAAACGTATCATACTTACTTTTTTACTTTTAGTATCCTCGTAATTCTTCATGCCATATAACCATTAACAGCTTGACGCTTATGACCCACAAAGAGGGTTGACGCGTCGTTAAACACGAAATCATCATCACCATCATCATCATAAACCTGTCGTTGGAACAAAATGCTCTCCTCCACAGTTTTCCAGGAAAGAGGATGTAGTATTAACACGACTGCGCATTGTCGCATTTATTAAATATTGATTATACCTATTTTGATGGTTTGATCAGTCAGATTTACCCCCTTCAGTTAAATAAAGCAAATTCTTCTGATGCCGGGGCCCCGTTTTTGGATTTACATCTATCTATTGTAGATGGATTTGTTTCGTGCAAAATTTGTGATAAACGCGATGACTTTGATTTTGAGATTGTAAATTTTCCTTTTTTGGATGGTGGTGTTCCTCGTGCGCCGTCCTATGGCGTTTATATTTCGCAATTAATTCGATTTGCTGGGGTGTGTAGTCATGTTACTGACTTCAACACTCGTAATAAATTATTAACGGCTAAACTCCTTAATCAGGGTTATCGGTACCATAAACTACGCAAAGCCTTTTCAAAATTTTATAGACGCCATTCTGATTTGGTTTCGGGATTCAATGTTGGACTTGGGTCTCTTCTGCAACAAGGTCTATCGGAACCCGAATTTTATGGTGACTTAGTATATAAATTCAGAAAAATATATAACCGCAGTGGCTTAAGCACCCAATTTCGTAAAATCATTCTTCGATATAAAAGGATTGGGTGCAGCGTGGATGTTATACGACAGACTGCATGCATGGTGGTTAGCCCAATCACGGTTGGCAACTTTGCTTCCCACTTTAATTGCACGCCGGTGGGTCAGGCCTCAGATTCTATGACGGCTCCAACGTATAGGCTTATTGAAAATTAGAGAGATAATGTTGGTTGGTGCCTGATGCTCTGTCTCTGGTCGGGCTCATCGGAGTCTAACTGTTGGTTTTCTTTTGCTCCAGCATTTCAGTGGTTTCTTGCTGTCGAGTCCTCACCTCTGTGGTTCTTTGATTTTTGTGTTCACGGAGATGTTGCACTGATGAGGTAGGAGGCCTTCATGCGGACGGAACAAATTATTTGTCTAAATCGCGACGGAAGTAAGGGCGAGGATTGTGGCCACATAAAATCGATTTAAGCCCCCCAGTGGAAATCTTCTACTGACCGTTCCAAGGCGGCTCTTCTGTGGCGATTTATTTATGTTGTTGTTTGTTGTTTGCTGTGTGTATCACTTGTGTCTTTTGGTTTTGGATGGCCATATGGCCATTTTGTGGGAAAGTAACTGTCCTTATGGCCTTCCTTTGTTTAGGTTTCCATTATGGTCTGGTCGATTAATGTTTGTATTTCTTTCCCTTTGGTGTCTTTTATGGGTGGAGTAAGTTAATTGTATAAATTCCTGATCTTTGTTTTACTTCTACTTTACTCATTCTTATATTTTAAATGGTGATGAACAGCCTTCCTATGTAGGCTGTGATCAGCCATTCACTGTGAAACATATTTTAATTGAATGTGCAGACTTTTCACAGTCCCGTGACTTATTCTTCAAAGCTGACACTTTGCAACAATTGTTTCAAGATGTACCTTTTGAAAATATTATTTTATTCTTAAAAGAAATTGGACTTTTTCATAAAATTTAACTGTTTAAATTTTTTATATATATCAAACTAACTTTTTTACTTTTAATACCCTATGAGGGTATTCTCAATGCCATTAACTATTAACCGTTTGACGCTTATGACCCACAAAGAGGGCTGACGCGTCGTTAAACACGAAATCATCATCATCATCATAACATTGGTTTAAGAGGAAAATTTCCCAGTTTTATTGAAAGCTTTTTAGGGGAGCGCATGTTTCAGGTGGGTGTGGGGTCTACTCTGTCAGAGTTCTATGATCAAGAACAGGGTGTCCCACAGGTTAGTATTCTTTCAACTGCGCTATTTAACATCAAAATAAACAATATTGTACAATGTTTAGACGATAAAACTGATTGTTCCTTGTATGTTGACGATTTTTGTATATGTTACCGTTAAAAAAATATGAAAACAATTGAACGAAAGATCTTTACCGGTCTCTGATAAGATCTAAATTAGATTATGGGTCTGTTGTTTATGGTTCTGCCAGAAAAATAAAAATCTAAAATGAGTTCCTTTAAGAGCAATGAAAACATTCATAAGAAAGAAGATGGGTCATACTACGTAGTTTCGGCTAATAAAGCCTCATCGGCAATGAAAGCCAGAGGAAGCATATTGCAATTTTGCGAATTTCGAATAGGTAGTCGATTCAAAGACTGATATAAATCAAAATGGGGTTCAAATGATTAAAGAATATGAGTCTAGAATATGAGTCTAAACCAATAATATATTTCTGATTTCTCAGAATATTCACGCTGATCTCAAAAGACCAAAAGTAAAATATAAACTGCATTATGGTTGATGTACGGGGAGACGTTTTACGGCCGCCACACGGCACAACACCAGCTGCAGTGAAGGCAAATAAAAATCAAAAAAGAGTTCCTTTAAGAGCAATGAAAACATTCATAAGAAAGAAGATGGGTCATACTACGTAGTTTCGGCTAATAAAGCCTCATCAGTGACCCTGTAATGATCCGGCAATGAAAGCCGGAGGAAAATACTGCAATTTTGCGAATTTCGAATAGGTAGTCGATTCAAAGACTGATATAAATCAAAATGGGGTTCAAATGATTAAAAACCTGTCTAGAATATTAGTCTAAACCAATAATATATTTCTGATTTCTCTGAATATTCACGCTGATCTTAAAGGACCAAAAGTATAAACTGCACTATGGTTGATGTACGGGGAGACGTTTTACGGTTTTTGACGTTTTAAGAAAGTCTTATTTAAAATCTTTGGATACTATTCATCATCAAGGCCTTCGTTTGGCAATGGGACCCTTCCGTACTTCTCCCGTGTTAAGCCTTTATGTAGAAGCAGGTGAACCATCTTTAACCTCGCGCAGAGAGAAACTTTCTCTTCAGTATGCTATCAGACTTGCTGCTAATCCATCTAACCCGGTATTCCAAATTTCATTTCCACCTGAATTTGTAGATAAATATGAAACTAAACCCACAGCAATCAAACCTTTTGGATTTCGAATTTTACCACTGCTTAAAAATATTCAAAAACATGAAACCGCCGAAGTTCCATCTTTGTGTATTAAACAACCTTCTATTCTGTTTGACTTAAAAAAAAAAAAAAAAAACCCGAATCAAATCCGATACTTCTCAAACAAAACTTTCAGGTACTGCAGTCACGTTTCTTTGATTACCAGTAAGTCTATACTGATGGTTCCAAAGAACGAGATAAAGTAGGTTGTGCGTATGTTTCTAAAGATACGCACCAAACCTTGCGCCTTCCAGATGGTTCATCTATTTTTACAGCTGAAGCCAAAGCAATAGACCTAGCTTTAGATTTTATCAGTTCTTCATCAATTCAAAAAGCAATTATATTCGCTGATTCACTTTCTGTGCTTAAGGCTTTAGACCATTCATCATCTAAAAATCCTTAAAATACAAAAACTGATCGAAAAACATCATGAAATTTCTGAAACGCACCAAATCTTGTTTTGTTGGCTTCCAAGCCAAATTGGCATTGTCGGCAATGAGTGTGCTGACAAAAAAGCAAAGGAATCGCTCAGTCTTGATCCGTCTGTTTTTAAAATTCCTTTTAATAATTTTAAACCATTTATCAACAGTTACATCTTTTGTTGGTATTCGGATGGGCACTAATTGGACACTCGTGGCTGATTTGTTTTTGTTTTGTTATGAGAGAGACTTCATTATGTCCCTTTCTGCTGAAAACGAGTCTGAAATCATTGAAGCTTTTAGCCCCACTTCTAGATACTTGGATGATTTATTAAATATTGATAATAAATATTTCGATGGTTTGATTACCTCCCAGAATTTCAGTTAAATAAAGCAAATTCTTCCGATACCGCCCCCAGGTATTAGACTTCCTGCCTTGCCGTGGCCCTGGGGGCTCAATTCCCACTGGGCACATTGCCACTGTGGTCTCTGTGCCCACTGGGAAGAGCTAAAGGAAGTACCAACCGTTTGCCGTGGGTGGCGTCCTGTAAGCCGGAAGAAGGGATCCTGGAGGTTGAAGGTTACCTGAGGTGGCGGTGCTTCAGGTACCCAACACGCCTCTTTGGCCTGGCTTTTCGGTGTAGACGGGTGGCCGTGCGGTCCGGCACGGTCAATCGGCTGGTCGCGCCGAGCCCTAGAGATACCGCTTTGCTTTCTCTTCAACTCTTTTTGTATCTTTCCTGATACCAACCATATGCCCATTTACCTTACCCTTTTCTGTCTTTTTATCTCTAGAAGGCGGTGGCTAAACGGATCAATCGTGTAGGCATTTTGTTTATGCGAGTATATCTCACGTTTATCTCTATCACCTGCGAGTTGGATAACCACTCCGTTATGGTGTTCCCTTGTAGGGCTCCACGGAGGGCGGAGAGCACTTGGGACGAAACTAAAATTTTTTCCTTATGCCTCATGGAAAAAACATAACCGCAACGCAGCTAAACGTAAAAAAGACGAGGATTCATCCGAAACGGATGAACCCAGTCAACAGTCAAGTCAGCAGTCAAGTGAGCAGTCTAGTCAGCAGTCTGAAACTCAAAAGCTAAGCAATGTTCCACGCTTCTTGGTGATAACATCACGTGATGATACATGTACGGTGTCAGATTTATCACCTTTTGTGATCGAAAAGAGTATTGTGTCCATTGCCGGACATCCAAAAAGTATCAAAAAACTGAAGTCAGGTGATCTCCTCTTGGAAGTCGAGAGAGAACAGCATGTCAAAAACCTGCTTGGTACCACAAAGCTCTTCGATCTCAACGTCAAAGTATCGTTGCACAAAACCCTAAATTCATGTAAAGGTGTCATCCGCAGCCCAGAGCTACGCCGGTGCAACGATGCCGAGATTGTTGAGAATTTCAGAGATGAAGGCGTCATCCAAGTTCGTAGAGGTGGTGTATTAAAGCCAACAAGTACCTACGTGTTCTGCCCAAGAAAATAAAAGTTGCATATCTTTCTGTTAATGTAGAGGTGTAGATACCAAACCCTCTCAGATGTTATCATTGTCAGGTTTTTGGTCACCACGAAAGCAGATGTCAGAAGAAACAACTCTGTCCAAACTGTGGTGAGGAAAAACATGTCGATAACCATCAAAACTGCAAGAATGAGGCCAAATGCGTCAATTGTGGTGACAAGCATGCTGTTTTCTCTCGAGATTGTCCTGCATGGAAAAAAGAAAAAGAAATACTCACTGTCAAATACCAAAGGGGGATAACATTCCCAGAAGCGCGGAAAATTGTTGATGAGCGATACACAACACCACCAGCATCACAAAGGGTGCTGGTGTAAAAGTTTCCAGCTTCGCAACACATAGCTGAACTGAAAAAATCTGATGCATGGAGTAAATCCACTCCAGCACCACAAAGTTCAACCAGTTTATCAAATGGCGCAATCCAGGTTGCTTCTAATCGGTCGACAGCGACCAGCGCCGCATGCAAAAGAGAAACTCGACTCAGATCAGAAGATCCGAAAAAACAAATGTCTCTTAAACAAACAGACAGACAACGTAAAATGGAAAGAGACAATATAAGATTCCAGAACAGATTCGGATCTTTGAGTGACAGTGATATGGAGCTCACTGAAACACCATCATCACCAAGCTGCAAAAACAGATCGAGGTCAGCAACACCACGAGCTGGTGGTAGCAGATCTATATCACCAATTGCAGCTCCATAATAGTTTCTAGTCTTAATCTCTTCATAAAATGGATTTAAAACACAAAAAAATACAATGGAATTGTCGAGGTCTTAAATCAAATTATATAATGCGTGAAGGCGTCGTGCGGCCTATCTGTTTATTCAGGCCCCGATGGGGGGGGGCCGTTGTATCATTTATAGTTTTGAAAAACAGACTTTGCATCTATTCTTAGACAAAACTTTAAGTAAGCCATAATTGACTGGGGCGCTGATCAGTCTGCGCGGCTTGTCGAACTGCTCTGCATCTGTGTTAATTTCAAATGGGAAAACAGGTTTGCTCGTGATTTCACTTGACTGCCTCGTATGCACTCCCTTTCTCACTCTGGGCTTTCGTTTTTCGGCCAGGGTGAGGACGAAGGGACCCGACATCGAGGATAAATTTACAAGATTGTCTGTCCCTGAGTCTGTCTCTTGCAAACAGTAAGAGACAGATTGGTGGGGAGCTGACAATAAATTAGCACTTACTCTTTATTTCGCACAATACCAACAGCGGACACATGGGGCCTGGGTGGCGTCGCGTCGGTGTCGACGCAACGTCATGGTGTTGTAGCGACGTCACTGCTCTGCATCGGCGTCGATTTTGCATCGACGTCGAATCGACGTTGTACACGCGTTGTGTGTGCGCTGGACAGCTATTCAATTTGTACTGCCTGCAATTTGAGTGAAAACACTAGTAAATTTGGACAACATCTGGAAATATTTTGTAAGTAACAATGTTGTTGCAGGCCTACTAAAGTTGTGTCTGTTTTATATCAGTGTTTTTGAGTCATATCAGTATGGCAATTTAAGCATACTATACCCAGTCAGCAACATCCATGCCATATACTGCTTGTGACAGAAACTAACACATATCTGTCACGGCAAGTACCAAGTCTGTTATTCTTCAATTATCTCTTTAGTTTGTCATAAATTTGTCATGCCAGTAATTGCGTCATATATCACATAACGCAGCAAAAAGACAATTAAAATACTTTTTTCAGCACATCGTCTGCCATTGAATATGCAAGTAAGTATCACATTCTAGCCATTCCAATTTTTGAATGCCAAAATATGCA
The DNA here is from genome assembly GCA_963580285.1 of Lucinisca nassula. Classification (NCBI taxonomy): domain Eukaryota; kingdom Metazoa; phylum Mollusca; class Bivalvia; order Lucinida; family Lucinidae; genus Lucinisca; species Lucinisca nassula. The sequence continues at coordinate 68,586,984 of OY757025.1, read as the reverse complement.
GATATAAGTAGTTCTGCTAACAAGTCTGTTATTCTTCAATTGTGTCCTTTAGCCTGTCATAAATTAATCACATTCTAGCCATTCCAATTTTTGTGTGCCAAAATATGCACATATAAGTAGTTCTGCTAACAAGTCTGTTATTCTTCAATTGTGTCCTTAAGCCTGTCATAAATTAATCATGCCAGTAACTGCGACATATACCACATAATGCAGCAAAAAGTCTATTAAAGTATCTTTCTCAGCATTATGTCTGCCACTGAATATGCAAGTAAGTATCACACTTTAGCCATTCCAATTTTTGTGTGTCAAAATACTGTACATATTGTAATCTCTGTTATATAACATATATGTCAGCGATGTTAAATCATATCCTTGCTGTTTATGTCATTCAGTCCGTCACAAAAGTGTCAAAAAATAACTCAAACTTCATAAACCACTAACATCAGTCTCGATTGCATATCAAGTATGTCAGCGATGCTTGTTGGTAATGTGGTTGAGACAGATCAAACATGGAACTGTAACATACCTGTCAAAAGTTCTGACCTACGAATAGCCATGTCATCGACTGTCATAATATAAGCAACATTAGCAAGTCCATGTCATTATACTATTTATGTCAGTAATACGTCTGTGAAACAATAGTATTGCCGGTAGCATGCCTGTGGTCTATGAATAGTTTGTCATATCAAGCAATGTCAGTAATTCATACGACACAATACTTTCATATCAGTAATACATGTGAAACAGAATAACTATGTAAATATTATGTTTATTCTTATAGTGTTTTTTTTCTGGTTTTACTATGAAAAAGAATGTTGTCAGTACTCGCAAGAATGTCTGCCAAAAACTGTCACGTCAACAAAATCAGTTCTAGGCGTGTACTGTTTACAGAGCAAGTAATGTCCCATAAACATAACTTAAATGTCACATAAAACGACGAAATATTATATACAGGTATATGTAATCGTTATCACAACGATATTTCTTTGTTGATGAAGGCAGCAACAATTCTTTCATCAGAAATATGTTTAGCATTGCTTATTTTTTTTTCTCAAAATTATAGTAATGTTGGCACTATTTCTGTAGTAATACATCGTTGTTAGTTTTGTCTCTGTCATCTACAACCATACCAGTATTACGTTTGCCATAAGCTAGCAAAGGAAGTGGCATGCTTGTCACAGAATAGCCATTTCAGCTATAGTCTCATTCAATAATAGTTATACCAGTGACATGTATTGAAAAACACAATAGTCGTATACGGTGATACTTCAATACCTCGGATTCGGAAGCTTTGAATAACATGGCTAGCTCGAAGTCGTTAAGTCCTGAATCATTCCCATGGCTCCAGATAAATATGAACATAGGATATTCTTAATAGTGTTTTTTTCTGGTTTTACTATGAAAAAGAATGTTGTGAGTACTCGTAAGAATCGCCTTCTAGTGGGTACCCACAACTTTGCTTTATTTTGTTTGGATTTAAAATACATCTATTGGTCGTACCCATTTCGTTTTGTGGCCTGGTACTTTGACTGACCCTCGGTGAGGCGAGCTGCCATCACTTCGAAATATTTTTGAGGTCCTGAAGGTATCGAGTTTGTGAAGCCCAACTTTTTACCTTGCCACACTATGGCTAAGTCAAACATGCTTTTTTAGCAAGAGCTATGCCAAAAAGTTTTTCAGATGCCTGTTCTTTGTTTTGTTTTGTTTTGCTTTTTTTTTTATGAAACAGCCACAATATATACCTATAAACAAAGTAGCATTACGTCTGTATGTATTACTCATTATAGATTTGCCGGTATTATGTCTGTCTTGCTCTAATTTTGGTAGGGGTGAAGTTTCGCTTTATATGTTATGGCAAACGTAGTCATTTCATTAGTATGTCGATCACACGATAGCCATCCCACCAACATGTTTTTTTTCATACAAGGGATACGTTAGTTAACTATTGTCATGGAAGAATTCCAACATCATCTTTAACAATATATAGTTTCAATTTGATTCAGTAAGGACAAGAGAGAATTTTAGAATTCCATACTCTTATATGCATTTAGCAGGTTGTAATCAACATAATGTGTTAATGTCTATGCCCCTTTCCTCTATCTGTACCATCATGTTTTCGATTATGTATATGTTTTTGTATGTTTGCTCATCATGTAAACCAGTTAATTTCGTTTCAACGCTCCACGGGGGAAACCAGATGCATGTTTCAATTATCTTGGGGAAGGTGATAAATCAACACAACCTATCCGTTCTAAAAAAACTACATCGTGCTCTTATTGATTGTATAACATGATTGAAATTCAAATATATAGGATACGGATAGGTTTGCATTATTGTCGCCAAGCTAAGGCTAAAGGTCTAGAGTATCTTAACTATTTCCATCTTCTTGTTATCATGGCAATGCTACTAATAGGGGGCATAGAGAAAAATCCCGGACACGTCTCTAAATTCATCGACCTCTGGGCATACCCTTGGAGAAATGACCCTTAACACTAAGTTTTCTATTGTTCACTTTAATATTCAGAGCTTAGTTAGCAAAGTAGACGTTATAGAGTCTGAATTAAGAAATTTTGATGCTATTTGCCTTACGGAAACATGGTTAGATAACCGAATACCTAATGAAACAATAAAAATAAATGGATTTAACTTATATCGTCGTGACCGTGTGGGGGATAACCATGTGTCTATGTGCGTGACTCTATTTTCTCCTGTAGAAGACTTGATCTCGAACTTCCACAAATTGAATGTATATGGGTTGAAATTGTGATTCATAAAAGAAAAGAGTTGTTAGGTACTTTTTATAGACCTCCAAATTCAAATAACTTAATCTATACATGTATTGAGGACTCATTTGGACTCGCATTTGATACTAATATTCAAAATATAACGATAACAGGTGATTTTAATTTTGATGTATCGAAACAAGCCTCTTTTAGGAAAATTAACGATTTATGTCAGCATTTTAATCTGGACCAAATCATAACCGAACCCACTCATCACACAGAGAACTCTGATTCAATTATTGACCTGTTTCTGGTGTCAAACAAGAACAGGATTGTTCTGAGTGGCGTTGGTGAGCCCTTTCTAGATCAAAACATAAGGTATCATTGTCCTATATATTGTGCATTTGATTTTAACAAAACCACATCCCCAACTTACACAAGACAAATCTATTTATATCATAGAGGTGACTTCCAAACACTTTCCCGTGAAATTAATGAAACTAACTGGAATTTACTGAAGGACAACGATGTAGATATTTATGCTCAAAACGTAACAGACACAATATTAAACCTTGTAAACAAACATATTCCAAATAAAACTATACACATTCGCAAATCCGATCCACCGTGGCTGAATAGTAATATAAAGAAACATGAGAAAACGCAAACGCCTCTATGATAAGTACAAAAGGACAAAACAACAACCAGATTTTAATAAATACAAACAAGTCAGAAACCAAGTCACTTCTTCTATTCGAAAATCTAAAACGACGAACTTAACAAATTAAAGAACAAACTTAAAGATCCCAATATAAATCAAAAGGATTGGTGGAAAACATTGAAAAACTTCATTAAGCCAGAACAACAATCTGCCATGCCTCAGCTGAAAGCGGACAATATTATTATATGTGACGACAACGAAAATGCCGACCTACTCAACGATTTTTTTACGCAGCAAACAATTTTGGATGAACTTAACGCATCACTACCGCAAGCAACAAATACAACACACAATAAACTCGAATCTATTGTAATTACCAGCGAAGATGTTAAATGTATACTCTCGACATTACCCACAGGAAAAGCAGGACCTGACCTTATCAGTAACAAAATTCTCAAGGATCTTGCCCAGCCTTTATCATCTCATCTAAAAGATCTTTATAATTTTTGTCTTGAAAAAGGTAGATTTCCGACTATCTGGAAACAAGCAAACGTCACTCCTATTTTTAAAAAAGACGACCCTTCCGAAGTATCAAACTATAGACCAATTTCTCTTTTAAGTCCTTGAAAAAATCGTTCACAAATATATCTTCAACTTTTTTCAGGAAAACGCAATAATAACGACATTACAGTCTGGTTTCGTACCTGGTGATTCTACTGTAAATCAGCTGACTGACATGTACAATACTTTCTACCAAGCTCTAGACGAAGGCAAAGAAGTAAGAGCTATATTCTGCGATATTAGTAAAGCCTTCGATAGAGTATGGCATAAAGGCCTTCTCCATAATCTTTCTTCTGTTGGTATTTCTGGGCCGCTTCTTCAGTGGTTTACAGACTATTTAGATAACAGAAAACAGCGCGTTGTTTTACCTGGATCAGCTTCAAATTGGACTTCAATACAGGCTGGTGTCCCGCAAGGTTCTATTCTCGGTCCTCTCCTTTTTCTAGTTTATATTAACGATATTGTTGAAGATATTCACTCTTCCATCAGACTCTTTGCTGATGATACAAACCTCTATATCATTGTTGATGATCCCGTCGAGGCCTCTAATCTACTAAATACTGATCTGTTAAAAATTAACGAATGGGCTAAACAGTGGCTCGTCAAATTCAATCCATCTAAGTCAGAGTCAGTGGTGTTTTCCAGAAAAAGGAACAAACCTTACCATCCTCCAGTCTTTATGAACCAAACCCAGATAAATGAAGCAACATCTCATAAACACCTTGGTGTTGTATTTTCAAACGACTGTACATGGCATGAGCACTTAAATGAGAAAGCTAAAATTCAAACTCGATAGGCACTCGCTTCAAACTATGTATTTTTCTTTTATTAGACCACTACTCGAATATGCAGACGTCGTTTGGGATAATTGTACTCTGTATGAAGTTAACGAGTTGGAGAAAATACAAAATGAAGCCGCTCGCATCGTAACTGGTGCGACGAAACTAGTTTCCATAGAATGTCTTCATAATGAAACGAGGTGGGAATCATTGGCATCGCGTAGAAAGAAGCACAAACTTCAACTCTTTTATAAAATGCAAAACGGCTTGACTCCTGACTATCTTTCTTCACTGGTACCCGTCCCAGTGGGAAACATTTCTGCATATAACCTACGTAACGCACGAGACCTCTCATTCTCAACTGTACTATAAATCCTTCCTCCCATCAGTCATACGAGACTGGAACGGGGTTTCTGAAGAAATAAGAAATTCGTCAAGTCCAGCTTCCTTCAAACGTCAACTTGATCTTAACCTGGCTTCTCCGCCGAGGTACTACTGTGACGGCAAGAGGACAGGTCAGATTTATCACGTTCGTCTGAGAATGAGATGCAGTTCTCTTAATCAACATCTATTTTCAAAAAACATTATTGAAAGTCCACTTTGTGACTGCGGAGCTGTCGAAACTACTCAACATTCTCTATCTTCCTGCACACGATACACACACCTACGACAAGAACTCTACAATCAATATGTCAGCCGTCTCTTAACGTACTTCTGTTTGGTAATTACGATTTTTCGGATTCTAACAACAAGCAACAGGCCGTTCAAGAGTTCTTAATCAAAACTAAACGTTTCGAAGTAAACTAATAAAATTCAGTAATTATTGCAAACCTCTTATATATTGACATACCTACTTATATTCGGAATTCAACTCAACAAGACGATTTCTTAAACATAGTTGTTTCAATAACAATTAATAATACTCCTTACTAAAGAATTTATGCTATACTAGACCTCTAGCCTAACTTAGCCGGACATATGACATTGCACCAATTTCATTTAGCCATTGTACTTTATATTTCTGCGCCCCCATGGAGCCAATATAGCTAGACGCTTAGATAACTTGACAAAAATTGAATAAAAATATCCAAAATACCATATTTCATTTCCAACTACTGTTTTGCATTATCACAGGTCACAATGCTACTATTGTACTTAGATCTTTTGTAAAAATGGGAGACAGACTTTCATAAGTCATTCGACTTCCTTCTGAATCCCATTGTATAATGTAATTTTTATAGAGTTAGTTAAGTATATGTATTTTATGTATTATACAAATAAAGAAACTTTTTTAAAAACTGATGACAACATTGATGTCAGGGGTTTCAATACATACAACTATATGTATTCTGATGGTAACAAACCATCTGGTGGCAGTTCAATTTTTGTAAAATTATGTTTACCACAAAGAGAGATCAAATTAAAAACAGACCTACAAGCTATAGCAGTATCGGTTTCTCTGGATAAAGAAACTACAATTTGCTCTCTATATATCCCACCCTCATTTTCTTTAAAGCCCGAACACCTTGACTCATTGCTGAGTCAACTTCCATTGCCATATCTTTTAGTTGGCGACTTCAATGGTCACAATATTCTATGGGGCTGTAAAGATATCAATAACAGAGGAGCACTTATTGAAGATTTTATTGCAAAGAACGATCTTTGCTTGATGAATGATAAATCTTATACCCTGCGACAGGTCATTTTGTCTTCTTTAGATCTCTCTTTGTGTCACCCATAGCTCTTCTTGGACTATGCCTGGTCTGTTCATGATGATCAGTGCGGAAGTGATCACTTCCCTGAGAGCGTAAATGAACCAGCTGGGGACTGTAACCAGAAATGGAAAATGAATAAAGCCGACTGGGAATTATTCCATAATTTATGTGAAGAAGAGTTATCAGTTGATCACTTAAATGAATCATCTGACATTGTTTCTTATTTCACAGATACACTAATATCAGAACATTGCATTCCAAAGACCTCCACAATTACTAAGAAAAGCAAGCCTTGGTTTAATAATGACTGTAAAGAAGCTATTCAAAACCGCAAACAGGCTCTAAATAAGTTCTGCAAAAGTCCCACTTCAGAAAAGCTAAACGACGTAAAAGTTTTTAGAGCTAAAGCTCGGCGAACAATCCGAGCTTCAAAACGAAAGTCATGGAGAGAATATGTCTCCAAATTGAACTACAAAACCCCCATTAAAAAGGTTTGGGATATGGTACGAAAAATTTCAGGAAAATCAAAGTCCCCTAGTTTTACACATTTAAATACTGGTTTTGACACAAAAGCTTCAACTAAAAAAGATATTTCAGATACTCTTGGTAGCACATTTTTGAGTAATCACCGCGAAATTATTCTGACACTCTTAGAAATTTCCAAAAGGACCAAGGGAAAAGAAATCTAAACTTCAAATCCAACAATCACGAAGAATACAACAAACCTTTTAACTTATCCGAACTAGTGGAAGCCATCACACGATACAGCAACCGGCCCTGATGAAATTCATTATTAGATGCTTAAGCATCTGCCAAAGAGTTCTCTTTCAACCCTTTTAGATATCTTTAATAATATTTGGGAAACTGGGGTCTGTCATGAGAGCTGGCGTTTTGCTACAGTTGTACCGATTCAAAAACCAGGGAAAGATCATGCAGAACCTACGAATTATCGACCAATAGCTTTGACAAGTTGTTTGTGTAAAACATTGGAGAGAATGATAAACAAGAGATTAGTCTGGTACTTAGAGACCAACAACCTCATTTCAGAATATCAGTCAGGTTTTCGTTCGGAACGTAGTACCAACGACAATTTAATAAGACTAGAAACATTTATACGAAATCTTTTATTAAAAAAGTACACGTAGAAGCTGTCTTTTTCGACTTGGAGAAAGCATATGATACCACATGGCGTTATGGAATATTGAGAGATCTCCATAACCTCGGCTTAAGGGGAAAACTTCCTAGTTTTATTCAAAGTTTTTTAGGTGAACGTGTATTTCAAGTCCGCGTGGGATCTACCTTGTCAGATCTCTATGCACAAGAGCAGGGTGTCCCACGAGGGTAGTATTCTCTCAACTACACTATTTAACATCAAAATAAATAATATTGTACAATGTTTGGATGACAAAACAGACTGTTCATTGTATGTTGATGATTTTTGTATATGTTACCGTTCAAAAAACATGAAAACAATTGAACGAAAGTTACAACAAAATTTAAAACGAATAGAAGAATGGACTGATAAAAATGGTTTCAAGTTCTCCAAGTCGAAAACGCAGTGTGTTCATTTTTGTAAGCTACGGAATAAACACGACCATCCTTCCCTGTTTTCATACGGATCACAAATTCCTGTCGTTGAAGAAGCCAAATTTCTTGGGGTCATATTTGATCAAAAGTTATCTTTTATTCCCCATATTAAATATCTTAAAACGAAATGCTTAAAAGCTTTAAATCTTTTGAAAGTTTCAGCTCATACAAGTTGGGGAGCAGATCGGTACACTTTATTACATCTTTACCGGTCTCTGATAAGATCTAAATTAGATTATGGGTCTGTTGTTTATGGTTCTGCCAGAAAGTCTTATTTAAAATCTTTGGATACTATCCATCACCAAGGCCTTCGTCTGGCTATGGGGGCTTTCCGTACTTCTCCAGTATTGAGCCTTTATGTGGAAGCAGGTGAACCATCTTTAACTTCGCGCAGAGAGAAACTTTCTCTTCAGTACGCTATCAGACTTGCCGAAACTACGTAGTATGACCCATCTTCTTTCTTATGAATGTTTTCATTGCTCTAAAAGGAACTCATTTTTGATTTTTATTTGCTGCTAATCAATCTAACCCGGCATTCCAAATTTCATCTCCACCTGAATTTGTAGATAAGTATGAAACTAAACACACAGCAATCAAACCTTTTGGATTACGTATTTTACCACTGCTAGAAAATTCAGGTATCGACCTTAAAAATATTCAAAAACATCAAACGGCCGAAGTTCCATCTTGGTGTATTAAAAAACCTTCTATTCTGTTTGACTTACATGATGGTAAAAAATCCGAATCAAATCCAATGCTACTCAAACGAAACTTTCAGGTACTGCAGTCACGTTACAATGACTACCAGCAAGTCTATACTGATGGTTCCAAAGAAGGAGATAAAGTTGGTTGTGCGTATGTTTCTAAAGAGACGCACCAAACCTTGCGCCTTCCAGATGGTTCATCTATTTTTACAGCTGAAGCCAAGGCAATAGACCTAGCTTTAGATTTTATCAGTTCTTCAACAATTCAAAAAGCAATTATATTTTCTGATTCACTTTCTGAACTTAAGGCTTTTAGACCATTCATCATCTAAAAATCCTCAAATACAAAAACTGATCGAAAAACATCATGAAATTTCTAAAACGCACCCAATCTTGTTTTGTTGGCTTCCAAGCCATATTGGCATTGTTTGCAATGAGTTTGCTGACAAGAAAGCAAAGGAATCGCTCAATCTTGATCCGTCTGTTTTTAAAATTCCTTTTAAAAATTTTAAACCATGTATCAACAGATACATTTTGTCGGAATGGCAAGGCGAATGGGACCGTGCAATAAATAACAAACTCCATGCCATTAAACCTGTCCACAGTTTTCCAGGAAAGACGATGTGCATTGGCCATACTAGAGTTACTCATTCTTATATTTTAAATGGTGATGAACAGCCTTCCTGTGTAGGCTGTGTTCAGCCATTCACTGTGAAACACACAATAAGTAACAAGCAACAACATAAATAAATCGCCACAGAAGAGCCGCCTTGGAACGGTCAGTGGAAGATTTCAACTGGGGGGCTTAAATCGATTTTACGTGGCCACAATCCTCGCCCTTACTTCCGTCGCGATTCAGACAAATAATTTGTTCAGTCCGCATGAAGGCCTCCTAACTCATCAGTGCAACATCTCCGTGAACACAAAAATCAAAGAACCACAGAGGTGAGACAACGGTGAGGACTCGACAGCAAGAAACCACTGAAACGCAAAGTCCGTAGAAATGGTGTACTAAAACCAACAGCAACATATGTGTTGACTTTTAATACACCAATTCTACCAAAGAAAATCAAAGTAGCATATCTTTCCATTAACGTAGAGGTATACATCCCAAAACCTCTTAGATGTTACTCTTGTCAGGCTTTTGGCCATCACGAAAGCAGATGTCAGAGAAAAAACTCTGTCCTAATTGTGGTGAAGAAAAGCATGTTGATAATCACCTCAACTGCAAAAATGAACCAAAATGCGTAAATTGTGATGGCAAACATGCTGTTTTCTCCCGAGATTGTCCGGCGTGTAAAAAAGAAAAGAAATACTCACCGTCAAATACCAAAGGGGGATAACATTCCCAAAAGCGCGGAAAATTGTCGAAGAGCGATACATAACACCAACCACCAGTTTCGCCAACATCACAAAGGGTGCTGGTACAAGCTCCGCAATAAAGACTGCTGAATTATACATAGCTGAACTGAAAAAATCTGGTGCATGCATCTCCAGCACCACAAAGTTCAATTACTTTATCAAATGGCGCAATCCAGGTTGCTTTGGATCGGTCGACAGCAACCGTACCGAAGCCAGCGCCGAATGTGTAAGAGAAACCCGACTCAGGTCGAACTAATAAGGGATCGGAAGATCCGATCAAAAAACAACACTTGTCTCAAAAACAAACAGACAGACAACGTAAAATGGAAAAAGAAAATATAAAATTCCAGAACAGATTCGGATCTTTTAGTGACAGTGATATGGAGTTCGCTGAAACTCCATCATCACCAAGTGGCAATAACAGATCGAGGTCAGCCACACCACGAGCTGGTGGTAGCAGATCTATATCACCAATTGAACCTCCATAATAGTTTCTAGTCTTTTGAATATCTCTCCTTAAAATAGATTTAAAACACAAAATAATACAATGGAATTGTCGAGGTCTTAAATCGAATTATAATGAACTCTTATTACTTATTTCGTTACTAAACCCATCGGTGTTTTGTTTGCAAGAAACTTTTTTAAAAACTGATGACAACATAGATTTCAGGGGTTTCAATACATACAACTATATCTATTCTGATGGTAACAAAACCATCTGGTGGCAGTTCAATTTTTGTTAAATCATTTTTACCACAAAGAGAGATCAAATTTAAAACAGACCTACAAGCTATAGCAGTATCGGTTTCTCTGGATAAAGAGACTACAATTTGCTCTCTATATATCCTACCCTCATTTTCTTTAAAGCCCGAACATCTTGACTCATTGCTGAGTCAACTTCCATCGCCATATCTTTTAGTTGGCGACTTCAATGGTCACAATATTCTATTGGGCTGTAAAGATGTCAATAAAACAGGAGCACTTGTTGAAGATTTTATTGTAAGAGCGAACTTTGCTTGATGAATGATAATCTTATACTTACCTTCACCCTGCGACAGGTCATTTGTCTTCTTTAGATCTCTCTTTGTGTCACCCATCTCTCTTCTTGGACTATGACTGGTCTGTTCATGATGATCAGTGCGGAAGTGATCACTTCCCTGTTATAATCGAGAGCGTAAACGAACCAGATGAAGATTGTAACCATAAATGGAAAATGAATAAATAAAAATCAAAAATGAGTTCCTTTAAGAGCACTGAAAATTCATAAGAATATACTACGTAGTTTCGGCTAATAAAGCCTCATCAGTGACCCTGTAATGATCCGGCAACGAAAGCCAGAGGAAGCAAACTGCAATTTTGCGAATTTCGAATAGGCTGTCGATTCAAAGACTGACATAAATCAAAAAAAGGTCAAAATAATTAAAAACCTGTCGACTGGGAATTATTCCATAATTTATGTGAAGAAGAGTTATCAGTTGATCACTTAAATGAATCATCTGATATTGTTTCTGATTTCACAGATACACTTATTCATATATCAGAACAATGCGTTCCAAAGACCACCACAAATACTAAGAAAATCAAGCCTTGGTTTAATAATGACTGTAAAAAGCTATTAAAAAGCGTAAACAGGCTCTAATTTCTGGCAATTTGAAAACTATTCCTGATTCTAGGATAATGAATATAATTTCTAAAGGACCGAAAATATCGGTTTCCTTCTAAGTAGAAGTAAAACAAAGATCAGGAATTGATACAATTAACTTTCTCCACCCATAAAAGACACCAAAGGGAAAGAAATACAAACATTAAGCGACCAGACCATAATGGAAACCTCAACAAAGGAAGGCCATAAGGACAGTTACTTTCCCAAAAATGGCCATATGGCCATCCAAAATTAAAAGACACAAGTGATACACACAGTAAGTAACAAACAACAACATAAATAAATCGCCACAGAAAATGTAGAGATGAAATCGCTGCTTCCTTGAATGAATTCGGTAATCGATGGTGTAAGCGAGAGTATGTTGAGCATAAAGCCCTTAAGGACTGGAAACTTAGCATTTTAAAACTAGTGAATAAACGCATTTCTTTCTATTCTCAAAATACTAACTTATTACCTCCTAAGCCCAAGACGTCTTTACGTCATCTTAAACTAGGTATTCAAGAATTTCATAAGAAGTTTGTTTTGGCCCCTGCAGACAAGGCCGCTAACAACGTCGTCGTTGTGTGACGGCTCCACTATGTTAACACGCTAGATGTTTAGATGATTTATTATATATTGATAATACCTTTTTTGATGGTTTGATCAGTCAGATTTACCCCCTGTTCTAGGGGGTAAATCCCTCAGTTAAATAAAGCAAATTCTTCTGATACCGAAGCCTCGTTTTTGGATTTACAACTATCTATTGTAGATGGATTTGTTTCGTGCAAAATTTATGATAAACGCGATGACTTTGATTTTGAGATTGTAAATTTTCCTTTTTTGGATGGTGATGTTCCTCGTGCGCCATCCTATAGCGTTTATATTTCGCAATTAATTCGATTTGCTACAGTGTGTAGTCATGTAACTGTCTTCAACACTCGTAATAAATTATTAACGGCTAAACTTCTTAATCAGGGTTATCGGTACCATAAACTACGCAAAGCCTTTTCAAAATTTTATAGACGCCATTCTGATTTTATTTCAAAATTCAATATTGGACTTAAATCTCTTCTGCAACAAGGTCTATCGGAACCCGAATTTTATGGTGACTTAGTATATAAATACAGAAAAATATATAAACGCAATGACTTCAGCACACAATTTCGTAAAATCATTCTTCGATATAAAAAGATTGGGTACAATATGGATATTATACGACAGACTTCATGCATGGTAGTTAACCCAATAACGGTTCTCTCTTTAATTGCACGCCGGTGGGTAAGGCGTCAGATTCTATGACGGCTCCAACGTAAAGGCTTATTGAGAATTAGAGAGATAATGTTGGTTGGTGCCTGATGCTCTGTCTCTGGTCGGGCTCATCTGAGTCTAACTGTTGGTTTTCTTTTGCTCCAGCATTTCAGTGGTTTCTTGCTGTCGAGTCCTCACCGTTGTCTCACCTCTGTGGTTCTTTGATTTTTGGGTTCACGGAGATGTTGCACTGATGAGTTAGGAGGCGGACTGAACAAATTATTTGTCTAAATCGCGACGGAAGTAAGGGCGAGGATTGTGGCCACGTAAAATCGATTTAAGCCCCCCAGTGGAAATCTTCCACTGACCGTTCCAAGGCGACTCTTCTGTGGCGATTTATTTATGTTGTTGTTTGTTACTTACTGTGTGTATCACTTGTGTCTTTTAATTTTGGATGGCCATTTGGCCATTTTGTGGGAATGTAACTGTCCTTATGGCCTTCCTTTGTTTAGGTTTCCATTATGGTCTGGTCGCTTAATGTTTGTATTTCTTTCCCTTTGGTGTCTTTTATGGGTGGAGTAAGTTAATTGCATCAATTCCTGATCTTTGTTTTACTTCTACTTTTCTACATAATTTCTGCAAAAGTCCCACTTCAGAAAAGCTAAACGACGTAAAAGTTTTCAGAGCTAAAGCTCGGCGAATAATCCGAGCTTCAAAACGAAAGTCATGGAGAGAATATGTCTCCATATTGAACTATGAAACCCCCATTAAAAAGGTTTGGGATATGGTACGAAAAATTTCAGGAAAAACAAAGTCCTCTAGTTTTACACATTTAAATACTGAATTTGACACAATAGCTTCAACAAAAAAAGATATTTCAGGTACTCTTGGGAGCACATTCTTGTAGTGCTACCCTGTGGGCCACCCTGTTCATCGCGTAATTATTCTGACACTTTTAGAAATTTCAAAAAGGACCAAGAGAAAAGGAATTTAAACTTCTAATCCCTTAATCACGAAGAATACAACACCTTTTAACGTATCCGAACTCATTGAAGCCATTGAAAAATCACATGATACGGCAACCGGCCCCGATGAAATTCATTATCAGATGCTTTAGCATCTGCCAAAAGTTCTCTTACAACACTTTTAGATATCTTTAATAATATTTGGGAAACGGTGGTCTGTCCTGAGAGCTGGCGTGTAGCTACAGTTGTACCAATTCCGAAACCAGGGAAAGATCATGCAGAACCTACAAATTATCGTCCGATAGCTTTGACAAGTTGTTTGTGTAAAACATTGGAGAGAATGATAAACAAGAGATTAGTCTGGTACTTAGAGTCCAACAACCTCATTTCAGAATATAAATCGGGTTTTCGTTCGGAACGTAGTACCAATGACAATTAAATAAGACTAGAAACATTTATACGAGATGCTTTTATTAACAAAGAACACGTAGTAGCTGTCTTTTTCGACTTGGAGAAAGCATATGATACAACATGGCGTTATGGAATATTGAAAGATCTACATAACATTGGCTTAAGAGGAAAACTTCCCAGTTTTATTGAAAGCTTTTTAGGGGAGCGCATGTTTCAGGTGCGTGTGGGGTCAGATTTCTATGATCAAGAACAGGGTGTCCCACAGGGTAGTATTCTTTCAACTACGCTATTTAACATCAAAATAAACAATATTGTTCAATGTTTAGACGACAAAACTGATTGTTCCTTGTATGTTGACGATTTCTGTAAATGTTACCGTTCAAAAAAATTGAAAACAATCGAACGAAAGTTACAACAAAATTTAAAAAGAATAGAAGAATGGACTGATAAAAATGTTTTCAAGTTCTCCAAGTCGAAAACGCAGTGTGTAAGCTACGGAAGAAACACGAACATCCTTCCTTGTTTTTCTACGGATCACAAATTCCTGTTGTTGAAGAAGCCAAATTTCTTGGGGTCATATTTGATCAAAAGTTATCTTTTATTCCCCATATTAAATATCTTAAAGCGAAATGCTTAAAAGCTTTGAATCTTTTGAAAGTTTTAGCTCATACAAGTTGGGGAACAGATCGGTATACTTTATTACATCTTTACCGGTCTTTAATAAGATCTAAATTAGATTATGGGTCTGTTGTTTATGGTTCTGCCAGAAAGTCCTATTTAAAATCACTGGATATTATCCATCACCAAGGCCTTCGTCGGGCTATGGGAGCCTTCCGTACTTCTCCCGTATTAAGCCTTTATGTAAACCATCTTTAACTTCGCGCAGAGAGAAACTTTCTCTTTAGTATGCTATTAGACTTGCTGCTAATCCATCTAACCCGGCATCCAAAATTTCATTTCCACCTTAATTTGTGGATAAGTATGAAACTAAACCCACAGCAATCAAACCTTTTGGATTACGTATTTTACCACTGCTAGAAAAATCAGGTATCGACCTTAAAAATATTCAAAAACATGAAACGGCGGAAGTTCCATCTTGGTGTATTAAAAAACCTTCTATTCTGTTTGACTTACATGATGGAAAAAAATCCGAATCAAATCCAATGCTACTCCAACAAAACTTTCAGGTACTGCAGTCACGTTATGATGATTACCAGCAAGTCTGTACTGATGGTTCCAAAGAAGGAGAAAAAGTTGGTTGTACGTGTGTTTGAGTTTTCGATTTTAATTTTTGCAGGGGTTCAAGACCAGGAATTGGATCTGTTTGGGTGATAGCTTCAATGCCGGGCACCTTTTCAACGGCTGACTGGGCAATGCTGGCGTAGCTGACTCCAGGAACTGGTGTTGGCCGTTCAACTATATTCCGCGCTTCAGTAAATGAAATGCTTCTTGTGAATTTTATTCTCAGGATTTCTTTCTCTTTATGCCAAACTTGGCAATCTTTCGAGTTCGCATTATGTTTTCCACCGCAGTTGACACATTTTGGTTCTCTGTCGCAAGATCGTTCGCTGTGGCCCGTTACTTCGCCGCATCTGGGACAGACAGGTTCCTTGGTACATCTGTCCTCATGATGGCCATACTTCTGGCAATTATGGCAGCGTAACGGGTTGGGTACATAGATTTCAACACTAACTCTGAAGTACGCTACTTTCACATGTTTGGGCAAAACAGGAGTGTTGAATGTAAAGACAAAGGTGTTTTGTATCTTTAAGTTGACCGTCTCGTCGTATTTTGAATCTTTTGACTGCGGTTACACCTTGAGTCTTTGTACCCTCCAGAATGTCCTCATCGCTACCGCCTCGTAATTCTGGGCATCTTTTTACTCCCTTGGCAGTACTCCCGCGAGGTGTGCGGGTATACACGAACTTTCAAATTATGAAAAGTCGTGGTACGTAGAAGATTCTCAGCGTGTGATTTACGATTCACTTCAATCAAGAGTTGATTCGATCTCTGCAGCTTTTTGATGTTTTCTTGTTCACCTGAGATGCTGTTGATTACTTTTGAATTACAAATGGTGACAGAGACAGGTGCTTTATTTTTTCAGTACATTGCACTATGATGAAGCGCGGGAAGTTTTTATTTTCTGTAGAAGCTTTTGGAATTTCAGGTGCGTTTAGTTCGTTGTCTGAGTCATCAGACTCGGAATTATCTTGGTCAGTCTTTTTTCGTTTATTAAGGGTAGCCATGATGAAAAGCTGGCATGTTTCGTCTTCCGTGCTCTCCGCCCACCGTGGAGCCCTACAAGGGAACACTTTCAGTGAGTGGCTTTCCTACCTCAAGTGTTATAGATACACAGAAGATATACTCGTACGAGCAAAGAAGCTGCACGATTGGTCCGTTAAGCCGCCGCCTTCTAGAAATGGAAAGGTAGTGAAAAGACTTGTGGCCACGTAAAATCAATTTAAGCCCCCCAGTGGAAATCTTTCACTGACCGTTCCAAGGCGGCTCTTCTGTGGCGATTTATTTATACTCGAGCACTTTGAAAACGCAACATCATAAGGAAAATGTAAATATTTTTTAACTCACCAATTTTTTCAAAAAACGAATTTCATCACAAACAATATTCATCAAATGACTTTCGTTTGCCACAATCACATTAGAGCTGTCCCTTCACATTAGCAGTCTACACTGCGGCAAACACACCATGTGTCAGTCAAATCTCCAGCCACATCAATATCGGGTATGCCCACCTGCGCGCTGAGAGCATTCACGTAACCTGGACCGCATTGAACAACACAATCGTCGCACAGTACGTCGGGGGATGTTATCCCACTCTTGCTGAAGGGCTATCGCGAGCTGCCTCACAGTCTGTGGTGCGTTTTGACGTCCGTGTACACGACGTCCCAATTCGTCCCAAAGGTGTTCGATACAATTCAGATCGGGTGATTTCGACGGCCAAGGGAGAACATTGATGCCTTCTTGACGTAAAAAGTCCTGCGTCAACCTTGCCGTGTGCGGGCGGGCGTTATCGTGCTGAAATAACATGGGGTTACGTTGACGTCGCAACAATGGAACAAGCTCTGCCCGAAGAATCTCATCGATGTAACGTCTGGCGTTGAGATTTCCATGAATTATCAATAAACGCGAGCGAAAATTGTAATTGATGGCGCCCCAGACTATGACACCACCGCCTCCAAACCGGTCTCTTTCAACAACGCAGTTTTCAGCAAACCTTTCGCCGTCACGTCGATAAACGCGTACCCGCCCGTCGGTTTGGTACAAACTGAACCTGGACTCATCGCTGAAGACGACGTCGTGCCAGTTGACACGTCTCTGGTGATTAAGAGCAAAGTTCATGCGAAGCTGACGATGACGTCGTGTAAGTATTGGTCCGTGGTACGGACGCCGGCAACGAACACCAAATTCCTTAAGTCGTCGGGACACTGTCATACGATGAATACGTCGCCCTCGGTTGCCAATGACGACGGAAGCTGTTTGCATGGCCGTCTGGAAACGATGCCGTAGGTGGAGTTGACGGATGTAATTATCCTGACGTCTTGACGTCACGCGCACTTGCCCAGGCCTGGGGCGGTCATTAACAGTTCCTGTTAACCTGGCACGTTGAACGAGACGATATATTGTGGTTCTGTCAACATTAAAACGCCGAGCAATGTCCTTCTGTGAAATGCCAGCGTCCAAAAGGCCTAAAATCCGATTCCGATTTTCGTTATTTAGCCTTGGCATGCTCAGTTTTGTAAATTTATCCAAATTTCAACCAAAAACCGATTTGAAGACAACTTTTGAAGAGATTGAATGAAAGATATCGGTTGTACATGGGGAATTGACCATATAAACAAGGTCATATCTCGGTGTGCACGTGCTACGATATCACGTGTAGTCGACCGATATTTTATCGATCTGACCACCTCATATGATTTTATTTATGGTGTATGGAAGCATATATCTGCTAATATGATTTTGGATTGGGCCATTTCAAAAATATTTAAAAAATATAATGTTGCGTTTTCAAAGTGCTTGAGTATATGTTGTTGTTTGTTACTTACTGTGTGTATCACTTTTGTCTTTTTATTTTGGATGGCCATATGGCCATTTTGTGGGAAAGTAACTGTCCTTATGGCCTTCCTTTGTTTAGGTTTCCATTATGGTCTTGTCGCTTAATGTTTGTATTTCTTTCCCTTTGGTGTCTTTTATTGGTGGAGTAAGTTAATTGTATCAATTCCTGGTGGGCACAAAGAGCACAGCAGCAATGTGGGAATTGAGCCCCCAGGGCCACGGCAAGGCAGGAAGTCTAATACCTGGGGGTGTGGGTCATAACCGTCAAACGGTTAATGGTTAACGGCATTGAGAATTATGAGGATATTAAAAGTAAAAAAGTTAGTTTGATATGTATAAAAATCTTAAACAGTTAAATCTTATGAAAAAGTCCAATTTCTTTTAAGAATAAAATAATATTTTCAAAAGGTACATCTTGAAACAATTGTTGCAAAGTGTCAGCTTTGAAGTATAAGTGACGGGACTGTGAAAAGTCTACACATTCAATTAAAATATGTTTCACAGTGAATGGCTGATCACAGTCTACGCAAGAAGGCTGTTCATCATCATTTGAAATATAAGAATGAGTAACTCTAGTATGGCCAATGCGCAGTCGTGTTAATACTACATCCTCTTTCCTGGAAAACTGTGGAGGAGAGCATTTAGTTCCAACGACAGGATTAATGGCATGGAGTTTGTTATTTATTGCACGGTCCCATTCGCTTTGCCATTCCGACAAGATGTATCTGTTGATAAAAGGTTTAAAATTATTAAAAGGAATTTTAAAAACAAACGGATTAAGATTGAGCGATTCCTTTGCTTTCTTGTCAGCAAACTCATTGCCGACAATGCCAATATGGCTTGGAAGCCAACAAAACAAGATTTGGTGCGTTTTAGAAATTTCATGTTTTTCGATCAGTTTTTGTATTTGAGGATTTTTAGATGATGAATGGTCTAAAGCCTTAAGCACAGAAAGTGAATCAGAAAATATAATTGCTTTTTGAAATGATGAAGAACTGATAAAATCTAATGCTTTGGCTTCAGCTGTAAAAATAGATGACCCATCTGGAAGGCGAAAGGTTTAGTGCGTATCTTTAGACACATGCGCACAACCAACTTTATCTCCTTCTTTGGAACCATCAGTATAGACTTGCTGGTAATCATTGTAACGTGACTGCAGTACCTGAAAGTTTTGTTTGAGTAGCATTGGATTTGATTCGGATTTTTTACCATCATGTAAGTCAAACAGAATAAAAGGGTTTTTTTTTTTTAATACACCAAGATGGAACTTCGGCCGTTTCATGTTTTTGAATATATTTAAGGTCGATACCTGAATTTTCTAGCAGTGGTAAAATACGTAATCAAAAAGGTTTGATTGCTGTGGGTTTATTTTCATACTTATCTACAAATTCAGATGGAAATGAAATTTGGAATGCCGGGTTAGATGGATTAGCAGCAAGTCTGATAGCGTACTGAAGAGAAAGTTTCTCTCTGCGCGAAGTTAAAGATGGTTTTAACTGCTTCCACATAAAGGCTTAATACTGGAGAAGTACGGAAGGCCCCCATAGCCAGACGAAGGCCTTGGTGATGGATAGTATCCCAAGATTTTAAATAAGACTTTCTGGCAGAACCATAATCTAATTTAGATCTTATCAGAGACCGGTAAAGATGTAATAAAGTGTACCGATCTGCTCCCCAACCTGTATGTGCTAACGCTTTCAAAAGATTCAAAGCTTTTAAGCATTTCGCTTTGAAATATTTAATATGGGGAATAAAAGATAACTTTTGATCAAATATGACCCCAAGAAATTTGGCTTCTTCAACAACAGGAATTTGTGATCCAAAACAAGGATGGATGTTCGTGTTTCTTCCGAATCTTACAAAAATGAACACACTGCGTTTTCGACTTGGAGAACTTGAAACCATTTTTATTAGTCCATTCTTCTATTCTTTTTAAATTTTGTTGTAACTTTCGTTCAATTGTTTTCATATTTTTTGAACGGTAACATATACAAAAATCAGTTTTGTCGTCCAAACATTGTACGATATTGTTTATTTTGATGTTAAATAGCGTAGTTGAAAGAATACTACCCTATGGGACACCCTGTTCTTGATCATAGAAATCTGACACGGTAGACCCCACACGCACCTGAAACATGCGCTCCCCTAAAAAGCTTTCAATGCAACTGGGAAGTTTTCCTCTTAAGCCAATGTTATGGAGATCTTTCAATATTCCATAACGCCATATTGTATCGTATGCTTTCTCCAAGTCGAAAAAGACAGCTACTACGTGTTCTTTGTTAATAAAAGCATTTCGTATAAATGTTTCTAGTCTTATTAAATTGTCGTTGGTACTACGTTCCGAACGAAAACCCGATTGATGTTCTGAGATGAGGTTGTTGGACTCTAAGTACCAGACTAATCTCTTGTTTATCATTCTCTCCAATGTTTTACACAAACAATTTGTCAAAGCTATCGGACTATCGGACGATAATTTGTAGGTTCTGCATGATCTTTCCCTGGTTTCGGAATTGGTACAACTGTAGCTACACGCCAGCTCTCAGGACAGACCCCCGTTTTCCAAATATCATTAAAGATACCTAAAAGTGTTGAAAGAGAACTTGGCATCTGATAATGAATTTCATCATGACCGGTTGCCGTATCATGTGATTTTTCAATGGATTCCAGAAAGTCGGATAAGTTAAAAGGTTTGTTGTATTTTTCGTGATTAAGGGATTTAAAGTTTAGATTTCTTTTCTCTTGGTCTTTTTTGAAATTTCTAAAAGCATCAGAATAATAACGCGATGATGAATTTCTCAAGAATGTGTTTGGGGGTTTTGTAGTTCAATTTTGAAACATATTCCCTCCATGACTTTCGTTTTGAAGCTCGGATTGTTCGCCGAGTTTTAGCTCTAAAAACTTTTACTTCGTTTAGCTTTTCTGAAGTGGGACTTTTGCAGAACTTATTTAGAGCTGTTGTTAAATGCTCGAATCTAAGTTAATGAGGGCGCCTAGGCATGGTATAGTGTGTTGCACATAGGTGTACAAGTTAGGCCACAGTCACATTTAGAGAACGGTATTTTGTACGGGTCGAGGTCATCGGATGCGGGGATCGATGAGTTCGTCCATGGAGCTTGGTGGTTCTACAAGCTGCACTTCTGCATTGTCCAGCCGGTAGGAGATGCTGAGCGCTTGTACCAACATCTGGATCATTGCGCACTCATCCTGCCTGCTGGTTGGGAATAGGACTTGGAGCTATGAACTGTATCGATTCCTCAAGTTTACCTCCACTTCTGTTTTGCGACAAGTCTTCTTCCTGGACCACTAGCCGCGCGTTTCTGTATGGAAACTTGCAAAGGCATGCTTCATTTGCAGCCAAGGTCCGATGGCCAAACTCGCGCGGCCCCAAAAGAGAGCACCGTTTGCCTACTTACTGCTCTTGAGCACAGAAGAAAAATCGCGATCTGCAAACGATTTGTCGCCGATTACTCTACATTTTTGGCTCAATTTAGATATGTATTCAAATTTTCTAAAACTGGCAGTTATTCTCTTTATTTGGTAGGGCAAAGGCAGTCCAACGCGATTAACTCTTGTTGGACAGACTGCCGCGATTCGCAGCCCTAAAGCAGATAACTTACGTTTCGCTGTGGAGCTATGGAGTTCTGTCCGCTCGACCCTGGCAGACGTAAAATGCCTTAGCTTGAACGAACGTAGCAGTGTCATCATCATCATCATTATTCTCTGATCAGCTCTTGAGCAGCTAGTCCAGGTCGATATCACAACATGTCTGGATTTATGAAAGAGTACTTCCAGAGCCACTTGTGGCTTTCTTGAAGTCATGCCGACTTCATGGGATTCCTGAGGTGACCACAGGCCTTCAGCACCAGAGTGTCACTGTCGTTTGACGTTAGGATCCGCGCAGTCCAGCTCCCAGCCAGAACTAAGACGGCAGCTCGAAGACTACGCCAAGCAGCACCACCAGCAGTCAAATGCCAGATTTTTTGCCTGGCCGAGGCAACATTTTCAGAAACTGAATGCAGATACATAGTGGCAAGATCTTACCAGTGAGATTGTCTAATGCTTGATTTCTTTATAAATAGTCTCACCGAGGCAATTTTCCACTAACTTGCACCGCCGTATAAATTTCAAACCGTTAGAGATATTTTATACAATTTTCTGGCAAACAAATATATATTGATAAGATATAGTCAACAATGTTGTTAAATGCCTGATTTCTTTATATAAATGGCATTGCCAAGGCAAAATATTCCAAATTGCAGGTTTTATTTTGCTAAGATCTGGCAAACAGATGTATATTGACAAGACCGTCTAATATGTACTAGAAATGGTTATCCTTTGAAAGCAAGGAATACACCACAGAACTGGAAAATATAGAATGTACATGTTTTCTGGGCCAGACTAGCTAGTTTCGGCCAATTAGGCCCCATCAGTGACCAATTAGGCCTCATCAATATGCCTGATTTCTTCACAAGAAGCCTGGCCAAGGCAACGGTAGGATTATTATCCCCACGCTTTTAAAAGAAAAATTGGGGCTATTGTAATGGTATTCGTCGTCCGTTCTTCAGTCCGTCCGTACGTCCATACGTCCTTACGTCTGTCCGTCCGTCCATCTTTCCGGATAACTCCTCCTAGACGGTTACAGATAGAAACTTGAAACTTTGAGCACTGGTAGATCTTTGGTTTGGGGAGTGCATGACACTTTTGGAATTTCGATCACACCCCTAGGGGTGGACCCAGGGGATGGGGCCCGCGGGGTTTAAAAATCAAAATTTTCAGAACATGGTCGTGTACTATATCAAAGCGAACGGCATGATGAGTAGATTATGTAGTGGCGTGGGGATATGCGATGGCGTGCAATCGACTGCGCGATTCTACTTTTGTTATGTTTTGGCATGCAGAGAGATTGGCAAGACCAAACAAATGAGTTTGTCTAAAGGCTGATATCTTTATAATTAGCCCCGCCGAGGCACAAATTTCACTAACTGACATAGACGTTACGTTATATTGACAAGATCTAATTAATTATATTGTTTAATGCGAAATTTCTTGATATTGAAAGCCTCTCCGGGGTAAAATGATAACAAACTGATTTTAGATTTATTATCCGCAAGGTATATTTCAATAATTTTGGCACGAAGATGTATATTGGCATGACCTAACCAATTTGTATAATGCAATATTTGTTTATATACATAGTCTCGCCGAGGCAAATTTATCACCAGCTGAAAATGGACTGCTAGGAATATTTTGATATTTTCCTCCGGCATGAGAAGAATGCTGAGCTGTATGTAGTTTTCGTCCTGTGTCTGTTTGTCCGTCTGCCTGTTATGGCCCAAGAAAGGATTTTTAACTGGTTTCTATAGAATTATTGCGAAGCAGTCACTTGCAGTTTGTTCCGTCATACATTCTATCAATTAACGCTCATTTCTTGGGAACAAATAGCTTTTTAAGTGGCTGTCACACACAAAAAGTGACACCTAACGATCTTACCTGTCTACGAAGTCACATATTGACTGTTTCGTGAGAACGCGTGGACGTCCATCAACACTTAACTTCAAAGTTTTGCTTTAATTCTAATATCTTGCTATTCACTTGTCTAATGCATTTTTATTTGGTATATCGTGTTTCTTATGCATTGCGTAAACATGAGTCGGTCAAACTCCTGAGTCAAGTGCCCGGGTTTGGCTAGCGCCAGTAATAAGGATAAATAGCAATATTGGTAAATTCCAGATTTATTTTTTTTCCTTTAACTTTGCAGTGTGAACTTATAATGCCTGACGGGTATTACTTTTAAATAGACACGTATAGACCATTGTTCCAGTTATGTGGGTGCTGCTGCTGCTACTGCTGACAGAAGGTCATGGTCGCATAAATTGAATGCTCATTGTATAGTTTTGGCATTGAATTTTGAAATTAAATCAGAATGACGTCTATAAAATTTTGCGTAGTTTATTGTACCGATAACCCTGATTAAGAAGTTTAGCCGTTAACAATTTATTACGAGTGTTGAAGTCAGTTACATGACTACACACTCTGGCAAATCGAATTAATTGCGAAATATAAACGCCATAGGATGGCGCAGGAGGAACATCACAATCCAAAAAAGGAAAATTTACAATCTCAAAATCAAAATCATCGCGTTTATCATAAATTTTGCACGAAACAAACCCATCTACAATAGATAGATTGAAACCATCTGAGACAAGACAGAGGCCATGATGGCCCTGGATCGCTCACCTGCTCTTTATTGTACAAAGGTTGACTTAAGGAACATGTCTGAGATATTAGTGACTTTTTGCAGTTTAAATCCATTTAGTCAAGTACAGAAGGTTGTCATCGGCAAACTGTCTTGTCTCAGATGGTTTCAATCCGTCTGGCAGGACATATGCTAGAAACAGTACCAGACCCAGAAATGTTCCTTACAGGACATCAGCTCGGTCTGAGTGAGATTCTTATTGCACCACCGACTGTTTACTGTAACTCAGAAAAGTCTTAATCCAGGAATGCACCAACCCTCTGATTATTGCCTTCACTTCTATTTCACAACCCATGACTTTTTTTTTTGACTGTGACAATTCATCTCAAATACATTTAGAAGAAGAGCAATGGTCATTAAATTGACAGTAAACTACATATTATGAAGATTTCCAGTTGAGTGTAGCAATAAACTCAAAATTCTGTAATGTATTTACAGAAAACACAATCATACTATAATGAAATCTATTTAAAGGAAAAACAATCATACTTAAAACTGACAAAAGAAGCCTCCGTGGTGTAGTGGTTATGCTACTCGCCCTGTAAACCAGGGATCGCAGGATCGATTCCGGGCTTTTGCAGACTTTCGGATGGGTCTTTTAACCGAGGTCCCGTCTCTGTATGACCTTAGCTGTTGGTGAGACGTAAAAATCAAACACTCAAAACTGACAAAAGGTTACAATTTATGAAGAGTATCCAAAAAAATGTTATTAGTTTGCTAGATTTCAAATTATTTCAGTAAAACTGCAGTAACTACTAGCTCTGATAATCCTTTGAAATCTGTAAGATTACATGTACATTCAAATGTATCTTGTATCTGTTAAATTGCACATATTTTCAAATGTGTATTCACATGTTTAGGTTTGGACAGTGATGGTAGAGGTTGACGAAAGGATTATTTCTGCAGAATAATTCCAAATCTGGCCATAATTCCAGAAACAGAATTTTTTGATGATTTCTTATATCAACAGCCACATAAACCATGACATCAATCCAATGCGCTACTGTCAAATGGTCTCAAATTTCGAGAACCAAAAATCCAAATATCAATACTGTGGATACAAAATTTAAATCGGCCCTGCCCATCGGGGCTTGAAGAAATAGACTGGGCTACATGATGCTTCCACGCAGCATTCAAACCCACCACATGTGAGTACTAGTAAACTATTAACAGGTCCTTAGCCTGTCCTGAAAAAAGGATGCGAGTCAGATCGTCCATGTATATAAGCCCTATGGGCTTGAGATGTCATTTCATCTCAATGTTGGATAAAGTCCCACAAAAGGGAAGCAACATCTCCAAAATGACCAATAAAATGTTGATGTGGACATTAAACCTCAAATCAAACAACCTGCAAATCTCAGCAGTTTGTCGTATGGTAAAAATACTTCTGGCCCGACACTTGGAAGGAGGTTTGTTAGAAATGAGAGGAAAGTCAAGTACATTGCTAATCTGTGTCTTGCAGTTTTCATGTATTTCAAGGCAACATGATTTTGAGCCATGTTGAATATTTTCATCTATCAAATTACTACATAATTTCTGTTTCATTGTTGATTACAAATAAAGTGGATATAAAAGCCAAAAAAAAAACTGAAATGGAGTGAAACACAGAGAAAATTACATGTATACCACACCTATGCTTTTAAATAACTTTTGGTTGGAACCAAACTGAGTTGACTTCAAGAGCCTTTGAAAGTGGGATGGTTACACACCATTAACCTGAAAAAGAACTTTGCTTTCATCTGAAAACATTAGCTGTTATTTATATTTATTGGAAAGGTTATTTATAAAAATATACAATTTTATGGTCTGACCGGTATGATTCAAGGGTGCCAACTACACAATCAACATTAGAAAATATGAGATCTAATGTTGACAGATTGTCAGTTGTTGGTTCATTCATCAACATTTTACGCAAAAACTTTTCACTTAAGTCTTGTATTAAACATTTGCCAACATCAAGATTAAAATCTTCAATAATGATTACAGGCTTTGATGTGTCCAAAGCAGGAATAAGTTTTTTGTATAAAGTATCCATAAATTCACCATTACACATGCAGGGTGCTTTATACAATACAACAATCTGTACCTCCGTTTGTTCTAAAGGACAGGCAATATTTATACTTGTAAATTCTAGCATTTTTGAAGTAAATGAAAGTTCAGCAGTAACTAATGTGTCTTCTTTAACATAAACTACTAAACCATGTGGGGCCTATGTCCAATCACTGCCAAGCTACTAGACTGATCATTACGAATCATATTAAATCCTTGTATGTTATAATCAGAACTATCATCATCACCAGTAAGTCGACTTTCTGCTACTGCAAATATACTAGCTGACAAGAGATTTCTATCGTGTTTAATGTCTTCAAAATGTAATCGTAAAGATCTGCAATTGTTGAAGGCCAATTTTAGATGGGAAACTGAATCAACTGTTTCAAATGGTGTATAACACAGTTCAAGCATTGCTGTCTCATACAATCTCTAGATTTCTTTTTCAACTTGATCATCTACTGTCAAAGCCTGTTCATTGAAATTTAATATCTGGAGGGTTTTCATTGATCTTACACGACTCATCGCAACATAATGCAGATGAGGAACTTTCCATGGTTTGCGCTGTGATAAATCTATGACAACTCTATCTAGTGTAGAACCTCGAGATCTATGAACAGAACGTCCAGCTGACGGTTGCAAAGGAAATTGTATTCTTTGAAACGTTTTCCTGTTGTATGTAAATGTCAGTTCAATATCAAATACTGGAGTCCAGTTTTGATTTATATGCTGATGATAAAATCCTCGATTTTTAAACTTAGCTCTTGTTTCAAAGCCTGCATTTTCATTATCAAACAGAACCCAAATAATGCTTGGACGATTTCTGTTTGAATATATTTAACTACACAAGAAGCTCCATTTGCAAGCCCATCCTCTGTGTTTATGTTAACAGTGAGATCATATATCATGTCAACAACTATAATCAAAGAGCAATGAAGGTTTGCAGTTTTGTTTGGATCAGTAGGTAATTTTGTTATTGCCTCATTTTGTTTTTCTGCAGACAATTTTGGTGACACAACTTGATCATGACAAGGTACAGTGACTTTTTGTGTTTGGAGACTATTTATGATTTTGTCATTGAAACAGTGCATAAAATAATTTTCTGCAAATAAATGAGGAGCACTTAAAACATAATTACTGGCTTGGGAATCTATTCTGTAATTTTGCAGCTCTATTCTGTCTTCATTCGTCAATGATTTTTTTCTAAGCAATTGAGCAAATTCTAGATCATCCTTCTGCCTCATTATTTCTGTTAATTCAAACAAAGTAAAATGATCTTTCCACAAGTTATTAGACAAGGCAGCAGCACGTTTTGTCAAATCATTAAATACCCAGTTGTCACCAATGGGTTTCAGTTGATAAAGATCACCAACGGCGATGATGCTAAGACCACCAAATGGTATCTTAGTGCCCTTCAGCTCCTGAAGTCTCTGGTCTATGAAACTTAGTAGTGAATTACCAACCATTGAAATCTCATCACTGACAGATTTCTATACTTGGTTCGAAAGGTATTGAAACTGTCACATGTTAATGTCTGATCAGATTGCTTATACTTTTGCTTGAAAGCTGGTGAAATTGTTGAACCTCCATTGTTAAAAGCTGCTTTGCCAGTGTATGCACAAAGAAGAACTCATATCATGCACATCTTCACCTTCCTTAAGATTCAAATGTCTGAATAACGTCTGATACAACGCTTTTAATGACAACGCTTTTGCCAACACCAGCTCCACCAGAAAGGAAGGCATATAATGGAGCATCTTTTGTTTTAATCCAATGAACTACATGATCATAAAATTGTTTCTGTTTAAACAACGAAGAAGTTTTCTGTAGTTTTCATCAGATAAAATCTTTTCATTATTGTAATTTGTGGCACATTAACAGAACACCCAATTTCATTGCCAATATCATAATCTCTGTGCTCGGAGACTCTATCAGGATTATAATACACAAAGGCTTCTGATTCAACAGCTTGTTCATCTTCACTTTCCACTTGTTGAGTATTTGGTGCAATTTCATTGTAAACTTCATACTCAGCTTCTGCCATGTCCCTTGCCAATTCAAGCTCATCAACATGATGTTCATACTGTTTACACTTATGATCAATGGTATGTTTGATTGTTTGATAGTGTTCTTTGAAGGATGAGTATTAATCTTTCAAGTCTATGCCTTCATTTCTCCATGGATAAAACAGCATTAGTTTTTCTCTGAAATGGTTTTCTTCATCACTTCTTTTATTAAAGCGAACATATCGTATAATTTTTTTTTGGTTTTGCGGCGTCTGATTTGGATTCCATTATTTAAAGTTAAAATTGTGTCAGCATCATCAAATTTGTCTTCTTGTCTTTCACCAACATCTTGATCATCATTATTATCAGAGAAATCACAATCATTTTGTTTTGGATAAACTATATCTAACTCAGCTAAACACCAGCTACCCAAAGCCCTTGGCCGTTTTGCATACCTTTTGATGAAATTGTCAGATTATATCTGTTGATTTATCCGGTAATTCCTCTAGAGCCTCTTTTAGTTTTTTTAACTGAATTCGTTTGCTTGGAATTGATGTATTGATAAAAATAACATCTCTGCTACTTTTTGTAAAAGGCATTTGAAGAACCAAGTAAACAGCTTCTTGTGCACTGACCTCAACCCTATTTGAAAAAAAAACATTCCCAATTTGTCTAACCTGTCTCTTGATATCTAAATTACCATCTCTTGCTTCTTTGGCAGCTGCATGCAGTAAATTGCTCATGCCTCTTTGTGATTTACTAATATAAGATACAATATACATGGCACAAGCGTAGGGGTCAAGAACAAACTGTATGTCAATGTTAGCTTTCCATGCTCTCAATATATTTTTGTTATATAAATTGACACGGACTTCGTTTGGGTTTCTTTTCAAAAAAACACCTTTGAAGATGTCAGTGAACTTCGTATGCACTTATATATTCATCTTCACTCATCTGGGCTACCGACTCAAGAAACTCATTAAAAGTCATATCATATCCCTCCTTTTCATCATTTATTTTTGTCTGTAACGTTTGTACATTTTTTGATATTTATCTTTGTCAGTTTCCAGTGGATCCAACACAAAAGTTTTCCGAAGGGGTGGCAAAGGAAAACCAAACCGGCATATTCTGTCTTCTTTTTTCCTGCATGTTCTGGAATGTTTATGGGTTTGGAGATCAACTAAATGCCTCGTTCTGTTATCATCATTTGAACATTGTAAATAGGTATCAACATATGTTGTTATTTCTTCATTTGTGTTGACATTAAACTTAGGTGCATTATCAATCCAAACAAGCATATGAATATGTGGTGATCCTCTTTGTTGAAACTCAACTCTATAAAAGAAATCAGTCAGTGTTCCAAGAGGTTCATGGTTACTTTTTAATATCTGATTTAAAAACTCTTGGACTCTGTTATCAAAATATCTTGAGCATGTTACAGGGTCTTTTTTAATAAGCTTTATTTTCTGTTACCATGTAAGATTAGCTATGTCATCATCACTATATTCTACATTTTCATTTAGATGAGCAAGCATTTTCAACAAATCATTCCATTTTGTATCAGCAGAAGACAGTGACATAAACCATGTTGGAAGGCCTAATTGTCGAATCATAGCAAAAACATCCTTTTTCCTAGTTTCTAAATATGCAGGGGAGTTTCTAAGTTGTTTGAATATATAATAACCTTCATCTTTCCTTACAATATTGTCTACATGATCAGCATTTCTAGCTTCAGCAGCAGTCATACTGTTTGATTCAGTCTGACATCTTCGAACGGCTAAATTGACTTTGTCATTCAGCTGTTTCATCTGTATTTTCTTCAACTTAAAAAAAAAATGTTCGGTATACTATTAGCAGCCCGCCGATCTTTACTCCTTAATTCCCATTTGGCAATATCAGTGTAATAAACAGACTATTCAGTCTTGGTTTACTTTCCGTCTTTGTCCACAGAATATGCTGGGAAAACACAAGTATTCTGAATTTTCATCTTGATAGATACTGAGTGGTCGCTGACCACTTGGCAATATCAGTGTAATAAACAGGTACTATTCTGTCTTGGTTTACTTTCCGTCTTTGTCCACAGAATATGCTGGGAAAACACAAGTATTCTGAATCTTCATCTTGATACCCAGGCGCAAAGGTAAATGTGTTTCTGTTCTGTGCATTTGCATCATCTACCAGTGTATCAATATTACCAACGTTTTCTTCATTTACCTCTTCTGCATCAGAATCATATTGGTCTTGTTAATCAATTTGTGAAATTTTCTCATGTTTACTATCGTTGCATTCTTCAGAAGGTGATAAAAATGCTTACTTCTAGTATACTAGTAGAGTTCTCAGAGACTTCTTGAATCCATTGTTCATCAATGTCTACATTTGCATTTTTATACATTTCACTAGATTTCATCAACCAATGCAAAGCTATAAGAACTCGCAATTTTCAGAAAAAACATAGGGTTAAAATGACATTTTTTTCTTTCAACTTTACTGCAACTGTTACATTTTCATCTAAAGGTCGAGGCAAAGCATTATCAACAGGTTGTATATCTAAAGGTACATTGACAACATTTCCTTTAATAGATAACTGACGACCTCTATGTAATTCCCTTATCTGCATGAATGGGATTCTCAGTGCAACTAAACGCTCTTCTAATGGATATATATGTAGCTCTTTGGGTTTTTGTGGCCATACCATTCCATTTAGAACAGACAATTTTGGTACCTTTCCACTCACAATGTTATTTCTGCATGTGCAACAAATCCATTCAGTATCATCAACAGATATTAAAAATGTTAGAAATTTATGCTGCTGCTCATCAGACAAACATTTCCCCATGGAAACACTTTGTTTAAACCATGTCTGGTGACAACAACTGCATACATATGATGGACCAACTGATATTTTTTGGTGAAAAAGCTCAATGCATGTTTTGCATTCAGTTTTTCATTTAAGCAAAATTTAGGCTCTTTTCGTTTTGAAGCTTTTGAAAAAGCTGCTCCAATGTTTTCTAGTTGTTTGTTCTGTTTATTACATCGCCACTGCTGTTTCAATATTCTTTCTTTTTCAAGAATTACTGGCACTTTTCTGATCTTTTGTTTAAATCTTTTATCTATTGACTTCATATGTAAAGGATTAGAACTTTTTGTTCTTTTTTCCTCTGCTTCCCACTCTTAAAAATCTTTAACCAACCTTGCCCTCTGTTTTAATTGTTTCTGATAGATAAGTTCTTTTCGTTTCATACCAGAAGACTCTCTAGAAGTTCTCTTTAGCTCAGTCTCTTTTTTTCTGAACTCTTCAGACTTTCTAGCCTTTTTCTGGGATGTTACTGATATCTTTTTCTTTCTGAGCATCAGAAATTCTGGCTTTTCTCATAGACTCGAGGGTATAGATTCTGTCCTTCTCTTTCTGTGCATCAGACATTCTGGCTTTTTTCATAGATTTAATTGTATAGAGTCTGTCCCTCTCAATTTGAACATCAGCCATTCTGTCCTTCTCTTTCTGAGCATCAAACATTCTAGCTTTTTTCTTAGATTTAAGACTGCTCCCTTTTTTTTCCTTCATACCACTAAGCTTTCTAGATTCTCTCTTTGCATCTCTCTCCTTTATTTTAAATTCAGTTGACTCTCTTTGCTTTCTTTTGTACATTTTCTGGTACATTGTTTTGCTTGCTTTACCTTCATTTCCTACAGACTGTTTTTTTACCATATTTCTTTGTCTTTGATCACTGAAGTATTTCCCAATCAGAGTTTCAGTCTGGTGATAGCTAGGTTCATTTTTTGCAGTGCTATGCATCTTACTATGTGTTTTGTTGTTTTTGTGAACAGGATTATCTTGAACATTTTCTGAATTTAGACTATTAGTGCAAAACTTCTGCTTTTTGTATGAGATGGTTTTCCACTCAACAAATTTGTCCTTATCCTCTTTTGCAAAAGTTTCCGGTGTTGATGATGTGAAATGCACTGGAAGGATTTCAAATTGTGAGCCAAGATCAATATTCATGCTTTCATACAATGCATACATGTATGTAATCAAATCTTCAAGACAATGGAATTCCAACAATACTGATCTCCCATCAGGAGCAGACAATCCATCTTGACCATGGGAATGAGAGTCAAAAAAATAATAGCTGCTACTATGACAAAACACTGCAGAACATATAGATCCAGTTAGGACTAGAAGATGCTGAGATATCTGAAAAGCTGTATGAATTGACTGGTGCAAAGATGGCAAAAACTGGTTTCCAAATGGATTAACAGCGGGAGGCAAATGACATCTGACTTCAAAACATACAATTTCCTACCAAAAGAATTAATAGATACTGGAATTTCATCAAAACTAATAAGTTTGCTATGATGAGTACCACTGGCCTCTAACTCAACCATCATTTTGTTATACAAGCAATCTCCATTAGATGATGATGATGATTTCGTGTTTAACGACGCGTCAACCCTCTTTTTGGGTCATAAGCGTCAAACGGTTAATGGTTAATGGCATTGAGAATTATGAGGATATTAAAAGTAAAAAAGTTAGTTGGATATATATTAAAATCTTAAACAGTTAAATCTTATGAAAAAGTCCAATTTCTTTTAAGAATAAAATAATATTTTCAAAAGGTACATCTTGAAACAATTGTTGCAAAGTGTCAGCTTGGAAAGTAGAAGTAAAACAAAGATCAAGAATTGATACAATTAACTTACCCCACCCATAAAAGACACCAAAGGGAAAGAAATACAAACATTAAGCGACCAGACCATAATGGAAACCTAAACAAAGGAAGGCCATAAGGACAGTTACTTTCCCACAAAATGGCCATCAAAAATTAAAAGACACAAGTGATGCACATAGTAAGTAACAAACAACAACATAAATAAATCGCCACAGAAGAGCCGCCTTGGAACGGTCAGTGGACGATTTCCACTGGGGGGGGGTTAAATCGATTTTACGTGGCCACAATCCTCGCCCTTACTACTGTCACGATTTAGACAAATAATTTGTTCAGTCCGCATGAAGGCCTCCTAACTCATCAGTGCAACATCTCCGTGAACACAAAAATCAAAGAACCACAGAGGTGAGACAACGGTGAGGACTCGACAGCAAGAAAAACCACTGAAATGCTGGAGCAAAAGTATAAGTTACGGGACTACACATTCAATTAAAATATGTTTCACAGTGAATGGCTGATCACAGCCTACGCAGGAAGGCATTTAAAATATATGAATGAGTAACTCTAGTATGGCCAAAGCGCAGTCGTGTTAATACTACATCCTCTTTCCTGGAAAACTGTGGAGCAGAGCACCTTGTTCCAACGACAGGTTTAATGGCATGGAGTTTGTTATTTATTGCACGGTCCCATTCGCCTTGCCATTCCGACAAGATGTATCTGTTGATAAATGGTTTAAAATTATTAAAAAAGGAATTTTAAAAACAGACGGATCAAGACTGAGCGATTCCTTTGCTTTCTTGTCAGCAAACACATTGCCGACAATGCCAATATGGCTCGAAAGCCAACAAAACAAGATTTGATGCGTTTTAGAAATTTCATGATATTTTTCGATCAGTCTTCACTGCAGCTGGTGTTAGCCGAACCTACGTAGTATGACCCATTTTCTTTCTTATGAATGTTTTCGTTGCTCTTAAAGGAACTCATTTTTGATTTTTATTTGTATTTGAGGATTTTAAGATGATGAATGGTCTAAATAAAAATCAAAAATAAGTTCCTTTAAGAGCAACGAAAACATTCATAAGAAAGAAAATGGGTCATACTACGTAGTTTCGGCTAATAAAGGCTCGTCAGTGACCCTATAATGATCCAGCAACGAAAGCCGGAGGAAACATACTGCAATTTGCGAATTTCGAATAGGCAACCGATTCAAAGACTGATATAGATCAAAATGGGGTCCAAATAATTGAAAGCCTGTCTAGAATATGAGTCTAAACCAATAATTTATTTTTGATTTCTCAGAATATTCACGCTGATCTCAAAGGACCAAAAGTGAAATATAAACTGCACTATGGTTGATGTACGGGGAGACGTTTTACGGCCGCCACACGGCACAACACCAGCTGCAGTGAAGGCCTTTAGCACAGAAAGTGAATCAGAAAATATAATTGCTTTTTGAAATGATGAAGAACTGATAAAATCTAAAGCTAGGTCTATTGCTTTGACTTCAGCTGTAAAAATAGATGAACCATCTGGAAGGCGCAAGGTTTGATGCGTATCTTTATTAACATACGCACAACCAACTTTATCTCCTTCTTTGGAACCATCAGTATAGACGTGCTGGTAATCATTGTAACCTGCAGTACCTGAAAGTTTTGTTAGAGTAGCATTGGATTTGATTCTGATTTTTTGCCATCATGTAAGTCAAACAGAATATTAGGTATTTTAATACACCAAGATGGAACTTCCGCGGTTTCATGTTTTTGAATATTTTTAAGGTCGATACCTGAATTTTCTAGCAGTGGTAAAATACGTAATCCAAAAGGTTTGGCAATCTCCATTAGTGAGGACTTCATCCAGCAAAGCGGAAGATGTAATTCAACTACCTTTTATCAATGCGCATAATGAATTTAGAACACACTGACTTCCACGTGACTTTAAGCTAAATCGGTCATGACCTTGGTGAAAAGTTCCAAATAAGACTTCCTTGCCTTCAAAAGGTGTTGTATTTTCAAAATTACTGCCCGATTTTGGAAAATGAATTTGTCTGTCACCAGTTTTATGAGCTGGTGTAGCAGAGTGTCTTGCAGTCATCTGAGAAGCAGAACAAGAAGAAATATGTGTTAAATCATCAATTTTAGCAGGACATTTATCTGTGTTAAAATTGCTTGAAATATTTGCAGAACAAAATTGTGCGGCGAAATTGATGCCAGATACATGGTCAGATGGCAAATGCACAAGCCCATCATACAATGGACAAGTAGGGCGGGCAACAACCCCATCTGAGAAAATTGGTCCCTGGTCAGATGGCTGAATTTGAGGCACAAGTCCATCAGATGATGGACAAGTAGGGCGGACAACACCCCCATTTGAAATTGAGCCCAAACTGTCTCTCCGCAGCATCTCTCCACGACCTAACACAGCTCTACGGCTAGCATCTCTCTTTCTCCAGTACGTGGCATAGTTTCAGAAACTGTCCCAGTCAGCACTTTTGTAACACAATACTATAGAGTATCTGTAAAATCCAGCCTCTAGGCTTTTGGATCTCCTCAGTCAGAATAACTGTGTATTTAACACAACAAATTCACTTCTCTGTACACACTATGACAACACTTAAGATTTGTATATAAAGTCACTTAGAATAAATTTCTTCATATGGATACCTGCAGAAAATAAAATATGTTATTATATATTGATTTGACTCAAAAATTTAACATATGCACACCAAATAAATCAGTGTCACACTGCAGTCTTGAACAACAGTATTGAGGCATTTTTTAGCCTAGTGCTTTCAAATGTGTGTCTAACAGATAACCAGATGGTTTGCAATGATTCTCTACCTTCCATCTGATAGAAGAAGGCAGTTGTCATTTACTAGCCAAATAATGTGCAAAAAATATTTAAGAGCCACAAATAGTCCAAGCCTTCCAGAAAAAGTGTACTTAGTTTCTCTTCAGTGTAAGATACTGTCCGGACATTAACCCATGCATCATCCACTTGGTGCAATAACAGTGTAAATGACATATTTTTGTCAAAATAGTTTTTTTTTTTTTGCATAAATGAGTGCCTAATGACTTGATATACTTAGTAAATAAGTACTTCAGCTGGATTCTGCCTAAATCATGACTTTTTTCAGAATATTTTTTTTTTTGCATAAATGGGTGCCTTATACATCAACCATAGTGCAGTTTATATTTTACTTTTGGTCCTTTGAGATCAGCGTTAATATTCTGAGAAATCAGAAATAAATTATTGGTTTAGACTCATATTCTAGACAGATTTTTAATTATTTGGACCCCATTTTGATTTATATCAGTCTTTGAATCGACTGCATATTCGAAATTCGCAAAATTGCAGTACGCTTCCTATGGCTTTGATTGCCGGATTGGCCGAAACCCATCTTCTTTCTTATGAATGTTTTCATTGCTCTTAAAGGAACTCATTTTAGATTTTTAATTGATATGCTTAGTAAAGAAGTACTACAGCTGGATTCTGCCTAAGTCATGACTTTTTCAGCATTTTGCAACTTTCTTGTCAGTTACACCATATTATGCTCTGACTTATTGAAAAATGTTCGGGCAAAACCAGTGTCAGTGCATTTATCCCTTTATGCACCAACTTTTTTAAAACCTCAAAATATTCAATCCTGCTGCTTGATAATACAGAACAAGAGTGTAAGTACCATGCAGAATGCATAAAATATGGCCTATTATCTACCCAGTGTTACCAGTGGTCGTGGGTTTGATCCCAGCTTCTCTATACTTTCAGATGAGTATTTAAACTGAGGTACTGTCCCCAGATGACATAAGCTGTTGGTGGGTCGTAAAACTCGAACACATACATACTCTACCAAGTACCTTAAATTTACTGCTTTTCTGTATAAAGAATAATGAAATAAGACTTGGGAATGAATTTCCGCTGAACGTTCCAAGGTGGCTCTTCAGTTGCGGTTTATTTTTGTTATTGTTTGTCTTTGGGTGTTTGTGTCGCTTATATTATTTTAATACTGGATAGCCTTTTGGCCATTTTGTGGGAAAGTAACATATTTCCGCTAACTGTCATATTGGTCGTTGGGGTCTATTGCTTCATGTTTGTATTTCTTTCCCACTGGTGTCTCTGATGGAGCTGCAGATTAATTGTATCGATTCCTGATCATTGCCTCTACATCTTTTTTGGTGTCTCTGTTGGGAGCTGTGGGTTAATTGTATCGATTCCTGATCATTGCCTTCACTTTTATTTTGTGCACTATCACTGTAATAGTGCTGAATGTACTTACAACGGTTTTGCACAAAAAACTTAGCGTAGACACTGTGTATCAAAATTTAAATGCTAAATACTTCTTTTCAAGTACAACAATCAACATCGCACTCAAATGAAAGAAACTAACATGAAGTTCAGAAACGGGTTTAGCACCCAAATTGGTTGAGTCATTCTTCGACATAAAATTAAATGTTATATGAGAGACTGCATGCATGGTAGTTAACCCAATCACGGTTGACAACTTTGTTTCCCTCTTTAATTGCATGCCGGTGGGTCAGGTGTCAGATTCTATGACGGTCCCAGCGTAAAGGCTTACTGACTGAGAATTAGAGCAAACTAATTCTATGTAACCTCGATTGGTGCCTGATACTCTGTCTCTGGTTGGGCCCATCGGAGTCTAACTGTTGATTTTCTTTTGCTCCGGCATTTCAGTGGTTTCTTGCTGTCGAGTCCTCACTTGTGGTTTTTTTATTTTTTTATATTCACGGAGATATTGCAATGATGAGTTAGGAGGCCTTCATGCGGACTGAACAAATTATTTGTATAAATCGCGATGGAAGTAAGGGTGAAGATTGTGGCCACGTAAAGTCGAATTAAGCCCCCATGGAATTTGTTTTCGATAATGGTTCGGAGGCGGTTCTTCTGTGGCAATTTATTTTTTATTTTTTTTTTTTTGGTTTATTTGGGTTTTACAGCCCTTTTAAGATTATTTCACTCATATTGAGCCGATCGTTAATCAGATGTGGGCGAAAACCGGAGTACCTGAAGAAAAACCACCTGACCTTCCATTGCAGAACTTGGCGTCAGTTTTTCTGAAGAAGGCCACTGGCCGAAATAATAAAATTGAGTGGATATGTAAAATTAATCATATTTTTGTTATGTTTTGTCTTTGGGTGTTTGTGTCGCTTATATTATTTTGAAGTCAATGCCAGGATTGCCAAAGCTAGTGCAGCATTTGGCCGACTTCGTGGTAGTGTCTGGGATCAAAGTGGAATCCGACTTGACACAAAACTGAAAGTCTACAGAGCTATGGTACTGCCAACACTATTGTATGTGTGTGAAACATGGACAGTTTACCAACAGCACGCCAAAAGAATGAATCACTTCCAAACTAGCTGTCTTAGAAAGCTCTTAAAGATTAAGTGGCAAGACAGGATTCCAGACACGGAAGTCCTAACAGGGCTGGGATGCAAAGTGTACATACCCTTCTGAAATTAGCACAGTTATGATGGACAGGCCATGTTACTAGAATGCCTGAGGAACGTTTGCCAAAGAAAATTCTCTATGGAGAACTAGAATTGGGCAAACGCCCCCAAGGCGGTCAGAAAAAGCGCTATAAGGACACCCTCTAAGCCTCCCTCAGGGACTTCAATAGAGTCATAGGAACGATTGCACAGGACAGAGCAAAGTGGCGATGTCTCATCAAAAGGGGTGCCAATGAATATGAGGCAAAAAGAATCAGTGAAGCTGAACAGAAACCTGCACAGCACAAAGCCAGAGCTAAGGCATCACCAACAGAGCTGTCTTCCTCTAGCCTCTGTTGCTCTATTTGCCACAGACAGTTCAGAGCTAAAATCTGTTTCATCAGCCATCTTAGAACACACAAATATACTCAGTCAAAAAAG
Source organism: Lucinisca nassula (assembly GCA_963580285.1). NCBI lineage: Eukaryota > Metazoa > Mollusca > Bivalvia > Lucinida > Lucinidae > Lucinisca > Lucinisca nassula. Next base: position 68,547,695 of record OY757025.1, on the reverse strand, counting down.
TTCCTATACCTAAAACTGCTTCTGTTGCCATAGTTACTACAGATGAAAGCAACACAAAATTTGTTATGTTTTGGAAATAGGACACATTTTTCTGTGCAAAAGCTCCATTTGTTTTTGTTTACTTAAACCCATTATCGTAAAGTATTGCTCTAAACACCCAAGGGGTCACTATGTCATTTTCGCAGAGAAAATCATGAAAAGTGCTATGATTTAACATCATAAAAAATCACCTTACCCCAGATTTCTAAACTTTCATACATGTTACATTTCATTAGATACCTTTTGCATCGACTCACAAAAGATTAGGAACTTTAGTTGCATCGGCTACGAGAAACAGGCGATCACGTATTGACCTCCGATTATTAGAAGTTGTGTCAAATGCTGCTTTCATTGGAAACTCCATAGAAAATCGCAATCGGTAGTGCTACGTTCTACATGAATTTTCTGCATTATTAACCATCTCGATGAACAAGGCGTTTTATTTAAAAATGGCAAAAATTGATTGACAGGTATAAGAAAAAACAACAGTTCGAAAATTGCTATATTTTTAATTGCAAGGGAGATAATCTGAAAATTTCACAAATTAAAACCTTGCTTATAATGCTAGATCACGAAATATTGTAAAATTAAAGTGTTATCCGATGCTCAGAGGATAACGTCTTCCATCATAGACACACAAGAGATTATCTGCACATGCGCTATGCCCATTTCTTCCAAAATCGTTCTAGGCACATATTGCAAGACAACTCTTGGGTAGAAAGGTCTGGGCAAATACAAGTTTGAGCATTCTCTAGCTAAACGTCCGATTCCCATGCCTACAGCCATATTTAACTCTTTGCTATCTGATATTTTGTAAGTTTCACTCGGAAGTTGGTATAGTTACTTTTTTGACTCAGTATAGTAACATTTCTCAAATATGATTAAGACTGGTCCTTTTGGCTTTCCACTGTTGATGTTTCAATTGGGGTCTGTTGTTTCATGTTTGTATTCCTTTCCCTTTGGTGTCTCTGATGGGAGCTGTGGGTTTATTGTATTTATTCTAGATCATTGCCTCCACTTCTATTTATTATAGCATGTATTTGTGTGTGTGTGTTTTTTGTTTGTTTGTTGTTTTTTTTTTTTTTTTTTTTTTTTTTTTTTGCCATTCTTAAATAAAATAATTGTTGTCTTTCCAGAAAAATTGCCATTTTGCACTTACACCATTATTGCACCAAGCAGACGACATGTAGCTGCTTACTGGGCTGTTCAGCAAGAAACTTTCATAACACATTCTGAAAAGCATAATTATCTGATATTTACTAAATTATGATTATAACTGATTAAAAGTCCATTCATCTCATCTACTAAAATTAGGATATACACTGAAAAAAAGTTGTTAATTTTAAAATGAAACTTTAAACTTAAAGCTGTTACTTTATAAACATGTAATGAAAAAAGAATCAAAAGAAATACAGAAACACCATGATCAACAAGGCGGTAACACTCAGAAAAAAACTCCTCCAAAGTGCGTCATATCATAAGAAACAAGAAGATATAAGGTTCTTGGGCGGGGATCTGAATGGTTTCTGAGATGGATGGCCTTTTGTGAAGTGGAGGGGTGGGGCAAGGCCCCGGCGCACCCAGGAAGACCCCCAAATTGGTGTCACTGAATGCGTCTTATCATAAGGAACAAGAATATATATGGTTTTGGGGTGGGGATCTAAATGGTTTCTGAGATATATGGCCTTTTGTGAAGAAGAAGGGGTGGGGCAAGGCCCAGGCGCACCCCGGGAGACCCCCAAGTTGGTGTCAGTGAATGTATATTTTCATAAGGAACAAGAATATATATGATTTAGGGGTGGGAATCTGTAAGGTTTCCAAGATACTGGGCCTTTTATGGAATGAAGGGGGTGGGGCATGACCCGGCACGTACCGGGGGACTCCCAGGTTGGTGTCACTGAATGCATCTTATCATAAGGAACAAGAATATATATGGTTTTGGGTCGGGGATCTGGATGGTTTCCGAGTTATATGGCCTTTTATGAAGTGAAGGGGCTGGGGCACGGCCCCGGCTTAACCTGGTGGACCCCCATGTTGGCATCAAAGCATATGGCTCAGAGATATTTACTCAAGGAACATTTCTATAAAAGTTTTGTCAAAATATCTGCAATAACTTGACAGCAAATGCCATTTTTCAATTTTCCTCATTATAAGTCTATGGAAAATGCCATAGCAACCAAACTAAAGAGCCAAATTTTATAAAAAAAAAAAAAAAAAAAAAAACCTGCAAAGGCAAAAATGGGGAATATTTCCAAAAACTAATAGAGCATTCTGTTTCTGAGGAGATAATTTTTAAAGTATTTTTTTTTTTTCTCTTTTTTTTATTTTGGTTTCCATGGCAACCAATAGAAATGAGCAGTAGGCCTAAACTCGTATGACAGATAGTTGATTGCCTAAGGAACATTTCTATGAAAGTTTTGTCAAAATATCTGCAAAGGTTTGGTAGTAAATTGCATTTTTTTTCTATTTTCTCCATTATAAGTCTATGGAAACTCTAAATTGCCATAGCAACCAAACTATTGGGCCGATTTTCATTAAAAACACAAACTTTCAATCCCCCTGCCCAAGGATGCTACAGATGAAAGGGCATCTTTCATCTGTGCCTACAAATGGTTTTTCCTTTAAACTTTGTATATTAATAACTCCGCATATACAACCTATAAACATGTATTTATTAAATTATATAAATCAAAGTAGGACTCAGGAGGCCATCCTGACTGACTCTCTTCATCAGCTAATGTCTGTGTCTAAATAAGTCTTTCTTAAAGCTGATGTTTTATTTAGTTTCAAGATTTGTGAACTTGATTGAATGCAAAATTCCATAGGCATTTTTTTGATACTACAAATCCTTTTGAATTAATAAAAGTTTACATTTTCTGATAAAATATTTATCAAAAATCTCAATTTTTAATTAAAATTTTAAAAATTTATCCGAATTAAATTCCTTAAATAAATATTTTTTAGTCATTGTCAAGACTTTATATTACTAGGAAAACTTGCCATATGTATCGTCTGTGCCTATGCAAAATTTCATGAAAATCCAAAACCGGTAACACTGTTGTTTTACACCTTTAATGGATGTAGGTCGTTTCTGCAAAATTTACTGTTTTATGGATATAATCCTAAAAACTTACAAAAAGGCATTGTCCTCAAAATTCCTAACACTTATGCAATAAAAATGAGATTATAAAATGAAAATGAATACATCTTGAACTGATCTAGCTTAGAAACCATTAAAATATTATGAATTTCTGGTATTTACCTAAAAATAGCCACAGTGACGTTTACCTTGAAAGTCGAAATCGCTTGGGATATTGTCATAGGGAACATTTGTGTACAGTTATACTGAAATCGGTGAAGAAATGTAAGCGCTAGAGCGATGACAAAGTTTTTTCTAAAAATGACCACAGTGACCTTGACCTTGAATGTGGGACTCGCTAGAGATATTGTTATAAGGAACATTTGTAGGAAGTTTTATTGAAATTGGTGAAAAAATGTAAGCGCTAGAGCAATGACAAAGTTTTTCTAAAAATAGCCACAATGACCTTGACCTTGAAAGTCGAACTCGTTCGAGGTATTGTCATAAGGATCATTTGTTTGAAGTTACATTGAAATCAGTGAAGGAATGTAGTCGCTAGAGCGATGACAAAGGTTTTCTAAAAATATCCACAGTGACCTTGACCTTGAAAGTCCAAATCGCTCGAGATATTGTCATAAGGAACATTTGTGTGAAGTTACATTGAAATCGGTGAAGAACTGTAAGCGCTAGAGCGATGTCAAATTGTTTTTCTAAAAAAGCCACAGTGACCTTGACCTTGAAAGTTGAACACGATGATATTGTCATAAGGAACATTTGTGTGAAGTTATATTGTTTCGCTGAAGAAATGTAAGCGCTAGAGCGATGACAAAGTTTTTCTAAAAATAGCCACATTGACCTTGAGCTTGAGGTCATGACATTGAAAGCCGAACTCGCTCGAGATATTGTCATAAGGAACATTAGTGTGAATTTATATTTGAAATCAGTGAAGAAATTAGGCCCTAGAGCGATGACAAAGTTTTTCAAAAAATAGCCACAGTGACCTTGACCTTGACCTTGAGGCCATGACCTTGTAAGTCGAACTCGCTCGAGATATTTTTATAAGGAACAATTGTGTGAAGTTATATTGAAATTGTTGAAAAAATGCAGGCGCTAGTGCGAAGACAAAGCTTTTCTTAAAATAGCCACATTGACCTTGACCTTGAGGTCATGACCTTGAAAGTCGAACTCGCTCTAGATATTGTCATAAGGAACATTTGTGTGAAGTTATATTGAAATCAGTGAAGAAATGTAGACGCTAGTGCGATTACAAAGTTTTTCCAAAAATCGCCACGGTGACCTTGACCCTGAGGTCATGACCTTGAAAGTCGATCTCGCTCGAGATTTCGTCATAAGGAACATTTGTATGAAGTTATATTGAAATCAATAAAGAAATGTTGGCGCTAGAGCGTTGACAATATTTTCCTAAAAATAGCCACAGTGACCTTGACCTTGAGGCCATGACCTTGAAAGTAGAACTCGCTCGAGATAGTTTTATAAGGAACATGTGTGTGAAGTTATATTGGAATTGGTGAAGAATTGTAGGCGCTAGAGCGATGACAATTTTTTTTTCTAAAACAAGCCACAGTGACCTTAACCTTGAGGGGGGCTGTGTGTCGGGATGGACCAAATGTCTGTATCAGTCAATGCATCTTATCATAAGGAACAATAATATATATGGTTAAGGGGTGGGGATATGGATAGTTTCTGAGATATAAAGACTTTAATGAAGCGAATGGGGGAGGGGCATGGCCCAGGGGTAACCGTAGGGACCCAAAGTCTGTGTCATGGAATGTGTCATATCATAAGGAACAATTATATATATGGTTTAGATGTTCGAATCTGATTAATTTTCAAGATAATTAGACATTTTGACAGTTTTGCATAAAAATTCCTATATGACAATTTTGACCTGTTATGCAATCTGACCCCTGGGCCATCCCAGGGGCACGACCCTGGGTCAACTTGAACATGAACTGATAGGTCTTGGTCTGAGTAAATGTCATACCAAATTTCAACTTATTAGCACAACAGGTAAAAATTTATGAGCTCCAATGCGAGCCCAAGGTTTGAGCTCGACATTTCAGCCCGAGGTGGTTACGAACGTGACATACAACGTACGCACGTAACATCACGGCGAAACGCTATATGCCCCACTCCTGCAAAGGCAGGCGGGGGCATAAAAACCCTCTGGAAATCTTCTCTGGAACCAAATGACCGAGGACCTTGGAACTTGATATGCTGAATTGGGGACTCGGGTCCCTAACAAAGTTTGTAAGATTGGTAACATTGGGTGATCATGACCTATTTTACATCAATGACATCCTTGATCACATAGACCTTTGCATGTGGAATAGACAAAACTCTCGATTTTTCTTACACTGTTGTAGCCGGTGGCATCAAAATCGATGTTTCTAGCAAGTTTTATCAAATGTTGACCTTTGGTTGACCTTGACCTATTTTATGTCAAAGTCGGATTCGGTCACTTATGCATTTCTAATACAGTAGATTTTTCTGATTAGTTTGTAGCCTATGGCACCAGAATAAAATTTGTAGTAGCTAAAATGGCTACCATGCCCATGTATGGGAAAAAGAACTGAAAACTTTCGATTTCAGGAATTGAAATGCTAGATTTTTCAAACCACCATGGTTTGTTGAAAAACATGGCTGCGGTGCGGGGATTGGGGTGGGGGAGGGGGCGTTACAAGTTTTTCACACTTGACTTCTGGTGGGCGTAGTGGGCCATGGGTCTCTTGTTTAACGTAGATTTAACTTGATTTGTCCTTTATTACGTCATGATTTTACTATTAATGATAAAAAGTATAATTATGCTAGCGGACATTTAGTGAAGGTGGACATTAGGGATGCTGGTGTCACGGATTAGTGCCCGACAATAAATCAAATTAAATTAAGAACATTTTTTAAACATTCTCAAATGTTTCTCTATATGTCATTATTGATTAGTCCCCAACACTTTCAACAGATGCCCGAAAAACTTTGATTTTGTCGGAGACTTAGGGATATCGGATGTTTAGGGATACGTGAACATCAGCAGAGTAAAGCTACCGTGCTAAGTATCTTTTGGTTTACAAACAATCGACCCATCAATCTTTCACGCTCGAAATTATTTCATTTTGATATATCTCTCAAAATTTGATAAAATTTACATCCTCCTGCCAAAGATACAAGAAATCAACTTCTCTTGCGGCACTGGAGCGTCCAACGCTTACTGTCCACACGGCGCTTATTGTCCATATAAACACTAAGCGTCGCGACTGCAATGTTAAGTGTCCATGTTGGACACTAAGCGTTGCAGTTGCAAAGTTAAGTGTTCATATGCCGCTGGCCAGATATGGTTTACCTACCCCCCTCTGGGGGGTTTTATACACTATATTTTTCTTAAAGCCTAATGTCTGGCGAGCATTTTGCAGAATGTTGGCCATCTGCCCGTTGGGGCGTTACCCGTTTACAGCCTGTAACTTACGTTACTGTCAATAATTGTAACAAATTATGTATATAATAAAACTTTAGAAAAGTAAAATAGACATGATTAAATTTTATAATTTGGTGTAGTGTTAAATACAACTCTAGTAGACCTGCATCTATAGACTAAAGTAGATGGTATGTGTATAACGTGGTGTAAGATACTTTACCTTTTTTAATTTATTCAATAAATTGGTAAAAAGTCTAAATTAACACCCCCTTAAAACGTCTTAACTGAAAAATTGGCAAAATTATAATGTGCATCTGCATTTGTAATCAATTACCTTTCCATCACTAAAAATTTTATTCTTCTATCTTAAGTACTCTGCGATAAATTAACTGTTACGCACATAGTAACTATCATACCCATAAAATGCAAATAAATGAAAATTTTGGCATATGAAATTGAAACAACTCTCAAACGCAATATTGTATAATACAGATTTAAGGATCAAAAAGCAAATATTTTTTCTTTATTTTTCACTGTACTTGAATCAAACTTTGATAATGTAACGTACGTACCACAGAAACTCAAACATTAGAGTAACAAATCTTAATTATATTGTTTTATTGTGTTTTCAATCAACTGATTGAAGCTAGTCATACAAACATGTAAGTCCATCTTGATTTATAGTATTTCAGCATACACATATGCTTGCTTGAGTCACGTACTTAACATGACATGCTTAGACGGAAAATAATGCATATCTTTGATGTAAGAACGCATATCTTTGATGTAAGAACTGATGATGGCTAACTGTCGCAAACACAAGTAAATACATTCCAGAAGGATAATATTTATCCTTTGAACTCATGTGAGCCAAAACCTACGTAACATAACAAAATTAAAATCTTTATACGCCCCGCTGGAAACTATGTAAAACGCAACACATGTTATACTTGAAATATAAATGAAATGATCCATAATCATCACAAGGCTTCTTTGCCGAGAAAAATAACTCAAAACTAAGTGGCATTTACTGGCATAAAATGGAAAGAATAAATATGCTTATTTTCTACTGAAAGCAAAAATATAGTTATAGAGTTTTAACTGAGCAGAATTGTAACTAGAGCAAAGTCGATTGGGGGGCAATCGCAAATATCTAAGACCTTTGACCCCGGAGGTCACAGCCAGCATCCGAAACCTTATGTGTAATCTACAAATCCCAGGCAATCATCATGAACACCATCCGACGACCGGTTTAGGAGGAGTTCGCGTTACGAGGAAATGTGCACTGGCTGACTGACGGACTGGCTGACTGACGGACGGACGGACTGACGGATGGGACCGATTACAGTAAATCCGCTTTTCTTCGAAAAGTGCGGATATAAAAAACGATAAAAGCAACCAATTCGACGTATTCATTGGCTAGAATCTACTGTACATTATCAATCAGTCTTCATCAGACTCATCCCTAAACACCTGTCCACCATTTTTGTCATCTCACTTCCAAATCATCATCACTGTCCTGCTCACCATCATCCCCAACATTCTGGTTACACAGAATGTCTACCAGCTGTTGTGGGACAATCAAGTTGTCTTTCACCCAGTCCAATGCATTTTAACGGCTTTGATACTTTTTGAAAAAAAAAACAAAACATATCATACCGTAACTTATATACGTTGGTGCAATTTGCACCGCCATAAATAGCACATGTGAATGTTTCCATGCCACTGATGGGTGACCCGGAACAGGATGACTCTTGTCCTAACTTGTTTAGAATGGGAACAATAAGTTCTGAATAGTTAGTTCCTTTGGAAGCAAAGAAAACACCAAATAAACGAAAATATCCGACTCGGTTTTATTGAGTCTGTTCATGACCAGTACTGAAATGTGCTACACCGGCCACGCCCCCTAGCACCGGCTTAAGCAGAACTCTATTTTCCAAATGATTCAAAATGAACTCAATGATCCCAAAGGACCAGAAAATATAATCTGCACTATGATGGATGTACGGGGAGCCTTTTTACGGCAACCTCACGGCAAAGCACCAGCTTCAGTGAAGATAAATAGGTTCTGAATTGAACTATACAAACTGACTTTTTTCTCCTAAAGTTTTAATGGAGCAATCTTGCCTCGGCGCACAAATGTACTAGTGGTGTCACAACCTGTGAAACTGTATTAAAGGCAAGACTGTACATACATTTTGTTCTTAGGATTTCATTGACATTCAGGAGGCGGCTTTTGTTGCCAGTACCGGTGTCAAACAAAATTTGTAAGTGGATTTTCGTTGCAATACCTTGCAAGCAGAACCAATATATCAGTGTCCGGTGACCTAGCAAAATGGTTCTTGTATCAGGCACTGATTTACTCACATTTAGACAGTGTAGAACAATTCTAGTATCAGCTTCTTCCTGGCAAGAAAATAAACTTTCTTCCGGATATGCAGATACCCTCTTGTCATCTTCGCAGGCAAGGCGGACCACTACTTCTTCATCAATAACATAATACATGTATTTGTAACGGTCTATGAGCCTAGAAGCGTATTTGTCTGCCACTGATCAAAAAGTGGGCTTATGAGCTATGTCGCTCATGAAGCTCTTCCAGTCATGTGGAGTCTTGGTTTTTGCAACAGGCAACAATTGTGCTGGCCCTGTCCCCATGCGTGTGCGTTCATACGACTTTATTGACTGTGGCTCGCAAGTGTCAATGATGAAATCGACACGGTTTGCCTTCAGCAACAATTTAAAAACAGATTCTGCCAGCTCCTCGAATGTGTCTGGTACTCGTAGTTGTTAAGCTTTGCAGAATGGCGTTCCCGTCAATGACATGGATAGCATCAGCTGGTCGATCTGTTGTTGCCTCAATGTTTGCTTCCAAGTAATACAGGAGTTTGGACTTGTTAGTTTTGACGGGCATGCCATCAGCAGTTGCCAGTGACCATGATACAGGCCCTAGAGGATCGTTCAGCTCTTATTTGGCTAATTTTGTTTTGGGAACTGGTTACTTTCTTCTTGACCTCACACGCTGAGAAAGTTGTCCGCATATTGCGTTTGAATGGACTTTTCAACTAAGCGTGACTTGATGGAATTTCTATCATCCATAGACTTCTTGCCAATGTCTTGTGCTTCAAGCAGATCTTTTGCTGTGTCAGGCTTAGCAGGAACACCCGAAGACAAACAGTACAGATTATTGGCATCAACACCAGAACTGAATGGGTTGGTGAAGCCAGTTTTTGCCTCCAGTACTCGTTTTACATCGTGTTCACTGCTTTATATTTGAGCTGGCCTTAAGTCTTTGTGACTTGAGATTTCATCCGAGCTCATTTCTGTGCGTTGAAGAGTGGCTTCAACATACTGAGCTCTGAGATGGCGAGTAATGCACCATCTGAAATAGGCAGCGTAGTTCCTGCTGAAGCATATAATGCCTCCTTGTGATTTGGCGTGACGGTTTATAGTTTGCTCGATTGTTATATAAACAACATTTCTAGAGCAAGGTACAGTTGACCGTGGCACACTAAACCCATTCTGTTCGAGTAGTTCTTTTCATCCCGGGTGTATGTCAGACAAGTTCAACAGTGTCATCAGATACACGGGGACATATGGTGCGTAATTGGTGTGCTCGTATACAAAGAACATTGGACACAGAGCATACAGAGCTGCGATATGCATATCAAACTCTGATAAGTGTCAATACCATCTGAATTATTCCCGTGTACCTCGCCCGGAACTGGGCGGTTTTACCATGTGTGCCATTCAGAATTTCCGACTTGAACGAAGCATACGTCTCAAAGTAATTTCTGAATTCCTTAGACTGCTGAACATTGCTCAAAGTATCTTTGCAGGGGGTCTCAGTGAGATCATTCAGCATACTGAACGTGTCACCCGACAAGCTTTCATCGCGTGGGTGATCTTGTTCAAATCGCATCAACAGAAGCCAATAACAGCTTCTGCACACGTATAGCTCGGTTGAAGTGCTTTCCTGACAACACTATCCAATTATCCACTCGCACAAATGCCAAATTCTATAATTATCTCTGAAAAAACACTACCTTTCATCATCTTTCCTACGGTTCCAAGTAGTGACTAGATTGTGTGGAAAACACCCATTCTTACTAAGACCTTTGAAAACCCAAACCAAGGCATAAGCTCTTTTGGCAACAGCCAAGTCGAAAGTGACAATAGCGTACTCCTGACCAAATTCACTACTTGCCTTTAGTGACTGTTCCAAAATGTACAGTATTGAACTATGGAATTTTCATTTATGCACTGATTTAATGGTGTCATAAACTCGATGCTCGAAAGGGAGCATTTTGTCTCTGCAGCTGATTGGGACAGCCATCCAGCCCAAGACGGAACTGTCCGACTCTCCATCGACCAATCGACCTACCTATTTCACGACAGATAAGCCATGTGAAGTTCAATTTGTTTGTTTGATTTGAAGTTAAACGTCCCCGTCAACATTGTAAAGGTCATTTTGGAGACGTTGCTTCGAATGTTGTGGGAATTTTATCCGACATTGAGATGAAATGACATCTCAAGTCCTACCGCCCAATGAGTTTATAAGCATGGACGGGCCGACTCGCACCGCACTGCCTGGGCAGGCTTACATTTTACTTTTGGTCCTTTGAGATCATCGTGAATATTCTGAGAAATCAGAAATAAATCATCATTGGTTTAGACTCATTCTAGAAAGGTTTTTAATTATTTGGACCCCTTTTGGATTTATATCAGTCTTTGAATCGACTGCCTATTCGAAATTCGCAAAATTGTAGTACAGGACGTTTCGTCTGGCTTTCTTTGCCGGATCATTACAGGGTCACTGATGAGGCTTTATTAGCCGAAACTACGTAGTATGGCCCATCTTCTTTCTTATGAATGTTTTCATTGCTCTTAAAGGAACTCATTTTTGATTTTTATTTGCCTTCAGTGCAGCTGGTGTTGTGCCGTGTGGCGGCGGTAAAACGTCTCCCCGTACATCAACCATAGTGCAGTTTACATTTTACTTTTGGTCCTTTGAGATCATCGTGAAAATTCTGAGAAATCAGAAATAAATCATCATTGGTTTAGACTCCTTCTAGACAGGTTTTTAATTATTTGGACCCCTTTTGGATTTATATCAGTCTTTGAATTTACTGCCTATTCGAAATTCGCAAAATTGTAGTACGTTTCCTAAGGCTTTCTTTGCCGGATCATTACAGGGTCACTGATGAGGCTTTATTAGTCGAAACTACATAGTATGGCCCATCTTCTTTCTTATGAATGTTTTCATTGCTCTTAACGGAACTCATTTTTGATTTTTATTTGCCTTCACTGCAGCTGGTGTTGTGCCGTGTGGCGGCGGTAAAACGTCTCCCCGTACATCAACCATAGTGCAGTTTACATTTTACTTTTGGTCCTTTGAGATCATCGTGAATATTCTGAGAAATCAGAAATAAATCATCATTGGTTTAGACTCATTCTAGACAGGTTTTTAATTATTTGGACCCCTTTTGGATTTATATCAGTCTTTGAACCGACTGCCTATTCGAAATTCGCAAAATTGTAGTACGTTTCCTCTGACTTTCTTTGCCGGATCATTACAGGGTCACTGATGAGGCTTTAGTAGCCGAAACTACGTAGTATGGTCCATCTTCTTTCTAATGAATGTTTTCATTGCTCTTAAAGGAACTCATTTTTTATTTTTATTTACTCGTGTGCAGGCCGGTTCCAGCTCTGCTTGGAAGCATCATGCAGCACAACATTGGAAGCAACGTCTCCAAAATGACAGTGTTGACGGGGACGTTTAACCTCAAATCAAACGAACAATATTTCTTAAAACCCCGATGGGCGGGGGCTACTGAAGTTCAATAGAACATCAATACTCCTAAGTCATACGTTTGAAGCACTGCTCTATATATGAGCCAGCACATAAGATTTCGGTACTTATCGCATATGCGACCATAAAGGCACATGCGCGACTGCGCATCTGCACAGACCTGCCAGGGCCTTCACTGCCCATACACATGTAGGATAGAACTAGACCAAGGTTCAGTCCAACTCATCAGTGCAACATCTCCGTGAACACAAAAATAAAACAGCCCCACAGAGATGAAACAACGGTGAGGTCTCGACAGCAAGAAACCACTGAAATGCTGGAGCAAAAGAAACCAACCGTTAGACTCCGATGGGCACGACCACAGACAGAGAAAAATTTCACTGATTAGAATTTTTATTGACCTAAACAGATTTCTCCCCGATTCCTCAAATACCTTGCCGCAATATTTAATCGCATGTCCCCCGATGGCAATAAAACATGAAGTTAATAACTCATAAAGTTCTGCGGCCGCACACGAGCTCGAATCCTCAGCAAACAGTCTATCTGCTGCAGCCACAACAAACTTCTTAGGAAATTCTTGAATACCTAGTTTAAGGTGACTTAAAGACGCCTTAGGATTTGGAGGTTATACGTTCGTATTTTGAGAGTAAAAAAGAAATGCGCTTGTTCAATAGTTTCAGAATGCTAAGTCTCTTTTTTTAAGGGCTTTATGCTCAACATACTCTCGTTTACACCATCGATTACGCAATTCGTTAAACGCAGCAGCGAATGCTACTCTACACTTATTGAAACATTTCTGTCCTTTAGAAATGATATTTCGTATCCTAGAATCAGGAGTATTTTTAAATTGCCAGTAATTATATGACCAGCAACAGGATAGCAATACACTGAGTTTTTTATAATCTCTGGTACATGTATCAGGAGTGTTATTATCACTATCAAGAATCAAAATTAAAAATGATAGATGTAACAGGTTCACAGTATTTAAAGCAAATTATGTTTTTTTTTTAGAAATTTGAAAATAAGCAGGAATCGAAGAAATCACCGAACTGTCCCGGAAGATTCTTGGTAAATCTATATTTAATGAAAGATATTTTAATGTAATGACGTTTGTGATTAATTTCAGAATCGATGAAAGGACGAAGAAAATGGTGAGTATAACCTCTAGTTAAAAGAGCAGCATCATATAACTGATAAGGACTATAGGAGAATTTATTCGCGTCGGTGCCCAGAATACATAATACAGAAATGGATAATGAACTAGAAATACAAGCATTGAGTAGCGGCCGTGATTCAATAATATTATGGACAGTCGATTCAGCCTGGTATTGTTTCGTTTCAAAGCGCGTAATTTACGTTTATATTTGTCTTTTTTTTTCTGGTGCCATGCGATCTACTTTTACACTTTCGACAGTCCAGAAGCAAGAAAATATCAAAATTTGGCAAATTACCCTCATGATAAAACGAAATGGAAAGCCCCCGCCCATAGGGGCTTGAAGAAATATATGGGCTGCATGATGCTTCCACGCAGAGTTGAATTCGGCCCGCACACTAGTACTGGTAAACGGCTTAGAGGATCTAAGCCTGTCCAGGAACCGCGGTGCGAGGGGGACCGTCCATGCTAATAAACCCTATTGGTTTCATTGGGCGACAGGGCTTGAGATGTCGTTTCATCTCAATGTCGGGTAAAAGCCACAACATTGGAAGCAACGTCTCCAAAATGACGTTTACAGTGTTGTCGGGGACGTTAAACCTCAAATCAAACAAATAAAGCCAAATGGAAAGGGTGCCTGTAATAATTTAATCCATTTTTATTCAGTTGCGTGTCGTTTAATAATTTCAAATCAGCTGTAGAATTTATATCATGGTAAATGTTTTCACCAGTTGTATAGAAATACCATTTACAGAATGACCTGTACGTTTAAACAAGAAAGTGTCAGATTTTAGGCTTACCTACGATAGTTTTCGTTAAATCTGGCTTTTAACAAGCGATTAGTTTGTCAGACGTTCTGCAATTTACAATTTGCAGCACTTCCGGTTGTCTTATATATAAAATCTGTAGACTTGCACATCAAATCGGACATGTTTACTACGGAAAAGCTTCTTCCTTTACAGATGAAGAAACGGTAGCTGCCGTGCCTAAATGCGAACAGCACCTCACCTCTTAGGTACTAGGATACAAAATAGAGGTGGAGGCAATGATCAGGAATCGATACAATTAACCCACAGCTCCCATCAGAGACACCAAAGGGAGAGAACCACAAACATGAAACAACAGACCCTAACGGAAACATCAATAGGAGAAAGCCAAAAGGACAGCTACTTTCCCACAAAATGGCCGATAGGTTATCCAAAATAAAATACTATAAGCGACACAAACACTCAAAGACAAACCATAACAAAAATAAACCGCGACAGAAGAACCGCCTTGGAACGGTCAGCGGAAACGAATTCCACTGTGGGGCTTAAATCGATTTTACGTGGCCACCATCGCCGCCCTTACTTCCGTCGCGATTTAGACAATAATTTGTTCAGGTCTCCTAACTCACCAGCGCAACATCCCCGCGACCATTAAAAACCACACAACCACAGAGTCGAAACAACGCCGAGGACCCGACAGCAAGAAACCACTGAAATGCCGGAGCAAAAGAAAACCAACAGTTAGACTCCGATGGGCCCAGCCAGAGATAGAGCATCTTTCGAACGGATTGATATATTTTCAGGTTTTGGTTTCATTGGGAGGCGGGGCTTGAGATGACATTGCATCTCATTGACGGGTTAAAGTCCCACATATTGGAAGTAACGTCTCCCAAACGGCCTAAATTATGTTGACGGGGACGTCAAGCCTCAGATGAAACATACGATTATCATAGTACATCCATGTCACATAGCGCATTCGGTCAATGTTAGGTTTAAAATTTGTGACATTGTTTGTTCATTTTACTCACAGGAGCTTGAAGTTCTGTCAGAAAAAAACATGTCAAAATAGCCCAAATCGACTATCCTACATAGCTTCGCCAAAGGCCTTTCCTTTGGCGAAGCTATGTAGGATAGTCGATTTGGGCTATTTTCTTTTGGCGAAGCTATGAAGGATAGTCGATTTGGGCTATTTTGACAAGTTTTTCTGACAGAACTTCAAGCTCCTGTGATTTTACTCAAAACATAATTGTATGTTGTAGATGCCGATTAGAACCGCCTCAGTGACACAGTTCTAACAAATACTAATAACCTAAGTCTTGGACACAGGATGAAGGTGCTCGTCATTACCGCCTCAACGAGGCGGTTCTTACGAGTACCAATAACTCATGGCTTGGATCAGAAAAAGAATATACATGAATACCCCCGTAAACCCCAGTTTTCTTCGATGCCCCAAGAACCCAATGTAAAACAATCCATCAATAGCATGAGCTGCACTGACTCGAATCGGGCTCACAAGAATTTCTTGGAGAAAGCCTAAGATATGTATTCTTGTGATGACATCCAAATTTACTTGCCTGTATTTGTTTTAATTTAACAAGAAATGATTATAAACTGGGCCCTATGAATGAACACCTAAGTCAACAATATGAAAATATCCTCATTTGAAAATGGCTATAGCTGCTAGCTCAAATTATGGGTTTTCAGCTAATATGTACCTGTACTACAAAAAAGGTCAAGTCGAAACTCTATAACAAAGACTTGTTAGATATACGCACAGATCAGTGTGCTTTCTCTTCCTTATTTCTGCTCAAAGACATTGAATCAGAACCGCCGTTATGATGCTTTTTACTGAGAACACATAAAAAAAGAAAACGATAAACTATAATAATATTATTAGTGAATAATAATAATCTATCTTATCTATGGAGGGTAACATATTAAGTACTAGTACATGTAAAAATCTTCCATGCGGTCCTGTTTTCCTGGTTAGGAACAAGTACTAAGCAATGTGGATAAAGTCTTGAGCTCAAGGAAACAACACTTGGCGCTTGCGGGGATCGAACTGGCTACCTCTCGATCTCAAATCCGATGCTTTCCCACTGCATCACAGCACTTCACGAAACGAAGGTTTGGTCAATAAGCAAGTGAGTGTGAGTGTTTGAGTTTTACGTCTCATCATACGGAGACGGGACCTCGGTTTTAAGACTCATCCGAAAGTCCGGAAAAGCCCGGGATCGATTCTGCGACCCCTGGTTTACAAGGCGAGTAGCATAACCACAACACCATGGATGCTTCTATCGATAAGCAAGAACCCACTATGATATATGGGTATTTTTGGTTAACAATTAAGTCTGTGTCATGAGCACCCCTGTGTATTTAGAGAAAAGAGTGGTTTACAGGGGTATACATGTACATCAGTTTCATTGTTTTTGCTCAAACGCATGAAATATGGATATTCGTTAGAACTGCCTTATTTAGAACCGACACAACGAGGCTGTTCTATAAAGCAGCCACAAATCAATGTTTGAATGGAAAGAAGAAGGCTATTAGGAATTGTCATCTAAAAAGTGCATTAATGGAACCAGCCCGTGAAATGAACACCCCTAAACCCCACTTTATATAAAGAAAACACTGGGGTTTAAGGAGTATACATTATTTTTCTTATTTCTGCTCCAATACATAGGTTGTGGGTACTCGTTAGAACCGCCTCAATGAGGCGGTTCTAACGATCACACACAACCTATGTTTGCAGTATAAATAAGAAAAATATCACGGATTTTTATCGCATTGTAGCCATTTTGGAGATGTGAAAAAATGCATATGTCGCATGGGTTTGTTATCGTAATGGTAAGTTCTGGTGACCTCAAAGACAACATTTCAACACACAGGTCTGTTAGCTTGATATTTACCAATGAGCCTGCGATGGTCGGGTAGAATAGACTGTGTTTTTTCAATGTTCTCATTTCAACAGTGCTTATCTTATTTGCTTGGCATCCTGCAGCGAGTTGATACAATATCATTGTATACCAGCGAGTTCATACAATATCATTGTATACCAAAAAATAATTGTAAATCATTCCGAATTACATGTACAAGAACCCGTCTGGCACAACTTTGCTATTAATATTAGTTTTTGCATAAGGGCTACTTATTGCCATATTTCATTATTCATAGAAGATAATGTTTTAACGTGAGAATCGCTAGTTTCAAATATTACCATATAATCCCCAGGCATTAGACTTCCTGCCTTGCCGTGGCCCTGGGGGCTCAATTCCCACTGGGCACATTGCCGCTGTGGTCTTTGTGCCCACTGGGAAGAGCTAAAGGAAGTACCACCCGTTTGCCGTGGGTGGCGTCCTGTAAGCCGGAAGAAGGGATCCTGGAGTTTGAGGGTTACCTGAGGTGGCGGTGCTTCAGGTGCCCAACACGCCTCTTTGGCCTGGCTTTTCGGTGTAGACGGGTGGCCGTGCGGTCCGGCACGGTCATTCGGCTGGTCACGCCGAGCCCTAGAGATACCGCTTCGCTTTCTCTTCAACTCTTTTTGTCCCCCAGGTATTAGACTTCCTGCCTTGCCGTGGCCCTGGGGGCTCAATTCCCACTGGGCACATTGCCGCTGTGGTCTTTGTGCCCACTGGGAAGAGCTAAAGGAAGTACCACCCGTTTGCCGTGGGTGGCGTCCTGTAAGCCGGAAGAAGGGATCCTGGAGGTTGAGGGTTACCTGAAGTGGCGGTGCTTCAGGTACCCAACACGCCTCTTTGGCCTGGCTTTTCGGTGTAGACGGGTGGCCGTGCGGTCCGGCACGGTCAATCGGCTGGTCGCGCCGAGCCCTAGAGATACCGCTTTGCTTTCTCTTCAACTCTTTTTGTATCTTTCCTGATACCAACCATATGCCCATTTACCTTACCCTTTTCTGTCTTTTTATCTCTAGAAGGCGGTGGCTAAACGGATCAATCGTGTAGGCATTTTGTTTATACGAGTATATCTCACGTGTATCTCTAACACCTGCGAGTTGGATAACCACTCCATTATGGTGTTCCCTTGTAGGGCTCCACGGAGGGCGGAGAGCACTTGGGACGAAACTAGAATTTTTTCCTTATGCCTCATGGAAAAAAACATAACCGCAACGCATCTAACCACAAACCACCTAAACGTAAAAAACAAGACGATTCATCCGAATCGGATGAACTCAGTCAACAATCGAGTCAGCAGTCAAGTCAACAAACCAGTCAGCAGTCTGCTGAACCAAATTTCGACAATGTTCCGCGTTGCTTGGTTGTCTCGTCGCTTGACGATACACGAAGTGTATCCAGCCTTTCTCCCTTCGTAATTGAGAAATGTATTAACTCCATAGCCGGACACCCTAAGAGTATCAAAAAGCTCAAATCAGGTGACCTTCTCTTGGAAGTCGAGAGAAAACAGCAGGTTGTAAGCCTGCTAAGCACCAATAAACTCTTTGATCTTCAGGTTAAAGTCTCTCTCCACAACACGTTAAATTCGTCTAAGGGAGTGATTCGCAGTCCAGAACTGCGCCTTTGTACAGATGAAGAGATCGTCGATAACTTGAAAGATCAGGGAGTTGTTGGTGTTCGTAACATTAAAGTCCGTAGAAGTGGTGTATTGAAACCAACAGCAACTTATGTATTGACTTTTAATACACAAATTCTACCCAAGAGGATCAAAGTATCATATCTTTCCATTAATGTAGAGGTATACATCCCAAACCCTCTTAGATGTTACTCTTGTCAGGCTTTTGGCCATCATGAAAGCAGATGTCAGAGAAAAAAACTCTGTCCTAATTGTGGTGAAGAAAAGCATGTTGATAATCACCTCAACTGCAAAAATGAACCCAAATGCGTCAATTGTGATGGCAAACGTGCTGTTTTCTCCCGAGACTGTCCGGCATGGAAAAAAGAAAAAGAAATACTCACCGTCAAATACCAAAGGGGGATAACATTCCCAGAAGCGCGAAAAATTGTCGATGAGCGATACATAACACCAACCACCAGTTTCGCCAGCATCACAAAGGGTGCTGGTGTAAAATGTACCAGCTCCGCAACACAGACTGCTGAATCATACATAGCTGAACTGAAAAAAGCTGGTGCATGGAGTAAACCCACTCCAGCACCGCAAATGTCAACCAATTTATCAAATGGCGCAATCCAGGTTGCTTCGGATCGGTCGACAGCGACCGTACCGAAGCCAGCGCCGCACGTAAAAGAGAAACTCGACTCAGGTCGAACTAATAAGGGATCGGAAGATCCGATCAAAAAACATCAATTGACTCAAAGACAGACAGACAGACAACGTAAAATGGAAAGAGACAATATAAAATTTCAGAACAGATTCGGATCTTTGAGTGATAGTGATATGGAGTTCGCTGAAACTCCATCATCCCCAAGTGGCAATAACAGATCGAGGTCAGCAACACCACGAGCTGGTGGTAGCAGATCTATATCACCAATTGCAGCTCCAAAATAGTTTCTAGTCTTAATCTCTTCATAAAATGGATTTTAAACACAAAATAATACAATGGAATTGTCGAGGTCTTAAATCAAATTATAACGAACTCTTATTACTGATTTCGTTATTAAACCCATCGGTTTTTTGTTTGCAAGAAACTTTTTTAAAAACTGATGACAACATAGATGTCAGGGGTTTCAATACATATAACTATATCTATTCTGATGGCAACAAACCATCTGGTGGCAGTTCAATTTTCGTTAAATCATGTTTACCACAAAGAGAGATCAAAGGACTTCGGAAACTTTGTTAAGACATTTGCCCCGGAAATTATAAAATTCTCAAATTTAACCAAACGATCTCATCACAGAGGCAACTTAAAGGTAACACTTTGTTCTATTATGATATGCATTTTGGTCTACAGCTCAAATATTAATTTTGATGATTTTTGGCTTAATTGAGTCAAGTTTCTATAAAGTTGCATAGGAAACAGAAACTTTTAAATAAGTATATGTTCCCCCCCTTGCCCAATAAAACAATTTGGCATACATTTGTATTTTTAACTTATACATCCTCTGACCAACTGTCGTGTTTGGGCAAGGGGGGAAGGCTGTGAAAAATCCTAAAAACCAACATGCATGCTTAGCGCTATCATTGAAAAACTTCTCAGGATTTGGAACTATACTGTATCATTATACAGTAGGGTTTATTTTTAAACTAAGGACATATTTATGCCTGGCTGAGCATGACAATTGAACTACCTACAGTATGCCTGAATGAGCAGGCTACCTGTCTTCTATAAATAACAGGTGTATATCTAATATTATTATTTATGTACAGGTGTGTCCATTTGTGATGAGCACTGTACCTCCTGGTGTAAAATGCATTGAAGTAGTGCACCTGCGTTTTATGTGTGCATAGCACTATATGTTAAAATTTTGAGTTGTAATAGCCCTAACTTGATATCAACTTAAACATGAAACATGGAATTGTCATTTTTTTACCTTATATTTTTTCCAAAAATTATCACCCCCGCCCACTTCAATGTGGAATTTTTCTACTAGTGTGCCATCCTTCTACATTTGGTAAATGCCATGATGTTCGACATACGTCAGTTTTTAGTATACATTAGGTCAATTCCATATATACACACTACAGACGCTTGCAGAAGCTTTCAAAATTGAGGCATAAAACCCCCCATAGTTTCCGAAGTCCTTAAAAACAGACCTACAAGCTGTAGCAGTATCGGTTTCTCTGGATAAAGAAACTACAATATGCTCTTTATATATTCCACCCTCATTTTCTTTAAAGCCCGAACATCTTGACTCATTGCTGAGTCAGCTTCCATCGCCATATCTTTTAGTTGGCGACTTCAATGGTCACAATATTCTATGGGGCTGTAAAGATATCAATAACAGAGGAGCATTTGTTGAAGATTGTATTGCAAAGAGCGATCTTTGCTTGATGAATGATAAATCTTATACTTACCTTCACCCAGCGACAGGTCATTTGTCTTCTTTAGATCTCTCTTTGTGTCACCCATCTCTCTTCTTGGACTATGACTGGTCTGTTGATGATGATCAGTGCGGAAGTGATCACTTCCCTGTTATAATTGAGAGCGTAAACGAACAAGATGAGGACTGTAGCCAGAAATGGAAAATGAATAAAGCCGACTGGGAATTATTGCGTAATTTATGTGAAGAAGAGTTATCAGTTGATCACTTAAATGAATCATCTGACATTGTTTCTGATTTCACAGATAAACTAATTAATATATCAGAACAATGCATTCCAAAGACCTCCACAAATACCAAGAAAAGCAAGCCTTGGTTTAATAATGACTGTAAAGAAGCTATTCAAAAGCGCAAACAGGCTCTAAATAAGTTCTGCAAAACACCCACTTCAGAAAAGCTAAACGACGTTAAAGTTTTTAGAGCTAAAGCTCGGCGAACAATCCGAGCTTCCAAACGAAAGTCATGGAGAGAATATGTCTCCAAATTGAACTACAAAACCCCCATTAAAAAGGTTTGGGATATGGTACGAAAAATTTCAGGAAAAACAAAGTCCTCTAGTTTTACACATTTAAATACTGGTTTTGACACAAAAGCTTCAACTAAAAAAGATATTTCAGATACTCTTGGCAGCACATTTTTGAGCAATTCATCACCGCGTAATTATTCTGATACTTTTAGAAATTTCCAAAAGAACCAAGAGAAAAGAAATCTAAACTTCAAATCCCACAATCACGAAGAATACAACAAACCTTTTAACTTACCCGAACTAGTGGAAGCCATTGAAAAATCACACGATACAGCAACCGGCCCCGATGAAATTCATTATCAGATGCTTAAGCATCTGCCAAAAAGTTCTTTTTCAACACTTTTAGATATCTTTAATAATATTTGGGAAACTAGGGTCTGTTCTGAGAGCTGGCGTTTTGCTACAGTTGTACCAATTCCAAAACCAGGGAAAGATCATGCAGAACCTACGAATTATCGACCGATAGCTTTGACAAGTTGTTTGTGTAAAACATTGGAGAGAATGATAAACAAGAGATTAGTCTGGTACTTAGAGTCCAACAACCTCACTTCAGAATATCAGTCAGGTTTTCGTTCGGAACGTAGTACCAACGACAATTTAATAAGACTAGAAACATTTATACGAGATGCTTTTATTAACAAAGAACACGTAGTAGCTGTCTTTTTCGACTTGGAGAAAGCATATGATACCACTTGGCGTTATGGAATATTGAGAGATCTCCATAACCTCGGCTTAAGGGGAAAACTTCCCAGTTTTATTCAAAGTTTTTTAGGTGAGCGTGTATTTCAAGTCCGCGTGGGATCTACCCTATCAGATCTCTATGCACAAGAGCAGGGTGTCCCACAGGGTAGCATTCTCTCAACTACGCTATTTAACATCAAAATAAATAATATTGTACAATGTTTGGACGACAAAACAGACTGTTCATTGTATGTTGATGATTTTTGTATATGTTACCGTTCAAAAAACATGAAAACAATTGAACGAAAGTTACAACAAAATTTAAAACGAATAGAAGAATGGACTGATAAAAATGGTTTCAAGTTCTCCAAGTCGAAAACGCAGTGTGTTCATTTTTGTAAGCTACGGAAGAAACACGACCATCCTTCCCTGTTCTTATACGGATCACAAATTCCTGTTGTTGAAGAAGCCAAATTTCTTGGGGTCATATTTGACCAAAAGTTATCTTTTATACCACATATTAAATATCTTAAAGCGAAATGCTTAAAAGCTTTGAATCTTTTGAAAGTTTTAGCTCATTCAAGTTGGGGAGCAGATCGGTATACTTTATTACATCTTTACCGGTCTCTGATAAGATCTAAATTAGATTATGGGTCTGTTGTTTATGGTTCTGCCAGAAAGTCCTATTTAAAATCCTTGGATACTATCCATCACCAAGGCCTTCGTCTGGCTATGGGAGCCTTCCGTACTTCTCCCGTATTAAGCCTTTATGTAGAAGCAGGTGAACCATCTTTAACTTCGCGTAGAGAGAAACTTTCTCTTCAGTATGCTATTAGACTTGCTGCAAATCCATCTAACCCGGCATCCAAAATTTCATTTCCACCTCAATTTGTAGATAAGTATGAAACAAAACCCACAGCAATCAAACCTTTTGGATTACGTATTTTACCACTGCTAGAAAATTCAGGTATCGACCTTAAAAATATTCAAAAACATGAAACGGCCGACGTTACATCTTGGTGTATTAAAAAACCTTCTATTCTGTTCGACTTACATGATGGCAAAAAATCCGAATCAAATCCAATACTTCTCAAACAAAATTTTCAGGTACTGCAGTCACGTTACAATGATTACCAGCAAGTCTATACTGATGGTTCCAAAGAAGGAGATAAAGTTGGTTGTGCGTATGTTTCTAAAGATACGCACAAAACCATGCGCCTTCCAGATGGTTCATCTATTTTTACAGCTGAAGCCAAAGCAATAGACCTAGCTTTAGATTTTATCAGTTCTTCAACATTTCAAAAAGCAATTATATTTTCTGATTCACTTTCTGTGCTTAAGGCTTTAGACCATTCATCATCTAAAAATCCTCAAATTCAAAAATTGATCGAAAAACATCATGAAATTTCTAAAACACACCAAATCTTGTTTAGTTGGCTTCCGAGCCATATTGGCATTGTCGGCAATGAATATGCTGACAAGAAAGCAAAGGAATCGCTCAATCTTGATCCATCTATTTTTAAAATTCCTTTTAATAATTTTAAACCATTTATCAACAGATACATCTTGTCAGAATGGCAAGGCGAATGGGACCGTGCAATAAATAACAAACAATAAATAACAAACTCCATGCCATTAAACCTGTCGTTAGTACAAAATGCTCTCCTCCACAGTTTTCCAGAAAAGAGGACGTAGTATTAACACGACTGCGCATCGGCCATACTAGAGTTACTCATTCTTATATTTTTAATGGTGATGATCAGCCTTCTTGTGTAGGTTGTGATCAGCCATTCACTGTGAAACATATCTTAATTGACTGTGTTGACTTTTCACCCTCACGTATTTTATATTTCAAAGCTGACACTTTGCAACAACTGTTTCGAGATGTACCTGTTGATAACATTATTTTATTCTTAAAAGAAATTGGTCTTTTTCATAAGATTTAACTGTTTCAGATTTTTACACATTATCATTCTGACTTGTTACTTTTAATATCGTCATAATTAATTGCCGTTTAACTATTAACCGACTGACGCTTATGACCCACCAAGAGGGTTGACGCGTCGTTAAACACGAAATCATCATCATCATCAACTCTTTTTGTATCTTTCCTGTTACCAACCATATGCCCATTTACCTTACCCTTTTCTGTCTTTTTATCTATAGAAGGCGGTGGCTAAACGGATCAATCGTGCAGGCATTTTGTTTATACGAGTAAATCTCACGCGTAACTCTAACACCTGCGAGTTGGATAACCACTCCATTATGGTGTTCCCTTGTAGGGCTCCACGGAGGGCGGAGAGCACTTGGGACGAAACTAGGATTTTTTCCTTATGGCAAATGGAAAAAAAACATAACCGCAACCACGCACCTAACCGCAACGCAACTAAACGTTAAAAAAGACGAGGATTCATCCGAATCGGATGAACACAGTCAAAAATCCAGTCAGCAGTCAAGTCAACAATCTAGTCAGCAGTCTGCTGAACCAAACTTTGTAAATGTTCCGCGTTTCTTGGTCGTCACGTCGCTTGACGATACACGAACTGTATCAAATAAAAATAAAAAAGAGTTCCTTTAAGAGCAATGAAAACATTCATAAGAGGAAGATGGGTCATAGTACGTAGTTTCGGCTAATTAAGCCTCATCAGTGACCCTGTAATGATCCGGCAAGGAAAGCCAGAGGAAACATACTGCAATTTTGCGAAATAGAATAGGCAGTCGATTCAAAGACTGATATAAATCAAAATGGGGTCCAAATAAATAAAAAACCTGTCTAGAATATGAGTCTACACCAATAATTTATTTCCGATTTCTCATAATATTCACGCTGATCTCAAAGGACCAAAAGTAAAATATCAAGCCTTTCTCCCTTTGTTATCGAGAAATGTATTGTAGCAGTAGCCGGACATCCAAAGAGTATTAAAGCACTCAAATCAGGTGACCTTCTCTTGGAACTCGAGAGAAAGCAGCAAGTTGTAAGCCTGCTCGCCACCAAAAAGCTCTTTGATCTTTCAGTTAAAGTATCTCTTCACAACACACTTAACTCATCTAAAGGAGTAATTCGCAGTCCAGAACTGCGTCCTTGCACAGACGAAGAGATCATTGATAACCTGAAGGATCAAGGAGTAATTGGTGTTGGTAACATCAAAGTCCGTAGAAATGGTGTACTAAAACCAACAGCAACTTATGTGTTGACTTTTAATACACCAATTCTACCCAAGAAATTCAAAGTAGCATACCTTTCCATTAACGTAGAGGTATACATCCAAAACCCTCTTAGATGTTACTCTTGTCAGGCTTTTGGCCATCACGAAAGCAGATGTCAGAGAAAAAAACTCTGTCCTAATTGTGGTGAAGAAAAGCATGTTGATAATCACCTCAACTGCAAAAATGAACCCAAATGCGTCAATTGTGATGGCAAACATGCTGTTTTCTCACGAGACTGTCCGGCATGGAAAAAAGAAAAAGAAATACCCACCGTCAAATACCAAAGGGGGATAACATTCCTAGAAGCGCGGAAAATTGTCGAAGAGCGATACATAACACAAACCACCAGTTTCGCCAGCATCACAAAGGGTGCTGCTGTAAAATATACCAGCTCCGCAACACAGACTGCTGAATCATACATAGCTGAACTGAAAAAATCTGGTGCATGGAGAAAACTCACTCCAGCACCACAAAGTTCAACCAATTTGTCAAATGGCGCAATCCAGGTTGCTCCGAATCGGTCGACAGCGACCGTACCGAAGCCAGCGCCGAATGTAAAAGAGAAACCCGACTCAGTTCGAACTAATAAGGGATCGGAAGATCCGATCAAAAAACATCAATTTTCTCAAAGACAAACAGACAGACAACGTAAAATGGAAAGAGACAATATAAAATTTCAGAGCAGATTCGGATCTTTGAGTGACAGTGACATGGAGTTCGCTGAAACTTCATCATCACCCAAGTGGCAATAACAGATCGAGGTCATCAACACCACGAGCTGGTGGTAGCAGATCTATATCACCAATTGCAGCTCCAATATATTTTCTAGTCTTAATCTCTTCATAAAATGGATTTTAAACACAAAATTATACAATGGAATTGTCGAGGTCTTAAATCAGATTATAATGAACTCTTATTACTTATTTCGTTATTAAACCCGTCGGTTTTTTGTTTGCAAGAAACTTTATTAAAAACTGATGACAACATCGATGTCAGGGGTTTCAATACATACAACTATATCTATTCTGATGGTAACAAACCATCTGGTGGCAGTTCAATTCTTGTTAAATCATGTTTACCACAAAGAGAGATCAAATTAAAAACAGACCTACCGGCTGTAGCAGTATCGGTTTCTCTGGATAAAGAAACTACAATTTGCTCTCTATATATCCCACCCTCATTTTCTTTAAAGCCCGAACATCTTGACTCATTGCTGAGTCAACTTCCATCGCCATATCTTTTAGTTGGCGACTTCAATGGTCACAATATTCTATGGGGCTGTAAAGATATCAATAACAGAGGAGCACTTGTTGAAGAATGTATTGCAAAGAGCGATCTTTGCTTGATGAATGGTAAATCTTTTACTTACCTTCACCCAGCGACAGGTCATTTGTCTTCTTTAGATCTCTCTTTGTGTCACCCATCTCTCTTCTTGGACTATGACTGGTCTGTTCATATCATGTTTATGATCATGATGATCAGTGCGGAAATGATCACTTCCCTGTTATAATTGAGAGCGTAAACGAACCAGATGAGGACTGTAACCAGAAATGGAAAATGAATAAAGCCGACTGGGAATTATTCCATAAATTATGTGAAGAAGAGTTATCAGTTGATCACTTTAATGATTCATCCTACATTTTCTGATTTCACAGATTAATTAATATATCAGAACAATGCATTCCAAAGACCTCCACAAATACTAAGAAAAGCAAGCCTTGGTTTAATAATGACTGTAAAGAAGCTATTCAAAAGCGTAAACAGGCTCTAAATAAGTTCCACTTCAGAAAAGCTAAACGACATAGAAGTTTTTAGAGCTAAAGCTCGGCGAACAATCCGAGCTTCCAAACGAAAGTCATGGAGAGAATATGTTTCCAAATTGAACTATAAAACCCCCATTAAAAAGGTTTGGGATATGGTACGAAAAATTTCAGGAAAAACAAAGTCCCCTAGTTTTACACATTTAAATACTGGTTTTGACACAAAAGCTTCAACTAAAAAAGATATTTCAGATACTCTTGGTAGCACTTTTAAAAATTTCCAAAAGGACCAAGAGAAAAGAAATCTAAACTTCAAATCCCTCAATCACGAAGAATACAACAAACCTTTTAAATTATCCAAACTAGTTGAAGCTAGTTGAAGCCATTGACAAATCACATGATACGGCAACCGGCCCCGATGAAATTCATTATCATATGCTTAAGCATCTGCCAAAAAGTTTTCTTTCAACACTTTTAGATATCTTTAATAATATTTGGGAAACGGGGGTCTGTCCTGAAAGCTGGCGTTTTGCTACTGTTGTACCAATTCCAAAACCAGGGAAAGATCATGCAGAACCTACGAATTACCGACAGATAGCTTTGACAAGTTGTTTGTGTAAAACATCGGAGAGAATGATAAACAAGAGATTAGTCTGGTACTTAGAGTCCAACAACCTCATTTCAGAATATCAGTCAGGTTTTCGTTCGGAACGTAGTACCAACGACAATTTAATAAGACTAGAAACATTTATACGGAATGCTTTTATTAACAAAGAACACGTAGTAGCTGTCTTTTTCGACTTGAAGAAAGCATATGATACCACATGTCGTTATGGAATATTGAAAGATCTCCATAACCTCGGCTAAAGGGGAAAACTTCCCAGTTTTATTCAAAGTTTTTTAGGCGAGGGTGTTTTTCAAGCCCGCGTGGGATCTACCCTGTCAGATCTCTATGCACAAGAGCAGGGTGCCCCACAAGGTAGTATTCTCTCAACTACGCTATTTAACATCAAAATAAATAATATTGTACAATGTTTGGACGACAACACAGACTGTTCATTGTATGTTGATGATTTTTGTATATGTTACCGTTCAAAAAACATGAAAACAATTGAACGAAAGTTACAACAAAATTTAAAACGAATAGAAGAATGGACTGATAAAAATGGTTTCAAGTTCTCCAAGTCGAAAACGCAGTGTGTTCATTTTTGTAAGTTACGGAAGAAACACGACCATCCTTCCGTGTTTTTATACGGATCACAAATTCCTGTCGTTGAAGAAGCCAAATTTCTTGTGGTCATATTTGATCAAAAGTTATCTTTTATTCCTTATATTAAATATCTTATAGCGAAATGCTTAAAAGCTTTGAATCTTTTGAAAGTTTTAGCTCATACAAGTTGGGGAGCAGATCGGTGCACTTTATTACATCTTTACCGATCTCTGATAAGATCTAAATTAGATTATGGGTCTGTTGTTTATGGTTCTGCCAGAAAGTCTTATTTAAAATCTTTAGGTACTATTTATCATCAAGGCCTTGGTCTGGCTATGGGGGCCTTCCGTACTTCTCCCGTATTAAGCCTTTATGTAGAAGCAGGTGAACCATCTTTAACTTCGCGCAGAGAGAAACTTTCTCTTCAGTATGCTATCAGACTTGCTGCTAATCCATCTAACCCGGCATTCCAAATTTCATTCCACCTGAATTTGTAGATAAGAATGAAACTAAATCCACAGCAATCAAACCTTTTGGATTACGTGTATTACCACTGCTAGAAAATTCAGGTATCGAGCTTAAAAATATTCAAAAACATGAAACCGCCGAAGTTAAACACGAAATCATCATCATTTACCATATAATCAGAATTGTGAGTGAGTTTTAGTTTTACGTTCCACCAACAGCTAAGGTCATACGGAGACGGGACCTCGGTTTAAAGACTCATCCGAAAGTCTGGAGAAGCCCGGGATCGATCCTGCGATCCCTGGTTTACAAGGCGTAACCACTGCACCACGGAGGCTTCTGAATCAGAATTGTGAGTTATTATAACACAGAATAAAGTAAATATTTATAAAAAACTATTTCTTACTTCTAATTCCATCAGGTCTCTTACATTTAGCTTTGCTCATTTATGCTAAATAGACTATACTGCCTCAAACTTCTGGACGCAGCTCTTAACTATACTAGAGGTTTTTATTTCTAGGTGTAAAATGTCGTGCTATTTAAGCAAAAACAGATTGATCAGACGCGACTTTCTGTGACGTCTGATCTGAATCTATACATTGTCACGATATACATTATGATAATTCACCCGTACGACATAGTGCATTTTTCACATCTCCAAAATATCCGTGATATTTTTTTTTATAGATAGTCAAAACAGAGGTTGTGGGTGCTCGTTAGAACCGCCTCAATCTCGTTAGAACCGCCTCATTGAGGCGGTTCTAACGAGTACCCACAACCTATGTCCTGGAGTAGAAATAAGAAAAATTAATGTATACCCCGTAAACCCCAGTTTTCTCTATATAAAGTAGGGTTTTTTTTTGGGGGGGGGGGGGGGGGTTTCTTCAGTTCTTCTGTATTCAAACTTCAACCCTTTAATCAAAGAACGGAATGTAAATGGTTTCTTCTAACACCTGCAACGGGGATAAATTTGACTTGTTAAGGAGAATCTCTCACCTTCAGGGGCGGTAACTGTACCATTACGCATCACGTCCATCACCTCACTTTATCTCTAGAAAACTGATGTTTGCAACGATAAATAGTATTTTCTGCTCTAAGACATGGGCGGTTCTAACAGCACACACAACCAAATGAATAAATAAGAAAAATATCACACATCACGAAAACACGCCTATATAAGTTTGACCCCATTGAACCCCACTTTTATATGGTAAAACTGGGGTTTACAGGGGTAAACCTTATTTTTCATATTGATGCTCACAAATATACATTGTGGGTACTCGTTAGAACCGCCTCGATGAGGCGGTTCTAACGAGTACCAACAATCTATATTTCGAACAGAAATGAGAAAAATATTACAATTTTTCATCTTAAAATTTCATTTTTTCGGCGATAACGGTTACAATTTAATTGTATAGGCGTGTTTTCGTAATGTTTTTTTTTTATCAGAAAATTAACGGTTTTGGAGATATTAAATAATGCACAATGTCACAGTACCAGTACTCGTGTGCGGGTCAATGTCGCACGGATGTGTTGTCGTGATAGATAAACACTCGGGTGCTAAAAGATCGTCTTAGATATCTTCACAATCAGTCTTTTTTTACGAGAAGATGACAATTTTCGATAATTTCCTCATTTCGGGTCATTACAAAGATACATGTTATCTGGGCTCGTTAGTACGGCCCTTTGTGGTGGTTCTTTCAGTACACGTAACCACTGTCTACAATTTTGGAGAAGGGTATATTTGCAACACACAACATGATGTCGCTCGTGGGAGCAGTCGTTCGCCGGAACAAAGTGTCCGCGGTGGGGACACTGGAAATTAGCAGTTGTAGATACAGAAAACCATAAAATTTGGTTTATCTTTGCATATTAATTTAAATGTATCGTGTTCTATTCTCTTCATTTGGGTCAAGCGAATAACAGTCGTCGTTTATTAAAAGTTATTTATTTTTATGACTGTTATGAAATTTGATA
The DNA here is from genome assembly GCA_963580285.1 of Lucinisca nassula. Lineage (NCBI taxonomy): Eukaryota > Metazoa > Mollusca > Bivalvia > Lucinida > Lucinidae > Lucinisca > Lucinisca nassula. Next base: position 68,516,618 of record OY757025.1, on the reverse strand, counting down.
ACGCCTCGCATTTTTGTTGAATAGTTGGCGTGTCATACTAAGTTATTTATAAGACTTTCAAGGGGCGTAACAAATCAAAACAAACAAAAAAATCAACACTCTGCATATTTTGCAATAGTTTGGTTAATCACTTTAATTTTGATTAAAAGATTTCAATTAAAAATACATAAAAATATGCCTAACATAAAGTTTTATGAATCTATTCCAGTTTGTATTGGTGACAAAACTGGTAATAAACCTTTTCATAGTTGAAATTATTTTGATACTAATAGTAAGTTGCATATTGGCAGCCTAGGGAAAAGAGCAGCTGGCGAACTGGGGGTAGCCCCTATGTGCACTTGGCGCCCGGTTTCCTTAAAAACATCCGTCAGTCATCTATTTATTTTGCATCAGGACAAAGAAGAAGAACAACGTTGAATTCGAAGGGATGTTTTTAGCTCACCGAGCTTTTGTGATTACTTTTTGTCCGTCGTGCGTACGTGCGTCCGTAAACAATTTCAAATAAGTATATCTACCCCATGGTAAATCTTGATCAAATTTCATGGGAAGCATCATCAGGTAGGAGAAAAGGCTGCATAAGGTTTTTGGGCTGATCAGATTGGAATTCTGGTTGCCATGGCAACATAATAGCTCTCATAGACTATCAATGGGAAAAAATTAAAATATCTTCTTCTCTGAAACCACAGGGCCCAGACCTTAGATATTTAGCATGTATTAACGGCTAGTGGTCACCTACATAATTCCTGCCAATCATGCCCCTGGGGTCCAAATTGGCCACGCCCCGGGGCCCCTTCGCTCCCATAGACTCAAAATGGAACAACAAGCTTCAAAAATCTTCTCCGAAACCACAGGGCCCAGAGCTTAGATATTTAGCATATAGCAACAGCAAGTGGTAACCTACATTATTCCTGCCAATCATGCCCCTGGGGTCAAAACAGGCCACGCCCCGGGGCCCTTAAGCTCCTATAGACTCATAATGGAAAAAAAGCTTCAAAATTTTTCTTCTCTGAAACCACAGGGCCCAGAGCTAAGATATTTGGCATGTAGCAACGGCAAGTGGTCACCTACATAATTCCTGCCAATCATGCCCCTATGGTCCAAACTGGCCACATCCCGGGGCCCCTTAGCTCCCATAGACTCATCAAATGGAAAAAATCTTCAAAAATCTTCTTCTCTGAAACCACAGGGCCCACAGCTTAGATATTTAGCATGTAGCAACAACCAGTGGTCACCTACATAATTCCTGCCAATCATGCCCCTGGGTTCCAAAAGGGCGACGCCCCGGGGCCCCTTCGCTCCCATAGCTTCAAAAAATCTTCTTCTCGGAAACCACAGGACCCAGAGCTTAGATATTTAGCATGTAGCAACGGCAAGTGGTCACCTACATAATTCCTGCCAATCATGCCCCTGGGGTCCAAACGGGCCACGCCCCGGGGCCCTTTAGCTCCTATAGACTCATAATGGAAAAAAAAAAACTTCAAAAATCTTCTTCTCTGAAACCACAGGGCCCAGAGCTGAGGTATTTGGCATGTAGCAATGGCCACTGGTCACCTACATAAATCCTGCCAATCATGCCCCTATGGTCCAAATGGTCCATGCCCCGGGGCCCCTTAGCTCCCATAGACTCATAATGGGGAAAAAAGCTTCAAAAATCTTCTTCTCTGAAACCACAGGGCCCAAAGTTTAGATATTTAGCATGTAACAACGGCAATTGGTCACCTACATAATTCCTGCCAATCATGCCCCTGGGTTCCAAATGGGCCACGTGCCGGGGCCCCTTTGCTCCCAAAGACTCTTAATGGAAAAAAGCTTCAAAAATCTTCTTCTCTGAAACCACAGGGCCCGGAGCTTAGATATTTAGCATGTAGCAACGGCAAGTGGTCACCAACATAATTCCTGCCAATCATGCCCCTGGGGTCCAAACGGGCCACGCCCCGGGGCCCTTAACTCCTATAGACTCATGATGGAAAAAAGCTTCAAAAATCTTCTTCTCCTACAAAAATCCTGCCAATCATGCCTGTGGGGTCCAAATGGTCCACGCCCCGAGGCCCTTTACCTCCCATAGACTCATAATGGAAAAAAGATTCAAAAATCTTCTTCTCTAAAACCACAGGGCCCGGAGCTTAGATATTTAGCATGTAGCAACGGCAAGTGGTCACCAACATAATTCCTGCCAATCATGCCCCTGGGGTCCAAACGGGCCACGCCCCGGGGCCCTTAACTCCTATAGACTCATAATGGAAAAAAGCTGCAAAAATCTTCTCTGAAACCACAGGGCCCAGAGCTGAGGTATTTGGCATGTAGCAACGGCAAGTGGTCACCTACATAAATCCTGCCAATCATGCCCCTAGGGTCCAAATGGGCCACGCCCCGCGGCCCCTTAGCTCACATAGACTCATAATGGAAAAAAAAGCTTCAAAAATCTTCTTCTCTGAAACCACAGGGCCCAGAGTTAAGATATTTAGCATGTAGCAACGGCAAGTGGTCACCTACATAATTCCTGCCAATCATGCCCCTGGGTTCCAAATGGGCCTCGCGCCGGGGCCCTTTGCTCCCGTAGACTCATAATGGAAAAAAGCTTCAAAAATCTTCTTCTCTGAAACCACAGCGCACAGAGCTTAGATATTTAACACGTAGCAATGGCAAGTGGTCACCTACATAATTCCTGCCAATCATACCCCTGGGGTCCAAAAGGGCCACGCCCCGGGGCCCCTTAGCTCCTATAGACTCATAATGAAAAAAAGCTTCAAAAATCTTCTTCTCTGAAACCACAGGGCCCAGAGCTTAGATATTTAGCATGTAGCAATGGCAGGTGGTCACCTACATAAATCCTGCCAATCACACCAGTGGAGTCCAAATGGGCCACGCCCCAGGGCCCCTTAGCTCCCATAGACTCATAATGAAAAAAAAGCTTCAAAAATCTTCTTCTCTGAAACCACAGGGCCCAGAGCTTAGATATTTACCATGTAGCAATGACAAGTGGTCACCTACATAAATCCTGCCAATCATGCCCCTGGGGTCCAAATAGGCCACACCCTGGGACCCCCTTAGCTCACATAGACTCATAATGGAAAAAAAACTTCAAAAATCTTCTTCTCTGAAATCAAAGGGCCCAGAGCTTAGATATTTAGCATGTAGCAACGGCAAGTGGTCACCTACATATTTCCTGCTAATCATGCCCCTGGGGTCCAAATGGGCCACGCCCCGGGGCCCCTTGCCTCCCATAGACTCATAATGGAAAAAAGCTTCAAAAATCTTCTTCTCTGAAACCACAGCGCACAGAGCTTAGATATTTAACACGTAGCAATGGCAAGTGGTCGCCTACATAATTCCTGCCAATCATACCCCTTTGGGTCCAAAAGGGCCACGCCCCGGGGCCCCTTAGCTCCTATAGACTCATTTAGCATGTAGCAATGGCAAGTGGTCACCTACATAAATCCTGCCAATCATGCCAGTGGAGTCCAAATGGGCCACGCCCCGGGGCCCCTTAGCTCCCATAGACTCATAATGGAAAAAAAAGCTTCAAAAATCTTCTTCTCTGAAACCACAGGGCCCAGAGCTTAGATATTTACCATGTAGCAATGACAAGTGGTCACCTACATAAATCCTGCCAATCATGTACCTGTGGTCCAAATAGGCCACACCCTCGGACCCCCTTAGCTCTCATAGACTCATAATGGGAAAAAAACTTCAAAAATCTTCTTCTCTGAAATCACAGGGCCCAGAGCTTAGATATTTAGCATGTAGCAACGGCAAGTGGTCACCTACATATTTCCTGCTAATCATGCCCCTGGGGTCCAAATGGGCCACGCCCCGGGGCCCCTTAGCTCCCATAGACTCATAATGGAAAAAAGCTTCAAAAATCTTCTTCTCAGAAACTGTGAAGCACAGAACTTAGATATTTAGTATCTAGCAACATAAAATAGCCAGCTACATAAATCCTGCTAACCCTGCCCCTGGGGTCAAAATTGGCCACGCCCGAGCTCATCACCTCCATTAGACTTATAATGGAAAAAAAAAAAACTTAAAAAAATCTTCTTCTATGAAACCATTAGGCCCAGAGCTTAGATTTTTAGTATGTAGCAACGTCAAGTGGCCACCTACATAAATCCTGCCAGTTATGTCCCTGGGATCCAAATTGGCCCCGCCCCAGGATTCTTTAGCTTCCATAGACTTACAATAGGAGAAACTTCAAAAATCTTCTTCTCTGAAACCACAGGGCCCTGATAATGAAAAAAAAAAAAAAAAAAAAAAAAAAAACAACTTAAAATGGGGAATAAAATCTTCAAAAATCTTCTCCTCTGAAACCATAAGTCCCAGAGCTTAGGTATTTAGCATGTAGCAATGTCGAGTGGTCGCCTACATGAATCCTGCCAATCATGCCCCTGGGGTCCAAATCCTGTGGCCCCTTAACTCCAACAAACTTATAATGGAAAAAAGCTTCAAACATCTTCTTTGAAACCATGAGGTACAGACCTTAGATATTTAGTATATAGCAACACAAAATGGTCGCCTACATAAATCCTGCCAACCGTGCCCTTTGGGTCAAAAATGGCCAAGCCCCAGGGCTCATTAGCTTCTATAGACTTATACTGGAAAAAAATTAAAAAAATCTTTTTCTCCAAAACCATAAGGCACAGATTTTGTTTGATTTGAGGTTTTACATCCCCGACAACACTGTATAGGTCATTTTGGAGATGTCTCTTCCAATTTTGTGGAACTTTTAGCAGACATTGAGATGAAATTACATCTCAAGCCCTGTCGCCCAATGAAACCAGTAGAGATTATAAGCATGGACACCGCTTTGCCTGAGCTTAGATATTTAGTATGTAGCAATGTCAAGTGGTCTCTAACACTACTGATTTTCTGGTACACAGGTGAGCGGTATAGGGCCATTGGGCCCTCTTGTTTATTGTATCGTGATCCCAAATGAATATCAAAGGAGTCAGTAAAATGTCCATTTAAAGAAGCATTTAACCCAGATAATTAAGAATCAATTAGTTCTTACAAAAGAAACATTCTGACTAAAAGACAAAAATTATTCGTTTGTGGAAGCAGGCTACAAACCGCATACAAATCCATGCACTTTCCACTTGTCTGGAGCAAAATAATCCGTAATCAAAATTTGCCGCATGACGTTAAATTAAATTGGAAATTTCTTCTGACTTTCAACTTTCAACGTCATTTTCCACGTTTTACGCTGATACTCGTAACCGCTGATACTCGTTTTCAGCATTTCTTTTAGGGCTACTGATGAGGCCTTGATGGCCGAAACAAGCTTGTCTGGCCCAAACAACAAATGGATTCTGCTATTTTCGTTTTTGAATGCGTTGATGGTTCATGGTTCATGGTTCTCAAAGGGCATCCCTTTTAGCCTTATTTAATACACATGATTTAAAGCAAACTAGACATTTGAACAATTTCCTGCAATTGTTTTTAGCGATTGGTGGATTCTATACATGGACTCCTTTAATAGATTGTTCCCAGCAAGGACAATTTATATAGGTATGTTTAATAGACTGTTCCCACCAAGGACACTTTCTGTAGGTATGTTTTATAGACTGTTCCAAGCACAGACACTTCTGTAGGTATGTTTATAGACTGTTCCCAGCCCGGACAATTATATAGGTATGTTAAATAGACTGTTCCCACCAAGGACACTTTTCGTAGTTATGGTTAGTAGACATTTTCCAGCACGGACACTTTCTAAAGCTATCATTAAAAGACTGGTCCCAGCATGGACACTTTCTGTAGGTATATTTAAAAGACTGTTCCCAGCACGGACACTTTCTGTAGCTATGTTTAATAGGCTGTTCCCAGCACGGACACTTTCTGTAGCTATGTTTAATAGACTGTTCCCATCATGGACACTTTCTATAGGTATGTTTAATAGATTGTTCCCAGCACGGACATTTCTGTAGATATGGTTAATAGACTGTTCACACCAAGGACACTTTCTGAAGGTATTTTAATAGATTGTTTGCAGCACGGATACTTCTGTTGGTATGTTTAATAGACTGTTTCCAACAAGGACACTTTCTATACGTATGTTTAATAAGAAGTTCCCATCAAGCACACTTTCGGTAGCTATGTTAAATAGACTGTTCCAAGCATGGACACTTACGGTTGCTATGTTTAATAGACTATTCTCACCAAGGACACTTTCTGTAGCTATGTTTAAAAGAATGTTCCCACCAAGGACACTTTTTGTAGCCATTTTTAACAGACTGTTCCCACCAAGGACACTTCATGTAGCTAAGTTAAATAGACTGTTCCCAGCATGGACACCTTTTGTAGCTATGTTTAATAGGCTGTTTCCAGCACGGACACTTCTGTATATATGTTTAATAGACTATTTCCAACAAGGACTCTTTCTATACGTAAGTTTAATAAACTGTTCCCACCAAGGACACTTTCTGTAGCTATGTTTAATAGAATGTCCCTACCAAGGACACTTTCTGTAGCCGTTTTTAACAGACTGTTCCCACCAAGGACACTTCATGTAGCTATGTTTAATAGACTGTTCCCAGCATGGACACTTTTTGTAGCTATGTTCCCTCCAAGGACACTTTCTGTAGCTATTTTTAACAGACTGTTCCCACCAAGGACACTTCATGTAGCTATGTTTAATAGACTGTTCCCAACATGGACACTTTTTGTAGCTATGTTTAATAGGCTGTTTCCAGCACGGACACTTCTGTATATATGTTTAATAGACTGTTTCCAACAAGGACTCTTTCTATACGTATGTTTAATAAACTGTTCCCACCAAGGACACTTTCTGTAGCTATGTTTAATAGAATGTCCCCACCAAGGACACTTTCTGTAGCCGTTTTTACCAGACTGTTCCCAGCATGGACACTTTTTGTAGCTATGTTTAATAGGCTGTTTCCAGCACGGACACGTCTGTATATATGTTTAATAGACTGTTTCCAACATGGACTCTTTCTATACGTATGTTTAATAAACTGTTCCCACCAAGGACACTTCATGTAGCTATGTTTAATAGACTGTTCCCAGCATGGACACTTTTTGTAACTATGTTTAATAGAATGTTCCCACCAAGGACACTTTCTGTAGCCATTTTTAACAGACTGTTCCCACCAAGGACACTTCATGTAGCTATGTTTAATAGACTGTTCCCAGCATGGACACTTTTTGTAGCTATGTTTAATAGGCTGTTTCCAGCACGAATAACTTCTGTATATATGTTTAATAGACTGTTTCCAACAAGGACTCTTTCTATACGTATGTTTAATAAACTGTTCCCACCAAGGACACTTTCTGTAGCTATGTTTAATAGAATGTCCCCACCAAGGACACTTTCTGTAGCCGTTTTTAACAGACTGTTCCCACCAAGGACACTTCATGTAGCTATGTTTAATAGACTGTTCCCAGCATTGACACTTTTTGTAGCTATGTGTAATAGAATGTTCCCACCAAGGACACTTTCTGTAGCCATTTTTAACAGACTGTTCCCACCAAGGACACTTCATGTAGCTATGTTTAATAGACTGTTCCCAGCATGGACACTTTTTGTAGCTATGTTTAATAGAATGTTCCCACCAAGGACACTTTCTGTAGCCATTTTTAACAGACTGTTCCCACCAAGGACACTTCATGAAGCTTTGTTAAATAGACTGTTCCCAGCATGGACATTTCTGTAGATATGGTTAATAGACTGTTCACACCAAGGACACTTTCTGAAGGTATTTTAATAGATTGTTTGCAGCACGGATACTTCTGTTGGTATGTTTAATAGACTGTTTCCAACAAGGACACTTTCTATACGTATGTTTAATAAGAAGTTCCCATCAAGCACACTTTCGGTAGCTATGTTAAATAGACTGTTCCAAGCATGGACACTTACGGTTGCTATGTTTAATAGACTATTCTCACCAAGGACACTTTCTGTAGCTATGTTTAAAAGAATGTTCCCACCAAGGACACTTTTTGTAGCCATTTTTAACAGACTGTTCCCACCAAGGACACTTCATGTAGCTAAGTTAAATAGACTGTTCCCAGCATGGACACCTTTTGTAGCTATGTTTAATAGGCTGTTTCCAGCACGGACACTTCTGTATATATGTTTAATAGACTGTTTCCAACAAGGACTCTTTCTATACGTAAGTTTAATAAACTGTTCCCACCAAGGACACTTTCTGTAGCTATGTTTAATAGAATGTCCCTACCAAGGACACTTTCTGTAGCCGTTTTTAACAGACTGTTCCCACCAAGGACACTTCATGTAGCTATGTTTAATAGACTGTTCCCAGCATGGACACTTTTTGTAGCTATGTTCCCTCCAAGGACACTTTCTGTAGCTATTTTTAACAGACTGTTCCCACCAAGGACACTTCATGTAGCTATGTTTAATAGACTGTTCCCAGCATGGACACTTTTTGTAGCTATGTTTAATAGGCTGTTTCCAGCACGGACACTTCTGTATATATGTTTAATAGACTGTTTCCAACAAGGACTCTTTCTATACGTATGTTTAATAAACTGTTCCCACCAAGGACACTTTCTGTAGCTATGTTTAATAAACTGTTCCCACCAAGGACACTTTCTGTAGCTATGTTTAATAGGCTGTTTCCAGCACGGACACTTCTGTATATATGTTTAATAGACTATTTCCACAAAGGACTCTTTCTATACGTATGTTTAATAAACTGTTCCCACCAAGGACAATTTCTGTAGCTATGTTTAATAGAATGTCTCCACCAAGGACACTTTCTGTAGCCGTTTTTAACAGACTGTTCCCACCAAGGACACTTCATGTAGCTATGTTTAATAGACTGTTCCCAGCATGGACACTTTTTGTAGCTATGTTTAATAGAATGTTCCCACCAAGGACACTTTCTGTAGCCATGTTTAATAGACTGTTGGCACCAAGGACACTTTCTGTAATTATGTTTAATAGACTGTTCCCGACAAGGATACTTTCTGTAGCTATGAATATTAGTCTCTTCGCAGCACGGATACTTCTGAAGGTATGTTCAATAGACGGACGGACACTCCTGTAGGTATGTTTAATAGACTGTTCCCACCAAAGACACTGTCTGAACCTATGTCAGTTAGACTGTTCCCATCACGGAAACTTTCTGGAGCTATGATTTATAGGCTGTTCCCAGCACGTACACTTCTGTAGGTATGTTTAATAGACTGTTCCCAGCACGGACAGTTTCTGAAGCTATGTTCGATACACTGTTCCCACCAAAGATACTTGTTTCATATGTCGGGGGCTGGCAAAACGTATATGTGACGGGACAACACGAGGGAACCTCGAATCTATATCCACTTGCGGGGCATTAACGCAAAGGAAATTCTAAGATACTTAGAATCCTTTACAATATTTATATGGAATAAGTCTAATATTTATAAACAACACTGGTTACATAATTTTACAAAGACAAACATAAAGGGACAGTTGACTCGCAATCTATTCCACTAAGGTTAAGACAGAATGAAAATTAGTCTGGGCCCAATTAAATTTCTGTCTTAATACAAGTGGAATACACTTGAATCACACTTGAATTACACATGTTCTCTCGGAAACTAAAGCATTCGGAATAACAACGAAACAATACATTTTGCATGGGAGCGTATGTATCAGTCGCTAGATTTATTTAAACCGTCATCTAAAACATATACGACCACACTTTTGAACCTATACATCACTCAGTCTTTTGACTGACAATATTTTGTCTTTGAAACTCACTTTTCAATAACATGATTCAAACATTATTTAATGCAACATAAAAAAGTTGCCACATGTACACGAACGATGTGGCCAGTAATCGATCCACCGCTAGAATGACCAATACCAATTGATTTCACTTGACCATGACAAGTATACTACCGAATGCTACAACCGACCAAGAGAAAATAATTAATTCCTAATTCACTTCGTTCAAACGAAATGAATTACATTTCTCTCGGAAACTAAAGCATTCGGAATAACAACGAAACAATACATTTTGCATGGGAGCGTATGGATCGATCGCTAGACACAAAGAACGGGTAAACTAAATGCGAATTTGAAGGTGTATATTATAAGCCCAAACTTTGGGAAACTTTAAGTCTCTCATTTATTTCATCTCGAACGTACCCATCTTTAGCGTTCTCACTCCGCCACCTACCATGACGTTTGTAAATACGGTCTGGTACCCCGCAATTTGCGGCAGTGGAAGCCCCTCCTGCCCTCAAACTATGTAGTCCGTACTTTGAAATGTCCGGCACGTGAGGTTTGAATGCTTCTATGAACAGTTATCTAAGCCTTGTGTATGATAAAGCCTTATTATCATGCCGTAGTATAAATCCATATTTACTTTTTGATAAATTACAAAATATGAATTGATCAGATTCATCTGGACACTTCGACCATTTTAAATAATATAATGTTATTAATCAAATAATTTCGTATTGGCCCAGTTACAGGTCCGAGGTCTGCTGTATTGGCACGAGGCCGAAGGCCGAGGCCAATACAGCTGACCGAGGACCTGTAACTGGGACAATACGAAATTACTTGATTAATGACATTTTTATTAATTGACGCAATTAAGAACATGATTTATGATTTTTGAATATTGGTTGACCTTGTGTAATATAGGATAATCAATTAATAACGTTCAGTATTAACAACGGGCACAACTCTGTATTTGTTCGAGAAACTAAAACCCAGGCACCGTCACGATAAATATCAGTCTTAGAAAGGCTTTTAAACATACGTGTAAGCAATTCAACAGAAACATGTTTTTTTTTACAAACTCGCTTAGCTAAACGTCTCTTGCCTGCTTCAAACACATTTTTAACTAAATTAGAATTTGTAGGAGAACTTTTATCGTATAATGAATGGACCCAATTTATACTATAAAACGCATTTATAAGGGGGCTGGAAGAATTAGATTGCTGAATAATTGACGCCAAATAAAGGGCAACATGAAATGCCTTAGCGGGCAAGACGTCCCGCATATCGAAGCCGTTACTTAAGGCCCATTTTTTTCCACCGCAAAAAGCCTGAGCGATAGTTGGAAACTGTATTTAATGCCCTTGATTCACCAAGAAGTTCTGGAAGATGGGACACCTTGCCTGCCACAGCACTCGGGAGCTCCCTTATTTCTGAGTCAAATATCTGAAAGAATAAATTTATAATCAAAAAGTTAACCATCATAAAACCATTCAAGCTTATTTACCCTTTTTGTACGAAATGGAATCTTCCTACATATATATAGCAGGAGTCCATTTCTACATTCAGGGGTTACAGGTTGTGGTATCTTCAAAATTGATTTGGAAAATGGCTGAACTTTCTGCAACTGGTGTATGCCCTTATGAGACGCCGCCTTCTGCGGCATCTCATCTGGGCCTGCACTGTTTGCCAAGGTACCCGTTTATGGGTTTCCAGTCTGAAATGGGTTAAAATAAACCATAGTTAAGGCGAATTTTAATGACCGAACCTACATTTTAGTTCTATTCTTTCACGCTTGCATATTCTCATGGCCTGCATGCCAAGCACTTTCTAAAGGCTTGCTATCGCCTATAAGCATCATTCTCTATACCACAGTTACACGCCTGTTTACCGACTATTACGTAAAACGGAAATACCCATTATTATTCCATAATTCTAGAATTTCACATAGAACCAACAGTCAATAAACAGTCGTACCACTGTAAAAGTACATCACGAAAACACGGCTGTACAATTTTAACACCTCCTAAACGCCACTCTAACCTTGTAAAACTGGTTCTTAAAGGGGTGTACATTAACCCTCCTAGTCCCGCCCTTAACCATAGTAAAACCATGGTAAATCCATCATGTCCGTTATATTGGGAATGAAATAGCCATCTTCCATACACAGTAAAGGGCAAAAACTGGCGGAACGCCACAGTGGCAGAACTAATACACCGTATGCACGACACATAGACATATGCATCAAACCCTTGAAATTAGATTGATTGGTGGGACGAACAAACCATTACAGTTAATCCAATTTTCAGTAAATGAATCAATTCCAAAACAATTGGGAGACCAAAATCTGGTGTAAAAACTTTCCGCTTTTGCATTATGTTCCGACGCAAACCAATCAACATCGAAGGGTCCCCACCTGTCCGTTAGAAGCTCAAACACTGTATTCGATAACCCCCAGTCATCACTGTCGACAATTTTTGAAAAATAATCAGCGGATTGTTCAAATCACGGGGCAGCCATTCTACTTCTAGCGTAATGCAATTGTAATTGAACAAAAAGTAAATATATCGATGGCGATATCTTGCAAATCCCTCTTCATAGACCCTTTTTGCACAATACTGCAAACAGATGTATTATCAGTAAACCACTTGATCCTGCTAAAAGCTAGGATCTTCTTTAATGAAAGTAACACATTGTAAACTGCTTTTAACTCTCTCCAAGTAGAACTTTGATTACTTTCTACCACTGACCACTGTCCCTGAGCAATACCATTAATAGATTGCACTACGTAACCTGCGTAGCCTGAATGGCTCGCGTCACTGTAAACAAGTTTTGAGCATACACTGTATGAATTCAGTTGACGTACATTAAGACGCTCAACAGTATTGCGCCAAAACAAAAGTTGTTCAAAACTTTCCGCGGATAATTTTATGTAGGAGTTCCAGGAATATGCCTTCAAAATATCCATACTAAGATACCTAGTCATAATTTGAGACATATTACCCAAAACTACCGACATAGAAACTATCTGCCCGACCAATCTAGCCACTTTTCTGACATGCACACGCCTGCTAACCCGAAGGTCATCCTTTATCTGCTGAATGGTACATAATAGAGCTTGAATTCTTTTCTCTGGTATAGCTATAGAGAAAGCATCAGAATCAAGCACAGCGCCCAGTCACTGAATACGCTGTACTGGTACCCAGCATGATTTTTCGACTTTAGGAACAAACCCTGAATTGATTAAATCAAATTTAATAGAACTTGCCATACGTTGTGCTCTGTCCTTACTTTCACTACAGCCAAACCCATCATCTAAGTACATAACCGCTTTCTTGCTTTCAGATCGCCATTTAGCAACTAAAGGCCTAGTAACTTTACTATAAGCATATGGGGCGGAGAAAGCCCGAAAGCTAAAACTAAAAATTTCATGTAAACAGTATTTCCGCCCGAAAAAGTCCATGCAAACCCCATAAAATCAGTTTGACTGTCCCTTAAAAGAATGTGATGGTAGGATGAATGGATGTCCCATTTTATCATCCAATCATTTTTATTAAGATAGGAAAGAGCAACCCTCAAGTCTTCATACTTCCGGACACTTTCCAGATATGTTTATTTACCAAGCTAAGATCTAAAATAAGCCTTTTCTTGCCATTTGACTGAACTGAAACAGAAAGGGGGTTAACACAATGTGGTATAAAGTCACACTTAACGACCAGGCCTCTCTTCAATAAATCATTTATGGCCTCTTCAACAAAATCAGCGTTAGAGAGCGCAGACCTATTATTTTTAGTACCATTTTTGGTGGCATGGTATGGAAGGGAATGGTATAACCATTCTCTATTACATCTAAAACGTAACTGTTTGCCCCTATTTTCTTCCAAAACTCAATGTTTTGTTTGAGCCTGCCTTTAACCAAAATACTAGTTTGATTTTGCTCATACTCGTAATAATCTGTAGTAAACTCATTATTTGATATATTTTTACTGGAAGTACTTGAAGAAAAATACTCATCTTTCATGAATGCTTCACTTTCCCGTTGCTGGGGTAACCGCTGTTGCCGGCAGGGTTGGTCTGGGTTGACGTAGCCCGGCTGCGTAGTAGGGACATTCTCGACGGAGATGTGTTGGGTCTCCGCAGGCAAAACAACATCCTGGCCACATGGAGGGTCCCGGGGAGGCACGAAAAAGCCGCGGCCTGGGACAGTAAGGGGGCACAAAGGGTGGTAAGACTGGAACACTGTGAGGTGAATACCCCCTTGAGACACCAAAAGACACACTGTTCCCAGGAAAAACAGCAGGACTGGAAGCAGTAGCAGTGGCTGTCTTAGAGTATTGTGCTTTAATGGCACTCTTCTTTTTACGCACAGCGCGAGATTCTGCTTTAATGATTTTAATCTCATCATCGGAATCGCTAGCAACAGGGTTCGTCTCACACTGACGAACCGTCTCCCAACCGCCTTCAGAAGTGTCTGCGATTTTCAAAAGTTTATTCCTCTGCTTCAGTTTGCTATCTGCTTCCTCTAAGAGTTCTCTGTGATAATCTGGCTTGTTGTTCTCCAGAGCCCAGAGGGATTGCTTGATATTATCCTGAACTTCAGTATTGAATACAAACTGAATCCTGTTCCAAGTTTTACGCCACGTGTACTCGTAGTCAGTTTTAAGTTTTTTCACTTGAGAGCTGACAATTGCAGAATTTGCGCGCACTTCCTCTTGAATTGAATTAATTTGTCTTTTGGTCCCGCACTTCAACCAAAAGTTCTCTAATGGAAGTGTTTTTTCGGAATTTGAGCCCTCTGCCATGATAAAAAGTTGCCACATGTACACGAACGATGTGGCCAGTAATCGATCCACCGCTAGAATGACCAATACCATTTGATATCACTTGACCATGACAAGTATACTACCGAATGCTACAACCGACCAAGAGAAAATAATTAATTCCTAATTCACTTCGTTCAAACGAAATTAATTACATAAGTACACACACTCATTCACACCCTAACATACTTAACATAATGTTCTTTCTCCCTTCCTGTTGATGATAAGGACCTGATGAGTGTTTATGGCACCATAATGTTTTATATAAACTTTATATTAACCAGTATATTCACAGTAATGACTGTTTCACCAACCAGTTTTTGCCTCTGTGTTATACCGTGGCGATTACATCTATAGCTGCTCACCGCCGAATAAAATGTAGTAACATGGGTGGGGGACACATCACATCATCATTCTATAGTCATCATCCATATCATCAGTGCCTCATATCACTGATGCCTCATATCACTGATGCCTCGTATCACCGTTGTCTTATATCAACGAAGCCTCATATTAACGATGCCTTATATGAACAATGCCTCATATCAATGATTGACGTCAGGTGAGCGATTCAGGCTGCAATGTTGATATTCTATAAGTGTAACTGCAATGTCCCCAACACGGACAGTGTGCGCCCACGAAGGACTGTTCCGGACAAGGTCATAGTGTTGCGTGTTGCAATTATATACTGTAGCAATTTTGAGCACAAACACGAAAATAATGCCTACCCCTTTAAAACTCATTTTCACAATATAAAATGTTCATTACACGAACTTGTTACCTTTCACGGGAGGGGTGGGGTGGGGGGGGTGGGGGGGACCGAAAATTGTTTGGACACTTGAAATTTATTACCGCTGCAGCGGAGCGAACCGGTGAACTCAAGCATCAGAGGCAAGTGCACTAACCACTGATTTTCTTTTTTTTTGGTTTTGGTTTTACGGCCCTTTCAAGATTATTTCACTCATATCGAGCCGATCGTTAATCAGAGGTGGGCGAAAACCGGAGTATCCGGAGAAAAAACCACCTGACCTTCCGTTGCATAACTTGGCGTCTCACATATGACCCGAGCGAGGCTCGAACCATAGCTGTGAGAGACCTAATGATCTAGAGTCAGCGCTGTTAACCACTAGGCCACGGAGGCCCGTAACCACTGAATTATCACGGATCACAAGGAGTCCTCATTAGAACGTCTCATCGAAAATGAAAACAAATACAAATATTTTCTCTGTAAAACCAATGACTCTTTGAGAGTGAATAAGACATCCGGAGGGTGTACTCATGCCTTTGTCAACACAATCACATGGTACACACTTTATAAATGACTTTGCTTTCCTATTTATTGTGAACCAGCGACAAAACAGATTCCACTCCGCTCTCTTATGTAAATTGTTTTACCCATTAGCGCAGTTTCCTTTGAATACAGACCTCTACTGGTTAGAGAGGTAAAACTGAAAGAACTACCTCCAGGGTGTCTACATACCCCTTAAGAGAAAGAAAGAATGAAAGAAAAAAAAGTGTTCTCATAAAGGAAAGATTTTGCTCGTCAGAAATAAATTCTTTTTTTTTTTGTGAGTAGACTCCTTTCTCTGGGGAACTACAGGTTTAACCCTTTTTGTATCAAATTGAATCTTCCTACTTATATATAGCAGGAGTCCACTTCAACATTAAGGGGTGTCAGCTGGTGTTTTCTTCAAAATATATTTGGAAACTGGCTGACTGTTTTGCAAACAGTCTAGGCCCTGATCTGACGCCGCGTTCTGTGGCGTCTGATCTGGCTCTGCACTGTTTGTCAGGGTACCCGTTTAGGGTTTCTGGTGCTGAATGGGTTAAACAGCAAAATGGAATTCATGCAAATTGTGTCCCTTGTGTCACGTGGTGGAATACGTAATGAGCTGTATCCGCAACCCTTAAATATTGTCGGTAACTTCACATGCACGTATAACAGATAAAAAATCTTCCATGAAATGCCGAAATGTACTGGATACATAGAAAAGGATCTGAAATCGCATTTAAACAGAATAAAACGACATGAGACAGTTAGCATTATATCTAGTGCCCATGATTGTTAGTTTCAGAGGTAAGTTTATTCCATAATGTATAATGGTTTCATATTGTTTACGTTTCTCACTTTTCGTATTGTTTTGCTTAGTTTTTGTTTGTATGTATGTTTTGAAACACTCTGATTGTTACAGTGATCGTGTTATGATTTTTCACAAATATTTAATTATATGTACTCACTTGCCGTCTTTCTTAACTCTAGAGCCAGCATTATTTCAAAACATCACGAAAACATGTCTATATAAATCTTACCCCCTTGTACCCCACTTTTATATAGGAAAACTGGGGTTTTCAGAGGTAAACCTTATTTTTCTTATTTCTGCACTAAATATAGATTGTGGGTACTGGTTAAAACCACCTCGATGAGGCGGTTCTAACGTGTACACCAATCTATATTTTGAGCAAAAATAAGAAACATATCACAATTTTTCATTGAAAAAGTGTCAGTATTGGCGGTAAAATTTGCAATGTATTTATATAGGCGTGTTTTCGTAATGGAAAATGGTTGGGAAGTTTCTTATTGAAAGTCCAATTATCGATTATTGGTACGGGTACCAACAATCTATGTTTTTGAGCAGAAATAAGGAAAGTATTGAATACCCAGATACCGCCCCCCCCTCTCGTTTATGTATATGAAAGGGACTTAAAGGGGTCCCCATTACACGTACTTGAGGTGAGAACTAGCAATTTGTTATGACAAGAAATTAGAAACACATTACCTAAAACAAATACAAGTTTTTGAGCAAAGAAAAGCGCCATTTTAGAACAAAGGGTGCTATCGTAAATGAAGCATCATCCGACAAATGTTATTGCAATGAAGCCAAAATGAAAATTCACTGTTCTCTTCGCTCTGTTCCTTAGATATTTTTTGTCGTAACATACACCAATTTTGTCAAGCCTCACAATAAGGCCTACAGTGTATTTAGAATGGTTCAAACAATACGATCTAAACTTTATATATTTGTTGTTTCAAACAGCATGTGAAAATCGTATCCGCCCATCTGGGCTTGGAGAAATATATTGGGTTGCATGTTGCTTCCACGCAGAGCTGAAACTTATCACGCATCCGCTTAGAAGGTGTGTCAGAAAAGCGTTTTGGTTTCATTTGGGTGGCAGGGCTGGTGATGCTATTTCATGTCAATGCCGGGTAAAAGTCCCATATAAATTGGAAGCAACGTATCCAAAATGAGATAACTCAGTGGTTAGTGCACTTGCCTCTGATGCTAGAGGTACCGGATTCGATCCCTCGGCAGCGGCGATAAAATTTCGGTGTCCGAACATGCTCCATTGGCATCGTTTGCAGGGATGAATGTCATAAAGCGCACCGTCCTTCGGATCGGAACGTTAGCTGGAAGCCCCTGTGTAGCAGGGAGAGTAATGCCTTGTGCAGTTTAAAGACCCCTGCCGTAATTACAGGAGTACTGTGTAGGCTTTCATCCTGCAAACCTGGTGTGTATGTAAAGTACACCTGCGAGTAATGGTCAGATGTGACCGATCGCAGTAAAAGTAGAAAGAAAGAAAGAAAAGAAAAGAAATAGTGTTGACGGGTACGTTAAACCGCAGCTCAAACAAACAAATCATGAGAAAATATTTACGTTCTCAGTGCATTAACAGAAATCCCCTGCAGTAACATTACGATAACTCGCCCGTACGAAATAGTGCATTTTTCACATCTCCAAAATGGCTACTTTTCTGATGAAAATCCTTCATATTTTTCTTATAAATACTCAAAACATAGGATATGGGTGCTCGTTAGAACCGCCTCATTGAGGCGGTTGTAACGAGTACCCACAACCTATGTCTTGGAGCAGAAATAAGAAAAAAAATGAATACCCCTATAAACCCCAGTTTTCTCTGTATAAAGTGGGGTTTAGAGGGGTCTTTATTTCACGGACTTGTTCACCTGATGGCTATTTGGAGGCACTGTTATTCATACCTCAATATTTACATATCCAGTGTAAAGTCTAATTTAAACCTACAGAAAACAATGTAAATCATACTTGAACGCATCGGGTCACATGATGTTCAGTGACGTCAGGTGACGTCACTCTAAACCATGGTTCTCTACGGGCGTTAGTGACGTCAACGCTGTTCCGCTCTTTGTAGAAAAACAGCTTGCAAATGTTT
This sequence comes from Lucinisca nassula, assembly GCA_963580285.1. Classification (NCBI taxonomy): domain Eukaryota; kingdom Metazoa; phylum Mollusca; class Bivalvia; order Lucinida; family Lucinidae; genus Lucinisca; species Lucinisca nassula. The sequence continues at coordinate 68,497,925 of OY757025.1, read as the reverse complement.
TTGCAACTGTAAAAGTTTGGCCTATAAGCGTTTTTTCGCCAAGTGAAAAGGGGCAAAGAATGTAAATATCAAAAATAAACTTAATTTTACTGCTTTTCATGAAAGTATAAGCGACTGCGGGTCGCATGTAAAGTTTATATGAATCCCCGGTTCAATTTCTTTGTACGCAACCCACTGTGTTCATACTTTCATGATCAGCAGAAAAATAGAATTCACTTCCTAAATGAATACATTGACTCAAACGACGTCACTTTTCTTTAAGTGTTGTCAAAATAAACCATGGTTCTCTCGAACATGACTGGACGACGGCGACGTTAATACGGCAACCGACTCGTTTGTTGTTAATAGGAAAACTGCGTGAAATTGTTCATATTTTTTTTTATCAATAAAAGCCCTCGAACCAGAATTTTTCGTGAAGTAATGGATTGAGATTAATATACAATACCGCTACATGTCTGTGATCAGCGAAGGATCTAGCGATACATGCGATAATGAAAGCATTATTTAATGATCATCGAAGTATGGACAACATCGGCCATAAGCAAAGTACTAATGAACCCAACTTAACTTTTCTAGTCAACGCGATGTTGTTCATACTTCAATGATCATTAAATAATGCTTTCATTACTAGTCGCATGTATCGCTAGAGCCTTCGCTGATCACAGACATGCAGCGATATTGTTGTTGCTGTGCTGTGGATGTATGGTCCAAACAACAGCTAAAGTCGTGTCGGGCAGGTCAGACCCTCTAAGCCGTTTAAGGACTATGAAAATGTCTTCCTGGCATGTGGACTAAAGTTCATGGGTGTTTAGCATGTTGACATATTTCTAGAAAAACAACCCATAATGTTCCAAATTAAAGGAATACATATAAAACATGCATATTAAAATGTATTTTTGTTGTTGCAAGAAAAATAAAATAAAATAAAATAAAAATTCACTTTGTAAGAAAATTACCTTTCAAAATGGTCCATTTTTGAACGTCTGTTTCTCCATTGTCCTTCATCAGAAAAATACCATTTTTACACCGAAATATACTTTAGTGTGTGTACCATCAACGACGAGACGTGATATTTCCAAAATCAGGCATTGTAACATTATATCCATGCCAATAGAGCCCCTATCAACATGTAGAGTTCACTATACATTGTCATCCATGTACACATGGATTAATTTAACACTGGGGGAAATGAGCGTAGCGATAATGAAACTTTTGTCAAATCGTTTTTATGTCATTTGGACAAGACAAACAATTTTACCCTCTTGTATCTATTCTATGCAAAATAATATTTCGGCCCCCACCCATTAGGGCTTGAAGAAATAAATGGGCTGCATGATGCTTTCACGCAGAGCTGAATCTGACCGCTTACGAGTACTGGTAAACCGCTTAGAGGATCTAAGCCTGCCCAGGCAAAGCGGTGCGAGCCAGACCGTCCATGCTTATAAAGCCTATCGGTTTCATTGGGCGACAGGGCTTGAGATGTCATTTCATCTCAAGATCCGTTAAAAGGCCCATAAAATTGGAAGCAACGTCTCCAAAATGACCTTTATAGTGTTGACGGGGACGTTTAACATCAAATCACACAAACAAATAATAATATTTACCAAATTAACGTAAGAATAAGGAAATCATGATCTTGGCATAAAAACATCTAAAATAAAATCCGTATTGTAGGATATTTTACCCACGATTAGCATGTTTATACCACTGATTTACCCTGGATAATTTACCGACCATGTAAACCGTAATGCTGTCAATATGACCGTTCGGTGGGTGTTTGAAAGAATGGATATAATGTTATAATGGCAGTTTTTGAAAACTACTTCTCGTTGTTGCTAGGACACGGAATATACTTTAGGTTGATGTAAAAACGGAATGTTTCCGAGGAAGGCCAATGGAGAACCGATGTTCAAAACATTGACCATTTTGAAAGGTAATTTTCTCATAAAGTAATTTATTATCTTTTTTCTTCTAACAACAAAATACAATAATAAGCACATTTTATGATCTCTCATATAATTTGGAACATTATGTTCTGAACAAGGTATGAGCAAGGTATGAGTTTGACACGTGAGCCAAAATTTATACAATGTCAACCTGACCCGTGAGCTAAAATTTACAGTTGTTCAGAATGACGATACCTGTCGATAGGTTTCTAGAAAAGCAACCATTAAGTTCCAAATTATATGGATAATAATAAAATATGCTTATGAAAAAGTGTATTTTTGTTGTTAGAAGAAAAAAATAAATAAAATACTTTATTAGAAAATTGCCTTTCGAAATGGTCAATTTTGAACATCGGTGACTCCATTGTCCTTCCTCGTAAACATTCAGTTTTTACATCAACCTAAAGTATATTCCGTGTCCTAGCAACTACGAGAAGTTTTTTTTCCAAAAACTGCCATAATAATATTATATCCATCCTTTTAAACAACCACTGAACGGTCATATAGACAACCATTTCTGTATACATGGTCGGTAAATTCTCCAGGTAAATCATGGGTATAAACATGCTAATCGTGGGTAAAAATATCCTGCAGAACGGATTTTATTCTAAATATTTTTATGCAAAGATCATTATTTCCTTTATTCTTCCATTAATTTGGTTAATATTGTTATACAGAGAATAGATATAAGAGGGTAAAACTGTTTGTTTTGTCCAAAAGACATAATAACGATTTGACAGATTTTTTTTATTATCGCTACGCTTATTTACCCCAGTGTTAAATTTAATCTGTGCGCAATACTGTGTACATGGATGGCAATGTATAGTGAGTGACTAGGTGTTTGAGTTTTACGTCCCACCAACAGCTAAGGTCATACGGAGACGGGACCTCGGTATAAAGACTCATCCGAAAGTCTGGAGAAGCCCGGGATCGATCCTGCGATCCCTGGTTTACAAGGCAAGTAGCGTAATCACTACACCTCGGAGGCTTCTGATAAAGTATAGTAAACTCGACATGTTGATAGGGCTTTTATTGGCGTGGATATAATATTATAATGCCAGTTTTTGGGAAAATCACGTCTCGTCGTTGCTGGTGCACACACTTAAGTATAGTTTGCTGTAAAAATGGGTTGTTTCTAATGAAGGACAATGGAGAAACAGACGTTTAAAAATGGGCCATTTTGAAAGGTAATTTTCTAAAAAAATTGATATTTTTTCTTTCAATAGCAAAAATACATTTTTAATATGCATGTTTTATATTTATTCATTTAATTTGGAAAGTTATGGGTTGTTTTTCTAGAAATATGTCAACATGCTAAACACCCATAAATTTTAGCCCACGTGCCAGGAAGACATTCTCATAGTCCTTAACTAGTACTTAGTGAGATGCCCCATCCCCGACAGTATCTGACAACAGTTGGTTGTCAATAGCCGAGTCCTCAAACAACCGTCCATCTCAAGCCGTCTCCCAAGGGATGGGGATTTAGAATATTGACAGATAGAGAAGATGACAAAAAATGTCACCATCCCGCAACTGGTGCAAGCACAACAGGTCCTTGCCCTACTGAAACGCATTACGGCAACACACCCATGCGAATTGGTGATATTTTTCTTATGAATTCTGCAAACATAGGTTGTGAGTGTTCGTTAGAACCGCCTCATTGAATCGGTTCTAACGAGTACGCACAACAAATGTCTTGGAGCAAGAATAAGAAAAATAATGTATATCCCTATAAACCCCAGTTTTCTCTATATAAAGTGAGGTATAGTGGGGGTCTTCATTTCACGGACTTGTTCAGGTGATGGAAAGCAGTAGAAGGCCCCGGCACTGAAAGCTAAACAGCACCTACACACCGACCCAACATCAACGCCATTTGTCTGACCATTGTCTACCAATATAAGCTTTACTATGCAAACTTGCTTTCAGAGTGTTTGATGTCGGAAAACAATGTTGCTTTCAACAAGTCGATAACTATGAGTTCAGATTTTGGCGCTGTTTCTCCAGCGTATAAAGCTGTAGACGGACAGACGATTGGGGACTGGTATGAAGACGGCTGCGCATGTACTAAAAGAGAGTTAAACCCTTGGATGGTGGTAGACCTGGGAGCACAGTATACGATCTTATCTGTATATACACTGAACAGACTGGATGAAGCTTGTAAGTAACAAAGCCATATACAAATACATGCACAGGCCAGGACCAAAAGAGATACTGCCTATATACGTGTGCACCAATATTTATTAGAAAGAACAAACAAACATACAAAAAAATAAAAATAAAAAACCTTTGTTACAGTAATAACTTTCTTGTTTCTGTACTCAAAGTAAATTACAATGTTTATGTCATCATTAGAACGACCATACAGTCCATATGTTTGTTTGTTTGTTTGATTTGAGGTTTAACGTCCCCGTCAACACTGAAAAGGTCATTTTGGAGACGTTGGTTCCGATTTTGTGGGATTTTTACCCGACATTTTGACGAAATGACATCTCAAGCCCTATCCCCCAATGAAACCACTAGGGTTTATAAGTATCGACGGTCCGACACGCACCGCTTTGCCTGGGCAGGCTAACGATGTTTCCACTCTTTACACTACACTTCCTCATGGTCTTGTGGGAGAGAGGCTTGATGGTTTGATTGAATGGGCTTTTCGCGGGGAGGGTTCTCCCTGTCTTGCGTGTGATGTCGGAGGTGCGTTTTTCGCTTCTGGAGGGCGTAGGGGTTATACACTTCGGTCTCGTCGGGGAGTGTGTGATGCCCTCGCCTTTCTGCTTTACGGTGTTTGTGTTGGATTCGGTGCTGGGTTGTTTGGACGGATTGTGGGCTTTCCGGTGGGTGCGGGCTGCGCGCCTATTGTGGCTGGTCTGTTCTTGTGTTGTTGTGAAAGAGACTTCATGTTGATGGCCAATCTGAAATTATTGAAGCATTTAGCTCCACTTCTAGATATTTAGATGTTTTATTGGGTGTTGATAATACCTGTTTCGGTGGTTTGGTCGGTCGGGTTTGCCCCCCAGGGCTTCGGTTGAGTTGAGCGGGTTCTTCTGGTGCCGAGACCATGTTTTTGGGTTTGCATCTGTCTATTGTAGATGGGTTTGTTTCGTGCAAAATTTATGGTAGGTTTTGAGATTGTAAGTTTTACTATTTTGGATGGTGGTGTTCCTCGTGCGCCGTCCTGTGGCGTTTATATTTCGCAATTAATTCGATTTGCTAGAGTGTGTAGTCATGTAACTGACTTCAACATAGGTAATAAATTATTAATGGCTTAACTTCTTGGTCAGGGTTATCGGTACCATAAACTACGCGGAGCCTTTTCAAAATTTTATAGACGCCATTCTGATTTAATTTCAATATTCTATGTTGGACTTAAATCTCTTCTGCAACAAGGTCTATCGGAACCCGAATTTTATGGTGACTTAGTATATAAATTCAGAAAATATATAACCGCAATGACTTTGGCGCCCGGTTTCGTAAAATCATTCTTCGATATAGAGATATTGGGTACAACATGGACATTATACGACAGACTGCATGCATGGTAGTTAACCCAATCACGGTTGGCAACTTTTCTTCCCTCTTTAATTGCACGCCGGTGGGTCAGGCCTCAGATTCTATGACGGTTCCAACGTAAAGGCTTATTTAGAATTAGAGAGATCTAATTCAAGGTAATGTTGGTTGGTGCCTGATGCTCTGTCTCTGGTCGAGTCCATCAGAGTCTAACTGATGGTTTTCTTTTGCTCCAGCATTTCAGTGGTTTCTTGCTGTCGAGTCCTCACCGTTGTCTCCCCTCTGTGGTTCTTTGATTATTTGTGTTCACGGAGATGCTGCACTGATGAGTCAGGAGGCCTTCATGCGGACTGAACAAATTATTTGTCTAAATCGCGACGGAAGTAAGGGCGAGGATTGTTGGCCCGTAAAATCGATTTAAGCCCCCCAGTGGAAATCTTTCCACTGACCGTTCCAATGCGGTTCTTTTGTGGCGATTTATTTATGTTGTTGTTTGTTGCTTACTTTGTGTATCACTTTTTATTTATTTTTATTTTATTGTCTTCTTATTTTGCATGGCCATATGGCCATTTTGTGGGAAAGTAACTGTCCTTATGGCCTTCCTTTGTTTAGGTTTCCATTATGGTCTGGTCGCTTTATGTTTGTGTTTCTTTCACTTTGGTGTCTTTGATGGGTGGAGTAAGTTAATTGTATCGATTCCTGATATTTGTTTTACTTCTACTTAGATCCTCTTAGCGGTTTACCAGTTTTATTTATACGCATTTTAGCAAAAATGTCTATATATGCTGGTTGTTTCATACTTGTTTTAGTCCCTGGGGAGGACTTCCAATATCACCAGTTACACGTAACAGATATTTAGTTTCTTTTGCAACGGGATGTTGTGTGCGCTCGTTTCAATAGCCTCGATGAGGCGATTCTAATGAGTACATACAACCCACCTGTATTTTACTTAACGTTAAACAAATATAGCTAACTCATTATGATCTTGCTCCATGTATACCCTCAATGGTTCGAACAACCACCGTCTCGGCTGTGTGTGTGTGTGTGTGTGTGTGTGTGTGTGTGTGTGTGTGTGTGTGTGTGTGTGTGTGTGTGTGTGTGTGTGTGTGTGTGTGAATTCGGGTTTAACGTCGCTTTCAACAAGTTTTCAGTCATATCACGACGGTGTCTGGTTGCGACATGGAGCGCAACGCTCACTTTTATAGTGCTGCCTCACGGAAGTATCATGACCCAGACACATTACATGATACCACACCCAGTCACATTATCCTGACACGGGGTCGACCAGTCCTATATCTACCCCGTAGATCTGAGTGCCAAGCGAGGAGCAGCTAGTACCATTTTTAACGACTTTGGTATGTTGCGGCCCGGGATCGAACCCGTTCCCCGGAGCGGACACTCTACCAACTGAGCTATCGGGGCCGGTTAAATAGAACAGTATCAAAAGGGAAATTTAGGACTACTATTTCTGTCACAATTCAGAGACAATCCACTCAACAGATGCTGATGGCTTAGGAAATGGAGGCATATGGTGGGGGAAGGCATCTATTTTAAAGAAATACGTTTGTCTTCTGCGGCCTGAAACCTGTTCTTATTTGGGTCAAATTAATTCATAATGAGCAAATGCTTTCCTTTAAAGTAAACCCCTGTTTCAGAGTGTTCAGCTGAAGGGGTTCCGAAATTTACCACTCGTATAAAATGGCAGAAAATATGTCATGCCTATCAATGCCCCTTAACTGTAATGATACGAAGTATCTAACCGCATTTCACCAGATTTATACCTCTTTGTTTGACCTCTGTGGTCTTGAATGATGTGTGAATGAAATCGGTTGGGGTGGGCGAGGCGGGGAGCGTGCATAGCAAGAAAATAAACATTCCGTGCGACATAATGCAGTTTTTCACATCTCCAAAATGGCTACTTTTCTGATTAAAATCGGTGATAGTTTACGAATTTGTACTAACAAGAGAGGTTGTGGGTGCTCATTAAAATCGCCTCATTGCAGTGGTTCTAACGAGTACCCACAACCTATGTTTTGGAGCTGAAATAAAAAAAATAATGTAAACCCGCTTAGACCCCCAGTTTTCTCTATATGAATTTGGGTTTAAGGTGGTGTTCATTTCACGGACTTGTTTACGTGATGTTAGTCGGGTTATCTCTTCTAGCACCAATTAAAATAAGATTGCTGACTAAGTTTCTCGATATATTTCTCTTTTTTTGCATTGCAATTATCCGTCAAAATCAACCTCTGCTACCAGGTACTGATACAGCAAGCTTTAAATTTGTTTGCTCTTAAAATCAAAGCACTGACAGTGCTGATGGGACGATGGTTTGTAATCTTTGGATAGCGTTAGGTAAATTTGCATCTGATCAGTAGTTCATCAAAATCAGACTAAAAGAACAGAGTTGTTTAAATAGGGCTAGAATATATTGGGGGCCACTGATGAGGCCTTATTTGATGAAACTAGCAAATCTGGCTAATCTGACACACTGCACTGTTTGCAAACAGCGTAGGCCCCGATCAGACGCCGCAGAAGGCGGCATTTGATCTGGACATGCACTGTTCTATCATAAAACGCTATTTTAGATTGGTCTCTCCTTAAAATCCTACCGTTCGATTGTGCATGCCCTAAAAAGGACCAGCCAGTGTTATATTATCAAAGAAATGCGATAAGATATTTTCTAACCCCCCCCCCACCCCCCACCCCCGCAAAAAAAATTAAAATAACTTCTTTATTGATAATGACATTCTTAACCAGCGAGAACTCTGCTATTGTTTCTGTAACTGAGAACTTGTAACCCATTGTGTACAGAATGGAATCTGCTATGTCATATGAACACAAAATCGTTTCCAAATTTATTTTGAAAATAGTACTTGCAAACAGCGTATGCCCAGATAACACGCCGCAGAAGACTGTATTTTATCGGGTTCTGCAAGGTTTGCCAATTACCCGTTCCTGTACAAAATGGGAAGTTAGTCACCCTCTTCTAATTACTCTGGGGCCATACCAATCAAATATATGTAAAAAGCAAACTGTTTGTAGTAAACTCACTGCCTATTCTGGTTGTGATTTGCGTTTAAATGTGTTTTAACTATATTTCAGCTGAAAGATTGTCAAATATTCATGTTGAGATAGGCCTTCATGACGAAAATATGATCGAAATGGTATACCATGATGATATTATATTTCCTGACATTACTTTTGAGTTTGCCACGCCACCTTGTGGACGTTTTATCAAGATCTGGATGGAGAAAGTGCAATATTTGACAGTTTGTGAAATTGAAGTAAATGAAGCTAATAGGAAGTTACTTACGAGTCTCAAGTGATTTAAACTTGCTAAATACTGCGATTACGCATTACGTGAACTGAACATACCCTTATCCCCACTTTGAAAAGAGAAAACTGATGTTTAAAGGGGTACACATTATTTTTCTTATTTCTGCTCCAAGACATAGGTTGTGGGTTCTCGTTAGAACCGCCTTAACCAGCACACACAAGCTATGTTTGCAGTATAAATAAAAAAGTATTACGGATTTTCATCAGAAAGTCAGCCAGTTTGTGAAAAGATGCACTATGCCGCACGGGTGTGTTCTAGAAATAGATTGGTAAGCACGAAATGCGACTAACCCATTATATGCACTCCGCCGAGTTACGTTTAATAAAGAAGGATGATCAGAGATGTTCTGTCAGTTTAGCGTTTTGAAAACTCGTGAACATGTCATTAAATTAATTCACATTACCATAACATACTCATGTTCTTAAATGACGTCTTCCATATCTCTGGAACTAGCTGACTTTACACGAACATATTCGATATTTTTTTCTTACATGACTACTTTTCTTACTAAACCAAGCACAGTGTGTGGCGCTCGTTAGAACAGCCCAAATGAAAACAGTTCTAACGAGTCCTCACAACCTAAAGTAACAAAAATTAGGAAAATGATGTATACCCCTTTTCTGTATATAAAGAGGGGTGTTCATTACACGAACTGTTTAACCGATGATGGTTGCGTCGAAGTTTGCCTTAATAAGCGTTATAAATCCCAGTTACTTCATACACATTTGAAATTCAATACCTCGAATACCTTTAGAAGTATTATCGTAGATGTAATAAAACAAATACCTTGCACAAGCTTGGTTATAAGATAAAATGCAGATTCATGCAGTCTTAATGCTTAAAACTCCGTATATAATCTTGCATTAAAAGAGTCACGACACTTTTAAGATCATTTTGCAGCCATAACACAGGAGAGTATAAATTTTGGTGCCTTTTGATATTTAAAACAGAGCTTTCTGACTTCGACGTCTAGAACAGATTCCCCCATAATTATATGCAACAACAACATTAGGACTAATGCACTGTAGACAAGGCTTTTAAACATAATGCTTCAACGTATGGTTAAAATCCTTTAACGGATGCTTTTTCTAATGCACTGTGTTGCAAGGGACACAATTGTGATGCTGAAAATGAAAAGGGGCCATCATATAGCGCACTTCGTGAACTTGGAATCAACAGAAAGTCATATGTCGTTGAGATTGGCTTAAGTAAGTTAGTTTTATATGCCGCGTTAGATAATTTAGCGCCATTGTTAGAGAATGAGAGAAGTCATAAATAAACTAGGTCCAGAAATTGAACCTAGTGGAGCTCCCGATCTTATTTTGAAGAAATTAGGAATTACATTACCGCTCTCTTTTGGCTGTTGATTCAATATTGTAGCATGAGAGTTAAGTTATGATAAATGAATATATTAATCGAAACAAACTTGATTAAAATATTGAACCTTGTGGAACTCCCGATCTCATTTCGGAGAACTAAGACGATTCCATTCCGCGATCTATTGCTTGTCATCGTGATTCAGTGTTAGAGAGTATCTAATTTTGAGAATAAGAGACTAATTTATGTAATGTTGGTTGGTGCTTGATGCTCTGTCTCTGGTCGGGGCCATCGGTGTCTAACTGTTGATTTTCTTTTGCTCAAGCATTTCAGTGGTGTCTTTCTGTCGAGTCCTCACCGTTGTTTCATCTCTGTGGTTGTTTGATTTCTGTGTTCACGGAGATGTCGCACTGATGAGTTAGGAGGCCTTCTTGCGAACGGTACAAACTGTTTATCTAGATCGCAACGGAAGTAAGGCCGAGGCTTGTGGCCACGTAAAATCGGTTTAAGCCCCCACTTCCCCAATCCCAGTGGAATTCGTTTCACTGACCGTTCTAAGGCGGTTCTTCTTTCGCGGTTTATTTTTGCTTTGGAATGTCTTTGAGTGTGTGTGTGTGTATGTGTCGCTTATATAATTTTGTGTTAGATAGCCAATTGGCCATTTTGTTAGAAAGTAATTCTCCTTTTGGCTTTCCTTTATTGTTGTTTCTATTAGGGTCTGGTTCTTTCATGTTTGTGTTTCTTTCCCTTTGGTGTCTCTGGTGGAGCTGGGACTTGATTCTGTCGATTCCTGACCATTACCTGCAGTTCTTCTCTTTATGCGAACTGAACAAATTATTTGTCTAAATCGCGGCGGAAGTAAGGGCGAGGATTGTCGCCACGAAAAATCGATTTAAGCACCCCACACCCCAAGTGGAATTGTGGAATTCCTTTCGCTGTCTGCTCCAGGGCGGTTATTCTATCGCGGTTTATTTTGTTATGGTTTGCCTTTGAGTGGTGTATCGCTTATATTATTTTGTTTTTGATAGCCAATTGGCCATTTTGTCGGAAAGTCACTGTCCTTTTGGCTTTCCGCTGTAGATATTTCCATTAGGGTCTAGTTCTTTCATGTTTGTGTTTCTTTCCCTTTGGTGACTGATGGGAGCTGTTGATTAATTGTATCGATTCTTGATCATTGCCTTCACTTCTATTTTGTTCCATGAGAGGTAAGTCAAGAATAATTATTGAAAATGATATTGGTCCTAATATGGAGCCTTGTAGAACTCCCCGATCTAAATTAGAGAAAGAAGACATACCATACCGACCCCGGCAGGTATCGAACCCGCGCCCTCCTTATCACCAGTCAGACTCACAGCCGACTGAGCTACTGAGGCCGGCATCTATTGTATGTAGGTGCAATTCATTGTCTAAGCATGATCAGTATGTCATTAATGACTATTAAATTAAACTTGGTCGTACTATTGAATCTCGTGGAATTTCAGACCTTATTTGGGAGAAGACATTCATTTACCACTGTATATTGCATGTATGCGAGACTATAGAACATTCTATAGAAGAATACAAAAGAAAGAACAGTTGTCCCCTGATTTAAGTATAAGATTGAATTTTATTTCACAAATGAAAACTAAAATCGGAATTTATGAGCAGCGTAGCCACGAGTGAAATTGCCATTTTGGGTGTTCATGATTGAAAGAAAGTTTGATCTAACAGTGAAAAAAATATTCTGTTTATTTTTAGGGGCTTCAAAATGTATAAATAAGAAAAGAAGCTGAAAAACTGCGACCAGAACCGGCATCGAACCAGTGACCTCTTGCTTACAAAATGTTTGTATTACAGACTTGCTAAATCACAACCCTTTCTTGTCCCCCATTAGCAATAATGCTGTGACTAGGGCATAGACAGAGTTCATCCTTAGGTGTGTCATTAAACTGGACTGAATCTTATCAGAATGTGTGCCCTTTGCAAACGGACAGGAACTCAAAAGCTTGGACCTATGCAATAAAGAATTCGAAATTTGCAGCTATCCAAACATTCGAGAAGACAGCTTTAGAACTCGTCTTCTAAAGGCTGAAGTCTTACATCTCTTAAAACGAATGGGCGTGTCTGTTCGTGTATTTTGTATGAAAATTTCCTTTCAGTCATGAACAGTTAAACGTTACTATACAAAAACCAATTGTCCTAAATCTCAGAGGACTGTCACAAGTGACTGTATAATTATTCATTCCAGTAGTGATATTTTAAACCCAGGAAAAGGAAGATTGGAGTCGAGTATGTCTCAAAACCATTGCATGCTTTTTCAGAAATTTAATTTTATTCATTTTCCCTAGGAAAGTAACACTTTACTTTGGTAGATTCCAAAAAAGGGCTTTTGTTTGGGGACATAATCATTTGTACTGTAGCACGTTTCAATGATCTAGACATTCCCATAGCTCAGAAGACACCTGACAACCAACCTACGCGCTTCTGATAAATCAACACACAAAATACAGGTGGTGAGATGTGAATGTTTTACTATGACCACCTAAATAACTAAATAAACACAAACTTTACATACCATGTCAGCATTTTTCAATCCTGCAAGTGACAAACCGTCACTGTACAGAATCGCAGGTCACATACAATCCCAAACACTGTCACCTACACTGTGGTCTAGTCCAAGTCGTTATGTTTTGTTTGTTTGCTTGTATTGGAGTTTAACGGTCCAGTCAACACTATTTAGGTTATGTTTGAGCCGGTCAGTTTACCTATCCACGCTTTTCTTGGGCAGGCTTATAAAGTAGAAGTAAAACAAAGATCAGGAATTGATACAATTAACTTACTCCATCCATAAAAGACACCAAAGGGAAAGAAATACAAACATTAAGCGACCAGACCATAATGGAAACCTAAACAAAGGAAGGCCATATGGACATTACTTATAAGTAAGCTGTTTGTTAACCAGTACAGTGCACATTCTTTCGCCAGAAACTTAAAACTGCCATTCTTGAATCAGCGCGTAAGGGAGGGAATGACCGTAGAAAAAAGTCCATGATCAATATCCACGAACGAGTGTTGCCGACCCCGGCAGGTACCGAATCTACGTCCTCCTGATCACCAGTCAGACGCGCATCCGACCGAGGCCTGTTGAATTAGTTATGATAAACCCTCTAACACTAGGTATATAATTATAATAAATCATAGTTACATGTATTATTATTATTGTTATAATTGCTATCGGAAAATCAGAGATACAGAGGACTCAATGTAACTTCAGAAGGATATTGCTTGATTAGGATGTTGGACACAAAAACGGGGCATGATATTGCAGTCCGTTACTTGCAATACATGTAGTATGCAGATTTCTAGAAGAGAACAAATAAAGTTGAGGCTTCATACACCTTAGAGGGAACGGTCCTCGAATATGTGAATTCCATTAAATACCTTGGTGTGACAATCACACACGATTTGAGATGGAATACACACATAAGCAACATGTGTACAAAGGTGAATAGACCACTTGGTTTCCTGAGGCGAAATCTTCAACAGTGTCCTCAGGATGTGAAAGAGACAGTATATAAGGGATTTTTCGCCCAATCTTGGAATATGGTAGTTGCATCTGGGCCCAAGGGAGTGGTCCTTAATGAAGAAATTGGAAAAGTTTAGAATAGAGCTGCTAGATTTGTAACAAGCAGTTACTGCTTTGAAACTGGGAGCTTGACTGGAAAGAAAGTTAAGATGGAAGTCTCTCAAGAAAAGGAGAAGAGACAGTAGGCTCATACTCTTATACAAAGGTGAATAGGATGCTGTCAGCATCCCAACAGATGACCTTTGTTCCCCCAGCTAGGCACTGTAGAAAGCACCATTAAATGGCGTTTCAGACCCTTAAATGCAAGAACTGACATTTATAAAGACTCGTTCTCCCCTGAACCATTAGAGATTGGAATGGTCTTCTCGATTCGATTATTTCGACTGCTGAATGTGCTGAGGATTGTGTAGCTAAGTTTACCTCTTTGGTTAAAGCTGGGGACTAACTTCCTATATCACAGGTCCTGGTGTTAGAATGTCATATGACGTATCACCAGTAACGATTCTGTTTCTGATTATAAAATTAGCTCGTATGCTCGAAGAAAAACTTTCGAGCTATTGTTGTCACTCTGGCGTCTGCATTGCCGTTGTCATTGTCGTCGTAGTCGTTGGCGTTCCGATAAAACTTAGCTTTGGCTATAACTTCCAAAGTATTTGACCTAGCCTCATGAAACTCCATACGCCCGCACACGCTGACCATCACAAGAGCTACATTCTGCCCAAGGGCCATAACTGTATTTTTGATTTTAGCGGAATTATCTCCCCGTTTCTATTTTTTTTTCTGAAACACATTTTTCTCTCATTTCAACACTATTTATAACAGAGTCTTCAAAGTTTACATGGATGTTTATTGGAACAAGACCTTTCTTTTTAAAGCAAACTGTGACTGTGACCTTGAACGTTAAACGTTGACCTATTTTTCGAAATTTTAACTAAAAATTTTAATCTTGATATTATTTGCAAAAGTATTTGGCCTAGATTTATGAAACTGTACACACATTCTCACCGTCACAATAGTTACATTCTTTTTAAGTTCCATAACTCTATCATGCAATTTAACTCAATTATCTCCCCTTTTCTCTCCATTTTTTAAACGTTTTTCTCTTTCTTTTTGATACCACTAAGAATACAGCGTTCAAACTTCACGTGGTTGTTTCTTAGGACAAGACCATTCCACTTATATCAAGTGTTATGACCTGTGACATTGACCTTTCAACTTTCGAAATTGTAACAAAACACTTTAACCTTGGCCATATTTTCAAAAATAGTTCACCTAGCCCAATCAATAAAACCTGATATAGATCTGTATGATCACAAGAGCTACATGCTGTCCAAGTTCCATAACTATATAATGCAATTTGACTGATTTATTACCCTTTATGACCAGCATAACACGTTTCAAGTAATGTTTGGTCTCTCATTTTATACCATAATTAATAGAGCTTTCCAAATTCGTATGTGTGTTCCTAGGAGCACGATCTTTCAAACCCGTCAAACGATATCAAACCTGTTGACCTTTTACCTTGACCTTTTAACATTGTCCTATTTGTTCGAAAATTTAACAAAATCTTTGGCCATATTTCCAAAAGTATTTGACCCAGCCTCATGAAACTTGACACACATCTGTAACATCACAAGAGATACTTTCCGACCAAGTCCCATAACTCTTTCATGCCATTTGGCTGATGTATCTCCATTTGTGACATGCGAAAAAAAAAAACAGACGAGCATTACGCCTGCTTGCGGTGCTCTTACTATATTATAATTATTAGCTTCTGGAGGGAACTGGACAGATTGGAGTGACTGGAGTTGGTGTTCTAAATCCTGTGGAAACGGAACTGCATCAAGGTCATAGTCATGTACTGGATATAACTGTTGTTGAGAGACAAACCAAACGGTTGTATGCAACATGCATGAATGTCCAGGTAAGAATTTGAGATACATGTAATCTTTTTGGGCATATATTTCGTCTGAATTCAAACAGGTGTAAAGTACGAGGGCCAGTCAGAAAGTTCTAACATTTTTGTCTAATATCCTACTTTCACACACATAAACTTCTGCACTTTGCGAATCAATTTATGTCAAAAACACACGCATGTGCCTATGACGTCACCTTGACGTCACGTCATTTGCATGTTCGCTGAAAACGTTCAGTCAGTTTCCAAGTAGATTTTGGAGAAAACACAACCTGATAACACTAAATTTTGAAATGGATTCCTGCTATATACATGTATAAAGACGAGATTCCATTTGGTCTTAAATTGGTTAAGTGGGAAATCGAGCAAAGAGATTCATGAAAATTTATGTTTAGCTTTTGGAAATTATGAATTGTGTTTTAAGACAATCTACAGGTAGCACGTTTCTCGGCGGGGAAAACTGACATTTCGCATGAACCTCGCAGCGGTAGGTCTCGTGAGGCTACAGATCCCTATCACATCGAAAAAGTGAAGGAAGTCGTTGATCAAGACCATAGGGGTTTGAATCATGAAAAAATCGAAAAAAAAAAAAAAAAAAAATTTTTTTTTTTGGGGTACTATAATAGAGACAAGGGGGGAAACTTCGGCTCAATTTTTTTTTTGGTGGGGGGGGGGGGGTTACCTCATTTTACCCAGTGTATCTTTTTCGCAAATGCAGTTTTTTACCTGCTTATTATGAATTATACAAGTTTAATAAGTCCACTTTGCAAAAATAATCCGCCTCTGTCTGCCACTTGCAGGAAACATGTTTTTCTCGCATGGATTAACTCAGCAAAGCAAAATTCGGCATAAACGTGTGACAAAAATTTTCAGGTTTTCATCAATCACAACCGAACTAGTGATACGGGGGGGGGGGGGGGGGGGACTTTTTTCACTTTCACCCGTTGTCTTTCATTAAACTTTAGCTCGCTTTGCCAATTTGAATCCAAAAAGATGTACTCGCAGCTCTAAATATAGATTTTGCATCTTTTGCTTCACTTTCCGCAGTGTTCTGTCAATGATCGGTACAGAAACCCGGGCGCTTGCCATAATCGTGTTTAAAAAGCAAGACGTGCATGACAGATATAATCCGGAACTTCGGAAACTACGTCCGGCAGTGGAGTTGTTACTGTTAAAATGTGTATTATAGCCTTGATTTCTCCTTTGATTTATTTTTTCAATGTAACATATTCTGCTAGGACTACGTATACACGTATTACGCAGATAAGATAACTGGATGGTGTTTCTACGTATAATGGGCTGTGCTCTGGGAATTTTGTATAGTATCGCTTTGTGGTCAACTTCCAATCAGCCGCTGTAACTTTTTTGACACATGCGCAGAAAAGGAAATAAAATGTTTACTAAAAAGCAGATAACGGCCTTTGATCTGATAAAAAACAAACAAGGCCCAACTGCCTTGTTTATGTCCAGGCTGGGACGGGCACAACCCACGTTATCGAGGAGATTGCTAGAGAGCTCCGTATTGAAGGGAAATGTTTGTTAGTTTCTTGCACAACGGGTATCGTTATAAAATCTATGTGATTTTGGCAGAGTGCTAAAGAACGTGTGTACATGGCGTTTGTTTGTTTGTTTGTTTGATTTGAGGTTTAACGTCCCCGTCAACACTGTAAAGGTCATTTTGGAGACGTTGCTTCCAATTTTGTGGGACTTTTACCCGACATTGAGATGAAATGACATCTCAAGCCCTGTCGCCCAATGAAACCAATAGGGTTTATCAGCATGAACGGTCCGCCTCGCAATGCAGTTCCTGGACAGGCTTAGATCCTCTAAGCGGTTTACCAGTACTAGTGGGGGGCCAGATTCAACTCTGCGTGGAAGCCTCATGCAGCCCATATATTTCTTCAAGCCCCTATGGGCGGGGGCCGCTGTGTACATGACGTCGTCACCTTATGTTTAAACGCTCGTTCCCGGTACACGGCGACGGTTAGCTTAGCAAAAAAATAAATAATAAAAATGCAGCAGTGTTAAGCCAAACGGTTCAGAATTTTAGTTAAAAGAGATACGGCTATAGAAATAACTTTGTTTTACAAATTTGAATTCATAGTGGTCGGAATGACTGACGACTTTAAGCTTGTGTCCTAATATTGTTACCTAAATAACAATGGCTGTTTTGGTGCCAATAGGCCTGTAGGAATTTTCCTTCTTTTTTTTTTTTCTTTGTGATAAGTGGAAACCATGGAAAAAGCGTTTCAACATGTATTTTGTCTAATGTTTGCTGTTCCCTCTCTCTCTCTCTCTCTCTCTCTCTCTCTCTCTCTCTCTCTCTCTCTCTCTCTCTCTCAGATATTTGGATTAAATTTGTGGAGGTCTTAAGATTAAGTAGAGGGGTATGGAAATATTGTGTACTGTTCATTCCAGAGGTAGAAAGAACGGTGTACAGACCTTAACTGCACCAACCTGGCCCAAGGATTATAAAACTTTTTTCATGCTCAACTGATAGGGTATGAAATTTATCCGGCTCATAAATAAAAAAATGTAAAGTGAAACACATAGAAAACAGTGTAGTTCATACTTCCGTGAACCCATTGAGTCACATGATTTTCAGTGACATCAAGTGAGGTCATTCTTAACGATGGTTCTCTACGGGCGTTGGTGAGGTCAACGCTGTTCCTCTCTTTGTAGTAAAATGGCGTGTAAATGTTTTTCAGTTCAAAAAGTTTGCCCTATAAGCATTATTTT
This sequence comes from Lucinisca nassula, assembly GCA_963580285.1. Classification (NCBI taxonomy): domain Eukaryota; kingdom Metazoa; phylum Mollusca; class Bivalvia; order Lucinida; family Lucinidae; genus Lucinisca; species Lucinisca nassula. The sequence goes on along the minus strand of OY757025.1, from coordinate 68,479,602 downwards.
TCGCCCAGTGATGAGGGGCAAAGAATGTAATTATAAAACAATAAACTTAATTTTTCTGCTTTTCATGAAAGTATGAACGACAGCGAGTCGCTTACAAAGTTTACATGAACCCCTTCGGGGTTCACTTACTTTGCACACAACCCACTGCGTTCGTACTATCATGAACAGCAGAAAAAAAAAATTCATTTCTTAAGTGCTTGTTTTCTTTGCCTCATACTGCTGCCTCACTCTAGGGTTTATTAGCTATCTCATTTTGTCGGTCATTCCTAAGCCCCCGCCCATAGGGGCTTGAAGAAATATATGGGCTGCATGATGCTTCCACGCAGAGCTGAATCCGGCCCGCACACTAGTGCTGGTAAACCGCTTAGAGGATCTAAGCCTGTCCAGGAACCGCGGTGCGAGGCGGACCGTCCATGCTAATAAACCCTATTGGTTTCATTGGGCGACAGGGCTTCATCTCAATGTCGGGTAAACGTCCCACAAAATTGGAAGCAACGTCTCCAAAATGACCTTTACAGTGTTGACGGGGACGTTAAACCTCAAATCAAACAAACAAACAATGTCGGTCATTCCAAAACACCCACATTGAGCCGGAGGTAATTTTGTTTTCAAAACCGTCTTCTGTAGCATGTTTTGTTGTCCATGCAATTAGGGGAGCGGCTTCTCAGTTTCCCCTTAAATGTACATTTTAACAGTCAGAATGACATGTCCTTATCAACTTTTAATGAAATGGACATTCAATTTGTCATCAAACTGCTGCCAAGTGTCAAAGAAAGCAGGTCATGAAATGTACATGCAATGGTTTTTATTTCATGCGTAGCACTTTACATGTAAACGGATGCTTTAGACACAAACTTTAGCGGCTCACCGAAAAAATGATGACGATATTCTTCAGGAGGTATGAATATTAAAATACTGACATTTTGTTGTGTTACATTGGTGTGAATGTGCTTTATTGCTTATTAATTTCTGTATATTTGTGCAGTTCACAACGTATTCTTTAAAGTTTTCGGACCTGCCCATCGGGGCTTAAAGAAATAGGTGGGCTGCGTGACGCTTCCAAGCAGAGCTGAAACCGACCGCACGCGAGTACTGCTAAACCGCTCAGAGAATCTATGCCTGCCCGGGCAAAGCGGCGCGAGTCAGACCGTTCATGCTTATAAACCCTATTGGTTTCATTGGGCGACAGGGCCTGAGATGTCATTTCATCTCAAATTCGAGTAAAAGTCCCACAAAATGGATTCAACGTCTCCAAAATGACCTGTTGATGGGCACTTTCAACATCTAATCAAACAAATAAATTCCATAAAGTGTTTGGGTGAGAAAAATAATTAATATTGCGGTCGTTGCTTCGGGCTCGTTTTCAGTGAATTAAGTCTCATGCTCGACAAGCCCCTACATGATACTTAACTAAACTGAAAACTTGCTTGAAAATTCCTTGTTTCGGCCTCAATCCAATCAGACATTCTATTATTCAGTTCTTATCTTAGCAGGAAACGGCCCCGTCCATCGGGGCATGAAGAAATGATGTTTCCACGCAGAGCTGAAACCGACCCGCACACGAGTACTGGTAATCCGCTTAGAGTATCTAAGCCTGCCCAGGCAAAGCGGTGCGAGTCGGCCCGTCCATGTTAATTAACCCTATTGGTTCATTGGGCGGCAGGGCTTGAGATGTCATTCCATCTTAAGGTCGGGTAAAAGTCCCATAAAATTCGAAGCAGCGTCTCAAAAATGACCTTTGCAGTGTTGACGGGGACGTTAAACCTCAAATCAAACAAACACATCTAAGCTGGAAAATTTATGAACTGTTAGTATTTAAAAATAGCGAGCATTACAAATTTAACGCTCGACTGAATTGAGCATGAAAAACGTTTTATAACCTTTTAATAGCCTGGTCGAGAAACACTAAGATTGGAATGCCGCTTTACTCAACAGCACCAAAATTAAATGTCCTATATATTGAAAATCAAACCTTTCATAAAAGTCATCTATTTTAAGGCATTCAAGAGTTCTGCAACGGAAGGCCTGGTGTTTTTTTTTTTTTTTTTTTACCGGATACAACGGTCTTCGACCACATGTGATTAACAATCGGCTCGATATGAGTGAAATAAACTCGAAATAAACCTGTAAAATGATCCCCGCTCCACCCCATCCCTCCCCCCACCCCCACAAAAAAAAAATCAAGGCTGATATGCTCTAGCTTATTCTGACCTTTTTTGTTTGCCGTGTTGTGGTGAATTGTGGTGCCTATTCAGATTAATACAAACTCGCTGAGCAGAAGAATTGAACAGTGTTTTTTTTTTTCCCCCAAGTCCCTACATCAATGGATTTGGCCGAATTCATAAATAGAAGCGTCCACTTCAGAAACTCGCGGATGAGAGAGCATGTGTGTGCTGCACTGTAGGGCTTCTGTCCCCTTAGATCCCTGTTAGAAAAGGACCCAATGGGCCCAACCAAAGTAGTGCTTATTGTCATTTACTGGCCATTAGCGACCCAGGATCAAAATTTCAAAACATAAAAAGGAATATGTTGCAATGGGGAACAAATTGTTTCCATGCTGCATCATTCCGAACATTTACGTATTGGTGGCATTTTTAACAAGCTGTTTTATTATTATTATTATTATTATTATTATTATTATTTCTGTCTACACAAGCATGAGTGAAACTGTTTTGAAAATAACACAAAACGTCCACCATTTCAACAAAAAATACATTTCACTTTTTTCTGAGTCCGGTAAGGAGATAACTACGGCTAATCCCTGCCTCCCTGCCTTCCTAAATTTAGCCACCCACCTAGCTCAGTGCCTCAGATGCTAACGGTCCCAGGTTCGATCCCCAGCGGCGGTGACAAAATTTCGGCGTCAGAACACGTGCCATTGGCATTATAAATTTTGCAGGTATGAATATCATAAAGTGCATCGGCCTTCGAATCTGGACGTTAACTGGAGACCCCCTGTGCAGGGAGAACCATCCCCTCTGGAGGTTAAAGAACCCTACCGTAATTACATGGTGACTGTGTACTCTTTCAGCCTTCAAAACTGGAGTATTTGCAGTATACATCGTCTGTGTCCCCTCTTGGGGTTTAGTTGAAAATGGAAGAAAAATAGCGATAATGCTCATTTGTCACTCCTTCGAACGGTATGAAAATTAAACAGCACCGGTCGTTCCGGTCGTTAGTTCATCGATAGAGTAGCCCGGAATCAGCAGAAAAACCAAGCTTCGCGACGATTGTTTTCTTGATCTGTTACATAATCCGATGTAAAAGTAGTAAAATCTAAATTTAGAGCTGCAAATACATCATTTTGGATTCAAATTGGTCAAGAGAGGTTCATTTTAATGAAAGACATCAGTTGAAAGCGAAAAAAGTTTCCTTCGTAACACTAGTTCGCTTGTGATTGATGAAAACCTGAAAATTTTTGTCACACGTTTATGCCGAATTTTGCTTTGCTGAGTTAATCCATGCGAGAAAAACATGTTTCCCGCAAGTGACAGACAGAGGTGGATTATTGTTGCAAAGTTGACTTATTTAACTTGGATATTTCGTAATAAGCAGGTGGAAAACTGCATTTGCGAAAAAGATACACTGGGTAAAATGAGGTAACCCCCCAAAAAATGGAGCCGAAGTTTCCCCCCTTGTCTCTAATATAGTACCAAAAAAAAAATTATTTTTTTTTTTTTCATTTTTTTTTTTTTCATTTTTTTTTTTCATGATTCAAGCCCCTATGATCAAGACAGAGGTTTGATGAAGTAGCGGAAAGTGTCGGGATAACTCACAGAGTGGCTCCTGAAGTTATAACACGACATTTAAAACTGAGACATGTTGCTGCACGGTGGGTTCCGCACTTTCTGGCGTGTGATCAAATGCAAGAAATAAATCGCATTGTGGCTATAGACGAAACATGGTTGCGTAGTTATGAGCCGGTAATTGTTTTTTGCCGGAAATATTAAGGCTCAGTCTACTGTATGACATTCTCCAGAATTGCAGAGGCCTGCAAAGTCTCTTAGAAAAGAAGGAAATTCATTACGAAAACACGCCTATACAAATACATTCTAAATTTAACCGCTGAAGAGACGAAAATTTTCATATGAAAAGTTGTGATGTTGTTCTTATTTCTGCTTTAAATATAGATTGTGGGTACTCTTTAGAACCGCCTCATCGAAGCGGTTCTAACGAGTACCCACAATCTATTTTTTAGAGCAGAAATTAAAAATTTTGGGTTTACCCCTGTAAACCCCAGTTTTACTCTATAAACGTGGGGTTCAAGGGGGTCAAAATTATATAGGCGTGTTTTCATGATGTTAAAGCAACCAGGAAGTTTCGCATATGACAGTTGCGGTTTGCTCAAGACAGATGAAACTGTTAATAGAGAGTATTATTCAAACTCTCTGAGACAAAATGTTGAAGCGCCCAGCGCTATTAAAAGCCGGACCAGTGCTGCTGCACAATAACGCTACGCAGCGTAATTCACGGTATATGACGTCAGTAATCGATGAATATCTCGTAAATGGGAAACATTGAAACATCTGGATTCTCCGGATTTGAGACCTTGTGATTTTAATCTCTTCTCAGAATTAAAAAAAAAAAAAAAAAAAAAAACGTGAAGAGGAATATGGTTTGAAAATCTAGATTAGCTCAAAGTTTCCGTGGCCAGGGAGGATCTACGAATCTTCTTTGGTTGCCCAGCAACCGGAATGGGAGACTTCCAGAACTGATTGAACGCAGTCATCGAACACATGGGTGGAGATTGTGTGGGGAGGGTGGGGGTGGGGCGGAATTACTTCAAAGGAATCTAGTCACAGCAAATCCCTATAATTAACTGACTACTGTCATAACTTTCGGATTGACCCTCGTATCACACCATGGGTCGATTTTCTCTAAATTAAGGCTGGTAAAAATGCTCATATTGTTTACAGTAATGATCCTAAGTATTGGGAGAGATAGCATAAGCAAACATTACAAACCCAGATCAGATTGCTGAAGAAGCATTCTGATCAGTGTCTACATTGTTTGATTTTCTGTCTGCACTTTTTTGACTGTTTGTTGGATTATGAAATAAATTTAATAAAATTTTAGGCGAACATAACGATAACACACCCGTGCGACACAGTGCATTTTTCACATCTCTAAAATGGCTACTTTTCTGATGCAAATCCGTGGTATTTTTTTGTGATTTATATTGAAATCATATGGTGTGGGTGCTCGTTAGAACCGCCTCATTGAGGCGGTTCTAACGTGTACCCACAACCTATGTCTTGGAGCAGAATTCATAAAAATACTGTATATCCGCGTTAACTCCAGTTTTATCTATATAAAGTGGGGCTTAACGCACTTGTTGACGTAATGTATAGCAAGCTCTCAACTTGTTCGAATTTTTAGGAGTAGAATACCAGAATGTTCCACAAATCGTTGGTGTGATATGGGCGTCAGGTTTTTAATATCTTTTTATCGCAGTTCTTGTGGAATATACAATGTAGAGGTGCTATAAATAAAGATAAAAGTAATAAAATATTTTCATACGGGCTTCTCCAGACTTTCGGATGAGTCTTTAAACCGAGATCCAGTCTCCGTATGACCTTAGATGTTGGTGAGTCGTAAACTAACACTCACTCACTCCTAGGCTTAAGGATAAACATGTAATTGCTTTGCCTTCAGGATTAAGTATCAGGACAAATCGTTAATGTCAAATAGTCACTATCCCCACGCCTGGGGATAGTGTGAAGGCCTCCGTCCGTCACGCTATCTCTTCTTTAAACACTGGCCGGAATGCAACCAAATATTGGTACAGGGCTCAGTTATATGATTTGAGCGTGCGGCAGCAGCGTTATACTTAGGTGCGCCGGACCCATGCCCCACTCCCTTCACTTCGGAAAAGGCCTCATATCTGAGAAACTGTTCAGATCCCCACCCGTAACCAATATATATTCTTGTTCCTTGATAAGACGCATTTAGAGACGCCAACTAGGGTGTACCAATTTGGTACATGGCTTCTTTACATGATGAGGGCCATCGTTATATTTGTTTGCGGCGGGACCATGCCTCATCCCTACACTTCATAAAAGGAATATATATTTCAGAGACCATTCTGAGAAACTGTTCGTTCCCCATCCCTAAGCCATATATATATATTCATAAAAATATGTTCAAGTATGTTTGGAGATATTGTAACGCCTCCAACCATCCATCTGTCCATCCGTCCATCATTGTTTTGGCATTTCCGGCGAATGAAGGTAAAATAAAAAACAGGGAACTCATACTGAGCACTCATGATCTCCAAGAGATCTGTAAATTATCTTTTTATTTTCAATGAACGCCAAATATATCTATACCGGAGGTAGGGATGGCTGAGAGATCTGTGAGGGATAGAAGCACAGCACGTTAGAGTTCATTGAAAGATGTTTAGAAATGACAGAAAGTACTTAGAAATCGTTCAGTGTTCTTTGGTCGCTCTCTGAGAGTTGATTGACAGGTCGTTTCCCACTGTCGTTAACCGCATACACTATCAAAAGAAAAAGCGCAGAACGATGTCCAATATATTTATATCCCCATTACACTGGACGGCGATTCCCCTTCGCTTCCATGTTTGGTAAACAATTGTTTTCGTGGTTTTGAATATTACAGAGACAGCTGAATGACACTGATTAAAAAACAGTTGTTATGGGTTTTCTTTAATAGTCACTGACACTTCAATAACTCGAACATGGACGATTCAATACCTTGGCTAATTCGAAATAGTTATTGCGTCCAAAAGCGACATATATCCATTTGATGCGCTTGTGTGTACCTTACAGTCGCCTCGAGTAGACGATTCTCATGAGTACACACAACTCGTTTTATTTTATATAAGATCGAAGAGATGTCCTTTATGAGTCGTGATCTGACGCAATGATTAATCCGCAATATTTCGAAATACCCCATCTCGAACAAAATTTCATGGACCGAAAGTATTCGAGCTATTGGAGATGGATAAAACGTGTGTTAAAAATGTAGATATGGTACATGTACATGTACATTCGTTTATCTGTTTCGAAGACATTTAATACGTCTGGATTTAACAAAGTTTAATACATATATCATATTCGCCGCCATTCTTCTCACAACAAAGAAGTACACCAATGAGCCGCATCGGAAAAGTTAAAGCCCCCAAACTACTTTTGCCAAATCAGTGTTTTGGAGCGGCAATAATTTCGATACTTTATACATAGAGGATCTTACATGAGTGGCCATTGTTTACTTAATTTATCAAACGAGTAGAGGAAAATGGATAAAATGTGAGGCTTTGCCAAGCCGCATGATTTTATTCCTTTTCCTCAACACGTTTTATAAATTTAATCATACAAGATTCTTTAATCACGTTACATTTAAAGCGCATTTTGTTCACAATTTTTACAAAGACGTCACTGTTCCGACATTAATAAACGCAACATCGTTCAGGATGCCGTATGTCGTATATAAATTTCATTTCAGCGTAACGTTACGGGGCGTATCTTACATAATATGCATATGTAATCCACTAGTGGATTACCGAATTTATTACATGACGTTATTACATTCTCAGACGCGACGTTTGTTTGTATTGGAGTTTAACGACCCACAAAACACTAGTTAGGTCATTTTGAGCCGGTAAGTATATCTATCCACTTTTTTTTCTGGGCAGGCTTATACGTTAGCGGTTAACCAGTACAGTGCACATTCTTTCGCCAGAAACTGACAACTGCCCTTCTTGAATCAGCGGAAGGGAGATAATGACCGCAGAAAAGATTTCATGATCAAACTCCACAAACGAATGTTACCAACCCCGGCAGGTATCGAACCCGCGTCCTCCTGGTCACCAGTCAGACGCACATCTGACTGAGCTACCGAGGCCGGCTCAAACGCGACGCAATATGGTAATTGTTTACTAAACATTTTAAAATGAAATTTATAATGACGTAGAATAGGGATACACTTATTTTCCATTATTCTGTCTTATGGTAGTTGATTCACTGATGAGTTAGGAAACCTTTATGGTACCAACCAAATACTTGGTTGAGTCACAGTGAAAATCAGGGTGAGGATTGGGATCCCGGAAAGTTAACTAAAACCCACCGGTAAGTTTTACTGACCGTTCCAAGTCGGTGTTTTAGCTGTGGCTCCATCATGTTTTGTGTTGGTGGTTCTGATTCTTTCTCTAATCATACATGTTGTTACGTTGATGATTCTGATTTTTCCCCCTTTTTGGTTGTTCATTTCTAGTTAGGTTTTTGGCATCAGGGGACAGTTAATCGCAGCACTTTTTTGTCCGCGCCACACTAAGTTTTTGAATCGTTATCGACAACTCCTGGAGAAAGCGATAACTTCTGTTTTGGTTTCAAAACGCTCCACACATGCATGAAGTCAAAACAGAATACCAAAGAAACACTTCTCTGTTTGCATAGGCTGACAGCAGCATCATTTCACTTACCCCACCCACTATTTTTTACATACAAAAAAGCATGAATCCACCTCACTTTAATAGATCCTGTGAATTTACTCCCAAAACACCAGTACTTGGCACCTGTTGAAATGTCATGTACACTCAATCACATGCAAAGAAATAGACAGAAAAGTATACCACATCCCGTAAACTTTTTCAGGAATCCTCTTTGAAGCCACTTTTTAGTGCCAAAGCTACCTTCGTGAATTCAGATATGCCGCTGCACCATGAACTTACACAGCATTCAGACAGCTGGGGTGTTAGTTTCGTATTCCATTTCATAAAAGTACAGCAACTCAGCAGATAAGCCCACATTGGCAAACAATATCCACATATCACAATTTCTATGAGCAACCATGCCATTATTGACCCTACTACTATAATATTTTGAAAAAAAAAACAAAAAAACACCCTCAAATGCAAACTGTCCCCTGATGCCTGTCCTTCCAGTTTAATGTTTACCGTGTTGGTGATTCAGATATTTTTCTCCAAATTACATTGCTCTTTTTTGTTAGATTTAGACCCATCTGTTTTGGAAAGAGCTGTTGACTCGGTTTACCTGTTGCACATTTTGTTTACTGTCGTCATATTTCTTCTGAGCCCAGGATTACAATGCGTACTTAAATTTTAAGGACCTACTTAAACTAAGTATTTACTAACTGGCGTATAAAGTGAACTACAAAGAAATTCGTTCGTTTAAGTCGATACTTAACCAAAGAAAGTACTTAAATATTTAAGGTAACCCAGGTAGGGACCTTAACTTTTAAGATTTGACCTTGACACATGAATGTATTTTTCAATAACGGCAAAGCTTAGGGCTTTTATTTGTTCGAGATCACCTTGATGCTCGGTAGCTCAAACGGTAAGAGTGTGTTCTTGATATGCGAGAGGTCCTGGGTTCGAGTCCCGGTCAGGCCATTTTTTTTTCCTCCCTGTGGGGCAAGTCTACTTGCCATACAGGTACTGGGATGTATTTCTCCCTTGATGTGTCAAAGTGTGCGAAGAACTGTGTAAAAACTTCCTTTTACATAATACTGTTTATCATATGACGTTATTGATAAGCAGTGGATAATGTCGTGCTATAAAAATCATATAAACACACGTGTAATAACACTTTGGCGGGATTACGTAACGCCATGACGACGTCCATATCAACCATGCATTTTCTGTAAAGAAAAGTGTCAAATTTGATGGCGATAAAATCTAATTTCAAGTGGTTATATGATAAACAGAATCTTACACTCGTGGTCACTTCATATGAATTTTATGAAACTCGCCATAGGCTCGTTTCATAAATTTCATATGAAATGACCACTCGTGACGTGTAAGACCATCTATATAATACTGGTGACAGGCAATAATTAATTGTTTGGTGCGGAAGGTTATTATACGTGAGAGGGGATCCTAAATGACAGGTTGTGTGTGTGTGTGTGCGTGTGTGTGTGTGTGTGTGTGTGCGGGGGGGGGGGGCGACGCATATCACTTTTGTCTGTTAGTTAAAAACTGATCCTGTGGCACATCGAGTCCATGTGCCTACGCTTATGCCCTGCTAGTTTTACGCATACACTGTTCACAACGTTCATATGCCGTCTTTATATTCATTGTCATGAAATAGTATGATGCCACGTGCATTTATGAAATGACTTGTTTTTCTGCTGTTCATGAAAGTATAAACAAACAGGGTCGCCTGCAAAGTAAATGAACACTGAAGGGGTTCATATAAACTTTGCTAGCGACCCGCTGTCGTTCATACCTTCATGAACATCCGAAAAAAATATTTCTTATATTTACATTCTTTTTTCCTCATCACTCGGCGAAAAAAATCTTATAAGGCAAACTGTTACAGCTGAAAAACATTTACACGCTGATTTTTCTACAAAGAGCGGAACAGCATTGTCGTTGTCAACGCCCAATGAGATCATAGAGAATCATGGTTTAGGGTGTAGACTTGCGACACTTAACGTCATTGAAAAACATGTGATTCGATGCGTTCATGGAAGTATGAACAGGCGTATAGGTTTATAATAGGTTTACACTTAAAATGTAAATATTAACTCTTTTGGCGTGAACAACTGTAACGTATGTCAACGATGTACATTTGTTGGGCAAATGGTCATAGAAAAGGCAATACAATCCTATTTAAAATCCAATTCGAAGGCCCGTTTCGTAACTTTCATATGAAAGGACCATTTGTGTAAGATTCTCGATATCAAAATTAATGAAATCCAAAGAAGTTTTTTTTGACTGACTGATTGATTGATTGATTGACTGATTTGAGATTTAACGTCCTCACAACACTATTTAGGTTTGATTTTGGAAGTGTTGATTCCAATTTTGACGGACTTTTACCCGACATTGAGATGAAATTACATCTCAAGCCCTGTCGTCCAATGAAACCAACAAGATTTATATGCATGGACGGCCCGACTTGCACCACTTTGCCTTGGCAGGCTTAGACCTTCTAAGTGGTTACTGGAGGTCGCATGTGGTCGTTGTGTACTGGTTGGGTGAGGCGAAGGTGACGTGTATCTTGCGTCACTTGGGCGTCCAGTTGATTGTAACAAGGCCTGCTTTCCTAGCAGCAGGTAATGGTAGATGGGAATGTTGTTATTTCTTCTGTTTCTGCACATCAAATCATTTGCCTCTTCTCCCTGCCTGGAAATGCTCAATAAAAATGAGTTTTGTAAGCTCGTGCATGTGAGTAATTAAGTGTGTTTGTGAGTGAGTGAACGCTTTATGTCTCACCCCACTCATAAAAAGACGGGGAAATCCAAGATCGAATGTACAGTGATTTTATATTCATGTTATTTTTTTTTTTTTTACTCCGACTGGAGCTACGGTTTTCTCCGTGTTTGTCTGTATGATGTTTGATCGTGTCGTTAATGACTATATCAGCTATATACATGTAATGATGACATCCGAAAACAATATCGTAGCTTGGGTAAAGTGTCGGAGTCATCCCTGTTCTTCACCATAGCGCAGAATATGTTTATTGCACGACCTGCAGCAAAAGCGACCGACTGAAGTCGGTTGATTTTCTAAGAGTGCCCTAAAATCACCGTGTCATTCTGTCAGTCTGTCAGTCTGTCTGTCCGTCCGTAACCCGTTTGTGAAAATTGGTGATAGTGACTTAACCGCTTGGAATATTTAAATAATTTTTGGCATACTGATAGATATCAATGAGATCTAACCATTGAACTTGCGAAATATTACATTCCATTTAGTATAGCCTCGCCGAGGCGAAAAATGTGAAAATTTTCGAACTACTTCTATTCGGAAACCGTTGCGCCGATTGAAGTCAAATTTCATATGGAGCCTCTATGGGATGAGGGAAACCAAAATTTGCTCTTGGGGTCCAGGTCACATGACCAAAATGGCCGCCAAGCCATATATGGTCTGTCTGTCTGTCCGTCCGTAACCCGTTTGTGAAAAATGGGGATAGTGACTTAACCGCTTCGAATATTTAAACAATTTTTGGCATACTGATAGATATCAATGAGATCTAACCAATTGACTTGCGAAATATTACATTCCATTTAGTTTAGCCTCGACGAGACGAAAAATGTGAAAATCTTCGAACTGCTTCTCCTCGGAAACCGTTGGGCCGATTGAAGTCAAATTTCATATGGAGCCTCTATGGGATGGGGGATACCGAAATTTGCTTATGGGGTCCAGGTCACATGACCAAAATGGCCGCCAAGCCATATATGGTAAAAACCCTTCAAAAATAGTCTTCTCCAGAACCACTGGGCAGATTTCCACGAAACTTGATAAATAGCATCTGGGACGTAGGCCCATCATAAATTGCTAAAATGGTGACCCTGGGTTGACCTTGACCTTCTTTGTGCCTAGGTCAAACTTTGACACATATGCTTTTGTATTGGAAAAGTGAGAATGCATTTTATCCTGCAAACGATTCAGAATAAAGTATATGATATATTTTTGCTCCTTACGATAAGGCGCATTTATTGGGGGAACCGTTTTAAGTCCAGGTCACATGACCAAAATGGCCGCCATACCCATATATGGTAACACTCATAAAGCTAAAAGCATCCGGCGGGTCGTGCACTACAGCTGAAGCACTGGTTTTCTTAATTATCGACTGTACCAGATTGTTTTTGAATATTATTCAATATGACTAACGGCATGAGAAGGGTTGAATCATGGACAAACTCCATAAAACCGATTCCGCCCCCGCCCCTCGGGGCTTGAAGAAACAGATTATGCTGAAACTGACAACACATAACGTAAACACGCCTATACAAATACATTATAAATTATACCTCCAAAAAAGGACATTTTTAAGATGACAAATTGTGGTATTTTTCTTATTTCTGCTCAAAATATAGACTTTTGGTACACGTTAGGCGGTTCTAACCGGTACCCACATTCTATATTTTAGAGCGGAAATAAGTAAAAAAAAAGGTCACCCCCCCAAACCCAAGTTTTTCAAAATAAAAGTGGGGTTCAAGGGGGTCAGAATTATATAAGCGTATTTTCCCGATGCCCTAATACTTGTAAACAGCTTGGAAGGACTAAGCCTGCCCAGGCAAAGTGGTGTGAGTCACACCGTCCACTGCATATAAGCCTTTTGGTTTCATTGGGCGACAGGGCTTGAGGTTTCATTTCATCTCAGAGTCGGTAAACGTCCCACAAAATTGGAAGCAACGTCTCCAAAATGACCTGCATTTTGTTGACAGGGACGTTAAACCTCAATTCGAATAAGACTCCATAAAACCGAGCTTTGTATATTCAAATATTGTATGAGTTCTTGTTTCTGAAGGGACCCCATAGAAACAGCGTTTTGAATATGTCGTGGTGCTACTTTGTGACCAATGCTTGCCCGCACAATTTGAGATCGAGTGTGATCCTTCAATTACACAGGTTTTATAGTATATAAAACATTTTTCATGGTTTATGCAGTGAAATGGTAACTAAATCATCATATTTTCTATTGTCTCCATCCATTCAAGCAGAAGCAGAGATTTTTGACAGATCGCGGGAAAGTTGTGGGCCGCCTACATCAATGTGTAATTGAAACTTACGTGCTAATCTTCGTGAATATTTCCGTCAAAATTACGACTTATCCGAAGTTAAATACTTAGCTAAGTAAATGAAATAGGTGGCTTTCGAATGCACTTTTTAAGGAAATACTTTACTAAGATAAGAATTCCTCCTTAAATCGTTAAGTCGACCTCAACTTAAGTAACGATTGTAATCCTGGGCCCTGTTGTCCGTGTTTCGACTTCTTTCCCTAGTGATATTGTTTGAAGAATTTGGGGTTCCTGATTGTATCAGTTCCTGATTTCTTTTTTTAACCCTTCTCTTGCTGAATATTCATTTAAGGCACACCCATCTCTGACTTTGAACCAATCGGATTACTTGATGTTAATTATTCCTACAAATTCATAAACTGAATGTCAAACAGTGTAGATCCTGATCAGATGGCTTCTTCAGAAGCCATCTGATCTGGATCTACACTGTTTGCACAGATAGGGGTTGTCATGAACACCAAGATAAGGGTTCATTTTCAATACAACAATGGCTTTATTAAACGGGGTACAGTTAGAGTGTTCCTATATCGTTTTAGATACATCTAGTGAAAGTGCATGCGACTATGAACCACGTGACTGTCAGGATATCTCATCCACGTGGTCTGGAGTATATCACGTGACACCTCTTGGCAGAAAGTATGGGTTTGATGTCTTTTGTGACATGAAAACGGATGGTGGTGGGTGGTTGGTAAGCAGCAATGGCTATATGCCATCGGTTAGCTACAATAATGGGATAGAACTCATTCTTGGCCCTGTAATATCATTGTCCGGGGCATTTGATATTTTGCTTATGCTGCAAACGAAAATGGCTTTATCCTGGGTTTCTGAATAGGAACCCTGTACACAATATGAAAACACGTCTATTCAAATATGCTGAAAATTTTAGCACCAAAATATGAACATTTTCAGATTAAAGGATCTGATATGTTTCATATTTATGCACTAAACATGTGTACACGTAAGAACTGTTTCAGCTTTGCAGTTTTAACGAATATCCATAATTTATGTTTTTGAGCAAAAATGAGAAAAAAATGCACACCCGTGTAAAAACCCAGTTTTATATTATACAAAGTGGTGGGAGGGTTAAAATTATATAGGCGTGTTAACATGATTATGTAAAGTTTTGTAAAAAAGAAATTTTAGTCAAAATCATTAAAAGGACTGCATTGTTGATCCTGAAAAGTGCCTCGGATTACACTGTTTGCACTGGTCTGCACTGGCCTACTGCGTTTAACGGTTAGTTCGGTACTACCGAGATCGAACCAACGATCACTGTTTTAAAAGGACGAGTACCCGCAACCTGTATTCTGAATTTTAAGCAATGGCAAGAATTTCATTTGAGCCAGCGCACGACAAAACCTATAATAAGACATGTTCGCCCAACGAAGACTCAGATCAGACTGTGCATCCGCGCAGTCTGATCAGAGTCTTCGTTGAGCGCTCTTAGGATAGCTACGGGCCCAATGCTCATTCATGCAGCGAGAGAAGTCTCTGGTTAGACTATATGGAGGCCCAGGCTGATTTGAATCTTAGCTGGGCACACATGTAAGTTGTAGGAAATGCTGAGCCCCGGCTCATTATTTTCAATCTTATTTGTTGGGTTGATTGTTTATCATTCGACCCTTAATTACACTTTTTGTTTGGTTCAATGACCCTTTCAGGCTTATTTCACTCATATCGAACCGATCGTTAGAGGAAGGCGAAAACCGGAGTACCCGGAGAAAAACCACTTACCTTCCGTTGCAGAACTTGGCGTCTCACATGTGACCCGAGCGAGGCTCGAACCCACACACAATGTTTATGAGAGAGCGCTCTTATCCACTAGGCCAAGGAGGCCCGTACCCTAAATTACACAGGACAGGAACTCTTCAGCACTAAATTCTAGCGATTATCACTAATGTGAAGGAAATCCAGGTAACTTATTTAAAGAAAATGAGCCAGCGCACGACAAAACCTACAATAATACATGTGCGCCCATCGAAGACTCAGATCAGCCTGCACATCCATATAGTCTAACCAGCAGAGACTTCTCTTGTTGCATGAAAGAGCATTGGGCCCTTAGCTATCCTTAGAGCGCACAGCGAAGACTCTAATCAGACTGCGCGGATGCGCAGGTTGATCTGAGTCTTCGTTGGGCGCACATGTCTTATAGTAGGTTTTGTCGTGCAATGGCTCATTTAAAGAAAACAACAGCGTTTATTTTATCGCAGTAAAGTCAGCGTTTTGAGTACATGTAATATGATGATTTAAAGATTCTGGGCTAGAATCATAGGTATGGCTTAGCAAAAAGTGTAGACCTAGATCAGAAGCCTCAGAACGCGGCGTCGTATCGGGCGTTCACTGTTTGCTGACAGTACAGAAATTTAAGGAACAGACACCGCAAAAAGCAGCATCTGATCAGGGTCTATACATTTGCTTATTACCTGGAATTTAAGATGTCACTGGTATTGGCTTACAGTTCGACAATGCCTGCTGTCAGCTCGCAGCAGTAAAGGACATAGGGGGAATGCTGTTAATGATTTTGGTTGTTTGATCTGAGGGTTAACGTCCCCATCAACACTATATAGGTCATTTTGGAGACGTTATTTCCAATTTTGTGGGACTTTTACCCGACATTGAGATGAAATGACATTTCAAGCCCTGTCGCCCAATGAAACAAGTGGGGATTAAAAGCATGGGCGGTCCAACTCGCACCGCTTTGCCTGGGCAGGCTCAGATCCTCTAAACGGTTTACCAGTACTCGCGTGCGGTCGGTTTTAGCTCTACGGGGAAGCATCATGCAGCCCATCTATTTCTCCAAGCCCCGACAAGCGGGGCCGACTGTTATTCATTAAGTTTATATATTAACATTCATTTTTGTTCCTTCTACCCTGTCAATCCTTTTCTCATCGTCTCTCTGGGAGACAAGACAAAAGGCCGTTAAACTTCACACAATGTCACAGGCATGTTGACGGAATAGTATCGTGTAATTCACTGTCTGTTTGTTTGTTTGTATTGTAGTTTAACGGCCAGGAAAACACCATTTTGGGTCATGTTTGAGCCGGTAAGTTTACCTATCCACAGTTTTCGTGGGCAGGCTCATACTACGCGGTTAACCAGTACAGTGCACATTCTTTCGCTAGAAACTGACGACTGCCCTTCTTGAATCAGCGGAAGGGAGAAAATGAACGTAGAAAAAAGCACGAAAGAATGTTGTCGACCGTGGCAGGTATTGAACCCGCGTCCTCGAAATCACTAGTCAGACGCACATACAACTGAGATACCGAGGCCGTCAATTCACTGTTTGTTAAAAATTGATGTGACATTTCGTGCGTGTGTTGTTAACCGAGCATAATGAATTCTTTTTGTTTTTATCAGGAATATATTTTCCTTTTGCCCTTATTTTGGTTTGCTTTTTCCTTTATGTACACATTCATCCATGTCCCCATGTTCGAAAGGAAGGCCCTTTTTATTAAAAAATGCACCACTCTTATACGGTAGAATTTATTCCGCGGAACACATTCTTTTCTCTCATAAACCCCTGATAACATCGAGGACAAAATCGCGTATGAAAGAAAGTACATCAATTCCACTCTAAGCCGCTTTATTTCCTGGTTTAAGGTTTTCCTTCATCGAGCAGACGACTCGGTGACCTTTGATAGAGATTGGAACGACTACCTGATTGGATTCGGAGATGTCACTAGAAACTACTTGTTAGGTACGAGTAATACTTTTACTTTTGGATAGGACAGCCATGTGGGATCATGCTTTCTGTCCCCAGCAAAAACACAAAGTGCAGACACCTCTCGGCACAACGACAGTATCTGTTCTATACATATAATTTGCCTTTATAAGGATTCCCAGTATTGAGCATCACGAAAACACGCCTGTATAATTCTGACCCCCTTGAAGCCCACTTTTATGTATTTAAACTCGGGTTTACAGGGGGTAAACCTTATTTTTTATTTCTGCACTAAAAAATAGTACTCGTTAGAACCGCCACGGTTGTAACGAATACCCACCATCTATATTTTAGCCGAAGTAAGAAAACTATCACACTTTTCATCTTAATTGTGTCGGTATTTTTGGCGGTAACATTTACAATGTAATTGTATACGCGTGTTTTCGTAATGAGTAATATGATAGGTAATAAATGATCATTTTCTCTCAGTTACTCCGAGAAACAAATGTTGTCAACATATGTTGTGGATATTTGTTGGAATCGCCTCGGAGTTATGTTTCTGGGGGTAACTGAATAAGATATTCTTGAATATCTCCAACTGTCTCATCTTCAGCTAATATAAAATTTCATGCTTTCCACTGAAATTGTCGTTTTAACAAGTTTTGTCGTTTTAACGAATAACGCTATAAAGATGGTTGACTGCAGTTTTTTAACTGTGCCTTCTGCGTTCCCACTGTCAGATACATTTGTGATATGTTTCTGCTTACTGATACAAACTTGGATTGTTGGTGCTCATTAAAATCGCCTCATAAAGTAATCCTCTTCTCTTAAGTAACAATCCAAGCTATTTCCAGGTGCAAACTTTCAGTACTCTCCCAATATTATACCAATTAAAAACTCAATCGACTTCATCACAGCTGGTATTAAGAGAATATGTGTCGGCCGTACAAAGTCTCCCTGTCCTTCATCATAGTATGGATTGTACTTTCTATTCATTTTGGATCAGTGATTCCACTGCAGAAATTTAAAAATATTCGAGGGTCACAGATGAGGTCTTATTAGTCTGGTCAAGAAAAAAAAACATGTACAATCTATGGTTTTCAGTTCTGTGTTGTTGTCCTTGCTTCCAAAGGATTAACCCTTTTATAGAACTTTTGACTTCATCCCAGCTGGTGTAAAGGGAATATATGGCGGCCGTAAAAAGTCTCCCTGCCCTTCATCATAGTGTGCATTATATTTTCCTGTCCTGTAGGATCATTGACTCTACCGCGGAAATTTAAAAATATTTGTGGAGTCACTGATAGACCAGCTAGTCTGGCCCAGAAAAAAACTTGCTCACTCTCAGTTCTGTGCTCTAGTCCTTGCTTCCAAAGGATTAACCCTTTTATAACGAGCATAGCGGCGGCTGCCAAAGGCGTATCATCACAAGACACAATCTATGCAAGAAAGTTTGCTTGCGCTCCGGAACTGGCTTAAACCGGTTTTCAGGTTTTCATGTATGCCATTCAAACCATGTATGAAGTCGGGAACCAGAGCCTCAAAAAGCTTATGTAACCCGTATCCGTCACCGGATGAATAGTGTGTCGCAAGGCTGATTGGTGATTCGGTTAGTTGTAATAGCTAAAAAATCAACATTGGCATATCAGTCAATTAATATATTTTTCTTATTTATGTGTTGGGATAAATTTGTACATTTTGTATTTATTTTTGTTGTTATTATTTATGAATAAATTAAAGTGACGTTACGAGGTCGAGTCATGACCTTAGGAATTCTCTACGCCGCCATATTTATTTCTGTCGTTATGTACTGGAAGCACTCGAAAAACAATGAATCTGATGATTAAATCGGGCAATCTACACGTAAGAGATTTTCAGGCTCAGGTGTGTGATTTTTTCTATATATTGACCTAGCGAACTCGGCCCATGCAACAACTTGGGAAGTTCAAGCTCATTGTAGGACATCTCGACCCCTTGTCCTTGACAAACAACAACAACACCAATAATTCTAGGTCTTTTCGTCCCGCCCATCAGGGAGCGCGGTGCTCCCATCAGGCGGAACTCAGAATCAGAATCATTTTTGATTTTTATTTGCCTTCAACGCAGCTGGTGTTGTGCCGTGTGGCGGCCGTAAAACGTCTCCCCGTACATCAACCATAGTGCAGTTTATATTTTACTTTTGGTCCTTTGAGATCAGCGTGAATATTCTGAGAAATCAGAAATAAATTATTGGTTTAGACTCATGTTCTAGACAGGTTTTAATTATTTGGACCCCATTTTGATTTATATCAGTCTTTGAATCGACTGCCTAATCGAAATTCGCAAAATTGCGGTATGTTTCCTCTGGCTTTCTTTGCCGGATCATTACAGGGTCACTGATGAGGCTTTATTAGCCGAAACTACGTAGTATGACCCATCTTCTTTCTTATGAATGTTTTCATTGCTCTTAAAGGAACTCATTTTTGATTTTTATTTGCCTTCAACGCAGCTGGTGTTGTGCCGTGTGGCGGCCGTAAAACGTCTCCCCGTACATCAACCATAGTGCAGTTTATATTTTACTTTTGGTCCTTTGAGATCAGCGTGAATATTCTGAGAAATCAGAAATAAATTATTGGTTTAGACTCATGTTCTAGACAGGTTTTAATTATTTGGACCCCATTTTGATTTATATCAGTCTTTGAATCGACTGCCTAATCGAAATTCGCAAAATTGCGGTATGTTTCCTCTGGCTTTCTTTGCCGGATCATTACAGGGTCACTGATGAGGCTTTATTAGCCGAAACTACGTAGTATGACCCATCTTCTTTCTTATGAATGTTTTCATTGCTCTTAAAGGAACTCATTTTTGATTTTTATTTGCCTTCAACGCAGCTGGTGTTGTGCCGTGTGGCGGCCGTAAAACGTCTCCCCGTACATCAACCATAGTGCAGTTTATATTTTACTTTTGGTCCTTTGAGATCAGCGTGAATATTCTGAGAAATCAGAAATAAATTATTGGTTTAGACTCATGTTCTAGACAGGTTTTAATTATTTGGACCCCATTTTGATTTATATCAGTCTTTGAATCGACTGCCTAATCGAAATTCGCAAAATTGCGGTATGTTTCCTCTGGCTTTCTTTGCCGGATCATTACAGGGTCACTGATGAGGCTTTATTAGCCGAAACTACGTAGTATGACCCATCTTCTTTCTTATGAATGTTTTCATTGCTCTTAAAGGAACTCATTTTTGATTTTTATTTGTAACTGGTGACACGTCAAATAACATTCATACACCAGAACTGAAACCGAGTGAACTTGAATACTGCCATAACTGGAGACCACTCCTAGGAAAAATGATTGGTAGGGCTTGAGAAGTCATTTCATCTTAAGTTAATGTCTATCTATCTATTTATACTGCAGCAACCCCGTTAAGAGGACTATCATGCAGGTAAATTTTGTTGTTTGTTTTATTTGAGGTTTAACATACCCGTCAACACTGTAAAGGTCATTTTGGAGACGTTGCTTCCAATTTTGTGGGACTTTTACCCGACATTGGGATGAAATGACATCTCAAGCCCTGTCGCCCAATGAAACCAATAGGGTTTATTAGCATGGACGGTCCGCCTCACACCTCGGTTCCTGGACAGGCTTAGATCCTCTAAAGGGTTTACCAGTACTAGTGTGTGGGCCGGATTCAGCTCTGCCTGGAAGCATCATGCAGCCCATATATTTTTAGCTCACCTGTCACGTAGTGACAAGGTGAGCTTTTGGGATCACTTTTTGTCCGTCGTCCGTCGTGCGTCCGTGCGTCCGTGCGTGCGTTCGTAAACTTTTTCTTCGAACAACATCTCCTCCTAAACCACTGATCGGATTTTGACCAAACTTCACAGGAATTATCCTTAGGTGGTCCCCTTTCAAAGCTGTTCAAATGGTTCCGGTCTGTTGCACATCTAGGTCACAGGAGCTAAAAATAGATTTTTTACTGAAAATCTTTAAAAATCTTCTTCTCTGAGACTGCGACGAACCACCAGTATGGTTTCGTGAATTTTGGAAGACGCTTTTTCTTCTATGTGACGTCATTTAATGAAGATTCTCAGATAGCATAGGCATAACTGGTAACTGTTTAGTAATTTCATAAATTTAATCCAGCAAATATGAAAATCATATGATAAACTTCCACAACACAGTTGATGAACACTAATGTAATACAGCTGATGTTGCAGTTTATTCAATAGCATTCATTCTCCAATACAGCCTCTCTCCCATACACAAAAGGCGGGGACCCAACCTACAATCAAATAA
Organism: Lucinisca nassula; assembly: GCA_963580285.1. Lineage (NCBI taxonomy): Eukaryota > Metazoa > Mollusca > Bivalvia > Lucinida > Lucinidae > Lucinisca > Lucinisca nassula. The sequence goes on along the minus strand of OY757025.1, from coordinate 68,458,154 downwards.
ACAGTAATAAGCTTCTGCACAGGCGGGATAAGCTATTTCTCCCTTACCACCCATCAAAACTTTACTGAGAAAACATTGAGATATTCAGATGCATATTTATATCACACACAAATACTACAAAACAACATATTTGACACAAGTGTTGTAATGCAATTACTAGTCAATCAAACATATTGTACAAAAGAAGAAATATATTAGTCCTTCACCGAATGCCTTTATGAAGTTACCTTGAAAATGTAACATTAATCTACAAGTCAAACAAATGGGAAATTTGTGACTTACCAGACTATTTATCACAAACACGCAATCAACTTTGTAATTAATTCACAACATTAGTCCATTTTCTTATATTTCACCAACACTATCACTTTACTGAATATTCTGTCCACAAACATCAACACAAGTCCATTTCTCAACATAAACTAATATGAATTAAAAAGAAACTGCTCAGATATAACTGTTCTATTGTTCACCTGTTCTCACCTACAAAGTCTATTGTTCAATTGTTCATATACCTGAGAAAGTAAGCTCACTGATAGTTTGCAATATCTATGGTGACACTTCTTTGTCACATACCTCCCCTCCCCCCTGATAAATATACATATTTATCTATATAATATCTGTCTTACTAATTAACATCAAATACTCTTGATAATGTATCAGCAATTTTGTTTTCTCTTCCCTTAATATGATGTATCTTGAAAGAGAACTCTTGGAGTAACAGACTCCATCTGAGTAGCCTTTGGTTCTGGCTCTTTACTTTGTTTAACCATTGTAAGGGAAAGTGATCAGACTCTATAATAAACTGTCTGCCTTCTAGATATTCCCTTAATACTGACACTGCCCTTACAATTGCTAGACATTCCTTTTCAATTGTACTATAATGTCTCTCTCTTTCTAACAGCTTTTTACTAAGGTACATTATTGGCATCTTTTGCCCTTCAAACACTTGTAATAACACTGCCCCTATGCCTCTATCACTGCTGTCAGTCTGAAGGTAAAACCTTTTGTCAAAATCAGGATTTCTTAACACGGGGAATGAGGTGATAGCATATTTCAAATCATCAAAAGCTTTTTGATGTTCAGTTTTCCAAACCACTCTATTTGGAGCCTTACTGCTTGTCAGATCTGTAAGTGGTGCAGCTTTTTCTGCAAAATTAGGAATGAACCTCCTGTAGAAGTTTAGAAAGCCAATTAACGACCTTACCTTTCTCTTTGTTGTTGGTATTGGAAACTCCTGCACAGCCCTAACCTTTTCATCTGTAGGCCTAATCTTACCATTTCCAACAACGTGTGCTAAGAACTCAAACTGACGAAATCCTATAAAACACTTGGATGGCTTTGCTGTTAAGTGTGATTTCCTTAAAGAATCTAGAATGCATTTTATGTGTGTGAGATGCAGATTCCATGAGTCACTAAATATAATAATGTCATCAATAAACGAATCTGCAAACTCTTCTGTACCTTGAAGCACTTTCTTGATCAATCTAACAAAACTAGCAGCAGAATTTACCATACCAAATGGAAGGACTTTAAATTGGAAATGCCCAAAGGGCGTTACAAAGGCACTTACCTCCTTTGCTTTATCGGACAAGGGAATTTGCCAATACCCTTTTGTAAGATCTAATTTACTCATATATTTTGCTTTTCCTAGCCTATTTATTACCTCTTCTATTTTGGGCATTGGCTGGGGGTCAAATACTGTTTGATTATTTAGTTCCCTATAATCAACACACAGTCTTAATGTCTTATCCTTTTTTGGCACACACACAATAGGGGCAGCCCAAGAGCTATTTGACTCTTCAATAATGTCTGCCTGCTTCATGTTATCTAATTCCTCTTTGACCTTTGAGCGTAGTGCATAAGGTAAACAATAGGGTTTTTTGAATACCACTTTTTCATTTTTCAATTTAACCCCGTGAGTGATTAAATTTGTCCTTCCTGGTATGTCTGTAAATACATCAGAGAAGGGCTTCAGCATCTCACTTACCTCTAACTTTTGCTCAGTCAATAATTCTGATGATATATTCACCTCTCTAACAGTCTCTTTTTGAATACCTGTTGGGTTGTACATTACTTCAAGTCCATCATCAATACAAGTGTCTTCTATACTACATACAAAATCCAAACACTGAATAGCTTCGATCCTCTCTGTGCTAACATTCTCTCTGTCATAAAAAACTTTCAACATATTGATATGGAAAACCTTCTGAGTTCTTCTGTTCATCTGAATTTTATAGTCTACAGGACTTACTTTCTCTAACACTCTAAAAGGGCCCTTCCATTCTGCCAGCAATTTGTTTGAAGAAGTAGGCAGCAATACCAGAACTTTTTGATCAGGCTCTAGTTCTCTTACCTTACTATTCCGATCAAAGAAATGTTTCTGTTTCTTCTTTTTACTTTTCTCTATTTCAGCGGCTATCTCATTCATCTTCTTGAGTCTGTCTCTTGTTTGAATAAGGAAACTTACTACTGATTCCTGATTATCTATCTCTGTTGGATCTTCCCATGATTCTTTCATTAACTGTAACGGACCTCTTACCTTTCTGCCATACAGTAACTCAAACGGAGAGTAGCCCGTTGATTCATGGGGTGCTTCTCTATAGGCAAACAAAACAAAAGGCAGATGTTTATCCGATTCTTCAGGCTCGTCTTTTGCATAGCACTTCAACATTTTCTTTAATGTACCATTAAAGTTTTCAACTAGGCCATTAGCCTGTGGGTGATATGGTGTAGTATTAAGCTTTCTGATCTGTAACAACTTACATAGCTGCACCATAAGGGAAGACATAAAATTTGAACCTTGGTCTGACAACAGTTCTTTTGGAAATCCCACACGGCTAAATGTATCAATTAAGGCATTAGCTACACTTTCACTGTCAATAGATTTTAATGCTATAGCCTCAGGATACTTTGTTGCATAGTCGCATATCACTAAAACAAATTTGTGACCCCTTTTAGTCCTATTCAATGGTCCTACTATGTCAATTGCTATGCGACTGAAAGGTTCCTCCATTGGCTGTATTGGAACTAATGGTGCTTTTGGTACTCTTCCCCTTGGAATACATTTTTGACAATGCTCACATGTTTTGCAGTACTTTGCTACATCTGGAAAAATTCCAGGCCAATAAAAGTGATTCATGATACGTTCCCGAGTTTTCTTATTTCCTAAATGACCCCCAAATGGCCTATCGTGAGCTGTGTGCATAATACTATACCTGTGCTTTTGAGGTATAACTATTTGTTGTATAATTTCTCCATTAGACATTTTATACTGTCTGTATAAAACATCATCTTTGGTGAAAAAAAATGTTTCCTCTTTCTCTTGCTCACTTATACTTGCCAATTGCCTAACTTTATCTAGAGTACTATCTTCCTTCTGTTCCTGTTTAAGAGCATCTTTACCTACTCTTTGATACATGTGATAGGTGGTACTATCCCTCTCTGTTCTATTCTGTTGTTCTTGAAGAAAACATTTTTCTGCCACTTTACTTACATTCTCTTCTTCTTCCCTACACATTTTCATTACCCTTGTCTCTACACCACCCACTACACTATCCCTATACCTAGTAGCCTCCCTCACTTGCTCCCTACTTTCAACAATACCTTCTCCTTTTTGATTGACATCACACTCACTGTTGTCAATGTAATCTCCCTTGTAACTTTTCAAAAAGGCTGTCTCACCTACAATGACATCAGCAAATGGACATTCCATAGTCAAAGCCACAACCTTTCCAGATAAATATGGACACTGAATACTTACCTCAACTTCATTGCATAAACATTCTGATCCATTTGCCAGTCTTATAATTTTCTCGGCTTTGGTATCTATATCTAGGGTTTCAGCGAACTGTTGAGATATACATACAGTAGTGCAACCTGTATCACGCAAAATCCAGGCTTCTTTTCCGTTGACATACCCTTTAACAACTTTTAACCCGTTTTCCAATTCTTGAATATCACCAGTTTCTTTTTCGGGCATTAGTGGAACTCTTACCTTATAACTGTCAGACTCTGTTCTTCTTGGAGACAGTAAAAGGGCAGTGGTGTGACTTATAGGATTATTTTCTGAATTCGACTTTCCTGTCTTATTCTTACCTTCATTTGATTTTCTCTCTGTACAGTTGGACACTAAATGATCAGTACTGCCACAGTAATAGCATCTTCTCACTCCATCTTGTGGTTGATATGCATTTGTGTATTGACCAGCTCTTTGTGTACTTACTATACTTGTTTCTGTTGTATTTGCACTGGCACCTGTTTCTCTTTGAGATGGACGGCGTGTACCTAAGTTGGCTTGTTTATGAGCTATCTGATATATTTCAGCCATTTCAACCAAATCTTTGCATGTGTGTGGATTTCTCTCTTTAAGCCAAATCTGCAACTCTTGCGGGGCAGTAAACATTAATTGTTCATGTAACATGAGATCAAAGAGCTTGGCATAATTGCTTTCAGATTTTTCTGCCTGAACCCAGTGTTTGAAGTAATTTTCAACACGTATCGAATACTCTTTATACGTTTCTGATCTATCCTGCTTTGCATACCTGAATTTGTCTCTATAGGCTAAAGCATTCAACCCATATCTATCTAGTATAGCTTGTTTAATAAGCTCATAATCGTTGCCAGCACTAACAGCCATGCGTGCATAGGCTTCCAGTGCTTTCCCAGAAAGTTGTGGTACAAGTCTGATAGCCCATTCTGATTTTTCCCACCCATATGAATTTGCTAATTTTTCAAATGACCTTAAAAAAACTTCAACATCTTCCCCTTCATTATATTTTGGAAGAATAACCTTTGGTTTCACTTTTGCTCTATCTTTTGGCTCTGGCTTACTCATGGCTATCTCTTTTTCTTTTACTTCCAACTCTTTCATTCTTATGTCTCTCTCAATGTTAGCCTTCTCTAACTCCTTTTCTTTCTCAACTTTAGCTTTCTCAATCTCTCTATCTAACTTTCTCGCTTCACGCTCAGCTGCCTTTTCTTCTGTTTCATTAACTTCTTTCAACAATTTCATGCACTCATTCACATCCCCGCCTTTCTCAATCAATTTCAAAAGCCACTCTGGTGCTGTTGCCATTTTAACTAAGTTTTAAACAATAAGTACCAAACAAAATAAAAGTCTTTCTTCAGTTATAGATATCCCGTCTCCGTATGACCTTAGCTGTTGATGGGACCTTAAACTAAAACTCACTCACTCAGTTATAGATATACATTTTACATAAAACACAGTTCAATTCTTAATATCATAAGTTTTAGTCACATACTATCACATAAATAACATGTAACCTCTATCTTGTCTTTAAGCGGAAATTCAGTGTTCTCTACACTAGTTCTTGCTCACAAGCGCCGAACCCAGACTCTTCATCAAAAGTCCCATAAGATTTAAGCGTGTACCGCTGCCACCATTGCGACGAACCACCAGTATGGTTTCGTGAATTTTGGAAGACGCTTTTTCTTCTATGTGACGTCATTTAATGAAGATTCTCAGATAGCATAGGCATAACTGGTAACTGTTTAGTAATTTCATAAATTTAATCCAGCAAATATGAAAATCATATGATAAACTTCCACAACACAGTTGATGAACACTAATGTAATACAGCTGATGTTGCAGTTTATTCAATAGCATTCATTCTCCAATACAGCCTCTCTCCCATACACAAAAGGCGGGGACCCAACCTACAATCAAATAAACAGTAATAAGCTTCTGCACAGGCGGGATAAGCTATTTCTCCCTTACCACCCATCAAAACTTTACTGAGAAAACATTGAGATATTCAGATGCATATTTATATCACACACAAATACTACAAAACAACATATTTGACACAAGTGTTGTAATGCAATTACTAGTCAATCAAACATATTGTACAAAAGAAGAAATATATTAGTCCTTCACCGAATGCCTTTATGAAGTTACCTTGAAAATGTAACATTAATCTACAAGTCAAACAAATGGGAAATTTGTGACTTACCAGACTATTTATCACAAACACGCAATCAACTTTGTAATTAATTCACAACATTAGTCCATTTTCTTATATTTCACCAACACTATCACTTTACTGAATATTCTGTCCACAAACATCAACACAAGTCCATTTCTCAACATAAACTAATATGAATTAAAAAGAAACTGCTCAGATATAACTGTTCTATTGTTCACCTGTTCTCACCTACAAAGTCTATTGTTCAATTGAAGGGGTTAGTGCAAGAAGGTACCTAAGTCACATTTTCATTATTTAGAGAAAAACGCGAAAAACAAAGTATTTTGCGAAAATTTCATCTTTTGTGTTTCTTATTTTAAATAAATAGTTCTGTTGATATATTCTATGATATGAAATGGTGTAAAGATCGCATAAATAGTCCGAAGTAAATTGCAGATATTCATTAATTTCAATAATGTGTTTATGCAAGAAGGGGCCTAAGTCCACGGTTGTTTATGCAAGAAGGGGCCTAAGTCCATTGTTTAAAGGACATAGTTTTCTCTATTTAGAGCAGAAACCTATTACATTTTATTGAATATGTATATTTTATCTTTTGTAGACTCTTTATACGTTTCTTAAAACAAAGAGCTGAAACAAATGAACAACACATACACCGATAACTCGAAGTTGTTTGTGGTAAAAATGGACTTAGGCCCCTTCTTGCACCAAAGATACGACCTTGGACTTAGGACCCTTCCAAAGATTCAATGTAACTGTCATTTTTAATGCCAATAAAGAAATAAAGCATATCAAACTATATATCATATTGTAGGTCTTGGTATGATATATCTGAAAATAACAATATCTCAGATTTTTCCAAAAATGGACTTAGGTACCTTCTTGCACTAACCCCTTCAATTGTTCATATACCTGAGAAAGTAAGCTCACTGATAGTTTGCAATATCTATGGTGACACTTTTTTGTCACAGAGACCGCAAGGCCCAGGTCTTTGATAATTGGTATGAAGCTTCATCTAGTGGACCTCTACCAAGATTGTTCAAATTATAGCCCTGGGGCCAAAAATGCCCCCGCCCCAAGGGCCTTTGGTTTTACATAGGCTTATATAGGGAAAATCTTTAAAAATCTTCTTCTCTGAAACCGCAGGGCCCAAGTCTTTGATATTTGGTGTGAAGCTTCATCTAGTGGACCTCTATCAAGATTGTTCAAATTATAGCCCTGGGGCCAAAAATGGCCCTGCCCCGAGGGCCTTTGGTTTTGCATAGGCTTATATATGGAAAATCTTTACAAATCTTCTTCTCTGAAACCACACGGCCCAGGTCTTTGATATTTGGTATGAAGCTTCATCTAGTGGACCTCTACCAAGATTGTTCAAATTATAGCCCTGGGGCCAAAAATGCCCCTGCCTGGGGGCCTTTGGTTTTACATAGGCTTATATAGGGAAAAATCTTTAAATATCTTCTTCTCTTTAACCGCAAGGCCCAAGTCTTTGATATTTGGTGTATAGCTTCATCTAGTGGACCTCTATCAAGATTGTTCAAATAATAGCCCTAGGGCCAAAAGTGCCCCTGCCCCGGGGCCCTTTGAATTTTAAATAGGCTTATATAGGGAGAATCTTTAAAAATCTTCTTCTCAAAAAACCAAGGCCCAGGTCTTTAATATTTGGTATGAAGCTTCATCTAGTGGACCTCTACCAAGATTGTTCAAATTATAGCACTGGGGCCAAAAATGCCCCCACCCCGGGGGCCTTTGGTTTTACATAGGCTTTTATAGGGAAAATCTTTAAAAATCTTCTTCTCTGAAACTGCAAGGCCCAAGTCTTTGATATTTGGTGTGAAGCTTCATCTAGTGGACCGCTATCAAGATTGTTCAAATTATAACCCTGGGGCTAAAATGCCCCTGCCCCGAGGGCCTTTGGTTTTACTTGGGCTTATATAGGGAAAATCTTTAAAATTCTTCTTCTCTGAAACCACAAGGCCTAGGTCTTTGATATTTGGTGAGAAGCTTCATCTAGTGGACCTCTACCAAGATTGTTCAAATTATAGCCCTGGGGCCAAAAATGCCCCCACCCCAAGGGCCTTTGGTTTTACAGAGGCTTATATAGGGAAAATCTTAAAAAATCTTCTTCTCTGAAACCACAAGGCCCCAGGTCTTTGATATTTGGTATGAAGCTTCATCTTGTGGACCTCTACCAAGATTGTTCAAATTATAGCCCTGGGGCAAAAAATGCCCCCGCCCCAGGGGCCTTTGGTTTTACATAGGGCATGATAGGCTTATGTAGGGAAAATCTTTAAAAATTTTCTTCTCTGAAACCGCAAGGCTCAAGTCTTTGATATTTGGTGTGAAGCTTCATCTAGTGGACCTCTATCAAGATTGTTCAAATTATAGCCCTAGGGGCAAAAATGTCCCTGCACCAGGGCCCTTTGGTTTTACATAGGCTTATATAGGGAAAATATTTAAAAATCTTCTTCTCTGAAACCACAAGGCCCAGGTCTTTAATATTTGGTATGAAGCTTCATCTCTTGGACCTTTACCAAGATTGTTCGAATTATAGCCCTGGGGCCAAAAATGCCCCTGCCCCGAGGGCCTTTGGTTTTTCATAGGCTTATATAGGGAAAATCTTTAAAAATCTTCTTCTCTGAAACCGCAAGGCCCAGTTCTTTGATATTTGGTGTGAAGTTTCATCTAGTGGACCTCTATCAAGATTGTACAAATTATAGGCCTTGGGTGAAAAATGCCCCACCTGCAGGCCCTTTGGCTTTACATTGGCTTACACAGGGAAAATCTTTAAAAATCTTCTTCTCCAAAACCTGATTGCCCAGTTTTTTGAATTTGGTGTGTAGCTTCATCTAGTGGACTTCTACCAAGATTGTTCAAATCATAGATCTTGGGTCAAAAATGCCCCCGCCCCGGGGCCCTTCGTTTTTACATTGACTTATATAGGGAAATTTAAAAAAAAAAAATTCTACTCTGAAACTGCAAGGCCCAGGTCTTTGATATTTTGTGTGAAGCTTCCTCTAAATTGTTCAAATTATAGCCCTAGGAAATAGTTATCAAGGCAATGAAAACCTTTGAAAATCGTCTTGTCTGAAAGCAGAAGGCCAAGGTCTTTGATATTTGGTATGAAGCTTTGTCTTGTGGATTTCTACCAAGATGCTTCAAATTATAGCACTGGGGGCAAAAATGGCCTGCCCCGGGGACCCCAAGGTTTATATAGACTTATACAAGGAAAATGTTTAAAATCTTGTCTGAAACCAGGACTCTCCATTCTTTTATATTTGGTATGAAGCTTCACCTTTTAGACCACTACCAAGATTAATCATATTATAGCCCGTGGCCAATGATGGCTCTCCCAGGGGCCCACTTGATACCCTATGGATCAGGTGAGCGATCCAGGGCCATCATGGCCCTCTTGTTTCAAGCCCCTTTTGTTTGCAATGGAGTTTAACCGCCAAGTCAACACATTTTGTACCGATGTTGTTTCCAGTTTCCCCGTGTCACGGGTCGTCAGCTGGTGGGGTCCCAGGGAACGAATCCATTCTGGCACTACACCATAGCCGTTCGGTGGTATCCCCATTCCACGTTGCCGGTGAATGGGGAGACCATCGCTCGGCTCCAGCCCCGTCCGTCCGTGTCTATCGTAAGTCCGCTGCAGTCGGTCCATTTTGTCTTCTACTCGACGTTATATTTTTTTGCTTGTCAATATGCCGAACCGTGTCAGAGCAGGAAAGGGTCAATTTTGATATTGGTTATTTTGCTTTTTTATTTTTTTTTTTTTATTTGATTTTTGTATATAACGTTTGTACATTTTTACATTGTTTGGTCTGTTTCCCCAGCTTGTTGAGTGGTCTATTTTTTAAGTATATATATGCGGGCGGATGTGCTTACCCCGCCACGGACCTGTTTTGTTCGTTTTTCTTGTGCCTTAAAGGTGTTGTTGTCCGTTTTAGGGCAAGCCCACCCGTTCACAGTTGCTGAGGGTGACAGTTTTTGTACCTGCAAGATTGTGCTAGTGGTTTATATTTTTTTTTTGTTGTTGTTGTTTATCTGTACATACAATATGTAACATAATAACATGAAGTGCCGGCCTACGCGGTCTCGGGCTTGAATTCGTATTTATTTTGTTAGTGAGCGACTTCTATCGCGGAGGATGTGCAAAGTAGGTCAATCCCTTTTTATGCATTGCCGTTTTAAGTTAAGAAAAAGTGATGCCTTCCTCGAGGTAGGATGCCGCACTCTGCGGGACCATAAGTGGGTCAGTCGCCATGTTTGCACATCATTTACGCATCCTACGTGAAGGAAGGCACCATAGGAGGAAAGTGTATTCCTGCCTAGCCATTTGGAGGCCCGAGACAACGTTTGCCGATCTCGTTTGTGTTGTTGTCCTTTCTGGGACAAGCCCATCCACCCACATTTGCTGGGAAGGACAATTTTTGTACCTGCAAGGTTGTGCTTGAAGATTATATTTGTGTTTTGTCATGTGAGTTCCGCTCTGGAGTCCCCTGGGAGGACCTGTATGTTGATGACCTTGTCATCATAGCTGAATCCCTTGAGGAATGTGTCAGGAGGCTCTTAACTTGAAAAGACGCAATGGAGGCGAAAGGGCTGAGAGTGAATGCAGGAAAGACAAAGATCATGATCTGTGGTACAGGTCTGGACCTCTTGCAGAGTACAGGCCAGTTCCCGTGCGCTGTATGTCGTACTGGAGTGGGCAGCAACAGTATCTTTTGTAATGGCTGCAAGTTCTGGGTGCACAAGAAATGCAGTGGACTCAAACGCTTGATAGAGGACCATGATTACAGGTGTACACGGTGCCAAGGAACTGCACACCCCTTAGATGGCAGACGACAGAGGGAAGTCCAAGTCGGATCCGAAAAGCTGGAGGTTTTAGCTTCCTTCTGCTACCTAGGTGATATGCTCTCTGCAGCGGGTGGTTGCGACCTTTCAACTACATCACGTGTGAAAACAGCCCGGAAGAAATTCAAGGAGTTGCTACCAGTTCTCTCTTCCCGCCACCTCTCGTTCAAGACACGTGGCCTTGTGTATAGCTCTTGTGTGCGGAGTGCAATGCTCCATGCCAGTGAGACATGGCCATTGACAAAGCCAAACCTCCAACGTCTACAGCGAAATGACAGGGCAATGATCAGACAGATCTGCAATGTCAAGCCACAGGACACTGTCACCATCAGGTCCAGTGAGTTACTTGAGCGTCTTGGCATTGAGGACCTGGACCTCATCCTGAAAGAGAGAAGACTTCGCTGGTATGGACATATGGAACGCTCCAACGGTGCAGTCAAGACTGCCTGGGACATACAGGTAGGTTGAAAGCGGGGGCCAAGAAGGACAAGATGACCTGGAAGCAGCTAACAGAAAGAGATTGCAGAGAATGGAAGCTCTCTGCTATCGATCCTCATGATAGACAAGCCTGGAGATCTGGTGTAAGATCTGCCATGCATGCAGCAAGCCAGCTACCTGGAAGGGGGCCCACTTATGTAGACGCTGCCCCTGTACCTGCACGTTAATAAAAAATCTGTTGATGATGATGAAGATTGAATTCCGCGTATGTTAAATAAGATGCACTCAGGGGACACACAGTGTGTACCTTGTGTTGTTGCAATGGCTTACAGTTGGATATGGCACGGGTCTTGCTTGGAAACGCGGCCAGCCTAAACAACTAGACAGCAGGGTTGTGCAGGTAACCGTTAAAATTACAATTGCAGCTGTATAATGTACACACCAATCAAGGGGTATCCCAATGTTTCCTTGGAGTTCCAACAGGTGTAAAATCATTTGTCCCCGTGTTCTCACAGGTTATATTGCCATGAATCTGCAGTGTACTTACATTTTTGCATTGAAACTCTGTTGGTTTCATTGGCTGATTGGCCTCTCGTAGGGCTGGCAAATCGGAGCTGAAAGGATAATCGATTATCAGTCCTGCCATTGCGATCGATAATCGATTAGTAATCGTTAAGGTTTCTGTCATAATTTTACCTGTCTGGCTTTCTGTCTGAGCATGACTCTTACCATATGTTGCACTTTACCATATGTATATTTGAACAGACAGGCCTGAGCAAACACTGTAGACCCAGATGAGATGCCCCATCATGCGGCGTCTCATCAGGGTCTGCACTGTTTGCCGCTCATTCAGCTATTTTAGGCATAACTTTGGGTAGTAAATTGTACCTATCAAGTAATCAGAAATGATAATCATTTTGTGGGATTTATCAATCGATTAACCGATTACACAATTAATCGCGTCAGCCTTAGCGAGAGGAGCTGTCGTTTCATCTCAATGTCGGGTAAAAGTACCACAAAATCCAAAATGACCTACATGTATTCAGTGTTGAAGGGGACGTAGAACCTCAAATCAAAGAAACAAAACTTTTTCGCTCTTTCGCTATACATTTACCAAATATTAACATTTTGGTTCATGGACTGTTGGGGACTATACAAGTTATGGTTTGTTGGGCACATGCACTGTTGCTAAAGTTACCATATGACAAGCTCTGAGTTTTTCAATGTGGGATTGGGTAGCAGTGCTTATTTGCATAGTCATATAACAGGTCTGTCACTCATCACTCATGCACTCATAATGCTTGAGCCAGAATGCACCTCTGCTAACAGCACCACCTCTGTTATGCAGATTAAAACTTTCTTTCAACAATACTTTAGGTGGTTGTCACTATATCATGCTTAATGTCAAATCGTATCATTTGACATGTCACCAGTAACAATTCTGATTCTGATAGAACTGACCCAACCCCAGAATGCCACCAGAACCTGACAGGATACCCTGGGGATTTTGAATATCACTCTAGTTATGCGGCATCTGCAGCTGTTCATTACACTCCAGATTTGCAGCAATGTGGATGATGCCTATAGAGTGATCATGTAATAGATTACTGTAGATATGGGTCGTGCACAGGGGATTTCCAGTAAAAGTGGCATTCATTCCTCAACTGATGCCTGTGAAACCTGTAGTGTCTGTTTATGCCCCTTCTGGCTTGTAAATGCCCTCTTAAATGCTTATTGTAACATACTGTAGCTGTAGGGACTGAGTGGTATCTGTATATATGCCCATATAAGCCATTAGCCAGACAACCTTATTACAGAAGGACCTGGGGGTTCAAACCGGCCCTGGTAGCTCAGTTGGTAGAGTGACCGCGCCGGGGAACGGGAGGTTATGGGTTCGATTGCGGGATTGCGGGCGGCAACATACCAATGTCGTTAAAAATGGTACTAGCTGCTCCTCGCTTGGTACTCAGATTTACGGGGTAGAGCTAGGACTGGTCGACCCAGTGTCAGGATAATGTGAGTGGGTGTAATGTGATGGGATATGAAACTTCAGTGAGGCAACACTATAAAAGTGAGCATTGAGCTCCCTGTCGCAACCAGACACCATCGTGATATGACTGAAAAATTGTTGAAAGCGACACACACACACCTGGGGGTTCAAGTTGGAAGCGAAGTCATTGTGTTTGTTACTCATATGATTTATATACAACTATGTAGAACTCATTGAAAACACTATCATGAGATAGGAGTTTGTGATCCCTCCCCCCCCCACACACACACATACATATTATTTCATTTACAGTAGAACTTCGATGGCTCGAACACTGATGGCTCGTGTACCAAGGATGGGTCGAACCCATTCTTGAGCCCCTAGCGAAATCCTCTACATAGGAAATAGTTGGGGATAATTAAGGAGATTTTAGTCTTTTATCTTGCAAATGTATGCTGTGTGTACTCATTAGAATCGCCTCGAAGAGGCGATTCTAATGAGTACACACAGCATGCATATTCATTATAGAACATCGAAAAGATGTCTAAAAGTATCTGGTTATGCCTCCTGACAGTAACCTCAGTGGCTCGAACTACCCCTGTCTCGAACAGATTTTCAAGGTCCCAAAGGTGTTCGAGCCATTGAAGTTCGACTGTATTTATATTTATAAAATTTGAGGCCAGTGCTCTTACTACATGTACATTTTGTAAGTATCACAGTGTGTCATAGTCATCGCCACTAATACATGAACATGTACATATTACAGATAACTCAAGGAAGAAAGCCTGTGTAATTTACTGCCTATCAAAAGCCTGTGTAATTTACTGCCTATCACTGCATATACTATCCTATCACCTGCGAAGGAGTTACGGCCGTTTATTTTCTAAAAAATGTGCTATTAACCTTGTGATGCAAACTACTTCAACATTTCTTCACTGATGCAGCTGAAACTTTGCACATGCTTTCCTTGTGAGGTGAAGGGGTGCCTAACACAATTTTCACGTTGATCCTATCATCTGTGACGGAGTTACAGCCATTGCTTTTCTAAAAAACGCGTTTGAAAACCTTGTGATGCAAACTACTTCCACATTTCTTCACCGTTTGAGCTGAAACTTTGCATATGCATCCCTTCTGAGGACAAGGGATGCTTAACACAATTTTCACGTTGATCCTATCATCTTCGGAGGAGTTACGGCCCTTAATTTTCTGAAAACCGCGTTCTTAAGCCTTGTGGTTCAAACTACTTCCACATTTGACCATTTTGTTAGATTTTTGCATATGCATTTGCAATGATATGTGCCTAACACAAAATTCATTCTGCTCGGCTGAAGCGTTTTGGAGTTATGGCCCTTGATTTTCTAAAAAATGCACTAAAAATATTGTGACACAAACTACCTCAACATTTCTTCACCGATTGAGCTGAAACTTTGCACATGCTTACCTTGTGAGGTGAAGTGGTGCCTAACGCAATTTTCAAGTTGATCCTTTCACATGCAAAGAAGTTATGGCCCTTGATTTTCTGAAAAACGCGTTCGAAAACCTTGTGATGCGAACAACTTCCACATTTCTTCACCGATTGAGCTGAAACATTGCACATGTATTCCTTGTGAGGTAAAGGTGTACCTAAAACAATTTTCACGTCGATTCTATCATCTGCTAAGGAGTTACGGCCCTTTATTTTCTGAAAAACGCATTATTAAACCTTGTGTCGCGAACTACTTCCACATTTCTTCGTCAATTTTGTTAATTTTTTTGCATATGCATTTGCAATGATATGTAGATGTGCCTTACAGAAAATTCATTCTGCTCGGATGAAGCATTTTGGAGTTATGTCCCTTGTTTTCCCCTCAAATTGGCTCCCACGGGGGCATTGCTCACTTATAGTGACGGCTCTTGTTGGTTATAAAATTCTCATTCTATCATAACAGCCTATATGAGTATTGTGATCAACGAACATCACGAAAACATGTCTATATAATTCTGTACACGCATGATAGCATCCAGTAAGCTTTCATAGCAATCAAATGATCATCAGTGGTGTCATTGTGATCGATAATCAATTAGTAATCACTGAACATACTAGAGATTTGGTCATATTTTTACCTCTTGCCATAACATCTTTCTTATCATGTGTTATACATTACCGCATGAATTAGGACAGACAGGCCTGATCAAACAGTGAAGATCCCAAAATGCATTGTCTCTTCAGGGTCTGCACTGTTTGCCACTTATCCAGCCATTTTAGATATAAATTGGGTTGTAAATTATACTTATCGAACAATCGATTACTCATAAATATGATAATCAGTTGAGGGGAATCTATTGATCGATTAATCGATTATTGGTGTCAGCCTTAGTAAAACTGGGGTTTGACGGCTCCAACGTAAAGGCTTATTGAGAATTAGAGAGATCTAATTCAAGGTAATGTTGGTTGGTGCCTGATGCTCTGTCTCTGGTCGGGCCCATCGGGGTTTTCTTTTGCTCCAGCATTTCAGTGGTTTCTTGCTGTCGAGTCCTCACCGTTGTCTCACCTCTGTGGTTCTTTGATTTTTTGTGTTCACGGAGATATTGCACTGATGAGTTAGGAGGCCTTCATGCGGACTGAACAAATTATTTGTCTACATCGCGTCGGAAGTCAGGGCGAGGATTGTGGCCACGTAAAATCGATTTAAGCCCCCCCCCCCCCCCCCCCCAGTGGAAATCATTCCACTGACCTTTCCAAGGCGGTTCTTCTGTGGCGGTTTATTTATGGTGTTGTTTGTTGCTTGCTGTGTGTATCACTTGTGTCTTTTTATTTTGGATGGCCATATGGCCATTTTGTGGGAAAGTAACTGTCCTTATGGCCTTCCTTTGTTTAGGTTTCCATTATGGTCTGGTCGCTTGATGTTTGTGTTTCTTTCCCTTTGGTGTCTTTGATGGGTGGAGTAAGTTAATTGTATCGATTCCTGATCTTTGTTTTACTTCTACTTTACAGGGGTATACATAAATTTTCTTATTGCTGTCTGCACAGACCATCTAGTTGTCCTTTGTTTGTTTGATTTAAGGTTAAACATCCTCGCAAACACTATTTAGGTCATTTTGGAGACGTTGCTTCCAGTTTTGGTGGGAATTTTACCCGACATTGAGATGAGATGACACCTCAAACCCTGCTGCCCAATTAAACTAATAGGGTTTATATGCATGGATGGTCTGACGAGCACCACTTTGCCTAAGCAGGCTTATTGAACCCTCTAAGCAGTTTACAAGTACTCCTGTGCGGTTGGTTTCAGATGGATGTTGGGGTGGGGGGTTGGGGGGGGGGGTCTAGTTATCCTTTATAAATGGAACTGAGGACTTCAGCAAATGCAAACAAATTTGATTTTTCTAGTCGATAAACCCCAGACAGTTTTTTTGTGGTGCAGCTGCAATGATAATGTTTTGCTTTGATATGTACTCTGGCAAGTGATGTGCTTTTCCAAACATGAACCCTCCATATGTGGAATGAACACCAGGAATTGGCAGCAACTTCCACCAACAGTGACAAGGTGAGCTTTTGGGATCACTTTTTGTCCGTCGTCCATGCATAAACTTTTGCTTCAAACGACATCTCCTCCTAAACCACTGATCGGATTTTGACCGAACCTCACAGAAATGATTCTTAGGTAGTCCGGTTTCAAAGTTGTTCAAATGGTTCCAGCCACAGGAGCTAAATATATATATTTTTTTACTGAAAACTTAAAACTTAAACCCAGGTCTTTGATATTTGGTATGAAAAGTAGAAGTAAAACAAAGATCAGGAATTGATACAATTAACTTACTCCACCCATAAAAGACACCAAAGGGAAAGAAATACAAACATTAAGCGACCAGACCATAATGGAAACCTAAACAAAGGAAGGCCATAAGGACAGTTACTTTCCCACAAAATGGCCATATGGCCATCCGAAACCAAAAGACACAAGTGATACACACAGTAAGTAACAAACAACAACATAAATAAATCGCCACAGAAGAGCCGCCTTGGAACGGTCAGTGGAAGATTTCCACTGGGGGGCTTAAATCGATTTTACGTGGCCACAATCCTCGCCCTTACTTCCGTCGCGATTTAAACAAATAATTTGTTCAGTCCGCATGAAGGCCTCCTAACTCATCAGTGCAACATCTCCGTGAACACAAAATTCAAAGAACCACAGAGGTGAGACAACGGTGAGGACTCGACAGCAAGAAACCACTGGAATGCTCGAGCAAAAGAAAACCAACAGTTAGACTCCGATGAGCCGACCAGAGACAGAGCATCAGGCACCAACCGACATTATCTCTCTAATTTTCAATAAGCCTTTACGTTGGAGCCGTCATAGAATCTGAGGCCTGACCCACCGGCGTGCAATTAAAGAGGGAAGCAAAGTTGCCAACCGTGATTGGGTTAACTACCATGCATGCAGTCTGTCGTATAATATCCATGTTGTACCCAATCTTTTTATATCGCAGAACGATTTTACGAAATTGGGTGCTGAAGTCATTGCGGTTATATATTTTTCTGAATTTATATACTAAGTCACCATAAAATTCGGGTTCCGATAGACCTTGTTGCAGAAGAGATTTAAGTCCAATATTGAATTTTGAAATTAAATCAGAATGGCGTCTATAAAATTTTGAAAAGTTTCATCTAGTGATCCTCTACCAAGATTGATCAAATTATAGCCCTGGGACCAAAAATGCCCCCGCCCCTGGAGCCTTTGGTTTTACATAGGCTTATATAGGGAAAATCTTTGTCTTTGAAACCGCTAGGTGCAGGTCTTTCATATTTGGTGTGACGCTTCATCTAGTGGACCTCTATCAAGATTGTTAAATGATTGCCCTAGGACCAAAAATGCCCCCACCCTGGGGTCCTTTGGTTTATCATAGGGTTGTATAGGGAAAAATATTTAAATTAAAAATCTTCTCTGAAACCACAAGGCCCAGGTATTTGATATTTGGTATAAAGCTTCATCTAGAGAACCTCTACCAAGATTGTTCAAGTTATAGCCCAAAGGCCAAAATTGTCCTCGCCCTGAGGCCCTTTGGTTTTATGTAACAGTCATTTGTAACCACTGCCCCCATCCCACTTACAGGGATAGCGGGAAACAATAACTTTTCACTTTTCACAGCCCTACACGGTGGGTGGTGGGGGGACCTGTAGAAGGTCACAATACATGTAGTTCATTCCACTGGGGGTATATTTGTTAATATCAAAAACCCCACATTAACCCGGCACTGCAGGGGAACATGGGGGGTAACTATCCCACACATGAGCCCCGCTTTCCCCCGCCTATCCCAGTAGGTGGTGGTGGGGTGGGGGTGGTGGTTACAAATGACTAGACTAGTGCATTATAAAGACTTATATAAGGAAAATCTCCAGTCTTGAGATCTTCTGCGTAAAAGGAGATCATAGGCAGCGATAAAATGCCTTATAGATATGGGCAACTTAGAAAAAAAAAAAGCAAAAGTGTGACAATGGGGGTCAAATTTCAAACCAGATATATCATGATGGTTTTATCATTTTTTGGACCAGTGAACATCAAATGTTAAGAATTTTATAGTGTTTAAAGGACAAAACCCATGAGTTTTTTTTAATTATTATTTTCACCATTTTTCATTACATTTTTTTCAATTCCTCAGTAAACATTAGATGTGATACTTTACCAAGATTTGAAAGAAAATGTCATTTTTTTTCTTCTGTAACTTTTAGTGGGTACACATATCCATCATTCTGGCCAATTTTTTCTCACTTAGTTCCATATTTTTTAGGGATGTTTTTGCAATATTAGACCCATATTTTTTCAAAACACACCTAATAAAGTTTTTTTCACAAGAAAAGTAGGCAAGATATTTAAGAAAAATCTTATTCTTAGCAATATTAGAGGCATTTCAAAAACAAATGTAAAATTTCATTTGATTGTAATAAATATTTATGATTTTAGGTGGCTATAAAAATGTTACACTTGTGACAGTTTCAGCACTGCTGTATAATGCCTAAATTTTTCATTTCTGATCAAATAAGTGTTACATTTTACATATTTTGGTAATGAAAGGAAACAAAGATACGTCTCAGAAAGTAAGTCTCCAACTTCAACGGTACTTTTGAATAAAAAAATATAGAACAGACTATCCCTATGTACAGAAGAAATATTTTTTTCCAGTATTTCACATGAAAAGTGTTTGGGTATATTATCTTACCAATATTTATCTATGTTATGACAATTTTGATACAGTTTATTTGAAACTTTCAAGTCTTGGGTACAATCTGCAGGCTACATTTAACAGGTACAAAATGTTACACTTGTGACACATTTCATCACTGAAGTTAAATGGCTACAATTTTAATCTGAGGAAAAAAGCTGTGACATACATAATAATTTTTGGATTGAACAAAGACTAGAGAACATATGAACAAGTATTTAATGAACTTTTAACAGAACTTGTAAACAGAACTTGTAAACAAACAATACTATAAAACTGTTGTCCTGTGCATATTGTTTTTTTTTTTCAGATAAATCATTTTGAAACTATTGAAATATTTTGTTTTTACCATCATTTACATTTATCCTTTATACCATCATTTTATAAACAATTTGTATTAAGATCAAAGCTTTAGCTACATTCATGAGACTTAATTCGAAAGTAACTCAAAGCGTTACACTTGTGACAATGTTAGTTTCAAACTTTTAAAGTCTCAAGCTCAATTTCCTGGACAAAACAGTATGGCACTCATGTATATTTTGGCAAATAAGATGACTAGACTGGATAGTAAAATTAATTCTTCCACTTTAAAGTAACTTTGGAACAAGAAACAAATATAATAAAACAGTATAATCCAACATAGACTAGATTGTTTTCAGATTTCATTCTATCAGTGTTGAAATACATTATTGTGTCAATGTAAATCTGTTGTCTTATCATTTAAAATAGTTCATTTTGAGTTCAAAATATTAATACAAATCTGGAGTGTAAAAACTGAATGTCACTTGAATGTTACACTTGTGACAAATTTAGCTTAAATATGTTCTATAAATACTGGTTTCATTTGATTTCTGATCTTAATGTTTTAAAATATGATTTACATAGTCTCTGAAGTGTACACTGAATTCATTTGACTTAACTAATCATAATTGCTCTTTTGAAGGTCTCATTATCAAGAATTATTAATCAATGACCCATATAGGGTTATAGGAAGCAAAGGCCAATATAATATATACATTTTGTTACACATCAATAAATCTTGATACTGACACCTTCAAGCAAGTTTTGTTAAATCAATCCTTTTGGAATATCTGTCTCAGTACTCTTCATTTTTCTACAGATTATTTTTTGATTGTTGAATCTCATGAGGTATAAATTTGAGCTTGATTCCTCGCACAGGGAGTAGACTCGGCGGTGAAAGCCTCTGTATTATATCGGAATGTGGGTTGGTGGAGACATCATTTTGGCTCGGCCAGGTATAGACAGTGGGTGAAACTTCTTTCATAAACCGTAGTGTGACTTCACTGTCAAACTTCGACACTTAAAACAAACTTAAAAAGTATCAATAGAGTTCGATAAAGAAATAGTGTCTTATTAAAATGCATCAACAGGTAGGCTGGTATAGACTATAATTTGATCATTAATAATTCAAGCTGATGTGTGGAAGTGAAAATATAGTAGTAGGGGAAATACGTTTTTAATTGAAAGGTATTTTAGAATGCATTTTTTTTATATTCTATTAATACTGGTAAAATATTTCACCATACGTTTGCTATGCACATCTTGTGGACTGTTGACCTGGTCTTGTTGGACAGTCGTACAGCTACAAAGTCCTCCTCCTTATGGCTGAAATGTTGAATAATAAGCTGTAAAAGCAACTGATATACATGTAGATTGTTCCTGCATGCATGTAGCCTTTAGCTTATAAATGCTTTAACACTATTTTGCATTGCTTGCTTTAGTAACACACACTGTTTACAAACTCTGTCTTTTGTCGCTTTCCATTGATAACCAATCTGAAATTATTGAAGCTTTTAGCTCTACTTCTAGATATTTAGATGATTTATTAAATATTGATAATACCTATTTTGATGGTTTGATCAGTCAGATTTATCCCCTAGAACTTCAGTTAAATAAAGCAAATTCTTCCGATACCGAGGCCCCGTTTTTGGATTTACATCTATCTATTGTAGATGGATTTGTTTCGTGCAAAATTTATGATAAACGCGATGACTTTGATTTTGAGATTGTAAATTTTCCTTTTTTGGATGGTGATGTTCCTCGTGCGCCATCCTATGGCGTTTATATTTCGCAATTAATTCGATTTGCTAGAGTGTGTAGTCATGTAACTGACTTCAACACTCGTAATAAATTATTAACGGCTAAACTCCTTAATCAGGGTTATCGGTACCATAAACTACGCAAAGCCTTTTCAAAATTTTATAGACGCCATTCTGATTTAATTTCAAAATTCAATATTGGACTTAAATCTCTTCTGCAACAAGGTCTATCGGAACCCGAATTTTATGGTGACTTAGTATATAAATTCAGAAAAATATATAACCGCAATGACTTCAGCACCCAATTTCGTAAAATCATTCTTCGATATAAAAAGATTGGGTACAACATGGATATTATACGACAGACTGCATGCATGGTAGTTAACCCACTCACGGTTGGCAACTTTGCTTCCCTCTTTAATTGCACGCCGGTGGGTCAGGCCTCAGATTCTATGACGGCTCCAACGTAAAGGCTTATTGAAAATTAGAGAGATAATGTTGGTTGGTGCCTGATGCTCTGTCTCTGGTCGGGCTCATCGGAGTCTAACTGTTGGTTTTCTTTTGCTCCAGCATTTCAGTGGTTTCTTGCTGTCGAGTCCTCACCGTTGTCTCACCTCTGTGGTTCTTTTATTTTTGTGTTCAGGGAGATGTTGCACTGATGAGGAGGCCTTCATGCGGACTGAACAAATTATTTGTCAAAATCGCGACGGAAGTAAGGGCGAGGATTGTGGCCAAGTAAAATCGATTTAAGCCCCCCAGTGGAAATCTTCCACTGACCGTTCCAAGGCGGCTCTTCTGTGGCGATTTATTTATGTGGTTGTTTGTTACTTACTGTGTGTATCACTTGTGTCTTTTGGTTTTGGATGGCCTTATGGCCATTTTGTGGGAAAGTAACTGTCCTTATGGCCTTCCTTTGTTTAGGTTTCCATTATGGTCTGGTCGCTTAATGTTTGTATTTCTTTCCCTTTGGTGTCTTTTATGGGTGGAGTAACTTAATTGTATCAATTCCCGATCTTTGTTTTACTTCTACTTTTTATACATGTAGCACAGCTTGCTTTCTATATATGCACCCTTTGGTTATTAATCACCCTCTGCTTAGTGCTAGCTGGCATTAGTAACACAAAGTAAGGTGAGTGGTTTGACTGAAGCACTACCATATTAACCATTTAACCAGGCTCTGCAAGCATCATGCAACCTGGGGGTTCCGGCTAGTATAGAAATACTAGTTTGTATTAACTCCTCTTATAGCGTAGCTATACACCTTTGACTGTGATCGTATAGTGTTTCATAATTATAAAATATAACTAAAGTCATATTGAGAGTTTCAGCAGCTTTATTAGGCAGGCACCTCATACGAGTGCACAACTCCTAAACCAGACTAACGGTCTGCAAGCTGATCAAGTAGACATCCGAAGTCTTGGTCAGAAACCCCAGTATTTATAATCACTACAAAAATCTCACGCAATATCCCTCTCTCAATGCATCATGCTTGTTATCGCAACTCTTGCCAAAATATCTTCTAACTATAAGCTGTCTGTCATGATTTTGATGACTGCACTAATAATATGATCTTTAAAATGCAGTTTTATCAGGTTTCTAAAGTACTTCGCATGAACACCTGCTTAAATAACCTTTAAAAGGAAATGTCAGAGTCATATGATATTACGAAATTAAGCTGGCTCATAATCAAGTTATGATTTGAATGGCTGCCAGGTGCATGTATGTGCAATTCAAGTGCATCTCTGCATTTTATGCAAAGTTATATAATTGATGTTTCAGGGTTTTAAAATGAAGCAGTTTCATAATAAGAATTGAAACTTAATATTTTCATGACAGTACTGAGACAGAAGCTTACTGCCTTTTCAACACTCATTCAGTCATATCATCATTCTTACACACCTTCAACAATATTCCAGTCATACACATGATAACATGCCTATGCAAAATATCATGTGCATAACATGGCTATGTTATATACCTCCCATTGTTGAGTAAATTAATTAACCCCTTAATTAATTTATCTAATAATTCTGACCAAAACCTCTTGTACATATACTGTGTATACAATTCATATATAATAAAACAAGATATCATCAACAAACATCAGTGACCAGGATGTATGCAATAAAACAAGATATCATCAACATATGTCAGTGACCAGGTTGATCATCAGCATATATCAGTGAGCAGGATGATATCTAAATAATAACATGATATTTGCAACATATATCATAAACACATGTCAGTGACCAGGATCATGTATAAATAAACAAGACATCATAAACACATGTCAGTGGCAAGGATCCATTCACATATATAAGTGACCAGGATTATATGATACATATATTAGTCATCAGGATAAAAGCCAGGATGAATAACATATCATCAAACAAAATTAGTTAATTAATTAATGTCATGTATATTCCATGTGACTAGGATTGTAATTAACCTAATATGTGACTTGGATCCAATAAAATCATTTGATTAGGATTTGTCCAGGATTATAACGAAGTTTCAAATTTAATTGTTAATTAAATGTCTAAGATGTTTTCTTAATTGTTTCTTTTAATCAACCCTTCTAATCTAGTAGACTTCCTAATTACCAGGATAAGCAATATAATTGTAACCAGGATTTCTACAAACTATAAGACCAATAAAGGGCTTATTAAACACACTGTTTTTAGATTAAGTTTTTATTCCTTTTTGGATCGAGAATTCACACAGTCACATTGTTCTTCCCTCAAGTTTATAACTGTCGGAGGTTGTGGAATAGGTATAACCGGAACTCTGTAAATCTTATTCGCTGTTAGTATCCCATCGTTGCTATCTGAGCTGTGTATTTGCTGGTGGTGTAGGTTGGTAATAAGGTAAGTTGGATGTGGTGGGTGTTCTTTACAATATCCATAGTGTTCCTGTACAACACTAATGTCGTCTGGCTGTAATAAAATAAAGTTTACTGTCACATGTACATCTTCACCTAAGCATGACCTTAAGGGGCATACTCAGGACTTTATCATTTCAAAGTCACTAAAGTTCTGATCACTAAATCTTCGTCCATGCATAGTCTTACTACTGCGATCACATGAGCTATATACATGATGAAAACACATCCTTCGATAAAGTTCATATGTTATGCAAATAGTTCATAACATGTAACAATAGCTATATACCGTTGAATAGCTAAATACTGTTTACTTAGGGATAAGTTAACAACCACTGTTTATACAACTAGTATTCATAAATAAATCTGCTTAAAAACACTGTGCACAGATTTTCCTTATTTCTTTGCCCATGCCGCCATTGCGTCAGTCCACTTGAAGGTCTTTTGTCCTTCCTCAACGTTTTCGACGTTTTGTTCCTCGATCAGAGTGGACATCTCGATAACATCACCTTTGATCGGTGACCGTTTCACATTCACTTTCTCAAGATCATGTGGTTAGCCTGTCTTACACCAATTATCTTATAGACAAAGTTTCTTCTACGTAAGATTATTAAGATAATTGCAATTAATAATACCGTCGATGCAATACTGATTAGCATAACATGTATCCAACTAGTATTGGATTTATTCTCATCTAATATTACAGGTTTATAGTTTCTTGTTTCATGGAGTAAAGGAATCTCTTTCAAACCTGACAAATGTGGTGGCAACTTCATTGGTTTAGATCCTAATTTAGTTTTGATATCAAGCCAAAAGTAAAAGGTTGAAACATTATGTAATTTCAAAAGTGCTTGCAAAGGATCTGACCTTTCAAAGTTACTATGTCTGCCAAAATATTCAGGTAACTGTAAATATTTGTTCGAGGCTTTACATGTGTTATTTAACCGGATAATGCCAAGTGGTGGTGTGATTTTAATGTCAGCATTCTTCGGTTCATATGACTGGCAATTTAATGTAAATGTCAGAGGTCTATTTGTGACAACAATCCAAATACCAAATGACAAGTACTTCGTAGTTGGCAATCTTTCATCCAACACAACTACTTGTTTACAATACTTTTTAATGTCATGCAGGTTTTGCATGAAGAGAGCTACAACGCAAAACTTATTTACGTTGGTCTGATAAAATGCTGTCTCAGGATTGCAGAACTGAAAATGATAGTTATTACACATCTGAAATGTACTTTCAGATAGCAGGGAAAACTTTGTTTTATCCTTTGATACCAGTAACATTTCATTCTCTAAACTGTATTTGAATAATACATCTGTCTGATTATTTGAGAGTAGCAGTAGTGGTAAGTTATGTATTTATACACTTCATATTCTTCTTTCGTGTTAATTAGTGGAATCTTAAGGATGATTCTAATTTCATTATTCTCAAGGTATGTTATACATGTCAATGTTTTATAAAAATGCCAAATATCCTTAGGAGGATTTTTTGGAAGCTCAACGTTATTAGGAAGTTTTGTTTCCACTTCAATTAATAATTACTTCAGATCTTTAGGTGAGATTGTATTAGTTGATAAACGATGCATTGACAACATGTTTAGTTCAGATTTTAAGCTCTCAAGATAAAATATAGCATCTTGCGTTGTAAGCCTAATCTCAACAAGTATCATTTTGAATTGTAAGTATGTATGAATAAATTGTTCAAGTCTAACAAACTGTTGTTCGATTGTTCTTTCAAGCAATCTTATTTTATGGTCAAGCTTCTGAATAACTATGATGAGATCCATAATTGATCTCCTATTTTCTGCTACTTGCATTCTTGTTAAGTTAAGTACAGATAAACTTACATCAAGATCATGTATTATCTGATCTTGGTTAAGTGCCAAGGTTTTGATATTTCTATCTATGTTCTCAAGGTCACTTTCTGATACAGTGCCAAAAAGAGTGCTCATTAATTGTCCTATTATAGGAATTAATGACCTTTTATGTTCATGACTGTTTACTGAAAGTGTCTGGTACTCATCAAAGTTTTCATAAACAGACTTGAATGTATCTGTTAAAAGGTTAACTTCAACATGTAAACTTTGGAACGTTTCTACATATCCCATTAAATTTGCATTCTGATAAAAGCTTGTCATATATTTCACAATTTCATCAGTGCGAACAAGATCGTTTTGAATCTTTAAAATCAAATTTTCAAACGGTCTTAAATCATGAATAAATGTTACAGACCAGTGTGCATCGTTAATAAAGACTTCATTAGTCTTTTGAAACACAACATTTTCGGATGTAAAGAGTCCGAATGCCTGGCTAACAAACAATGATCCCAAGATTAATGTGATCATCATTATGTTAATCTGAAATTAAATAAAAATGGGCATTACTACACTGTTAAACGAGGTACTTATTTACAATTCACCTCCATTAACATACATGAGGCCCTTACCTCATTAAAGACATAACATTACGAGGTCATTTTATAACATATTAGACATTAACCTCAAGAGTTGCTTTAAACTCTCTGCTTTATCTCGAGACTTCCATCGTCTCGTTTTCAATGGCCTAACTGTCTCGCTGGCTACACTATTAGACAGTGGCTTCTGTGAATAAACTACATTCACATCCATATCACTAGCTAAATCATTGTTTTCAACCAAAGGCATAGAACAGGAATTATCAGAGGATAAATCGTCATTACATTCCATGTCCTTGACCTCAGTTTCTTCACTTTGATTTTGCCTAGCTTCTTTGTGTTTTAACCTTTTCTGTAACTCCATATAAGGTTTATCTTCTTCATCAGAAGACGTTTCTCTTTCTTGTCTGTATTTCTTGCCTAGCTTAGCCAAGGGAATTTGTTCTTCTGAATCAGAATCAGATTCTGTTTCCGACTCAGAGACCTGAGGTGGAATTACATATGCTGCGTCTCTAAGTTTTCTACTACTTTCATTTTTGGAGACAGGCCAATCTTCTACATTTGCCAACATTAAATCACCTGCATTTACTCTACTTGTTGTACCATCTAATTGGTTTTTAATTATGAAAGATACAGGTCCAGTTTTCTCAATTATTCTATAATAAGGTTTCCATTTCTGTCCTAATTTACCCTTTCTTTGTTTATTTTGATAATAAACTGGATCTCCTACTTTTAAATCTACCTCTTTAACATTTTTATCTGCATATTTAGCCTGGCGCTTCTCTTCCACTTTAAAGTAACTTTGGAACAAGAAACAAATATAATAAAACAGTATAATCCAACATAGACTAGATTGTTTTCAGATTTCATTCTATCAGTGTTGAAATACATTATTGTGTCAATGTAAATCTGTTGTCTTATCATTTAAAATAGTTCATTTTGAGTTCAAAATATTAATACAAATCTGGAGTGTAAAAACTGAATGTCACTTGAATGTTACACTTGTGACAAATTTAGCTTAAATATGTTCTATAAATACTGGTTTCATTTGATTTCTGATCTTAATGTTTTAAAATATGATTTACATAGTCTCTGAAGTGTACACTGAATTCATTTGACTTAACTAATCATAATTGCTCTTTTGAAGGTCTCATTATCAAGAATTATTAATCAATGACCCATATAGGGTTATAGGAAGCAAAGGCCAATATAATATATACATTTTGTTACACATCAATAAATCTTGATACTGACACCTTCAAGCAAGTTTTGTTAAATCAATCCTTTTGGAATATCTGTCTCAGTACTCTTCATTTTTCTACAGATTATTTTTTGATTGTTGAATCTCATGAGGTATAAATTTGAGCTTGATTCCTCGCACAGGGAGTAGACTCGGCGGTGAAAGCCTCTGTATTATATCGGAATGTGGGTTGGTGGAGACATCATTTTGGCTCGGCCAGGTATAGACAGTGGGTGAAACTTCTTTCATAAACCGTAGTGTGACTTCACTGTCAAACTTCGACACTTAAAACAAACTTAAAAAGTATCAATAGAGTTCGATAAAGAAATAGTGTCTTATTAAAATGCATCAACAGGTAGGCTGGTATAGACTATAATTTGATCATTAATAATTCAAGCTGATGTGTGGAAGTGAAAATATAGTAGTAGGGGAAATACGTTTTTAATTGAAAGGTATTTTAGAATGCATTTTTTTTATATTCTATTAATACTGGTAAAATATTTCACCATACGTTTGCTATGCACATCTTGTGGACTGTTGACCTGGTCTTGTTGGACAGTCGTACAGCTACAAAGTCCTCCTCCTTATGGCTGAAATGTTGAATAATAAGCTGTAAAAGCAACTGATATACATGTAGATTGTTCCTGCATGCATGTAGCCTTTAGCTTATAAATGCTTTAACACTATTTTGCATTGCTTGCTTTAGTAACACACACTGTTTACAAACTCTGTCTTTTGTCGCTTTCCATTGATAACCAATCTGAAATTATTGAAGCTTTTAGCTCTACTTCTAGATATTTAGATGATTTATTAAATATTGATAATACCTATTTTGATGGTTTGATCAGTCAGATTTATCCCCTAGAACTTCAGTTAAATAAAGCAAATTCTTCCGATACCGAGGCCCCGTTTTTGGATTTACATCTATCTATTGTAGATGGATTTGTTTCGTGCAAAATTTATGATAAACGCGATGACTTTGATTTTGAGATTGTAAATTTTCCTTTTTTGGATGGTGATGTTCCTCGTGCGCCATCCTATGGCGTTTATATTTCGCAATTAATTCGATTTGCTAGAGTGTGTAGTCATGTAACTGACTTCAACACTCGTAATAAATTATTAACGGCTAAACTCCTTAATCAGGGTTATCGGTACCATAAACTACGCAAAGCCTTTTCAAAATTTTATAGACGCCATTCTGATTTAATTTCAAAATTCAATATTGGACTTAAATCTCTTCTGCAACAAGGTCTATCGGAACCCGAATTTTATGGTGACTTAGTATATAAATTCAGAAAAATATATAACCGCAATGACTTCAGCACCCAATTTCGTAAAATCATTCTTCGATATAAAAAGATTGGGTACAACATGGATATTATACGACAGACTGCATGCATGGTAGTTAACCCACTCACGGTTGGCAACTTTGCTTCCCTCTTTAATTGCACGCCGGTGGGTCAGGCCTCAGATTCTATGACGGCTCCAACGTAAAGGCTTATTGAAAATTAGAGAGATAATGTTGGTTGGTGCCTGATGCTCTGTCTCTGGTCGGGCTCATCGGAGTCTAACTGTTGGTTTTCTTTTGCTCCAGCATTTCAGTGGTTTCTTGCTGTCGAGTCCTCACCGTTGTCTCACCTCTGTGGTTCTTTTATTTTTGTGTTCACGGAGATGTTGCACTGATGAGGAGGCCTTCATGCGGACTGAACAAATTATTTGTCAAAATCGCGACGGAAGTAAGGGCGAGGATTGTGGCCAAGTAAAATCGATTTAAGCCCCCCAGTGGAAATCTTCCACTGACCGTTCCAAGGCGGCTCTTCTGTGGCGATTTATTTATGTGGTTGTTTGTTACTTACTGTGTGTATCACTTGTGTCTTTTGGTTTTGGATGGCCTTATGGCCATTTTGTGGGAAAGTAACTGTCCTTATGGCCTTCCTTTGTTTAGGTTTCCATTATGGTCTGGTCGCTTAATGTTTGTATTTCTTTCCCTTTGGTGTCTTTTATGGGTGGAGTAACTTAATTGTATCAATTCCCGATCTTTGTTTTACTTCTACTTTTTATACATGTAGCACAGCTTGCTTTCTATATATGCACCCTTTGGTTATTAATCACCCTCTGCTTAGTGCTAGCTGGCATTAGTAACACAAAGTAAGGTGAGTGGTTTGACTGAAGCACTACCATATTAACCATTTAACCAGGCTCTGCAAGCATCATGCAACCTGGGGGTTCCGGCTAGTATAGAAATACTAGTTTGTATTAACTCCTCTTATAGCGTAGCTATACACCTTTGACTGTGATCGTATAGTGTTTCATAATTATAAAATATAACTAAAGTCATATTGAGAGTTTCAGCAGCTTTATTAGGCAGGCACCTCATACGAGTGCACAACTCCTAAACCAGACTAACGGTCTGCAAGCTGATCAAGTAGACATCCGAAGTCTTGGTCAGAAACCCCAGTATTTATAATCACTACACAAATCTCACGCAATATCCCTCTCTCAATGCATCATGCTTGTTATCGCAACTCTTGCCAAAATATCTTCTAACTATAAGCTGTCTGTCATGATTTTGATGACTGCACTAATAATATGATCTTTAAAATGCAGTTTTATCAGGTTTCTAAAGTACTTCGCATGAACACCTGCTTAAATAACCTTTAAAAGGAAATGTCAGAGTCATATGATATTACGAAATTAAGCTGGCTCATAATCAAGTTATGATTTGAATGGCTGCCAGGTGCATGTATGTGCAATTCAAGTGCATCTCTGCATTTTATGCAAAGTTATATAATTGATGTTTCAGGGTTTTAAAATGAAGCAGTTTCATAATAAGAATTGAAACTTAATATTTTCATGACAGTACTGAGACAGAAGCTTACTGCCTTTTCAACACTCATTCAGTCATATCATCATTCTTACACACCTTCAACAATATTCCAGTCATACACATGATAACATGCCTATGCAAAATATCATGTGCATAACATGGCTATGTTATATACCTCCCATTGTTGAGTAAATTAATTAACCCCTTAATTAATTTATCTAATAATTCTGACCAAAACCTCTTGTACATATACTGTGTATACAATTCATATATAATAAAACAAGATATCATCAACAAACATCAGTGACCAGGATGTATGCAATAAAACAAGATATCATCAACATATGTCAGTGACCAGGTTGATCATCAGCATATATCAGTGAGCAGGATGATATCTAAATAATAACATGATATTTGCAACATATATCATAAACACATGTCAGTGACCAGGATCATGTATAAATAAACAAGACATCATAAACACATGTCAGTGGCAAGGATCCATTCACATATATAAGTGACCAGGATTATATGATACATATATTAGTCATCAGGATAAAAGCCAGGATGAATAACATATCATCAAACAAAATTAGTTAATTAATTAATGTCATGTATATTCCATGTGACTAGGATTGTAATTAACCTAATATGTGACTTGGATCCAATAAAATCATTTGATTAGGATTTGTCCAGGATTATAACGAAGTTTCAAATTTAATTGTTAATTAAATGTCTAAGATGTTTTCTTAATTGTTTCTTTTAATCAACCCTTCTAATCTAGTAGACTTCCTAATTACCAGGATAAGCAATATAATTGTAACCAGGATTTCTACAAACTATAAGACCAATAAAGGGCTTATTAAACACACTGTTTTTAGATTAAGTTTTTATTCCTTTTTGGATCGAGAATTCACACAGTCACATTGTTCTTCCCTCAAGTTTATAACTGTCGGAGGTTGTGGAATAGGTATAACCGGAACTCTGTAAATCTTATTCGCTGTTAGTATCCCATCGTTGCTATCTGAGCTGTGTATTTGCTGGTGGTGTAGGTTGGTAATAAGGTAAGTTGGATGTGGTGGGTGTTCTTTACAATATCCATAGTGTTCCTGTACAACACTAATGTCGTCTGGCTGTAATAAAATAAAGTTTACTGTCACATGTACATCTTCACCTAAGCATGACCTTAAGGGGCATACTCAGGACTTTATCATTTCAAAGTCACTAAAGTTCTGATCACTAAATCTTCGTCCATGCATAGTCTTACTACTGCGATCACATGAGCTATATACATGATGAAAACACATCCTTCGATAAAGTTCATATGTTATGCAAATAGTTCATAACATGTAACAATAGCTATATACCGTTGAATAGCTAAATACTGTTTACTTAGGGATAAGTTAACAACCACTGTTTATACAACTAGTATTCATAAATAAATCTGCTTAAAAACACTGTGCACAGATTTTCCTTATTTCTTTGCCCATGCCGCCATTGCGTCAGTCCACTTGAAGGTCTTTTGTCCTTCCTCAACGTTTTCGACGTTTTGTTCCTCGATCAGAGTGGACATCTCGATAACATCACCTTTGATCGGTGACCGTTTCACATTCACTTTCTCAAGATCATGTGGTTAGCCTGTCTTACACCAATTATCTTATAGACAAAGTTTCTTCTACGTAAGATTATTAAGATAATTGCAATTAATAATACCGTCGATGCAATACTGATTAGCATAACATGTATCCAACTAGTATTGGATTTATTCTCATCTAATATTACAGGTTTATAGTTTCTTGTTTCATGGAGTAAAGGAATCTCTTTCAAACCTGACAAATGTGGTGGCAACTTCATTGGTTTAGATCCTAATTTAGTTTTGATATCAAGCCAAAAGTAAAAGGTTGAAACATTATGTAATTTCAAAAGTGCTTGCAAAGGATCTGACCTTTCAAAGTTACTATGTCTGCCAAAATATTCAGGTAACTGTAAATATTTGTTCGAGGCTTTACATGTGTTATTTAACCGGATAATGCCAAGTGGTGGTGTGATTTTAATGTCAGCATTCTTCGGTTCATATGACTGGCAATTTAATGTAAATGTCAGAGGTCTATTTGTGACAACAATCCAAATACCAAATGACAAGTACTTCGTAGTTGGCAATCTTTCATCCAACACAACTACTTGTTTACAATACTTTTTAATGTCATGCAGGTTTTGCATGAAGAGAGCTACAACGCAAAACTTATTTACGTTGGTCTGATAAAATGCTGTCTCAGGATTGCAGAACTGAAAATGATAGTTATTACACATCTGAAATGTACTTTCAGATAGCAGGGAAAACTTTGTTTTATCCTTTGATACCAGTAACATTTCATTCTCTAAACTGTATTTGAATAATACATCTGTCTGATTATTTGAGAGTAGCAGTAGTGGTAAGTTATGTATTTATACACTTCATATTCTTCTTTCGTGTTAATTAGTGGAATCTTAAGGATGATTCTAATTTCATTATTCTCAAGGTATGTTATACATGTCAATGTTTTATAAAAATGCCAAATATCCTTAGGAGGATTTTTTGGAAGCTCAACGTTATTAGGAAGTTTTGTTTCCACTTCAATTAATAATTACTTCAGATCTTTAGGTGAGATTGTATTAGTTGATAAACGATGCATTGACAACATGTTTAGTTCAGATTTTAAGCTCTCAAGATAAAATATAGCATCTTGCGTTGTAAGCCTAATCTCAACAAGTATCATTTTGAATTGTAAGTATGTATGAATAAATTGTTCAAGTCTAACAAACTGTTGTTCGATTGTTCTTTCAAGCAATCTTATTTTATGGTCAAGCTTCTGAATAACTATGATGAGATCCATAATTGATCTCCTATTTTCTGCTACTTGCATTCTTGTTAAGTTAAGTACAGATAAACTTACATCAAGATCATGTATTATCTGATCTTGGTTAAGTGCCAAGGTTTTGATATTTCTATCTATGTTCTCAAGGTCACTTTCTGATACAGTGCCAAAAAGAGTGCTCATTAATTGTCCTATTATAGGAATTAATGACCTTTTATGTTCATGACTGTTTACTGAAAGTGTCTGGTACTCATCAAAGTTTTCATAAACAGACTTGAATGTATCTGTTAAAAGGTTAACTTCAACATGTAAACTTTGGAACGTTTCTACATATCCCATTAAATTTGCATTCTGATAAAAGCTTGTCATATATTTCACAATTTCATCAGTGCGAACAAGATCGTTTTGAATCTTTAAAATCAAATTTTCAAACGGTCTTAAATCATGAATAAATGTTACAGACCAGTGTGCATCGTTAATAAAGACTTCATTAGTCTTTTGAAACACAACATTTTCGGATGTAAAGAGTCCGAATGCCTGGCTAACAAACAATGATCCCAAGATTAATGTGATCATCATTATGTTAATCTGAAATTAAATAAAAATGGGCATTACTACACTGTTAAACGAGGTACTTATTTACAATTCACCTCCATTAACATACATGAGGCCCTTACCTCATTAAAGACATAACATTACGAGGTCATTTTATAACATATTAGACATTAACCTCAAGAGTTGCTTTAAACTCTCTGCTTTATCTCGAGACTTCCATCGTCTCGTTTTCAATGGCCTAACTGTCTCGCTGGCTACACTATTAGACAGTGGCTTCTGTGAATAAACTACATTCACATCCATATCACTAGCTAAATCATTGTTTTCAACCAAAGGCATAGAACAGGAATTATCAGAGGATAAATCGTCATTACATTCCATGTCCTTGACCTCAGTTTCTTCACTTTGATTTTGCCTAGCTTCTTTGTGTTTTAACCTTTTCTGTAACTCCATATAAGGTTTATCTTCTTCATCAGAAGACGTTTCTCTTTCTTGTCTGTATTTCTTGCCTAGCTTAGCCAAGGGAATTTGTTCTTCTGAATCAGAATCAGATTCTGTTTCCGACTCAGAGACCTGAGGTGGAATTACATATGCTGCGTCTCTAAGTTTTCTACTACTTTCATTTTTGGAGACAGGCCAATCTTCTACATTTGCCAACATTAAATCACCTGCATTTACTCTACTTGTTGTACCATCTAATTGGTTTTTAATTATGAAAGATACAGGTCCAGTTTTCTCAATTATTCTATAATAAGGTTTCCATTTCTGTCCTAATTTACCCTTTCTTTGTTTATTTTGATAATAAACTGGATCTCCTACTTTTAAATCTACCTCTTTAACATTTTTATCTGCATATTTAGCCTGGCGCTTCTTTGCTTTTTGTAAGAAATTCCTTACATGTACAAAAGCTCTGTGCTGTCCTTGTAAAGCAACTTGGTGGAAATCTTCACCTAAATATTTTCTCCTAGGCTGTAATATATTGTCAACTGGCAATACTACATCTCTGTTGTACAGCAAATAATAAGGTGAAAATTTAGAAGATTCACTAACGTTAAATCTAATTGCTGCTAAACTTTGACAAAGATACAAATCCCAGCTCTGTTTATTATCAGCTACCATTTTAGCTAAAATGTCATGCAAAGTTCTGTGGAATCTCTCAACTTTTGCATTGCTCTGAGGATGATACACGCTTGTCAAAATATGGTCAACATTAAGTTTTTCCAATGTTTCCCTGACCATCTTATTTACATTCTCAGTTCCATTGTCCGTCACGATCTGTAAAGGACAGCCAAAACGTGGGAAAATGTGTCCAATGATCAATTCATCTACTGTTTCAGCAGTCTTAACAGGAACTGCAAAAGCTTCAGGCCAACCACTATACCAATCAACAAATGCAATGATATATTTATTGCCTGACAAAGTTGTTGGATAAGGACCCGAAAGATCAAGACTGAGTTTTGCCATAGGGTATGGTGGAATATCTGTCTCTTGTAACGGATGTTTCGTTTTCTGCATTGACCTAGTTCTGCAAGTCATACAATCAGAAACATACTTGTGAATTTCTTTGAACAAATTTGGCCAAAAGTATTTCTGACGAATAGAATTAAAAGTTTTCTGTACCCCCATATGACCATTTTTGTCATGATACTGAGTTACAACCAAAGATCTAAGATGTTTTGGAATATACAATCTTAAATTTGGGTCGTCATTGGCATTTGATAAATAGTATACCAATCCATCTACCAAGAGATAATGTTTTTGAACATCTTTGCTCTCTTCCCCATTCAAAATCATTGACCGAATGTTTGAAATATCATCATCCCTGGTTTGTTCAATTTTCATGTCAAAGCCTTCTTTTATAAAATCAGAACAGTCACACTTTTCATATGTATCTTCATTTTGAAGACTACAACCAGCAAAAGCTTTTGGATCAAACTGATTAGAGTCTAACACATTCACCTGATATAAGTTGTCATTGACATCAAGTGCCTTTTCTACTTCTATGTCTTCACTAACTGTACTTTCCTCAGTTTTTTTTACATTATCTGGATGCCTGGAAAGTTGGTCAGCGCATGTATTTGTTGTACCAGCAATGTACTCTATAGTACAATTATAGCCTGACATACTCAAAGCCCAAAGTTGAATCTTTTTATTTTGCATAGGAGATTCAAGCAAGTATTTCAGAGGTTTATGATCAGTTCTTATGACAAACTGAGCATTGTGCAGAAAATAATCTAACTTTTGAAGAGCAAAATGTATCGCAAATGCTTCTTTTTCTACTACAGACCATTTACATTGGGACTTACTAAGTTTGTGGGACAAATAATAAATTGGCTTTTCATCACCCTCACACTCTTGTGTAAGGCATGCACCAACACACGAGTTGCTAGCATCTGTATAAAGAACATACGGTTTATTTGGATCTGGATAAACCAAAAGTGGGACAGCTGTTAAGCTTTCTTTCAAGAATTCAAATGCAGTTTGATGTACGTCTGACCACTTGTAATGTGCATATTTTCTTGTCAAAGCAATGATTGGTTCAGCTATCTGAGAGAAGTTTGGAATGAATCTTCTGTAGTAAGAACACATACCAATGAATGATCTTACTTCCTTTACACAAGTTGGAACAGGTAAAGATCTTGTTGCATCAACCTTCTTTTCATCAGGTTTGATTCCTTGTTCACTAATAACAAAGCCAAGATAATTAGTTTCTAATTTAAGAAAACCACATTTCTTAAGCTTAAGTTTCAAATTATGCTGTCTCAATTTGTCAAAGATCAAACTAAGATGTCTCAAATGTTCTTCCAATGTTGAGCTGAAAATCAATGTATCATCAAGGTATGCTGTAGCAAAATCATTGCAACCTTGTAGCACAACAGACATAAGTTCTTGAAATACCGCAGGAGCATTAGAAAGGCCAAAGGGCATCACATTGAACTCGAATAACCCTTTGTGACATGCGAGAGCTGTCTTTTCTTTGTCCTTCTCATCCATGGCAACCTGCCAATATCCACTTTTCAAGTCCAAAGATGTAAAGTATTTTGCTCTACCAAGTAAGGCTATGATATCATCTATTAAGGGTAAAGGAAATGAATTTTTCTTTGTTATTTGATTTAATTTTCGAAAGTCAACACAGAACCTTTTACTGCCATCTTTCTTGTCAACAATCACAACAGGAAATGACCAAGGTGATCTTGACCTTTTAATTACATTTGCATCTAACATTTCGTTAATTGCTTTATCAATTACCTCTCTGTTTTTAATTGGAGTTATATAAGGTTTCATCTTAATTGGTTCATGATTACCTATATCATTTGCATTTTAACTGTGTCCGTTTTTCCTAATTCAGAATCTTTATTTGCAAATAAGTCTCTATTTCTCAAGATAAGATTTTCAATTTTTGACCTATATTTTTCCGGTACATCAAGGTCTTTTAAGTCTAATTTATTTTCACAGCTGTTATTTTGAATGACTGAATCTACATGTGCAATATTATTTTGAAGCTCTGATATTTTAGCTAACAAACCATGTCTATAAATTTTAATATATTTGTTGGTGTTGTTAACAATTAAAACTGGCAAAGATCTATCTTTTGCTAATGTAGAAACAGTATTTATAATTTGTAAGCCTGGTTGATTAGTTAAAAATCCTTTATCTATTTGTGAAACCTCATATGACGAACCTACTGGTAAGTCCGGATTTTCTCTTACTTTTCCGTAGCATATTATGGCTGTATTAGGTTTTATTAAACATGTTCTTTTCATCCTTACTGTTGAAGCTATATGTATATCTTCCTCTAAAATAACATAGTGTTTACCATTGATTCTTATGCATTTCAAATCAAAATATATCCTAACGTTGTTCTGTTTAAGCCAGTCCAAACCAAGAATCAAGTTTCTATTTAAATCTCGGATCACATAGAAGTCTTGAGACATTTCTGTACCACCGATACAAAACTGTTCAGTAATGCAACCGTCACACTTAAGTTCACTCCCATTTACAGATTGTAAGCACACTTTCTTTTGGGTGAGTCTTGGTTTATTCTTAAGCTGCTCATAAATTCTACGGTGCATTAATGAACATTCAGCTCCAGTGTCTACAAGAGTTCTAAACCTTTGTTTACCTATTTTAACTAAACAAGAATTTGGACTGCCTGAAAAATTGATCTTAAACTTTTGATGAGGTAAATGTCTATTGTTTTCTTTACTCATTACATCGACCCCTGTATGCAATGAGTGTCCCAGTTTTCCTGACCAGGTACTACATTTTGTACATTGTTCTGATGTCTAGGTCTTCCATGACCCATGGGTGGTCTACTTTGATGTTCTTTATTTTTGCAATCTCTGGAAATGTGACCCTCTTGACCACAATTCAAGCACTTTACCCTAGGGTTTCTATTTTGTTGTGTGCTATTAACCCTATTAAATTTTCTGAATTCAAACCGTTGACCTCTAGAGTGGTCAACATCCATAGGTGCTTCTTTTCTTTGTGGGTGAAATGTATGTGACATTTGAACCCTAGCCCTAAGATTCTGCTCATTAGTGGCGATTGCAATAGCCCCCTGTAATGTATCTGGCTGATCTCTCAATATTTTTAATTTCAAGTTATCTTGGGTCAACCAATCAAAAACATGTCAATAAGTTGACGTTCAACAGCGTCGCCACCTTGGT
This sequence comes from Lucinisca nassula, assembly GCA_963580285.1. Lineage (NCBI taxonomy): Eukaryota > Metazoa > Mollusca > Bivalvia > Lucinida > Lucinidae > Lucinisca > Lucinisca nassula. Next base: position 68,419,217 of record OY757025.1, on the reverse strand, counting down.
TTTGGTAGGCTTCTTCCGCTAAAGAAAGAATTCTTTCAGCGAAAAGCTGTATGTTTTCCCCTACTTTTTGTTTCACGCTGCGCAACAATGACAGCGCCATTTGCCTATCCGTAACATCACTGAAACGGACAGTTAATTGTTCTTTAAGCTGTTGCATATTACCGTCTGGGTTTGCCGCCATATACCTCTGTATAACCCCACTAACTGCTCCCCCAGAAGATTGATATGCAATCAACTTCTTTCTTGCCTCAGGTATCTCAGCAAGAATCGAATATTTTTCAATGGATTTTATCCATTCCCTAAAGTTTTTGGAGTTGCCATCAAATTTGATCACGCTTGTTGAGGCCCCCTGAGTTGTTAGTGCCTGTGATACATTGGCAAGTTCTAATTGTATATTTACGAAAGCCTGTGCAGCAGGATCAAGCTGTTGTTGATGCTGAGCCTGTGCTTGGGCTTGTCCTTGTTGAGCCATATTGAAGAAAAAGAAAAAATAAATAAAGTAAGATAAATAAATAAATAAATTAATTAATCTAATATTAATTTTGGCCTACATTTTAGCTTTCGTTTTAGATCAATTTTCTACCATAATTTTGGATGATAATTGGTGACAGAACAAACAACAAACATAACCAGAAAAAGTAAAAGTAAACGTCACCTACCTTGATGTCCATTCTTCTGTTTCTGTCGTAAGGTTCCTTTTTTATTTTATCCGCAGCACGGCACCAAAGCAAGATATATAGCGTAGCTATACACCTTTGACTGTGATCGTATAGTGTTTCTTAATTATAAAATATAACTAAAGTCATATTGAGAGTTTCAGCAGCTTTATTAGGCAGGCACCTCATACGAGTGCACAACTCCTAAACCAGACTAACGGTCTGCAAGCTGATCAAGTAGACATCCGAAGTCTTGGTCAGAAACCCCAGTATTTATAATCACTACACAAATCTCACGCAATATCCCTCTCTCATTGCATCATGCTTGTTATCGCAACTCTTGCCAAAATATCTTCTAACTATAAGCTATCTGTCATGATTTTGATGACTGCACTAATAATATGATCTTTAAAATGCAGTTTCATCAGGTTTCTAAAGTACTTCACATGAACACCTTAAAAGGAAATGTCAGAGTCATATGATATTACGAAATTAAGCTGGCTCATAATCAAGTTATGATTTGAATGGCTGCCAGGTACATGTATGTGCAATTCAAGTGCATCTCTGCATTTTATGCAAAGTTATATAATTGATGTTTCAGGGTTTTAAAATGAAGCAGTTTCATAATAAGAATTGAAACTTAATATTTTCATAACAGTACTGAGACAGAAGCTTACTGCCTTTTCAACACTCATTCAGTCATATCATCATTCTTACACACCTTCAACAACATTCCAGTCATACACGTGATAACATGCCTATACAAAATATCATGTGCATAACATGACTATGTTATACTCTATTTAGCGCTAACATTCCATTTACTCACCGTTGAGCTAGGCTAACATAGTGGTGAAGGTCAGGTAGGTATCCCAGGCGAAGAAGACCATAATGACCAGGCTCAGAAGGTGCTATCAGAAGATCGAGCTCCTCAGTATGAGTGATGTGTAGCTTCACTTTTAGCATGTTTGCAAGGGATTGTATGCAAAGATGGTCCGCATAGGTACCGTCTTGGGCCACTTTTTCAACATAGCTGGTGAATGGTTCAGTCAGAAATTGCTCCATTTCTGATTGCTTTGACTGAAAAAATACAATCTACTATCCGCCATATGCATTAAGGCCTACTGCTCATTTGTATTGGTTGCCATGGAAACCAAATGAAAAAAAAAATAATAATAATAATAATTAAAAAATCATCTCCTCAGAAACCGTATGCTCTATAAGGCTGAGAGTTTATTAAAGTATTCACCATATTTGCCTTTACAGATTTTGTGTTTTTTTATGAAATTCGGCTCTTTAGTTTGATTGCCATGGCAACTTAGATTTTCCATAGACTTATAATGGGGAAAATTGAAAAATGGCATTAACTACAAAGCCTTTGCAGATATTTTGACAAAACTTTCATAGAAATGTTTCTTTAGTAAACTTCTCTCAGCCATTTGCTTTTGTGTCAACCTGAGGGCCCAGTAGGTTGTGCCGGGGCCATGCCCCGCCCCCAGTACTTCATAAAATGCCTTATATCTCAGAAACCTTACAGATCCCCACCCCTAAACCGAATATATTCTTGTTCCTTGTGACAAGGTGCAATAAGTGACACCAACCTGGGGATCCCCCCGGATGTGCCGGGGACATGCCCCACCTCCTCCACTTCATAAAATGCCATTTATCTCAGAAACCATTCAGATCCCCACCCGTAAACCGTATATATTCTTGTCTCTTATGATAAGACAAACTCAGTGACACCAACCTGGGGGTCCCCTAGGATGTGCCTGGGCCATACCCCACCCTTCCATTTCACAACAGGCCCAATATTCCAGAAACCTAACAGATCCAAACCCCTTAACGAAATATATTTTTGTTCCTTATGATAAGTTGCATTCAGTGACACAAACCTGGGGGACACCTGGGATGTGCCGGGGACATGCCCAACCCCCTCCACTTGGTAAAAGATTGGCCCCGCCCATAGGGGCTTGAAGAAATATATTGGCTGCATGATGCTTCCACACAGAGCTGAATCCGTCCCGCACACTAGTACTGGTAAACCGCTTAGAGGATCTAAGCCTGTCCAGGAACCGCAGTGTGAATAAACCCTATTGGTTTCATTGGGCGGCAGGGCTTGAGATATCATTTCATCTAAATGTCGGGTAAAAGTTCCACAAAATTGGAAGCAACGTCTCCGAAATGACCTTTACAGTGTTGACGGGGATGTTTAACCTCAAATCAAACAAACAAACAAACAAAACTTCATAAAAAGCCAAATATTCAAAAACCTTACAAATCCCCACCCCTAAACCATATATATTCTTGTTCCTTATGATAAGAAGCATTAAGTGACACCATTTTGTTACCTGGGGGTCCCCCAAGATGTGCCGGGGACATGCCCCACCCCCTCCACTTTATAAAACGCCATTTATCTCAGAAACCATTCAGATCTCCACCCCTAAACCATATATATTCTTGTTTCTTGTGATAAGACACAATCAGTGACACCAACATAGGGTCCCCCCACCCGCATGTGGTGCCACGGACCATGCCCCACCCCTTTACTTCATTAAAAGCCATATATCTCAAAAAACGGTCAGATCCCCACCCCTTAACCATATATATTCTTGTTCCTTATGATAAGATCCCACTTCATAATAGTCCATATATCATATAAACTATTCAAATCCCCACCACATAATCACATATAGTCTTGTTCATTGTTATTAGCCACATTCAGTCACCCCATCTTGTGGGGTCTGCAGGGGCCATTTCTTTCCCATCCACTTCATAAAAGGGCCTCATATCTCAGAAACTGTTCAGCATTAGGTTGCAACAATCTTGGGCTTTTCTGGAATCCACCATGCCCGAATCCCTCCACTGCATAAAAGGCCTTACATCTCAGGAGCCATACATATCCCACCGCTAAACCATATATGTCTCTGTTCCTTTTCATAAGACACATTTAGTGACACCAACCAGGGCTCCATTGGTTCATGCCCCACCCTTTCTACTATATAAAACACCTAATATTTCAGATACAGTCCACCTGAGTGCTCATTTGGGAATGGGGTTTGTTTGGGAGACTTTATAATTGGTAGATTAAAATCATACCATGTTAAAATACATGTCTGCCATTGGGCAGTGCCCATCTGAGCTCCGGGTTATGAAATTTGGCTCTTTGGTTTGTTTGCTATGGCAAGTTAAGAGTTTCCATTGACTTATAATGGGGAAAATTGAAAAATGACATTTATGCCTTTCAAAATATTTTGTCAAACTTACATAGAAATGTTCCTTTAATAATGTTCTTTTAGGCCTATTGGTTGCCACAGATGGGAAATTGTCAGTTGTCATCTGTTGTCCTGCAACACCACATTCAAGCGACATCAGACCTCTGGAGCCACTTGGCTGATCGGGTCCAAATTTTATCTGTAGCATCCTTGGGCGCAGGGCTTCCATGGTTAATTAAAATACTTTGCTGCCAGTCGGCAGTGCCCCCTGAGCTCTGGTGAGCATAGTGGCCCATGGGCCTCTTGTTTAATATGAGTTTGTTCGCATGAACAATATGGCCACCGTGCCCATATACCTGTGAACACAGATCCGTTCAAACTTCGATGGGCTTCATTTCATCTTGACTTGAACATCATTCAATATATCCCAACATCATGCCAGTCAACTGCCGGACAAAAATAAGTTCAAAACACAAGGTGGTGTACATATGCACATGTCATTGCTGACTCCTACACTGTTCAATCAAAATACATCTCAAATGTCAACCAGAAAGTGTTTGCCAAAATGAGAACAATCAATTGCTTGATCTAATTTTAGAAATCTTTGTCAAACTGCAAAGAGATTCTTCATACGAACTTGAACAGTTTATGTCCACAGGCGTATAAGGTAAAAACCCTTCAGAAATCTTCTCCGGAACCAATAGGCCCATTATCAGGTCAAATGTCCAAGGGTCTGCCATGGTAAAAAAAGCCTTTTAAATCTTCTCAGAAATAAAATGGCTCCATAAGCTCTCAGCACTCAGGTGATTGGCCCAGAACCACTGGTCCCCTGTTTTTTGTTGTTTGTTTTTGTATACCTGACACGGCTCAACAGTTTCCATCAGAGTTTAAAGGTTAGTGATCTGGAGCTTAGGTGAGTTTTTTAAACAGTTTTAGATGTACAGGACTTCACACTTGTAAATAGCTACTGTTTAAGTATACTCAAGATACTGGTAGTTATAGACATAGAAAGTTACAGCTGGTTTCAAAACATTGCAGCACATTTTAGTCAAGTAGTGCAAGCGGACAAGAAACCAACAAGGGGGAAAAAGAGTTATATGTCAACTCACTGTCTGAAATATATTTAAGTGTCTCCTCGGTTATGGAAAAAAAATAATTGTTAGTTATGGTCATGGGAAAACAGTTGTTATCGCACTGACTTCAGATGTTAAATATTTCATGCCCTCCATCTCGACGAAAATTTCCCGTGCGGTTCTTTTTGCCCACGCTCTAAAGCGTCTCCAAAGTATGCTGCAAATGGTAAATACCGTTTGCAGCCAGTGGTTCCCGTGGTAAGCGAACAGACCCAGTGATGCACTCTGAGCAACTTTGCTAGTCCAATGGTGCTATTGGCACTCAAAATAAAACATTTGGTTATTAGACACATACTACTTTAAGTTGCATCACTTGTAAAAGACAAGGCAATGTGCAAATAATTTTCCAGTCAGAACTAAGTATTCGGCAGATGACTTGAGGTTTCCAACTTTTGCATATCAATAATATACAGACATTTTGGTTTAGATATCCATCAGCTTCCTTGTGTAGTTTGCTATGCTCGTAACACCTATTTTTTCATATTAGAAATTTTTACATCACCACCGCTAGTATTTAGGGATTGAGTGAGTGAGTGAGTTTTAGTTTTACGTCCCACCAACAGCTAAGGTCATACGGAGACGGGACCTCGGTTTAAAGACTCATCCGAAAGTCTGGAGAAGCCCGGGATCGATCCTGCGATCCCTGGTTTACAAGGCGAGTAGCGTAACCACTGCACCACGGAGGCTTCTATTTAGGGATTGAGTGGCGGCCGTAAAAATTTCGCTGCCCTTCACCACAGTGCGGATAATATTTTCTGTGGGATCATTTGAAAATATTTGAGTGTCACAGATGAGGCCTTATTAGTCTGGCCAAGAAAAAACATGTACAATCTACGGTTTTCAATTCTGTGTTGTGGCCATTGCTTCCAAAGGATTAACCCTTTTATAGAACTTTTGACACCACTAAGGAAAAAGGAGGTTTCTTTTTCTAGAAGGCAGACGCTGTAGAATAGCATTAATTAATGTTGTTGAACGCAAATTAAAAAGAAACAGAAAAAAATCGATTTTTTCATGGTTAGATCAATTCTCAATTTACTAGTACCAAAAGTTGTATTTGCCAATCTTGAAAATACTTCTTTTGGTGTTCATTGGGTTATATAAAAATCGACCTACACTGGCAAAATAATACTCTTATCCTCTATATGTTGTCAGGATATGCTTTCTTATTTTTCTACGTAGGTCTTCGCCCTTTAAAGTCAATTCTGTTACAAGGTCACTATGAGATTCTAGTAGATCTTGAGGATACCAACGGGAACCAGCTTTTTGCCAAGTATGACGTGTTTAGTTTAGGAGATCACGTGGATCAGTATCAACTGATTATTGATGGATATTCTGGGACTGCAGGTGCGATTATTGAAGGGAGTAGATACGCTAGTTGGGAGGAATACTTGCAAAACAAACATGAAAAGAAAGACATGAATAGAGCATTTATGAACCAAGCTCTGCACAGCACAAAAACGCCTATTTAATTCTGACCCAATCCCTTGAACCCCACTTTTATATTGTAAAACTGGGGTATTCAGGTGTAAACTAGTAAGGAAAGGTCACGCAAGAAAGGTCACAATCCAAGAACGCAGCCGCCTCTATTCACCTATAGAAAGTGGCACGGAGGCACACACAAAAAACAGACAAATCATGAACCAACGACACAAAGCAAAATAACAGATAAGACACGGCAAAAGAACGACCGTCTTGTGACAGTCAGTAGTAAAACTACAAGATGGGGGTGGGGTGGGGGTGGGGGTGGGGGGCTTCAGCTCCGGCGTGTATGAAATTCCAACCCTCGCGTTCCAATACAGTATCAAACAAAATAACAATAACAAATTGGTGGAGGCTTTCTAGCTCAACAGTGAGTCATGATAAAATACATGGTAAAATGGTTATGTATAGATTAATATTATCATGAATCAGGGTTGAGGACTCAAAAACAATCCGACTACAGAACCACTAGTTAGATCACGGAGGGTCGAACCCAGGAAATATCTGGCTCCATCCTTCCCGAATTCAAAGGATTTAAAGGATATAGGGTGGGACCGTCATCGAAAAGTCCGGAGTCCGCCCCCCCCCCCCCCCGCCGTGCAACCAAAGAGCGAACCAAAGCTGTCCACTGTAAAAGGGTCGACAACCAAACACGCGGTCTGTCGCATAACATCAGTGCTATAACCACTTTTCTTGTATTAAGAAACATTTTTTTTCTAAACTGACCAGAAAAATTATCACTACCTAGTATTCTTCTGAATTTATTAACTTTATCCCCATAAAACTCAAGTTCCGCCAGTCCCTATTGTAGAAGTGTCTTCAAATGAGTGCCATATTTAGAAATAATGCCGTAAAGTCAATGATAAAGTTTTGAAAACGTTTTGCGCAGTTTATAATACCGATAGCCTTGTTTTAGAAGTTTAGCTGTGAGAATTCTGTTGCGATCATTAAAGTCATCAACATGACAACAAATTCTAGCGAAACGAATAAGCTGTGACATATTAACCCCATAAGACATAGACTTAGGGACGTCACCATCCAAGAAAGGAAAATTTACAATGCCAAAATTAAAATCATCTCTTTTATCACAAATTTTGGAAGAGACAGTATCATTAGAAACAGTCAAAAGTAAATGCAAAAATGGTGCTTCAGAGTCATCAGAATTACCCACTTAACTTTAATTATTTTGGATAAATTCTATCAACCATTTGATCAAAATAAATATTTTAAAGACCATCCAAATATCGAGAGGTGGAGTTAAACGCCTCAATAACATCAATTTGTTTATTTTTAGAAAGGGACAACATGAATTTTTTTTATAACAAAACAGAAGCAAATCTGCAATAAGGGGAGCACAGTTTGTACCCATCGGAAAACCAACTACTTCTCTAAATAATTGAGATCCAAACCTTACATAGGTATTTTCAATAAAAAGGAAAACGCCTCACAAACCACTTGACATGTCCAATATTCATAACGATTATTGTCATCTCAAAAAGCAAAATAAGCTTTTCTATCAAATACAATTACAGACACTTTTCGTGACGAAAAATAGTTTCAATTAATGTAAACATGTTTTCTTTAATCAGATAACGAAGTAAGTTGTGTAAAGTATAGAAAAATCGTACGTCGAAAAATTAGATCCACGACCGTAATGTTCTTATTTCTGCTCTAAAATATAGATTGTCGGTACTCGTTAGAATCGCCTCTGCGGTTCTAAAGAGTACCCCCAATATATATTTTGAGGAGTAATAAGAAAAATATCACTGTTTTTCAACTAAACATTTTCATTTTGTTTCGACGATAAAGGTTACAATTTATTTGTATAGGCGTGTTTGCGTAATGAGTTCTGGTGGTCTGAATATCTGTGAGTGTTGGCTAGGAATAATTGCTCTGAATGGAGATTCAGTCTGTTTCGTTTAACCCTTAAATTCCTGTATTTCAGCAAACAGTATAGACCCTGATAAGAAAATGTCGGCTATAAATAACCGTTGCCCGGATTTTGATTACTTCAACACCATATCTTTGAGACTAGCGCGGCTATAAATTACCATACAAATCCTTGACATTCATTTTGTGAATCAACAGCGTAAAGCTACAGTTACACGCTTATATTAGTGACTTCTGGTCAGTTCACGAACATTTGGGTACATTGACCAAAATCGACCTAGTAATATAAATATATCGGGTGTATCTAGTTTATTCATACGCGTTGATAAGTGGGATGATTAAACTGTGGATTCTACTTACTGTATTTCGGACCGCATGTCCTCCCTTCAATTATCTACCGTGTAGATCACGCATAGAGTTATTTCACTACTCTCTGACAACTCATAGAGTCGACTCTTAGGATCAGTGGTTTGGGCATTGGGACTTCCTTATGAGCGGACAGGGTTCGAATCCCGCCTCAGGCAAGGATTTTTCAGCTATGCTCCATTCCTTTATTCCGACTTTCATGTCGTCAGATGGAGGCTTGCCCGGGTCCGAATTTATTTCGTCGAAATTGGCTTCGCGTAATCATAAATGATGACCTCAGTACGGAAGGGGTGTGCTACTGACAACACTACTCCCTTAAATTATCTACCTTGGTAGGTCATCTTATAGGTTTATCACCACCTCTATGACAAAAATGCGTCAGGGAGACGACTCTTTGGTTCAGTGGATATAGCATTGTACTTTCATATGAATGGTCCGGGTTCGAATTTCACCATAGAGGAGGTTTGATTTACTGCTTTCCTGCTCTGCTTCATTCCTTTGCTACGGCTTCTTGTCGAGCCAAAATGGAGCCTAACTTTGCTCCAGCAATTTAGTTATACCTTGATGTCGAGTCCTCACCGTTGTTTGGGTTTTTGATATTTGTGTTCTCGGAGATTTCACACTGATGAGTTAGAAAGACTTCATGTGGACTAAACAAATTATTTGTGTAAATCGCGACGGAAGTAAGGGCAAGGATTGATGCCGCGTTAAATCGACTCACGGTGGTTCTTCTTTCGTGGTTTAGTTTTGTTATAGTTCATCTTTGAATGTGTGTATCGCTTATATCTTTGGCTATTTTGTGGGAGAGTTGCTTCCCGCCATTGATTTTTTCATTAGAATCAATATTTTCATGTTTTAGTTTTGTTTTTTGTTTTCTCCTTGGCCCTTTGGTATCATTGATTGGAGGTATGGGATAATTGTATCGATTCCTGATCATTGCCTGTAACTCTATTTGTCATGACGTAAGAATTATGATTTGTTGTTGGATGTTTTTTTTTCACCATCAGTCTTGCATGTGGTGTAAGAAATCTTGACAATATTTACATAAAATTTTGTACTACGTTATGTAGACAAGTTGTTGATATTCCGATGGGTAGGAATCGCGCACACCTTGTGGCTGATCTGCTCTTGTTTTGTTATGAAATATACTTCCCTTGCCGTTGAAAACCAATCTGAAATCATTGAAGACTTAAGCTCGACTTATAGATATTTGGATGAATTATTAAATATTGACAATAACTATTCCGATTGTTTGATCAGTCTTCTGATACCGCGATCCCCTTTTTGGGTTTACATTTATCTATTGTAGATGGGTTTGTTTCCAACAAAATTTATGATAAACGCGATAATTATGATTTTGAAATTGTAAATTTTCCTTGTTTGGATGGTGATGTTCCTCGTGCAGCATCCTATGGCGTTTATATTTCGCAATAAATTCGATTTGTCAGTGTGTCTAGTCAATGTAACTGACTTCAACACTCGTTATAAATTTTTAACTGCTAAACTTCTTTATCAGGGTTATCGATATCTTAAATTACGCATAGCCTTTTCAAAATTTTATAGACGTCATCTCGATTTAATTTCAAATTCAATGTTGGACTTAAATCTCCTCTGCACCAAAGTCTATGGGGACCCGAATTTTATGGTGACATTCAGAAAATATATAATTGGAATGATTTCAGAACCCAATTTCGTAAAATTATTCTTCGATATAAAAATTGGGTACAACAGAAATGTTATACGACAGACTACTTGCATGGTAGTTAACCCAAACACGGTTGACCTCTTTGCTTCCCACATTAATTGCAAGCCGGTGGTCAGGTCTCAGATTCTATGACGGTTCCGGCGTAAGGGCTTACTGAAAATATGAGAGATTTTAATTTTATCTAATGTTTGTTTGTGCCTGATGCTTTGTATCTGGTCGGGCCATGGGAGTCTAACGGTTGGTCTTCTTTTGCGCCAGCATTTCAGTGGTTTCATGCTGCCGCGTCCTCGCCGCTGTTTCATCTCTGTGGGTTTTTTTTTGCGTTCTCGATGGTGTTGCGCCGATGAGTTAGGAGACCTTCATGCGGACTGAACAAACTTTTTTTCTAAATCGCGACGGAAGTAAAGGTGAGAATTGCAGCTGCGAAAAAACGATTTAAGATCCCAGTGGAACTCGTTTCACTGACCGTTCCAATGCGGTTCTTCTGTCGCTGTTTATTTTGTTATGGTTTGTCTTTGAGTGTGTGTATCGCTTACATTATTTTGTTTTGGATAGCCAATTGGCCAGTTTGTGGGAAAATAACTGTCTTTTTGTCTTTCCGCTATTGATGTTTCCATCTCATTCCATCTAGCTATTCCGTGCTTGTGTTTCGTTCCCTTTGGTCTAACTGATGGGAGCTGTGGGTCAATTGTATCGATTCCTGTTCCATGCCTTCACTTCTATTTTGAAAAGCTTTTACTCGAAATAAACATTCAGACATCACATTAAAATGTCATCTAGCAACAGATAAAAAACAAAAAAAAAAAAAAAAACACGAAAGAACGCAGATTCCCTGTAGAATCGATAAAGTTGTCGTAAAGAGAAACGGTATTCCAAAATCACTTGTATATGGTCATAATATTTCAAGTCAACATCGAACGTTTTATACGCGCCTTTGATGGAGAAAATCTGGAGGTTTCATGAGTGCACACTACCAAATCTAAGATTTTAAGTATGCGTAAGAACTAACATATATGAATAAAATCATCAATTCATTGAAGTTATAATATGAGTGACACAGTTTGGTATTATTAAGGCGTAACTCTACCAGATTTAGGGGCAGAGAGGCCTTTCTGATATTTAATCTTCATCAGTGTGTCTCAACCCCAAAGTTTTGAAATCAAAACGGATGACGGATAAGACCCGGAAAACACAGCACATCCCCCTCCGAGCACACACTGACCGAAGTAGCTCATGAGACAGGTCAACTGGAAGCATCAGGCCAGAGACGCCTACCCGCGGACATATAAGCGTCTCCCATCGAGCCAACATCAGCAAACATGGCCCACACTCCGCGGAAGTCCCTGGCATAAGGAAGGAGATGTCCAAAGTAGCGAGACTTGCAAAAATTAAAATATTACAGAAAAGTGGCAACCAAATCCGCTAAGATACATGTCCCACCAACCAAATCAGTCTTAGTTTTAGAAAAATTAGAAATTTATACTGCAAAAATTAAAGATATCATATAGTTATTTAAGTCAGTACTTGAGTACTGACGTCAAAACCATAGTATCAATCTCAGCACTAAGGAACTGATACTGAGCTTATGATACCATCGTGGACGAACGAATCATGCATCTGCAGAGATGTCGACCCAGTGGTTGTAATTAAGGCGTTACTATACCTAATGTAGTGACATAAAGGCCTTTCTGATATTTAATCTCCATCAGTGTGTCTCAACCCCAAAGTTTTGAAACCGAAACGGATGACGGACAAGTCCGGCATATACAAGCACATCCCCCTCCGAGCACACATCGAGCACACACGAAGCTCATGAGACAGGTCAACTGGAGGCATCAGGCAAGAGACGCCTACCCGCGGACTTATAGGCGTCTCCCACCGAGCCAACATCAGGAAACATGGCCCACACTCCACGGAAGTCCCGAGCATCAGGAAGAATTATATATATTAAACATCACCTTATTGTCAAGGAGAAATCTTTTAGATATTAAAATAGCTAATCTGTTGCATTATAGAGAAAGCAGATGCTTGCATAAAATCCAAAAATCCGTCATCATTCCGTCTTTGTTCGGGCCGTTTTTGCCTTTGCTTCAGAATTTCTGTTCTAAATGCTTCCTTAATTCATTTCCTGTCTGACATATTATAGAATTTATGTTCCAGAGATATTACGTTAAAGAAACAGAAGTGAAGACAATGATCAGGAATCGATACAACAGCTCCCATCAGAGACACCAAAGGGAACGAAACACACACATGAAATAACTAGACCCTTATTGAAACATCAAAAGCTGAAAGCCAAAACGACAAGTTATTTCCCACAAAATGACCACAGAACTCCTTCACTTGTGAAAAACATACAATGGAACTAAGGGCGTGGGTTGCAGCCACGTAAATCGATGTAAGTGGCCTATTGCCTTGTAACACTCACTCTGTAGACATGTGAATCGGACATTTAGCTAGAAAAACACACAGCTTTGCATTTGCCAAGCTCTTCATTCTCAAGGGTTGACCTGCAATATACGCCTAAAATGTTCTGCAAAGAGATGCCAAATTACAATGAAATCCCACAAGTACTTTTGCAGAATAAGATTTTTTAGCATTACACTATATGTTAAATAGTGAAAATAAGCCCCGTCCATGGCGGCCATGTATTTTTGTCGGATCAAAATTTCTTCAAGGAATCTTAAAGAGGTCCAACCAAGGAACATTCGTGCAAAATAAAAATGAAATCCAACAGGTGGTTTTGGAGGAGAAGATTTTTAAAGATTTTTAATTTTTTGGTGGTTTTGTTGCCATGGCAACCAGAGTTTTGGTTGTAACGAAATTCTTTGAAGGAATTTAGAAGAGGACTAAGTAAAGAACATTCCTGTGAAGTTTGGTTACAATTGGCCAAGTAGTTTAGGAGGAGATGTTTAAAGAAAAAAGTTAACTCACGGACGACTGGACGCACGGACGCACGACCGCACGGACGCACGACGGACACAGGGCCATGACAATAGCCCCGCTGGCGTTCGGCCAGTTGAGCTAACCAGTGGACCCCGATGCGAGGGCGTTTTTGGCCCCAGAGCTTTAATTTGAACAATCTTGGTACATGTAGAGGTTCACTAGATGAAGCGTCATACCAAATATCAAAGACCTGGTCCTTCTGGTTTCAGAGAAGAAGATTTTTATATGCTTTCCCTTTATAAGCCTAAATAAAACAAGTGTGCCCCGGGGCGGGGCCGTTTTTAGCCCCAGCGCTATAATTTGAACAAGATTGGTACAAGTCCACTGGATGAATTTTAAAGGTTTTCCCCATATAAGCCTATGTAAAACCAGTGGGCCCCGGCGCAGGGGCATTTTTTGCCCCAGGGCTATAATTTGAACAACATTGGTACAAGTCCACTAGATGAAGCTTCATACCAAATATCAAAGACCTAGGCCTTCTGGCTTTAGAGAAGAAGATTTTTTTCTTATGTTTCCCTTTTCATTGCTATGGCAACCAGAGTTCTACATGGAATTGAATTCTTTGAACAACTTTGAGAGAGGACCACCTAAGGATCATTTTGCCTAGTTTGGTTAGAATCTGTTCAGTGGTTTAGGAGGAGATGTTGTTTGAAGGAATTGTGGACGGACGGACGAACGGACGACGACGACGGACGGTGAGTGATCACAATAGCTCCCCGGAGCCGTAGGCTCAGGTGAACTAAAAATCAAATATCTTCTATATCTTGCATTACAAGCAAGGATTTAATTTGGGAAATTCTCAGACTATATCCCTTTCAATAACATATAGCAATTTTCGAACTATCGTTATTTCTATATCTGTCATTCAATTATTGAAATCTCTTGAAAAAAAAAAAAAAAAAAAAAAAAAGACAACTTTCTATGCAGTTTCAACTGAATGTAGCATTTTGCACACGATTTCAAAGAATCAGAGGTCCATTTGTGACCGCCTGACTCTCTTAGCAGAGGAAACTCAAGTTTCAATTCTTGTGTGAATAGGCACATATGTTATCTAATGCAATGTAACATGCATCAAATTTAAGAAATTTTGGGTTAAGTGTAATTTTATGATCTTAGCCTTTTCAATATTTTTTAACGTGTTTAAATACGTGTTTAAAACAAAAGTTTGCATGGAAAATTAGTTAACTAAAGCAAATTTTCATTATTAGCTCACCTGACCACGAAGTGCTCAAGATGAGCTATTGTGATCGCTTTGTGTCCGTCGTCCGTCCATCAATAATTTCTTTAAATGACATCTCCTCCTAGGAAAATGGCCGGATTTCAAAATCGTTTCACAGAAATGTTCCTCTGGGAACCCTCTTCCAAAATTGCTAAAATGGTTCTGCTCCGCTGAACAAAATGGCTGCCAGAGCTAAAAAAAAGGAAAAACCTTTAAACGCCATCTCCTCCTAGGCCAATGTACCGATTTCAAAATAATTTCACAGAAATGTTCCTTGGGTGACCCTCTACCAAAATTGCTAAAAACGGTTCCGCTCTGCTGAACAAAATGGCCGCCACATCTATAAATAAATATCTTAAAACGATATCTTCTCCTAAGCCAATGGCCGAATTTCATAATCATTTCACAGAAATGTTCCTCGGATGACCCATTACCAAAATTGCTAAAATAGTTCTGCATGGCTGCACAAAATGGCCGCCAGAGCTAAAAATAGAAAAACTTTAAATCACATCTCCTCCTAGGCCCGATTTCAAAATAATTTCAAATAGAGGGTCCTTGTCTGACCCTCTACCAAAATTTGCTAAAACGGTTTCATTTTGCTGAACAAAATGACCACCAGAGCTAAAAATAGAAAACTTTTAAACGACATCTCCTCCTAGGCCAATGTCCCGATTTCAAAATAATTTCACAGAAATGTTCCTTGGGTGACCCTCTACCAAAATTGCTAAAATGATTTTGCTCTGCTGAACAAAATGGCCACCAGATATAAAAATAGAAGAACCTTTAAACGATATCTGCTCCTAAGCGAATGGCCCGATTTCAAAATCATTTAACAGAAATGTTCCTCGGGTGACCCTCTACCAAAATTGCTAAAATGGTTCTACTCCGCTGAACAAAATGGCCACCAGAGCTAAAAACAGAAAAACCTTAAAACGACATCTTCTGGGCCAATGACCTGATTTCGAAATAATTTCACAGAGACAGTCCTTGGCTGACCCTCTACAAAAGTTGCTAAAACGGTTCTGCTTTGCTGAACAAAATGGCTGTCATACTTTTGCAGAAATGTTCCTACGGTGACCCTCATCCAAACTTGCGAAAATGGTTTTATTCCAATGAACAAAATGGCCACCAGAGTTAAAAATAGAAAAGTCCTTTAGATGATAGCTTCTCCTGGGCCAGTGGCTAGATTTCGAAATAATTTTACTGAAATGTCCCTTGGATGACCTTTTACACAAGCTGCTAAAATGGTTTTCCTTGCTGAACACAATGGCTGTTGGGTAATATTATTTTAGGTCTGGCCTGCCCAGGCAAGGTGGTGCAATTTTGACCGTCTATGCACATGATCTATATTGGTTTAATTGGGTGGCAGGGCTTGAGATGTCTTCTCAGTGTTGGGTAATATTCCAACAAAATTGGATACAACATCTTCAAAATGACCTAAATAGTGTTGACTGGGACGTTAAATCTCAATTTATACAAAAAGGGCATAAGAGGACCAGTCTGATCTGGATCCACACTGTTTGCAATAATGACTTTAAAGTAACCAGCCAACAAAAAGCAGAAATTAATTCTGAAGGGTTAAACAGAAAGATTATACTCACTCTTTGAAATTGTACATTTATATAAAAACAACAAGGTGTTAGACCTGTCAAAATACCAACAGGCAGTTGAAGATAGACTATTATACATAGCTCTGTCACTGCTTGCATAATATGGCATGAATCAGTAGGACTCAAAACAAACTGTGAAGTGACTAATATTGTTATGCCAGAAGGTATACATATTAAATTGTGCAGTGACTGTGGCTCTCATTGCATAATAAAAGCCATTTAGAGGTTAGGACCCAGATGTTTGACCTAGTTATAAACAGAGCTGCAAACATGGGCTAGATAACTACTAGGCTCTTGAAAATAATATAGGGGGCTTAAGGATCTGCGCTGCAGTATACAAAATCAGCACCAAAAACTGTTTATTTTGGATGTAGTGATGTAGATAAGGTGGGTATATGTTGATAGTTAAAGGATAATTTTCATTATCAATAAAACGTATGTTGTGGGTATTTATTAGAACTACCTTGCATTTAATGAATATACACACACCATACATTTTTATCGAAAAATAAGGGAGACTTTAGCTAATGTACCACTCAATACCCACCATATCTAGAGCTCTATGAACTAAAGATTTGACTGATTGATTGTTTTGGGTTTAATGACACGTTAACCCTTGTGGGTCATTTTGTGTCCTCTCAGAGAAACGGAGAAAAGAGGTAGGAGAGATAGTAGAGGATATGAAAGTGTGGGACAGAGGAGAAGAGGCAAAGGAATGGGAGGAAGTGTATATAGAAACAGAAGAGATAACATCCCCCTCTACCCATACTTGCAGCAAGGACAGTAGGCCTTGTCCAACTGTGAGCCAATAACAGTTGGACACAACAGTGATGCAAGATACACTTATAGAGATTTAATTACAGTATTAATAAATGAATTCTGAGCCAAGGCACAGAAAAGAATCAAGCTGGCATATAGTATTGGCATGCCTAAATAGTGTTGACATGGATGTAAAGCTCGACACAAACAAACAAATTAACCCTTGCCCTGCTGAGCCTGGATATGCCTTATCTTTCAAACAATGTAGATTCTGAAGAAGCAATCTGATCAAGATTTACAATTGCATTCAGTTTGTGAATTTAAAGGAATAAATTACATCATTTTAACCGTGTTTGTGCCGAAAACTTAGAATGGGATACTGGCAACTCGGGATTGACAAACAGTGAAGGCCCAGATCAGATGCTGCAGAACTTGATGTCTGAACTGGGCCTACATAGTTTGTAAAATGTTCTGCCATTTTCCATATTAATTTTAAACATAATATATCTGTCACCCCTAAATTTTGAAAAGGACTCCTGCATTACACAAGGAAGAATATTTCATTTGAGACAAAATGGGTGAAGGTGGGACAGAAGTTCTACAGATGTTGTTCCTGAAACCTGCATCACTGCTGTTTAAAGGAAATGAGAAATCATTTTATAATCAATATAATATATCAATATAATCAAGGTTTATACACAGGGTAATAAATACTCTGTAGGCAGGTAAACATGTGGAATCTTGTTTGTTTGTTTTGATGTTTAACGTCCCGTCAACACAATTTAGGTCATTTTGGAGACGTTGCTTCCAAATTTGTGGGACTTTTACCCGACATTGAGATGAAATGACATTTCAATCCCTGCCGCCCAATAAAACCAATAGGGTTTATAAGCATGGGCGGGCCGACTCGCAGCAATTTTCCTGTGCAGGCTTAGACTTTCTAAGCGGATTACTACTGCTAATGTGCGGTCGGTATCAACGTGGAGGCATCGTGCAGCCCAATCTATTTCTCCAAGCCCCAATGGGCGGGGGCGATAAACATGTGGAATCATCTGCTAGAGTAATGTGTGTGAGGTAAGTCTGCTAATTAGTCAGCTGCTTAGTCACATGGTGCGGTGACGTCAATCCTGACCATGTCCATGGACTAGAGCTACAGAAAACAAACCCAGGTTTATCAATTTGGCCAGGAAAAAAAAGAACAGAAAAAATGGAAGAAATATGAGAGAGGTTGAAACTCCTTCCATTGTACTGACCATATACGGGTGTATGTCTGAGTCTGTGCAATCAGAATTTACACATTTTGCTTACAGTACAGAAATGTACAAGTAATAAACGAAATGTAAACAGTCTATACCGCAATTCAGGATCATTTTCCTAGCCTAAATTCCGACACAATTGGCCCACCAGTGCTATCAGTGCTTTGAAATATGCTATTGTTTCCCAAAATAAAACTGACTTCATAACGAATCAAGTGTTTAGCCTCGAAAATCTAATGTCATTATTTCCAAAAACAAAACTTAACGTCATTTATATTCAAATACAAAAACTCCAGTGCAAACCAACACAATTTCATGTTATCAGAAAATTAGTGTTAGAAGCTTCTATGGTGAAATGGTTAAACTACTTGCCTAATAAACCAAGTTTCATGGGTTCAGTCCCATGCTTCTCCACACTTGAGGCGTTTTTGATGACGAGAATCCACATCCTTTGAACACAGTGACTGAATTTAAGAAAAAATTTACAAAATCTCCACCTAAGTTCTTAAATGGTTCTGCTACAGTGAACAAATAGCACATGGACAAAAATAAAAACATCATCAAAAGGTAATACAACTTGACTCAGGTGACCTCTTGTTTTTTTTTTTTGTCTTTTTTTTTTTGTAGTGACTAAAACAATTTTATCTATAAGAACTTTTTGTAAAATCTTTTTATGCCGCCGAAGAAGGGCATATAGTTTTTGCACTGTCCGTTTGTGGGTGGATTTGTGCGTTCGTGCATTTGTAAGTCGGGGGGCATTGCTCACTTATAGTGATTGTTTGTTTGTATTGGAGTTTAACGGCCCAGTCAACACTATTTAGGTCATTTTGAGCCGGTCAGTTTACCTATCAACACTTTCCTGGTCAAGCTTATACGTAAGCGGTTAACCAGTACAGTGCACATTCTTTCGCCAGAAACTGACAACTGCCCAGCGGAAAGGAGAGTATGACCGTAGAAAAGATTTCATGATCAATCTCCACGAAAGAATGTTGCCGACCCCGGCGGGAGTCGAACCCGCGACCTCCTGATCACCAGTCAGACGCGCATCCGACTGAGCCACCGAGGCCGGCCTCACTTATAGTGAGAGCTCTTTCACAATTGTATAAATATTTTCGTTCATTAAACCTAAGATACTAATGAAATGACTGTGATCCTACATCCGGGCTAAACTTTCTATTGCAGGGGATGCCCTATTTGGACAAACCTTGTCGCCTTTCTCGACGAAGGACAGAGATTTAACTGAGGGAAAATGCTCAGCTCACTATGCGAGTAGCTGGTGGTTCTCAAGTTGTTCCGGACCGCACCTTACCGGTTGCCATATTACAGGAGGACATGAACTGAACAATAGCTACATGCACTGGGTTGCATCGGATGGGACAACTTATTACGTTTCCAAAGCAACAGTAAAAATTAGACGTATATAACCCAGATGTCGACACAGCTTCAGGACTATTTTAATTTACTTACGTTGTTTTACGCCCAGTTGTTCGTAGTTAAAGAGGAGGTTATTTAAGCATTGCATTAAAACTTCAACTATTATAAACGACAATAACAGAACTTTAGTGAAAGGAGAGAAAGGAAACATTTTCGGAATCCGAAATAAAAATGTTATTCTGAGATAGAAGAAGATAACTCGAATAACCCTTGCTGATATATGATATTTTATGTGCGCTCAGTTTAAAACAATTATCTTGATTGTCTTTGAAAATTATTAGATATTATATTTAAAAATTTAAACTAGACCGGTCAGAAAAACTAAAACAACCTATTTTAATAGTTTTCTCTAACTCAAAATTAAACGATCTATTTTACATTTACCGCCCCCGCCCATAGGGGCTTGAAGAAATATATGGGCTGCAGGATGCTTCCACGCAGAGCTGAATCCGGCACGCACACTAGTACTGGTAAACCGCTTGGAGGATCTCAGCTTGTCCAGGAACGACGGTGCGAGGCGGACCGTCCATGCTAATAAACCCTATTGGTTTCATTGGGCGACAGGGCTTGAGATGTCATTTCATCTCAATGTCGGGTAAAAGTCCCACAAAATTGGAAGCAACGTCTCCAAAATGACCTTTACAGTGTTGACGGGGATGTTAAACCTCAAATCAAACAAACAAACTATTTTACATTTTAATCTCTTGGAAGGATGGAACTGGAAGTTGTGAAAATGTGTATATGTGTGTGCGTGTGTGCGCGCTTCCGAGAAGAAAAAAGTGTGTGCGCGCTTCCGGGAAGAAATGCTAACTGTTTTTCAGCTTTCAAATGTTTTCGATCTAGTCTGGGCTTAAAGTTAAAGAGGTACCCCGCCCTCGACTGTCTCGAATCATATCGTCTTCTTGGCGAGTTTGGTGGTAATTGCTCGAAAAACACAACAAAACAATAACATATTTTAAAAGATTTATGCAAGGATACTAATGGCCAAATTTCCAATCTTAAACGATTTTACACAATGAGATTCATTTACTATGCATGGATCTTTTTAATACACGTGCATATTTTACATTCTCTGTGGTTGTTTGATTGTGTGTTCTCTGAGATGTTGCACTGATCTGTTAGGAAATCTTCATGCGGACTGAACAAATTATTTGTCTAAAAAGCAACGGAAATAAGGACGAGGATTGCGGTCGGCCGCGTAAAATCGATTTAAGCCCCGTCCACCCACCCCCCACCTCAAAAAGAAATACTTTTTCACTGACAGCTACAAGGCGGTTCTTCTGTCGCGGTTTATTTTTGTTATAGTTTGGTTTGTCTTGAACGTGTGAATCGCTTATATCTTTGTTTTGGATAGCCAACTGGCTTTTTGTAGGAAAGCAACTGTCATTTTGGCTTTCCGCTTCCGATGTTTCCATTGAGGTCTGATTATGTCACGTTTGTGTTTCTTTCTCTTTGGTGTATCTGATGGGAGGTGTGGGTTAATTGTATCGATTCCCGATCATTGCATTCACTTCTATTTTCTTGTAGCAGTGGAGAAAAGTTCAGAGAATTCGAGTGAAACAAACACAATTATTGTCAATTATGAATCGAAATAGATCCTCGTTGAGTAATAAATGATAGTTTTCGGTCATTTGTACTTAGGCAGGCGCACGTAATTCGCAGCCTCAAAACTGTGTTTCATAAATAAAGTCGAATTCATTCGTAGACAAAGGCCGTCATAATAATTTCAATATCACCTGTACAACACCCGATCACTACAATAGTGTGTGGTTTGTTTTTAAGAGTGTGCTGAGGAAATGCTCCACTAACCCTTAAATTCTTGTTTACGCACAACAGTGTAGACATTGTCAGGCCCCGCATTTTTGTACCAGTGCTCGAACACAGGAACCAGTCAACCATCTTTAACACAACAATCTCTCGCATCAGCGATAAGAATATGAAGGTTTCTGGGATTTCGTACATGCCATCGATGGTCCCGTGAACAATAAAATACACATGCGCTTATGTTTACAATATTCTATCTAAAGGTAATCAATCCTTTGATAGCAAAACATACACCACAGAATTAGCAATTGTGAAATGATCAAGACCTTCTGGTCCAGGCTGTGGAATGCGTTTCACTGGCCGTTCCAACCATTCCGATTCTCACCCTTAAACCACATATACATGCAACTTATGATAAGACACATTTAGTGATACCTACCTTTGGGATCTTCTGGGCGGCGCTGGTGCCATGCCCCATCCCTCCACTTCATAAAAAGCAATACCTCTCAGAAACCGTTCAGATCTCCAACCCTAAATTATTGTTCCTTATGATAGAATTCGTTCAGTTCCCACCAACCTAGGGGTCTCTTTGTGCTGGGGCAATGTGCTGGGGCCATGCCTCGCCCCTCCGCCTATATTGTTCGCGGCACTCCAAATTACTTCCCAACTCCTATCGGCTCAAAACATATGAAATAATCTTGAATTGGCCACATAACCAAAAACAAAACTTTTTATATGTCTGTATATTTTCTTTTATATTCTGTCTCTTGTATTGTTTTAAAGCCATAAAACTATAAAACAATGCATCAAGATAACAAACCTATGCGAGGGATACCCTGGTAAACCCAATCTTATTAAGGTACAGATGGAGTTTACATCAATTTTCTAGTTTATGTTCTTAAACATAGATTATGGGTACAGGTTGGAAACGCCTATTCTAAAACATATATTTTGGGTACACGTCGTAAACGCCTCGTCATCGAAGCGGCGAAACAATGATTATGGGTATAGGTTGGAAACGCCTCACAATCTAGGCGGTTGTAACGATAATAATATGTTTTGTTTCTCAGCTCTTAATCATAGATTATGGGTACACGTCGTAAATGCCTTATCATCGAAGCGGTTATAACAAGTACCCCAAAATCTATTTATTAGCAGAAACAAGAAATATTATTAGTTAAACCAAACTTTATAAAGGTACACGTGGGGGATTACATCAGTTTTCTTGTTTCTGTTCTAAAACATAGATAATGGGTACATGCTGCAAACGCATTATTATCGAGGCGGTTGTACACTCATTCTCAAATGAATTGGGATATTGCAGCCGCCGTATATTTTCTGAAACCAAGCAGTCATTTTTACCCAATACATACGTTTATATGACAGAACAACAGGTTCCAAAGATATCATGATAAACCTCCTGTAGAAAAGTACCTTTTCAGGGAAAATGAGCCACGGGAAAACCTGGTTTTGTAATGTTCGAGACTGTCGCTTTTCGAATTCTCTTTGTTTGCACAATTACATATTTGCAATTCCACTAGACAGGAAAGGGTAGGGTGGTTTCCATAAAATTTTGGGTAGGGAAATTACTACCAATAGTAGGACCAAATGGAGTCTAACTAAGTATTTTTCCCCGATTATGGCTGTCGCCGAAATTTAATTAAGCATTGTAATGTACGAGACGACGTTTTTCTTCTTGATATTTCAAAACAACGTTTAGGTTTTGATACACAGAAACATGACCAAATGGAGATTCTATATTATAATAAACATATAAAGTCGTTTGATGTTACCTGTACAATAGGAAATTAAAAATACTTGCCATACAAAAATGTGCATGGATTTGTTGCAAAAATGCATGTAATGTTCGCGATCATTATACCAGGCTTATTACGTATATATCGACAAGAAATGCTAGATTGAATTAAACTCCCGCAATGTGTGACTAACACAAATACATCATCTGGAACGAAAATATTATTTTGATGTTGAAATTCCCTCATTTCCAGTGTTTTGTAATGTTCGAGACCGGTAATGTTCAATACCGAAAATATTTAGTCTAACAGCTTGATCACATTGCTCCCACGTGGCACGGTTTTCCATTACCAGATTACGTAGTAGAAAGTGTCTGCAGACGACATGGTTGCCTTTTCCGGTGTTTGATGGGTGGGGGAGTCGGCAGACAATGCCACAGTTAAGGGAAAACAGAAGTCATATTTTGTTTTTAAATATCTGCATAGAAACTTTTTATCTTTTTCCAATATTATTTGCCACAATTAATATTGTTCAATTAATTTGGTTCCACCAACAATCATTATTAATGAGCAACATTTGCACGCTAGCAAGATCATTCCCAAATATTATTTGCCAGAATGCATATTTCAATATGAATTGTTCAATGTTAAGAAGGCACTTCAACTCTCCAATTTGTATTTCCAAGTGCATATTTTGAATGTTAAAAAACATTGTAAGTGCAGTTTATGTTACTAAAATTATGGTATCGAACGTTACAAATTGTATCGAACATCCCAACCTAAAATAAATACTCTTGATTATGATAACTAGATACAACAAATATAATATCAGATGTCTTTTCAATTTTACATGTAGAAATGGTAAAGTGGCATAGGATGTCCCTTTACCGTGTATGGTAATGTCCGAGACCATTATAGCTGCCATTCACAGACATGCATATGTTTACATTTCTTAGAACTTTTTCACAAACTCTACCAAGCGTGTTACTTTCTTCCAGCTGGTAGACAAATTGGTTACATTTTGAAGACTTTTGTGTAAAAAATATTGCTCTGGAATGCACTGTAATGTTCGATACTGAATTCTCGCAGTTGAATCATTAATTTTACATACTTGATTTTTGAGAACACAAGGCCATGCGATTGTTGTGTGTTTATATATGATAGCTATGTCTTTCAAAGTTTCGGCTGCCTTAAGAACGCAGTTTATCTGTCAGGAGAGCATTTTATACATAAAAGTATATACCGAGGCTTTTTTGCGTTACAGCAACACCATGTTTTAAAAGCGTATGACTGAACATACACTGTTACATTAGTTAGATCCCAAAAATGAATGAAAATGACACTAATGACACTAACAGCTATATTGTCAGTTAATCACGATAGTAAACTACTTGACTTATAGAAACAAAATCACTGTAATGTCCGCGACTTTTTACATATAAGTCATATAAACTTAGTGCTTATGTTGATCGTTTATCTAAAGTAATATTACTTGTGTTCCATATTTACCACTCAATGCCTGTTCAAATGCAATAGTCGTAAGTGATCTAGCTATTATGTGCTTCTCCTAAAACAAAACGAAAGTTGTATGTTTTCAGAAAACTATTTCTTTTTCTGTATTCTCTAACCAACCCTGAATTTTATTCAAAACGGTTATTCATTTCTTTACCATATATATGACCATATGTTCAATTTTGTCCCCGCTTAATAACCCGGTCGTAAGTTTCTGTCATTGCGAGCTGCGGTCTCTTGATTTTTGGGATGTTTAATAAGAGGGTGACGAACAAATAGATTGTAGCGTACATTTCTCACAATCAAAATTTATCAAAATACCGACATATTTCTAACTGTTGGGGTGAAATAACTTTTCACTTCTTGATCAAGGAATTTTAACTGAGTATAGTTACATGTTAATACTTTATTGTGAACATATCGGTGACTGAATTTAAGTAACTTTATAATGGGACTTTTTAAACGGGTAAAATCCCAATTCATTTTAGAATGAGTGTGTAGCGAGTACCCAAATTCTATGTTTTAGAGCAGAAAGAAGACATATTATTAGTTAAACCCCAATTTCTTAAAGGTACATCTGGGGTATTACATCAGTTTTCTTATTTCTGCACTAAAATACAGATTATGGGTGGGAACGCCTTATATAACTGGTCGAGGCGGCTCTAACGAGTAGCCAAAAATCTGTTGAATATAAGAAACAAGATATAGTGATAGTTAAACACACTTTATATAGGTACACCTGGGGTTTACATCAGTTTTCTTGTTTCTGCTATAAAACTTAGAATATGGGTACACGTTGGAAACGCCTTATTCGCCTGATTGATGCGGTTCTAACGAGTACTAAAAATACGTTTTAGAGCAGAAACAAGATATATTAAAAGTTAACCTCCACTTGATATAGGTACACGTGGGGATAGAATCTGTTTTCTTGTCTCTGCTCTGAAACAAAAATATGGGTACACGTACACCATCGAGGCTGTTCTAACGAGCACCCAAAATCTATGTTTTAGGGCAGAAACAAAAAACATTATTGCAAATTGTTTGCTATAAAAAAATCCATCCTTTCTTTATACAATAAAGTATCTTTTTGTTTTTCGGAAAAGATTGTATTTTCATACAGCAACATCAATTTGCTCATATTAAGTTTAAAATAAACATTAAAATAAAAACCAGAAAAACAAAATAAAGCTTATTCTCATATTATTTTTCATATATAATATATATTCATTTCGTGACCAAAATCTTCCTTTCGCACTTTAACTACACCAACATGTGGGGTCCACAGGGGCTGTTCTATTCCCTGCCACTTCATAAAAAGGGCCCATATCTCAGAAATCGTTCATTTAAAAGCCAACCACAGAAAACTGCGATTGGCTGATAGCAAAGCTTAACGTGAAGGTATAATAATAATAATAATAATAATAATAATTACAATTATCATAGAGTATCTTACTTGAGTGTTCATGTATTATTGAATTTATTAAACGAGTTGAGGAAAACTGGATAAAATTCTAGGCTTTGCCGAGCATTTTATTAACGAGTTTAATATATTCAATAAAACATGAGTACGAATGCATGATTATTATATGACATTTAAAACGCATTTTATTCACGATTGTTCCACAAAAATGTCAATATTCTGCAATTAGTTAAGGACGTCGCAGAGCGTATCTAACTACTTTGCATATTTAACCAACTAGTGGATTATGGAATTTATTACTTAGAGGTTATTGCGTGCCTCTAAGTGATATTGGCACCGCTTTGTCATATTAGCCCGAGGGCCAATATGACTTACCGGTGCCAATATGACATAATCTTTTTATTAAATACTTTCTGTAGCATACATGGGAAAATCACATTAGAATCTTTCAATACTGACTCATTCTTCGCTTTCTTGAATTTGCAATAATGTTTCTTGTTTCTGCTCTAAATCCATATTATATGGGTTTTTGGCACTGCCTTTCAGCATTAGCACCGTTTAACTCTGTAACTATAGAAATAGAATGTTTAGCTCGTGTTTCTCTAGCTTCAAAATGACCGTAGAAAAGACAGACGAAGCACTTTCAAACCGACTTTTGGACCTAGAAGCGAGGAATAGTAGCAGATTTAGATAAAATATCTGAATCTCAAACCGAGGAAAGCAAGAAAAAAAAATCCAAACAGACAAACGAAAAGGAACTCCAACTAGAAAAAAATCACTCGCAGAAAATTGCAGATAGCTGATAAGCTTAATAATAATAATAATTATTATTGTTCTTAATAATATTATTATCAAAATGAGTAGACATTGTCAAAAAGCTAACCGCAGAAAACTGCAGAAGGCTGATAAGCTTGAAAGATTGCATTTAATGATAATTATAATAATAACAAGAGCTCCGCAAGCGGGATATAATACGCCCATGGCAATTATCAAGATGGAGCATATATATATACTGACTGTTGTACAAGTTTGGGTTTGTGGAACGTAGCCAAGGAACAATATTTGTTCCATATATTCTTCATATATTAATAACCCTCAATGGCTCAAAATACCTGTCCCCAACAAATTTTCATGGTCGGTAATATTTGGTGGACCATAATCTCAAAATAATAAAGACATAACTCTGGCAATAAATGGTGGACTGTAAGCTTGAAAATGCGCTGCTCCACATCATAGTCTCACTATACGTAAAGTTTAAGCTTCATCAGATGTATAATGCTGTAGGCATTATCCGGAAACAAAATATGTTTAGAAAAATCTGTGAAGGGGAATAACTCTGGTAATATATGTCGGACAGTAACCTAAAACTATGCACTGTTCCAGATCATTATCTTACTATATGTAAAGTTTTAGCTTCATCAGATGTAAAATGAGTTATGCGAAACGTAATGTTTAGAAAAATCTGTTAAAGGGGTATAACTCTGGTAATATTTGGCAGACCGTAACCTCAAAATAAAATGCACTGTTCAATACCATGCCTTACTGTAAGTAAAGTTTCAACATAATCGGATCTAAAATGTCGGAGGAGTTATCCGAAAACAAAATGTTTACGGAATTTTTCAAAGGAGCATAACTCTATTATTATTTGGTGGACCATTTTTTGAGTAACCCTTTCAGTACCTAATGAAATCGTCCTCGTTAGCAGGAGGCCATTTCAAATAAATAGGTGTCAGGTTGTGTTTTCTTCAAAATCTATTTGGAAACTGACTGAAAGTTTTGCAAACTATGCACACCCAGATCAGACGCCGCATTCTGCGGCGTGTGATCTGGGCCTGCACTGTTTGCTAGCCACCTATTTTTGGGTTTTCAGTACAAAAAGGGTTACTATGCGCTGCCACACAGCATGGTCTAATTATATACTGGGTCAAAAAAGTTCCTACAAATAAAATTGCTTATGTTGCCATAGTTACTACAGATAAAAACTACACGAAATTTGTTATGTTTTGGTCATAGAACTCATTTATCTAAGCAAAAGCTTCATTCGTTTTTATTTACCTAAACCCAATAGTGTAAAGTATTGCTCTAAACACCCAAGGGGTCACTGTGCCACTTTGGCAGAGAAAATCATGCAAAATGTTATGATTTAACCTCATAAAAAATCACTTTACACAAGATTTCTTAATTTTGATACATGTTACATTTTATTAGATATCCTGTTCGCCTAAGATCAGGAAATTTAGTTGCATCGGCTACGAGAAACAGGCGATCATGTATTGACCTCCGATTCTTAGAAGTTGTGATAAATTCTGCTTTCAATGGAAACTCCACAGCAATTCGCAATCGGTAGTGCTACATGACATTTCTGCATTATTTATCATCTCAATGAACAGCAATGGTGAAAACAAAGCGTTTTATTTAAAATTGGAAAAAAAATTATTGACAGGTATGTTAATAACCAGAGTTCGAGAATTGCTATATATTTTAATTGCAAGGGAGATAATCTAAAACATTCGCAAATTAAAACCTTGCTTATATTGCAAGATAACGAGATGTTATAAAATTAAAGCGTTATTCGATCTTCAGGGGAGAACGGCTTCAGTCTTAGATTTTTAGGGGTTTCCGGTCTGAAATGGGTTAAAATGGGTCTCCAATACATATACTGCCATACTACGTTTATCTGATGAACAAATTTGTAACTGGTACACCTAATTGCAAATTTCTGGCCCCAAATCGCATTTTCAAACTCAAAGCGGTGCCCTTCGAAAACAATACCTCAAACAAAACAGCATCCTTTCATGCTGCACCCAGTAACACAAACGGTTCGACTCAGCCAATCTGATTACAGCGAGTCTTAGCACCGCCCATCACGTGTACGTGACATTCATCACAGGCTAAACTTACTTGACGTTCAAGATGACCGGCCACTAAAATAAATAAATAAATAACAATGGAATGAAACGAAAATCAATCGAGCGATGACCGCCTTTTCTTGAATCAGAATATTTAGTGTCGTAAATTGCAGTAATCGGAAGACAGAATTTAATTTAATCTTTCTACGCCAGACCATAGCGATGTAATTCTGTCTATTCCCCTTCCCTTTCTGACCGATCCGATTTCGAGAAAAACAAGAATTTTTACATGACTGAAACACAGTTTGGTTGCATGACCTGCAAGAGCGATATGAGCCGGGGCACAGCATTTCATACAATATTGTATGTGCGCCCAGAGAAGACTGATCAGCCTGCGCATACACGCAGTCTGATCAGTGATCAAGGTTGGCAAAATGCCGGCAAATATGAGTATTTTCCATGCCGGTGGCATTTACCGGTAAATACCGGCAAATACTGGAAAATACCGGCAAATACTGGAAATTGGCATTTACCAGCCTGGAAGTAAGACAAAACCCTCCCCTTAATATCAACATATGGGTAATTTCTATAATAGAGTCTCCTTAGTTAACTCAGTATTTACACAAGACTGATTGCTGTGTAGTTAGTTTACTTTAATATTTAATTCATTGAAGTTAAATTTAGAAAAATGCCCTGTTTCATACCTGCCAAAGTACTCATCAGGTGGCTTGTTGCTACCACTACAGGTTTTTGTTTTTATTTTCTCTTTTTTATTTTTTTATGTTCATTTTTTACTCTTTAAATATTTTTTTTTGTTTTCTTTTTTTCCTTTTTTTTTTTAGCTTTTTTCTTTTTTTATTTTTATATTTTTTTTTCTCTCTATTTTCAAATATTTTTTTTCTCTTGAATAAATAAAGAGTATAAACAACATATAATAGCACATAAGTACAGGTACAAAGATGTCTTTACATAGGTCTACCAGTCAATGTCTGCTTTTCCTCTGAGGTAGCGGTAACAGAACACCAGCTTGGCAGCTTTTTGGAGACCTAGTCTGTTCCTCAGTTTAGTCTGGATTAAGCCGAAATGTGAAAACACCCTCTCAATAGATGCAGAACTGGATGGCATTTTCAGGAGTTTCATGGCAACCTTGCATAAGTCTTCATTCACTGTTAAGGACCTGTGAATGCTTGCCCACCATGTAGTTGGTTTTGTATTGCTGATCACAGTCTTGAAGTAGTGTCTTTGGTAGTGGTAAGGATTCTGTCATAAAACCAAGGAGATCTGGAACTGAATCTGGTTTAGTTGATAGAAGTAAGTCTTGGGCACTGGTCACGTATTCAGCTTGTAGCTTCTTGCCTCTGTAGACCGGATGGAGTAGGTTGGCTCAGTAGTGGCTAGGTGTCATGGCTTGGTTGAATCTGTTCTGGACTTTGGTATGATATGGTTGAAGGTCTTGATTCTGAAGTAGGTCGAGCCATATCTCGCTAGCATCTGCTATGGTGG
Organism: Lucinisca nassula; assembly: GCA_963580285.1. Classification (NCBI taxonomy): domain Eukaryota; kingdom Metazoa; phylum Mollusca; class Bivalvia; order Lucinida; family Lucinidae; genus Lucinisca; species Lucinisca nassula. The sequence goes on along the minus strand of OY757025.1, from coordinate 68,388,750 downwards.
AGCTGTCAGACTGCAGGCGGTCTAGGGCACTGGAGATAGGCGTAAGCTGTTTCTGCAGGTTCTTTACTTCGTTGAAAAGACCTAGGTTGTGGATGAGGTTGCGAATCCTGGGGTCAATGATATCCTCGTTCTTCGCACAGATCATCAGTAGATAGGGTCTGTTTCTGATGTATGTGTCTATGCATGTCAACTGGCTGTTCCATCTGGTTTCAGCTGGTAACTGAGGCTTAACAGACTCTGGAATCTCATCTAGTAGGGCACCTGGTACATGATGATTCCTGAAGTATTTGTTCACCTCTACAACTTGGTTGATGATTTGTGGTGGTGTGACATCTTGACCAAGCAGGTTCAACCAGTGGGCGGAACAACCATACACAGTCAGTTCTGGATCAGTCTCTACTAAGTTCTGCTTCATGACAACCATTTTCTTCTCGTTGTCTGTTACAACACCTGTCACTTTACACTGGAACTGCTCGACAGCTTCTTTAATGGAGTCTTGGGCTATAGAGGTGCAGTAAGCAGCTGTCTTCTTATTGGTTCCCGTGTCTATGGCTGACATAAAGTAGGCGCTGCCATCACACTGTAGGCTGGTTGCAATAACTGGGGTGTTGTGTATGTCACTCCAACCATCTTGGATAAGGACAACTTCTTTGCCCTTCATTTCAGCTGAAACTTGAGTGATGATCTTGTTGTGGACTTTGTCGAGTAAGTGGCCACCAATGTCCTTGCGATTTGGTGGTGTGTACCCAGGTCGGAGCATCTTGATTGTTTCTCTCCAGACTGGATGGTCGGCTATGTTGAAGGGTAAGTTGGAGGCAAAGAACAGCTTGGCTATCTGTTCATCTAGCTGATCAGACATGGGCTGGTCTGTAGACAAGCAGTATGAATTAATGCTCGACTGCAGTGTTCTCTGCTTCTTGGCTGCAGGCTCAGGATTCTGTGTAGATGGGTCAGCTGGAGTATCATCTACGGGCAAGGGTCTCTTCTGGCAGGGTCTGTTGGCTAGACATTTCTCTCTGTGGGCACGAAGTCGTGGAGCTTTGGCACAAACAACTGTTTTGCAGTTGATGCAGCTGGCACTGGTTTTCTTGTCTTCTTCAATAACAGTAAAAAAAATCCAAATGGGATCTTTTTGCTTCATGATGAATAGTAGTATGATACTGATGTGAATAGTACAGGTTTTTGAAGTGACTATAACCAGAAATTTTATGACTGCCAGGTTTTATCAGGTTTGAAGCCATACTATAGTAGAACTCAAGCCTACCTATGACACCTCTTTAAAACTTTCAGTTAGACTTATTGTCTAAAGTTATGAATTCATTTATGACATCCTATTGTCCATCCTTGCCCCTGGCTATGATATACCCTCTTGAAAACACATTGTCTTGGGAATTGTTGTTTTAGTAATTAGACCATAATATCATACAGGTACATGTAGTCTTGCAAATTACCATAAAACTCCTAAAATTGGAATATTGTAAACTGATGTAACAATCCTAATTTCCTTAACTTTGAAAACATGTTTTTACCACACAGAAGTGTGTTCAAAAGATGCAGATGGACTGGCAAGCAGTGGAGATCCTGATGATCTTCAGTATGATCTTGGTCTGCTCTATTTGACAAGGTCTGCCAACACAAAAACTAAGGGTCATTATGGTAGGTGTCAATGACCAGCTGCACAGGTGTATTTCTACCTGTATTTTTGTACAATGTATTGAAATAAAGCCCAAATACTAAAGATGATTTTTTTTAATTAAATATATAAATAATGTCAAAATTGTAGTCTTATATACACTTTTTTGCATTGTTACAACATGTTTATATTGAGATTTTTTTAATCTTCAGGGTAGTAACCTTATATAAATATTAATTTTAACATATTTGCTCATTTAGTTTGCTTATACTATTTCAAAGTAGAAGTAAAACAAAGATCAGGAATTGATACAATTAACTTACTCCATCCATAAAAGACACCAAAGGGAAAGAGATACAAACATTAAGCGACCAGACCATAATGGAAACCTAAACAAAGGAAGGCCATATGGACAGTTACTTTCCCACAAAATGGCCATATGGCCATCCAAAATTAAAAGACACAAGTGATACACACAGTAAGTAACAAACAACAACATAGATAAATCGCCACAGAAGAGCCGCCTTGGAACGGTCAGTGGAAGATTTCCACTGGGGGGCTTAAATCGATTTTACGTGGCCACAATCCTCGCCCTTACTTCCGTCGCGATTTAGACAAATAATTTGTTCAGTCCGCATGAAGGCCTCCTAACTCATCAGTGCAACATCTCCGTGAACACAGAAATCAAAGAACCACAGAGGTGAGACAACGGTGAGGACTCGACAGCAAGAAACCACTGAAATGCTGGAGCAAAAGAAAACCAACAGTTAGACTCCGATGAGCCCGACCAGAGACAGAGCATCAGGCACCAACCAACATTATCTCTTTAATTTTCAATAAGCCTTTACGTTGGAGCCGTCATAGAATCTGAGGCCTGACCCACCGGCGTGCAATTAAAGAGGGAAGCAAAGTTGCCAACCGTGATTGGGTTAACTACCATGCATGCAGTCTGTCGTATAATATCCATGTTGTACCCAATCTTTTTATATCGAAGAATGATTTTACGAAATTGGGTGCTGAAGTCATTGCGGTTATATATTTTTCTGAGTTTATATACTAAGTCACCATAAAATTCGGGTTCCGATAGACCTTGTTGCAGAAGAGATTTAAGTCCAATATTGAATTTTGAAATTAAATCAGAATGGCGTCTATAAAATTTTGAAAAGGCTTTGCGTAGTTTATGGTACCGATAACCCTGATTAAGAAGTTTAGCCGTTAATAATTTATTACGAGTGTTGAAGTCAGTTACATGACTACACACTCTAGCAAATCGAATTAATTGCGAAATATAAACGCCATAGGATGGCGCATGAGGAACATCACCATCCAAAAAAGGAAAATTTACAATCTCAAAATCAAAGTCATCGCGTTTATCATAAATTTTGCACGAAACAAATCCATCTACAATAGATAGATGTAAATCCAAAAAACGGGGCCTCGGTATCAGAAGAATTTGCTTTATTTAACTGAAGTTCTAGGGGGTAAATCTGACTGATCAAACCATCAAAATATCAATATTTAATAAATCATCTAAATATCTAGAAGTAGAGCTAAAAGCTTCAATAATTTCAGATTGGTTATCAATGGAAAGCGACAAAATGAAGTCTCTTTCATAACAATACAAGAACAGATCAGCCACAAGAGGTGCGCAATTAGTACCCATCGGAATACCCACAATTTGTCTAAATAACTTAGTACTGAATCTAATATAAATATTGTCAAGTAGAAAGGTGAGGGCATCACACACTTTCTGACATGACCAAAGTGTATAATTCTTATGCTCTTTAGCAGTGAAAAATGCATTTCTGACATTACATGCAAGATAGAGAGAATCTTGTCTGTGAAAAGCCCATTCAATTAAATCATTTAGCTTTTCTTTTATAAGATTATGAGGAAGTGTAGTGTAAAGAGTGGAAAAATCGTAGGTAGACAGGCACGAAACTGTCTAGATTTCAATTTATTTAAAACCTCATTCGAATTTTTTATAGACCAAAACAGATTTCTTCCTGATCTTTCAAAGACTTTATCACAATATTTAATTACATGCGTTTTAATAGCAGTAAGACAGGAAGTTAATAATTTAGAAAGTTCAGTGGTAGTGCAAGAACTAGAATTTGCAATAAACCGTGCTTTGTAGGAAGGTGAATTTGGTGTGATTTTCGTTTTTCGTTTTTCGATATTCATTTTCAGGTGAATTTGGTGTGATTTTCGTTTTTCGTTTTTCGATATTCATTTTCAGGTGAAGTTGGTGTGATTTTCGTTTTTCGTTTTTCGATATTCATTTTCAGGTGAAGTTGGTTTTATTTTCGTTTTTCGTTTTTCGATATTCATTTTCAGGTGAAGTTGGTTTGATTTTCGTTTTTCGTTTTTCGATATTCGAAATGAGGCCGAATATCGTATTTTGACATTCAAAATCCTAGTTTGACATTCGATTTGGCGATGAATATCGTATTTTGACATTCAAAATCCTAGTTTGACATTCGATTTGGCGAAAAAAATCGAATTTTGACATTCAAAATCCTAGTTTGACATTCGATTTGGCGCTGAATATCGTATTTTGACATTCAAAATCCTAGTTTGACATTCGATTTGGCGAAGAAAATCATAGTTTGACATTCAAAATCCTAGTTTGACATTCGATTTGGCGAAGAAAATCGTAGTTTGACAATTCAAAATCCTAGTTTGACATTCGATTTGGCGCTGAATATCGTATTTTGACATTCAAAATCCTAGTTTGACATTCGATTTTGCGAAGAAAATCGTATTTTGACATTCAAAATCCTAGTTTGACATTCGATTTGGCGAAGAAAATCGTAGTTTGACATTCAAAATCCTAGTTTGACATTCGATTTGGCGAAGAAAATCGTAGTTTGACATTCAAAATCCTAGTTTGACATTCGATTTGGCGAAGAAAATCGTAGTTTGACATTCAAAATCCTAGTTTGACATTCGATTTGGCGAAGAAAATCGTAGTTTGACATTCAAAATCCTAGTTTGACATTCGATTTGGCGCTGAATATCGTAGTTTGACATTCAAAATCCTAGTTTGACATTCGATTTGGCGAAGAAAATCGTAGTTTGACATTCAAAATCCTAGTTTGACATTCGATTTGGCGAAGAAAATCGTAGTTTGACATTCAAAATCCTAGTTTGACATTCGATTTGGCGAAGAAAATCGTAGTTTGACATTCAAAATCCTAGTTTGACATTCGATTTAGCGAAGAAAATCGTAGTTTGACATTCAAAATCCTAGTTTGACATTCGATTTGGCGAAGAAAATCGTAGTTTGACATTCAAAATCCTAGTTTGACATTCGATTTGGCGAAGAAAATCGTAGTTTGACATTCAAAATCCTAGTTTGACATTCGATTTTGCGAAGAAAATCGTAGTTTGACATTCAAAATCCTAGTTTGACATTCGATTTGGCGAAGAAAATCGTAGTTTGACATTCAAAATCCTAGTTTGACATTCGATTTGGCGAAGAAAATCGTAGTTTGACATTCAAAATCCTAGTTTGACATTCGATTTGGCGAAGAAAATCGTAGTTTGACATTCAAAATCCTAGTTTGACATTCGATTTGGCGCTGAATATCGTATTTTGACATTCAAAATCCTAGTTTGACATTCGATTTGGCGAAGAAAATCGTAGTTTGACATTCAAAATCCTAGTTTGACATTCGATTTGGCGAAGAAAATCGTAGTTTGACATTCAAAACTGTAGTTTGACATTCGATTTGGCGAAGACAATCGTAGTTTGACATTCAAAATCCTAGTTTGACATTCGATTTGGCGAAGAAAATCGTAGTTTGACATTCAAAATCCTAGTTTGACATTCGATTTGGCGAAGAAAATCGTAGTTTGACATTCAAAATCCTAGTTTGACATTCGATTTGGCGAAGAATATCGTATTTTGACATTCAAAATCCTAGTTTGACATTCGATTTGGCGCTGAATATCGTAGTTTGACATTCAAAATCCTAGTTTGACATTCGATTTGGCGAAGAAAATCGTAGTTTGACATTCAAAATCCTAGTTTGACATTCGATTTGGCGAAGAATATCGTATTTTGACATTCAAAATCCTAGTTTGACATTCGATTTGGCGAAGAAAATCGTATTTTGACATTCAAAATCCTAGTTTGACATTCGATTTGGCGAAGAAAATCGTAGTTTGACATTCAAAATCCTAGTTTGACATTCGATTTGGCGAAGAAAATCGTAGTTTGACATTCAAAATCCTAGTTTGACATTCGATTTGGCGAAGAAAATCGTAGTTTGACATTCAAAATCCTAGTTTGACATTCGATTTGGCGCTGAATATCGTATTTTGACATTCAAAATCCTAGTTTGACATGCGATTTGGCGAAGAAAATCGTAGTTTGACATTCAAAATCCTAGTTTGACATTCGATTTGGCGAAGAAAATCGTAGTTTGACATTCAAAATCCTAGTTTGACATTCGATTTGGCGAAGAAAATCGTAGTTTGACATTCAAAATCCTAGTTTGACATTCGATTTGGCGAAGAAAATCGTAGTTTGACATTCAAAATCCTAGTTTGACATTCGATTTGGCGAAGAATATCGTATTTGACATTCAAAATCCTAGTTTGACATTCGATTTGGCGAAGAAAATCGTATTTTGACATTCAAAATCCTAGTTTGACATTCGATTTGGCGCTGAATATCGTATTTTGACATTCAAAATCCTAGTTTGACATTCGATTTGGCGAAGAAAATCGTATTTTGACATTCAAAATCCTAGTTTGACATTCGATTTGGCGCTGAATATCGTATTTTGACATTCAAAATCCTAGTTTGACATTCGATTTGGCGAAGAAAATCGAATTTTGACATTCAAAATCCTAGTTTGACATTCGATTTGGCGCTGAATATCGTATTTTGACATTGAAAATCATAGTTTGACATTCGATTTGGCGCTGAATATCGTATTTTGACATTCAAAATCCTAGTTTGACATTCGATTTGGCGAAGAAAATCGTATTTTGACATTCAAAATCCTAGTTTGACATTCGATTTGGCGAAGAAAATCGTATTTTGACATTCAAAATCCTAGTTTGACATTCGATTTGGCGAAGAAAATCGTATTTTGACATTCAAAATCCTAGTTTGACTTTCGATTTTGCGAAGAAAATCGTATTTTGACATTCAAAATCCTATTTTGACATTCGATTTTGGGCTGAATATCGTATTTTTTAGAACCGCCTTATCGCGGCTTTTGTAATAGTACCAAAGCAATTTATTTTAAGTAGAAATGAGAAAAATAAGCTTAACCCCCTTTAAATATAGTCTTTAAAAGGGTTATCCTTCAGAAAAGAGAAACATAACGCGCCTATTCAAAAAATGCGCAGGCTGATTTGAGTCTTCACTGGTCGCTCAAGCCTTACGCCTTACTGTAGATTTTGTCGTGTGCTGGGTCAGGTATTAAAAAATCTAAGCACTAAAAATGAAAAGTTTTGGTAAAAAAAAAAAATGTTCTGATAATTTCCATACTTATTCCTGATAAAAGACTGAGTGTAGGGCGATTCTAATGAATACCCACAAGCCCAAATCAGATTAAATACATTACGAAAACACGCCTATACAAATGTATTGAGAATCGTACCACCAAAATACATGTAATGATTTTTTTCTTTTAAAAAATCTAATACCTTTCTTATTGCTGCTCAAAAGGCTCGATAGAACCGCTGAGGCGGTTCTGTCGAGTACCCACAATCTATTGTTTTTTAGCAGAAATAAAAAAAAACAATGAATACCCCTTTAACCTACTATATAAAATTGGGATTTAAGGGGGTCGAAATTATATAGACGTGTTTTCGTTGTAAAAGTGCAATGACTACCCACAAGCCCACCACATTGAGTGTGGGTAATCGTTAGCAGCACCTCTAGAGGGCTGATCTGACGAATACCCACAATCTATCTTTTAGATCAGGAATATGAAAAATAATGTATACCCCTGTTGGCCTCAATTTTACTGTTTTCGTAATATTTAAATTACTCTTGAAAGGGGTTTAGAACGCTAATATGAAAATGTAGCAGAATTATCCATGTATCTACAGATAAAATTTGTCAGTATGACTGAATATGTGTGTTTTCGTAGTGAAAAACCCTTCACGACGTGAGTATTTGACCATATTTTAGAAGCCCCGGTGGTGCAGTGGTTATGCTACTCGCCTTGTAAACCAGGGATCGCAGGATCGATCCCTGGCTTCTCCAGACTTTCGGATGAGTCTTTACACCGAGGCCCCGTCTCCGTATGACCTTAGCTGTTAGTGGGACGGAAAACTAAAACTCGATCAACCAATTGACCACATTTGAGCCGATCCAGGGAAAGGATATTATTACCATGTTCATTTTTGCGAAAACGCAAATAAGTCTGCGCATACGTGCAGTCTAATCACATTTTTCGACAAACCACTATATGGTAGACTTTCACCATGAATGTTGTATTCAATCTGAATTCAGAATCTTTGCGTATTATACAGTCTTGTTTTAAACAAGCACGCGTCCATGTTTGTTTGATTGATTGAGGTTAAATGTCCCCGTCAACACAAGTTAGGTCATTTTGGAGACGTTGCTTCCAATTTTGTGGGACTTTTACCCGACATTGAGATGAAATGACATCTCAATCCCTGCCGCCCAATTAAACCAACAAGGTTTATATGCATGGACGGGTCAACTCGCAGCAGTTTTCCTGGGCAGGCTTAGTCCTCCTAATCAGATTACCAGTACTCATGTGCGGTCGGTATCAACTCTGCGTGAAAGCAGCGTGCAACCCATCAATTTCTCCAAGCCCCGATGGGCGGGGTCGGGGCGGGCACGTTTGATCATAAGCCTTAAGCATCGGATCAGTGTGCTCGTTCGCTATTGAGATATCTACATCAGCGCAATTTGATCAGAATGTTCGCTGCGCTCTATTTTAGATGCCTGCCTCTGCACAGTTTGATCAGACTGTTCGCTGTGCACTATTTAGATGTCTACATCCGCGCAGTCTGATCAGACCGTTCGATGTTCGCCATTTATATGCCTGCTGCCGCACATTCTGATCAGATTGTTCGCTAATAGTTTTTTCGCGCAGTTTGATCAGAGTACGCGCTGTGCAATATTTATATACCTGCAGAGCGAACTTACTCACTTGACATGAACACATAAGATACTTGCCTAAGGCGAAGTCTCCAGAGAACTCACCAGAGGCAAAGTTTCCACTGAACTCAACTTAAGCCTCATCTGAGGTGAAGTTTCCATTGAATTTAAACGAGACGGAGTCCGTACTAGTCCTTTGGTGAATATCTTGACTCCTCTGCAGTGAACTAACCTGGAGCGTAGTCCGTGAGGACATTCTTTCGCCAGAACGAGAATTGACAACTGCCCTTCTTGAATCAGCGAAAGGGAGATAATGGCGGTAGAAAATATTTCATGATCAATTTCCACGAAAGAATGCTGTAGACCCCGGCTAGAATCGAACCAACGTCCTCCTCATCGCCAGTCAGACTCGCACCCGACTGAGCTACCGAGGCCGGACCACATAAGCGAGGCCTGCATTTAATTATTTTTGTTTAAATTTAGATTTTATGGCCAAATAACACTATTTTAATGATTTAGGATATTTTCCAAGCAAACGCCTGACATCGGATCAACATTGGTATTTGTTTGAATTTAGGTCGCAACACAACACAACACAACATCGATACAACGTTGGAACTGCGATGTCAGTTCAAGGTCAGAATGCGACGTTGTAGAGACGTTGTATTTTTGTTGAAATTGGATCGCGACCTACATAACCACACTGCAACGTCGATGCAACGTCAGACCAACCTCTAAATGAGATGCTGTATAAAAGATGTGTGTTGTCATTTTTTTTCGGCGTAATATTTTTTTTTATTTCTTCTCAAAACATAGATTGCGGGGTTCGATAGAACCGCCTCGACGAGGTGCTCTATCGAGTACCCACAATCTCTGATTTAGAGGAGAAATAAGAAAAGAAGAAATAATGTATACTCCTGTAACCCCCATGGTTTTACCTATGTAAACCTAAGGTTCAAGGGGGGTAAGAGGGGTGTTTTCGTATTGCGAAAAGGCATATTGTATATCATACCCCACATCAACCCTCGAGCTCATATGGGGTATAATATGAAAAAAATGCGTATGATAATCTTTATATAGTACGTCACTGCAGCTGGTGTTAAGGCAGACGTAAAAAAGTCACCCTATCCTACATCATAGCGTAATTTATATTTTCTTGTCCTTTGGGATCATTGTTGCCACTGTTGAATGTTTAATATATCGGAGGGTCACTTATGAGGCCTAAATGGCTAGTCTGCCCAAGGAAACATACACACTTCCATTACGAAAACAGGCACTGTCTAAATGTATTGGAAATTTAAATCCAAAAGAAATAACTTTTCTTTTGAAAATTCTGATATTTTTCTTATTTCTGCTCGAAACCTAGATTGCGGGGACTCGATAAAACCGACTCGATGGGGCGGTTCTATCGAGTACCCAGAATCTAAGTTTTTTTTTATCATAAATAAGAAAAAATAGCGTTTAACCCTATATACCCCAGTTTTGCTGTATAAAAGTGTGGTTCAAGGGGGTCAAAATTATATAGGCGTGCTTTCGTGATGATAATTTCAGTTCTGCGATGTCTTCCTTGATTTCAAAGGATAGACTTTTTTTAGAACATACTTTATGGACCGCCTTAGATGAAATTTGGTCGAACTTGGTTCGATATATCATTGCCACTTAAAATATTTTATTTGATTTGGGTGACATTGACCTTAAATATATGAATTGGTCAAGTTAAAACTTTATCTTCTTTGCAGCGTCGTATTCGTGTTCATGTTGATGCGACGTTGCTTAGACGTTGGTCAAGGATTCAGTCAAAAAGGCTGGTTCGAACGAACACTAGAAAATCATCTATAATCAACGAGCATAATCAGACACCGCATTGGAGTGTTTTGTTTTGTTTGATTTGAGGTTTAACGTCCCCGTCAACACTGTATAGGTCATTGTGTTTGATTTGAGGTTTAACGTCCCCGTCAACACTATTTAGGTCATTTTGAAGACGTTGCTTCCCATTTTGTGAGACTTCTACCCAAAATTGAGATGAAATGACTTCTCAATCCCTGCCGTCAAAAGGGTTTATATGCATGGTCGGGCCGACTCGCAGCAGTTTTCCTGGGCAGGCTTAGGCCTTCTAAGCAGATTACCAGTACTAATGTTCGGTCGCGATCAGCTCTGCGTGGAAGCATCGTGCAGCCCATATATTTCTTTAAGCCTCGATGGGTGGGGACTTAATATAGGTCATTTTGGAGGCGTTGTTTCCGATTTTGTGTGAGTTTTACCCGACATTGAGATAAAATGACGTCTAAAAGCCTGTCGTCCGATGTTTATAAGCATGGTCCGTACCGCTTTGCCTGGGTAGGCTTAGATCGTCTAAGCGGTTTACCAGTATTCGTATGCGGTCGGATTCAGCTCTGCGTGGGAGCATCATGTAGCTCATCTATTTCTTCAGTCCCCGGTGGACGAGGGCGACTCATTTGAGTGTGTCCTTTGTGTTGTTACGTTACTATACTTGTTGAACTCTCTCTCTCTCTCTCTCTCTCTCTCTCTCTCTCTCTCTCTCTCTCTCTCTCTCTCTCTCTCTCTCTCTGTTAAATACAAAACACAATTTTCGCCCTTCTGAAGCGGACGATCAGCTCTACATAACCCTAGGGGGTCAAATAATAATTTGGATACTACACTCCGAATTCCAAAGACCATCCAATGACCAAGTTTCAGAATTGTAACTCCAAAGGTTTAGAAGATCTGACCATGGCCAGCTTTTTGACCTTTGACCTTGGGGGTCAAGGTCACACTTAAAGGGGCCCAGTACACCATACATTCCAATGACAATCCAATGGCCAAGTTTCAGAAGTGTAACTCCACCGGTTAAGAAGATATGACCATGTCCTCCTTTTTGACCCGTGACTTTGGAGATCAAAGTCACACTCAAAAGGGCCCAGTACACTCGACATTCTAAGGACCACCTAATGACCAAGTTTCAGGAGTGTAACTCCAACGGTTTAGAAGATATCAACATGTCCTAGTTGTTGACCTTTGACCTTGGGGGTCAAAGTCGTACTCAAAGGGGCCCAGTACACCCTACATTTCAAGGACTATCCAATGACCAAATTTCAAAAGTGTAACGCCAACGGTTTAGAAGATATGACCATGTCCTACTTTTTGACCTTTGACCTTGGTGCCAAGCATGCACTCAAAGGGGCCCAGTACATTCTACATTCCAAGGACCATCCAATGACCAAGTTTCAGAAGTGTTATTCCAACGGTTTAGAAGATATGACCATGTACTACTTTTTGACCTTTGACCTTGAGGATCAAGGTCACGCTCAAAGGGGCCCGGTACACTCTAAATTCCAAGGACCATCCAATGACCAAGTTTCAGAAGTGTAACTCCAACGGTTTAGAAGATATGCCCATGTCCTACTTTTTGACATTTGACCTTGGGGACCAAGGTCACGCTCAAAGGGGCCCAGTACAGCCAAATAGAATGTCAGAATAGGATTTTGAATTTCAAAAATACGATATTCGGACCCAATTCGAATGTCAAACTAGAATTTTGAATGTCAAAATACGATTTTCTTCGCCAAATCGAATGTCAAACTAGGATTTTGAATGTCAAAATACGATTTTCTTCGCCAAATCGAATGTCAAACTAGGATTTTGAATGTCAAACTACGATTTTCTTCGCCAAATCGAATGTCAAACTAGGATTTTGAATGTCAAAATACGATATTCAGCGCCAAATCGAATGTCAAACTAGGATTTTGAATGTCAAAATACGATTTTCTTCGCCAAATCGAATGTCAAACTAGGATTTTGAATGTCAAACTACGATTTTCTTCGCCAAATCGAATGCCAAACTAGGATTTTGAATGTCAAAATACGATATTCTTCGCCAAATCGAATGTCAAACTAGGATTTTGAATGTCAAACTACGATTTTCTTCGCCAAATCGAATGTCAAACTAGGATTTTGAATGTCAAACTACGATTTTCTTCGCCAAATCGAATGTCAAACTAGGATTTTGAATGTCAAACTACGATTTTCTTCGCCAAATCGAATGTCAAACTAGGATTTTGAATGTCAAACTACGATTTTCTTCGCCAAATCGAATGTCAAACTAGGATTTTGAATGTCAAACTACGATTTTCTTCGCCAAATCGAATGTCAAACTAGGATTTTGAATGTCAAAATACGATATTCAGCGCCAAATCGAATGTCAAACTAGGATTTTGAATGTCAAACTACGATTTTCTTCGCCAAATCGAATGTCAAACTAGGATTTTGAATGTCAAACTACGATTTTCTTCGCCAAATCGAATGTCAAACTAGGATTTTGAATGTCAAACTACGATTTTCTTCGCCAAATCGAATGTCAAACTAGGATTTTGAATGTCAAACTACGATTTTCTTCCACAAATCGAATGTCAAACTAGGATTTTGAATGTCAAAATACGATATTCAGCGCCAAATCGAATGTCAAACTAGGATTTTGAATGTCAAACTACGATTTTCTTCGCCAAATCGAATGTCAAACTAGGATTTTGAATGTCAAACTACGATTTTCTTCGCCAAATCGAATGTCAAACTAGGATTTTGAATGTCAAACTACGATTTTCTTCGCCAAATCGAATGTCAAACTAGGATTTTGAATGTCAAACTACGATTTTCTTCGCCAAATCGAATGTCAAACTAGGATTTTGAATGTCAAACTACGATTTTCTTCGCCAAATCGAATGTCAAACTAGGATTTTGAATGTCAAAATACGATATTCTTCGCCAAATCGAATGTCAAACTAGGATTTTGAATGTCAAACTACGATTTTCTTCGCCAAATCGAATGTCAAACTAGGATTTTGAATGTCAAACTACGATTTTCTTCGCCAAATCGAATGTCAAACTAGGATTTTGAATGTCAAACTACGATTTTCTTCGCCAAATCGAATGTCAAACTAGGATTTTGAATGTCAAAATACGATATTCTTCGCCAAATCGAATGTCAAACTAGGATTTTGAATGTCAAACTACGATATTCTTCGCCAAATCGAATGTCAAACTAGGATTTTGAATGTCAAACTACGATTTTCTTCGCCAAATCGAATGTCAAACTAGGATTTTGAATGTCAAACTACGATTTTCTTCGCCAAATCGAATGTCAAACTAGGATTTTGAATGTCAAACTACGATTTTCTTCGCCAAATCGAATGTCAAACTAGGATTTTGAATGTCAAACTACGATATTCTTCGCCAAATCGAATGTCAAACTAGGATTTTGAATGTCAAACTACGATTTTCAGCGCCAAATCGAATGTCAAACTAGGATTTTGAATGTCAAACTACGATTTTCTTCGCCAAATCGAATGTCAAACTAGGATTTTGAATGTCAAACTACGATTTTCTTCGCCAAATCGAATGTCAAACTAGGATTTTGAATGTCAAACTACGATTTTCTTCGCCAAATCGAATGTCAAACTAGGATTTTGAATGTCAAACTACGATTTTCTTCGCCAAATCGAATGTCAAACTAGGATTTTGAATGTCAAAATACGATATTCTTCGCCAAATCGAATGTCAAACTAGGATTTTGAATGTCAAACTACGATTTTCTTCGCCAAATCGAATGTCAAACTAGGATTTTGAATGTCAAACTACGATTTTCTTCGCCAAATCGAATGTCAAACTAGGATTTTGAATGTCAAACTACGATTTTCTTCGCCAAATCGAATGTCAAACTAGGATTTTGAATGTCAAAATACGATATTCAGCGCCAAATCGAATGTCAAACTAGGATTTTGAATGTCAAACTACGATTTTCTTCGCCAAATCGAATGTCGAACTAGGATTTTGAATGTCAAACTACGATTTTCTTCGCCAAATCGAATGTCAAACTAGGATTTTGAATGTCAAAATACGATATTCTTCGCCAAATCGAATGTCAAACTAGGATTTTGAATGTCAAACTACGATTTTCTTCGCCAAATCGAATGTCAAACTAGGATTTTGAATGTCAAACTATGATTTTCTTCGCCAAATCGAATGTCAAACTAGGATTTTGAATGTCAAACTACGATTTTCTTCGCCAAATCGAATGTCAAACTAGGATGTTGAATGTCAAACTACGATTTTCTTCGCCAAATCGAATGTCAAACTAGGATTTTGAATGTCAAACTACGATTTTCTTCGCCAAATCGAATGTCAAACTAGGATTTTGAATGTCAAACTACGATTTTCTTCGCCAAATCGAATGTCAAACTAGGATTTTGAATGTCAAAATACGATATTCAGCGCCAAATCGAATGTCAAACTAGGATTTTGAATGTCAAACTACGATTTGATTCGCCAAATCGAATGTCAAACTAGGATTTTGAATGTCAAACTACGATTTTCTTCGCCAAATCGAATGTCAAACTAGGATTTTGAATGTCAAAATACGATATTCAGCGCCAAATCGAATGTCAAACTAGGATTTTGAATGTCAAAATTCGATTTTCTTCGCCAAATCGAATGTCAAACTAGGATTTTGAATGTCAAAATACGATATTCAGCGCCAAATCGAATGTCAAACTAGGATTTTGAATGTCAAAATACGATATTCGGCCTCAATTCGAATATCGAAAAACGAAAAACGAAAATCAAACCAACTTCACCTGAAAATGAATATCGAAAAACGAAAAACGAAAATCAAACCAACTTCACCTGAAAATGAATATCGAAAAACGAAAAACGAAAATCACACCAACTTCACCTGAAAATGAATATCGAAAAACGAAAAACGAAAATCACACCAAATTCACCTTCAAATGAATATCGAAAAACGAAAAACGAAAAACACACCAAATTCACCTTCCTGTGCTTTGTAAGGTTTTTTTATGAAGTTTTGGTAACCAGTATAGCGTAGGAAGCTTGTCTTGGCCTTCGTTAACACACACAGCAAACTTGGTGGCTGAAAAGTCATAAGTGGCATATTCAAGACAACTTGATTTTGACTTCTGTAGTTTTTAAGGCCAAAAAAAAAATTCAATTTGCCAGTATTTGCCAGTATTTGCCACTTAAGGAGTATTTTCCAGACCGGTAAATACCGGCAAATGCCACCGGTAAATACCGGGGGTGGAATTTGCCGCCCAACCTTGTCAGTGATCAGCCTGCGCATACACGCAGTCTGATCAGTCTTCGCTGTCCGCCTGCTTCGCTGGGCGTACAGGCGATCTTATAGGAAATGCTGTGCCCCGGCTCATAATCGGAAAATCTGTATGCCCAACAATTTTTTTTCTGTGTACGGATTCATTCAGCCACTTCTATTATTCGGCGCATATTAAAGATTCTCCAAACCTGGTCGGTTTGATGTCCCCTCACAGTTTGGACAAGTCTATTTCCAATTCTAGAAAGAGGTGTCTGTTTTATAATATGTGCCCCCACCAGCGGTTAAGAGGGACATACTGTTGTCGGTGTGTATCTCGTTGACGTTAGCGTGGACGTGACAATTTTTTGTGCGTACGGGTTGGCGGATTTTCATCAAACTTGCAGGAATATATCATTGGAATTAGCGTAGGAGGTGATCAAATTTTGTTTACATTGACCTTATTTTGAAATGGCAAACTTCAGCCTAATTAATCCTGTATGTATGTTACATCAGGAACCTGTTGAAGGATTTTCATTAAACTTGCAGTGACACTTTATTGAAATATGCTTAAGAGCTGATTCGGCCACGCCCATAGGGCCTTGAAGAAATATATGGGATGCATGATGCTTCCACGCAGAGCTGAATCCGGCCCGCACATTAGTACTGGTAAACCGTTTAGAGGATCTTAGCCTGTCCAGGAACCGCGGTACGAGGCGGACCATCCTTGCTAATAAACCCTATTGGTTTCATTGGGCGACAGGGCTTGAGATGTCATTTCATCTCAATGTCGGGTAAAAGTCCCACAAAATTGGAAGCAACGTCTCCAAAATGACCTTTACAGTGTTTACGGGGACGTTAAACCTCAAATCGGGTACTCCTCAGCAAATGGTAAAAGTACGTCACTCGGATGGGGTATTTCCGGCCAACTTTTTCCATCCCCTGCTTATCCGAGCATGAAATTTGAAATGCTGACCTAATCTAGACTGAGTAAAAATATCCTGATAAGTCGAGTTGAAATTCAAAGACCTGAAACGGTAATGGCAACTTGCGCACCTTTGATCAATGGCTCATATCAAAGATATTTAAATAGGTAGCAGTAAAATGACAAAAGAAATGATAATGCGGATCAGAATCAAAACCGGGTGTGCAAGTGGTCATAAGCTTTTGATTTATTTCCCAACATTTTTAAACTTCATGCTCAGGTGAGATGGGCTAAAAAAAAAAAACGTTTTAGCCTCGCGGCCTTTGAAGTTTAGTTTGGTTGTTGGATCTTATAGCCTGAAACGACAAGCGTGCGCTTTCAATAGGTCTTTGAATCATAAAATCGTCAAATAAAGTCAACTGAACAAGTGATTTTGTTTTATTTGTAATAGTACTATTGTCGGGAAAAAAAATAAGTTATTTTCTTTCTACAAAAAAAAAAAAAACACAACAAAAAACAAAACGGGTACAATATATAGACAATCGATCATCAAAGCAATCTATCATCTTAAAAAGTTTGATAGGCGCTTTAAAGGGAAATTATTCTAGACGACATTCACCCCGTGCAGACATAATAGACAAAGTGAATCTTTGATGAGTCTAGTAGGTTGGCAGGCTTATCGGAGACTTTGCTGTTCGCAATATCACTTGGATGAAATTATCATCAATTGGTGTGGTTCATGTTAGACATGTCCCAAGCTGGTTCTATCTTTTAGTTTGTCTTTCTTTTACTGTGGAAAATTGCTAACGCAAAAGTAAATGCAATTTCACATTTTCTTATCCAGTCACGTGCTTAGTTTTTTGTAGGCGGTTCTTTGTCGTGTCAGTCAAACTATGGCGAAATTGTTGGCTAGGCGGCGGTTCTTTCATGTAGATAAAAGGTAGCGATGACGCTATTTTTGGAACATCTTGACAGCTCTGTTGTGTTTTGTTTCTTTGAAGTTTACTCTTGACATCATCTAATCGTTGTGACGGAAATCGTACTGGCGGGCTTCTAAATTGCAATTGGGTGTAAAACGGTGATATTTCAGACAAGCATCGGGATGTCCTTGAATTTCGTTTCGACAAGGACACCCGATCCTGAGAAGAAATTCTTAGTATATACAATGGAGCTTCGATGGCTCGAACACCGGTGGCTCGTTTTACCACGGCTAAGTCGAACCCGTTCCAAAGCCCCAAGGGAAATCCTCTACTTAAAATATAGGCGCGAAAACTTAGGTGATATTCGTCTTTTATATTGCAAATGTGTGGTGTGTGTACGCATTAGAATCGCCACGGTGAGTATACACAGCATACATCTTCTTTATAGAAAACCGAAAAAGATGACCAATGCATGCGCGCTGGCAGTAACCCTCATTAGCTCGAACTACCCCTGTCTCGAACATATTTGAGAGGTTCCTACGGTGTTCGAGCCATCGAAGTTCGACTGCAGTTCTTGTCTTGTTTTATCCTATACAGTTATCTCTACGCAAAATGTTCCCTCCTTTTCACGGAAGAAGTATTGTGCGTTTCGTTTTCGGCATTAGGCTGAAAAACGTGAAAGGATGGCCAAATTCCGAAGTAGATATATTTCGGTGATAACATTGTGAATGATTCGAACAAGCAATTTATTGGGATGTGATGCGGACTGTTGTTCCACGCTGGGTCAGAGTCCAAATGCCCGACGCAGCGTCAGAGTCTGGATGGAAAATAGCACATTCCTGTTTCAGACTTACAAAATCTTACTCCTGTTATTTGACCCGCGGGTCAAATTAGTTCTGATATGAAAACTGGACCCGTAAATCATTTGATTCCACCATGTTTATCTTGATCTTGATCATATAGACGCTTGCATAACAAATTATAATATAGCAATGTCGTCATCAGATTTGGCATGCGCAAACAATGATATAAATTAATTAGGATAAAACCATTGGTTGATAATTAAATAGGGCGGAGAATAAGCTTACCTGGACGTGCGTTGCAGACGATATCCTGGATATCCGACGGCAGCTCATAAATTATCATATTGTTTAACCAAGGAATTATGAATATTTATCGTTATGTAAACGTTAAAACGAAACATTATAGTTTATCAACGACCTTTGAGAGTTCAACGTTCAAGCGTGGCAAGACTATTCTATGTTTTGGGGGAAGCAGGTTTCGGATTTCTTTTTTCACAGGATTTTAAAATTATAAATAAGCCTTTTGATAATGCCTTTATGTAGAAGTCATGGCCAAGTGGTTAGTATGACGCTGTACGAATCTCAGTAAAACTTTATCTCCCAATGTAAAATCCCAACAGAAGGCGACTTACCTAAAACACGGACTAGTCCAAAATTTAAAGTGCCGTCACGTCTCACAGCGTTTTGAAAGACTACCATTTAAGGACAATGGCCATATTCGACTGGGAAGTTTCGTGAAATTTCCGTGAAATTCCACGCAGGAGTGTGGTGTCTTTCTTGTAATAGCCGATCACATGGTCCAATCAAATATGGGTTATTTTTCAAATACATAAGCGATCGTGGAGCACGATTCTATTCGAAGGAAAAGTCGAACCTTTCGTGCACAACGGTCGCTTATGAGCTATACACAAATAAAATATTTGATTGGACCATGTGACCAGCTATTACATCTAGGCACCACACTCCTACCTGGAATTTCACGGAAATTTCACGAAACCTACCAGTCGAATACCGCCAATATGTATCGATAATGTTCCGCTGTGGTAAACATGATACACTACTACCATAAATACGGTTTAAAAAAAACACCTACAAAATGACATACACCATACCAAACAGTTTTACATGTCAAAACAGGCCAATATATTTTGACCCCCTTAAACTCAACTTTCATATATAATAAAACGGGTTAAAACGGTTATACATTATTTTCCTTATTCATGGTTTAAGAAATAGGTTGTAGGTATTTGAGAGAATGGTCTCGGCGAGGCCGTTTTAACGAGTACCCACAACATATACTTGGAGCAGAAATATATCTCATGCGATTTATTCCGTAAATGGGAATGAAAAACTAACCATTCACGGAATAAACTGCAATTGGTGTGAGTGTCTTAAAATAGTTCGTTTTCTGACAATGCATTTCTTGAAAATATGCATTTCAAATAGCTGGAACTAATTTGACCCGCTAGCCGTTTTTGCCCATTCAAATACACTGACTAATCTGACCCGGGTCAAATAACAGGAGTATATATATATATACAGACAGAAACTTAGAATAGTAACTTTGTCATTATGATATGCCACTCAAGGGGAAGTTTCACTATGGGGCTTGGCATCTTTTGGGGTTAGTGTCTTAAAATAATTCGTTTTGTGACAATGCATTTCTTGAAAATATGCATTTCTAATTGCTGGAACTTATTGGACCCGCTAAACGTTTTTGCCTATTCAAATACACTGTACTAATCTGACCCGGGACAAATAACAGGAGTATATATATACAGACAGAAACCTGTAAGGATTGCAGTTTATTCCGTTAATGGTTCGTTTTAAATTTACATTTACGGAATAAATCGCATGAGAAAAAAACTCCATTCCTAATAGCTGGAACTAATTTGACCCGCTAGCCGTTTTTGCCCATTCAAATACACTGTACTAATCTGACCCGGGTCAAATAACAGGAGTATATATATACAGACAGAAACTTAGAATAGTAACTTTATCATTATGATATGCCACTCAAGGGGAAGTTTCCCCGGGAAAAGGGTTTCTTTGGGGGACATTCCACCAGAAAATGGGGCTTGGAATCTTTTGGGGTTAGTGTCTTAAAATAATTCGTTTTCTGACAATGAGTATATTGAAAATATGCATTTCTAATAGCTGGAACTTATTTGACCCGCTTAACGTTTTTGCCTATTCAAATACACTGTACTAATCTGACCCGGGACAAATAAGTTCCGGCTATAAAAACTGTAATACCCGGAAGTGATTTGACCCGGGTCAGATTAGTACCGTGTATTTGAATAGGCAAAAACGTTTAGCGGGTCAAATAAGTTCCAGCTATTATGAATGCATATTTTCAAGAAATGCATTGTCACAAAACGAATTATTTTAAGACACTAACCCCAAAAGATGCCAAGCCCCATTTTCTGATTGAATGTCCCCCAAAGAAACCCTTTTCCCGGGGAAACTTCCCCTTGAGTGGCATGTCATTATGATAAAGTTACTATTCTAAGTTTCTGTCTGTATATATATACTCCTGTTATTTGACCCGGGTCAGATTAGTACCGTGTATTTGAATGGTCAAAAACGTTTAGCGGTCAAATAAGGTCCAGCTATTAGGAATGCATATTTTCAAGAAATGCATTGTCAGAAAACGAATTATTTTAAGACACTAACCCCAAAAGATGCCAAGCCCCCTTTTCTGATGGAATGTCCCCCAAAGAAACCCTTTTCCCGGGGAAACTTCCCCATTGAGTGGCATATCATAATGATAAAGATACTATTCTAAGTTTCTGTCTGTATATATATACTTCTGTTATTTGACCCGGGTCAGATTAGTACCGTGTATTTGAATAGGCAAAAACGGCTAGCGGGTCAAATAAGTTCCAGCTATTAGGAATGCATATTTTCAAGAAATGCATTGTTACAAAACGAATTATTTTAAGACACTTACCCAAAAAGATGCCAAGCCCCATTTTCTGATGGAATGTCCCCCAAAGAAACCCTTTTCCCGGGGAAACTTCCCCTTGAGTGGCATATCATAATGATAAAGTTACTATTCTAAGTTTCTGTCTGTATATATATACTCCTGTTATTTGATCCGGGTCAGATTAGTACCGTGTATTTGAATGGGCAAAAACGGCTAGCGGGTCAAATAAGTTCCAGCTATTAGAAATGCATACTTTTGAAATCTGTTTTCAAGAAACGAAGTATTAGACATTTTTATGCAGTTTATTCCGTGAATGCAATATTAAAACTTACCAATTACGGAATAAATTGCAAATGTAAATTTATGCAAATAAGGTGATGAATAATCGTTCACGTGATTAGAATCAAGCGCCTGGTGACCCAGATCAGAAGAAAATGTATAAAACTCGACATTTTGATAATTACCAAAATGATTGGAACTTAACTGACCCGCGTTTTCACCTGTCGTCACCATCTGCACACAAATATTCTGAATGTGTACTGAAATTGTACAGGTACTCGCGTCCGTCATGTGCAGCACGTGGTCTATTCACCACGTGAATATTACAGTGTTATTGACTGGCTTGTCTTCTGGTCACTTCACCTATAATTTACTTAACCCATATTTGCCTAAAACATCAAAAACTGGAGTTTGACTTACATTGTGGACCCAGGTCGGACTCAGCATGGCTGGGCGTCTGGTCTTTGTCTATATCCGCTTAAATCTTGGATTATTTTTTCTGTATCTTCGGTAAAATTAATAATAATAATAATAATAATAATAATAATAATAATAATAATAATGGCACCCCTGAATCTGTGATGGATTTGTTCAGAGTTATTGGAAAGCTTTCTTTGTCAAGGTACGGGTCTACCCTCGCATCAGACGGGCAGACTCTGTCCTTGTATTCGTCATAGCTCCATATAAAACGCTTTTTCATTGGGAAATCACTGATATAATATATGTATCAAATATCTTAACCCATATCTTAACCAGAGGCCTCTGTGGTGTGGTGGTTGCGCTGCTCGCCTTGTAGGCTGGGGGTCGCGGGGTCGATCCCGGGCTTCCCCGGGCTTTCGCATGCGTCTTAAGGTCGGGGTTCCGTCTCCGTGTGGTCTTGGCTGTTTGCGGGGCGCGGAGCTCGGCGCTCCTTCACCATATCTTAACCCGTGTATGACAATGGAATATTCTACCTAGTGAGTTGGGAATGGTCCAT
This sequence comes from Lucinisca nassula, assembly GCA_963580285.1. NCBI lineage: Eukaryota > Metazoa > Mollusca > Bivalvia > Lucinida > Lucinidae > Lucinisca > Lucinisca nassula. Next base: position 68,366,090 of record OY757025.1, on the reverse strand, counting down.
TTCCGATTATAGGGGTGCCGGGTCTGTTTTATGTGTGGTGTTTTGACAAAAAACGCGCGTTCTTTGACTGAGCAGTCTGATCTGGGCACTGCACTGTTTGCAAAGACAGCTAGGCATGGTTAATAAATATTGTTGAATACACTAACTTTTGCATATATCTGTTTGAAGTATACCCTTATTTAGATCAGTTAGAGCAGCACACGGGCCATGTAGCAAGGAAATACGCTATACATTATGTATTATCAGTGAACATCTCGAACAGCATTCGCTTCGCACAACATGATCTTAGTCTTCGCTTCCTACGTACCTCAGGGCTACCATTATTATTCAGCTCAGCTTGTATTATATCTACATTTAGTAATTCCGAAGACAGCTTTCCTTGCACCATGGCTCAATGTGTACCATAGATATGTCTTCAGTCAGTCTTATTTCTTCTCATTATTCACATTTGTGTCAGGAAATCATTACGAAACACGCTTTTACAAATATATTAAAATTTTACCACCAAAAAAAAAAAAGGAAAATATTTAGATGAAAAATACGGATATGTTTCGTGTCTCGGCTCGGGACGCGGATTGTTGGTGCTCGTTGAAACCGCCTTGGCGAGGCGGTTTTCACGGGTGCCCGCGGTCTGTGCTCTTGGGCGGATATGGGAAGAATTATATGTACCCCTTCAAACCCCAGTTTGCTATGCAAAGGTGGTTTGGAAGGGGTCAAAGTTATATAGGCGTTTTTTTGGTGATGAAGAAACACCAGTTTATGTTTTTGTTTATCCTATCATTCAGGATCACCCGGTTTACTTCATCTTATATAGTGTTTATGTTTTTGTTCTGTTTATGTTTGTCTCTTCTTTCTGTCCATGTTGTAATGATTCTTTCTTTGGCTGATTCCCTTGCTCCCACTCCACATATTCAATCCCCCATGGTGTCAGTAAGCAACTTGCAGATCGTAACTTATTCCCTGATTTACGGCTGTATCACGATCCCCACCCCCCCCCCCACCCCCCCCCCCCTTACTTGCCATCTGGACCTGTCGATTTTTCTACAATTATTACTAAGTATATCGCATGTTAAACCATTATAAATCGGACGGCCTGGGTAGCTTCTACGGGGTGTCGTGTTCTTTACATCTTGGGCCTATTTAAATTTGACCCCCTCGAACCCCACTTTTATATAGTAAAACGCGGGTTTACAGGGGTAAACTTTAATTTTCTTATTTCTGCTCTAAAATATAGATTGTGGGTACTCGTTGGTTGGTTGGTTGATTTGAGGTTTAACGTCCCCGTCAACACTGTAAAGGTCATTTTGGAGACGTTGCTTCCAATTTTGTGGGACTTTTACCCGACATTGAGATGAAATGACATCTCAAGCCTTGTCGCCCAATGAAACCAATAGGGTTTATTAGCATGGACAGTCCGCCTCGCACCGCGGTTCCTGGACAGGCTTAGATCCTCTAAGCGGTTTACCAGTACTAGTGTGCGGGCAGGACTCAGCTCTGCGTGGAAGCATCATGCAGCCCATATATTTCTTCAAGCCCCTATGGGCGGGGGCGCAAAGTGTGGGTACTCGTAACAACCGCCCAATATTGTGTGTCTTTTACCCTCGATGAGGCGGTTCTAACGAGTGCCCACAATCTATATTTTGAGCAGAAATAAGAAAAAGATCACAATTTTAAAATATCACAATTTTTCATCTTAAAAATTTCATTTTTTTTTCGGCGATAAAGGTGGCAATGTATTTGTACAGGCGTGTTTGCGTAATGAGGTACCATATTCTGTACCGACCACAATCTATATTTGGAGCAGAAATAAGAAAAATATCACAATTTTTCATCTTAAAAATTTCATTTTTTTCGGCGATAAAGGTGGCAATGTACAGGCGTGTTTGCGTAATGAGGTACCATATTCTGTACCGACCACACCCCCTATATATGTTCCTCTGGTAAGAGCATTGCAACTAACGGACTGTAACCTTGAAAAAATCTAACGCAGTTGCAGAATGGCAAACAGTGTAGATCCTTGTTATGAACTTCTCATTTGGATCAACGCTGCTCCAGGATCATCTGCCTGATATGATGTATAAATATAGCAGTAACACCATTACGAAAACACGCCTATGCAAATACATTGTAACCTTTATCGCCGAAGACATGAAAATTTTAAGATGAAAATGTTTGATATTTTTCTTCATTCTGCTCAAAATATATATTGTGGGCACTCGTTAGAACCGCCTCATCAAGGCGGTTCTCACGAGTGCCCACAATCTATAATTTAGAGCAGAAATAAGAAAAATAGGGTTTACCTCTATAAACCCCAGTTTTACTTTATAAAAGTGAGGTTCAAGGGGGTCAAAGTTATATAGGCATGTTTTCGTGATGGAAAAATGTATCCTATACTTTCTGGTGAACAACTTGTGGCACAAAATGCATGGATAAGTTGTTTGTTTATTTCACCATCAACAGTACTTAGTTCATTTTGAAGACGTTGCTTCCAATATTGTGTGTCTTTTACCCGACATTGAGATGAACTGGTCGCCCATTGAAAAACAGCAAAAAGCTTTTCCAAGAGTGGAGCGCTGTGGTGCAGTGGTAAAGCATTGAGATCGAGATGTAGCCGGTTCGATCCCCGCAAGCGCCAAGAGTTGTTTTCTTGAGCAAGCGATTTTATCCAGATTACTTAGTACTGGTTCCTATCCAGGAAAAGAATGCCACATGGAAGATAAGTACTAGTACTAAATGCGTTGCCCTCTATAAATAAGGTCGATTATTATTATTATTATTATTATTATTATTATTATTATTATTATTATTATTATCCTATTATTATCTTGTTTGTATTTGACTTAAATGGGCAAGTCAACACTATTTCAGTCATTTTTGAGAAGGCCAGTTTTCCTATACCCACTTTTCCTACACATGCTTATACGTTAGCGGTTAAACAGTATAGTGCACATTTTTTTGCCAGAAACTGACAACTGCCCCTCTTGCATCAGCGGAAGGGAGAGAATGACCGTAGAAAAGATTTCATGATCAATCTCCACGGAAGAATGTTGCGTCGAACCCACGCCCTCCTGATCACCGTCAGAGGCGCATCCGACTAAGCTACAGAGACCGGCAGCCTGGGCAGGAAAAGTCCTTCTTAGCGGTTTATCAGTACTCACATGTCGTCGGTTTCAGCTCTTTTTTCCTAGCCTCGATGGGCGGGGCGTGGGGAGGGGCGGATTTCTTAAATTAAGGTAAGAAACGTATTAAACTGATTTGTATCAAAATGATTGTTTGTTTGTTTGTTTGTTTGATTTGAGGTTTAAAGTCCCCGTCAATTCTATAGGTCATTTTGGAGAGTGAGTGAGTGTTTCAGTTTTACGTCCCACCAACATCTAAGGTCATACGGAGACGGGACCTCGGTTTAAAGACTCATCCGAAAGTCTGGAGAAGCCCGGGATCGAACCTGCGACCCCTGGTTTACAAGGCGAGTAGCGTAACCACTCGACTACGGAGGCTTCTATCATCATTTTGGAGAAGTTGGGACTTTTAACCGACAATGAAATGAAATGTCATGTCAACCCCTGTCGCCCAATGAAACCGATTGGGTTTATATGCATGGACAGTCCGACTCGCGCCACTTTTCCTGGACAGGCTTAGACCTCTAAGCAGTTTACCTGTACTCATGAACGGGCGATTTCAGCTCTGCATGGAAGTATCATGCAGCCCAATTATTTCTTCAAGCCCCGATGGGCAGATATCCGAATGATTAATACCACATTAAATTTGACGTTTAATTTACAATAGCCAACAATAATATATAATTATATATTATATACTGGGTATGGATTTTCCACCCCTATACAATAGATATGACCTTGCATGTGACTTTATCCACATGCTATCAAAATAAACTACATGATACAAATGCAGACATGTTTTATTTCTTTTTTCTTATTTTAATACAAGAACTTATTGAGAAACCATGACCAGAGTCTATTAATCGTAAATTAAGTAAAAAAAAATAGACCAATGGGTATAAAAAGTCTAAACATCACGAAAACACGCCTTTATAATTTTGACCCCCTTGAACCCCACTTTTTAATAGTAAAACTGGGGTTTACGGGGATATACCTTATTTTTCTTATTTCTGCTCTAAAATATAGACTGCGGGTACTCGTTAGTTAACGAGTTCCCATAATCTATATTTTGAGCAGAAGTAAGAAAAATATCACAATTTTTCAGCTTAAAATGTTCCTTTATTCGGCGGTAAAGCTTATAGTGTATTTGTATAGGCGTGTTTATGTAATGATTTTGTAGGCGCCTCGAACTCTTCTATACTAGTTGTTCTAGTTCTAACCAAAGCACTGAGGGTACTGGTCGGTCATTTGTTGAATTAAGACCGTTTCGTTTTACCCATAATCTCATTACGAAAACATGCCTATAGAAATACATGTCAATTTTACCACCGAAAAAATGAAAATTTTGAGCTGAAAAATTGTTATATTTTTCCTATTCCTGCTCAAATATAAATTGTGGGAACACGGTAAAACCGCCTCATCGAGGCGGTTCTAACGTGTACCCACAATCTATATTTTAGAGCAGAAAAAAGAAAAATAAGATATACACCTGTAAAGCCCAGATATTTTCTATATAAAAGGGGTTCAAGGGGATCAAAATTATACAGGCGTGTTTTCATGATATATTGTATTTCACGCAAGCTGTGTAGACCTGATCAGACGTGGCATTATGTAGTATATAATCTGGATCTACACTGTTTCGCATTACCCCAAAACACGTGCCCTGTCAAGAATTCCCTGTCAAGTTTACACAGTGCTCTGATAATCAGCGCAATGAATAACCGGATTTATGGATATCATTAATTCAGATCGATTTAGGGATATCCATAATTCGATTTATGGATATCCATAATTCGATTTATGGATATCCATAATTCGATTTATGGATATCCATTATTCTATTGATTTATGCATATCCATAATTCGAATTATGGATATCCATAATTCAGATCGATTTATGGATATCCATAAATCACCGCCAACGCTTTTGGTTTAATGATTTTCCCTAAGACGCGTGATTGTTTAATGTAAAAATCTTCAAGGTCTTCATCATCGCTGGAAGATGATGACCAGGCAAAGGGACTTCTCTGACGTGCAGCCTTTTCAGCCCGTAAGACTTCCGAAGCAACGGACGCCATACATGGAACGCCCACCACGTGTGCAGTAAAATATCGGAACCAGCCGTAAGATCTGGAAATTTAGGCCAACGCACCCGGTCCCTTTGGAATCACCTCTTTGAAGACTGCGCACCTGAGGACACTGAAAGTCTGACGTAAGATTATAATGATCCAAACAAGCAATCTGCGCATGCTTTAAGGAAAAAAAAATGCACATGATCGTTATACAGTAAAATTCCTATATCAAGACCACCTTTGAACAGTCCCAAAGGTGGTCCCTGACCTGAGGACATTGTTTATAGAATTCACGAAGAAATAATATCTGCACCCTTTTAAATAAGCTTTTCAAAGCAGAATTAGTCTTAATTTTAGGTGGTCTTAATAGCAGAATTTCACTGTATACAGTATTAACATATATCCATATAATACTCTACTTGAGATGTATGGAGTACCAGGCAGATTCAGATATACCTCCTGGCCCCCGCCCATTGGGGCTTGGAGAAATAAATTTGGATGCATGAGCCGAGAGTACTGGTAAACCAAACAAAGTCGTGCGAGTCAATGGGCGACAGGGATTGAGATGTTTGTTTGTTTGTTTGTTTGTATTTGCGTTTAACGGCCCAGTGAGCACTAATTTAGGTCATTTTTGGACCTATCCACACTTTTTCTTGGCAGAGATTATATGTAAAGAATTAACCAGAACATTTCACATTCTTTCGCCAGAAACTGACAACTGCCCCATCTTGAATCAGCGAAAGGGAGAGAATGACCGTAGAAAATATTCCATGATCAATCTCCACGAAAAATGTTGCCGATCCTGGAAGGTATCGAACCCGCGTCCTCCTGATCACCGTCAGACGCGCATCCAACTGAGCTACCGAGGCCGGCGGGATTGAGATGCCATTTCATGACAATGAAGGCTTAATGCCCAACATAATTTGAAGTAACGTCTCCAAAATGACCTAAATAGTATTGAAGATGACGTTAAACCTCAAATCAATCCCGGCATTTATTACAAACCTAAATCAGAAACCTGACGCGAAAAGTCGAGTTTTTTTTTTTTTGCAAAGGGAGCAGTCATTATTCATTAGGTTTATTTGCAGAGTTGAATTATGGATATCCATAATTCGATTTATGGATATCCATAAATCAGCCGAATAATGGATATCCATAATTCGATTTATGGATATCAATAAATCGAATAATGGATATCCATTACTCGATTTATGAATATCATTAATTCAGTTCGATTTATGGATATCCATAATTCGAATTATGGATATCCATAATTCGAATTATGGATATCCATAAATAATTATGGATATCAATAAATAATTATGGATATCCATAATTCGAATTATGGATATCCATAAATCGAATTATGGATATCCATAATTCGATTTATGGATATATATAAATACGGATTAAATAGTAAAACGGCGCCCCATAGTCGACAATAGTAGGCATGGTACTTCCGTTGTTAGTAAGTTTGTGTGTATCGACAATCTAAAAGTGTCCCCGTCCATCGGAGGCTTGAAAACACAGTATGGGCTGCACAGAGCTGAAATTGACCACAAACTAGTACTTGGAAACCGCTTAGAAGGACCAAGCCGGTCCAGGCAAGGTGGTTTGAGTCATACAGTCGGTTTCATTGGGCTGCATGGCTTGAGATGCATTTCATCTCAATGTCGGGTAAAAGTAGCATTAACTTGGAAGTAATGCCTCCAAAATGACTGAAATTGTTTTGAACGGGACGTTAAGCCGCAATGCAAACAAGTTCATAAGCAAATAGCCAAGGACGTTAGTTCGGTCAAGATTTTACTTTTTACATCACCATCGAGGACTAGTGATGCTTTAAATAACCGGAACCTGCATTTTGAAAATGGTCAACGATGCACAATAGCAGGCGAAGCTCTCTGATGTTTGATTTGGGTCTACGCTGTTCGACACATGCAACACAAAATTCCAGTCCAACCTCTTACGCAAAACGATAAAAATATAGCGGCTACTTCTATCACTTACCGTTCACCGGATTTCCTACAGATTAGTGACAGTCACGTGGTCATCATTGCTGAAGAGCTTGTTTGGTTAGTTACTTAGGTTCGACTGATAAGCAATCGACCAAAAAAGAGGATATCATATGGACACAGAGAACACACAAAAAAGAAAAAAACAAAAGTGAATACTGGACCAGACTATCTGAAGTGGGTCTTATATCAGTTTGAACTCAACAATCGTCTCTATGATCGGGAAGGACTTCAATAAGGTGAAGGACCACGCGATGACCACGCGCGTGAAAACATTCGAATGAGTGTTCGAGAGCGATTAAATAAGCTTGAAGCTTCCATCGCATTCGAACTAAAATAAATTAGTATAAACTTATAAGGTGAAGGACATGACGAATTTCACGACAACCACATATTCCAACCCGACAGCTGTAGTGAAATAAGTAATAACACACAAAAACACTTAAATCTATTAAGTGAAGATTTTGTTTCGGATCAACAGAAAACCAAAACCTCTTGCAAACAGTTTTTCTGAGCCATTTTCTTCTTATTAGTTTAACTGAACAGTCTAATCTAGAGGAAAACAGCAATGTCGCATTAATAATTACTGTTGTCATGAGTAATTTAAGACAGCCTCAGTCATGCGTAAAATTCTGCGATCACAATCGTGACGACAACAGGAAAATGCATTGAAACACAAATTATAGATTGAGTGTGTGTGCGTGCGTGTGTGTGTGTGTGTGTGTGTGTGTGTCCCGTTTTTAAGGATTCCAATTTGGTCTATGCAGATCCAGAATCGGCCTAGCCAGTTTGGAATTCTTATATGGCCTAGACAGATTCTGGATCTCCCTGTACCAAATTAGAATCCTACTTTTGTATAGAATAAATCAGAATTCTAAACTGGCCTAGACAGATTGCCAGATTCCAATCTGGCCTACGCAACATACGCTATCTGCTACTCTCTGTCTGCTACTCTCTGAGGCGTGACGAGTAGCATAACCACTACACCACAGAGGCTTCTATTGAGTCATTGAGTGAGTGAGTGAGTGAGTGTTTGAGTTTTACATCCCACCAACCGCTAAGGTCATACCGAGACGGAGTCTCGATTTAAAGACCCATCCGAAAAACTGGTGAAGCCCAGGATCGATCCTGCAACCCCTGGTTTACAAGGCGAGTAGCGTAACCACTACACAACTGAGGCTTCATTGAGTCATTGAAGCTTTACTGTATGTTACACTATGAGACATGACAAGAGAACATGTGACTAAAGACAAGTACCGCAGACTGACCACTACACCACTGAGGCTTCATTGAGTCATTGAAGCTTTACTGTATGTTACACTATGAGACATGACAAGAGAACATGTGACTAAAGACAAGTAGCGCAGAAACCACTCAGACTGAGTGGAGTCATTGATGACCACTACACCACTGAGGCTTCATTGAGTCATTGAAGCTTTACTGTATGTTACACTATGAGACATGACAAGAGAACATGTGACTAAAGACAAGTAGCGCAGAAACCACTCAGACTGAGTGGAGTCATTGATGACCACTACACCACTGAGGCTTCATTGAGTCATTGAAGCTTTACTGTATGTTACACTATGAGACATGACAAGAGAACATGTGACTTAAGACAAGTACCGCAGAAACCACTCAGTCTGAGTGGAGTCATTGAAGCTTTGCAGAAATTGCAGTATGTTTCCTCTGGCTTTCGTTGTCGGATCATTACAGGGTCACTGATGAGGCTTTATTAGCCGAAACTACGTAGTATGACCCATCTTCGTTCTTATTAATGTTTTCATTGCTCTTAAAGGAACTTATTTTTGATTTTTATTTGCCTTCACTGAAGCTGGTGTTGTGCGTGTGGCAGCCGTAAAACGTCTCCCCGTACATCAACCATAGTGTAGTTTATATTTTACATTTGGTCCTTTGAGATCAGCGTGAATATTCTGAGAAATCAGAAATAAATTATTGGTTTAGACTCATATTCTAGACAGGTTTTTAATTATTTGGACCCCAGTTTGATTTATATCGATCTTTGTATCGACTGCCTGTTCGAAATACGCAAAATTGCAGTATGTTTCCTCTGGCTTTCGTTGTCGGATCATTACAGGGTCACTGATGAGACTTTATTAGCCGAAACTACGTAGTATGACCCATCTTCTTTCTTATGAATGTTTTCATTGCTCTTAAAGGAACGTATGTTTGATTTTTATCTGCCTTCACTGCAGCTGGTGTTGTGCCGTGTGGCGGCCGTAAAACGTCTCCCCGTACATCAACCATAGTGTAGTTTATATTTTACTTTTGGTCCTTTGAGATCAGCGTGAATATTCTGAGAAATCAGAAATAAATTATTGGTTTAGACTCATATTCTAGACAGGTTTTTAATTATTTTGACCCCAGTTTGATTTATATCAGTCTTTATATTGACTGCCTGTTCGAAATTCGCAAAATTGCAGTATGTTTCCTCTGGCTTTCGTTGTCGGATCTTTACAGGGTCACTGATGAGGCTTTATTAGCCGAAACTACGTAGTATGACCCATCTTCTTTCTTATGAATGTTTTCATTGCTCTTAAAGGAACTTATTTTTGATTTTTATTTACTGTATGTTACACTATGAGACATGACAAGAGAACATGTGACTTAAGACAAGTACCGCAGAAACCACTCAGTCTGAGTGGAGTCATTGATGTTTCACTATATAACGTGGTAAGTGAAAGAGTGTGTTAAGACATGTGCTAACGGTATCCGCGCAGTCTGATTGGAGTCATTGAAATTTCACTAATTGTTACACTATGAGCCGTGACAAGTGAAAGATTGATTTCAGTTATGTGCCCACAGCAACCGCGCAGTTTAATTGGAGTCACTGACGCTTCACTATATGTTATACTATGAGTCGTGACTAGTGAAAGATTGTCTCAAGACACGTGCCCACAGCAACCGCGCAGTCTGACTGGCTTCCATGGTTTCACGAAATGTGACACTATGAGCCGGGCCAAGCGAAAATGTGTCTCAAGACATGTGCCCACAGCAACAATTCAGTCTGATGGGAGTCATTGAAGTTTCATTTTATGTTACCATATGAGCAGCCACAAGCGAAAATATGATTCTTGAGACTTGTGCCCACAGCAACCACGCAGTCTGAACTGAGTCATTGACGTTTCACTATATGTTACCCTATGAGCTGTGACAAGTGAAATGTGTCTTAAGACATGTGTCCAGAGCAACCGCGCAATCTGTTTTGTTTTATTTCTTTGTTTGATTTGAGGCCTAACGTCCCCGCAAACACTGTATAGGTCATTTTGGAGACAATGCTTCCAATTTTGTGTGACTTTTACCCGACATTGAGATGAAATGACATCTCAAGCCCTGTCGCCCAATGAAACCAATAGGGTTTATTAGCATGGACGGTCCGCCTCGCACCGCTGTTCCTAGACAGGCTTAGATCCTCTAAGCGGTTTACCAGTACTAGTGTGCAGGCCGGATTCAGCTCTGCGTGGAAGCATCATGCAGCCCATATATTTCTTCAAGCCCCTATGGGCAGGGGCCGCTGATCATAGTCACTGAATTTTCTCTATATGTTACACTATGATCCGTGACAAGTGAGAATGTGTTTATGACGTGCCCATAGCAACCAAGCTGTCTGATTGCAGTCATATAACTTTCACTACGTGCTACACTATGAGACGCGGCAAGTATAACTGCATCTTAAGACAAGTGCCAATAGCAACCGCGCAGTCAGATAGAAGTCATTGAAGTTTCACTACATGTTACATGTACATTATGAGTCGAGACAAGTGAAAATGTACTTTAAGACACATGCCCATAGTTACCACACAGTCTGGTGGCTTTAAAGTTTCATTATATGTTTATTTATGACAAGTGAATATTTGTCATAAGACATGCAGCCACAGCTACCGCGCAGTCTGACTGGAGTCCTTAAAAATTCACTTTATGTTACCTATAAGCGGTGCCACGTGAAAATGTGTCCACAGCAAATGCGCAGTCTATCTGGAGCCATTAAAGTTTCACTATATGTTACACTATGAGCAGTGAGAATTATTCTATGTCTTAAGACATGTGCACACAGCAACTGCGCAGTCTGACTGGCGTCATTGAAGTTCACTATTTGTAACACTTTGAGCCGTTAGAAGATATAATGTGTCCTAAGACATGTACCCACAGTAAATGCGCAGTCTGACTGTGGTCATTGAAGCTTCATTATTTGTAAAACTATGAACTATTAGAAGTTAAATTGTGACTTAAGGCATGCGCAAACACCGACCAGGCAGTCTGATCAGGTATGTTTGTTTGATTTGAGGTTAAACGTCCCCGATCAACCGATCAACACGGTAAAGTTCATTTTGGAGTCGTTGCTTCCAATTATGTGGGACTTTTACCCGATATTGAGATGAAATGATATCTCAAGCCCTGTCGCCCAATGAAAAGGGCCGACTCGCACCGCTTTGCCTGGTCAGGCTTAGATCCTCTGAGCGGTTTACCAGTACTCGTTAAAGCATCATGCTGCCCATATATTTCTTTAAACCCCGATGGGCGGGGGCGGCAGTCTGATTGGAGTCATTGAAGTTTCACAATATGTTTAACTGTGATAAATGGCAAGTGATGATGATGATGATGATGATGATAATGATTTCGTGTTTAACGACGCTTCAACCCTCTTTGTGGGTCATAAGCGTCAAGCGGTTAATGACTAAACGGCATGAAGGATTATGAGGGTACTAAAAGTAAAAATGTTAGTATGATATGTATAAAAATCTGAAAACAGTTAAATCTTATGAAAATGTCCAATATCTTTTAAGAATAAAATAATATTATCAACAGGTACATCTTGAAACAATTGTTGCAAAGTGTCAGCTTTGAAGTATAAGTCACGGGATTGTGAAAAGTCTACACATTCAATTAAGATATGTTTAACAGTGAATGGCTGATCACATCCCACACAAGAAGGCTGATCATCACCATTCAAAATATAAGAATGAGTAACTCTAGTATGGCCAATGCGCAATCGCGTTAATACTACATCCTCTTTCCTGGAAAACTGTGGAGGAGAGCATTTTGTTCCAACGACAGGTTTAATGGCATGGAGTTTGTTATTATTTCATGGTCCCATGCATCTTGCCATTCCGACAAGATGTATCTGTTGATAAATGGTTTAAAATTATTAAAAGGAATTTTAAAAACAGACGGATCAAGATTGAGCGATTCCTTTGCTTTCTTGTCAGCATATTCATTGCCCACAATGCCAATATTGCTCGGAAGTCAAGAAAACAAGATTTGGTGCGTTGTAGAAATGTCATGATGTTTTTCGATCAATTTTTGTATTTGAGGATTTTTAGATGATGAATGGTCTAAAGCCTTAAGCACAGAAAGTGAATCAGAAAATATAATTGCTATTTGAATTGTTGAGGAACTGACAAAATCTAAAGCTAGGTCTATTGCCTTGGCTTAAGCTGTAAAAATAGATGAACCATCTGGAAGGCGCATGCTTTTTTGCGTATCTTTAGAAACATACGCACAACCAACTTTATCTCCTTCTTTGGAACCATCGGTATAGACTTGCTGGTAATCATTGTAACGTGACTGCAGTACCTGAAAGTTTTGTTTGAGAAGTATCGGATTTGATTCAGATTTTTTGCCATCATGTAAGTCGAATAGAATAGAAGGTTGTTTAATACACCAAGATGGAACTTCGGCGGTTTCATGTTTTTGAATATTTTTAGGTCGATACCTGAATTTTCTAGCAGTAGTAAAATTCGTAATCCAAAAGGTTTGATGATTGCTGTGAGTTTAGTTTCATTCTTATCTGCAAATTTAGGTGGAAATGAAATTTGGAATGCTAGATGGATTAGCAGCAAGTCTGATAGCATACTGAAAGGAAAGTTTCTCTCTGCGCGAAGTTAAAGATGGTTCACCTGCTTCTCTATAAAGGCATAATACGGGAGAAGTACGGAAGGCTCCCATAGCCAAACGAAGGCCTTGATGATGAATAGTACCCAAAGAATTTAAATAAGACTTTCTGGCAGAACCATAAACAACAGACCCATAATCTAATTTAGATCTTATCAGAGACCGGTAAAGATGTAATAAAGTGTACCGATCTGCTCCCCAACTTGTATGAGCTAAAACTTTCAAAAGATTCAAAGCTTTTAAGCATTTCGCTTTAAGATATTTAATATCGGGAATAAAAGATAACTTTTGATCAAATATGACCCCAAGAAATTTGGTTTCTTCAACGACAGGAATTTGTGATCCGTATAAAAACAGGGAAGGATGGTCGTGTTTCTTCCGCAGCTTACAAAAATGAACACACTGCGTTTTCGACTTGGAGAACTTGAAACCATTTTTATCAGTCCATTCTTGTATTCGTTTTAAATTTTGTTGTAACTTTCGTTCAATTGTTTTCATGTTTTTTGAACGGTAACATATACAAAAATCATCAACACACAATGAACAGTCTGTTTTGTCGTCCAAACATTGTACAATATTATTTATTTTGATGTTAAATAGCGTACTTGAGAGAATACTACCTAGTGGGACACCCTGCTCCTGTGCATAGAGATCTGACAGGGTAGATCCCACGCGGACTTGAAAAACACGCTCACCTAAAAAACTTTGAATAAAACTGGGAAGTTTTCCCCTTAAGCCGAGGTTATGGAGATCTCTCAATATTCCATAACGCCATGTGGTATCATATGCTTTCTCCAAGTCGAAAAAGACAGCTACTACGTGTTCTTTGTTAATAAAAGCATTTCGTATAAATGTTTCTAGTCTTATTTAATTGTCGTTAGTACTACGTTCCGAACGAAAACCTGACTGATATTCTGAAATGAGGTTGTTGGACTCTAAGTACCAGACTAATCTCTTGTTTATCATTCTCTCCAATGTTTTACACAAACAACTTGTCAAAGCTATCGGTCGATAATTCGTAGGCTCTGCATGATCTTTCCCTGGTTTTGGAATTGGTACAACTGTAGCAAAACGCCAGCTCTCAGGACAAACCCCAGTTTCCCAAGTATTATTAAAGATATCTAAAAGTGTTGAAAGAGAACTTTTTGGCAGATCCTTAAGCATCTGATAATGAATTCTATCGGGGCCGGTTGCTGTATCGTGTGATTTTTCAATGGCTTCCACTAGTTCGGAGAAGTTAAAAGGTTTGTTGTATTCTTCGTGATTGAGGGATTTGAAGTTTAGATTTCTTTTCTCTTGGTCCTTTTGGAAATTTCTAAAAGTGTCAGAATAATTTCGCGGTGATGAATTACTCAAGAATGTGCTACCAAGAGTATCTGAAATATCTTTTTTAGCTGAAGCTTTTGTGTCAAAACCAGTATTTAAATGTGTAAAACTAGGGGACTTTGTTTTATCTGAAATTTTTCGTACCATAACCCAAACCTTTTTAATGGGGGTTTTGTAGTTCAATTTGGAGACATATTCTCCCGATGACTTTCGTTTGGAAGCTCGGATTGTTCGCCGAGCTTTAGCTCTAAAAACTTTTACGTCGCTTAGCTTTTCTGAAGTGGGACTTTTGCAGAACTTATTTAGAGCCTGTTTACGCTTTTTAAAAGAATCTTTACAGTCATTATTAAACCAAGGCTTGCTTTTCTTAGTATTTGTGGTGGTCTTTGGAATGCATTGTTCTGATTATATTAATAAGTGTATCTGTGAAATCAGAAACAATGTCGGATGATTCATTAAAGTGATCAACTGATAACTCTTCTTCACATTAATTATGGAATAATTCCCAGTCGGCTTTATTCATTTTCCATTTCTGGTTACAGTCCTCATCTGGTTCGTTTACGCTCTCAATTATAACAGGGAAGTGATCACTTCCGCACTGATCATCATGAACAGACCAGTCATAGTCCAAGAAGAGAGATGGGTGACACAAAGAGAGATCTAAAGAAGACAAATGACCTGTCGTAGGGTGAAGGTAAGTATAAGATTTATCATTCATCAAGCATAGATCGCTCTTTGCAATAAATCTTCAACAAGTGCTCCTCTGTTATTGATATCTTTACAGCCCCATAGAATATTGTGACCATTAGAGTCGCCAACTAAAAGTTATGGCGATGGAAGTTGACTCAGCAATGTGTCAAGAAATTCGGGCTTTAAAGAAAAAGAGGGTGGGATATATAGAGAGCAAATTGTAGTTTCTTTATCCAGAGAAACCGATACTGCTACAGCTCGTAGGTCTGTTTTTAATTTGATCTCTCTTTGTGGTAAACATGATTTAACAAGAATTGAACTGCCACCAGATGGTTTGCTACCATCAGAATAGATATAGTTGTATGTTTTGAATCCCCTGACATCAATGTTGTCATCAGTTTTTAAAAAAGTTTCTTGCAAACAAAACAACCGATGGGTTTAATAACGAAATAAGTAATAAGAGTTCATTATAATTTGATTTAAGACCTCGACAATTCCACTGTATTATTTTGTGTTTTAAATCCATTTTATGAAGAGATTAAGACTAGAAACTATTCTGGAGCTGCAATTGGTGATATAGATCTGCTACCACCACCTCGTGGTGCTGCTGACCTCGATCTGTTATTGCCACTTGGTGATGATGGAGTTTCAGCGACCTCCATATCACTGTCACTCAAAGATCCGAATCTGTTCTGAAATTTTATATTGTCTCTTTCCATTTTACGTTGTCTATCTGTCTGTCTTTGGGACAATTGATGTTTTTTGATCGGATCTTCCGATCCCTTATTAGTTCGACCTGAGTCGGGTTTCTCTTTTACATTCGGCGCTGGCTTCGGTACGGTCGCTGTCGACCGATCCGGAGCAACCTGGGTTGCGCCATTTGATAAATTGGTTGAACTTTGTGGTGCTGGAGTGCGTTTACTCCATGCATCAGATTTTTTTCAGTTCAGCTATGTATGATTCAGCAGTCTGTTGCGGAGCTTGTACATTTTACACCAGCACCCTTTGTGATGCTGGCGAAACTGGTGGTTGGTGTTACGTATCGCTCTTCAACAATTTTCCGCGCTTCTGGGAATGTTATCCCCATTTGGTATTTGACGGTGAGTATTTCTTTTTCTTTTTTCCACGCCGGACAGTCTCGGGAGAAAACAGCACGTTTGCCATCACAATTTACGCATTTGGGTTCATTTTTGCAGTTGAGGTGATTATCAACATGCTTTTCTTCACCACAATTAGGACAGAGTTTTTTTCTCTGACATCTGCTTTCGTGATGGCCAAATGCCTGACAAGAGTAACATCTAAGAGGGTTCGGGATGTATACCTCTACGTTAATGGAAAGATATGCTACTTTGATTTTCTTGGGTAGAATTGGTGTATTAAAAGTCAACACATAAGTTGCTGTTGGTTTTAGTACACCATTTCTACGAACTTGAATGTTACGAACACCAACAACTCCCTGATCTTTCAAGTTATCGACTATCCCTTCATCTGAACAAGGACGCAGTTCTGGGCTGCGAATCACTCCCTTAGATGAATTGAGCGTGTTATGTAACGAGACTTTAACTTTAAGATCAAAGAGTTTGTTGGTGTTTAGCAGGCTTACCACTTGCTGTTTTCTCTCGACTTCCAAGAGAAGATCACCCGATTTGAGTTCTTTTATACTCTTAGGGTGACCGGCAATGGAGAGAATAATTTTCTCGATCACAAAGGGCTAAATACAGTCCGTGAATCATCAAGTGACGTGATAACCAAGAAACGCGGAACATTATTGAGATTTGGTTCAGCAGACTGCTGACTAGATTGTTCTCTAGATTGCTGACTGGATTGTTGATTGTGTTCACCCGATTCGGATGAATCCTCGTCTTTTTTACGTTACGTTTCGTTGCGGTTATGTGCGTGGTTGCGGTTATGTTTTCTTTCAATTTGCCATAAGGGAAAAATCCTAGTTTCGTCCCAGGTGCTCTCCGCCCTCCATGGAGCCCTACAAGGGAACACCATAATGGAGTGGTTATCCAACTCGCAGGTGTTAGAGATACACGTGAGATATAATCGTATAAACAAAATGCCTACACGATTGATCCGTTTAGCCACCGCCTTCTAGAGATAAAAAGACAGAAAAGGGTAAGGTAAATGGGCATATGGTTGGTGTCAGGAAAGATACAAAAAGAGTTGAAGAGAAAGCAAAGCGGTATCTCTAGGACTCGGCGTGACCAGCCGATTGACCGTGCCGGACCGCACGGCCACCCGTCTACACCGAAAAGCCAGGCCAAAGAGGCGTGTTGGGTAACTGAAGCACCGCCACCTCAGGTAACCCTCAACCTCCAGGATCCCTTCTTCCGGCTTACAGGATGCAACCCACGGCAAACGGGTGGTACTTCTTTTAGCTCTTCCCAGTGGGCACAGAGACCACAGCGGCAATGTGCCCAGTGGGAATTGAGCCCCCAGGGCCACGGCAAGGCAGGAAGTCTAATACCTGGGGGAATGGCACGTGAAAATGTGTCTTAAGACATGTGGCCATAGCACATTAACAATCTGGTTGGAGTCCCCGAAGTTTCACAATATGTTAAATTATGATACGTAATAAGTGAAAAGGTGTCTTAAGACATGTGCCAACAGCTACCGCGCAATCTGGTTGGAAGCAGATATGATTAACTATATGTTACACTACAACTGCGCAGTCTGATTACAGTCATTGAAGCTTCACTATACGTTACACCATCAGGTATAACAAGTGAAAGTGAGTCTTTAATCCTGTACGAACAGAAACCGAACAGTCTGATTGGAGTCATCGAAGTTTCACTATATGTTACTCAATGAGCCGTGACAAGTGAAAATGTGTTTTAAGACATGTGCCTACAGCAAAAGTGCAGTTTGATTGGAGTCATTGTAGTTCTACTATATGTTACACTATGAGCCGTGACAAGTGAAAATATGTCTTAAGACATGTACCAGCAGCGAGTGCGCAGTATGAATATAGTCACTGAAGGTTAACTATATTGTACATTATAAAACTTGACAAGTTAAAATGTGTCTTGCGACATGTGCCCTCAACAACCACGCCTTGAAGATTCGTTATATGTTACATAACGAGACCTGACAAGGAAAAATGAGTCTAAAGACAAGTGCCCACAGCAACCGCGCAGTCTGCTTGGATTCGTTGGAGTGTCACTATATGTTAAATTATGTGAAGTGACAAGCGAAAATGTGTCTTGAGACATGTGCTCACAGCAACCACGCTGTCTTGTTGAAACTCACTATATGTTACGTTATGAGCGTGACACGTGAAAACGTGTCTTTAGACGTACTCGAAGCAACCACGCGGTCTTATTTAAGCTTCACTATATGTTACAGTATCATCCGTGACAAGTGAACAGGTGTCTTAAGTCATGTGCCCAGAGCTACGGCGTAGTCAGATTGGAGTCATTGAAGTTTCTCTATATGCTATACTATAGGCCTTGACGAGTAAAAATGAGTCTTAAGACAGGTGCCGACAGCAGCCGCGCAGTCTGATTGGAGTCATTGGAATTTTACTAAATGTTACACTTAGAACTGTTAGAAGTTGAATTGTAACTTAAGACGTGCGCCCACACAAACAAGGCAGTCTGATTGTAGTCATTGAAGCTCCGCTACATGTTAGACTATAAGCCGTGACAAGTAATAATGTGTCTTAAGATAATTGCCTTAAGCAACCGCGAAGTCTGATTGGCGTCAGTGAAGTTTCACTATATCGTACTCAATGAGAGGTGGTAAGTGAAAATCTAACTTAGGACATGTGCCCACAGCAACCGCGCAGTCGCGTTGGAGTCATTCAAGTTTCTGTTTTTGTTACACTATGAACCGTGACAAGTGAAAATGTGTCTGGAGCATGTGCTCACAGCAACTCTGATTGGAGTCATTGAAGCCTCACCTGAACCGTGAGAAGTGAATTTGCGACTTCAGGCATGCGCCGACACAAACATGGCAGTATGACTGAAGTTATTGAAACTCGACCATATGTTACACTATGCCAATCAGCCCCCGCCCATCGGGCTGCGCGATGCTTCCACGCAGAGCTAAATCCGACTCGAACACGAGTACTGGTAAACCGCTTAGAGGATATCATTTCTTCTCAACGTCGGGTAATTGGAAGCAACGTCTTCAAACTGATCTTTACAGTGTTGATGGGGACGTTAAACCACAAATCAAACAAACAAAACACAATGCCAACAGCAACCATTTGGTCTGATTGAAGTCATTGAAACTTCACTGTAATGTTACGCTATGAGCCTTGACACGTGAAAATGTGTCTTTAGTTGAACCCACAGCAACCACGAGGTCTGATTACACTATCAGCCGTGACAAGTGAAAAAGTGTTTTAAGTTCTGTTCCCAAAGCTACGACGTAGTCTGATTGGTTGGTTGGTTGATTTGAGGTTTAACGTCCCCGTCAACACTGTAAAGGTCATTTTGGAGACGTTGCTTCCAATTTTGTGGGACTTTTACCCGACATTGAGATGAAATGACATCTCAAGCCCTGTCGCCCAATGAAACCAATAGGGTTTATTAGCATGGACCGCGGTTCCTGGACAGGCTTAGATCCTCTAAGCGGTTTACCAGTACTAGTGTGCGGGCCGGATTCAGCTCTGCGTGGAAGCATCATGCAGCCCATATATTTCTTCAAGCCCCAATGGGCGGGGGTCGGTAGTCTGATTGGAGTCATTGGAGTTTCACTAAATGTTACACTAAGAACTGTGAGAAGTTGAATTGCAATTATAGCCGGATGACTTTTCTGTTACCTCAAACCACTTGACTAGCCATCGGCAAAGCTCTTACTTACTCCCCAGTGTTCTATTCAAATACCTGAATTGATTGTCAAATTGTTTGAGAGGTTCAAAACCAAATTGTGAAAGAGTTTGTTAACTTTCTTGTCTTATCTTTTTAAGATCTTCTCACATTGATTGGCTAACAAAAGATGTGTGGTTGGTCATTGAAAGGCCTTGTGTCAAAACCAATTTGTGTCAATTTTAAGGTGTTGAACCTCCATTCATTGAATCAAATTTGAAAGTAATAATCATTTTCACCTATGAAAAGTCTATTATTCTGCTAAATGGCAGGTTTACGAAAAAGTGAGAACATGTGGGGTGACACAACACGCTGAAACACTAATGATACATTCCTATTTGCAAGCATTGCTCGTAGTTGGGGTTCAGTGTTACGTCCATGGTGAAAACCGCAATTGCAAACCTTATCTTCAAGCAATTTCTTCTGAATTTCCTTATGATAAATTGAGGGTTTTTCTAACTTATAAAGTTCAATAGCTCGCATGGTTTCCAGAGTAAGCTTTTGCCGTTCTCTACCCCTATCAGACACAGAAACAGGTCTTTACACATTTCCTGTCTCATAATAATAACTAACAATATTTCCAACAGTTTTCTGGTCTATCAGCAAAACATCTGCAATGGCTCTCTGGCTTCTACCTTGCTGATGTAATTTGACCACTTGTTCGCTAACCATATTTGGAAGAGGTTTTCGATTTTTGGAATCAGTGTGTACCTCCATCCTTATCTAACACTAACATAAGAAGGTTCTGAAACATTTGTCAAGTCAGAAATACTTATATACAATGAGGCCTGTAAGAGTGAAGAGTAAACACATATTCAAAATCTCTACCCAGGGCTTTTCACACATTATTGTTATAGGTTAACACCTTGTGAGAACATTTGTATGAAGTAAAGAAATGATTTGGGAATTTGTTTGGCAGGCTAACAATCAATTTGTCAACACTTCAGGGGACATGAATGATAGATGGTTAAGCTAATAAATACTTGACAAAGGCTTACCCAATGGTATTGAGGATAAGTTACACCTAATTGCAAATTTCTGGCCCCAAATCACATTTTCAAACTCAAAGCGGTGACCTTCAGAAGCCCGCCAGTACGATTTCCGTCACAACAGTTAGATGATGTCAAGAGTAAACTTCAAAGAAACAAAACACATCACAGCTGTCAAGATGTTCCAAAAATAGCGTCATCGCTACCTCTCATCTACATGAAAGAACCGCCGCCTAGCAAACCATTTCGCCACAGTTTGACTGACACGACAAAGAACCGCCTACAAAAACTAACCACGTGAGTGGATAAGAAAATGTGAAATCGCATTTACTTTTGCGTTAGCAATTTTCTACAGTAAAAGAAAGACAAACTAAAAGGTAGATCCAACTTGGGACATGTGTAACGGGACATGTGTAACATGAACCACACCAATTGATGATAATTTCATCAAAGTGATATTGCGACCAGCAAAGTCTCCGATAAGCCTGCCAACCTACTAAGTCTCATCAAAGATTCACTTTGTCTGTTATGCCTGCTCAGGGTGAATGTTGTCTAGAATAATTTCCCTCTGAAGCGCCTATCAAACTTTTTAAGATGATCGATTGCTTCGATGATCGATTGCCTATATTGTACCTAAATTAATATGTTTTTTTGTTTTTGTTTTTTTTTTTTTTGTAGAAAGAAAATAACTTATTTTTTCTGACATTAGTATTATTAAAAATAAAACTAAATCACTTGTTCAATTGACTTTATTTGACGATTTTATCATTTATGATTCAAAGACCTATTGAAAGTGCACGCTTGTCGTTTCAGGCTATAAGATCGCAGCGGGATCCAACAAACTAACTAAACTTAAAAGGCCGCGAGGCTAAAACGTTTTTTTTTCTCACCTGATGTTTAAAAATGTTGGGAAATAAATCAAACGCTTATGACCACTTGCACACCCGGTTTTGATTCTGATCCGTGTTATCATTTCTTTTGTCATTTTACTGCTACCTATTGTAATATCTTTGATATGAGCCATTGATCAAAGGTGCGCAAGTTGTCATTACTGTTTGTTTGATTTGCGGTTTAACGTCCCCGTCAACACTGTAAAGGTCATTTTGGAGACGTTGCTTCCAATTTTGTGGGACATTTACCCGACATTGAGATGAAATGACTTCTCAAGCCCTGTCGCCCAATGAAAATGTAGCATGTCGACCGTGTGGCTCGGTAGCTCAGTCGGTAGAGTGTTCGCACGGTATGCGAAAGGCCCTGGGTTCGAGTCCCGGTCGAGCCATGTTCTTTTTCCAACCCTGTGACATTTGGTGGCCAGTGTGAGGGTCCAGCACCGCGTCTGAGAGCATGAAATAGTATGAAAATAAGTCTCGCATCCGGACTGGATAGGACTTAGAGATTCGGGACGAATTTCATGAGAAGAGATTCGGGACGAATCTAATTAAGCAGGGGGAAAATGTAGCAGGTCGACCGTGTGGCTCGGTAGCTCAGTAGGTAGAGTGTTCGCACGGTATGCGAAAGGCCCTGGGTTCGAGTCCCGGTCGAGCCATGTTCTTTTTCCAACCCTGTGACAAAACCAATAGGGTTTTAATATTAGCATGGACGGCCCGCCTTGCACCCCGGTTCCTGGACAGGCTTAGATCCTCTAAGCGGTTTACCAGTACTAGTGTGCGGGCCGGATTCAGCTCTGCGTGGTAGCATCATGCAGCCCATATATTTCTCCAAGCCCCTATTGGCGGGGGCCGGTTGCCATTACTGTTTCAGGTCTTTGAATTTCAACTCGACTTATCAGGATATTTTTACACAGGCTAGATTATGTCACCATTTCAAATTTCATGCTCGGATAAGCAGGTGGTGGAATAGGTTGGCCCGAAATACCCCAGCCGAGTGACGTACTTTTACCATTTGCTGAGGAGTACCCGACGCACACACCACATTAACACCACCCCCGGCAAACCCCACTTTATATTGGGAAAAAGTGGAGTTAACACGGGTATACATTACTTTTCTTATCATTAGGATAACTTGCCTTTATGAGATAAGGTCAAGAAAATGGCATGTATCAAGTGATAATTGGTAATAGTTTTCTTATTTCTGCCCAAAACATAAATTGTGGGTACTCGTTATAACCACCTCATTGTCCGCCCAAAACATAGATTGTGGATACGTCTTTATAACTGCGATATTGACGAGTATCCACAATCTCTGTTTTGGGGCAGAGATAAGACAACGATGTATACTTCTGTAAACCCCACTTTTCCCTATATTAAGTGGGGTTTACCAGAGTATAGATTTCATTGACTTGTTAACATAATGTTTCTACTCCGATGTGGGTGCTCGTTAGAACCGCCACATACTCACTGAGGCGGTTCTAACGGAGGTCCTAACGAGCACCTATGTGTGGAGGATAATTAAGAACTTTGTCATCCGATAAATGCCATTGCTAGAGCCATGGAACGAAGCAGTGTATTGCTTAGGTACGTTATCCTAATGGAACACGCCATATTCTTTCTTACCCCTAGTGAAAACTAATGATTGAACTGGATGACGGGTCAAGTCAATACTGTAAATGTCATTTTGGAGACGTTGCTTCCAATTTTGTGGGACTTTTACCCGACATTGAGATGAAATGACATCTCAAGCCCTGTCGCCCAATGAAACCAATAGGGTTTATAAGAATGGACGGCCCGATACACATCGATTTGCCTGGGCAGGCTTAGATCCTCTAAGTAGTTTACCAGTACTCGTGTGTGGGTCGGATTCAGCTCTGCGTTAAAGCACCATGCAGCCCATATATTTCTCCAAGCCCCGATGGGCTGGGGCCGGCAGATGTATTGGTGCATTGTCATGAAAACGTTTTAGTCGGGGACACTGATACGTTCTCCGACTAAAAAAGAACATAAAGGAATACTGTGAAATGAGACTCTAAAATGCGTCACGTTAACATTCGGAACAAGACGGAACAGGAGTTCCAGAAAAGCATACCCTTTTTGGATGCCCATGACGAGTAACTCGGTTTGCACCAAACAAAGACTCTGGAATGATTATAATGTCCACCAAGTTCACCATCAAGTGACTCAATGATCTGAGGGCTCATATAAGTACAAAAGCAAACAAAGTTTACGCAACAAAGCACGGCATATGACCAGAGTTGCCACGATGTTAACGAAATACATGAATTAATTATAATATAATAATAATAAATTAATAATAATAATGATAATAATAATAATACCTATAATTGTTTTCAAAGAAAGCAGTTGTCCCCAATCAGCCAGCCTGAATGTTTTAAGACATGACCTTTAAAATGAGATCAAGGTCATCCAGACTTATTCAATGCATTGGCCTGTAGCAATGATAGATCTATGCAAGTTTGATGAGAATCCCCCTAAGATACTTTGCAAACAAGCCTACCGTGACTGAAATTTGACAAGTTTAGTCCCAAACTGACCTTGAAAAGGTCATGGTCTCCAAATCAGAATCAACTCTTTATCTGTTCCAGTGCTATGCCTTTCTGATGGGAATCTATCCAACGTTTCCTGCGATAACGCGCACTCATGTAGGATTTGACTGAAATTTAATGATTTTAATCCTTTGCTGACCTTACAAATAAGGTCAAGATCACAAACCTATTCAACTATTTGACTTGTCACAGTGATGTATACAAACAAGTCTGGAAAGAATCTTCTAAAAGGTTCCTGATATAAAATACACACACACACTTAATTTGGCTTAAATTTGCCCTGTGGTGACCTTGAAAATGAGATTAATGTCACTAAACGCTAATCAGCTCTTAAGCATATTTCAATGAAGTGTCACTGCAAGTTTAATGAAAATCCTTCAACAGATACATACAAGATTAATTAGGCTGAAGTTTGCCCATTTCAATCCCATGGTGACCTTGAAAAAAAAAGTCAATGTAAACAAAATTTGATCACCTCCTACGCTAATTCCAATGATATATTCCTGCAAGTTTGATGAAAATCCGCTAACCCGTTCAAGAGTTAATGTGCGCACAAGAAATTGTCACGTCCACGCTAACGCCAACGAGATACACACCGACAACAGTATGTCCCTCTTCATCGCTGGTGGGGGCACTTAATATAAAATAGACACCTCTTTCCTAAAATTGGAAATAGACTTGTCCAAACTGTGAGGGAACGGGCCTCCGTGGCCTAGTGGTTAAGATCGCTGACTCTCTCACCGCTGTGGTTCGAGCCTCGCTCGGGTCACATGTGAGACGCCAAGTTCTGCAACGGAAGGTCAGGTGGTTTTTCTCCGGGTACTCCGGTTTTCGCCCACCTCTGATTAACGATCGGCTCGATATGAGTGAAATAATCTTGAACGGGTCGTAAAACCAAAACAAAAAAAAAAAAAAAAAACTGTGAGGGGACATCAAACCGACCAGGTTTGGAGAATCTTTAATATGCGCCGAATAAAGGAAGCGGCTGAATGAATCCGTATGTACACAGAAAAAAATTGTTTGGCATACAGTGTTTCCGATTATGAGCCGGGGCAGAGCATTTCCTATAAGATCGCCTGTACGTCCAGCGAAGCAGGCGGACAGCGAAGTCTCTGACCAGACTGTGTGTATGCACAGGCTGATCAGTCTTCTCTGGGCGCACATACAATATTATAGGAAATGCTGTGCCCCGGCTCATATATCGCTCTTGCAGGTCATGCAAACAAACTGTGTTTCAGTCATGTAAAAATTCTTGTTTTTCCCCCGAGATCTACATTGGGATGGACGCGTGAGGGTGGAAATGAATGTGTCGTCATGAACTTATCGGCAACACTTTGTCATGCAGAACGGATCATTAGCGTATTTGCGAACAGCGAAGACTCAGATGATCCTGCGCACCCAAGCTGTCTCGTCAGTGTTCAATGTTTGCACACCAGAAAGAGCAACAGCGCTGCCCTCATAAGAGGCTGTGCCTTCACCTTTATGTTTTGACTTTACGGAGATACGCTGAAGACATTTTTGCGTGACGCCGCTTGGATTATTAAAATTCAATTTAGAATTTTATGACATAAACTTCAGTTCGTAATCTCTAAGTGTCCGCCAGATGTAAACTCAAAATGTCAGTAAATATTCTGATTCAAGAAAAGGAGGTGATCGCTCGATTGATTTTCGTTTCATTCCATTTTTATTTATTTATTTATTTTTATTTTTTTTAGTCATGCGGTCATCTTGAACGTCAAGTAAGCCTGTCAGTTGAAGTGATGAATGTCACGTACACGTGATGGGCGGTGCTAAGACTTGCTGTAATCAGATTGGCTGAGTCGAACCGCTTGCGTACAACGATTCGTGTTACTAGGTGCAGCATGAAAGGATGCCGTTTTGTTTGAGATATTGTTTTCGAAGGTCACCGCTTTGAGTTTGAAAATGCGATTTGGGGCTAGAAATTTGCAATTAGGTGTATGTCACCTTGCGATAAGACTGCGATCACACAAACAAGGCAGTCCTTCTGAAGTTATTGAAGCTCCACTATATGTTACGCTATAAGCCGTGACAAGTGATAATGTGTCTTAAGACAAGTGCCTACAGCAACCACGCAGTCTGATTGGAGTCACTGAAGGTTCACTATATCCTACTCTATGAGATGTAGAAGCCTCAGTGGTGTAGTGGTTATGCTACTCGCCTTGTAAACCAGGGGTCCCAAGATCGATCCCGGGCTTCTCCAGACTTTCAGATGAGTCTTTAAACCGAGATCCCGTCCCCGTTTGACCTTAGCTGTTGGTGGGAACAAAAACTCAAAAACTCACTCTATGAGAGGTGCTGGTAAGTGAATATATAAGTTACGGCTTGTGCCCACAGCAACCGTGCAGTCGCGTTGGAGTCATTGAAAAATAGAAGAAGAGGCAATGATCAGGAATCGATACAATTAACCCAAAGCTCCCATCAGAGACACTAAAGGGAAAGAAACACAAACATGAAGCAACAGACCCCAACGGAAACACCAACAGTGGAAAGCCAAGAGAACAGTTACTTTCCCAAAAAAAGGCCAACAGGCTATCCAAAATAAAATAAAAAAGCGACACAAACACCTAAAGACAAACCATAACAAAAATAACCGCGACAGAAGAACCGCCTTGAAACCGTCAGCGGAAACGAATTCCACTGTGTGTGTGTGTGTGTGTGTGTGTGGGGGGGGGGGGGGTGTTCTTGAATCGATTTTGCGTGGCCACAATCCTCGTCCTTACTTCCGTCGCGATTGAGGACAAACAATTTGTTCAGTCCGCATGAAGGCCTCCGAAATCTCCGTGAACACAAAAATCAAACAACATCGTGAAGTTTCTGTTACACTATGAGCCGTGACAAGTGAAAATATGACTTGAGCATGTGTCCACAGCAACCGCGCAGTCTGATAGGAGTCATTGAAGCTTTACTATATGTTACACTATTATGAAATGTGCCTACAGCTGCCATGCAGTCTGATTGGAGTCATTGAAGTTTCACTTTATTTTACATTACGACACATGACAATGGAAATTGTGTCTTAAGACATGTGCCCTCAGCAACCAAGCAGTCTGATTAGAGTCATTGAACTTTCACAATATGTTACACTTTGAGCCATTTATTATTAAGTGAAAATGTGTCTTAAGATATGTGCCCACAGCAACTGCGGAGTTTGATTGGAATCTTTGAAGTTTCACTGTATGTTGCACTAAGAACCGTGAGAAGTGAAATTGTGATTTGAGGCATTCGCCGACACAAACATGGCAGTATGACTGGAGTTATTGAAGTTAAGGTTAATTAAGCCGTAACAATACCAAATTTAGTGACACAGAGGCCTTTCTGATATTTAATGTTCATCAGTGTGTCTCAAACCCAAAGTTTTGAAACGGATGATGGACAAGACATCCCCCTCCGAGCACACACCGACCGACGTAGCCTATGAGACAGGTCAGCTGGAGGCATCAGGCAAGAGAGCCTACCCGCGGACTTATATTTTGTTTGATTTGAGGTTTAACGTCCCCGTCAACACTGTTAAAGGTCATTTTGGAGACGTTGCTTCCAATTTTGCGGGACTTTTACCCGACATTGAGATGAAATGACATCTCAAGCCCTGTCGCCCAATGAAACCAATAGGGTTTATTAGCATGGGCGGTCCGCCGCGCACCGCGGTTCCTGGACAGGCTTAGATCCTCTAAGCCGTTTACCAGTACTAGTGTGCGGGCCGGATTGAGCTCTGCGTGGAAGCATCATGCAGCCCATATATTTCTTCAAGCCCCTATGGGCGGGGGCCGCGCGGACTTATATGCATCCCCCACCGAGCCAACATAAGCAAACATGACCCACACTCCACAGAAGTCCCGGGCATCAGGAAGGAGATGTCCAAAGTAGCGAGACTTGCAAAATTTCACTTTGTGTTATAGTATTGGCCGTGACAAGCGAAACTTTGTATTAAGTCGTGTGCCCCCAGTTACCGCGCGATCTGATTAATTACGATAATACACCCCGGTGACATACTGCATTCTTGTGTATTTCCAAAACGTTTTTAGCTCACTTGTCACGTAGTGACGAGGTGAGCTTTTTGTCCGTCGAGCGTGCGTGCGTGCGTCCGTGCGTCAACAATTTCTTCAAACAACATTTCCTCCTAAACAACTGATCGGATTTTGACCAAACTTCACAGGAATGATCCTTAGGTGGTCCTCTTTCAAAATGGTTCAAATGGTTCCGGTCCTTTGCAAATCTAGGTCACAGGAGCTAAAAATAGATTTTTTTTTTTAAAACTGAAAACTTAAAAAATCTTATTCTCTGAAACCGCATGGTCCAGGTCTTTGATATTTGGTATGAAGCTGCATCTAGTAGACTTCTACCAATATTGTTCAATTTATAGCCCTGGAGCCAAAAAGGCCCCCGCGTCGGGGCCCAAGCACCAGTTTCACATGGCCTATATATTGAAAACCATTAAAATCTTCTTGTCTGAAACCAGGGAACCCAGGTCTTTGATATTTAGTATGAAGCTTCATCTAGTGGATCTCTACCAAGATTGTTCAAAATATAGTCCTGGGGACAAAAATGCCCCCACCCCGCGCCGGGGCCCACTTGTTTCACATATGCGTTTATAGGGAAAAGCTTTAAACATCTTCTTGTCTGAAACCAGAAGGCCCAGGTCTTTGTTATTTGGCATGAAGCTTCATCTAGTGGAATTCCAGCAAGAGTGTTCAAATTATAGCCCTGGGGCCACAAATGCCTCAGCGCCAGGGCCCACTGGTTTCACATAGGCGTATACAGGGATAACCTTTAAACATCTTCTTGTCTGAAACCAGAAACCCAGGACTTTGATATTTGGTATGAAGCTTCAACTAGTTGACCTCTACCAAGATTGTTCAAAATAAAGTCCTCGGGCCAAAAACGCCCCCGTGCCGGGGCCCACTGGTTTCACATAGGTGTATTCAGGGATAACCTTTAAAAATCTTCTTGTCTGAAACCAGAAGGCATGAAGCTTCATCTAGTGGATCTCTACCAAGATTGTTCAAATCATAGCCCTGGTGCCAAAAATGCCCCGCTCCCGGGCCCACTCGATTTACATAGGCGTATACAGGGATAACCTATAAAAAACTTCTTAGCTTAAAACAGAAGGCCCAGGTCTTTGATATTTGGTACGAAGCTTCTTCTAATAGACCTCTACCAAGATTAGCCAAATAATAGCCTTGGGGACAAAAACGTATCCGCGCTGGGACCCACTAGTTTTACATAGACTTATATAGGAAAAAGCCTTTAAAAATCTTCTTGTCTGAAACCAGAATGCCCAGGTCTTTGATATTTAGCGAAGCTTTATCTACTGTACCTCTACTGAGATTGTTCAAACTATAGCCATGGCTCCTAAAAATGCAACCCCCCCCCCCCGCGCCAGGGCCAACTGGTTTTACATAGGCTTACAAAGGGAAAACCAATAAAAATCTTTTTTTTTTTTTTTTTGAAACCAGAACCAACGTTTTTGATATTTGGTATGAAGCGTCATGTAATGGACCTCTACAAAGATTGTTCAAATTAAAGCTTTCGGTTAAAAAATGTGCCCGCGCCGGAAACCACTAGTTTTACATAGGCGTATACAGACATAACCTTTAAAAATCTTCTTGTCTGAAACCAGAAGGCCCAGGTTTTTGATAACTGGTATGAAGCTTCATCTAATGGACCTCTACTAAGATTATTCAAATTTCTGCCTTGGGGCCGAAAATGTCTCGGACCGGGACCCACTTGTTTTACATAGGCTTATATAGGAAAACAAACCTTTAAAATCTTCTTTTCTGAAACCAGAAGGTCCAAGTCTTTTATATTTGGCGTGAAGCTTCATCTAGTGGACCGTTACCGGGATTGTAAAAATTATAGCCCTGGCGCCAAAAATTTCCCCGCACCAGGGCTCGCTGGTTTTACATTGGCTTATATAGGGAACACCTTTAAAAATCTTCTTGTCTAAATAAAGCTTCATCTAGTGGACAGCTACCAAGTGTGTTCAAATTATAGCCCTCAGGTGAGCGATTCACTGGCCTATGGGCCCTCTTGTTTTGTTTAAAATATTATTTTTATTTTATTTTGTTTTATTTAATGAAAATTTGTTACATTTTTCTTATAACTGTAAACATAGGCTTTTGCTACTCGTTTCAACCGCGTCCAAAAGGCGCCTCCAAAAGGCGGTTCTGAAGGGTACCCACAAGTTGGCCACAACACCGGTCTTGGGGAAGAAATATGAAAAATGATATAGAGCCCTATATTTACATTTCCATGGTAAAGCCTAATGTAAAACCTAAAGAAATCAAAGCACTGAAAGTACTGGTGGGTCGATCGTCTCTGAGTGTAGGTTGGGAAAATAGTGCTGAGCTGAGAATCGAACTGTTCGTTTAACTTTAAGCAAGCACAGTAGAGCTGATCAGACATCACGTTATGTGGTGTCTGATTATGTAGATTTTGTTTGCCAATGCCCAAGTGTACGAGCACAGTCCACCCGCCCCCGTCCATCGGGGCTTGAATAAATAGATGGGCTACATGATGCTTCCACACAGAGCTGAAAGTGCCGTAACATTGGAAGTAACGACTCCAAATGACCTATTCAGTGTTGACGGGGACGTTAAACGTTAAATCAAACTAACGAGCACAGTCCAGAATTTTCCTCTTACGCTGCGCTCTGACGTCTTAGGGTAGTATTTGGATTTTTTTCAACAGAGTGGGGAGAGTGCAAACGCAGCCCCTCCCATCTTTTGGAAATTATTTCAGATTCATACATTTTTTCACCCATTGCAAAATACCTGAAATTCGCATCCTCAACCCGCCCCTTTCGGCCTTAAATCATGTTCTAAACTGTTGTTGCATACATATGGCGAACAGTGCCGACCTGATCAGAAGCAATGTACTCTATAACCGATCTTGGTCTACGCTTTATGTCTAATAACGGTACGACCTACAAAGTCTGGGCTACTCATTTTTGCACTTTAACATTACAGGGTTCTTAAATTAAGTTCTTAGCAGGAGTGCGAAAAGTCTATTTTTACTCGACTTGGCATACATTTGTGTAACAGTTTTATAAATAGAATGTTCCGAAAGACGTCACGTGACATCGTGGCCTGGATTAAGATATTGTTTTTCTTTCATTACGTGAGCAGCTACTATAACGTTTAACCTCAATGCCACTATTTAAGCAAAAAGTGAAGTTCCTGTGCAACCTGCTGATCAGACGGCACATTCCGCGGCGTCTGATCTTGGTATTATCCAGCACACGACTCCTGTCAAGACTCTATAGATAGTTCTTGTTGCATTGATAAAAATAGCTCAACGTTTCAAGTTCTATTAATAAAACATAATATTGGTTTTCCCAAATCAGTGATGGTAACGTGGACAACTGCAAGAATTCCGTTTGGCCATTTAGTAAATTAAGATCGATCGTAAACCGATCGACCCAAAAATGTAATTCATACTTCCATAAACGCATAGTGACATGAATTTTAGTGACTTCAAGTGACGGCAGTCTAAATCATGCATCTATACGATGTGATTGGGCGTTGGCGACGTCAAAAAAAAACAAAACAAAAAAACGTGCAAATGTCCCGCTTTTTTACTGCATAACATAACTTAAGAACCATGGGTGCTATGTTTTTGGAATTTCATATATGGATTCCTTATTAAAAATAATTAACCGTGTTTTTTTTTTCTCGTCAGGATTATGCCCCTTTCTTGAGTTATGCCCCTTTGCAAAAATACTTTGAACTCTTGTAAGCAAGATATCTCAAAAACTGTTTGAGCTTTTGCCCTGAAACTTTAGACTTGTTTGGGATGATGAGTCGATGAACTGATTAACTTTTGTGAAAAATCCGATTTTTTTTCTTGAGTCATGGCCCTTTGAATTTTTTTTTGCGTTTTAAGCTTGTAAGCAAGTTAACTATAAAAACTAATATAGTTATTGCCCTGAAACTTTACAATATGGTTGGGGATAATGAGAAGATGAACTGATTAACTTTTGACAAAAATCCATTTTTTTTTTTCATGAGTTATGCCCCTTTGAAATTTTGCCCGTTTGAAGCTTGTAAGCAAGATATCTCAAAAACTGTATGAGCTATTGCCCTGAAACGTTACAGGCTGGTACAGGATGAAGAGTACATGAACTGAATAACTTTTGAAAAAAATCCGAAATTTTTTGCATGAGTTATGGTCCTTTGATTTTTTTTTGCGTTTTAAGCTTGTGAGCAAGATAACTCGACTAGAGATTCAACTTCGGTGAAGTTGATGTCGCACCTGCTCCCACCTGCCCCACACAAAAAATAAATGTTTATTTAAGGCAGAAGAAATGAGTATAGGGCGTTGAGAAGAATCCATAGCCTATATGTGTGAGGTAAAAAACTGACTACGTTCACAATGTGGAAAAAGCGATAAAAATTGATCCCAAGATAAAGTCCAAACCACATGCACATCCCCATGCCATAGCAAAACACACACAAAGTTTCAAAATGATCAATATAAAACTGTAAGAGGAGTTGCGATGACAAGTGGTACCTATTGTACATCAACTGAAGCTTAAAACTGGCTAAGTTCACAATGTGCAAAAAGTGAAAACAAAAATTCTGAGAATTATGTCCAAACCACATGCACAACCTCATATCATGGCAAAACCACAAGCAAAGTTTCAAAATGATCAGTATAAAACTGCAAGAGGAGTTGCGATGACAAGAGGTACCTGTCATATATCAGTTGAAAGTTAAAAATGACAAAGTTCACAATGTGAAAAAAAATGACAAAAAATGATCCGACGATAAAGTCCAAACCACATGCGCATACTCATACCATGGCGAAAGCACACACAAAGTTTCAAAATGATCGGTATAAAACTGCAAGCGGAGTAGCGATGACAAGAGGTACTTATCATATATCAATTGAAGGTTAAAAATGACTAAGTTCACAATGTGGAAAAAGTGACAAAAATTTATCCGAAGATAAAGTCCAAACCACATGCGCTTCCTCATACCATGGCAAGAACACATACAAAGTTTCAAAATAATCGGTATGAAACTGTAGGAGGAGTTGCGATGACAAGAGGTACCTATCGTATATCAAATGAAGCTTAAAAATGGCTAAGTTCATAACGAGCAAAAAGTGAAAAAAATATTCGGAGAATTATGTCGATATGATCAGTATGTGATCAGTATAAAACTGCAAGAGGAGTTGCGATGACAAGAGGTACCTGTCATATATCAGTTGAAAGTTAAAAATGACTAAGTTCACAATGTGAAAAAAAATGACAAAAAATGATCCGACGATAAAGTCCAAACTACATGCACATCCTCATACCATGGCGAAAGCACATGCAAAGTTTCAAAATGATCGGTATAAAACTGCAAGAGGAGTTGCGATGACAAGAGGTATCATATATCAATTAAAGGTTAAAAATGACTAAGTTCACAATGTGGAAAAAAGTGACAAAAATGATAAAGTCCAAATCACATGCGCATCGTCATACCATGGCAAAAAAAAACACGCAAAGTTTAAAAATAATCGGTATGAAACTGTAGGAGGAGTTGCGATGTCAAGACACCCAGTGTAAAATGTTGACGGAAAGACGGACGGACAACCGGACGAACCGACGGACGGACGACCGGACGGAAACTTGCACGCCTATGTCTTCCTGCTAAAGCAGGTGCGACAAAGTAGAAGTAAAACAAAGATCAGGAATTGATACAATTAACTTACTCCATCCATAAAAGACACCAAAGGGAAAGAAATACAAACATTAAGCGACCAGACCATAATGGAAACCTAAACAAAGGAAGGCCATATGGACAGTTACTTTCCCACAAAATGGCCATATGGCCATCCAAAATTAAAAGACACAAGTGATACACACAGTAAGTAACAAACAACAACATAAATAAATCGCCACAGAAGAGCCGCTTGAGCTTTTGCCCTGAAACTGTACAGAATGATTGGTGTGTGTGAATTCGGGTTTAACGTCGCTTTCAACAATCTTTCAGTCATATCACGACGGTGTCTGGTTGCGACAGGGAGCTCAATGCTCACGTTTATAGTGCTGCCTCACTGAAGTATCATGTCCCAGACACATTACATGATACCACACCCAGTCACATTATCCTGACACTGGATCGACCAGTCCTAGCTCTACCCCGTAAATCTGAGTGCCAAACGAGGAGCAGCTAGTACCATTTTTAACGACTTTGGTATGTCGCGGCCCGGGATTGAACCCGAGACCTCCCGTTCCCCGGAGCGGACACTCTACCAACTGAGCTATCGGGGCCGGTGCAGAATGATTGGGGATGATGAGAAGATGAACTGATGAACTTTCGACAAAATCCATTTTTTGCATCAGGATTTTGCCCCTTTCTTGAGTTATACCCGTTTGCAAAAATACCTTGAAATCTGGTAAGCAAGATATCTCAAAAACTGTTTGAGCTTTTGCCCTGAAACTGTACAGACTGGTCTAGGATGATGAGCAGATGAACTGGTTAACTTTTGAAAAAATCTAAAATTTGTTTCTTCAGTTATGGCCCTTTGAAATTTTTTTTTGCGTTTTAAGCTTGTAAGCAAGATAACTGAAATTGTTTGAGCTTTTGCCCTGAAACTTTACAGAATGGTGGGAGATGGTTAGAAGATAACCAAATATACTTTTGACAAAAATCCATTTATTTTTTTTCTTGAGATATGCCCCAAGTATTTTTTTTTGCGTTTTAAGCTTGTAAGCAAGATATCTCAAAACCAGTTTGAGCTATTTCCCTGAAACTTTACAGGCTGGTTCAGGGTGATGAATAGATAAAGTGATTAACTTTTCACAAAAATCTGAAGGATTATGCCCCTGTCTTGAGTTACAAAAAATACTTTGAAATCTGGTAAGCAAGATATCTCAAAAACTGTTTGAGCTTTCGCCCTGAAACTTTACAGACTGGTTTGGGATGACGGGTAGATTAACTTTTGAAAAATATCCGAAATGTTTTTCATCAGTTATGGCCCTGTGAATGTTTTGTGTTTTAAGCTTGTAAGCTGTTTGAGCTATTGCCCTGAAACTTTACAGAATGCTTGGGATAATGAGAAGATGAATTGATTAACTTTTGACAAAAATCCATTTTTTTCTTGAGATATACCCCTTTGAAATTCTGCACGTTTGTAGCTTGTAAGCAAGATATCTCAAAATCTGTAAGAGCTCTTGCCCTGAAACTTTACAAGCTGGTTCAAGGTGATTAGATGAACTGATTACCTTTTGAAAAAAAAAAATCCGACTTTTTAGCTCACCTGAGCCTTTAGGCTCATAGGTGAGCTTATAGTATAGCCATGGTCCGTCGTCCGTCCGTCCGTCCACCATTTTCAAAGATCTTCTTCTCCTATACTGCAGGGCCAATCAAAGCCAAATTTCATATGGAGCCTCAGTGGGATGGGGGAACGAAAGTTTGTTCGCGGGGTCTGGATCACATGACCAAGATGGCTGCCATGCCCATATATGGTAAAAAGCCTTCAAAAATCTTCTTCTCCAGAACCATAAGGCCAGTGGCCTTGAAACTTGGCATGTAGCATATGGTTCTCAGGCCCATCATGGTTTGTACAAATGGTGACCCTGGGTTGACCTTGACCTATTTTACAGGAATGTCAAATTTGCCGACTTAGGCTTTTGCATGGGGCAAAGTGAAAATTATGGATTTATAGGAAACCATTGAAGACAGTGTCACCAAAATTTGTAGATCAGGTAAAGTAACTGAATGCATGAAGATCTATGGGTGATAAAGGTCAAGGTCATTCATTGGCCTTAGACCCAAGATGGCCGCCATGCCCATATATGGAATGAAAGGAGTCAATGAACATTATATAACGAAAATGGATTAGTCTATAGATCTGACTCATCACAACAAAGTCTAAAGAAAGGGAATGACCTATAGCCATCATTAGACAATATGTCAGTACTTCCAATGTCAAGGTCATACTTAGAGGTCAGACATAAAAAAAGTTGCCTTTTTTCATGTTTGGTCAATAACTCACTTTTTCCTGGATGAATTTTAAAATTACTTGGTGGAAATGTTAACCATCATGAGACATTTGTTTGAATTGAGGTTTTTATCTCCGCCAACACTGTATAGGTCATTTTGGAGACGTTGCTTCCAATTTTGTGGGACTTTTACCTGGCATTGAGATGAAATGGCATCTCAATAGGGTTTTTGTGCATGGGTGGTCCGACTTGCATCACTTTTCCTGGACAGGCTTAGAACCTCTATGCTGTTTACCAGTACTCATTTGCAGTCGGTTTCAGCTCTGCATGGAAGTATCATGCAGCCCAATCTATTTCTTCAAGCCCGATAGGCGGGGGCCGGGGGTCATGAGACAATGTGTTGCCCCCAAGAATCAGGTAGGTACCTCAATGATAAAAAAAGGGGGGAGACATCTGTGTTTTTTGTAGAAAAACAAATTCTAGTTTTGTTCTGTTACTGCTCTTGAAATATGAAAATAAATTGGAAAAAGTTTTCTTTTTGTTTCATTTGCTTCTGTATACAGTATACCATTTATGTCCAATGGAAAGTTCCTCATATTTTCCCTTTCTGTGAGCCAGGCACCGAGGTTATAAAACTTTTTTCACGCTCAACTCACTTCAGCATGAAATTTACCCTGCTCATAA
Organism: Lucinisca nassula; assembly: GCA_963580285.1. Classification (NCBI taxonomy): domain Eukaryota; kingdom Metazoa; phylum Mollusca; class Bivalvia; order Lucinida; family Lucinidae; genus Lucinisca; species Lucinisca nassula. The sequence continues at coordinate 68,329,049 of OY757025.1, read as the reverse complement.
GTTTTAAAATGCCAACAAATATTGAGATGGCATTTTAAAATTTATGAGCAGGGTAAATGACATTTTCTGCTGATCTAAGTAGGAAAATTGTCACCAGACAGGTGAGCGGTTCAGGACCACTGGTCCTCTGGTTTTTCTTCAGTTATGATCCTTTGATTTTTTATGTGTGTTTTAAGCTTGTAAGCAAGATAACCAAAAAACTTTGAGCTATTATCCTGAAACTTTACAGAATGGTTGGGGATGATGAGAAGATGAGCTGATTAACTTTCGACAAAAATCCATTTTTTTCTTGTCAGGATTATGCCCCTTTCTTGAGTTATGCCCCTTTGCAAAAAATACTTTGAAATCATGTCAGCAAGATATCACAAAACCTGTTCGAGCATTTGCCCTGATATTTTACAGACTGGTTTGGGATGATGAGTAGATGAACTGATTAACTTTCGAAAAAATCCTATTTTTTATTGAGTTATTGCCCTTTGAAATTGTTTGCGTTTTAAGCTTGTAGGCAAGATAACTAAAAACTGTTTGAGCTATTGCCCTGAAACTTTACAGAATGGTTGGGGATGATGAGAAGATGAACTGATTAACTTTAGACAAAAATTCATTGTTACAACGCATAATGTAGTAATGTAGTAATTTCTTCATTTTGATTTTTTTTACTACATTATGCGTTGGCATAGTCGACGCGAAATGAAGTAAAAAAATTATTTCATTTCGCGTTGATATGCACCATATCGACGCATAATGAAGTAATGATGGTAGAACATAGCTGTCTTCGAAAAGACTTAGGAAGCAATACAGTTAAATTCCTACAATTTAGACCACATTTGAGACGGTTCAAAAGTGGTCTTTAAGACCACAGTTGAACAGTCCAAAAGACGGTCTTCCACAAAAGCACACTGAAGGTCAAAATCACAAAGAAAATGTAGCTTTAACCTTCCAAATATCTAAATAGTGTTGACGGGGACGTTAAACCTCAAATCAAACAAATCAAACAAAAGACAGACAGGCAGACAGACAGACAGACAGACAGACAGAATGGACAAAAACTATATACCCCCTTGCATACTTCGTATGCCGGGGGTATAAATAGATGGGCTGCACGATGCTTCCACGCAGAGCTGATACCGCCCGTACATGAGTCCTCGTAATCTGCTTAGAAGGTCTAAGCCTGTCCAGGAAAACTGCTGCGAGTCGGCCCATCCATGCATATAAACCCTATTGCTTTTAATTGGACGGCAGCGATTGAGATGTCATTTCATCTCAATATCGGGTAAAAGTCCCATAAAATTTGAAGCAATGTCTCCAAAATGACCTAAATAGTCTTGACGGGAACGTTAAACCTCAAATCAAACAAACAAACTGTTGACGCATAATGAAGTAAAATTAAGTATGCCACCCATCGCCGCAAAATGAAATAATTCTTTCATTTTGCTCAAACCTCTTAGTATCGACGCATAATGAAGTAAAAACGACATTTTATTTCATTTCGCGTCGACTATGCCAACGCATAATGTAGTAAAAATTTCAAAATGAAGAAATTACTACATTACTACATTATGCGTTGTAACAATGCCCCTTTGAAATTTTGCACGTTTGAAGCTTGTAAGCAAGATATCTCAAAATCTGTACGAGCTATTGCCCTGAAACTTTACAGGCTGATTCAGGATGATGAGTAGATGAACTGATTAACTTTTGAAAAAATTCCAAACTTTTTTTCTTCAGTTATGGCCCTTTGATTTTTTTTGTGTGTGTGTTTTAAGCTTGTAAGCAAGATAACCAAAAAACTTTGAGCTATTGCCCTGAAACTTTACAGAAAGGTTGGGGATGATGAGAAGATGAACTGATTAACTTTCGACAAAAAATCCAAATCTGGTTCAGGATGACGAGTAGATGAACTGATTAAATTTTGACAAAAATTCGAAATTGTTTTCTACAGTTATGGCCCTTTGATATTTTTGTGTTATAAGCTTGTAAGCAAGATAACTCAAAAACAGTTTGATCTATTGCCCTGAAACTTTACAGAATGGTTGGGGATGATGAGAAGATGAACTGATTATTTTTTTTGGACAAAAATCCAAATTTTGTTTCTGGAGTTAAGCCCCTTTGAAATTTTGGGCGTTTGAAGCTTGTAAGCACTATACATGTATCTCATAAACTGTTTGAGCTATTGCCCTGAAACTTTACAGGCTGGTTCAGGATGATGAGTAGACGAACTGATTAACAGCCAAATAAAATAATAAAAATATATCTCAATTACTGTTAGGGTCAAGCAGTGTTAGGGTCTAGCAGTTGGGTGCATCGTGTTTCATAAACACTGGCTCTAGTTCGTTAAAAGTTTATTTCAGTATATATTTCAACAGTGGGTTCGCACGCTCATACTTATCTTCTTTGAGCTCGTATCATCATCATCATCATCATGCTAATGCTGATTACCCCTTCCGGCGTCGACTGAGCTGAAAGGTTCGACACAGTCATGGTAAACGAGATACTGTGTGGTTTGCAGTGTTGCTGTGATGCCCGTAGCCCTGGGGACTGGAGTGGGCACGGGCGTAACTGGCAGAAGAAATGTACGCAAACCAAAGAAAATACTAGAAATAATAATCCCGCCCCTTAATATCTCTTCCCAAATGGGACCACTCTTACCCTGTTAGCGAGCAATTGCTTTCATGAAAACGTGGAAGAAAACAATATTAGCTAATAATTAGTGTTGTGTATATCCTAGATACATACAGATTTTCCTATTTCTTCTTCTTCATCTTCTTCTTCTTGTTCATTTTCTTTTTCCTTCTTTGTTTCTTCATCGTCGTCTAATTTTTTACGTTTGTTATTTGTACGCGAGTGCGTATCAGCATAAAGAATGCTCCGCCCCTGAGGATGGGGGTGATGCAAGACGCAAGACGTGTGTGTTTCACTGAGCAATCCGATTTCGCCCGCCCTCGAGTAACGATCGGATGAATAAAAGAGCCGCATTCTTGCAAGGACATTAAAACCCAAAGCCCAAAGTGGTGCGAGTCGGCACGTTCAAATAAATCCTATTGGTTTCATTGAGCGGCAGGGATTGAGATGTTATTACATTTCAATGTCGGGTAAGAGTCCCATAAAATTGGAAGCAACGTCTCCTGAATGACACAGTGTTGACGAGGACGTTAAACCTCAAACAAACAAAAGAAACCCAAAGCCGCTAGTTAGTTAAACAAAGCACTAACATGTGAAAATTCTCCGAATAAGAAAACGAAGACGAAAAGTTACATTACCAGAATAAGTCCATGTAAAGAACACCACGTAGCTGGGGTTTACCTGGCTACATATCCTTTTTGTTATTTCTGATCAATGGTCAAATACGTAGGTTGTTGGTACTCGTTAGAACCGCCTATATAAGGCGGCATAAATTAGCACCTACATTGCACATCTTAAATGAGAAAAAAAGATAAAAAAAAATCTTCATCCAAAAACTTAACTCTTTTTGGATGACTTTATGACATAATACACTTTATCATATTATGGCATCCGTCTGAGAATGAAATAATGTCATGTACTAAGTTCGATAATCCACTGGTGCATTAAATATGCAAAATGGTCCCGTAACGTTACATGTATGACTTCCTTAACGGCGTCGCGTTTACGAATGGCGGAATATTAACTTTCCTTTTGAACATTAGTGAATAAGATCCGTTTTAAACAGCATATGATAAATAGAATCTTGCATTCGTGCTCATGTATTATTGAATATATTAAACTCGTTGAAGAAAAGGGATAAAATGCTCGACGGAGCCTCGCATTTTATCCTTTTTCCTCAACACGTTTAATAAATTCAATAATACATGAACACTCATGTAAGAACCGCCATATGTCGAACGAACATACCTCACACTTTCCATCCAAGAAACCCGAAAGCGCAAAGATACTTTCTCACAAAATAAAAAGAAAGCAGTACATAAATGCAAAGACAACGTATGACAATAATAAACCACACCAGAAGAACCGCCTTGGAACAATAGGTAAAACAAATGCTCTGTATTACGAAAACACGCCTATTCAAATACATTTCGAATTTCTACGCCGAAAAAAAAAAAAAAAAAAATCGCTGAAAACTTCTATTTTTATTATTTCCTCTCAAACTATAGAGCAGAAATAAGGAAAATAAACCTTGCAAACCCCAGTTTTACTTTATAAAATTGGGGTTCAAGGGAGTCAAAATTATATAAGCGTGTTTTCGTGATGGGGGCTAAATGGATTTGACGTAACAACAATCCTCGCCATTGGTTCTGTCGTAATAACTCGTTCAGTCCGCATGAGGGTTATCTAACTCAGCGCCACAATTCTGAGAACATTAAACTTGTTAAAATGCAGCATCATGATAACAAATCCGTTCGAAAAAGTACATCCATTCATATCGCCAAAAACGGTTAAGAAAATGTGTGATACGAGTGCCGAAAAAAACAACCTGACAGTAATTGTCGGCCTCAGTTGCTGAGCTAGAGTGGCCTAATGGGTAAGATTATTAGTGGTAAAGAGCTCTGACTGTGGGTCAAATGTGAGACGAAAGGTCACATCGTTTTTCTCTGGGTACTCCGGTCTTTGCCCAGCTCGAAATCAGGAAGGAAATAAACTTGAAATGCCTCAAAAAAAAAAAAAAAAAAAAATACGGCTTTCAAAATTTACTGTCGATAACATGTCTAAGGTATCAATTATGAAAGCATTCGCTACAATTGTTTTACGATGCTCTTATGTTATTATTAAAATATATAATTTTCTGAAAAATATATAAACAAAAAAGGTTTAAAAGATGAAAAGGAAATTCCAGATTAATTTTATAACAGCATCGTAAAACAATTGTACCCGGGGACTGGGACGAGGACCCTGCTTTCGTAGTCCCCACAGACCGGATGCAGGCTGGAAACAGACAGGCGGATGCATTGGCAACAGAGGGCTGTTGCAATGGCTAAACAGACTGGTATTAGCCATAAGACCCAGCAGGCACTCAGCATTAAAATGACGTCCTATCAGCATCGATGCGATGAGAATTACATCACTTCGACGCCAATACGTCATTTCAATGTTGTGTGCCCGCTGGGGACAGACATATTCCTTGATGGTGTTCCGTTTTCCAGTTCTGACCTCAGACCCTGGCGTGAAGAAAAACCGTTATCAGTAAAGAGAACCCATTTGTAACTATGACACAGGAATTACTGCATTACCTCAAGTAGAACTTCACTGCGAGCTTCGGCGAAAAAGGTAATTAGGAAGTCGCATGCAAGGAAGTGCAGTGCCCAGCCTCTTTGCAGACGTGCACATCTGCAGAAAGCCAGAATGCCTCTGGCTGGTAAGGAGACACAAATATAGTCGGGGCCCACCGGAGTCCAACAATTGGTTTTCTTTTGTTCCAGCGTTTATGATTCCTGATCGTTGTTTCATCTCTGTATTCGTTTAAATTAATATTCCTGACGAGTTACAAATCCATTATGCGGACTGAACAAATTGTCTTAACCACGACTGAAGCAAGGGTGAGGATTGTGGCCATGTAAAATAAATAAAAAATACATAAAGCTTTTTACTGACCATACCAAGGCGGCTATTCTTTTGTGGTTCATTATTGTTATAGTTCGTCTATACATGCCTAAATTGCTAATATATTTTATTTTTGGATAGCCGTTTGGCGATGTTGTGTTAAAGTAACTGTCCTTTTGGTTTTTCACTTGTAATGTTTTCGTTATGTTGAAGTTATTTTATGTTGGTATTTCTTTCCATTTGGTGGTGTCTTTGATGAGAGCAGTGAGGTAAATGTATCGATTCCTGATAACTGCCTTCACTTCACGATGGCTACAAAGCAACCAAATACTGTTAAACAAGAAATCGGCAGATGACTATGTTGTGCCTTATGGACTTGAACATTATGACGAGGGGTTGTCGCAAATGCTAACCGCTTGATGAACGAACGGAGAAAAACTGCACTCCAGTATAGAGCCATGCTTAAAAGCAGATACAACAAAAAGAGCAAAGCAAACTACAAAGAGCCTGAAATGCAAAGATGAATTAAGCAAAAATAGCAGCTTGAAAAGTAAAGTATTAAAGTGTTAGTTAGAACAAGAATTCCAATCACGAAAACCCGCGATATAATATTGACCCCTTGAAACGCCACTTTTATATAGTGAAACTGATGTTTACAGGGGTATATGTTTCTCTGATTTCTGCTAACAACAGATTGTGGGTACAGATTAATACCGTCTCGTCGAGGCGGTTTAAACGAGTACCCACATTGTTTTCAGAAATACGAAAAATATCAGAATTTTTACGCAAGCGGTTAACCAGTATAGTGCACATTCTTTCTTCAGAAACTGACAACTGCTTTTCTTAAAATAGCGGAGTGAGTGAGTGAGTGTGTGTGTGTGTGTGAATTCGGGTTTAACGTCGCTTTCAACAATTTTTCAGTCATATCACGACGGTGTCTGGTTGCGACAGGGAGCTCAATGCTCACGTTTATAGTGCTGCCTCACTGAAGTATCATGTCCCAGACACATTACATGATACCACACCCAGTCACATAATCCTGACACTGGATCGACCAGTCCTAGCTCTGCCCCGTAAATCTGAGTGCCAAGCGAGGAGCAACTAGTACCATTTTTAACGACTTTGGTATGTCGCGGCCCGGGATCGAACCCGAGACCTCCCGTTCCCCGGAGCGGACACTCTACCAACTGAGCTATCGGGGCCGGTTAGAGTGAGTGAGTGAGTTTTAGTTTTAGGTCCCACCAACAGCTAAGGTCATACGGAGACGGGACCTCGGTTTAAAGACTCATCCGAAAGTCTGGAGAAGCCCGGGATCGATCCTGCGATCCCTGGTTTACAAGGCGAGTAGCGTAACCACTGCACCACGAAGGCTTCTCTTAAAATAGCGGAAGGGAGACAATGACCGTAGAACAGATTTCATTATCCTTCTCCAAGAAAGAATGTTGCCGCACCCCGACAGGTATCGAACTCGCGTCCTCCTGATCACTAGTCAGACGCGCATCCGATGGAGCTACAGACGTCGGCTATTAATTGCTTGATGAACGAAATAACTGTGGAAAACCTATATCCCGACATGAATTACGAAAATATATTGAAAATTATGCCACCTAAAAGAAAATTTTTCGATAAAATATTCCAATATGTTTCATATATCTGCTCTAAACATAGCTTGTTTGGACTAGTTAGAACCGCCACAATCTATGCATTTGAGCAGAAATGAAAAATAAGGAATGCCCATGTAGACGTTTTATTATTCAAAAGTGGGGTTTTAATGGGTCAAAATTATACAGGATCAACCGAAACTTTAAGCAAAAGTAAAACATAACGAACCTGAAATGAAACGCAGAATTAAGAAAACGAGCCAGAGTACGACAAAACCTACAATAAGACATGTGCGCTCATCGAAGACTCAGATCAGCCTGCGCATCCATATAGTCTAACCAGAGACTTCTCTTGCTGCATGAAGGAGCAATGGGCCCTTCACTGTCCTTGGAGTGCACAATGAAGACTCTGATCAGACGGTGCGGATACGCAGGCTGAACTGAGTCTTCGCTGTGCGCACATGTCGTATTGTAGGTTTGTTGTGAGCTGGCTCAAATGTAACAACCCGTTACAAAGTACAAAGTATAATTCAAGCAAAGACTATGTCTCGCTTGTATACAATTCGACATTAAGCTGAACAATAAGGTTGGCTGGATGAATAAACATGAACAAATGATTGAAAAGCTGGACTGAGACATGCAATACATATATATGAATGACAAAACAAATACATATAAATGGCATACAATAAATACATATAAATGATAAAAAATTTTCATTTTAATTACCGGCAAATTGAACAGATGCAAAAACACACATGCAAACATGAACAAATGAATGAAAAGCTGGACTCCGACATGCAAATATATATATATATATATATATATAGATTAAATATAAATAATATCCACAATGCGGGTAAATATAACTATGAAAAAATTAAAGAAACACTGGAATAAAAGTTATTTTTCCTGTATTTTTAACAACCGGTTTCATCCATGATGGAATTTTCAAGTTAACAATGATGTTTATTCATTGTTAACTTGAAACTTTTAAACATCATTGTTAACTTGAAAATTCCATCATGGATGAAACCGGTTGTTAAAAATACAGGAAAAATAACTTTTATTCCAGTGTTTCTTTAATTTTTTCATAGTTATATATATATATATATATATATATATATATATATATATATATATATATATATATATATATATATATATATATATATATATATATGAATGAAGATGCAAATACATATAAGTGACATACAATATATACATATAAATGATAAAAATTTTCATTTTTATTACCGTCAAATTGAACAGATGCAAAAACACATATGCAAACATGAACAAATGAATAAAAAGCTGGACTCCGACATGGTAAAAATATATATATGAATGACGAAACAAATATATAAATGGCATACAATAAATACATATAAATGATAAAAAAATTTCATTTTAATTACCGGCAAATTGAACAGATTCAAAAACACACATGCAAACATGAACAAATGAATGAAAAGCTGGACTCCGACATGCAAAAATATATATATGAATGAAGAAGCAAATACATATAAATGGCATACAATAAATACATTTACATAATATTTTTTTTTTTTATTTTAATTACCGGCCAATTGAACAGATGCAAAAACACATGCAAACAAGAACAAATGAAAGAAAAGCTGGACACCGACATGCAAATATATATCTATGAATGACGAAACAAATACATATACATGGCATACAATAAATACATATAAATGATAAAAAATTTCATTTTAATTACCGGCAAATTGAACAGATGCAAAAACACACATGCAAACATGAACAAATGAATGAAAAGCTGGACTCCGACATGCAAAAATATATATATGAATGAAGAAGCAAATACATATAAATGGCATACAATAAATACATTTACATGATAAAAATTTTTTATTTTAATTACCGGCCAATTGAACAGATGCAAAAACACATGCAAACAAGGACAAATGAAAGAAAAGCTTGACACCGACATGCAAATATATATATATGAATGACGAAACAAATACATATACATGGCATACAATAAATACATATAAATGATAAACATTTTCATTTTAATTACCGGCAAATTGGACAGATGCAAAAACACACATGCAAACATGAACAAATCAATGAAAAGCTGGACACCGACATGCAAAAATATATATGAATGACGAAACAAATACATATAAATGGCATACAATTAATACATATAAATGATAAAAAAATTCATTTGAGTTACCTGTAAATTGAACAGATGCAAAAACAAACATGCACAGTAAGACGAAAAATTCAAAACAAAACAGCTTTGGATATAACATAAACAACAACAACAACAACAAGGCAAACGAAATAAGGCCAATTTAACACCAGCTGATGAAAAAAAATAAAGAAAAAAATATTCATGGCAGATCAACTCAATGAAGATCTTGTCGTAAACAAACGCCCGAAATATCAACACAAGAACACACACATCTAAGACCTACTAAAAGACCAACTCAAGCAACAAAAACACCTGATAAACCAACAAACAAAACACCAATTAACCAATGGAAAAGCACAACAAAAGAAACCTCTTCTATAAATATCAAAACAGAAACAAAGAAAACAGAACAAAAAAAAAAACAACAAAAAAAAAAAAAAAAACAAAACTTAAAAAGCCAATAAAGCAAACATTATCCCCTCACGAAACACAAACAGAAGAAACTACCACATAACGCACCTAAAATACCGGATAGTACGAATAAAAGCAAAACCACCAGAAAAAATGTACCGGTTACCACCCAGAAAATCCTGTCGTAATGCTCAGATGTGAGCGAGTGGCAGTAATAGGAGAAAGAAAGAGAACATTGACAAGAATGAGACAGGCCTGAGCTCTGAAAGTATTCGGGGGTAGCTAGTTCTTGTTCATGCATCACATATTTTGGACAGTGGAAATTTGGTGCGAGGCAGACCGTCCATGCTACTAAACCCTATTGGTTGCATTGCCCGACAGGGCTTGAGATGTCGTTTTATCTCAATGTCGGGTAACAGTCCGTCAAAATTGTAAGCAACGTCTCCAAAGTGACCTTTATAGTGTTGACGGGGACGTTAAACCTCAAATCAAACAAACAATGGAAATTTATATTCTTGAAGGGCCATGACACTTGGATAAGACAAAGCCTCTCAGCATATGTACAAGACTGAAACACAACAAACACATCCACCTCTGCGTAGCACCCCGTTCCTGTTCTGTGGTGTGTGGTGTCGTGTTGAACAACGTGTGCCATGGTGCGGTGCGGGGCGGGGCGCTACGTACGGAGGATAGGCTTTTGTTTTTTTCTTTCTTTTTGTGCTAAGGGTCTGAACATCTGCTGGTATGCATGCTATGTCCTACAAGAATATAAATTTCCACTGTACAAATGCTAGACTTCCCATTCCTCGTTGAAAAAGAGATGTCCGTGAAGTTGGCTGCCAGTTTTCAGTTGCCTATTCAATCGCCAACTGGCAAATTGCATCTAACCTCACATTCTGGATGCCAATTCGCAAATTCTGTGGAATTGGCAACTGGCAACTGGCGGCCAACTCCAAATTGGACTTGAAAGGTTTTTGGATTATAACAACTGAATAGGCAACTGGGAAACCAGATGCCAGTCCACTAATTCTAGTGAAATGGCAGCTGGCAACTGGCAGCCAGCTGCAGATTCGATTTGAGGGTTTTAGAGCATTACAACTGCATAGGCAACTGGCAGACGGATGCCGATTCGCAAATTCTAGTAAATTGACAACTGGCAGCCGACTGCAATTTCGATTTGGTTTGGTTTTAGAGTATAACAACTGAATAGGCAACTGGAAGCATAATGTCTATATATCTATCACTGTACTGTATTGATGTACTCTATATTACTCTCTGTCAATTGTGGTACCCACGGAGAGGGCAAAATATATCTGTATTATGTACATATGTGAGTGAGTGAGTGAGTTTTAGTTTTACGTCCCACCAACAGCTAAGGTCATACGGAGACGGGACCTCGGTTTAAAGACTCATCCGATAGTCTGGAGAAGCCCGGGATCGATCCTGCGATCCCTGGTTTACAAGGCGAGTAGCGTAACCACTGCACCACGGAGGCTTCTTGTGTACATATGTATGATGACTGATATTTGGAATAAATAAATAAATAGATAAATAGGCAACTGGCAAATGGCAGCCAGATGCCGATTAGCAAATTCTAGTAAATTGGCAGCTGACAAATAGTAGCCAGCTGCCAATTTGATTTTAGAAAGTTTTAGAGTTAAACAATTGAGTAGGCAACTGGCAAACGGCAACCAGATGCCAATTCGCAAATTCTAGTAAACCGGCAACTGGTAGGCAGCTGCCAATTAGATTTTAAAAGGTTTTAGAGCATTACACCTGCAGAGGCAACTGGCAAAGTGCAGTCAGATGCCGATTCGCAAAATTCTATTGCATTTGCAACTGGCAAGTGGCAGCCAGCTGTAAATTCGATTTGAGAGAGTTTTAGTGTATAACAACTGAATAGGCAATTGGCAAAAGGCAACCAGATGCCAATTCTCAATTCTAGTGAATTGGCAGCATACAAATGGCAGCCAGCTACTAATTCGATTCGAGAGGGCATTACAACTGAGTATATTCGGCCCCCGCCCATCGGGGCTTGAAGAAATAGAGGGACAATAATAAAAGATAACAATAAACGGCAACAAGATGCCAGTTCGCAAATTCTAGTGAATTGGCAACTTGCATCTGGCAGCAAGCTGCCAATTGGATTTGACAGGATTTAAGGGCATTACAACTGCATAGGCAACTGACAAACGGCAACCACATGCTGCTTCCGAAGTTCTAGTAAATTTGCAATTGGCAACTGGTAGCCAGCTGCTAATTCTATCTTAGAGGGTTTTAGAGCAATGCAACTGATAGGCAACTGGCAAACGGCAGCCATACGTCGATTCGTAAATTCTAGTGAATTGGCAACTGGTAACTGGCATCCAGCTGCCAATTCGATTTGAGTTTTAGTGTATAACAACTGAAAAGGCAACTGGCATAACGCAACCAGAAGCAGATTTGAAAATTCTAGTAAATTGGCAACTGGCAACTAGCTGCCAATTCGATTTGAGAGGGTTTTAGAGCATTGCACGTGACCAGGCACAACGGCCGTCAGATGCCGATTCACAAATTCTAGTAAATTGGCAACTGGCAGCCAGTTGCCAATTCGATTTGAGAGGGTTTTAGAGCATTGCAAGTTAACAGGCACCTGGCATACGGCCTTGAGATGACGATTCGATTTGAGAGAATTATAGAGTATAACAACTGAATAGACAGCTGGCAAACGGCAGCAAGATGCCTATTCGCAAATTCTAGTGAATTGGCAACTGTCAACTCGCAACCGGTTGCCAATTCAATATGAGAGCGTTCTTCAATAAAACAAATGAATAGGAAAATGACAAACGGCAACCAGATGCCTATCCGCAGATTCTAGCGAATTTGCAACTGGCAGTCAGCTGCAAATTCTTTTTGAGTGGGTTTTACGATAGTACAACTAAATAGGGAACTGACAAACAGCAGCTTGATGCCGTTTCGAAACTTCCAGTGAATTGGCAACTGGCAGCCAGCTGCCATTTCGATCTAATAGGGTTCTATTGTATATCAGCTGAAAAGGCAACTGGCAAACGACAACCAGATGCCGATTCGCAAATTCTAGTGAATTGGCAACTGGCAACAGGCAACAGGAAGCCAGTTGCAATTTCGACTTAGGAAGTTTAAGTGTATAACAACTGACTTTGAAAGAGCAAACGGCCGCCAGATGCCGATTCGAACATTCTAGTGAATTGGCAACTGGCACCCAGCCAACAATTTGATTTGAGAAGGTTTTATCATTGCAACTGAATAGGAAACTGGCAAACAGCATCCAGATGCCGATTCTCAAATTCTTGTAAATTGGCAACTAGAAACTTGCAGCCAGCTGCCAATTCGATTTGAGAGGGTTTTAGAGTATAACAACTGAATTGGCTACTGCCAAACGGCGGCCAGATGCCGATTGGCAAATCCTAGTGAATTGGCAACCAGCAACTTACAGCCAGCTGCCAATTCGATTTGAAATGGTTTGAGTGTTTAACAACTGAATACGCAACTGTCATACGGCATCTAGTGAAATCGCAACAGGCAACTGGCAGACAGCTGCTAATTCTATTTGAGTGGGTTTTATGGCAGTACAACTGAATAGGCAACTGGCAAACAGCAGATTGATGCCGATTCGATAATTCTAGAAAATTTGCAACTTGCAACTGGCAGCCAGCTGCCAATTCGTTTTTATGGGGCTTTTAGGTATATCAACCAGATGCCTATTTGCAAATTCACCTATTTGCAAATTCTAGTGAATTTGCAAATGGCATCTAGCTGCCAGCTGCAAATTCTATTTGAGTGGGTTTTATGGTAGTCAACTGAATAGGCAACTGGCAAACAGCAGCTTGATGCCGAATCTCAAATTCTAGTGAATTGGCAACTGGCAGCCAGCAGTCAATTGGATATAACAGTATTTTAGAGCAATGCAACCGAATATTCAACTGGCAAACTGCAGCCAGATGCCGATTCGCAAATTCTATTAAATTTACAACTGTCCGCCAGCTGCCAATTCGATTTGAGAGGGCTTTATAGCATTACAGCTGAAATGGCAACTGGCAAATGGCAGCCAGATGCCGATTCACACATTCTGGTGAATTTGCAACTGTAAACTGGCAGCCAGCTGCCAATTCCATTAGAGAGGGTTTTAGACTATAACAATAGATTAGGCAACTTGCAAACGGCAACCAGATGCCAATTCGCGAATTCTAGTAAATTTGCAACTAGCAAATGGCAGCCAGCTGTCATTTCAATTTGAGAGGGTTTTAGATCATTACATACAACTGGCAAACGGCAGCCAGATACCGATTCGCAAGTTCTAGTGAATTGGCAACTGGCGACTCGAAGCCAGCTGCCAATTCGATTGGATCATATTTTTAGAGATACACAACTGAATAGGCAACTGGCAAACGACAGCCAGATGCCGATTGGCAAATCCTAGTGAATTGGCAACCAGCAACTGAGAGCCAGCGGCCATTGATTTGAAAGGGTTTTTGTTGTATAACAACTGAATAGGCAACTAGCATACGGCAACCAGATGCCTATTCGCAGATTCTAGCGAATTTGCAACTGGCAGCTAGCAGCCAGCTGCAAATTCTATTTGAGTGGGTTTTATGATAGTACAACTGAATAGGCAACTGACAAACAACAGCTTGATGCCATTTCGAAACTTCTAGTGAATTGGCAACTGGCAACTGGCAGCAAGCTGCCATTTCGATTTCAGAGGATGATATGGTATATCAGCTGAATAGGCAACTCGCAAACGGCAACCAGATGCCGATTAGCAAATTCTAGTGAATTGGCAACTGACAACAGGCAACAGGTAGCCAGTTGCAATTTCGACTTGGGAAGTTTAAGTGTATAACAACTGACTTTGAAAGAGCACGGCATTCAGATGCCGATTCTAAAATTCTAGTAAATTGGCAACTGGAAATTGGCAGCCAGCTGCCAATTCGATTTTAGAGGGTTTTAGAGTATAACATGATCTGAATTTGCAACTGGCAAACGGCGGCAAGATGCCGATTGGCAAATCCTAGTTAATTGGCAACCAGCAACTGACAAACAGCTGCCAATTCTATTTGAAATGGTTTGAGTGTATAACAACTGAATATGCAAGTGGCATATGGCATCTAGTGAAATCGCAACAGGCAACTAGCAGACATCTACCAATTCTATTTGATTGGGTTTTTTGGCAGTATATATGAATAGGCAACTGGCAAACAGCAGATTGATGCCGATTCGATAATTCTTGATGTGCGTGAAAAGGGTTGAAAAAGTACCATTCCGAGAAAGAAGAAGATGCGCGTGAAAAGGATAATCCCGAAGAAAAATGTAGTCTGACCTGAAAGAAAAATAGATAAGGTACAAATCCGTAAAAAAATGGACATGCGTGAACAAAGTGGACATAAATAAATACAAAGAAAAGGAATGAAAAAAAAAAGATGTGCGTGAAAAGGGTTGAAAAAGTACCTGTCCGTGAAAGACGAAGCTGTGCGTGATAAGGATAGTCACGAAGATAGAAGTACACTGACGTGAAAGACAAAATAGATAAGGCAACAATCCGTAAAAAAGTGGACATGCGTGAAAAAAGTGGACATACAAAAATAAAAAGGAAAGGAATGAAAATAGAAAATGTGCGTGAAAAGGGTTGAAAAGGTACAAATCCGTGAAAGCAGAAGATGTGCGTAAAAATGATAATCACGAAGCAAAATGTATACTGACGTGAAAGAAAAATAGATAAGGCAACAATCCGTGAAAAAGTGGACATGCGCGAAAAAAGTGGACATAAAGAAATACTAAGAAAAGGAATAAAAAAAGAAGATATGCGTGAAAAGGGTTGAAAAGGTACCTGTCCGTGAAAGAAGAAGATGTGTGTGATAAGGATAGTCACGAAGATAAATGTACACTGACGTGAAAGAAAAATAGATAATGCAACAATCCGTGAAAAAATGGACATCCGTGAAAAAAGTGGACATCCGAGAAAAAAGTGGACATAAAAAATAAATAGGAAAGGAATGGAAAACGAGATGTGTAATCCCGAAGATAAATGTACTCTGATGTGAAAGAAAAACAGATACGGCAACAATCCATGAAAAAGTGGACATCCGTGAAAAAAGTGGACATAAATAAATGCAAATTAAAGGAATAAAAGATGGATGGGCGTGAAAAGGGTTGAAAAGGTACCTGTCCGAGAAAGAAGAAGATGCGCGTGAAAAGGATAATCACGAAGAAAAATGTACACAGACGTGACAGAAAAATAGATAAGGCAACAACTCGTGAAAAAAAGTGGACATCCATGAAAAAAGTGGACATAAAGAAATACAAAGAAAAGGAATGAAAAAAGAAGATGTGCGTGAAAGGGTTGAAAAGTTACCAGTCTGTGAAAGCAGAAGATGTGCGTGAAAAGGATAATCACGAAGAAAAATGTACAATTACGTGAAAGAAAAACAGATTATCAACAAATCGTGAAGAAAGTGGACATGCGTGAAAAAAGTGGATATGAAGAAATGCAAAATAAAGGAATGAAAAAAAGATGGAAGTGCGTGAAAAGGGTTGAAAAAGTACCTGTCCCAGAAACAAGAAGATGCGCGTTAAAAGAGTAATCCCGAAGAAAAATGTAGACTGACGTAAAAGAAAAATAGATAAGACACCAATCCTTGAAAAAAGTGGACAGGCGTGAAAAAGAAGACATTAGAAAAACAAAGCAAAGGAATGAAAAAAGATGTGCGTGAAAAGGGTTGAAAATGTACCAGTCCGTGAAAGAAGAAGATGTGCGTGAAGAAGATAATGAAGAAGAAAAATGTACACTGAGGTGAAAGAAAAATAGATAAGGCAACAATCCGTGAAAAAAGTGGACATGCGTGAAAAAAGTGGACATAAAGAAATACAATGAAAAGGAAAGAAAAAAGAAGATGTGCGTGAAAAGGTTTGAAAAGGTACCTGTCCGTGAAAGAAGAAGATGCGCCTGAAAAGGATAATCCCGAAGAAAACTGTAGTCCGACGTGAAAGAAAAATACATAACGTACCAATCCGTGAAAAAATGGACATGCGTGAACAAAGTGGACATAAATAAATACAAAGAAAAGGAATGAAAAAAGAAGATGTGCGTGAAAAGGGTTGAAAAGGTACCTGTCCGTGAAAGAAGAACATGTTCGTGATAAGGATAGTCACCAAGATAAACGTACACTGACGTGAAAGATAAATGAAAAAAGATGGATGTGCTTGAAAAGAGTTGAAAAGTGGTACAAGTCCGTGAAAGCAGTAGATGTTTGTGAAAATGATAATCACGAAGCAAAATGTACACTGACAATCAAAGAAAAATAGATAAGGCAACAATCCTTGAAAAGTGGACATGCGTGAAAAAGTGGACATAAAGAAATACAAAGAAATGGAATGAAAAAAGAAGATGTGCGTAGGGTTGAAAAGGTACCTGTCCGGGAAAGAAGATGTGCGTGATAAGGATAGTCACGAAGATAAACGTACACTGACGTGAAAGATAAATGAAAAAAGATGGATGTGCTTGAAAAGAGTTGAAAAGGTACCAGTCCGAGAAAGAAGAAGATGCGCGTGAAAAGGATAATCCCGAAGAAAAATGTAGACTGGCCTGAAAGAAAAATTAGAAAGGCACCAATCCGTGAAAAAAGTGGACAGGCGTGAAAAAAGTAGGCATAAAGAAATACAAAGAAAAGGAATGAAAAAAAAGCTGTGCGTGAAAAGGAATGAAAGGTACCAGTCCGTGAAACAAGAATATGTCCGTGAAAAAGATAATCACGAAGATAAATGTACACTGACGTGAAAGAAAATTAGATAAGGCAACAAACCGTGAAAAAGTGGACATGCGTGAAAAAGTGGACATAAAGAAATAATAAGAAAAGGAATGAAAAAAAGAAGATGTGCGTAAAAGGGATGAAAAGGTACGTGACCGTGAAAGTAGATGTGCGTGATAAGGATAATCACGAAGAAAAATGTACACTGACGTTAAAGAAAAATAGATAAGGCAACAATCCGTGAAAAAAGTAGACAACCGTGAAAAAGTGGACATAAAGAAATACAAAGGAAAGGAATGAAAAAAGAAGACGTACGTGAAAAAGGTTGAAAAGGTACCAGCCCGTGAAATCAAAAGATGTGCGTGAAAAGGATAATCACATATAAAAATGTACACTGACGTGAAAGAAAACAGATAAGGCAACAAACCGTGAAAAAAGTGCATATGCATGAAAAACGTGGACATAAAGAAATGCAAAATATAGGAATGAAAAAAGATGGATGTGCGTGAAAAGGGTTGTAAAGGTACCAGCCCAAGAAAGAAGAAGATGTGCGTGAAAAGGATAATCCCGAAGATAAATGTACACTGACGTGAAAGAAAAATGGATAAGGCACCAATCCGTGAAAAAGTGGACATCCGTGAATAAGTTGACATAAAGAAATACAAAATAAAGGAGTGAAAAAAGATTGATGTGCGTGAAAAGGGTGGAAAAGGTACCAGTCCGAGAAACTTTAAGAAGAAGATGTGCATGAAAAGGATAATCCTGAAGATAAATGTACACAGACGTGAAAGAAAAACAGATAAGGCAACAATCCGTGAAAAAAGTGGACATCTTTGAAAAAAGTGGACATAAAGAAATGCAAAATAAAGGAATGAAAAAGGATGGATGTGCGTGAAAAGGGTTGAAAAGGTACCTGTCCGAGAATGAAGAAGATGCGCGTGAAAAAGATAATCCCGAAGAAAAATGAAGACTGACATGACAGGAAAAAAGATAAGGCCCGACTCCGTTAAAAAAGTAGACATTCGTGAAAAAAGTGGACATACGAAATACAAAGGAAAGGAATGAAAAAAAAAGAAGATGTGCGTGAAAAAGGTGGAAAAGGTACCAGTCCGTGAAAGCAGAAGATGAGCGTGAAAAGGATAATCACGAAGAAAAATGTATACTGACGTAAAAGAAAAACTGATAAGGCAACAATTCGTGAAAAAAGTGGACATGCGTGAAAAAAGTGGAGATAAAGAAATACAAAATAAAGGAATGAAAAAAGATGGATGTGCGTGAAAAGGGTTGAAAAGGTACCAGTCCGAGAAAGAAGATGGTAGACTGGCGTAAAGAAAAAATAGATAAGGCACCAATCCGTGAAAAAAGAGGTCAGGCGTGAAAAAAGTAGACATAAAGAAATACAAAGAAAAGGAATGAAACATGAAGATGAGCGTGAAAAGGGTTGAAAAGGTGCCAGTCCGTGAAAGAAGAAGATTTGCGTGAAAAGGATAGTCACGAAGATAAGGCAACAATCCGTGAATAAAGTAGACATAAAGAAATACAAAGAAAAGGAATGAAAAAAGAAGATGTGCGTAAAAAGGGTTGAACAGGTACCAGTCCGAGAAAGAAGAAGATGTGTGTGAAAAGGATAATCACGAAGAAAAATGTTCAAGCAACAATCCGTGAAAAAAGTGGACATCCGTGAAAAAAGTGGACATGCGTGAAAAAAGTGGACATAAAGAAATACAAAGGAAAGGAATGAAAAAAGACGATGTGCGTGAAAAGGGTTGAAAAGGTACCAGTCTGTGAAAGCAGAAGATGTGCGTGAAAAAGGATAACCACGAAGAAAAATGTACACTGACGTGAAAGAAAAACAGATAAGCAACAATCCGTGAAAAAAGTGGACATGCGAGAAAAAAGTGGACATAAGTAAATGCAAAATAAAGAAATGAAAAAAGATGGATGTGCGTGAAAAGTGTTGAAAAGGTACCAGCCCAAGAACGAAGAAGATGTGCGTGAAAAGGATAATCCCGAAGATAAATGTACACTGACGTGAAAGAAAAATAGATAAGGCACCAATCCGTGAAAAAGTGGACATCCGTGAAAAAAGTGGACATAAATACAAAATAAAGGAGTGAAAAAACATGGATGTTTGTGAAAAGGGAGGAAAAGGTACCAGTCCGAGAAACTTTAAGAAGAAGATGTGCGTGAAAAATATAATTCTGAAGATAAATGTACACTGACGTGAAAGAAAAATAGATAAGGCAACAATCCTTGAAAATAATGGACATCTGTGAAAAAAGTGGACATAAAGGAATGCAAAATAAAGGAATTAAAAAAGATGGATGTGCGTGAAAAGGGTTGAAAAGATACCTGTCCGAGAAAGAAGAAGATGCGCGTGAAAAAGATAATCCCGAAGAAAATGAAGACTGACATGACCGGAAAAAAGTATAAGGCCCAAATCCGTTAAAAAAGCAGACATCCATGAAAAAAGTGGACATAAAGAAATACAAAGGAAAGGAATGAAAAAAGAAGATGTGCATGAAAAGGTTTGAAAAGGTACCAGTCCGTGAAAGCAGAATATGTGCGTGAAAAGGATAGTCACAAAGATAAATGTACACTGACGTGAAAGAAAAATAGATAAGGCAACAATCCGTGAATAAAGTGGACATAAAGAAATACAAAGAAAAGGAATGAAAAAAAGAAGATGTGCGTAAAAAGGGTTGAAAAGGTACCAGTCCGAGAAAAAGAAGATGTGCGTGAAAAGGATAATCACGAAGAAAAATGTTCAAGCAACAATCCGTGAAAAAAGTGGACATCCGTGAAAAAAGTGGACATAAAGATATACAAAGGAAAGTAATGAAAAAAGAAGATGTGCGTGGAAAGGGTTGAAAAGGTACCAGTCTGTGAAAGCATAAAGAAAAACATAAAGAAATGCAAAATAAAGGAATTAAAAAAGATGGATGTGCGTGAAAAGTGTTGAAAAGGTACCTGTCCGAGAAAGAAGAAGATGCGCGTGAAAAGAATAATCCCGAAGAAAAATGTAGACTGACGTGAAAGAAAAATAGATAAGGCACCAACCCGTGAAAAAAGTGGACATGCGTGAAAAAAGTAGACATAAGAAATACAAAGAC
This sequence comes from Lucinisca nassula, assembly GCA_963580285.1. Lineage (NCBI taxonomy): Eukaryota > Metazoa > Mollusca > Bivalvia > Lucinida > Lucinidae > Lucinisca > Lucinisca nassula. Next base: position 68,308,468 of record OY757025.1, on the reverse strand, counting down.
AAGGAATGAAAAAAGATGTGCGTGAAAAGTGTTGAAAATGTACCAGTCTGTGAAAGAAAAACATGTGCGTGAAAAGGATAATCAAGAAGAAAAATGTACACAGACGTGAACGAAAAATGGATGAGGCAACAAACCGTAAAAAAAGTGGACATGCGTGAAAAAAGTGGACATAAAGAAATACAAAGAAACGGAATGAAAAAGAAGATGTGCGTGAAAAGGGTTGAAAAGGTACCTGTCCGTGAAAGAAGAAGATATGCGTGATAAGGATAATCACGAAGAAAAATGTACACTGACATGAAATAAAAATAGATAAGGTAACAATCGGCGAAAAAAGTGGACATCCGTGAAAAAAGTGGCCAAAAAGAAATTCAAAGAAAAGGAATGAAAAAAGAAGATGTGCATGAAAAGGGTTGTAAAGGTACCAGTCCGTGAAAGCAGAAGATGTGCGTGAAAAGGATTATCAGGAAGAAAAATGTACACTGACGTGGGAGAAAAGCAGATAAGACAACAATCCGTGAAAAAGTGGACATCCGTGAAAAAAGTGAACATAAAGAAATGCAAAATAAAGGAATGGTAAAAGATGCCAGATGTGCGTGAAAAGGGTTGAAAATGTACCAGTCCGAGAAAGAAGAAGATGTGCATGAAAAGGATAATCCCAAAGATAAATGTACACTGACGTGAAAGAAAAATAGATAAGGCAACAATCCGTAAAAATAATGGACATCTGTGAAAAAAGTGGACATAAGTGGACATAAAGAAATGCAAAATAAAGGTATGAAAAAAGATAGATGTGCGTGAAAAGGGTTGAAAAGGTACCTGTCCGAGAAAGAAGAAGATGCACGTGAAAAGGATAATCCCGAAGAAAAATGTGGACTGACATGAATGGAAAAAAAGATAAGGCACCAATCCGTTAAAAAGGTAGACATCCGTGGAAAAAGTGGATATAAAGAAAACAAAGGAAAGGAATGAAAAAAGAAGATGTGCGTGAAAAGGGTTAAAAAGGTACCAGTCAGAGAAAGCAGAAGATGCGCGTGAAAAGGATAATCACGAAGATAAATCTTAACTGACGTGAAAGAAAAACAGATAAGGCAACAATCCGTGAAAAAGTGGACATCCGTGAAAAAGGTGGACATTAAGAAATGCAAAATATAGGAATGATAAAAGATGGATGTGCGTGAAAATGGTTGAAAAGGTACCAGTCCAAGAAAGAAGAAGATATGCGTGAAAAGGATAATCCCGTAGATAAATGTACACTGACGTGAAAGAAAAATTGATAAGGCAACAAACCGTGAAACAAACTCTGGACATCCTTGAAAAAAGTGTTCATTAAGAAATATAAAATAAAGGAATGAAAAAAGATGGATGTGCGTGAAAAGGGTTGAAAAGGTAACAGTCCGAGAAATCAGAAGATGTGCGTGAAAAGGATAATCCCGAAGATAAATGTACTCTGATGTGAAAGAAAAACAGATACGGCAACAATCCATGAAAAAGTGGACATCCGTGAAAAAAGTGGACATAAATAAATGCAAATTAAAGGAATAAAAGATGGATGGGCGTGAAAAGGGTTGAAAAGGTACCTGTCCGAGAAAGAAGAAGATGCGCGTGAAAAGGATAATCACGAAGAAAAATGTACACGGACGTGACAGAAAAATAGATAAGGCACCAATCCGTGAAAAAAGTGGACAGGCGTGAAAAAAGCAGACATAAAGAAATACAAGAAAAGGAATGAAAAAAGAAGATGTGCGTGCAAGGGTTGAAAAGGTATCAGTCCAAGAAAGAAGATGCGCGTGAAAAGGATAATCACGAAGATAAATGTTCACTGACGTGAACGAAAAATGGATGAGGCAACAATCCGTGAAAAAAGTGGACATGCGTGAAAAAAGTGGACATAAAGAAATACTAAGAAAAGGGATGAAATAAGAAGATGTGCGTAAAAAGGTTTGAAAAGGTACCTGTCCGTGAAAGAAGAAGATGTGCGTGATACGGATAATCACGAAGAAAAATGTACACTGCCGTGAAAGAAAAATAGATAAGGCAACAATCCGTGAAAAAAGTGGACATCTGTGAAAAAAAGTTGACATAAAGAAATACAAAGGAAAGGAATGAAAAAGATGGATGTTGGTGAAAAGGGTTGAGTGTGTGAATTCAGGTTTAACGTCGCTTTCAACAATTTTTTCAGTCATATCAAGACGTTGTCTGGTTGCGAGAGGGAGCTCAATGCTCTTTTTAATAGTGCTGCCTCACTGAAGTATCATGCCCAAGACACATTACATGATACCACACCCAGTCACATTATCCTGACACTTGGTCGACCAGTCCTAGCTCTACCCCGTAAATCTGTGTGCCAAGCGAGGAGCCGCTAGTACCATTCTTAACGACTTTGGTATATCGCGGCCGGGATCGAACCCGTGACCTCCTGTTTCCCGGAGTGGACACTCTACCATCTGAGCTATCGGGGCCGATGAAAAGGGTTGCAAAGGTACCAGTCCGAGAAAGAAGATGTGCGTGAAAAGGATAATCCCGAAGAAAAATGTAGACTGACGTGAAATAAAAATAGATAAGGCACCAATCCGTGAAAAAAGTGGACTGGCGTGAAAAAAAGATGTGCGTGAAAAGGATAATGATGAACAAAAATATACACTGACGTGAAAGAAAAATAGAGAAGGCAACACTCCGTCAAAAAAGTGGACATGCGTGAAAAAAGTGGACAAAGAAAAACAAAGAAAAGGAATGCAAAAAGAAGATGTGCGTGAAAAGGGTTGAAAAGGTACATGTCCGAGGAAGAAGACGATGTGCGTGACAAGGATAATCACGAACAAATATGTGCACTTACGTGAAAGAAAAATAGATAAGGCAACCAGCGTGAAAAAAGTGGACATCCGTGAAAAAGTGGATATAAAGAAATACAAAGAAAAGGAATGAAAAAGAAGATGTGCATGAAAAGAGTTGAAAAGGTACCATCCGTGAAAGCAGAAGATGTGCGTGAAAAGGATAATCAATAACGAAAAATACCAGGCTTCCGAAGGGGTGTTTTGCTGTTTTTGAGTTCGAATCTCCGGAGACACGACTTTTTTTTTTATTCGGAAACAGTGATTATAACCCCACTTCTTAAATTTAAGACCACTTTTGAACAGTCCCAAAGGTGGTATCTGACAAGAGGACATTGTATGCAGAAAAAAATATTGCAAACACTGTGGACCCAGATTAGACAGCTACTCGTTTGGTCTGCGCAGTTCTCTATGAGAGTTTTTAGGCCACAAAGGCTGCCACACCCATTCCCAGGATAATGAAGGCAATCTCGCGGCCTTTTTTTGTCGTCACTCGGTTGGTAAAAGTCGGAGAGCTCGGGTTCGGGCCCCAGGTCAGCAAGGCTGACATTTTTCCCTGCGCATACAGGCGCATCGTGTCATCGACGTCTTTGAAAGATTTTACGGCGTGCCCCTGGCGGCGGAGTTCCTCAGTGATGAAATCAATACGCTCGGTCCGTTTTCGAGACCATTCTGCCTGTGCAGTCTGTAATTCTTCGACGGCTTTATCGTGACGCTTGCGTTCTTCGTCAACGCCAGATTTTTTTCAACATGGAAAACAAGTAGTTCGATCCCGAGAACGCCAGAGCATTCACCAGGGCACCGCCAACGAGCATAGCAATACTCGCCATTACTTCATGATATCAGCAGGTATCAGCTCCTGTTTAATTAGCATGTCTTTGGTTGCCATGGCGAGAGCGACGTCAACTATGGCCATGCCCACATCGCGGGGTATGAAGTCTAGTTTCGGGGGGCTACCCCCAATCGCCATCTTGCAAAGCCGAGCGTATCCCACAGCGATGCCACAGACGACAGCGCTATGGTAGAGCGCGTTGACAAGCATTTTACCATCAGCTGCCGGGGTTGTCATTATTGCTACGCCACGGGCTTCACTCCATATAGAATGGGTCTGGGCTTGTCTTTAATTGTGGTTGCTGCGAAACAACAAGCCGCTTGGGCATCGACGCTGTCGATGAGTCAACGGGGGTGCCACTTGTGGCGTTTGTACAATCCGTGTGGCGCGCAAGCGCAGAAGAAACATGAGTGCACCGTTCGTAAGACAAGCCCCAATAATCCACGGTTAGTCCATGGATGGAAGCTGCACCACCGCGTGACGGTTCCTTTGAGACCGCTTTCTTTAGAGGACTACTGAAATCAGCTGCGCTGATTGGTGGACGAAGTAAGTCTTTGGCCTTCCGAAGCTGTTCGAGCAGCCAATCCTGTTTGGCCTTTGTGGCAGTATCTCCAGCACGCCCGGCCGCCACTTTTTTCGGATCCTTAACCGTGTTGCTTCGCAAAGGCTTGGGGGTCGTAACTCTGTCTGCCGGACTCTGTGCTGGCTCTCGATTCTCCTGTTGCTCCGCACCAATATGTTCGTTCTCCGACATCGTTTAAATCATACATGTACATATAAATAGGGCATTGATGTTCAAATTGACAGTGCTTCACTGTAGTAAGCGCGGCAGTAAGTGGCGCCAAGTACATGTCATAGCGATGGTAGAGTTGGCAGGTAGCAATGCTAAGTGCGTGTCCAACAAACGGGTCGCCCTCGAGGTCAGCAATAAGACCAGGTTGGTTTTCGGCCGGTATCGGGAGAAACATAGATGCCAGCCCCGCATAAAGCTGTAGCGCTGTAGACCCCAGCGTCTTCGTCATCGCTGCCCGTAGCCTTGTTTCATAGCGGGCGTAAAGCTTTTCGATTTCGCTATTGTCAAGAGCGTCGATCTGTTCTGCGGTGAGAACCTTCCCATGCACAACTAGTCAATACTGCTTGGCTTGGCCTCCCACTACCAATGCGGCGAGCCTTTCACGGGGTTTTTGCACCCGGTCCTCGAGGAGCGGCTCCTCATGGCCGTCTGACGTCGCTGCCGTTCCTACCGCGGTTGGGGCTTCAGCATTCTGCCTTTGCTCTGTCGTTCCTATCAGCCCATCGATCAGTTCGTCACAGTCCATAGCTATTGCTTTACGATTCATTGCGAGTTGGCGGACCAGTCTAATAAAGTGTCGAAAGCGCTCGCTGAAGCTTGTGTGTGTGTTAACACACATCCGAGTAATGTAAACATACTGCCTAGCAATAAAGAACAGCAGTACCAGCTGCGCGCCAAACACTGTGATTATTAGTCCCTCAGTTACTTCGTACATTACTTAACACCATATTAGCAGCTGGTTGGTCTGTCTTTAATAAGAGCTTGGCATGCTTTGTCTCGGCTAACTGCTGCCTCACCGACGCCCGCTGTTCTCGTGTGGAGATCACATCATTCTCACGCAAGCAGTCTTCGAATGAATCACGATCCCTGCAGTGAAACAAACAGACCCAGCGCGTCTGCTCGCGCAAGTCCTTCAAGACGTAGTTGTACTTTTGGGTGACGCTCTGGTCGGCGTGGCGGCCCGAGAACGCTAGCTCTGACAGCATGTCTTTCTTTTTCGTCAAAGCCTTCGTGGCCGAGCAGTCATCGATGATATATAAGGTAGGCTCGCCCATAAACACCTGGTAAAACGCTCGCAGGTAATCGTTAAGGCGCTCGCCGGGGTCTAGAACGTATACCTCAGGGTCGGTCCAGATCCAGGGGCGCTGGTATGTTTTATTATACTTTATGGTGAAGCAGAGGACCACGATGTGCCGAAAGAACTCCCGGTAGGGGCCTTCGAGCAGATCTAGGATAAAAACGGTTTTCCGCATCCCGTTTGCCCGCATATTGTCTCAGAATGGGCCGTACGCGGTAGGAGATTTATTAATCGTTCCTCAGTAACACTAATAGACCGCTGAGACGAACCGGCCATTTTCGATGTCTAGCTGTGCATCCATGATGACGTAGAGGTAATTGTTCAATGCGCCAGCAGCCTCGGCTCTTTTCGTTATCTGGATGGTCACACCTTCGCTGGCATTCTCTATCCGCCTGCCGGAGCCGTGGAGCCGGTCGTCGTCGCTTGCCCTGAGGTCAAGCCACAGCGCGTATTTGCTGGTGACGTATTCCGCAAGGCTGACGTCGGCTAGGGCAAGGTCTTTTTCGACCGTTGCCACTGTCGCCTGCTACCGGCTGCGAAGAGCTTCCTCGCTTCATCAAACATCTGGTAAGAGCGCATCCCTTGGCTGAAGCGCTGGTTGGGGATCCCCTCGATGGTGACCTCGACCTTGGCGATTTTCGGGTTATAGAAGGCCTCTGTGTCGCGAGCGAAGGGCTGTCCTCAAAGAGCATCAGGATGCCCTTCATGCTGCGGGCTGGCAGGTTGAGATTGCTATTCCAGAGGGTGTCGCTCTTGTCTTTACCGATTTTGCGGTGCCGCAGTACCCTGTCGTACAGGATCGAAATGCGGCTTCTGTACTGGTTGTTGATCATTTGGGCCAGCTCCGGCAGGGTGACCATGTCATACTCAAGACAGATGTTTCCAATGTCGAAAGAGGCACCTCTGTCTGTGGCCTGGATCACACGGTTGTAGTCGTTGAACGTGAGCTCATACTCGAGTCGGTCACCAAGCGCGCTCTGGTAGAATGGCATGTGGCTCTCGAGTAGCTCGAAGTTCAGTGGGATGTAGAAACGATTGCCGAAAGCATCGGCGACGGCTTTGTCCGCTAGAACGGACTCATCTTTGTTCCCAGCATTGATTCGGATCCTCGTCGTATTTTTGTTTCCGACGTATCAATGCCTTGGTACTGGCCATTTTTTCCTCTCTGAAGCCGTCCTCCAGAGATCGCGGTAGCAGTGGTACACATCAATATCGTCGATGCTGAGGACCTCATTTCCCGAAATTTTAATGACCGTCTTTTCCACGAGGGCGCGGCCTAGGTTCTGAACCAAGGTCCGATTGGCATCTTCGCTGTGCAGCGTTATCGTTAAGGCCAACCTCGCGGTCCCGGGGACGATGACATCATGTTTGCCGTGGTTGGGGAATCGAACCAGAAGCTGCTGGTTCGGGCCGATCGTGCTGGGTTTGTTAGTTATCGACACCGATTGCCTCACCCCTTTTACCCCAAGGGGTTCGCGGAGGCACCGGTAGGGGTCAAGCTTTCGCCCGTACTTACTTGATGACATGGTGTCAGCTTCGTTGACACTCGACAAAGTCGTCTGTTTTAAAGATGCGCGACAACCTTCAAATGCACACTATGATTTCGAAAACCCAACCAAACGGGCCTGGAAAAGATGATGATTATGATTTCGACCTCCCCGACCCCCCCCCCCCCCCATGGAGCCACCACTGCCCGTCCAGCAAGATCTAAACACATCCGGGGACAATTTGCAGGGCGAGTTGAAACAGGCAGAACTTGAGGCCCAGAAAAAGCACCTGGTTGAGGCTTTCTACAAAGAAGTGAACCGTGCCTATGGGTTGCGCCCCGACGGCAGGATCGACTATAGCCAGTTTGGGATTGATGCCGACGGCAAAACACTCTACTGGACCCCAGGCGACAAAAAGATCCCTATCACTGCGACGAGGGGACAATTCCGGTTTCTGGCCCTATCAAAACTGGCCACAAGATACGGAGGAGGCGGCATACATGTACTGCAAAGTTCACTGGGGTTCCCTGAATTCACATCGAATACGCAGCGTCTAAGTAGCTCCGCTGTGAAAGCTCTACCGAGCGGTGCGAATCTTGAAAATATCGAACTTCAGGACCTCCCCGGCATAGCCGATAGCGCGCGCCGCAGCGCAGAAGACGTTGAGGCCGTATTGAAGACAATTGATAATCAGCCTATCGACACCGCGTGGGTCACCCAGGCCAAAAGAGAGCTCGCTGGGCTTGAAAAGTCTATGACTCGAACCCGAGATGAGTTGGCAAACAAACTGGCGAAACTGTCAAATGTCGACGAGGGGAAATCCCAAGTTGAAAAACACTTGGCCAGGGAGCGGCGGAAACTGACAGAAACGGACGGCCCAGAGATGCAGCAGGAGATTCGAGACCGAATCAGAAAACTGGAGGGCGAGCTCTCTGACATCGAAATCGAAAGACTGTCGAGGCTCGAAGCCCTCTCTACGAACAGAGAAGCTCTCCGGTCCCAGATCTCCCGAATCCGTGAGACGTTCAGGCGGCTCCTTCATGAAGACAAGACGCTGGCTGAGCGAAAACGGACACTCTTCCGCGAGCAGGGAATAACCATCGTGAGTATCCGTACAGCGATTGGGATGGCAATCATGACCCTAGTGCTTGGGCTAACAGGCGGCGGGGGGAGTGTACAGGCTCCCAGGCCACCCGGCAAGGGCGGGGTCAAGGAGTGGGTAAAAATGCACCTACAGTCCCTTGGGCGTGCCCTGGCCAATTTGGCCGGCAAGGCCGCGGCTGCCTTGCCCGGAATCATCGGGTCCATCGTCTCTTGGCTCTTGAGCACGCTAGGGAAGACCGCTTCATGGCTCGCAGAAACTTTGTGGGCCTTGGCCATCGGCGTGGGGGCCCTTTTTCTCGTGGCTGCACGGGACTGGCTAGCGCGCGACCAACCAAAGCACCACTAAGCCAACCCCAATCCCTGCGACTATGAGAGCTGTTTTTCTTCTTCATGATCGAGACCGGATTTCTGGTCCGGAGCAACCGCAGACGTAGGCGACCCTTCGGGCGGTGGCCCTGCAATTACTCGCGGATCGGTCCCGGCTGGTGCGGTAGTTTTTACCCTGGAGTGTCCTATCGACTTTAGAGGCAGGTTGAATTAGTGCCGCCTTGTTTATTCCTGGGTTGTGGCCGATGGCAGCGTCTGACCCCGCTATTTGGATTTGGTTTTTATAACCTTGGACATTGCCTGGATGGAGTGCCATGTCGCTCGGCATCAAGTAGAGCGCTCTCCCGCAGACGTAATCCAGTGGTGTGGATGCATATTGCAACGTCTTTTGATAGCGATCGATGCTGCTGGGGTTGTCGACGGTTGAGGCGATGGCGTCTTCGAGATTCGCCGTAAACTGCTTTCGGGCGTCGAACTCCGTCCTGACTTTGAGAATGTTGGAACGGGTTTGAGCTTGCGCTCCCAGGATTGCCCAAACGTAAGTCCGAATCGAGTCGTTGAGACGCACGAGACCCGTTTGCGTGAAGCCATCTGATTTATCGAGAATGAACATCGTCCACGCCTTTGAAATATCCGCATTATGCCGTATGGCATCCTTCGGTTGAAAGAATGGGCCATCGGAGCTGTGATTACTGCGGTATTTCCCCGAAGGGGTCATGAATACACTGAAAGATCCGAGGCCTTGACACCCGTAGTCCAGCTTTTGCCTCCAATCTGTAGAAGGCGAAACGGCGAACTTCTCGGAAAGCCGCTTGTAGGCCCTGGAGTCATATTGGTTACCATGAATAGGACTCGTCCCCAGGGAGGGCGACTTTTAGCTTCTCAAGCAGACGCCTCGTCGTATAATAAACATGAAAGCAATACAGGCTTGCAAGAAGGGACTCCTCCGCTTGGAGATGGTACCACATCCGGCGGTTGCGCATCAAACCGCAAATGACAGCTGGCACTGCCACCAGCTGAAAGGGGCGTGCTGCCAGCTGTCCCACGCCTTGTTTGCCTTAGTGACGTCCCCGGTAAGCGGAGGGTTTTGATAATGCTGCCAGGTGTTGTCCCACATCGCGTTAAGCTTTTGTTTGGGTGTAAGCGGATGATTTTGATAATCGAAGATGTTCGGGTACTTGGCAAGGAAGTGACTTCCCTTATCGTCGACCATTATGACTAGGTTGGGCTCCCCTGCTGCTGACTTTATATTTGAAATGGCCGCCTGCCTGATATTTTGTCGAGCTATTAAACGTAAACGCCTTTGTATCCATACCCATTTTGGTTATTATCATGTACATCTCACTCACTGACGTTCAAAATGAAGTGCCAATCAATCTTGGCAGGACCTTGTCTGCGGGTGAGCGAGAGATTGCTCTCTGCGAGTTGACGTATTATCACTGGTGGTACAACATATGCACGGCGAAAAGGAATAATAAGGTCTCAAATAACAAGACTGAAAAAAAAACAATACCTGACGGGTATTATAACGTCTGTGAGTTGAACGAAAAGGCGTTTCAGCGGTTTGGCGCCGAACTCGCTCTAGACGAACCCTCTGGTCCACTGCAATTAACGGTAAAGCTCGGAGAAATTATATCAATGGATCGCGAATTAGCTAATCACTTGGAAGAAGACCACACCAAGACGTGCACTGCAAAGAAGCCACACAAGCTGGCCGTCCATCGTGAGGTCTACTTTCACCTTGCTGAATTAAGTACTTCAGACAATCTGCAAAACGGTCGCCCCTCTACACTGCTTAGATCTGTCCCCGTCGAGAACGAAAAGTTTGGAGCTTGTAGAGCTGAATTATTTCCCGCCTTACAGTACAAAAGGTTGTCGTCAGGGCCTGTTTCATAGCTAACTATCTCACTTACCAACGGGGAGATGTTACCATTCGAGTATATGAGTGCAACCCTTCATATAAGGAATGGTTGTCGCAAGCGGCCCCGGTGGGGTAGAAAATGCACCGGGTGGCTTTGGCTGATCTTGGTGACACTGAGGGGTTCGATAAGGACGGGAAGGAAGATCGATTGTATGCCTTCCAGCTCTCTGAGGGAGTCTACAAAAGAAAAGAGGTCGCCCAAGCGGGGTCAGTGAAATTCGGTGATCTCAGCGACGTAGATACCTCACATGCCGTTCCAAAGCGGGTTCAAAAGCTGACCGTCACCGGGAACAAGTGGGTCGCTTTTGCAGACCCCATCCAACAAACGGGCTGGCTTATTGACATAAAAATCTCATCTCCGTACGCTGTGACTGGAAAGGAGCACAAAGTTAGGAAGGTAGTGAATAGTGGCATTCGACTGTGCTCGTATATCCCCGGGACGAAGAACCTTGTCGTTTCCGAAGATAACGTGCTAAAGACAAGGAATCCTGAAAATAGTCTTCGAATTTCCCCCAGCGGGGCTTATTGGTATTCACTTGCCAACATCATCGATCATCCTTGATCTATTTCTCGGAGATACATCCGACGACTTTGTTGATGTGTTACCCGGCTTCAAGCTCAAATGGCCACCAACGCATGCTAATAAGGAGGTTGGGGTTCACATAGTCACAAAAAGTGGGGCTGCTCCTGAAGTGCAGTTCACTCTTGAAGGAATCCAACACCAAGCTGAATACCGTCATTTAGATATACATAATATTTTTATAGGCCCAGTGGCTCTCAAAAGGCTGCGATTTACGCCCGGTGCGCTCACAAGGGACCAAGCTATAGTCGTTTTTAGCCAGTAAGTCTATTTAAACCCACCCAGCTCGAGGGGTAGTATACGATGGACCTCTACCCAGGACTTGAAACCGGAGGCAAACACCGCCTTCAGCACGTAGCCGAGGTCAAATTCCGTCTCGAAAAAGAACGAGACTTCAGAGCCTCGCTGTACAAGAAATACAGACGCGGGTTAATGTTGTTGATGGGATAAGTACCGCGCTTACTGCGTCTAGCGTAGGGTTGGCTGCTTCTGGCGTCGGGCTCTTGTCAACTATCATCGCGACGCCTGTCGCCATTGGCCTTGGAGCTGGGGCGATTGTGTGTGGGTTGCTGGGTGTTGGCGGGAAATGTGTTGGACGAAAACTCCAAACAAAAGCAAAAAAAACACGACGAGATTCGTATCTTGGCTGAGTCGAAGCTAAACTCAATCGCCGACCGCATTTCTATCGCGCTGAACGACGATGATAAATCTGAAAAAGAATTTCGCCTGATTGTGTGTGAAATCGACAAGTTCGATCAGATGAAAGAAGAAATTCGTGGACGCCACAAACAGGGTCTTAGTTTATCAGAAGACGAAAAAAAGGAGTTGTTTCAACGTGCGAAAGACGAGGCGTTAATGACGGCCCGTACGAAGCTGTTAGAAGAACTCAATCAACCTACGGCGAGTGGCATTTGAATATTTCTTGTTGGCGAGCTTAAAAGAGTGCAGGCTGCCTAGATAAGTAGTTGTTTCCGTTAGAGACTTATTGCTTACAATCAATACATGGATCGGCGCCTTGCGGATATTTATTACAGCCCTAAGGGTTACTGGAGGGGTCTTGAGGTCATAAAGAAGCTGGCTTCTGCGGCTAAGACCTCAGAAGATGTGGCCCGAGCTTGGTTGAAGAAGCAGGCCATCTGGCAGATCTACCTCGCCGCCCCGCAGCACGTTCCACGGCCCAAAGTCGACATCACCAAGCCGAACGAGGTCCATCAAGCTGACCTGCTCTTTCTGCCACCCGACCGTGTTCGCAAGCGCACGTACAAATACGCCCTTACCGCGGTTGGTGTGCCTCACGCTTCAAAGAAGCTGAGCCTCGGGCCCCTAAAGAAGCCAAAGAGGTTGCTGAAGCTTTGTCTCGCATCTACAGGCGAGGTCCGTTGACGTGGCCCAAATTGCTCCAGGTCGACCCCGGTCGTGAGTTCATGGGCTCTGTCAGCCAGCTGTTGGCAAAGCACTCTGTCCGGGTTCGGCGCGGTCGGGTTGACATCCATCGGGACCAAGGGATCGTAGAACGCTGGAACCGGACCCTCGCAGAGCGGCTCTTCGGACACCAATACGCTCAAGAGATGCGCATCCCTTCAGGTCAAAGGTCGACTGAGTGGGTGGCTCGGCTGCCTGGCGTCGTAGCAGCTCTGAACGGTGAAGTGACAAGGTTGACTGGCAAAAAAACCCTCAGATGCCATAAGGGCGTGATCGGTGGCACAAAAGCCCTCCCCTGTAGTTCCTGGTCGTCCTGTTGGTCGCGAGGAGACAAAAATCCCCTCCGGTGTCGGCGTTCGCTATTTGTACCAGCCTGGCGAGCTTGAAGGGGGCGCCGGCGAGCGACTGATCCTATATGGTCTCTTTATGTGTTCAGGCTGGGCCGCTCGGTGACCAAGTCCGATGAGCCTGTGTTGTATTACTTGCATGATGGCCCTCAGCGCGGATTTGGGCGCGAGAAACTCCTTGTTGTGCCACCGGACACTCAGCTTCCTCCGGATGGGGTTCTCAAGCGATTAGCGCAGCCGCTCCTCTTTTTCGGTTGCACTCGAGACAGGTCAACCTGATGTTGTCGCGGACGTGGCCCACAGAGTTGTCTAACCGGTCAACGCTGAACTGCTGCGTGTCCTTTAGTTGGTAAGCCCATAGGAGCTCAATATCGCACGCGGCACAGTGATTGTTCTGTGCCTCCTTGAGTTCAGGTTAAACCGGAGCCCATTGGCATGGTCCTGTCGCTTGTGGGCCACAAGCTTCTTCGCAATAATCTTGCGGAGCTGCTGCTCGGTGAGTATGGGTGGCCCCTCAGAACCCTCCTCTGGGGGACAGACCACCCTTTCGAGCTGGTGCATGTACTCCACCATTGACACTGTCAAATATGCGAGATTGGACCACTGCAGGAAGTCATCAATAATCCAGACTTTTTGGGGGTCTGCGATGGTGAGACCTTGGCTTGAGTGGACTTTGATGGCATAGCCTAGAGCCCAGTCCTGGTCCCATATGCCGTCGAGATCCTCACGGGCGGTTTGCAAGGAAACATCGACAACGTCGTTCAGAACGAGTTCCTGCCGGTCTCGCTCTCCATCCAGCACCAAGGACCCAGGGATGGTGACCATTACGTTTTGCTGCCGAGTATCCTTGGGACGATATAGCAGAGGAACGGGGAGGTTGGGGAAATGCTTCTCATGGCTCTCGAACAGCCGCATCTGGGCCCGGTCACAAACCTTCTACCTCGAGGTCAGGATCAAGTCCGCCGGCTTCCAAGCTTCCACGAATCTGTCCCATCCAAGGCAGGCCGGTAGCGCTTGTCTCATAGCCCGACACTGTACTCGGTCTGATTGGAGACGAATCTCCTTTTTAAGAGCTTTCAGAGCCGGCTCTTTCGCCCTGGACCTCTTCATAGTAATCGGCTCTCCGCTGCAACCAGTTGTGCGGCATTTCTCCGGCGATTTGGGGTGGCTGCCCCTGGTCGCCACAACAGATAGACCATCGAGCCAGTCGAGGAAGGTTTCCAGAGCGGGGCGGGGCACTGTGCAGATCTACTCCCAGATTAACACGCGGGGAATGAACTTCTGTCCCATCCTTTCGGGTGTCCAGTCTGTCTGGCCACTCCAGCGGAAGAAGCTGTGATAGGTCTGGGCCTGGACGCCCCTGGCCCGCATCTCTTTGGCCAGGCGATGGGTCGGGGTGAAGACGAAAGGGGTTCTTGCCGCAGAAGAGCTCGATCGCTCGGGTGGTCTTGCCGCTACCTCCACTACCGTTTAGGTAACTCAGCTGGTGTCGGTCAGGGGATCGTCATAAAGTGGCGCGGACGAATCGGGCAGGTCTTTGATGTTTGCTATATATTCAGGGTCGGGGGCGTAGACCAAGTGCCATAATGGCATGTAGAGTTGTTCACCCTTGTCACGCCACTGAGCTGGGTAATCACGTCTCGTGGTGGCATCGGTGTCTCCTCCTCGTGGCGGGTGTGTTTCAGATGCGACATTTTCCTTTTGGGTGGATTTCATGAGGTTTGAAAGCCTCAACTCCATCTAGTTTATAGAGTGCCGCTTTCCGGACATAGATAGAATCGGTAGCCACTCGGACAATTTCATCGGGTTCAAACCTTGAAAGCATGGCGATTAGATTGATGTGGGCGTCGGCCAGCATGCTCGGCCTCAGGTGAGCGTACTGTGGTTGGGAGCCATCATAATACGTGAGAATATAGCCTAGAGGACACCTTTCGGGAGCTCCGACCAGGGTACCGCTTTGGCGGGTGTGTAGCACGAGAAAGTCGAGTTCTCCCTGGTCAGTCACAAGCCTTCGTGTCAGCCTTTTACCACCAACTCCGTTGGTAGCTCCATTGGTACCTTTGGCGCCCTGGGTGAACTTGCTGATAACACTGCAGCCTTGGTCACGGTCTTCTGGGAGCCACACATCGGTTTGCTTCTTAGAGGTGACAACGGCTTCCCGAACCTTGAGGCTCTTCAGCAAGCCGGCTCTGTGAGGAAGGTAAGGAGATGTGTTGGGGCCGATCCACCCCTTTCGGAGGCGAAATGCTTCCCGAATCAAGCAGGGATGACAGGATGGCAGGTTGCATCAAACTCCCATTCTTGAATCTCGGCGAAGCCTGTGCCTATGTCTTTGGGGAGAGCGCCATTGATGGCTACACGGACCATCCGGTGGGTTGGGTGTCCGAACCGCTCAAAATAGGGCTTGGCTTCACCCATCCCCTGGAAGGATGCCGGATAGCAGGCCTTCATGTCGATGCTGACGACTTCCCTCGTGTCACAATTCACAGAGTTCCAAAGGCCGCCGTGACCGTGCTCCACACAGGCCTTCTCGACGTCTGGAAGGAGGTTGGCTGGGGTTGGCTTCCAACCGTTCCTTTCCTTTGCCACAATACTGGCCGCACGATTTTCGCCGAAGGCTCTTTCAGCGAGTTCAGGGTTGCCAAGTTTGGCGCAGATTTCTTGGGAGTCGCTCTTGGGCCTCTCGCGTTCTGTAGGTGCGGCCGCTTGTTGCAGGAACTGGTCAACTGAGAGCCGTCTGTCTTGGCCGCCCAGGAGCCAGACCACAATCGGCTCCCCACGGGTTGCTTCCCGAATAGCCTGCCAGACGTCGCCCTCGTAGATGTGAACCTCTCTACTCTGGGGGAAGTGCAGGTCTTTGGACCAAGACTGGCCGTTGTGGCAGATGAATTCTACTTTACCTCTGATTCCATTGCCACCTCTCTGGTACTTTCCGCTGTTATATATGTCATCACCAGCGATGTCTCGCAAGACAATTGCCCGCTTAAGAATTTTTTCTAGGTTGGCAACATCTTCAACCGAGGCTCCAGTCTCATGGACCCTCTCTTCCCACTCCTGTGTTTTCTGGCGCCTTGTGGGTGTTAAACCCTGGCCTCTCAAAGTACCCTCAAAGTGCTCCACAACTCTCTGGGCCACACAGTTGAGGTCGCCATCTCTTAGTGGGGCGATGTTGGCCGGATCTGGGTCTCTGATTGGGTAGAGGCCGTAGGCAACTGCAGTGACGGGATAGGCGTTATGGTAGAAGATTTTATCGATTCCAGTCAACATGCCAGGTTTTGTGTCCCGTTAGATGTCGACGACAGCCTGTCCTTTCCTTCTCTCCGCACGGACTGGGTCGAATTTATCATCAACGACCCAGTCGCCATCCTGTGGCTCACGGAGAAATTTGATTCAGAAGATACCCACCCTCCGGAAGGCTGCCAAGGAGCCTTGGCGCTCTCTGGTCTGTCATACTGGCATCCACAGCCATTCGACCCGCTCTGGCATGCATACCGTCGACCCACTCGATATCACCGACGTCAAATGGGTCTTCTTCTTCCACCCTCCATGTAGAGAAGACCGCAGCGGCACCATCAACTTCGAACTCTTCTTTGGCGTCGTTAAGAATCTCGACCCACTGTTCGGCGGAAAGCCCCACCGAGTGAGGGACCTGACCATCCAGGTCGGTAAATTGTTGACCCTGTGGGACTGGATCGGACATTTCTGCAAGAATCTCATCGATCAGTTCATCCATAGTTGCGGATAGGTATACTAGTTATCAAATTTTTCTCTAATTAAAAATAATTATTCTCTAAATTGGGTATTGGGATAATCACTTTTCTCTAAGTGGAAATGTTAATGGCGGCTAGACGCTTAAATTCCTTCTGCGCCGCTATGGTTGCCTGGGACTGGGTCGGGCTCTGCAAGGGTTTGATTGATCAGTTCTTCCATACTTGCGAATAGGTTTACCAGTTATCAAATTATTCTCAAATAGGAAATATCGATATCAGACAAACGCTTAAATTCCTTCTTCACCGCTATGGTTGCACGGCTCCACACACTTGCTTACCCATGCGACCAACAAAGTCGGTGTTTGTTTGTAACCCCAACCCCACAAACCTCGCATGGCTGCGTGCATGAACCCTTGCGGAGATGCATGCGGTCAGTTTTACAGTACTCTTCCATACAACTCTTACCACAGGACTCAACCGAGCCCAAAGTCAACCACTTACAATTGTTGCGTCCCTTAGGCATGATTAAGAATGAAAGTTAAAACCGGTAAGTCTTTTGCAACTATTTGTCTAAATAGGTTACTTCCTTATCCCGGAGGCCGAAGCCGAACTCGGCCCCAAACTCCTCCGCCAGCCACAGGATCGCATCGAGCCCTGCGTGCTGGGCGTCCGGAATACGCTTGAGACCCACCAGCTCGGTCCACCGGGAGTTGACCAGGACCGAAAGATATTTGCAGATAACCCGGGGGCTTCTAAATCTCGAGCTCCCAGAATATTGACCTTCCCACGTTAAAAGATGTTGACCCGGACCTTTTTCGTTTTGGCCTCCCCGGTGGGGCACACGCACTTGAACGAAAGGTTCTGACCGTCCTGGGGGTGTGTGTGGGGGGGGGGCTTGATTTCACGGATCGGGTAGGTCCACTCCCTTCTTCTTTGGCGCGCCCCAGTTGTTCGACGATGCGCGCCAGGTTGAGGACGACTCGCTCGCTCTGGCAGTTCAGATGGAACTTGAAGTTCACCATGATCGGTCGCGACCCGACCACGGCGACCGGACTGGCAGGATCTGTCCCCACCCCTGCCTCCGTCAAGAAGCGAGCCCACAGGGTCGCAACAAAAACGCCGTCTGAGAAGTCGGAGCAAACGACCCCTGGGACTTGTACGTGCCTGTCGTTGGGAAAGATTTGACGGCGTAATACTTTCCGGGAATCTCTTCGAGGAGGGTTCTGACAAGAGCGGGGGGGCGCATCCTCGAGGCCGGGTGCGATCGTCGGCTCGAGGGCGGAGTTGAAGCAGGTCGCGTCGCCCTGGGGTTTCCGTTGGCGCTGGGCCTGGGCCGGGGCCTTCAAGAACTGCTCGAAGCCGGGGGCGCAGAAGTGGCAATAGTTGCTGTTTAAGGCCTTGACGGCCCCTCCCAGACCCGCGGCAATCCGAGGGCCGAGTATCCGTGAGCTCGTTGTGGGGGCGGCCGATGTTGCTGATCAGGGCTTCGAAGGTACACGTGAACATCGTCAGGAGTGAGAAGGGCACGGTGGGCCGCTCGGGGGAGCGGGCGCCGCTGGGGCAGAGATGGGCCATCGTTTAGTGCACGGCTTCGACGCCTTCATTTTGCGCCTAATTTACCTGTATATCTTTTGCAACTACTTGTCTAAATAGGTTACTTCCTTATCCCGGACCCAAGGCCGGCGGGGGTGGTTGGCCGCCCCCTGGGGCTCTGGGTGTTTGCCTATACGAGGCTCTCGCCGAGTGCCCTTAGTATGTCGCAGCCAGTTGGGGTGGAATTTTTTAAGAGTTGGGAGGCTTAATTTGCCAAATGGAAAATATTGATGTTTGGGTTGGGAGGCTTAATTTACCAAAACGAGAATATATTTGGGTCGAAATGGGGTGGGAAGCTTAATGGGTTGAATGGGGTTTTCATGGCTGAAACAAAAAGTGCATTCACCCTTTCTGCTGCTCTTTATGTCCACTTTTCCACGGATAACCATTTTTTTTTCACGGATTGTTGCCTTATCTATTTTTCTTTCACGTCAGTGTACATTTATCCTAGTGACTATCCTTATCACGCACATCTTCTTCATTCACGGACAGGTACCTTTTCAACCCTTTTCACGCACATCTTCTTTTTTCATTCCTTTTCTTTGAATTTCTTTATGTCCACTTTTTCCACGCATGTCCACTTTTTTCACGGATTGTTGCCTTACCTATTTTTCTTTCACGTCAGTCTACATTTTTCTTCGGGATTATCCTTTTCCCGCTCATCTTCTTTCTCGGACTGGTACCTTTTCAACCCTTTTCACGCACATCCATCTTTTTCATTCCTTTATTTTGTATTTCTTTATGTTCACTTTTTTCACGCATGTCCACTTCTTTCACGGATTGTTGCCTTATCTGTTTTTCTCTCACGTCAGTGAACATTTTTCTTCGTGATTATCCTTTTCACGCACATCTTCTGCTTTCAAGTACTGGTACCTTTACAACCATTTTCACGCACATCTTCTTTTTTCATTCCTTTTCTTTGGTACCTTTTCAACCTTTTCACGTACATCTTCTTTTTTCATTCCTTTCCTTTATATTTCTATATGTCCACTTTTTTCACGGATGTCCACTTTTTTCACGGATTTTGTTCTCTGATCTATGTTTCTTTCACGTAAGTGTACATTTTTGTTCGTGATTATTCTTATCACCCACATCTTCTTCTTTCACGGACAGGTACCTTTTCAACCCTTTTCACCCACATCTTCTTTTTTCATTCCTTTTCTTTGCAATTTTTTATGTCCACTTTTTTCACGCATGTCCACTTTTTTCACGAAGTGTTGCCTTATCTATTTTTCTTGCACGTCAGTGTACACTTTTCTTCGTGATTATCCTTTTCACGCACATCTTCTGCTTTCACGTACTGGTACCTTTAGAGCCCTTTTCACGCACATCTTCTTTTTGCATTCCTTTTCTTTGGTACCTTTTCAACCCTTTTACGCACATCTTTTTTAATTCCTTTCCTTTGAATTTCTATATGTCCACTTTTTCACGGATGTCCACTTTTTTCACGGATTGTTGTCTTATCTACAATGTATGTTTCTTTCACGTAAATGTACATTTTTGTTCGTGGTTATCCTTATCACGCACACCTTCTTCTTTCACGGACAGGTACCTTTTCAACCCTTTTCACGCACATCTTCTTTTTTCATTCCTTTTCTTTGTAATTCTTTATGTCAACTTTTTTCACGCATGTCCACTTTTTTTCACGGAGTGTTGCCTTATCTATTTTTCTTTCACGTCAGTGTACATTTTTCTTCGTGATTACCCTTTTCACACACAACTTCTTCTTTCACAGACTGGTACCTTTTAAACCCTTTTCATGCAAATCTTCTTTTTTCATTCCTTTTCTTTTTATTTCTTTTTGTCTACTTTTTTCACGCATGTCCACTTTTTTCACGGATTGGTGCCTAATCTATTTTTCTTTCACGTCAGTCTACATTTTTCTTCGGGATTATCCTTATCACGCACATCTTCTTCTTTCTAGGACTGGTACCATTTCAACCCTTTTCACCGGCCCCGATAGCGCAGTTGGTAGAGTGTCCGTTCCGGGGAACGGGAGGTCACGGGTTCGATCCCGGCCCGCGACATACCAAAGTCGTTAAGAATGGTACTAGCTGCTCCTCGCTTGGCACTCCGATTTACGGTGTAGAACTAGGACTGGTCGACCTAGTGTCAGGATAATGTGAGTGGGTGTGGTATCATGTAATGTGTCTGGGACATGATACTTCAGTGAGGTAGCACTATAAAAGTGAGCATTGGGCTCCCTGTCGCAACCAAACACCGTCGTGATATGACTGAAAATTTGTTGAAAGCGACGTTAAACCCGAATTCACACACTCAACGCTTTTCACGCACATCCATCTTTTTCCTTCCTTTATTTTGCATTTCATTATGTCCACTTCTTTCACGCATGTCCACTTTTTCAGGGATTGTTGACTTATCTGTTTTCCTTCCACGTCAGTGTACATTTTTCTTCATGAGTGTCCTTTTCTCGCACATCTTCTGTTTTCACGGACTGGAACCTTTTCAACCCTTTTCACGCACATCTTCTTTTTTCATTCCTTTCCTTTGTATTTCTTTATGTCCACTTTTTCACGGATGTCCTCGTTTTTCACGGATTGTTGCCTTATCTATTTTTCTTTCACGTCAGTGTACATTTTTCTTCGTGATTATCCTTATCAAGCACATCTTCTGTCACGGATAGGTACCTTTTCAACCCTTTTCACGCACATCTTCTTTTTTCATTCCTTTTCTTTGTATTTCTTTATGTCTACTTATTCACGCCTGTGCACTTTTTTCACGAATTGGTGCCTTATCTAATTTTCTTTCACGTCAGTGTACATTTTTCTTCGTTATTATCCTTTTCACGCGCATCTTCTTCTTTCTCGGATAGGTACCTTTTCAACCCTTTTTCACGCACATCCATCTTTTTTCATTCCTTCATTTTGCATTTCTTGATGTTCCCTTTTTTTCACGGATGTCCACTTTTTTCACGGATTGTTACCATATCCGTTTTCTTTCACGTCAGTGTACATTCATCTTCGGGATTATCCTTATCACGCACATATTCTTTCTCGGACTGTTACCTTTTTAACACTTTTCACGCACATCCATCTTTTTCCTCCCTTTACTTCGCATTTCTTTATGTCCACTTTTTTCACGCATGTCCACTTTTATCAGGGATTGTTGCCTTATCTGATTTTCTTCTAAGTCAGTGTACAATTTTCTTCTTGATAATCTTTTGCACGCACATCTTCTGCTTTCACGGATTGTTGCCTTATCTGATTTTCTTCTAAGTCAGTGTACAATTTTCTTCTTGATAATCCTTTGCACGCACATCTTCTGCTTTCACGGATTGGTACCTTTACAACCCTTTACACACACATTTATTTTTTTCATTCCTTTTCTTCGTTTTTCTTTATGTCCACTTTTTTCACGCATGCCCGCTTTTTCACGGATTGTTGCCTTATCTATTTTTCATTCACGTCAGTGTACATTTTTTTTCTTGATTATCCTTGTCACGCACAGCTTCTTCTTTCTCAGGCTGGTACATTTTCAACCCTTTTCACGCACATCTTCTTTTTTCACTCCTTTTCTTTATATTTCTTTATGACTACTTTTTTTACGCCTGTCCACTTTTGTCACGGATTGGTGCCTTATATATTATTCTTTCACGTCAGTCTACATGTTTCTTCGGGATTATTCTTTTAACGCGAATCTTCTTCTTTTTCGGACAGGTACCTTTTCAAAGTAGAAGTAAAACAAAGATCAGGAATTGATACAATTAACTTACTCCACCCATAAAAGACACCAAAGGGAAAGAAATACAAACATTAAGCGACCAGACCATATTGGAAACCTAAACAAAGGAAGGCCATAAGGACAGTTACTTTCCCACAAAATGGCCATATGGCCATCAACCCATTTCACGCACATCCATCTTTTTTCATTCCTTTATTTTGCATTTCTTTATGTTCACTTTTTTCACGCATCTCTACTTTTTTCACTGATTGTTGCCTTATCTATTTTTCTTTCACGTCAGTGTACATTTTTCTTCGTGATTATCCTTTTCTCGCACATCTTTTTCTTTCACGGACTGGTACATTTTCAATCCTTTTCACGCACATCTTCTTTTTCATTCCTTTTCTTAGTATTTCTTTATGTATATTTTTTCACGCATGTCCACTTTTTTCACGGATTGTTGCCTGATCTATTTGTCTTTCACGTCAGTGTACATTTATCTTCGTGACTATCCTTTTCAAGTACATCTTCTTCTTCCAAGGACTGGTACCTTTTCAACCCTTTTCACGCACATCTTCTTTTTCATTCCTTTTCTTTGTATTTCTTAATGTCTACTTTTTTTACGCCTGTCAACTTTTTCCACGGATTGGTGCCTTATATATTTTACTTTCACGTCAGTCTACCATCTTCTTTCTCGCACTGGTACCTTTTCAACCCTTTTCACGCACATCCATCTTTTTCATTCCTTTATTTTGTATTGTTTATGTCCACTTTCTTCACGCATGTCCACTTTTTTCACGGATTGTTGCCTTATCTGTTTTTCTTTCACGTCACTGTACATTTTTCTTCGTGCATATCCTTTTCACGCACATCTTCTATTTTCACGGTCTGGTACATTTTTAACCCTTTTCACGCACATCTTTTTTCATTCCTTTCCTTTGTATTTCTTTATTTCCACATTTTTCACGAATGTCCCCTTTTTTCACGGATTGTTGCTTATCTATTTTACTTTCACGTCAGTGAAGATTTTTCTTCGTGATTACCCTTATCAAGCACATCTTCTTTCACGGACAGGAACCTTTTCCACGCTTTTCACACACATTGTTTTTCATTCATTTTCTTTGTATTTCTTTATGTACTCTTTTTTCACGCATGTCCACTTTTTTCACGGATTGTTGCCTTATCTATTTTTCTTTCACGTCAGTGTACATTTTTCTTCGTGATACTCCTTTTCACGCACATCTTCTTCTTTCACGGACTGGTACCTTTTCAACCCTTTTTACGCACATCTTCTTTTTGCATTCCTTTTCTATGACTTTTTTCTTTCACGTCAGTGACCATTTATCTTCGGAATTATCCTTTTCACGAAACATCTTCTTCTCGGACTGGTACCTTTTCAACCCTTTTCACGCACATCCTTTCTTTTTTCATTCCTTTATTTTGTATTTCTTTATGTACTCTTTTTTCACGGATGTCCATTTTTTTTCACGGATTGTTGCCTTATCTATTTTTCTTTCACGTCAGTGTACATTTTTCTTCGTGATTATCCTTTTCACGCACATCTTCTTCTTCCTCGGACATGTACCTTTTCAACCCTTTTTACGCACATCTTCTTTTTGCATTCCTTTTCTTTGTAATTCTTTATGCCTACTTTTTTCACGCCTGTCCACTTTTTTCACGGATTGGTGCCTTACCTTTTTTTCTTTCACGTCAGTGTACATTTGTCTTCGGGATTATCCTTTTCACGCACATCTTCTTCTTTTCTCGGACTGGTACCTTTTCAACCCTTTTCACGCACATTCATTCTTTTTTCATTCCTTTATTTTTTATTTCTTTATGTCCACTTTTTTCATGGATGTCCACTTTTTTCACGGATTGGTGCCTTACCTATTTTTCTTTCACGTCAGTGTACATATTTTATTCGTGATTATCCTTTTCATGCACATCTTCTGCTTTCGCGGAATGGCACCTTTTCAACATTTTTCACGCACATCTTCTTTTTTCATTCCTTTCCTTTGTATTTTTTTTATATCCACTTTTTTTTTTTATTCCTTTCCTTTGTATTTCTTTATGTCCACTTTTTTCACGCCTGTCCACTTTTTTTCACGGATTGGTGCCTTATCTATTTTTCTTTCACGCCAGTCTACCTTCTTCTTTCTCGAAATGGTACCTTTTCAACCCTTTTCGGGCACATCCATCTTTTTCATTCATTATTTTGTATTTTTTATGTCCTCTTTTTTCACGCATGTCCACTTTTTCACGGATTGTTGCCTTATCTGTTTTTCATTCACGTCAGTGTACATTTTCCTTCGTAATTATCCTTTTTACGCACATCTTCTGCTTTCACGGACTGGTTCTTTTTCAACCTTTTTCACGCACATCTTCTTTTTATCATTCCTTTCCTTTGTTTTTCTTTATGTCCACTTTTTTCACGGATGTCCATTTTTCACGGATTATTGCCTTATCTATTTTTTTTTTCACGCCAGTGTACATTTTACTTCGTGATTATCCTTTTCACGCACATCTTCTTTCACGGACTGGTACATTTTCAACCCTTTTTACGCACATCTTCTTTTTTCACTCCTTTTCTTTGTATTTCTTTATGTCTACTTTTTTCATTCCTGTCCACTTTTTTTCCCGGTGTGATGCTTTGACTTTTTTTCTTTCACGTCAGTGACCATTTATCTTCGGGATTATCCTTTTCACGCACATCTTCTTCTTTCTCGGACTGGTACCTTTTCAACCCTTTTCACGCACATCCTTTCTTTTTTCATTCCTTTATTTTGTATTCCTTTATGTACTCTTTTTTCACGGATGTCCATTTTTTTTCACGGATTGGTGCCTTATCTATTTTTCTTTCACGTCAGTGTACATTTTTAGTCGTGATTATCCTTTTTACGCACATCTTCTGCTTTCATGGACTGGCACCTTTTCAACATTTTTCACGCACATATTCTTTTTTCATTCCTTTCCTTTGTATTTTTATGTCCGCTTTTTTCACGGTTGTCCACTTTTTTCATGGAATGTTGCCTTATCTATTTTTTCTTTCACGTCAGTGTAAATTTTTCTTCGTGATTATCCTTATCACGCACATCTTCTTCTTTCACGGACAGGTACCTTTTCAACCCATTTCACGCACATCTTTTTTGATACTTTTTCTTTGTATTTCTTTATGTCCATTTTTTCACGGATTGTTTTCTTATCTATTTTTCTTTCACGTCAGTGTACATTTATCTTCGTGATTATCCTTTTCGGGCACATCTTCTTTCACGGTCTGGTACCTTTTCAACCCTTTTAACGCACATCTTCTTTGTTCATTCCTTTTCTGAAATTTTGAAGTGTAAAAATTGGACAATTTCGTTTGTTTTCAAAGGTTCTGAGATAAACTGATTTTTTTGATTAACTTTATCTTAGAAGCGATTCTGATTCATTACTGGAGTTACGGACTAATAGTGATAATAATGTGAGAGATATCTGCCATTTTCATATTTCATATCTGAAAACTTTTATTGATTCTCACCGATTAATATTAACACGTAATCTTTGGCCATACTAACACTGCCCTGAGGCCCTGTGTCGCTATTGTTCAAACTTTGAATAGGGCAGTCAACGGGTCAGGCTTGAATTTAAAATCTACGGAAGCTCATCTGGGCCATAAAGTGGTGTGTAGACCGAAAGTGTATAAAGCGTGGATAGCTGAATATACGATAGCTTATATATATAACTGGACTATATAAACCATGGCGGGGGCTGACTCACCTAATCTGACGGAGTTAAAGCCAGTTGTTCTGGGAAACCACGAGTTTGACGACGATACAACGTTCGCGAAACAAGTTGCTCAATCTGAGTTTTTGAGCATCGAAAACGTTGCTGTTTCTAACATCCATTGTGTGCAAGTAACCCAAGATAATGTTAATGAATTATACAATAGTATTGACGGGTCACTTTCCCAGTTCTCAACATTCCAGTGCGGTCAGGCCGATATACATGTACCTGACTCAGATCCGGACTCACAAACAGAAGTCACCCAGGAGGACACTCAGGATGCTGGTATGGTACCCAGCGACCCGCTGAGTGTAGATAACCTACTGTCGCTTTTGGGAACTCTCCCTAAAGAACTTTTCATAACACAAGTTCTTCAACTGTCATCGTCAGACATTGACATACTTGATCATACACGCATGGTCGTATTAGAGTGTATTCAACAGGCTGATGGCTACCCATTCAGTCTGAGTGCTAGATTAAAGAAGCGTTTACAAACTCGTATAGCGTACAAGTTGGCTCATGATATATATTGTTTATCTTCTGTCCTTGAGGGGGCAGACTGGGACGATTTGCGCGATGTTCTTAATATTCCACGTTCGAAAAAGTCCAAGTCGCAGAGCGTGTGTGATGTGTCGTTTCAAGCATTAAACATAACTGAACTTGAGCAGATTAAAACTGTTGTCCAGGGTTTAACCGCTGACATTGTTGCAATAAAGCAAGAAAATAATTCCTTAAAGGCGGAGTTTAACTCTGAAATTCAGTCCCTTCGGAAAGAACTAAATCAGTTGCAAAATGACATTTCTGGTGATATGTGCGAAGTGCGCTCGCTTATAGCTACAAATGCGCAGTCTATTGAGAGAGTCTGTGATGACCGTTCCAATGGTGTGGCTAATATAAAAAGCGAAATAAAACAGCTGAACTCGGGAGTGAAAACTATTTTGGACGACCCTGTATTTTCTGTCAGCATTCCTTCGCTCCGTGAGAACTTGAATAAGATATTGACTTTAGATTCAAGATTGAATAAGCTTGAAAAGCGCGTCAAGGGGGGTAATTCTACTGTTACTGTCGGTACTAGAGGTCAGGCAGGACTACCCCCGCAACAAACAAATACTGCTACTGAGGAACACGAGAAAGTTGGGACGAACAAACAGTCACAGAACGCTGCTGTGGTTAATTCTAGCTCAAACGAGCAACCATATAAAACTGTTCATGTAAATCAATCCGACGAAAGTGTTTTGGTGAAAACTGTTGACAATAAGTTCTCCCGTATACCCTTACGCGAGGTTCAGGACCCGACATCGGTACACGTACCTCCCAAAACGCTATGGAGTAACATTATTAAGAGCAAACCACAGCAACAAACTAGTCAGCAATCTAGTGTGGGCTCAAGGCAACCACCAAATGGGGAGAACGTGGTCAGGGAACCGGTTGCTAACGATAGTGGCAAAGGACCGAGTGAACCGAATGGTCAAGCTAGCTCAAATGATCGGGAATTCTCTGCCCGTCGAAATGATCCTCAAAACAATTATAGTGACGTGCGTTTTCAGAATAAAATTCCGGTTCTGATAAATGGGTCGAGTAAGACAAAGGATCCGGATACGTCCCGTGATTCACAGATATCTGAAGGTGACCCTTCTGATAACATTCTGACTGATGATATTGAGTTTTCTACGTTTGTTCGGAAGCGTACAAAACGTTTTTATGTCGGCGGATTCAAGTCATCCATAACACAAGATAAACTTATAGCATATGTCGAAAACAAAGGGCTAACAGTTACTTGGGTCAATATATGGGTTAGCAACAAATCTGGCAGAGTAATCATAAGACTTAATGTCGAAGCAACTGAGGGTTACTACAGGATTACTGAGCCTGGATTCTGGCCGAAAGGTGTAAAGTGTCGTCCTTGGGTCTCCAAAAATGTGTACAATACTTCACGCAAGGGCCATGAAGGACAGAGTTACTCCAATAGTAAATATGATAAATATAACGGAAACAATGGCTATAACCATAATCAGTATCATGATAATGAATATAGCGGGTACGAAGACTTCAAGCAGTATAATGAAGATGGTCAGTTTTAGTAACTGTGTTGTAGTTATATTGATACTACAAATATATAACATGTGTTTAAGCTGTAACAGTACCCTACCCGACCGTTCTTCTGCTATTTCTTATGGTAGTCTCAGATTAATGACCTGGAATGCGTCTGGTATAATGTCAAGTGGGTCCTACTTGGGGAATGTCTTAGGAACATATGATATTGATATTTGTGGTGTAAGTGAGCATTGGCTATACAAAAAGGATCTTCATTTCCTCGATTCTGTTGACTCAAACTATAATAAAACTGCTGTGTCTGATTCTGACCTAGAGCTACCGAGCAGAAGAAAGGTAGGAAAGGGTGGTGTTGCTGTTTTTTGGAAGCGTACTATAGATAGCCGTGTTTCCATACTCAATATTGACGATGACCGATTGGTTGGTATTCAATATCAGGTGTCACCTAACATTTACACGTACATTATACAAGCGTATTTGCCGTCAGCAAATCATCCAATTTCGGAATTAAATGATTACTTGCTGAAACTACAGGATATTTACAGCATGTACAATAATAGGGGCACAGTAATACTCATGGGAGATTTTAACGCCCATTTTAATGGTGAAAGGTTTATAAAACCTCACGACAGACGGAGTACTCTATTCTTGCAGTTTCTAACAAGTAATAATTTAATCTCGATTAACACTCTTGCAATGTGTACTGGTGCCATGTCCTCGTATGTTTCGTATTCGGGTGAACAATATTCTATGATTGATCATATCCTCCTTCCCATCGAAAAGTTTGACTTGGTCACTTCTTGTGAAATATTAGATGATGATGCTTTAAATGTGTCAAACCACAGGCCTATATGCTGTCATGTAAACCTTTCGCATGCCGAGGAAACCACGACGGCAGCTCCTTCAGTGAGACAAAGTGTTCAGTGGCGGGCTGCCAAACCGGAAGACATACTGAAATACCAGGAAAGTGTTGAAAACGAATGTGTGAGCAAGCAAATGCATTCACGTAGTCTTGATAATGTTAAAGATATTGACTCGTACTATAATGATGTTATTTCAATTATCTCATCTTCATCTGAAAAACATTTACCATATCGAAAGGGATTTAAACAACATTTGAAACCGTACTGGGACGATACTTTAAAAGACTTACACAAGTCAATGAGGGACTTACGCAGGGCTTGGGTATTAGATAATAGGCCCAGGGGAAACTGCTATGAAACATACCGTGTGTATAAGCAAGCCAAACGTTTATTTAGACAATACCACCGAAAATGTGCTGAAAATCACCTTAAATCTTTAAACGAGGAAATAGACCGTGCGGCTGAAGTTAGTAGCGAATACTTTTGGAGGCTTGTTAATAAGAGAAAGAACAATAATTCCTGTAATGTAGGATGTGAAATGTTATTTCAGGATAAAACATGCAGAGACTCGGAAGAAATATGTAACGGGTGGGGTAAATATTTCAGTGTCTTATACAGTGCTGCGGATAATGAGAACTATAACAGCGAACATTATAATATTGTTACATCACGAGTTGAAGCTATAAAGCGGAACGATGCAAATGACAATAGTATAGTTCCGATTAGAGAACAAGAATTAGATACTGCTATTTCTGAACTAAATAGGGGCAAAGCTAGTGGAGAAGACAGAATTGATAATGAGCACATTGTGCATAGCGGACCAGTGTTTCGGAAGTCTATTCTGTCGCTGTTAAATGCAATGCTGCTTAAGTCTCATATTCCAACCGAAATGAAAATCGGAATCATTATTACCCTTTATAAAGGAGGAAAGAAACGCAAGGACGACCCAAATAGTTACAGGGCCATTACCCTTACTTCGTCAATACTTAAGCTGTTTGAAAGACTTTTATATAAGCGGATACTACTAAGTATCAACCGACCTTTGAATCCCCTTCAAGGCGGTTTTCAGAAAAATATGGGATGTAATATGACTTCGTTTGTTCTCCAAGAAAGCATTTATTATGCGAAAGAAAACAACAGTAAACTGTATACGTGCTTTCTCGACGCTCAAAAAGCGTTCGATAAAGTATGGCATGATGGGCTGCTTCTCAAGATGCATGAAAGGGGTTTAGATCACTATTTGTGGAAAATTATAGTTAGTCTACACAGTCATCTGCAAAGCTATGTTTTGTTCCGCGGCTTTAAATCAAAGCGTTTCCAGATTGTTCGAGGAACCAGGCAAGGAGGGGTTCTTTCCCCTTTTATGTTCCTCTGCTTTATTGACGATTTACTTGATCAATTGTGTGCATCTGAATTCGGACTTACGATAAACGGAATAAACCTCACTTGCCCATGTGTGGCAGATGATATGCTTCTTCAATCGTTAACAAAGAACGGACTTCAGAAGCTCGTTAGTATCTGTGTCGCATACTTCAAGGTTTGGCGTCTCGACTATAACGTGCTTAAATGCTCGGTCATCGTATTCAATGAACTTTTAGCTGCCTACAATCGCTCAGAGCGCCAGTGGTTTCTGGGAAACGAAGTGTTGCATGAAGGTACTGAATACAAACATTTGGGCATTGTTTACACCAAGGATATGAAGTTTAAACAAAATGTTGCTGATTCGGCGTCAAGTATAAGAAAACTGTTTTTTGGTCTAGTAAGCTGTGGCTTCAGTGAAATAGATTTACATGCATTAACTCTGAAACGAATTTACGAGTCAATTGTTCTTCCGAGGGCGCTGTATGGCAGCGAACTGTGGAGTAACATGAGCCAAAATGATATCCTGTTACTTGAGAGGTCACATCGGCTATGCATAAAGACAATGCAGAATATGGACCGTAATACAAGAACATGTGTTGCTCTGAGCTCCATTGGGATAATGAGTTTAAACTATATGATTGTGAAACGAAAATTGACGCTTTTTGGCCAGTTGTGTAGGCTTGATACTACGTATGCTGCAAAACGACTATTCTTATATAGATTATGCTCACATTACCTGTATAACAGTATAGAATTCGGTTTCATCCCAGACATATACAAGTTAATACGAGAGTATGACCTTGAAAACGTTCTTACGGATTATATGAGTTCTGGGGTGTTTATGTCTAAGTATAGCTGGTCAAAACTGACAAACACGAAACTGAAAGTACACTCTAATAGTGATTTCATTGATCAGGCATTGAGTGATGGGCTTGAACTGTTTTTAGCCATTCAACCAGTGGTAAAACCGTGCTTGTTCTGGGAAATTTGTAGGAAACATCCTAATATGCTAAAAGCATGTAAATCAGTTGCAAGGTCAATCTCTCTGTGGTTTAATAGGTTTCCCGAAAGGGTTTGCTCGGCATGCGAATGCTTTACTAGTAGTTATGTTTCGCACTACATACTGTGGTGCAATGCAACGACAAATCATAGACAAAATATGTGGATTAATATATGGCGGAAGTTTGGCGTGGAACTGTATTTCAGACTGGCGAATCTTGACAGTGACATATTACTATCTGTCTTGTTTGGGAATTATGAACTTATAAAAGACGTTTTAAACGTTAGTCTTAAAGAGCAGTTCTACTGTTTCATAGCACGTTTTATCCATGTATTGAAATCTGCCTGTGAAGGTCATAGTTAAGGTCACAGACCTATGATACTGTGGATGAACGCTTCATTCTGCTGGGACGTTCTGGTGATTCTGGTATGAATAATTTGATGCATGTATGTCGACTGTTAATAATCATGCCATTTGACTTGATCGCGTATGCATCCTTTGGACGCTGGTAGGAAGGCGGTATGAACATTCATTACCGTCTCTCTATCAGGGTATTTGTAACCTATTATTTTATATATAGTTTATATTCATCGTATCTGTTGCATTCTTGTCATTTATTGTGTATGTTTGTTTATATTTGCTTATATGTGCTCTCCTTAAAGGAGGAAATAAAGAACAACAACAACAACAACAACAGCCTTATCTATTTTTCTTTTACGTCAGTGTACATTTATCTTCGTGATTATCCTTATCACGCACATCTTCTTCTCTCACGGACAGGTACCTTTTCAACACTTTTCACGCACATCTTCTTTTTTCATTCCTTTTCTTTGTATTTCTTTATGTCCACTTTTTTCAGGCATGTCCACTTTTTAACGGATTTTTGCCTTATTTATTTTTCTTTCATGTCAGTGTTCGTTTTTCATCGTGATTATCCTTTTCACGCACATCGCCTGCTTTCACGGTCTGGTACCTTTTCATCCCTTTTCACGCACATCTTCTTTTTTCATTTTTTTCCTTTTTTATTTCTTTATGTCCACTTTTTTCACGGATGTCCACTTTTTTCATGGATTGTTTCCTTATCTATATTTCTTTCACGTCAGTGTACATTTTCCTTCGTGAATATCCTTATCATGCACATCTTCTTCTTTCACGGACTGGTACCTTTTCAACCCTTTTCACGTACATCTTCTTTTTTCATTCCTTTTCTTTGTATTTCTTTATGTCTACTTTTTTCACGCCTGTTTTTCTTTATGTCCGGACTAGTACCTTTGCAACCCTTTACACGCACATCTTCTTTTTCATTTCTTTCCTTTTTGTTTCTTTATGTGAATTTTTTTTTCACGGATGTCCACTTTTTTCACGGATTGTCGCCTTATCTATTTTTCTTTCACGTCAGTATACATTTATCTTCCTGATTATCCTTATCACGCACATCTTTCACGGTCGGGTACCTTTTCAACACTTTTTACGCACATCTTTTTTCATTCCTTTGTTTTGTTTTTCTTTATGTCCACTTTTTTCACGCATGTCCACTTATTAACGGATTGTTGCCTTATCTATTTTTCTTTCATGTCAGTGTACATTTTTCTTCGTGATTATCGTTTTCACGCACATCGTCTGCTTTCACGTACTGGTACCTTTTCAACCATTTTTATGCACATCTTCTTTTTTTATTCTTTTCCTTTTTATTTCTTTATGTCCTCTTTTTTCACGGATGTCCACTTTTTTCACGGATTGTTGGCTTATCTAGTTTTCTTTCACGTCAGTGTACATTTAGCTTCGTAACTATCCTTATCACGCACATCTTCTTCATTCTCGGACAGGTATCTTCTCGACCCTTTTCACGCACACTTTCTTTTTGCATTCCTTTTCTTTGTATTTTTTTATGTCCACTTTTTTCACGCATGTCCACTTTTTTCACAGGTTGGTTCCTTGTCTATTTTTCTTTCACGTCAGACTACATTATTCTTCGGAATTATCCTTTTCACGCGCATCTTCTTCTTTCTCGGACTGATACCTTTTCAAACCGTTTCACGGACATCCATCATTTTTCATTCCTTTATTTTTCATTTCTTTATGTCCACTGTTTTTACGGATGTCCACTTTTTTACGGATTGTTGTCTTATCTATTTTTCTATCACGTCAGTGTACATTTATCTTCGGGATTATCCTTTTCACGCACATCTTCTTCTTTCACGGACTGGTACCTTTTCAACCCTTTTCAAGCAAATCCATCTTTTTTCATTCCTTTATTTTATATTTCTTTATTTCCACTTTTTTCACGGATGACCACTTGTTCACGGATTGGTGCCTTATCTGTTTTTCTATCATGTCAGTGTACATTTTTCTTCGAGATTATCCTTTTCACGCACATCTTCTGCTTTCACGGACTGGTACCTTTTCAACCCTTTTTACGCACATCTTCTTTTTTCATTCCATTTCTTTGTATTTCTTTATGTCCACTTTTTCACGGACGTCCATTTTTTCCATTTTGTCCACTTTTTTTCACGGATGGTAGCCTTATCTATTTTTCTTTCACGTAAGTGCAGATTTTTGTTCGTGATTATCCTTATCACGCACATCTTCTTCCTCGAAATGTACCTTTTCAACCCTTTTCACGCACATCTTCTTTTTCATTCCTTTTCTTTGTATTTCTTTATGTCCACTTTTTTCACGCCTGTCCACTTTTTTCCCGGATTGATGCCTTACCTTTTTTTCTTTTACGTCAGTGACCATTAATCTTCGGGATTATCCTTTTCACGCACATCTTCTTCTTTCTCGGACTGGTACCTTTTCAACCCTTTTCACGCACATCCTTTCTTTTTTCATTCCTTTATTTTGTATTTCTTTATGTCCTCTTTTTTCACGGATGTCCATTTTTCCCGGATTGGTGCCTTATCTATTTTTCATTCACGTCAGTGTACATTTTAATTCGTGATTATCCGTTTTACGCACATCTTCTGCTTTCACGGACTGGCACCTTTTCAACATTTTTCACGCACATCTTCTTTTTTCATTCTTTTCCTTTGTATTTTTATGTCCGCTTTTTCACGGTTGTCCACTTTTTTCACGGAGTGTTACCTTATCTATTTTTCTTTCACGTCAGTGTACATTATTCTTCGTGTTTATCCTTACCACGCACATCTTCTTCTTTCACGGACAGATACCTTTTCAACCCATTTCACGCACATCTTTTTCATACTGTTTCTTTGTATTTCTTTATGTCCATTTTTTTCACGGATGTCCATTGTTTTCCCGGATTGGTGCCTTATCTATTTTTCTTTCACGTCAGTGTACATTTATCTTCGTGAATATCCTTTTCACGCACATCTTCTTCTTTCACGGACTGGTACCTTTTCAACCCTTTTCACGCACATCTTCTTTGTTCATTCCTTTTCTTTGTATTTCTTTATGTCTACTTTTTCACGCCTGTATTTCTTTATGTCCGTACTAGGACCTTTTCAACCCTTTTCAAGCACATTTTCTTTTTCATTCCTTTCCTTTTTGATTTTTTTATGTCCACTTTTTTCACGGATGTCCACTTTTTTCACGGATTTTCGCCTTATCTATTTTTCTTTTACGTCAGTGTACATTTATCTTCGTGATTATCCTTATCACGCACATCTTCTTCTTTCACAGACGGGTACCTTTTCAACACTTTTCATGCACGTCTTTTTCATTCCTTTTCTTTGTATTTCTTTATGTCCACGTTTTAACGGATTGTTGCCTTAGCTATTTTTCTTTCATGTTACTTTTTTTTTTCTTCGTGATTATCCTTTTCACGCACATCGCCTGCTTTCACGGACTGGTACCTTTTCATCCCTTTTCACGCACATCTTCTTTTTTCATTTTTTTCCTTTTTCTATTTCTTTATGTCCATTTTTTCACGGATGTCCACTTTTTTCACGGATTGTCGCCTTATATATTTTTCTTTCACGTCAGTATACATTTATCTTCGCGATTATCCTTATCACGCACATCTTCTTCTTTCACGGACGGGTACCTTTTCAACACTTTTTATGCACATCTTTTTTCCGTCCTTTTCTTTGTATTTCTTTATGTCCACTTTTTTCACGCATGTCAACTAATAAACGGATTGTTGCCTTATCTATTTTTCTTTCATGTCACTGTACACTTTTCTTCGTGATTATCGTTTTCACGCACATCGTCTGCTTTCACGTACTGGTACCTTTTCAACCCTTTTTATGCACATCTTCTTTTTTTATTCTTTTCCTTTTTTATTTCTTTATGTCCACTTTTTACACGGATGTCCACTTTTTTCACGGATTGTTGCCTTATCTATTTTTCTTTCACGTCAGTGTACATTTAGCTTCGTAACTATCCTTATCACGCACATCTTCTTCATTCTCGGACAGGTACCTTTTCGACCCTTTTCACGCACATCTTCTTTTTCATTCCTTTTCTTTGTATTTCTTTATGTCCACTTTTTTCACGCAAGTCCACTTTTTTCACGGATTGGTTCCTTATCTATTTTTCTTTCACGTCAGACTACATTATTCTTCGGAATTAACCTTTTCAAGCGCATCTTCTTTTTTCTCGGACTGGTACCTTTTCAAACCGTTTCACGCACATCCATCATTTTTCATTCCTTTATTTTGCATTTCTTTATGTCAACTTTTTTCACGGATGTACATTTTTACGGATTGTTGTCTTATCTATTTTTCTATCACGTCAGTGTACATTTATCTTCGGGATTATCCTTTTCACGCACATCTTCTTCTTTCATGGACTGGTACCTTTTCAACCCTTTTCAAGCACATCCATCTTTTTTCATTCCTTTATTTTATATTTCTTTATGTCCACTTTTTTCACGGATGACCACTTGTTCACAGATTGGTGCCTTATCTGTTTTTCTATCATGTCAGTGTACATTTTTCTTCGAGATTATCCTTTTCACGCGCATCTACTGCTTTCACGGACTGGTACCTTTTCAACCCCTTTTACGCACATCTTCTTTTTTCATTCCTTTTCTTTGTATTTCTTTATGTCCATTTTTTCACGGACGTCCATTTTTTCCATTTTGTCCACTTTTTTCACGGATGGTAGCCTTATCTATTTTTCTTTCACGTAAGTGCAGATTTTTCTTCGTGATTATCCTTTTCACGCACATCTGCTTTCACGGTCTAGTACCTTTTCAACGCTTTTCACGCACATCTTTTTTCATTCCTTTCATCTTTCCTTTGTATTTCTTTATATCCACTTTTTCACGGATTTCCATTTTTTTCACGGATTGTTGCCTTATCTATCTTTCTTTCACGTCAGTGTACATTTATCTTCGTGACTATCCTTATCACGCATATCTTTTTTTCTGGACAGGTACCTTTTCAACCATTTTCACGACATCTTTTTTTTATTCCTTTTCTTTATATTTCTTTATGTCAACTTTTTTCAGGCATGTCTATTTTTTCACATATTGTTGCGTTATCTATTTTTCTTTCACGTCAGTGTACATTTGTCTTCGTGATTATCCTTTTCACGCACATCTTCTTTTTTCATTCCTTTTCTTTTTATTTATGTCCACGTTTTCACGCATGTCCACTATTTTCACGGATTGTTGCCTTATCTATTTTTCGTTCACGCCAGTGTACATTTATCTTCGTGATTATCCTTTTCACGCACATCTTCTTTCACGGTCTGGTACCTGTTCAACCCTTTTCACGCACATCTTTTTTCATTCCTTTTCTTTGTATTTCTTTATGTCCACGTTTTCACGCATGTCCACTATTTTCACGGATTGGTGCCTTATCTATTTTTCTTTCACGTCAGTCTACAATTTCTTCGGGATTATCCTTTTCACGCGCATCTTCTTCTTTCTCGGACTGGCACCTTTTCAACCCTTTTCACGCACATCCATCTTTTTTCGTTCCTTCATTGTGCATTTCTTTATGTCCACTTTTTTCACGCATGTCCTCTTTTTTTCACGGATTGTTGCCTTATCTGTTTTTCTTTCACGTCAGTGTACATTTTTCTTCGTGATTATCCTTTTCAGGCACATCTTCTGTCTCACGGGCTGTTACCTTTTCAACCCTTTTCACGCACATCTTTTTTTCTTTCCTTTTCTTTGTATTTCTTTATGTCTACTATTTTCACGCCTGTCCACTTTTTTCACGGATTAGAGCCTTTCCTATTTTTATTTCACGTTAGTGTACATTTTTCTTCGTTATTATCCATTTCAGGTACATCTTCTTCTTTCTCGGACGGGTTCAACCCTTTTCACGCAATCTTCTTTTTTCATTCCTCTTCTTTGTATTTCTTTATGTCTAGTTTTTTCACGCCTGTCCACTTTTTTCACTGTTTGGTGCCTTATCTGTTTTTCTATCACTTCAGCGTACATTTTTCTTCGTGATTATCCTTTTTACGCACATCCTCTTCTTTCACGGACTGGTACCTTTTCAACCCTTTTCAATTACATCTTCTTTTTCATTCCTTTTCTTTGTTTTTCTTTATGTCTACTTTTTTCGCGCCTGCCCCCTTTTTCACTGATTGATGCCTTATCTACTTTTTATACGTCTATCTCCTTTTCCACACAGGCTGGAAATTTAGGGGTTCTCATGCGTACTGATCAATAGCTCGTCTACATTATTCAGGGTGAGTATGTTTCGGTATACTACAGCATATGCAAGATCTTCTGGTTGTTAATGTTACTTTTAAAATGCATCGATACTTTTTTTTTGGGGGGGGGGGGGGGCACCTGTACACAATTTTCGAGGTAATAAAATTATAATTCCTCTCCCAGATGGATTAGAGAAGTACTCAGAGAAGTGTTATACCAAACTAAACAGAGGGAGAGATAGATTTTTAATAAAAAAATGATCATTTTTTTCTTTGTTTGCAGTGGAGTTTAACGGCCCAGTCAACACCATTCAGGTTATTTTGAGCCGGTCAGTTTACCTATCCACACATTTTCTTGACAGGCTTATACGTTAGCAGTTAACCAGCACACTGCACCTTCTTACGCCGGAAATTGACAACTGCTGTTCAAGAGCAAAATGTCAGTAACAGTCACAGAGGTGAAACTTTCATTGCATGGTATATTGTATACTTCCCAGCTATTACGCAATACCTGAAAGCGAAACGACGTTGATACGTCGTATCGCTGTCGACCCGACGTTGGTCCGATTCTTTTGGCGGCTGGGCAATAGTTCATCAAAGGAGGATTGAAAATGTGACTATTGATTTGTTTATCGTGTAAGCCCCGCCTTAAACAATCGGTTAACGCCCACTTAGCAACGCGCATGCGCAGTTGCGGAAATGTCTCCTTTTTACACGGTCCACTTTTATTACGTTACAACTGCGGCCCTAACGAGTATTCACAACCGAAATAAGAAAAATATTGAATACCCCTATAGCCTAAACCCTGCATGGTTTTGTCTATATAAAGTGTGGTTTATGGAGGTTTCATTTCACCGACTTAATTCACGCAAATATTTGAGGGTCAATGATGAGGCCTGATTGGCCGAAACTAGCTAGTCTGGTCCAGAATACTGTACACATCATACTTTTGACCCGTAAAATGCCGAGAAATAATTATATCTGAAAATGTCGTATGCTTGCTTATGTCGTCTGCCGAATCTTCTTGCAAACTTTTTAAAAAATACCTTTTTTTTTAATCCAGGAAAACATTGTGGACCCATGAGCATAGAGGAGCAGTCTAACCTGGGTCCACACTGTTTGCAAAAAAAAAAAAAAAAAAAAAAAAAAAAATGAGTTTTGAAATATCGACAGACGACAATTGTCGTGAGTGGCATCTTACAGGTCAAGTTCTCGGTCCCCGCCAATCAGGGCTTCACCAAATTGGGGGTATTGCATGATGCTTGCACACAGAGATGAAACCAACCCGCACACAGGTACGGGTAAACCACTCAGAAAATCTAAGCCTGCCCAGGAAAAGCGGTGCGATTCGGCCCGTCCATGCTTATAAATGCTATTGGTTTCATTGGGCGGCAGGGCTTGTGAAGTCATTTGATCCAAAGGTCAGGTAAAGGTCACACAAAATTGGAAGCAACGTCTCCAAAATGACCTTTACAGTGTTGACGGGGACGTTAAACCTCAAATCAAAACAAACAAAAGGTTAAGTTCTTTGTGTTTTTTTTATACTCAGTCAAAAAAGTACCTATACATAAAATTGCTTCAGTTACCATAGTTACTACAAATGACAAATACACAAAATTTGTTTTGTTTTTGTTAGCGGATTCATTTTTCCGTGCAAAAACCCTAACAGTTTCTGTTTATGTAAGCTCGCCAGCCTGTGCAATTGTTTTAAACACCAGAGGGGTCACTGTGACAATTTCGCAGAATAAAGCATTGCAAAAGCCTAGATTTAACACCATTTAAATTATATTTCGCATAAGATTTCTAAAATTTGATATATGTAGCCTTCAATTAGATACAATGTGTGTCTATTCACAAACGATTTGGAACTTTAGTTCAATTAGCTTAGAGAAACAGACGATCACGTATAGGGCTCCGATTCTCTGAAGCTGTGTGCAAAATGCTGCTTTCAATGGAATCTCCATAGAAAATCAAAATTCATAGTGCAACATGCTACATGAATTTTCTACATTATTTTCCATCATGATTAACAGCAATGGTGGCAACAAAGTGCTTTTTAAAGAAATTGTAAAAATTGAATGACAGGTATAGAAATAACAACCGTTTGAAAATTG
This sequence comes from Lucinisca nassula, assembly GCA_963580285.1. Classification (NCBI taxonomy): domain Eukaryota; kingdom Metazoa; phylum Mollusca; class Bivalvia; order Lucinida; family Lucinidae; genus Lucinisca; species Lucinisca nassula. The sequence goes on along the minus strand of OY757025.1, from coordinate 68,269,033 downwards.
CTATATTTTAATTGAAAGACAGATAATCTGAGAATTTCACAAATTAAAGCCTTGGTTGTAGTCCAAATCATGAGATATTGTAAAGGTGGTGTGAGTTTCGATGTTCAATGGGAATGGTCTTTCATTTGAGATTCAAAATGATCATCTGCATATGCGCAATTCCGAATCCTTTGCAAAGCCTTTCTAGGCACATATTGCAAGACAACTCTTGTGCAGAATTTTATGGGCAAACGCAAATTAATGCATTTTGTAGCTAAACGTCCGATTTGCATGTTTACAGCCATCTTTAGCTGAATGGCTACCGGATAATTGCTGGAATTTACCCGGAAGTCGGTATAGTTACTTTTTTGACAGAGTATAGAACAGTGTTAATGTGATGAATACGCACAGGTCAATTGATTCATACATTGTGACTGTTTACGGCTGTAAATCAAAGTTTTTGGATAATTAATTGCAATATTATTGCTGTTTTTATTACTTTTATTATTATCAACGCTGAATCCTATTTTCCGGGTGAAACATAAGAATATTTCAAAATGTCTTACCCAGCATCCATCTTTTAGAAAGAAATATACACTGTGTTTTTTTTTTCCATGTGCAGATCTGACATTCAGATTAAAGACCAAAGATGCAGGTAAAATGGCAATCTAAGACTGAAAAGAAGTAATCTAATCTGTATAGGTCATTTTGGTGACGGTGCTTCCAATTTTGTGGGACTTTTACCCGACATTGAGATTAAATGACATCTCAAGCACTATCACCCAATGAAACCAATAGGATTTATAAGCATGGACGGACCGACTCGCACCGCTTTACCTAGGCAGGCTTATATCTTCTAAGGGGTTTACCAGTACCCGTGTGTGGTCGGTTTCAGCTCTGCGTGGAAGCATCATGCAGCCCATCTATTTCTTCAAGCCCCGATTGGCGGGGCCAGCGAAATCTTGGGATCATTTCTGTAGATGTGAAAAAAAAATTAAATGTCCAAGCCTTCGTGGCCCAATTGGTAAGAGCACTGACCCACTAAGCCTCTCAACGCTGTGGTTCAAGCCTTGCTCTGACCATATGTGAGATGTAGAGGACAGGTAGTTTTTCTCCGGGTACTTCTTTTCGCGCACAGGCTGGAGATAATGTAACCAAGGAATAATAAGGCTCCATATATTCTTACCTGGCACTATTAATAACCCTCAATGGCTCAAAATACCTGTCTCCAACAACTTTTTATGGTCGGTTATATTTGATGGACCATAGCCTCAAAATTCTAAAAGCATAACTCTGGCAATAAATGGTGGATTGTAACCTTGAAAAAATATGCGCTGCTCCACATCATAGTCTGACTATTCATAAAGTTTCAGCTTCATCAGATCTAAAATGTGGGAGGCATTATCCAGAAACAAAACATTTTTAGAAAAAAAATCTGTGAAAAGGGAATAACTTTGGTAATATCTAGAAAGGGGAGTAACTCTGGTAATATCTGGCGGACTCTAACCTAAAATATGCACTGTTCCACATCATTGTCTTACTATATGTAAAGGTTCAACTTCATCAGATGCAAAATGTAAGATGAGTTATCCGGAAACGTAATGTTTAGAAAAATCTGTTAAAGGAGTAATTTTGGCAGACTGTACATAACCTCAAAATGATATGCACTGTTCCATATCATGGGCTTAGTGTATGTAAAGTTTCAACATAATCAGATCTTAAATGTCGGAGGAGTTATCCGGAAAACAAAATGTTTACAGAATTTTTCAAAGGGGCATAACTCTATTATTATTTGGTAGACCATAACCTTGATTAACCCTTTCAGTACCAAATGCAATCATGCTCCTTATATATAGCAGGACTCCATTTCAAAATTAAGTGTATTCTTCAAAATCTATTTGGATACTGGCTGAAAGTTTTGCAAACAGTGCACGTCCAGATCAGACGCCGCATTCTGCGGCGTGTGATCTGGGCCTACACTGTCTGCCAACTACCCATTTTGGGGTGTCTGGTTTTGTACCAGACACCCCAAAATGGGTAGTTGGCAGACAGTGTAGGCATCGGAAGAGACGGCAAATTCTCCCACCAGAAGCCAATATGGCCTTCAGAAGATTGTTCACCAATAGAAAGTGCACCGGCAATATATCACAAAAGTATTGCAGTGAGATTATACTGTCAGGGGAGATAACTAAAAAACCAGGGCACTCAGAGCTGTGGTTCTTGTGCATGACATGCCTGCCTAAGCTCATGTATTTCTGGACAAAGTACCATCATGTCTCAAAGGATATTGGAGATACGCTGATCACAAGTTGGTCATACGCCTATAAATATGTGGTGTAGAGTTAAACTTGAAACTTTACGCATATCTCCACATCATAGTCTTGCTATCTACAAAGTTTCAGATTGATCACATGAAAACTGTAGGAGGAGTTATCCGGAAATGAAAATGTATACCGAAATTTTCAAAGGGGCATAACTCTATAAATATTTGGTGTACGATTATACTCGAAATTGGACGCACATCTCCACCTTGAAGTCATACTATTTACAAAGTTTCAGGTTAATTGGATGAAAACTGTAGGAGGAGTTGTACGGAAATGAAAATGTTTACCAAAATTTTCAAAGGAGCATTTGGTGTGCGGTTAACCTTAAAACTTTACCGATATCTCCACATCATATATAGTCTTGGTATCTACAAAGTTTCAGGTTAATCGGATGGAAACTGTAGGAGGAGTTATCCGGAAACGAAAATGTTTACCGCAATTTTCAAAGGGACATAACTCTATTAATATTTGGTGTATGGTTAACCTTGAAACTTAACGCACATGTCCACCTCGTAGTCTTACTATCTACAAAGTTTCAGGTTAATCGGATGAAAACTGTAGCAGGAGTTATCCGGAAATGAAAAAGGTTACGAATTGACGGACGGACAGGTAGACCCCAGCCCCATAACATAATAGGACCGTTTTTTCAAGCCGGGCGTATAAAGGTGCAAAACTCAATTAAATATTTTCGGAATTTTGACAAAAGTTAATCAGGTCATCTACACATTAGACCCAAAATGTATGCCAAATATCATGGGCCTAGCTCAAGCGGTTCTCCAGATATTTTGTTCCCGAGGTTGCCTTATAGCCACAATGCTTAAGTCCAAAAAAGGGGCATTACTCCATTAAATATATCGGAATTTCGTTAAAAGTTACTCAGGTAACACATTAGACCCAAACTGTATGCCAAATATCATGAGCCTAGCTAGCTCAAGCGGTTCTCCAGATATTTTGTTCACAAGGTTTCCCCATAGCCACAATGCGCAAGTCGAAAAAGGTGCATAACTCGGTTAAAATTTTTCGGAATAGGGTCAAAAGTTAATCAGGTCATCTACACATTAGACCCAAACTGTATGCCAAATATCATGAGCCTAGCTCAAGCGGTACTCCAGATATTTTGTTCAGAAGGTTTCCCTATAGCCACAATGCATAAGTCCAAAAAGGGGCAATACTCCGTTAAATATTTCCGGAATTTCGTTAAAAGTAAATCAGATCATCTACACATTAGACCCAAACTGAATGCCATTTATCATTAGCCTAGCCCAAGCGGTTCTCCAGATAATTTGTTCACAAGGTTCCCCTATAGCCACAATGCATAAGCCAACAAAGGGGCATAACTCTATTACTATTTGGTGTATGGTTAACTTTGAAACTTTACGCACATGTCCACCTCATAGCCTTAATATCTACAACGTTTCAGGTCAATTTTCAAAGGAGTATAACTTTATTAATGTTTGGTGTATGGTTAACCTTGAAACTTTACGCACATGTCCACATCATAGTCTTACTATCTACAAAGTTTCAGGTCAATCGGATGAAAACTGTAGGAGGAGTTATCCGGAAACGAAAACGATTACGGACGGACGAACGGACGGGCGGACGCCGGCCCCATAACATAATACGACCGTTTTTTTTTTTGTTTTTTTTCAAAACGGGCGTATAAAAACTTATTTATAATTTTAAAATCCTGTGAAAAAAAAAAAGAAATCCGAAACCTGCTTCCCCTAAAACATGGACTAGTCTTGTCACGCTTGAACGTTGAACTCTCAGAAGTCGGTGATAAACTACGAGACCTCTGAACATGAAAACAATAGGTGAAATACACAAATCACCTGTCAGATAATGCATTTACACGCATTTCGAACAAAGTTGTTTGTCCGAAATCGATGACGTCACAACCATGCTGCAGGATGCTAAAATTAGTGCTGTCAATTAATAGTGCATTATTGGATTTCGTTTAAACGCTATATAATCCTCAACCCTCTTCCGAGTATTAAAAGGATGGTTGCTTGCGCAAGAGTACTGGTAAACCACTTAGAACTAAGCTTGCCCTGGCAAAGTGGTGGGATCAGACCGTCCAATGCTTACTGGTCTTTTGGTTTCATTGAGTGGCAGGGCTTGAGATATTAGCAGTCATTTCATCTCAGTTTAGTTTTAAAGTCCTGCAAAAATTGGGGAAGGTATAATTTGAGGACCTTTACTGGTGGACCAGAGGACTGAGGACCAAGTCTTCTAGAGGACAAGGGGTATAATTTGAGGACAAAATACAGGAGGACCAGTGCTTAAATAAGACATATCATGTCTATGATAATTGAAGATAATTACTGTTTATTGAAAATGACACCTACTGGTATGGTTTATCACCTCATGGGTATAAAGAGAAAAAAGGAATAAATACATAAATAAATGAAAGGAAAACATGTTGTTATCAGATTATGCTTAGCGGGAAATTTTGTATGACATGTATTTTTGGCATCTTGTTACACTTTTTAAAATGTTTAGTTGAAATTAGAATTTCTCTTCTTTCTATATACTTGATATAATCTATCTGTTAAATTCACAAACTGCATGGTGAACAGTGAAGATCCTGATCAGATGCTTATCTGGAGCTAACCTGTTTGCCAATGTAGGGATTGTCTTGTTCAGCGGGATAAGGGATGTCAAATGTAACAACATAACATCATTATAGCACGGTTCATTATAACACGCTTTCGCATATAACACGGTTTTAAGATCGATCCCAAAAAGTATAGATTATATAGAAAAATAACCATAAATGGTCATTTATCTATATAATCTACACATTTTGTTTGGATATAACACGGTTGTTTAACTAATACCGTTTCTGCTTTGGTCCCCATTAAAAGTGTTATAATGTGGTTGTGGTGTAATATAACATTATAAATCATGCGCATAGGAATGACGAAACATGTTTACCATGATTCTAATCATATCTTACAGAAACTCATTTGAATCACCACTGTACAGGCTAGTTAACTCTCTAAGGTCATGTAACGGGAAAAACCTGTACCTTTAATCCACTGAAGGCAGGAATTCCCAATAGTATAGGACTTTGACAGAGTAAAAGTAGATCATGCAGAATGTAGCATATGGTCAGGGACTTTATTGTTTAACACACACACACACACACACACACACACACACACACACACGTACGCACGCACACGCACATTGTCACAGTACTTTGTCTAAAACTGTAATAGTCATTTTGGAGACATTGCTTGAAATTATGGGACTTTTAGCTGACATTGAGATGAGATGCTGCCCAATGAAACCAATATGGTTTATAAGCATGGATGGTCCGACGCTCGCAATGGTTTGCCTGGGCAGACTTAGATCTTGTAAGCGGTTTACCAGTACTTGTGTGCAGGACGGTTTCAGCTCTGCGTGGAATTATCATACAGCCCACCACTTTCTTCAAGCCCCGATGGGTGGGGGCCGCTTCACTGGTTGCCAAGATAAACCTCCTATGAAACACTCTGACCCACTGCGGCTATTTTCTATAAAAAAAGATGCCCATGAACCACTGTGCTCACCAGACGACAGGTGGTTTGTTTCATTTGAGGTTTAACGTCCCCGTCAACACTGTACAGATCATTTTGGAGACGCTGCTTCCAATTTTGTGGGACTTTTACCCGACATTGAGATGAAATGACATCTAAAGCCCAGTGGCCCAATGAAACCATATAGGGTGCATAAGCATGGACGGTCCGACACTTACACCGCTTTGTCTGGGCAGGCATAGTGTAGTTTATATTTTCTTGTCCTTTCGGATCATTGATTCCATTGTGGAATTTTGAAAATATCTGAGGGTCACTGATGAGGCCTTAATGGCCGAAACTAACTAGTCGGGCCCAGAAAACATGTACACTCCATATTTTCCAGTTCTGTGATGTATTCCTTGCTTCCAAATGATAACCCTGTCTAGAACATAATAGATCCTCTAAGCGGTTTACCAGTACTCGTGTGTAGGTCGGATTCAGCTCTGCGTGGAAGCATCGTGCAACCCTTATATTTCTTCAAGCACCGATGGGCGGGGGCTGAGAGGACAGATGGGCACTGCCCAATGGCAGCCATGTATTTTAACATGATATCATTTTAATTTGCCTATTATTAAATATGAAGTCTCCCAAATATACCCCATTATCCGAAGAAGCATCCATGTGGACTCAGTATCTGAAACATTAGGCCTTTTATGGAGTAGAAGGAGTGGGGCATGGACCCAGTGAAGCCCTGGTTGGTATCACTAAATGCGTCTTATCAATAGGAAAAGAATATATATGGTTAAGCAGTGGGGATATGTAAGGCCGGAGATATAAGGCCTCTTAAGCAGTGGAGGGGTTTGGGCATTCCCTGTCAATTCCAGGGAAACCCAAGTATCTTATCATAAGGATCAAGGATATTTATGGTTAGGAATGGGAATCTGAACGGTTTCTGAGATATGAGGCAATTTTATGAAGTGGAGTGGAGATTTATGGCCCCTGTGACCGGCCCACCTCCAAGTTGGTGTGCTAATGATAAGGAGCAAGAACATATATGATTATGGGGTGGGGATTTGAATAGTTTCTGAAATATATGGCCTTTTTATGACATGGAGGGGCCGGGCACATTGGCACAGCACAAAGAGACACCCCAGGTTGGTGTTACTGAATGAGTCTTATCATAAGGATCAAGAACATGTATGGTTTAGGGTTGGGGATCTTAAGGATATCTGAGATACACTGTATATGGCTTTTAATGAAGTAAAGCTTTGGGCATGGCCCGGACACCCCGGGGACTCCCAAACTGGTGCCATTGAATGCGTCTTATCTTAAGGAAGATGAATACTTAGGTGTGGGGCTTTGATTGAGTGAGTATTTTGAGTTTTACGTCCGACCAACAGCTGTGGTCATACGGAAACGGAGCCTCGGTTTAAAGACTCATCTGAAAGAAGCCCGGGATCGATCCGGCGATCCCTGGTAAACAAGGCGATTACCGTACCACTGCACCATGGAGGCTTTTAAGTGTGGGACATTGAACAGTTTCTGAGATATAAGGCCTTTTGTGAAGGGGAGGGTTGAGGTAAGGCCCCGGCATGACCCGGGAGAACCCTAGGTTGTCCCCGAATGTGCCTTACCATGAGGAACAAGTATCTATATGGTTGAGGGGTAAAGATCTGAATTGTTTCTGAGATATATGGCCTTTTGTGAAGTGGAGGGCTGGGGTAAGGCCCCGGCACAACCAAGGAAACAACCAGGTTGGTTTAAATAAATGTGTCTTGTCATAAGGAACAAGAATATGTATGGTTTAGGGGTGGGGATCTGAAAGGGTTCCGAGGTATTGGGCCTTTTATGAAATGGTGGGTGGAGGGGCATGACCCAGGCACATCCCGGGGGACCCCCAGGTAGGCGTCACTGAATGTATCTTATCATAAGGAACAAGAATATGATATAGAGGGTGTAAGATATGGCCCCAGCACAACCTGGGAGACCCCCCTGTTGGCGTAAAAGCATATTGCTGAGAGAAGTTTACTCAAGGACCATTTCTATAAAATTTGTCAAAATAGCTGCAGTGACTTGGCAGTAAATGCCATTTTTCAATTTTCCCCATTATAAGTTGCCATAGCAACCAAACTAAAGAACAGATTTCATAAAAAAACACAAACTTTCAATCCCCCAGCCCAAGGATACTGCAGATTAAATTTGGGCCCAATCGACCCAGTGGTTTCAGAGGAGATGTCGTTTGAAAGTGTTGACGCAGACGACATACGACGGACGACGACCGACAACTGCCTGTCCTATAAGCTCCCTGGGAGCCTTTGGTCTGGTGAGCTTAAAGTAATTACGACGAAAAGTCGGTGATATAGCCACATGGCCTTTGTACCGAAGCGCTTTTCTGCTTAGTAACTTTGGGAAGAATGCCAAACTATCGACCAAATTATTGCCATATTATTTGTTCCTCTATGAGATCAGAGTCTTGCAGGTAGCTTAACACTAAATATTGCTGAGCCGGGGAACCAGCACTTTGGGACAGAAGATTTGATAGAGGATCAAATACCAGCTGTGCATTTCATTGGTTATATAGGCTGGATTTATTTCATTTTAAGAAAAGGGTACTTATAGCAAAACAAAATAATAGATGCTTTGCAATTATATCTGCAAGCCCAAAAATATTGCTGCCACATTTTCATGGTCACCCCTTTGAGAAAAAAATGCCCTGTTATTCACTGCGGCGCTACACATCAACAATATGGCGGACAATAGCTCAAAAAGGAGACGGGCTACATGTGGATTTTTTCTTTGGGATTTATTCAGCTAGAGTTGCTCTACAAACCACCAAGGTTTGAAATATTTTGCATGTACAGTTTTTGTTGGAGATGGAAAAATGTTACTATTGTCGTCTATGGAAAATATTTAGTGGTAAGCTCCCTGCATACATGTAAGAGAGGTATCTGTGAAATCTAGACTGGATATGTTGTGGGTTTGGCAAATAGTGAATACCCAGATCAGATGCCGCGGTATGCATAAGTATCTGTACCGTAGTAAGGCTTAACCATTGTTGTTGCAAGAGGCAATGTTGATTTGAGGTTTAATGTCCCCGTCAACGCTGTTTAGGTCATTTTGGAGACATCGCTTCCAATTTTGTGGACTTTTACCCGCAATTGAGATGACATCTCAAGCCCTGTCGCCCAATGAAACCAGTATGTCGTGTGCGGTCGGTTTCAGCTCTGCGTGGAAGCATCATGCAGCCCATCTGTTTCTTCTAGCCACGACATGTGGGTGCCAAATTAATTGTTGACAGACTCATGATGCACGATGGACATTGATCAGTCACAAAAGCTCATCATGTAACTACGTGACAGATGAATTAAAACGTGGAAGCTCAGACCTTAATGCACATACTCTTTAAACATCGTGTACCGACTAAAAGGGTAACTGGCAAACAGCAGGAAAAAAGGAAGCTGCTCCAAGGCTGGTTCCGTCATGAGCACATGATGATGATGTCACTTGTTGGTGACATCAGCAATTTGGTTGGCACTTCATTTATAATGCTTCCACTACGTTATGTAAAACCGGCCCTGATAGCTCAGTTGGTAGAGTGTCCACTCCGGGGAACGGAAGATCACGGGTTCGATCCCGGGCCGCGACATACCGAAGTCGTGAACAATGGTACTAGCTGCTACTCGATTGGCACTCAGATTTACGGGGTAGAGCTAGGACTGGTCGACCCAGTGTCAGGATAATGTGACTGGGTTTGGTATCATGTAATGTGTCTGGGACATGATACTTCAGTGAGGCAGCACTATAAAAGTGAGCATTGAGCTCCCTGTCGCAACCAGACACCGTCGTGATATGACTGAAAAATTGTTGAAAGCGACGTTAAACCCGAATTCACTCACACACACACGTTATGTAAAACGAATGTAGGTATAACAAAAACCCTTGCATAGCTATGAAATGATGCCAAAACTCATAAAATTTGCACAAATTACACATTCGTATAATCTTAAGCGTAATTTAAGCACCTCAAAATATTTATTGTTTCACATGAATACTTTTCTTCTGATTCTTCAGTGGAATTCAAGTGGACTTGTTTTTTGCTCACCAGAATTCCAATGGAATTTCAGCGAATTAAACATTTCACTGGAAACCATCAGAATTCCAGTGGAATTCCACCGGAATTCTGGTGTCATTTTCAGTGGGGATGAGTACTTGGTTTGAAGCCATCTGAAAGTCTGGCGAATCCCTGGACTGATACTGCGATCCCTGGTTTATCAGGTGAGTATCATAACCACTATACCACAGAGGCTTCTAAAATTTTGAAATGACTCGTGATGAAAACAATTGGAAGATTCCATTTGGTCCAGAATGGGTTAATAACTCATGCCCACTTAACCCCAACTACCTTCCCTACTTACCACCACTCCCACAAAACCTATCCAGCCCATGCCAATGCACCCACCCCGTCCACCCAAACCTACCCAAATCTCACCCTACCTACATTAACCTATCTATCCTTAACTATACCACTGCCCACCCAACCCAACCCTCAACGTTAAACCTCAAATCAAACAAAAAATAAAAAAATAAAAATAAAATAAATAAATAAATAAATACCCAAACCCCACCCTACTTACCATACCCTGCATACTGTCCTACCCTACCCACCTCCACTTACCCAAACCTACCTATCCTATCCTATTTACCCTACCCTTCCCCACCCAAACGAATCAACCCTCCCCATCCCTACCTGCCCCTATTCCACTCTACATACCCTACTTTCACAACTGCACCCCACCCACCCCCAAACTACGTAACCTACCCCACCAACCACAAATCACTCCAACCTACCATACCCTTCCTAACACCACCCACCCACCAAACGCCATCCACCTACCCAACCCATCCAGCTCCGTATGACCTTAGCTCTTGGTGGAACGTAAAACTTAAACTCTCACTCACCTACCCTACCCTATCCACCACACTTACCCCAACTAGATGGGATGCATCACGCTTCCACGCAGAGCTGAAACCGACCCGCACACGAGTACTGGAAAACAGCTTAGAGGATCTTAGCCTGCCCAGGCAAAGCGGTGCGAGCCGGCCCCTCCAGTGCTTATAAACCCTATTGGTTTCATTGGGCGGCAGGGCTTGAGAAGTCATTTCATCTCAATGTCGGGTAAAAGTCCCACAAAATTGGAAACAACGTCTCCAAAATGACCTAAATAGTGTTGACGGGGACGTTAAACCTCAAATCAAACAAAAAAGAAAAAAAAAAAAAAAACCCAAACCCCACCGTACTTACCATACCCTGCATACTTGAATGCTTCCTACCTACCCTTACCTACCACAATCCCACCCTACCTACACTACCCATCGCACCCACCCTACCCCATCCCCGCCTCCACTTACCCTAACCTACCTACCCTATCCCATCTACCATACCCTACCCCACCCCGACGCACCGTCCCTACCCCTATTCCATTCTACCTGCCCTACTAAAGCAACCCCATCCCACCCAACCCCAACCTACCTACCCTAACCAACCAACCACAAATCATCCCGACTACCAAACCCTTCCTTACACCACCCACCCCACTCAACGTCAACTACCTACTCTACCCTATCCACCCCACTTATCCTAACACCACCCTACTTACCCTACCCTGCCTACTACAAATGTACCCTACCTACCCCTACCTGCCCCAATCCCACCCTACTTTCCCTACCCTGCCAACCTCACCTACCTACCCCCCCCCCCCATCCCCAACCGACCTCAGCCTACCTACCCTACCATATCCAACCCAACTACCCCAACCACACCTTATCTCCTTTACACCCATCTACCGTACCCCACCCAATCCCGAAACGCACCCACCAAAACCCAATTCAACCCTACCTACCCTACCTTATCCTACCCCACCCACCAATCTCCAACCTATACACCCACCTAACCAAACACCACCCACCTAGCTACCGTACTCTAACTACACAAACCCCTCCCCACCCAACCTATCCTACCTCACTCCACACCAATGCACCCATCCTACCCATTCCCAACCTGCCCCAATATCTTCCTAGCTACCCTTCTTTACAGAACCTTACCCTAACCCACCCAACCCCAACTTGCCTACCCTACCAATTCCAATCCCACCCTACCCTACATGCCCACCCAACCCCCACCTACCCCTACCCTACCCTATCCCACCCACCCCACCCACCTACCCTACCCTACCCTACTCCAGCCCACCCCAAGCTACCCTCACCACAACACCTCCACCCCATCCAACCCCAGTCACAACAATTGTATTCAGATGGTCTAGGCCACCTATATGCTAGTAGATGATAATCAAAGTACTGAAAGTACTGAGGAAAGTTAATTAATGAGGAATAATTACTATATAACAATGTTAGTCGTAGGTCAAGTAGTTATCTAGATATTTTGTTGAAAAACATCTAGAGACAAACTTCCCATATCACAGGTCCTGGTGTACGAATGTCATTTGACGTGTCACCAGTAACCTGAAGAGGGTTAAAAATTCGACAAAGTAAAAAAAAATGTTCATCGATTGTTTCGAGTTTAACGACAGGTCAACCCTAGTGGATCATTTTTGCCTTCTCTAAGAGAAAGGGGGGGGGGGAAGAGATAGAAGAGACAGATGATGATGATGATGATGATTTCGTGTTTAACGACGCGTCAACCCTCTTTGTGGGTCATAAGCGTCAAACGGTTAATGGTTAAACGGCAAGAATAATTATGATGATATTAAAAGTAAAAAGTCAGAATGATAATGTATAAAAATCTGAAACAGTTAAATCTTATGAAAAAGTCCAATTTCTTTTAAGAATAAAATAATATTATCAACAGGTACATCTCGAAACAGTTGTTGCAAAGTGTCAGCTTTGAAATATAAAATACGTGAGGGTGAAAAGTCAACACAGTCAATTAAGATATGTTTCACAGTGAATGGCTGATCACAACCTACACAAGAAGGCTGATCATCACCATTAAAAATATAAGAATGAGTAACTCTAGTATGGCCGATGCGCAGTCGTGTTAATACTACGTCCTCTTTTCTGGAAAACTGTGGAGGAGAGCATTTTGTACTAACGGCAGGTTTAATGGCACGGAGTTTGTTATTTATTGCACGGTCCCATTCGCCTTGCCATTCCGACAAGATGTATCTGTTGATAAATGGTTTAAAATTATTAAAAGGAATTTTAAAAACAGATGGATCAAGATTGAGCGATTCCTTTGCTTTCTTGTCAGCATATTCATTGCCGACAATGCCAATATGGCTCGGAAGCCAACAAAACAAGATTTGGTGTGTTTTAGAAATTTCATGATGTTTTTCGATCAATTTTTGAATTTGAGGATTTTTAGATGATGAATGGTCTAAAGCCTTAAGCACAGAAAGTGAATCAAAAAATATAATTGCTTTTTGAATTGTTGAAGAACTGATAAAATCTGAAGCTAGGTCTATTGCTTTGGCTTCAGCTGTAAAAATAGATGAACCATCTGGAAGACGCATGGTTTTGTGCGTATCTTTAGAAACATACGCACAACCAACTTTATCTCCTTCTTTGGAACCATCAGTATAGGCTTGCTGGTAATCATCGTAACGTGATTGCAGTACCTGAAAGTTTTGTTTGAGAAGTATCGGATTTGATTCGGATTTTTTGCCATCATGTAAGTCGAACAGAATAGAAGGTTGTTTAATACACCAAGATGGAACTTCGGCGGTTTCATGGTTTTGAATATTTTTAAGGTCGATACCTGAATTTTCCAGCAGTGGTAAAATACGTTATCCAAAAGGTTTAATTGCTGTGGATTTAGTTTCATACCTATCTACAAATTGAGGTGGAAATGAAATTTTGGATGCCGGGTTAGATGGATTTGCAGCAAGTCTAATAGCATACTGAAGAGAAAGTTTCTCTCTGCGCGAGGTTAAAGATGGTTCACCTGCTTCTACATAAAGGCTTAATACGGGAGAAGTACGGAAGGCTCCCATGGCCAGACGAAGGCCTTGGTGATGGATAGTATCCAAGGATTTTAAATAGGACTTTCTGGCAGAACCATAAACAACAGACCCATAATCTAATTTAGATCTTATTAAAGACCGGTAAAGATGTAATAAAGTATACCGATCTGCTCCCCAACTTGTATGAGAGAAGAGACAGAGGAGCTGATTTGTTTGTTTGTTTGATTTGAGGTTTAACGTCCCCGTCGACACTGAAGGTCATTTTTGAGACGTTGCTTCCAATTTTGTGGGGCTTTTACCCGACATTAAGAAGAAATGACATCTCAAGCCCTGCCGCCCAAAGAAACCAATAGGGTTTATAAGCATGGACGAGCCGACTCGCACCGCTTTGCCTGGACAGGCTTTGATCCTATAAGCAGTTTACCAGTGCTCGAGTGCGGGTCGGTTTCAGCTCTGCGTGGAAGCACCATGCAGCCCATATATTTCTTAAAGCCCCGAAGGGCGGGGGCCGTTGTAGACATGAAAGTGAGGGACAGAGGAGAAAGAGGAAAATGAATGGAAGTGTAGAAACAGAAGAAATAACAACACTCCCCCACCCTACCGTTACCTGCTGCAAGGACAGCAGGTGTTGCCCAATTGTAGGTCTATACCAGCTGGACTTCCCAGTGACACGAGATACACATCGCCATTGCCTCACTCAACTACCCCCGCGAAGAAAAAACGGAAGAAAGAAAGATAAACGTGTCTGCCAATTTCTTCATGGTCAAACCATAAATTTCTAAATTAGCTCAGTACATATCTGCTAATAATCTTACAGAGAAGTTCTCCTAGCGGGCACATGATATCTTAGCAACGTCGCGTTTATACGACGATGCACATACGTTTTGCAGCCGCTTGGAACTATGTTCCTTCTGGCGTCGGGACATAAAAAGGACAATAACTTGACAAAACAGAACGAGAACTGTCAGAGGATCTGACTATAGCCCCGCTATAGCGCTATCAGGAAAGCAAACTAGAACTGTAAGAGGAGTTGCGATCACAAGGTAGCTACTCCCTATAGATTTTAACATTAGAAGATCTCAAAAATTGCCTTAGTTAAAAAAGTGAAATAAGTGAAAAAAAATAATTTTAGGATAATGAAAAAAGCACATGCACATCTTCAGTCCTATATGAAAACACCTGTAAAGTTTCAAAAGGATTGACCAAGAACTGTAAGAGGAGTTGCGATCACAAGGTAGCTACTCCCTATACATTTTAACATTAGTAGATCTCAAAAATTGTCTAAGTTAAAAAAGTCGAAATAAGTGAAAAAAATTATTTAAGGATAATGAAAAAAGCAGATGCACATCTTCAGACCTATATAATAACACCTGTAAAGTTTCAAAAGGATTGACCTAGAACTGTAAGAGGAGTTGCGATCACAACGTAGCTACTCCCTATACATTTTAACATTAGAAGATCTCAAAAATTGTCTAAGTTAAAAAAGTGAAATTACTGGAAAAATAGTTTTAGGATAATAAAAAAGCACATGCACATCTTCAGACCTATATGAAAACACCTGTAAAGTTTCAAAAGGATTGACCTAGAACTGTAAGAGGAGATGCGATCACAAGGTAGCTACTCCCTATACATTTAAACATTAGTAGATCTCAAAAATTGTCTGAGATAAAAAAGGTGAAATAAGTAAATAAAATCATTTAAGGATAATGAAAAAAGCACATGCACATCTTTAGACCTATATGAAAACACCTGTAAAGTTTCAAAAGGATTGACCCAGAACTGTAAGAGGAGTTGCGATCAGAAGATAGCTACTCCCTATACATTTTAACATTAGTAGATCTCAAAAATTGTCTAAGTTAAAAAAGGTGAAATAATTGAAAAAAAAAAAATTTTAGGATAATGAAAACAGCACATGCACATCTTCAGACCCATATGAAAACACCTGTAAAGTTTCAAAAGGATTGACTTAGAACTGTAAGAGGAGTGGCGATCACAAGGTAGTCACTCCCTATACATTTTAACATTAGTAGATCTCAAAAATTGTCTAAGTTAAAAAAGGTAAAATAAGTAAAAAATATTTAAGGATAATGAAAAAAGAATATGCACATCTTCAGACCTATATAAAAACACCTGTAAAGTTTCAAAAGGATTGACCTAGAACTGTAAGAGGAGTTGCGGTCACAAGGTAGCTACTCCCTATACATTTTAACATTAGTAGATCTCAAAAATTGTCTAAGTTAAAAAAGGTGAAATAAGTGAAAAAATAATTTAAGGATAATGAAAAAAAATATACACATCTTCAGACCTATATGAAAACACCTGTAAAGTTTCAAAAGGATTGACTTAGAACTGTAAGAGCAGTCGCGATCACAAGGTAGCTACTCCCTATACATTTTAACATTAGTAGATCTCAAAAATTGTCTAAGTTAAAAAAGGTGAAATAAGTAAAAAAAAAATAAGGATAATGAAAAAAGAATATACACATCTTCAGACCTATATGAAAACACCTGTAAAGTTTCAAAAGAATTGACCTACAACTGTAAGAGGAGTTGCGATCACAAGGTAGCTACTCCCTATACATTTTAACATTAGTAGATCTCAAAAATTGTCTAAGTTAAAAAAAGGTGAAATAAGTGAAAAAAATTATTTAAGGATAACGAAAAAAGAATATGCACATCTTCAGACCTATATAAAAACACCTGTAAAGTTTCAAAAGGATTGACCTAGAACTGTAAGAGGAGTTGCGGTCACAAGGTAGCTACTCCCTATACAATTTAACATTAGTAGATCTCAAAAATTGTCTAAGTTAAAAAAGGTGAAATAAGTGAAAAAAATTATTCAAGGATAATGAATAAAGAATATGCACATCTTCAGACCTATATGAAAACACCTGTAAAGTTTCAAAAGGATTGACCTAGAACCGTGAGAGGAGTTGCGGTCACAAGGTACCCACTATCAAATATTACAGACAGACAGACAGACAGACGGAATTCCGGACAAGCCAAATCCAATATAGCCCCCACTTTTTCAAAGCGGGGCTATAACAATTTAAAACCATTTGATTTAGACATTATAACCCTGATCAGACGCCGCGTTTACCTAAGCCGAATTAAAATACGTTTATTCAAACCTGTACGGGATCGTAAAAATGCCAATCTATTGTTTCAATTCAGGGACATTCTGAAACAGTTAAGATAGATTAGAGGCAACAGAATGTTGCGTCTGATCGGTGTCTTAACTATTCCCTAAAGTACGGAACTTGATTTCCGCCCCCGCCCATCGGGGCTTGGAGAAATAGATTGGGCTGCATGATGCTTCCACGCAAAGTTGATACCGACCGCACATTAGAACTGGTAATTCGCTCAGAAGGTCTAAGCCTGCCCAGCAAAACAAGTGCGAGTCGGCCCGTCCATGCCTATAAACCCTTTTGGTTTGATTGGGCGTCAGGGATTGAGATGTCATTTCATCTCAATGTCGGGTAAAGGTCCCAAAAAATTGGAAGCAACGTCTCCAAAATGACCTAAATAGTGTTGACGGGGACGTTAAACCTCAAATCAAACAAACAAACGGAACTTGATTTAAAACTCACAGCTTACAACACGTGTTTTGTAATTAGAGCTCTCGAAAGCAGGCGAATTGTAGGTCAGTAAAGGGTTATTTAGTTGGTAACTGATAAGCTAACCCTTTTAACCCTGTAGACCGGTGCAGATGCCGAGGTAGACATACACTGTATCTATACAAACCTTGTTGATCCTGATAAGACGGCACGTAGCTAGAACGTCTCGGCATAATCTACATGTACACTGTTTGTCATCATGTCAGTGAACTTATCAGAAATCCCTTTCTATAAGAATATCTTTAAAGCGAGAAGAGTCCTTTTTAGAAACTCAGGGATGAAAGAGTAAAACATAAATATCATCGGAAAGCGCGTACGAAAACAGTCCCAGAGTACTGTTTTCTTTTCAGAATTTGTCTTTTTGTGCCAATTTATATTCAATCCGTATAAAGTCCCGAAAACGGAAATATTTTGAAAGACCTTCCATGCCTGCAAAATTAATTTTCCAGTGTTCATTTTGGACTATTATATGCAGCGAACGAAGAGCGGAAGTGGAGTAACGCGGTCCAGTACCGGAAGTAGAAATGTGTTGATATAGAAACTTAATTTTAAAAATCAACTTTCAAAAATGTTTAAAATAACTTCTGAAGTCATCAAACCATGGCATGCAGCATTTATTGGTTAAGAACTACATAATTTTCGCAATTGATGACTCTGAGTTGTTCTTTGCATAGATGGAAAAACAACCAAAAAATAAAAATATCATTCTGGATATAAAAGGTATTAAATTTGTTTTACATTTTATCGTTATAAATGTTGTATTGTAATGCCCGATATGCAGATGAAGAAACAGATGGGCTGCATTGTGCTTCCATGCAGAGCTGAAACCGACCCGGACACGAGTACTGGTAAACCGCATAGAGGATCTAAGCCTGCCCAGGCAAAGCGGTGCGAGTCGGTCCGTCCACGCTTATAAGCCCTATTGGTTTCATTAGGCGACAGGGCTTGAGAAGTTATTTCATCTCAATATCGGGTAAAAGTCCCACAAAGATCAAATTTTGAATCCCTGTTTTGCATCTAATTCCACAGAACTTATGAAAATATGTTTTGCATTTAATTCCACAGAACTTATGAAATATATACTTTTAAAATGACAGCAAAACATTTGCCATTACACTTGCAAGAAATACTTTCAAAGTAACTAATTGCAAAAGCTAAGCATCTGAATAAAAATCAGAGTTGATGTTTGCAAACTGTTTGCAGACTGCTATTGAGGTAAGCCTGTTAATTTATCCAACCAAATGAGTATAAGTCACTATTTGCAAAGCTTTGCAGTATGAAAAAATGTCAGATAAACTGGTTGCGAAACATTTACAGTGTGCTAAAAGCATTTTGTATTTGCAATCTCTTTGTAATGGCACAGATATACTTGCAAAATGTTTGCACCAATCTGTTGCAAAGCACTTGCAAAGGGTATGCAACCTGTTATTTCACTGGAACATATTCCAAATGTACTCTGCGAATGGACTGCAAAGGATTATTTTTGTATCGGATTCCGGGAATAGGAAAACTGCGCTTTTCAAAAACATGGTTTTTATTGTTGAAACTGAAAGCGATAACTTTTTCGCAAATTTGATAGATTCTCTGTGACTGAACTTTTGTTATGCATGAATAAATTATTAGATATGACCTAAATTTCTATTTGGCAATTATTTTGATGCATCACAAAGAAATAAAGGTGTTGGTGTAGCAAAAGTAGTAATGTCAGCAGCACTGTCCTCTTTTCAATCATTACAGACTATTTCCACACATTTGTAGGTTCCATCCAATTCTGTTCCATAAATGTATATTCATCGCATGTATTTTGCCAAAGATACTGTAAAATAGTGATGGTAGTGGTTATTTAGGTCTAACTGTGGGTGCACACTGAATGTCCGGGAATTATCATGGAAATGTCCGGGAATTGTCCGGGAAAAGTACGGGAAATGTTGGGTAGCGGTGCGTTATCCCTAATATCTCCACTTTTGATGGCCAGAAATTAGTATCAAATAAAATTATAAGCTCCGATCTAAAACATTATATTAAAATACATTTTTTGAAGTTACTTGTCCGGAAAATTCCCTGATTGTGTCCTGGATGTTGGGGGTAGTGGTGTGTTACCCCTAATATCTCAATTTTGGGTGATCAGAATCTACTAAGATTAGTATCAAATGAAATTTTAAGCTCCATTCTTAAGGATTATTACAAATAGTTTTAATCTTTAACATTTTGGGGGTCCAGATTTGAAGTTAATTTGTCCGGCGAAATTCAATCATGTAGGTCTAACTGGGTGTATTTGATTACTTTTTGCCTCTGATCTACGTTCCTGGGAGGAGTGTGTGTAGGTGGGGGTACGTTAAACTCATGTAAAACAGTTTTTATTGATCTGTTTGGAAAGGGGACTTGCAGTAATTATATTTGCACAAACACTTCATCAGGAATATCAGAGTAATGCTTCATGGCACTAATACCGTGTCTTAAACCAAAGCAAAACTTAAAAATTGTCTCTCCGAAACAGTCCGCTGCAAGATATGTCCTAAATTTCTATTATGCACTTCTCTTGATGCATCATAAAGAAAATAAGAGTTTGGTATAGGTAGCATTGCAGTAAATATTGGAAGGTGCCGGGTTCATTAACTTCATAAAAGACCATACGAAGCCCGGTTACTAGCAAATTCAAGCGCTTGTACCACTACTGAACTCTCCAAATTATTAACATCATGTTTGACTGCCATCAAAAAGTTTTGGTCTATAAAAATTCTAATGAAGTTTTAAATAAATTGAAATCCAGGCGGTTTCTTGCTTCAAGTCTGTCTACTTATGATTTTTCTACCCTTTACAATACACTTTCTCATAATCTTATAATAGAAAAACTTAATGATTTAATTGAATGGACATTTCATAGGGAAGATCCCTCTATCTTGCATGTAATGTAAGAAATGCTTGTTTCACTTCTGAAGAGCATAAAGATCATACTTTATGGTCATGTCAGAATTTGTGTGAAGCTCTCACCTTTCTACTTGACAATATTTACATAAGATTTTGTACTAAGTTATTTAGACAAATTGTGGGTATTCCGATGGATTGCGCACCACTCATGGCTGATTTCTTTTTGTTTTGTTATGAGAGAGACTTCATGATGCCCCTTTCTGCTGAAAACGAGTCTGAAATCATTGAAGCGTTTAGCTCCACTTCTAGATACTTGGATGATTTATTAAATATTGATAATACCTATTTCGATGGTTTGATCAGTCAAATTTACCCCCCCCCCCCGAACTTCAGTTAAATAAAGCAAATATTTTTCTGATACCGAGGCCCCGATTTTTGGATTTACATCTATCTATTGTAGATGGGTTTGTTTCGTGCAAAATTTATGATAAACGCGATGATTTTGATTTTGAGATTGTAAATTTTCTTTTTTTTTTTTTGGATGGTGATGATCTTCGTGCGCCATCCTATGGCGTTTATATTTCGCAATTCGATTTGCCAGAGTGTGTAGTCATGTAACCGAGTTCAACACACGTAATAAATTGTTAACGCCTAAACTTCTTAATCAGGGTTATCGGTACCATTAACTACGCAAATCCTTTTCAAAATTTTATAGACGTCATTCTGATTTAATTTCAAAATTCAATATTGGACTTAAATCTCTTCTGCAACAAGGTCTATCGGAACCCGAATTTTATGGTGACTTAGTATACAAATTCAGAAAAAATATATAACCGCAATGACTTCAGCACCCAATTTCGTAAAATCATTCTTCGATATAAAATGATTGGGTACAACATAAATGCTATACGACAGACTGCATGGATGGTAGTTAACCCAATCACGGTTGACAACTTTGCTTCCATCTTTAATTGCACGCCGGTGGATCAGGTCTCAGCTTCTATGATGGTTCCTGTGTAAAGGCTTATTGAGAATTAGAAAGCTCTAATTCAAGGTAATGTTGGCTGATGCCTGATGCTCTATCTCTGGCCGGGCCCATCGGAGTCTAACTTGGTTTTCTTTTGCTCCAGCATTTTAGTGGTTTCCTAGCTGTCGAGTCCTGACCGTTGGTTCAGCTCTGTGGTTGTTTGATTATTTGTGTTCACGGATATGTTGTACTGATGAGTTAGGAGGCCTTCATGTGGACTGAACAAATTGTTTGTCTAAATCGAGATGGAAATAAGGACGAGGATTGTCGCCACGTAAAATCGATTTAAGCCCCAATTCGTTTCCGCTGACCGTTCCAAGGCGGTTCTTCTGTCGCGATTTATTTTTGTTATGGTTTGTCTTTTGGTGTTTGAGTCGCTGGTGTAATTTTATTTTGGATAGCCTATTGGCCTTTTTTGTGGGAAGGTACTCTCCTTTTGGCTTTCCGCCGTTGGTGTTTCCATTAGGTCTGTTGTCGCATGTTTGTGTGTCTTTCCCTTTGGTGTCTCTGATGGGAGCTATGGGTTGATTGTATCGATTCCTGATCATTGCCTCTACTTCTATTTTATCATTTTTGACCGAGCTTTTAGTTGCCTTCTAAATACCAGACTTGCTTCCATTGGATATAAATCCCATGTTTTATTTCAATGTGAGAAAATGATAGGTATAAGGGACTAACATTATGCATGTTTTTAAAAATATATCTGGAAGCTCAAAGAAATTGTTGCTGATTTTATATGATCACCCTCCTTTAAAAATGTTGGTTTGTATTTACCTTTCCCCAACCTACCCCACCCATCCAACCCCACCTATCCATCCACTGGTAAACAATTCTGATTCTCATTTCTAGTAGGTAAACAGATCAACATGTTTTTTTGTCTCATTAACTGGTTGGGCTTGGATGGCTCTATTAACAAGTAAGGTTTGAAAAGTTTTGAATGTGTTGTTTTTGTGGCAGCAGGTATAAGGTTACTATTGTCGCCTATGGAAAATATTTAGTGGTATATAGCAAAGGTAGAAATGTTAGCAGCACTGTCCTGTTTTCGGTCATTAAATGCTACAGTAGAATTCCGCTTAAAGACCACCCCTTTATTAGGACCACTCCACTATTTAGACCTGTTTTAACATTCCCAAATTATTTTCTATATAACTCAGTGCTACGTATTCAGATAAAAGAGACGAACCCGCTATTCAGTATTAAGACCGTTTTCAAAAGACCATATCTGTCATTAATGTTCGCTATTTTGCCATGGATAATGTAAAAATGTGATGGTAGTGCAAATTTAGGTCTAACTGGGGGTATTTGATGATTTTTTGCCGCTGATCTTTGTTCTTGGGAGCGGGATGTACTTTAAAGCCATGTAAATCAGTTTTATCGATGTGTTTGGAAAGAAGACTTGCAGTAACTGCATTTGCAGAAACACAAGAAAAAATCTACTTCATCTGGAATATTAGAGTAAGGTTTCATTGCACTAGGACTATGTCTCCTACCAAAGCAAAACTTAAAACCCGTCTCTCCTAAACAGCCCGCTGCAATATCCCGATAAGTTTTCTCATCCGGTATATGTTCTAATTTATTTTATTCATATCAAAAGGATATGAACAGATAAATTCAGCTGTTTCTCATGGCATTAAGGCATTTATAAACATTTTCTTGGCAGTTTTGTCTTCAACATATCCTCACAAATATCATCTTTTATATTAAATGTGGCTAGTAGGTGTGAAAATGGCCATGCAAATGAGTATTGGTCCTATTTAGGCATAATTTAGGCATTTTACGATATAATTATTCCAAAGACATTGGAGAAGAAACACTGATGCTAGCCAGTGTCTAGGTTCCATTCCAGAAAGAGGTAAACTTTGCACTTTTCAAAAACATATGGTTAACTCGGCTTTCATAGTTGAATCTGAAAACGATAACGTTTTCGTATCTTTGTGACTGAACTTTTATTATGTGTGAGTAAATTTATTAGATATGACCTAAATTTATATTTGGCAGTTCTTTTGATGCAACATAATAAAAAATAAGGGTTTGTTATTGGTAGCATTGCACTAGATACTGGGAGGTGCTGGGTTTTATCACTTTTGGACCGAGCTTTGAGCTGCGTTCTAAATACCAGACTTGCTTCCATTGGATATGATGATGATGATGATTTCGTGTTTAACGACGCGTCAACCCTCTTTGTGGGTCATAAGCGTCAAGCGGTTAATGGTTAAATTGCATGTAGAATTACGAGGATACTAAAAGTAAAAAAGTAAGTATGATATGTATAAAAATCTGAAACAGTTAAATCTTATGGAAAAGTCCAATATCTTTTAAGAATAAAATAATATTATCAACAGGTACATCTTTAAACAATTGTTGCAAAGTGTCAGCTTTGAAGAATAAGTCACGGGACTGTGAAAAGTCTACCCATTCAATTAAGATATGTTTAACAGTGAATGGCTGATCACATCCTACACAAGAAGGCTGATCATCACCATTCAAAATATAAGAATGAGTAACTCTAGTATGGCCAATGCGCAGTCGCGTTAATACTACATCCTCTTTCCTGAAAAATTGTGGAGGAGAGCATTTTGTTCCAACGACAGGTTTAATGGCATGGAGTTTGTTATTTATTTCATGGTCCCGTGCATCTTGCCATTCCGACAAAATGTATCTGTTGATAAATGATTTAAAATTATTAAAAGGAATTTTAAAAACAGACGGATCAAGATTAAGCGATTCCTTTGCTTTCTTGTCAGCATATTCATTGCCCACAATGCCAATATGGCTCTGAAGCCAACAAAACAAGATTTGGTGCGTTTTAGAAATTTCATGATGTTTTTCCATCATTTTTTTTATTTGAGGATTTTTAGATGATGAATGGCCTTAAGCAGAGAAAGTGAATCAGAAAATATAATTGCTTTTTGAATTGTTGAGGAACTGACAAAATCTAAAGCAAGGTCTATTGCCTTGGCTTCAGCTGTAAAAAACGATGAACCATGGCGCATGGTTTTGTGCGTATCTTTAGAAACATACGAACAACCAACTTTATCTCCTTCTTTGGAACCATCAGTATAGACTTGCTGGTAATCATCGTAACGTGACTGCAGTACCTGAAAGTTTTGTTTGAGAAGTATCGGATTTGATTCGGATTTTTTTGCCATCATGCAAGTCGAACAGAATAGAAGGTTGTTTAATACACCAAGATGGAACTTCGGCGGTTTCAGGCTTTTGAATATTTTTAAGGTCGATACCTGAATTTTTCAGCAGTGGTAAAATACGTAATCCAAAAGGTTTGATTGCTGTGGGTTTAAGTTCATACTTATCTACAAATTGAGGTGGAAATGAAATTTTCGATGCCGGGTTAGATGGATTTGCAGCAAGTCTAATAGCATACTGAAGAGAAAGTTTCTTTCTGCGCGAAGTTAAAGATGGTTCCCCTGCTTCTACATAAAGGCTTAATACGGGAGAAGTACGGAAGGCTCCCATGGCCAGACAAAGGCCTTGGTGATGGATAGTATCCAAGGCTTTTAAATAGGACTTTCTGGCAGAACCATAAACAACAGACCCATAATCTAACTTAGATCTTATTAAAGACCGGTAAAGATGTAATAAAGTATACCGATATCCTCCCCAACTTGTATGAGTTTAAACTTTCAAAAGATTCAAAAGCTTTTAAGCATTTCGCTTTAAGATATTTAATATGGAGAATAAAAGATAACTTTTGATCAAATATGACCCTAAGAAATTTGGCTTCTTCAACAACAGGAATTTGTGATTCGTATAAAAACAGGGAAGGATGTTCGTGTTTCTTCCGTAGTTTACAAAAATGAACGCACTGCGTTTTCGACTTGGGGACCTTGAAACCATTTTTATCAGTCCATTCTTCTATTCTTTTTAAATTTTTTTTAGTAATTTTCGTTCAATTGTTTTCATATTTTTTGAACGGTAACATATACAAAAATCATCAACATACAATGAACAATCAGTTTTGTCGTCCAAACATTGTACAATATTGTTTATTTTGATGTTAAATAGAGTAGTTGAAAGAATACTACCCTGTGGGACACCCTGTTCTTGATCATAGAAATGTGACACGGTAGACCCCACACGCACCTGAAACATGCGCTCCCCTAAAAAGCTTTCAATAAAACTGGGAAGTTTTCCTCTTAAGCCAATGTTATGTAGATCTTTCAATATTCCATAACGCCATGTTGTATCATATGCTATCTCCAAGTCGAAAAAGACAGCTACTGCGTGTTCTTTGTTAATAAAAGCATCTCGTATAAATGTTTCTAGTCTTATTCAATTGTCATTGGTACTACGTTTCGAACGAAAACCCGATTGATATTCTGAAATGAGGTTGTTGGACTCTAAGTACCAGACTAATCTCTTGTTTATCATTCTCTCCAATGTTTTACACAAACAACTTGTCAAAGCTATTTGTAGGTTCTGCATGATCTTTCCCTGGTTTCGGAATTGGTACAACTGTAGCTACACGCCAGCTCTCAGGACAGACCCCCGTTTCCCAAATATTATTAAAGATATCTAAAAGTGTTGAAAGAGAACTTTTTGGCAGATGCTAAAGCATCTGATAATGAATTTCATCGGGGCCGGTTGCCGTATCATGTGATTTTTTAATGGCTTCAACGAGTTGGGATAAGTTAAAAAGTGTGTTGTATTCTTCGTGATTGAGGGATTTGAAGTTTAGATTTCTTTTCTCTTTGTCCTTTTTTAAATTTCTAAAAGTGTCAGAATAATTACGCGATGATGAATTTCTCAAGAATGTGCTCCCAAGAGTATCTGAAATATCTTTTTTTGTTGAAGCTATTGTGTCAAATTCAGTATTTAAATGTGTAAAACTAGAAGACTTTGTTTTTCCTGAAATTTTTCGTACCATATCCCAAACCTTTTTAATGGGGGTTTTATAGTTCAATTTGGAGACATATTCTCTCCATGACTTTCGTTTGGAAGCTCGGATTGTTCGCCGAGCTTTAGCTCTAAATACTTTTACGTCGTTTAGCTTTTCTGAAGTTGGATTTTTGCAGAACTTATTTAGAGCCTGTTTACGCTGTTTAATAGCTTCTTTACAGTCATTATTAAACCAAAGCTTGATTTTCTTAGTATTTGTGGAGGTCTTTGGAATGCAATGTTCTGATATATTTATAAGTGTATCTGTGAAATCAGAAACAATGTCGGATGATTCATTAAAACGATCAACTGATAATTCTTCTTCACATAAATTATGGAATAATTCCCAGTCGGTTTTATTCATTTTCCATTTCTGGTTACAGTCCTCATCTGGTTCGTTTACGCTCTCAATTATAACAGGGAAGTGATCACTTCCGCACTGATCATCATGAACAGACCAGTCATAGTCCAAGAAGAGAGATGGGTGACACAAAGAGATCTAAAGAAGACAAATGACCTGTCGCAGGATGAAGGTAAGTATAAGATTTATCATTCATCAAGCAAAGATCGCTCTTTGCAATAAAATCATCGACAAGTGCTCCTCTGTTATTGATATCTTTACAGCCCAAAAGAATATTGTGACAATTGAAGTCGCCAACTAAAAGATATGGCGTTGGAAGTTGACTCAGCAATGAGTCAAGATGTTCGGGCTTTAAAGAAAATGAGGGTGGGATATATAGAGAGCAAATTGTAGTTTCTTTATCGAGAGAAAACGATACTGCTACAGCTTGTAGGTCTGTTTTTAATTTGATCTCTCTTTGTGGTAAACACGATTTAACGAAAATTGAACTGCCACCAGATGGTTTGTTGCAATCAGAATAGATATAGTTATATGTATTGAAACCCCTGACATCAATGCTGTCATCAGTTTTTAAAAAAGTTTCTTGCAAACAAAAAACCGATGGGTTTAATAACGAAATAAGCAATAAGAGTTCGTTATAATTTGATTTAAGACCTCGACAATTCCATTGTATTATTTTGTGTTTAAAATCCATTTTATGAAGAGATTAAGACTAGAAACTATTTTGGAGCTGCAATTGGTGATATAGATCTGCTACCACCAGCTCGTGGTGTTGCTGACCTCGATCTGTTATTGTCACTTGGTGATGATGGAGTTTCAGCGAACTCCATATCACTATCACTCAAAGATCCGAATCTGTTCTGAAATTTAATATTGTCTCTTTCCATTTTACGTTGGTTTTAGTACACCATTTCTACGGACTTTGATGTGACGAACACCAATAACCCCTTGATCTTTCAGGTTATCAATGATCTCTTCGTCTGAACAAGGACGCAGTTCTGGACTGCCAATCACTCCTTTAGATGAGTTTATTGTATTGTGAAGAGATATTTTTACTGAAAGATCAAAGAATTTTTTGGTGGCGAGCAGGCTTACAACTTGCTGTTTTCTCTCGAGTTCCAAGAGAAGGTCACCTGATTTGAGTGATTTAATACTCTTTGGGTGTCCGGCTATGGCGACAATACTTTTCTCGATAACAAAGGAAGAAAGGCTTGACACAGTTCGTGTATCGTCAAGCGACGTGACAACCAAGAAACGCGGAACATTGTCAAAGTTTGGTTCAGCAGACTGCTGACTCGATTGTTGACTTGACTGCTGACTGGATTTTTGACTGTGTTCATCCGATTCGGATGAATCCTCGTCTTTTTTACGTTTAGGTGCGTTGCGGTTAGGTGCGTGGTTGCGGTTATGTTTTTTTTCCATTAGCCATGAGAAAAAAAATCCTAGTTTCGTCCCAAGTGCTCTCCGCCCTCCGTGGAGCCCTACAAGGGAACACCATAATGGAGTGGTTATCCAACTCGCAGGTGTTAGAGATACACGTGAGATATACTCGTATAAACAAAATGCCTACACGATTGATCCGTTTAGCTACCGCCTTCTATAGATAAAAAGACAGAAAAGGGTAAGGTAAATGGGCATATGGTTGGTATCAGGAAAGATACAAAAGGAGTTGAAGAGAAAGCAAAGCGGTATCTCTAGGGCTCGGCGTGACCAGCCGATTGACCATGCCGGACCGCACGGCCACCCGTCTACACCGAAAAGCCAGGCCAAAGAGGTGTGTTGGGTACCCGAAGCACCGCCACCTCAGGTAACCCTCAACCTCCAGGATCCCCTCTTCAAGCTTACAGGACGCCACCCACGGCAAACGGGTGGTACTTCCTTTAGCTCTTCCCAGTGGGCACAAAGACCACAGCGGCAATGTGCCCAGTTGGAATTGAGCCCCCAGGGCCACGGCAAGGCAGGAAGTCTAATACCTGGGGGCTTCCATTGGATATATATCCCATGTTTTATTTCAATGTGAGAAAGTGACAAGTATAAGGGACTAAAATGAGGCATGTGTTATAAATATATCTGCAAGTTCAAAGAAATGGTTGCTGATTTTATATGGTCAACCCTCCTTTAAAAATGTTTTTTGTATTTACTCCGTTCCACTTGGTAAAAAACATGGTTGACTAACTTGAAAAGGAGCAGTACAAAAATGTTGATTTTTCTCATTAACTTGTTCGTCTAGGATGGTTCTATAAACAAGCAAGCTTTGAAAAGTTTTGTATAAGTAGTTTTTGTGGGCGCAGGTAAGCCGTCTATGGAAATATTTAGTGGTAAGCTCCAGATAGCAAAGGTAGAAATGTCAGCAGCGCTGTCCTGTTTCGGTCGATACTTACATGTGTGTTTGGAAAGGAGATGTTGCACTGATGAGTTAGGAGGCCTTCATGCGGAATGAACAAATTATTTGTCTTAATCGCGACGGAAGTAAGGGCGAGGATTGTGGCCACGTAAAATCGATTTAAGCCCCCCCCCCCCCAGTGGAAATCTTTCCACTGACCGTTCCAAGGCGGTTCTTCTGTGGCGGTTTATTTATGTTGTTGTTTGTTACTTACTGTATGTATCACTTGTGTCTTTTTATTTTGGATGGCCATATGGCCATTTTGTGGGAAAGTAACTGTCCTTATGGCCTTCCTTTGTTTAGGTTTCCATTATGGTCTTGTCGCTTAATGTTTGTGTTTCTTTCCCTTTGGTGGAGTAAGTTAATTTTATCGATTCCTGATCTTTGTTTTACTTCTACTTTGCAGTAATTGCATTTGCAGAATCACAAGAAAGTATCTACTTCATCTCGAATATAAGAGTAAGGTTTCAGGGCACTAGGACTATGTCTAAAACCAAATCAAAACTTACCAAATCGTCTCTCCTAAACAGCCCGCTGCAATATCCCGTAAATTTTTCTCATCCGTTATATGTTCTTATTTATTGTATTCATGTCAAAAGGTTGTGAACAGATGAATGCAGCTATTAATCATGTCATTAAGGCATTAATAAACATTTTCTTGGCAGTTTTGTCTTCAAAATATCCTAAACATTTTTTTAGTTTAAATAGGGGGTGTAGGTGTGAAAATAGCCATAAAAATGAGTATTGGTGCTATTTAGGCACAATTCTGTGCATTTTAGGATAGAATTGTTCCAAAGACATTGGAGATGAAACACTGGTGCAAGCCGGTGTCTAGGTTACATTCCAGAAAGAGGTTAACTTTGCACTTCTCAAAAACATTTGGTTTGTTCGGCTTTCATAGGTGAATAAGAAAGCGATAACGTTTTCGCAAACTTGAAAGATTCTTTGTGACTGAACTTTTATTATGATAATTAAATTATTAGATATGACCTAAATTTCTATTTGGCAATTCTTTTGATGCATCTTTCTTTGTGACCGAAACTTAAAGCCATGTAAATCAGATTTTCTTGATGTGTTTGAAAAGAAGACTTGCAGTAAATGCATTTGCAGAAACACAAGAAAGAATCTACTTCATCTGGTATATAAGAGTAAGGTTTCATGGCACTAGGACTATGTCTCAAACCAAAGCAAAACTTCACAATTGTCTCTCCGATACAGCCCGCTGCAATATCCCGATAAGTTTTCTCATCTGTTATATGTTCTAATTTATTGTATTCATGACAAAAGGATTCGATCAGATATATTCAGATATTTCTCGTGGCATTAAGGCATTTGTAACATTTTCTTGGCAGTTTTGTCTTCAAAAATCCCAAAATCTGTAAGTTTTTACTTTAAATAGAGGGTGTAGGTGCGAAAATAGCCATAAACATTTTTATATTAGTTTTTGTGGGTGCAGGTAAGTCGCCACACAGTTGTAGTTCTAACTAAGTCTGTTTCATATAATGCATCTACATGGCATGCATTTTGCCATGGATAATGTACAAATACGATGATAGTGCTAATTTTGGTCTAACTGGGTGTATTTGATGACTTTTTGCCTCTGATCTTTGTTCTTGGGAGGGGGTGTACTTTAAAGGCATGTAAATAAGTTTTTATTGATTTGTTTGAAAAGAAGACTTGCAGAACATGCATTTGCAGAAACACAAGACAGAATCTGGAATATACGAGTAAGCTTTCATGGCACTAGCACTATGTCTCAAACCAAAGCAAAACTTAAAAATTGTGTCTCCGAAACAGCCTGCTGCATTTTCCCATCCGTTATATGTTCTAATTTATTGCATTCATGTCAAAATGATTCGACTAGATTGAATATATTCAGATATTTCTCAAGGCATTTTTAAACATTTTCTTGGCGGTTTTGTTTTTAAAATACCCTCAAAAATGTAATTTTTACTTTAAATTGGGATGTAGTGTGAAAATAGCCAAAAAATTGTATGTGTAGTTTTTGTGGGTGCAGTTAAGTCGCCTGTGGAAATATGTAGTGATAAACTCCCAATAGCAAAGGTAGAAATGTCAGCAGCACTGTCAATTCGGCTGAGGGCAATGGACATTTAAAATTTTTGTGACTTGACTGAGTAAGTTAATTGTATCGATTCCTGATCTTTATTTTACTTCTACTTTGATTGAATTCCATTTAAATAGACGTAACTATTCATGTACCTGTTTAATAAAAAATCTTTGTAGTTTATATTTTACTTTTGGTCCTTTGAGATCAGCGTGAATATTCTGAGAAATCAGAAATAAATTATTGGTTAAGACTCATATTCTAGACAGGTTTATAATTATTTGGGCCCCATTTTGATTTATATTATATTAGATTGAATTCCATTTAAATAGACGTAACTATTCATGTACCTGTTTAATAAAAAATCTTTGTAGTTTATATTTTTACTTTTGGTCCTTTGAGATCAGCGTGAATATTCTGAGAAATCAGAAATAAATTATTGGTTAAGACTCATATTCTAGACAGGTTTATAATTATTTGGGCCCCATTTTGATTTATATTAGTCTTTGAATCGACTGCCTATTCTAAATTCGCAAAATTGCAGTATGTTTCGTCTGGCTTTCTTTGCCGGTTCATTACAGGGTCACTGATGAGGCTTTATTAGCCGAAACTACGTAGTATGACCCATCTTCTTTCTTATGAATGCTTTCATTGCTCTTAAAGGAACTCATTTTTATTTTTATTTGCCTTCACTGCAGCTGGTGTTGTGCCGTGTGGCGGCCGTAAAACGTCTCCCCGTACATCAACCATAGTGCAGTTTATATTTTACTTTTGGTCCTTTCAGATCAGCGTGAATATTCTGAGAAATCAGAAATAAATTATTGGTTTAGACTCATATTCTAGACAGGTTTTTAATTATTTGGGCCCCATTTTGATTTATATTAGTCTTTGAATCGACTGCCAATTCGAAATTCGCAAAATTGCAGTATGTTTCGTCTGGCTTTCGTTGCCAGATCATTACAGGGTCACTGATGAGGCTTTATTAGCCGAAACTACGTAGTATGACCCATCTTCTTTCTTATGAATGCTTTCAATGCTCTTAAAGGAACTCATTTTTGATTTTTATTCACTAAGTCCCTTGAATTTTATCTACTTCACAAAAACGTGCTTATGACATTAGAAATGTATATATTGACTAGCGTAAGCACTGACAGTAATGGTAATGTTGGTGAATTTATTTTCTATATTTTCCATATTTTTGCTCGCAAAAATTATTAGAACTACCTCCAGGAGTAACCACAACCTACATGTATATTTTGTGCAAAAAAGTAAAATAATAAACATTGAAAACTCTATTGCATCCATTGCGACAACACATCTGTGTGCTATAATGGCACCTCTAAAAACTGTGGCACTAGCACTTTGCATCTTCTCTTCCTAGTACTTCCTAGTACTTGTACTTTATAATATATACAGCTGGAGTCAAAAGAACTGCTGATAACATTATTTTTCAATTAATATAAATGAATTTTTTTCAATAAGTATAAATGAATAAACTGATTTTTCTTCTTGGTTTATGGCCAGTTTGAATCGGGGTGGTGGTGGGGGGGGGGGGGGGTGCAATTATTGTCCCTTTCTGAAAAAAGCACTGGGGTGTGGGCAAATGTCCATACCAAAAATAAGCAGTTGGGGGGGGGGATATCCGGTATGCCGGTATTTTCAACTGGGGGAGCGTAAGAAGTCCGTTAATACATTTTTCATGGGGGTGGCAATTGTCCTGCGTGGGGGGGGAGCAAATGTCCTGGAAACTGACTAAATTACTAACACAACAACTTTCAGTACCTTGTTTATTCAAGAGAGCACAAGTTTATTCAAGTGAGCACAGGATAGCCAGGGACAAGGATGGACTAAAGGATGTCATGTTTTATATGACTTTTAAACGATTAGCCAATGTGACAGTAAACAGATGAGTACTGTGGCACGTTCAAAATAGGCCTTTTTATTAATTACATTTTTTATAAATAATTTTGATAGTAACAAATAAACAGGTACCAGAGTTAAGTATAATGTAACCTGTATTATTGAAAATGCCCATATATCACTGCTGAGTATATGGTTCTGTTATAATTCCAGGGTGGAAAATGCCATTTTCTGATATTTGCCGGCATTGTCTAGTATTTGCCGGTATTTTCAACTGGGTGGGCGAAAAAAGTCCGTAAATACATTTTTTCATGGGGAGGGGTTGGCAAACGTCCTGGGGGGCAAATGTCCTGGAAACTGACTAAATTACTAACACAACAACTCTCAAGACCTTGTTTATTCAAGAGAGCACAAGTTTATTCAAGTGAGCACAGGATAGCCAGGGGCAAGGATGGACTTAAGGATGTCATGTTTTATATGACTTTAAACGATTAGTCAAGGTGACAGTAAACAGATGAGTACTGTAGCACGTTCAAAATAGGCCTTTTTATTAATTACAATTTTTTATAATTAATTTTGATAGTAACAAATAAACAGATACCTGAATTAAGTATAATGTAACCTCTATTATTGAAAATGCCCATATATCACTGCTGAGTATATGGTTCTGTTTTAATTCAAGGGTGGAAAATGCCATTTTCTGGTATTTGCCGGCATTTTCCAGTATTTGCCGGTATTTACCGGTAAATGCCACCGGCATGGAAAAAACCCATATTTGCCGGCATTTTGCAAACCATGAAAGGAAAACTTAAAAATCGTCTCTCAGAAACAGCCCGCCGCAATATGCCGATAAGTTTTCCGCCCGTTATATATATATTAATTTATTGTGTTCATGTCAAAAGGATACGAACATATATATTCAGATATTTCTTATGGCATTAAGGCATTTATAAACATTTTCCTGGCAGGTTTGTCTTCAACATATCCTCAAAAATGTATTTTTTACTTTAAATAAGGGGTGTAGGTGTGAAAATAACCATAAAAATGTGAATGTGTAGTTTTTGTTGGTGCAGGTAAGTCGCCTATGGAAATATTTAGTGGTAAGCTCCCAATAGCAAAGGTAGAAATGCCAGCAGCATTGTCTTGTTTTCAGTCATTACATACTATTTCCACATATTTTTAGTTCTATCCAATTCTGTTTCATAAAATGTATCTCCATGGCATGTATTTTGCCATGGATAATGTAAAAATGTGATGTTAGACATAATTTAGGTCTAACTGGGTATATTTAATGAGTTTTTGCCTCTGATCTTGGTAGGGGTGTATTTTAAAGGTATGTAAATCAGATTTTATTGGTGTGTTTAGAAAGAAGACGTGCAGTAATTGTTAATGCAGAAACACAGGAAAGAATCTACTTCATCTGACATATAACAGTAAGGTTTCATGGCACTAGGACTATGTCTCAAACTGAAGCAAAACTTTAACAGCCTGCTGCAATATCCCGATACGTTTTCTCATCCGCCATATGTTCTAATTTGTTGTATTCATGTCAAAAGGACGTGAACAGGTATATTCGGCTAATTATCGTGGTATTAAGGCATTTATAAACATTTCCTTGGCATTTATTTCTTCAAAATATCCTCAAAAATATCATTTTCTTACATTAAAACTAGGACTATGTTTCAAAAGCAAAGCAAATCTTAAAAATTGTCTCTCCGAAACAGTCAGCTGCAATATCCCGATAAGTTTTCTCATCCGTTATATATTCAAATTTATTGTATTCATGTCAGAAGGATGTGAACAGATATATTCAGCTATTTCTCATGGCATTAACTGGCTCCTGTTTCAACAGGGAATTTCATCCCCATTCACTACAGAAGGAAGGTGACCTGTATATTTTATTCCCTACAGACATGGGAGGCCGAAAACGCTTGTTTAAACGAAAGGTTGGTTTGAAAAGCAGGAGATCATTTGCCAAATATGAGATCCACGATTGTGATAAAAAATTAGAGGTGATTCGGTTCCGAAAGAACAAGATTTTATAAACTACTAATGAAATAAACTGTTAGATGAGAACGTACATTTCAAAACTAAGTGATAAGTGTCCGATTCTGTGAACTTTGGAGTCACATAAATGAAAAGTTACTAATCTAATAACGTTTATAAAATGCATCTTTCATTCTTTGATGTGCAGAGTGATGGAGAATGAAAATGTGACACACACACAGTAAAAACACGTATGTTAGACACAGATGAGGTTATCTTCCGTCCAGTGTGCGGCCCACCAGAGCAGGATGATACACATAGTTGAATCTGGAAGCGATAAGTTTTTCGCAAACTTAAAAAATTCTTTGTGACTAAACTTTTATTATGCATGAGTAAATTATCAGATATGACCTAAAGTTTTATTTGGTAATTCTTTTGGTAGGGCATAAAGAAAATAAGGATTCGGTGCTTCCACTGGATATATATCCTATGTTTTATTTAAATGTGAGAAAATGACAGGTGGAAGGGACTTAAATGATGCATATTTATTAATATATCTGCAAGATCAACGAAATTGTTGCTGATTTTATATGGTCACCCCTCCTTTAAAAATGTTGGTTTGTATTTCCTCCGTTCGAGTCGGTGAGCAATTAAAGTTGACGGTAATTTGAAAAGGAGCAGTTCGACATGTGGATGTTTTCTCATTACCTTGTTAGGCTAGGATGGTTCTTTAAGCAAGCAAGGTTTGAAAAGTTTTGTATGTGTAGTTTTTGAGGGCGTAGGTAAGTCGCCTATGGAAATATTTAGTGTTAAGCTCCGAATAGCAAAGGTAGAAATGTCAACAGCACTGTCCTGTTTTCAGTCATTACATACTATTTCCACAAATTTGTAGTTCTATCCAATTCTGTTTCATAAAATGTATCTTCATGGCATGTATTTTGCCATGGATAATGTAAAACTTGTTATGATATTGCTAATTTAGGTCTAACTGTGTGTATGTGATGGGATTTTGCCTCGGATCTATGTTCTTGTGAGGGGCGGAGGGGATGTACTTTAAAGCCATGTAAATGAATTTTATTGATGTGTTTAGAAAGAAGAATTGCAGTAATTGTATTTGTAGAAACACAAGAAAGAATCAACTTCATCTGGAATATAAGAGTAAGGTTTCATGGCACAAGGACTATGTCTAAAACCAATGCAAATCTAAAAATTGTCTCTCCAAAACAGCCCGCTGCAATATAACGATAAGTTTTCTCATCCGTTATAAGATCTATTTTATTGTATTCACCATGTCTCTCCAGAATAGCCCGCTGCAATATCCGGATAAGTTTTCTCATCCGTTATATGATCTAATTTATTGTATTTATCATGTCAGAAGGATGTGAACAGATATATTCAGCTATTTCCCATGGCATTAAGGCATTTATAAATGTTTTCTTGGCAGTTTTGTTTTCAAAATATCCTCAAAAATGTCTGTTTTTAAATATGGGGTTTAGGTGTAAAAATAGCCATAAAAATGAGTACTGGTCTATTTAGGCATACTTCTGTGCATTTCAGGGAAGAATTGCTCCAAAGACATTTGAGAATAAACACTGATGCAAGCCGGTGTTTGGGTTCTTTCTAGAAAGAGATAAACTTTGCACTTTTCAAAAACATATGGTTTGTTCGGCTTTCCTAGTTGAATCTGAAAGCGATAACTTTTTCGCGAACTTGAAAGATTCTTTCTGACTGAACTTTTATGAGTTAATTATTAGATATGACCTAGATTTCTATTTGGCAATTCTTTTGATGCATCATAAAGAAATACGGTTCGGTATTGGTAACATTGCACTAGATACTGGGAGTTGCCGGTTTTATCACTTTTCGACCGAGCTTTTAGTTGCGTTCTAAATACCAGACTTGCTTCCATTGGATGTATATCCCATGTTTTGTTTCAATGTGAGAAAAGGACAGGTATAAGGGTCTAAAATGATGCATGTTTTATAAATATATCTGCAAGCTCAAAGAAATTTTTGCTGATTTTATATGGTCACCCCTTGTTTAAAAATGTATTGTATTTACTCCGTTCTAGTAGGTAAACAAACATGTTTGACTGTAACTTGAAAAGGAGCAGATCAACATGTGGGGTTTTTCTCTTTAACTTGTTGAGCTATAATGGTTCTATAAACAAGCAAGGTTTGAACAGTTTGGCAAGTGCAGTTTTGTGGGCGCATGTTAGTCACTTTTGGAAATATTTAGTGTCAGGCTTCCATAGTGCAGTTTATATTTTTACTTTTGGTCCTTTGAGATCAGCGTGAATATTTTGAGAAATCAGAAATAATTTATTGGTTTAGACTCATATTCTGGACAGGTTTTTAATTATTTGGACCCCATTTTGATTTATATCAGTCTTTGAATCGACTGCCTATTCGAAATTCGCAAAATTGCAGTATGTTTCCTCTGGCTTTCTTT
Source organism: Lucinisca nassula (assembly GCA_963580285.1). Lineage (NCBI taxonomy): Eukaryota > Metazoa > Mollusca > Bivalvia > Lucinida > Lucinidae > Lucinisca > Lucinisca nassula. The sequence goes on along the minus strand of OY757025.1, from coordinate 68,231,735 downwards.
GCCGGATCATTACAGGGTCACTGATGAGGCTTTTTTAGCCGAAACTACGTAGTATGACCCATCTTCTTTCTTATGAATGTTTTCATTGCTCTTAAAGGAACTCATTTTTGATTTTTATTTGCCTTCACTGCAGCTGGTGTTGTGCCGTGTGGCGGCCGTAAAACGTCTCCCCGTACATCAACCATAGTGCAGTTTATATTTTTACTTTTGGTCCTTTGAGATCAGCGTGAATATTCTGAGAAATCAGAAATAATTTATTGGTTTAGACTCATATTCTAGACAGGTTTTTAATTATTTGGACCCCATTTTGATTTATATCAGTCTTTGAATCGACTGCCTATTCGAAATTCGCAAAATTGCAGTATGTTTCCTCTGGCTTTCTTTGCCGGATCATTACAGGGTCACTGATGAGGCTTTTTTAGCCGAAACTACGTAGTATGACCCATCTTCTTTCTTATGAATGTTTTCATTGCTCTTAAAGGAACTCATTTTTGATTTTTATTTGCCTTCACTGCAGCTGGTGTTGTGCCGTGTGGCGGCCGTAAAACGTCTCCCCGTACATCAACCATAGTGCAGTTTATATTTTTACTTTTGGTCCTTTGAGATCAGCGTGAATATTCTGAGAAATCAGAAATAATTTATTGGTTTAGACTCATATTCTAGACAGGTTTTTAATTATTTGGACCCCATTTTGATTTATATCAGTCTTTGAATCGACTGCCTATTCGAAATTCGCAAAATTGCAGTATGTTTCCTCTGGCTTTCTTTGCCGGATCATTACAGGGTCACTGATGAGGCTTTTTTAGCCGAAACTACGTAGTATGACCCATCTTCTTTCTTATGAATGTTTTCATTGCTCTTAAAGGAACTCATTTTTGATTTTTATATTCCAATAGCAAAGATAGAAATGTCAGCAGCACTTTCCTGTTTTCAGTCATTACATACTATTTCCACACATTTGTAGTTATTTTCCAATTCTATTTCATAAAATGTATCCCCATGGCATGCATTTTACCACGGATAATGTAAAAATGTGATGGTAGTGTGAATTTAGGTCTAACTAGTTGTATTTGATGAGTTTTAGTCTCTGATCTATGTTTTTGGGATGGGGTGTACCTTAAAGCCATGTAAATTAATTTTATTGAAGTGTTTAGAAAGAAGACTTGCAGTAATTGCATTTGCAGAAACACAAGAAACACAAAAAAGAATCTACATGTACTTCATCTGGAATATAAGAGTAAGGTTTCATGAGTCTAGGACTATGTCTAAAACCAAAGCAAAACCTTAAAAATTGTTCTCCGAAACAGCCCGCTGCAATATCCCGATTAGTTATTTCATCCGTTATATGTTCCTATTTATTGTATTCATGTCAAAATAATGTTAGCAGATATATTCAGCTATTTCTCATGGCATTAAGTGGCTGCTATTTCAACAGGGAATTTAATCCCCATTCACTACAGAAGGAAAGTAACCTGTATATTTTATTCCCTACAGACGAGGGAGGCCGAAAACGTTTGTTTAAATAAAAGGTTGGCTTGGAAATCAAGAGATCCTTTGCAAAATATGAGATCCACCATTGTGATAAAAAATAGTATTGAGGTGATTCGTTTCCGAAAGAACAAGATTTTATAAACTACTAAAGAAACAAACTGTTAGATGATAACGTACACTTCAAAACTAAGTAATAAGTGCCCAATTCTGTAACCTCTGGGGTCACATGAAATGACAAGTTACAAATCAAATAACGTATATAAAATGCATCTTTCATTATTTGATGTGCAGAGTGATGGAGCATAAAAAAGTGACACATACACAGTACAAATATATATGTTAGACACAGAAGAGGATATCTTTCGTCCAGTGGGCGGCCCACCAGCGCGAACAAATGTAGCGTGTTAGTAACATGAGATAGAAAATGTTTAGAAGGTTAGATCTCGCGTAATAAATTTTGTAATGAAAAAGAAATGTAATTTTGTATGATGCATCTGAACAAATTTATTCACAAAATAAAACCGGTTGAACGGACGATTGTTCTGTATGTTGGAGGCTTTTACACAACTGGCAAAGAAAATAGCCATAAAAATGAGTATTGGTGCTATTTAGGTATAATTCTGTGCATTTTAGGATAAAATTGTTCCAAAGACATTAGAGAGGAAATACTGATGCAAGCCGGTGTGTGGGCTCCATTTCAGAAAACGGTAAGTTTTGCCCTTTTCGAAAACGTATGGTTTGCTCGGCATTCATAGTTGAATCTGAAACTGATAGCCTTTTCGCAAACATAAAAGATTCTTTGTGACTAATCATTTATTATGCATGGGTTAATTATCAGGTATGAACTAAATTTCTATTTGGCAATTCTTTTGATACGTCATAAAGAAAATAAGGGTTCGGTATTGGTAGCATTTCACTAGATACTGGGAGGTGTCGGGTTTTATCACTTTCGGACCGAGCTTTTAGTTGCGTTCTAAATACCAGACCTGCTTCCATTGGAAATATATCCCATGTTTTATTTCATTATGAGAAAATGACAGACGTAAGGGACCAAAATGATGCATGTTTTATAAATATATCTGCAAGCCCATAGAAATTGTTGCTGATTTTATATGATCAACCCTCCTTTAAAAATGTTGGTTTGTATTTACTCCGTTCTAATCGGTTAACAAACATAGTTGACTGTAACGGGAAAAGGAGCAGTTCAACATGTGGATTTTTTTTCTCATTATCTTTTTGGGCTAGGATGGTTCTATAAACAAGCAAGATTTGAAAAGATTTGTTCGTGTAGATTTTGTGGGCGCAGGTAAGTCGCCTATGGAAATATTCAGTGTTCAGCCCCCAATACCATAGGTAGAATGTCAACAGCACTGTCCAGTTTTCAGTCATTGAGCTTCCGGGTCTCAATTTTTTTTCTGGTTTTTATCTTCAATGCATACTCCGTTGTCATGTGTACTGTTTTGGAGCCAAATACAGCTTCAGAACTTGGTGAAAATGGTCGTTTTCATTCGTGTTTACCCTTTGCTCTGAACATGTGTTCGGGATTTCTGTTCTAAAAATAAATCTGTCGCTTAACACATACATGGAGACAGTATCGTCTCTGAGTGTCGTTACTTATGGCATGCTATTCAGCGTCATATATTTTTCCGTTTTTTGCATGGCCTAAGCAAACAAGGTCAAAAATGAACGTCGCATAACGCCATATATGGGGATTCTATTTTTGTCACGAACTAAAAATAGATATAACTAGTGTTCGAAACATAGTTAGGGAATCCCTCTCAAACTCGTTTCCTGTCATCATAATTGTTCGCATTTTTGCATAAAATGCATTCATTTGTATTGTTTTTAAGAAAAATACCGGCTAGATGTATTTTATTTTTGGAAGCATTTTTTTTCAAGATAGCTCAAAAATGCACCTTTAAATACAATTTCCTCACATTTGTAGTTCAGCTAAATTTTGTTTCATAAAATGTATCTTCATGGTATGTATTTTGCCATGGACAATTTGAAAATGTGTTGGTAGTGGATGTATTCTATGAGTTTTTGCCTCTGATCAATGTTCTTGAGAGGGGGTGCACTTCAAAGCCATTTAATCATTTTATTGGTATGTTAAGAAAGGAGACAGGTTTTTAATTATTTGGACCCCATTTTGATTTATATCAGTCTTTGAATCGGCTGCCTATTCGAAATTCGCAAAATTGCAGTATGTTTCCTCTGGCTTTCTTTGCCGGATCATTACAGGGTCACTGATGAGGCTTTATTAGCCGAAACTACGTAGTATGACCCATCTTCTTTCTTATGAATGTTTTCATTGCTCTTAAAGGAACTCATTTTAGATTTTTATTTGCCTTCACTGCAGCTGGTGTTGTGCTGTGTGGCGGCCGTAAAACGTCTCCCCGTACATCAACCATAGTGCAGTTTGTATTTTACTTTTGGTCCTTTGAGATCAGCGTGAATATTCTATGAAATCAGAAATAAATTATTGGTTTAGACTCATATTCTAGACAGATTTTTAATTATTTGGACCCCATTTTGATTTATATCAGTCTTTGAATCGGCTGCCTATTCGAAATTCGCAAAATTGCAGTATGTTTCCTCTGGCTTTCTTTGCCGGATCATTACAGGGTCACTGATGAGGCTTTATTAGCCGAAACTACGTAGTATGACCCATCTTCTTTCTTATGAATGTTTTCATTGCTCTTAAAGGAACTCATTTTAGATTTTTATTTGCAATAATTATATTTGCAGAAACACAAGAAAGAATCTACTTCATCTGGAATATATGCGTAAGGTTTCATGGCACTAGGACCATGTCACAGACCAAATGAAATCTTAAAATTTGTCTCTCCGAAACAGCCCGCTGCAATATCCCGATAAGTATTCTCATCCGTTATATGTTCTTATTTATTGTATTCATGTTGAGAAGGATATGAACAGATATATTCAGCTATTTCTCATAGCATTAAGTGGCTCCTGTTTGAACAGGGAATTTCATCCCCTTTCGCTACAGAAGGAAGGTGACCTGTATATTTATTCCCTACAGACAAGGGAGGTCGAATACGTTTGTTTAAATGAAAGGTTGGTTTGGAAAACAGGAGATTCTTTGCAAAATATGAGCTCCACGATTGTGATAAAAATAGTATTGAGGTGATTCGTTTCCGAAAGAACAAGATTTTATAATCTACTAAAGAAATAAACAGCTAGGCGATAACATACACCTCAATCACATGAAATGACAAGTTACTAATCTAATAACGTATATAAAATGCATCTTTCACTCTTTGATGTGCAGAGTGATGGAACATGAAAAAGTGACACATACATAGTACTAACACATAAATTAGACACAGATGAGGTTATCTTCCGTCAAGTGTGCGGCCCAACAGCTCAGGATGATACACGTGCAAATGTAGCATGGTAGTAACATGGGATAGGAAAGGTTTAAAAGGACAGATCTCGCGTAATGAATTTTGGAATGAAAAAGTAATGTAATTTTGTAAGATACATTTGAACAAATTTATTTACAAACTAATACCGGATGGACGGACGATTGTTCTGTATGTTGGAAGCTTTTACCCAACTGCCACAGAAAATAGCCATAGGAATTAGTATTGGTGCTATTAAGGCACAATTCTGTGCATTTTAGGATAGAATTGTTCCAAAGACATTGGGTTCCATTCCAAAAAGAGGTAAACTTTGCACTTTTCGAAAACATATGGTTTGCTCGGCATTCATAGCTGAATCTGAAAGTGATAACTTTTTCGCAAACTTAAAATATTCTTTGTGACTGAACTTATATTATGCATGAGTAAATTATCAGATATGACCTAACTTTCAATTTGGCAATTCTTTTGATACGTCATAAAGAAAATAAGGGTTTGGTATTGGCAGCATTGCACCAGATACTAGGAGGTGCCGGATTTTATCACTTTTGGACCAAGGTTTTAGTTGCGTTCTAAATACCAGACCTGCTTCCACTGGCTATATATCTCATGTTTTATTCCAATGTAAGAAAATGGCAGGTGTAAGGGACTAAAATGATGCATGTTTTAAAATATATCTGCAAGCCCATAGAAATTGTTGCTGTTTTATTATGGTCACCCGCCTTTAAAAATTTTGGTTTGAATTTACTCCGTTCTAATCGGTAAACAAACATGGTTGAAAAGAAGCAGATCAACAGGTGGATTTTTTTCTCATTATCTTCTTGGGTTAGGATGGTTCTATAAACAAGCGGGGTTTGAAAAAAATTTTGTGTAGATTTTGTGGGCGCAGGTAAGTCGCCTATGGAAATATTTATGGTTAAGCTCCCAATAGCAAAGGTAGAAATGTCAACAACAGCGTCCTGTTTTCAGTCATTACATACTATTTCCACACAATTGTAGTTCTATCCAAATCTGTTTCATACAATGTATCTTCAAGACATGTATTTTGCCATATATAATGCAAAAATGTGATGGTAGTGCGAACTTAGGTCTAACTGGGTGTATTCTATGGGTTTTTGCCTCTGATCTAAGTTCTTTGGAGGGATGGACGTTAAAGCCATTTAATATTTTTATTGATGTGTTTAGGAAGAAGATTTGCAGTAATTCTAATTGCAGAAACGCAAGAAAGAATCTACTTTATCTGGAATATAAGAGTAAGGTTTCATGGCACTAGGACTATGTCACAAACCAAAGCAAATCTTAAAAAATTGTCTCTCCGAAACAGCCCGCTGCAATATCCCAATAAGTTTTCTCTTCCGTTATACGTTCTTATTTACTGTTTTCATGTCAGAAGGATGTGAACATATATATATTCAGCTATATCACATGGCATTAAGTGACTCGTGTTTCAACAGGGAATTTCATCCCCATTCACGAAAGAAGGAAGGTGTCCGGTATATTTTATTCCCTACAGACAAGGGAGGTCGAAAACGTTTGTTTAATAAAAGGTTGGTTTGGAAAACACGAGATCACTTGCAAAAAATGAGATCCACGATTGTGATAAAAAAAATAGTATTGAGGTGATTCGTTTCCGAAAGAACAAGATTTTATAAACTACTAAAGATATAAACTATCAGATGATAACGTACACTTCAAAACGAAGTGATGTGTCCAATTCTGTAGACTCTGGAGCCACATGAAATGACAAGTTACTAGTCTACTAACGTATATATAATGCATCTTTGATGTGCAGATTGTCCATAAAAAAAGTGACACTTACACAGTACAAACATATATGTTAGACACAGATGAGGATATCTTCCGTCCAGTGTGCGGCCCACCAGCGCAGGATGATACACGTACAAATGTAGCATGGTAGTAACACGAGACAGGAAGGGTTTAAAAGGACAGATCTCGAGTTATGAATTTTGTAATGAAATGAAATGTAATTTTGAAAGATACATTTGAACAATGTTGGTGGGACGTAAAACAAAAACTCACTCACTCACTGAACAAATTTATTGGAAAAATAATACCGGATGAACGGACGATCGTTCTGTATGTTGGAGGCTTTTACCCAACTGCCACAGAAAATAGCCATAACAATGAGTATTGGTGCTATTTAGGTATATATCTGTGCATTTTAGGATACAATTGTTCCAAAGACATTGGAGTGGAAATACTAATGCAAGCGAGTGTCTGGGTTCCATTCCAGAAAGAGGTAAACTTTGCATTTTCAAAAACAAACGGTTTGCTCTGCATTCATAGTTGAATCTTGAAGCGATAACTTTTGCGCAAACTTAAAATATTCTTTGTGACTGAACTTTTTTTATGCATCAGTAAATTATCAGATACGACTTAATTTCTATTTGGCAATTCTTTTCATACGTCATAAAGGAAATTAGGGTTCGGGTTTTGGTAGCATTGCACTAGATACTGGGAGGTGCCGTGTTTTATCACGTTTGAACCGAGTTTTTAGTTGCGTTCTAATATCAGACCTGCTTCCATTGAATATATATCCCAGGTTTTATTTCATTGTGAGAAAATGACAGGTGTACGGGACTAAAATGATGCAAGCTCAAAGAAATTGTTGCTGGTTAAATATTGTCACCCCTCCTTTAAAAATGTTGGTTGTATTTACTCCGTTCTAGTCGGTAAACAAACATAGTTGACTGTAACTGGAAAAGAAGCAGATCAACATGTGGATTTTTCTCATTAACTTGTTGAGCTAGGATGTTTCTATAAACAAGCAAGGTTTGAAACGTTTTGTATGTGTAGTTTTTGTGGGCGCAGGTAAGTCGCCTATGGAAATATTTAGTGTTAAGCTCCCAGTAACAAAGATAGAAATGTCAGCATCACTGTCCTTTTTTCAGCCATTACATACTATTTCCACACATTTTTAGTTCTATCCAATTCTGTTTTATAAAATGTATCTTCATGTTATGCATTCTGCAATGGATAATGTAGAAATGTGATGGTAGTGCTAATTTAGGTCTAACTGGGTGTATCTAATGAGTTTTTGCCTCTGATCTATGTTCTTGGGAGGACAGTGTACCTTAAAGCCATGTAAATTGATTTTTGTTGATGTGCTTAGAAAGAAGACTTGCAGTAACTGCATTTGCAGAAACACAAGAAACACAAGAAAGAATCTACTTCATCTGGAATATAAGAGTAAGGTTTCATGGCTCTAGGACCAAAGCAAAATTTAAAATGTGTCTCTCCGAAACTGGCCGCTGCAATATTCCGATAAGTTTTTTTCAACCGTTATATGTTTTAATTATGATATTCATGTCAAAAGGTTGTGAACAGATATTTTCAGCTATTCTACACGGCATTAAGTGGCTCCTGTTTCATCTGGGAATTTCATCCCCATTCACTTCAGCAGGAAAGTGACTTGTATATTTATTCCCTACAGACACGGGAGGCCGAAAACGTTTGTTTAAAAAAAAAGGTTGATTTGGAAAACAGGAGATCCTTTGCAAAATATGAGATCCAATATCGTGATAAAAAGTAGTAATGAGGTGATTCGTTTCCGAGAGAACAATATTTTATAATCTACTAGAGAAATCAACTGTTAGATGATAACGTACACTTCAAACTAAGTCCTATTCTATGAACTCTGGAGTCACATCAAATGACATGTTACTAGTCTAATAACGTATATATAATGCATCTTTCATTCTTTGATGTGCAGAGTGATGGAGTATGAAAACGTGACACATACACGGTACAAATATATACGTTTGACACAGATGAGTTTATCTTACGTCCAGTGTGCGGCCCAACAGCGCAGGATGATACACGTTCAGATGTAGCATGGTAGTAACTTGTGATAGGAAAGGTTTTAAAGGATAGATCTCAAGTAATGAATTTTGTAATAAAAAAGAAATATAATTTTGTAAAATGCATTTGAACAAATGAATTCACAAAATAATACCCGTTGAACGGACGATTGTTCTGTATGTTGGAGGCATTTATCCAACTGCCACAGAAAATATCCATAAAATGAGTATTGCTGCTATTTAAGCATAATTCTGTGCATTTTGGAATAAAATTGTTCAAAATGCATTGGAGAGGAAATACTGATGGAAGCCTGTGTCTGGGTTCCATTCATGAAAGAGGTAAACTTGGCACTTTTCAAAAGCATATGGTTTGCTCGGCTTTCATAGTTGAATCTGGAAGCGAAAACTTTCTCGAAAACTTTAAATATTATTGTGACTGAACTTTTATTATGCATGAGTAAATGATCATATATGACCTAATTTCTATTTGGCAATATTTTTGTTACGTCAAAAAGAAAAAAAGAAAAAGGTTCGGTGTTGGTAGTGGTAGCATTGCACTTGATACTGGGAGATGCCGGAATTTATCACTTCTGGACCGAGCGTTTAGTTGCGTTCTAAATACCAGACTTGCTTCCAGTGAATACATGCCCCATGTTTAATTTCAATAATGAAAATGACAGGTGTAAGGGACTTAAATGATGCATGATATATTAATATATCTGCAAGCTCAAAGAAAGTATTGCTGATTTTACATGGTCACCCCTCCTTGAAAAATGTTTTTTTATTTACTTCGTTCTAGTCTGTAAACAAACATGGTTGACTGTGACTTAAAAAGGAGTAGTCCAACATGTGGATTTTTTTTTCATTAACTTGTTTGGCTAGGATGGTTCTATAATAAAAGGAAGGTTTGAAAACATTTGTATGTGTAGGTTTTGTGGGCGCAGGTAGGTAACCTATTGAAAAATGTAGTGTTAAGCTCCCAGTAACAAAGATCGAAATGTCAGCAGCACTTCCTTTTTCAGTCATTACATACTATTTCCACACATTTGTAGTTCTATCCAATTCTGTTTTATAAAATGTATCTTGGTGGCATGCATTTGCAATGGATAATGTAGAAATGTGATGGTAGTGCGAATTAAGGTCTAACTGGGTGTATTTGATGAGTTTGTGCCTCTGATCTATGTTCTTGAGAGGGGGTGTATCTTAAAGCTATGTAAATTAATTTTTATTCTACATCTACATCTCAACGTTGATCCGTCAATCTTGACTATTACTCAACGGATATGACTTAACGAAGGCCAAGACAAGCTTCCTACGCTATACTGGTTACCAAAACTTCATAAAAGACCTTACAAAGCACGGTTTATTGCAAATTCTAGCTCTTGCACTACCACTGAACTTTCTAAATTATTCACTTCCTGTCTTACTGCTATTAAAACGCATGTAATTAAATATTGTGATAAAGTCTTTGAAAGATCAGGAAGAAATCTGTTTTGGTCTTTAAAAAATTCGAATGAGGTTTTAAATAAATTGAAATCCAGATATTTTCGTCCTTCTAGTCTTCTACTTACGATTTTTCCACTCTTTACACTACTTCATAATCTTATAAAAGAAAAGCTTAATTATTTAATTGAATGGGCTTTTCACAGAGAAGATTCTCTCTATCTTGCATGTAATGTCAGAAATGCATTTTTCACTTCCAAAGAGCATAAGAATTATACACTTTGGTCATGTCAGAAAGTGTGTGATGCCCTCACCTTTCTACTTGACAATATTTATATTAGATTCGGTACTAAGTTATTTAGACAAATTGTGGGTATTCCGATGGGTACTAATTGCGCACCTCTTGTGGCTGATCTGTTCTTGTATTGTTATGAAAGAGACTTCATTTTGTCGCTTTCCATTGATAACCAATCTGAAATTATTGAAGCTTTTAGCTCCACTTCTAGATATTTAGATGATTTATTAAATATTGATAATACATATTTTGATGGTTTGATCAGTCAGATTTACCCCCTAGAACTTCAGTTAAATAAAGCAAATTCTTCTGATACCGAGGCCCCGTTTTTGGATTTATATCTATCTATTGTAGATGGATTTGTTTCGTGCAAAATTTATGATAAAAGCGATGACTTTGATTTTGAGATTGTAAATTTTCCTTTTTTGGATGGTGATGTTCCTCGTGCGCCATCCTATGGCGTTTATATTTCGCAATTAATTCGATTTGCTAGAGTGTGTAGTCATGTAACTGACTTCAACACTCGTAATAAATTATTAACGGCTAAACTCCTTAATCAGGGTTATCGGTACCATAAACTACGCAAAGCCTTTTCAAAATTTTATAGACGCCATTCTGATTTAATTTCAAAATTCAATATTGGACTTAAATCTCTTCTGCAACAAGGTCTATCGGAACCCGAATTTTATGGTGACTTAGTATATAAATTCAGAAAAATATATAACCGCAATGACTTCAGCACCCAATTTCGTAAAATCATTCTTCGATATAAAAAGATTGGGTACAGCATGGATATTATACGACAGACTGCATGCATGGTGGTTAACCCAATCACGGTTGGCAACTTTGCTTCCCTCTTTAATTGCACGCCGGTGGGTCAGGCCTCAGATTCTATGACGGCTCCAACGTAAAGGCTTATTGAGAGTTAGAGAGATCTAATTCAAGGTAATGTTGGTTGGTGCCTGATGCTCTGTCTCTGGTCGGGCCCATCGGAGTCTAACTGTTTGTTTTCTTTTGCTCCAGCATTTCAGTGGTTTCTTGCTGTCGAGTCCTCACCGTTGTGTCACCTCTGTGGTTCTTTGATTTTTGTGTTCACGGAGATGTTGCACTGATGAGTAAGGAGGCCTTCATGCGGACTGAACAAATTATTTATCTTAATCGCGACGGAAGTAAGGGCGAGGATTGTGGCCACGTAAAATCGATTTAAGCCCCCAGTGGAAATCTTCCACTGACCGTTCCAAGGCGGCTCTTCTGTGGCGATTTATTTATGTTGTTGTTTGTTACTTACTGTGTGTATCACTTGTGTCTTTTAATTTTGGATGTCCATATGGCCATTTTGTGGGAAAGTAACTGTCCTTATGGCCTTCCTTTGTTTAGGTTTCCATTATGGTCTGGTCGCTTAATGTTTGTATTTCTTTCCCTTTGGTGTCTTTTATGGGTGGAGTAAGTTAATTGTATCAATTCCTGATCTTTGTTTTACTTCTACTTTTCATTATGGTTAGCGCTAGAAAGATGAAAAACAAGAGAATATAGTCCGCAAGAAATAGTATTTAGTCTTAAATTAGCGTAAAATTAACAAGAACATAGGACTAAAAAATAATATAATATATAAGCACAGAGGTACAACATAAATAAAAGAGAAGGAAGAAAGTTATCCCAGCCACTTTTGGCTCAACAAGTAAAGACCTCTCTGCCTTCCGTGGCGGTACCAGGGCCCATACGTCCCCGACAGCACAGCTCCCCCTTGCAGAGTTATTAGGTGACTGGGCCCCTTAACTTGCTTAGAATGAGAGGGTGGATCGCTCCATCCTAAATGATGCCAGTGATGGAGCCTCAGCTACAGAAGCTGGTACAGAATTCCACAAAGGTACGGTACGAGGGAAAAAGCTAAACTTAAAAGAATCAGATGATGTTGAAAACTGTCTGAACTTCCTCGAGTGTGTAGCTCTGGTCTTTGCTGTGACTGGGGTCAAGTAATCAACGGCAGGTATATCAACAAGGTCCTGAACCATTTTGTACAGTAGGGTGACTGAGTCTTTGACCGTCTGGTTTCCAGGGGTTCTTACTGTAGGTGATCGTGCAGTGATGATACTTTTGGACCGAGCGTTTAGTTGCGTTCTCAATACCGGCCTTGTTTCCACTGGATATGTATTCCATGTTTTATTTCAATGTGAGAAAATGACAGGTGACAGGGACTAATATAATGTATGTTTTATAAATATATCTGCAAGCTCAAAGGAATTATTCCTGATTTTATATGGTCATCCCTCCTTGAAAAATGTTGTTTTTATTTACTTCTAGTCGGTAAACAAACATGTTTGACTGTAACTTGAAAAGGAGCAGATCAATATGTGGATTTTTTTCTCATTAACTTGTTGGGCTAGGAAGGTTCTATAAAAAAGCAAGGATTGAAAAGTTTTGAATGTGTAGTTTTTGTGGGCGCAGGTAAGTCGCCTATGGAAATATTTAGTGTTAGGTTCCCAGTTACGAAGATAGAAATGTCAGCAGCACTGTCCTTTTTTCAGTCATTATATACTATTTCCACACATTTGTAGTTCTTTCCAATTCTGTTTTATAAAATGTATCTTCATGGCATGCACTTTGCAATGGATAATGTAGAAATTTGATGGTAGTGCGAGTTTAGGTCTAACTGGGTGTATTTGATAAGTTTTTGCCTTTGATCTATGTTCTTTGGAGGGGGGTGTACCTTAAAGCCATGTAAATTATTTTTTATTGATGTGTTTAGAAAGAAAACGTGCAGTAAGTGCATTTGCAGAAACACAAGAAATACAAGAAATTATCTACTTCATCTGGAATATAAGAGTAAGGTTTCATGGCTCTAGGACAATGTCTCAAACCAAAGCAAAACTTCAAATTTGTCTCTCCGAAACAGCCCGCTGCAATATCCCGATAAGTTTTTTTCATCCGTAATATGTTTTAATTATTGTATTCATGTTAAAAGGCTGTGAACAGGTATATTCAGCTATTTCTCATGGCATTAAGTGGCTCCTGTTTCAACAGGGAATTTTATCCCAATTCACTACAGCAGGAAAGTGACCTGTATATTTATTCCCTACAGACACGGGAGGCCGAAAACGTTTGTTTAAATAATAGGCTGGTTTGGAAAACAGGAGATCCTTTGCAAAATATGGGATCCAAGATCGTGATAAAAAAAATGTAGAGGTGACTCGTTTCCGACAGAACAATATTTTATAAACTACTAAAGAAATAAACTGTTAGACGATAACGTACACTTCAAAAAGTGATAAGTGGTCAATTCTGTAAACTCCATAGTCACATGAAATGACAAGTTTCTAGTCTAATAACGTATATATAATGCATCTTTCATTCTTTGATGTGCAGAGAGATGGAGCATGAAAACGTGACACATACACGGTACATGGTTCTGTATATTGGAGGCATTTACCCAACTGCCACAGAAAATAGCCATAAAATGAGTATTGCTGCTATTTAAGCATAATTCTGTGCATTTTAGAATAAAATTGTTCAAAATGCATTGGAGAGGAAATGCTGATGGAAGCCTGTGTCTGGGTTCAATTCATGAAAGAGGTAAACTGTGCACTTTTCAAAAACATATGGTTTGCTCGGCTTTCATAGTTGAATCTGGAAGCGAAAACTTTTTCGCAAACTTAAAATATTCTTTGTGACTGAGCTTTTGTTATGCATAAGTAAATTATCATATATGACCTAAATTTCTATTTGGCAATATTTTTGTTACGTCATAAAGAAAAAAAGGATTCGGTATTGGTAGCATTGTACTTGATACTGGGAGATGCCGGAATTTGTCACTTCTGGACATAGCATTTAGTTGCGTTCTAAATACCAGACTTGCTTCAACTGAATACATACCCCATGTTTAATTTCAATATTGAAAATGACAGGTGTAAGGGACTCAAAGATAGTATTGCTGATTTTACATGGTCACCCCTCCTTGAAAAATGTTTTTTTTTTTTTTATTTACTTCGTCCTCTCTGTAAACAAACATGGTTGACTGTAACTTGAAAAGTAGTAGTTCGATATGTGGATTTTTTTCTCATTAACTTGTTGGGCTAGGAAGGTTCTATAAAAAAAAGCAAGGATTGAAAAGTTTTGTATGTGTAGTTTTTGTGGGTGCAGGTAGGTCGCCTATGGAAATATTTAGTGTTAAGCTCCCAGTAACGAATTTAGATATGTCAGCAGCACTGTCCTTTTTTCAGTCATTACATACTATTTCAACACATTTGTAGTTCTACTATATTCTGTTTTATAAAATGTATCTTCATGGCATGCACTTTGCAATGGATAATGTAGAAATGTGATGGTAGTGCGAGTTTAGGTCTAACTGGGTGTATTTGATAAGTTTTTGCCTTTGATCTATGTTCTTGGGAGTGGGGATGTACCTTAAAAGCCATATAAATTATTTTTTATTGATTTGTTTAGAAAGAAAACGTGCAGTAAGTTACCTGCAGAAATACAAGAAGTACAAGAAAGAATCTACTTCATCTGGAATATAAGAGTAAGGTTTCATGCCACTAGGACAATGTCGCAAACCAAAGCAAAACTTCAAACCTGTCTCTCCGAAACAGCCCGCTGCAATATCCCGATAAGTTTTCTCATCCGTTATATGTTTTAATTATTGTATTCATGTCAAAAGGCTGTGAACAGATATATTCAGCTTTTTCTCGTGGCATTAAGTGGCTCCTGTTTCAACAGGATATTTCATCCCCATTCACTACAGCAGGAAAGTGACCTGTATATCTATTCCCTACAGACACGGAAGGCCGAAAACGTTTGTTTAAATAAAAGGCTGGTTTGGAAAACAGGAGATCCTTTGCAAAATATGAGATCCACGGTCGTGATAAAATATAGTATTGAGGTGATTCGTTTCCGAAAGGACTCTATTTGATAAACTACTAAAGAAATAAACTGTTAGACGAAAACGTACACTTCAAAAAGTGACAAAGGGTCAATTCTGTAAACTCTGGAGTCACATAAAATGACAAGTTACTAGTCTAATAAAGTTTATATAATGCATCTTTCATTCTTTGATGTGCAGAGTGATGGAGCATGAAAACGTGACACATACACGATACAAATATATATGTTAGACACAGATGAGGTTATCTTACGTCCAGTGTGCGGCCAAACAGCGCAGGATGATACACGTACAAATGTAGCATAGTAGTAACTTGTGATAAGAAAGTTTTTAAAGGATAGATCTCGAGTAATGAATTTTGTAATAAAAAAGAAATGTAATTTTGTAAAATGCATTTGAACAAATGTATTCAAAAAATAATACCGGTTGAAAGGACGATTGTTCTGTATGTTGGAGGCATTTACCCAACTGCCACAGAAATTAGCCATAAAATGAGTATTGCTGCTATTTAAGCATAATTCTTTGCATGTTAGAATAAAATTGTTCAATATGCATTGGAGAGGAAATACTGATGGAAGCCTGTGTCTGGGTTCCACTCATGAAAGAGGTAAACTTTGCACTTTTTAAAAACATATGGTTTGCTCGGCTTTCATAGTTGAATTTGGAAGCGAAAACTTTTTCGCAAACTTAAAATATTCTTTGTGACTGAACATTTATTATGCATGAGTAGATTATCATATATGACCTAAATTTCTATTTGGCAATATTTTTGTTACGTCATAAAGAAAAAAAGGGTTCGGTATTGGTAGCATTGCTCTTGATACTGGGAGATGCCGGAATTTATCACTTCTGGACCGAGCGTTTAGTTGCGTTCTAAATACCAGGCTTGCTTCCACTGAATACATACCCCATGTATAATTTCAATAATGAAAATGACAGGTGTAATGGACTTAAATGATGCATGATATATAAATATATCTGCAAGCTCAACGAAAGTATTGCTGATTTTGTATGGTCACCCCTCCTTGAAAAATGTTTTTTTTTTATATTTACTTCGTTCTAGTCTGTAAACAAACGTGGTTGACTGTAACTTGAAAAGGAGTAGATCATCATGTGGATTTTTTTCTCATTATCTTGTTTTGGCTAGGATGGTTCTATAATAAAAGCAAGGTTTGAAAACTTTTGTATGTGTAGTTTTTTTCGGCGCAGGTAGGTCACCTATTGAAAAATTTAGTGTTAAGCTCCCAGTTACCCCAAAATATCAAAGAAAATTATCCCAGCCACTTTTGGCTCAACAAGTAAAAACCTCTCTGCCTTCCGTGGCGGTACCAGGGCCCATACGTCCCCGACAGCAAAGCTCCCCCTTGCAGAGTTACTAGGTGACTGGGCCCCTTAACTTGCTTAGAATGAGAGGGTGGATAGCTCCATCCTAAATGATGCCAGTGATGGAGCCTCAACTACAGAAGCTGGTGCAGAATTCCACAAAGGTACGGTTCGAGGGAAAAAGCTAAACCCTAAAGAATCAGATGATGTTGAAAACTGTCTGAACGTCCTGGAGTGTGTAGCTCTGGTCATTGCTGTGACTGGGGTCAAGTAATCAGCGGCAGGTATATCCACAAGTTCCTGAACCACTTTTGTACAGTAGGGTGAGCTGAGTCTTTGACCGTCTGGTTTCCAGGGGTTCCTACTGTAGGTGATCGAGCATGGAGGATACTTTTGGACCGAGCGTTTAGTTGCGTTCTAAATACCAGACTTGTTTCCACTGGGTATGTATTCCATGTTTTATTTCAATGTGAGAAAATGACAGGTGAAAGGGACTAATATAATGCATGTTTTATAAATATATCTGCAAGCGCAAAGAAATTATTTCTGATTTTATATGGTCACGCTCCTTAAAAAATGTTTTTATTTACTTCTAGTCGGTAAACAAACATGGTTGACTGTTACTTGAAAAGGAGCAGCTCAATATGTGGATATTTTTCTCATTAACTTGTTGGGCTAGGAGGGTTCTATAAAAAAGTAAGGTTTGAAAAGTTTTGGATGTGTATTTTTTGTGGGCGCAGGTAAGTCGCCTATGGAAATATTTAGTGTTAAGCTCCCAGTAACGAAGATAGAAATTTCAGCAGCAGTGTCCTTTTTTCAGTCAGAACATACTATTTCAACACATTTGTAGTTCTATCCAATTCTGTTTTATAAAATGTATCTTCATGGCATGCACTTTGCAATGGATAATGTAGACATGTGATGGTAGTGCGAGTGTAGGTCTAACTGGGTGTATTTTATAAGTTTTTGCCTTTGATCTATGGTCTTGGGAGGGGGTGTACCTTAAAGCCATGTAAATTATTTTTATCGCTATGTTTAGAAAAAGACGTGCAGTAATTGCATTTGCAGAAACACAAGAAAGAATTCTACTTCATCTGGAATATAACAGTAAGGTTTCATGGCTCTAGGACAATTTCTCAAGCCAAAGCAAAACTTCAAATTTGTCTCTCCGAAACAGCCCGCTGCAATATCCCGATAACTTTTCTCATCCGTAATATGTTTTAATTATTGTATTCATGTCAAAAGGTTGTGAACAGATGTATTCAGCTATTTCTCATGGCCTTAAGTGGCTCCAGTTTCAACAGGGAATTTCATCCCCATTCACTACAGCAGGAAAGTGACCTGTATATTTATTCCCTACAGACACGGGAGGCCGAAAACGTTTGTTTAAATAAAAGGCTGGTTTGGAAAACAGGAGACCCTTTGCAAAATATGAGATCCACGATCGTGATAAAAGTAGTATTGAGATGATTTGTTTCCGAAAGAACAATATTTTATAAACTACTAAAGAAATAAACTATTACACGATAACGTACACTTCAAAAAGTGATAAGTGGTCAATTCTATAAACTCTGGAGTCACATGAAATGACAAGTTACTAGTCTAATAACGTATATGTAATGCATCTTTCATTCTTTTATGTGCAAAGTGATGGAGCATGAAAACGTGACACATACACGGTACAAATATATATGTATGATACAGATGAGGTTATCTAACGTCCAGTGTGCGGCCAAACACCGTAGGATGATACACGTACAAATGTAGCATGGTAGTAACTTGTGATAGGAAAGGTTTTAAAGGATAAATCTCGAGTAATGAATTTTGTAATAAAAAGAAATGTAATTTTGTAAAATGCATTTGAACAAATTTATTGACAAAATAATACCGGTTGAACGGACGATTGTTCTGTATGTTGGAGACATTTACCAAACTGCCACAGAAAATAGCCATAAAATGAGTATTGCTGCTATTTAAGCATAATTATGTGCATTTTAGAATAAAATTGTTCAAAATGCATTGGAGAGGGATAAAGTGATGGAAGCCTGTGTCTGGGTTTCATTCATGAAAGAGGTAAACTTTGCACTTTTCAAAAACATATGGTTTGCTCGGCTTTCATAGTTGAATCTGGAAGCGAAAACGTTTTCGCAAACTTAAAATATATAATGTAGAAATGTGATGGTAGTGCGAGTTTAGGTCTAACTGGGTGTATTTGATAAGTTTTTGCCTTTGATCTATGTTCTTGGGAGGGGGTGTACCTTAAAGCTATATAAAATATTTTTATTGATGTGTTTAGAAAAAAGACGTGCAGTAATTGCATTTGCAGAAACACAAGAAATACAAGAAAGAATCTACTTCATCTGGAATATAAGAGTAAGGTTTAATGGCTGTAGGACAATGTCTAAAAGCAAAGCAAAACTACAAATTTGTCTCTCCGAAACAGCCCGCTGCAATATCCCGATAAGTTTTCTCATCCGTAATATGTTTTAATTATTGTATTCATGTCAAAAGGCTGTGAACAGATATAATCAGCTATTTCTCATGGCATTAAGTGGCTCCTGTTTCAACAGGGAATTTCATCCCCATTCACTACAGCAGGAAAGTCTAATAACGTATATATAATGCATCTTTCATTCTTTGATGTGCAAAGTGATGGAGCATGAAAACGTGACATATACACGGTACAAATATATATGTTAGATACAGATGAGGTTATCTTACGTCCAGTGTGCGGCCCAACACCGCAGGATGATACACGTACAAATGTAGCATGGTAGTAACTTGTGATTGGAAAGATTTTAAAGGAAAAATCTCGAGTAATGAATTTTGTAATAAAAAAGAAATGTAATTTTGTAAAATGCATTTAACAAATGTATTCACAAAATAATACCGATTGAAATGACGATTGTTCTGTATGTTTGAGGCATTTACCCAACTGCCACAGACAATAGCCATAAAATGAATATTGCTGCTATTTAAGCATAATTCTGTGCATTTTAGAATAAAATTGTTCAAAATTCATTGGATAGGAAACAGTGATGGAAGCCTGTGTCTGGGTTCCATTCATGAAAGAGGTAAACTTTGCACTTTTCAAAAACATATGGTTTGCTCGGCTTTCATAGTTGAATCTGGAAGCGAAAACTTTTTCGCAAACTTAAAATATTCTTTGTGACTGAACTTTTATTAAGCATGAGTAAATTATCATATATGACCTTAATTTCTATTTGGCAATATTTTTGTTACGTCATAAAGAAAAAAAAGATCGGTTTTGGTAGCATTGCACTTGATACTGGGAGATGCCGGAATTTATCACATATGGACCGAGCGTTTAGTTGCGTTCTAAATACCAGGCTTGCTTCCACTGAATACATACCCCATGTTTAATTTCAATAATGAAAATGACAGGTGTTAAGGACTTAAATGATGCATGATATATAAATATATCTGCAAGCTCAACGAAAGTATTGCTGATTTGGACCCCGTTTTGATTTATATCCGTCTTTGAATCGACTGCCTTTTCGAAATTCGCAAAATTGCAGTGTGTTTCCTCGGGCTTTCTTTGCCGGATCATTACAGGGTCACTGATAAGGCTTTATTAGCCGAAACTACGTAGTATGACCCGTCTTCTTTCTTTTGAATGTTTTCATTGCTCTAAAAGGAACTCATTTTTGATTTTTATTTATATGGTCACCGCTCCATGAAAAATGTTTCTTTATTTACTTCGTTCTAGTCTGTAAACAAACATGGTTGACTTAACTTGAAAAGGAGAAGATCAACATGTGGATTTTTTTCATTATCTTGTTTTGGCTAGGATGGTTTTATAATAAAAGCAAGGTTTGAAAATTTTGTATGTGTTGTTTTTTTTCGGCGCAGGTAGGTCACCTATTGAAACATTTAGTGTTAAGCTCCCAGTTATCCCAGTATATCTAAGAAAGTTATCCCAGCCACTTTTGGCTCAACAAGTAAAGACCTCTCTGCCTTCCGTGGCGGTACCAGGGCCCATACGTCCCCGACAGCACAGCTCCCCCTTGCAGAGTTACTAGGTGACTGGGCCCCTTAACTTGCTAAACATTTCCGCAAACTTAAAATATTCTTTGTGACTGGGAGATACCGGCATTTTGTCAATTCTGGACCTAGCGGTAAGTTGCGTTCTAAATACCAGACTTGCTTCCACTGAATACATACCCCGTGTTTAATTTCAATAATGAAAATGACAGGTGTAAGGGACTTAAATGATGCATTATAGATAAATATTTCTACAAGCTCAAAAAAAGTATTGCTGACTTTACATGGTCACCACTCCTTGAAAAATGTTTTTTTACATACTTCGTTCTAGTCTGTAAACAGACATGGTTGACTGTAACTTGAAAAAAAGTAAATCGACATGTATTTTTTTTTCTCATTATCTTGTTCTGGCTAGGATGGTTCTATTATAGTAGCAAGGTTTGAAAACTTTTGAATGTGTAGTCTTTTTCGGCGCAGGTAGGTCACCTATTGAAAAAATTAGTGTTAAGCTCCCAGTTATCCCAGTATATCAAAGAAAATTATCCCAGCCACTTTTGGCTCAACAAGTAAAGACCTCTCTGCCTTCCGTGGCGGTACCAGGGCCCATACGTTCCCGACAGCACAGCTCCCCCTTGCAGAGTTACTAGGTGACTGGGCCCCTTAACCTGCTTAGAATGAGAGGGTGGATAGCTCCATCCTAAATGATGCCAGTGATGGAGCCTCAGCTACAGAAGCTGGTACAGAATTCCACAAAGGTACGGTACGAAGGAAAAAGCTAAACCCTAAAAGATCAGATGATGTTGAAAACTGTCTGAACGTCCTGGAGTGTGTAGCTCTGGTCATTGCTGTGACTGGGGTCAAGTAATCAGCGGCAGGTATATCAACAAGGTCCTGAACCACTTTGTACAGTAGGGTGAGCTGAGTCTTTGACCGTCTGGTTTCCAGGGGTTCCTACTGAAGGTGATCGAGCATGGATGATACTTTTGGACCGAGCGTTTAGTTGCGTTCTAAATACCAGACTTGTTTCCACTATTCCATGTTTTATTTCAATGTGAGAAAATGACAGGTGAAAGGGACTAATATAATGCATGTTTTATAAATATATCTGCAAGCTCAAAGAAATTATGTCTGATTTTATATGGTCCCCCTCCTTGAAAAATGTTTTTATTTACTTCTAGTCGGTAAATAAACATGGTTGACTGTTACATGAAAAGGAGCAGATCAATTTGTGGATATATTTCTCATGAACTTGTTGGGCTAGGAGGGTTCTATAAAAAACTAAGGTTTGAAAAGTTTTGGATGTGTAGTTTTTGTGGGCGCAGGTAAGTCGCCTATGGAAATATTTAGTGCTAAGCTCCCAGTAACGAAGATAGAAATGTCAGCAGCAGTGTCCTTTTTTCAGTCAGTACATACTATTTCAACACATTTGTAGTTCTATCCAATTCTGTTGTATAAAATGTATCTTCATGGCATGCACTTTGAAATGGATAATGTAGACATGTGATGGTAGTGCGAGTATAGGTCTAACTGGGTGTATTTGATAAGTTTTTGCCTTTGATCTATGTTCTTGGGAGGGGGTGTACCTTAAAGCCATGTAAATTATTTTTATCGATGTGTTTAGAAAGAAGACGTGCAGTAATTGCATTTGCAGAAACACAAGAAATACAAGAAAGAATTCTACTTCATCTGGAATATAACAGTAAGGTTTCATGGCTCTAGGACAATTTCTCAAACCAAAGCAAAACTTCAAATTTGTCTCTCCGAAACAGCCCGCTGCAATATCCCGATAACAATTCTCATCCGTAATATGTTTTAATTATTGTATTCATGTCAAAAGGTTGTGAACAGATGTATTCAGCTATTTCTCATGGCCTTAAGTGGCTCCTGTTTCAACAGGGAATTTCATCCCCATTCACTACAGCAGGAAAGTGACCTGTATATTTATTCCCTACAGACACGGGAGGTCGAAAACGTTTGTTTAAATAAAAGGCTGGTTTGGAAAACAGGAGATCCTTTGCAAAATATGAGATCCACGATCGTGATAAAAGTAGTATTGAGGTGATTTGTTTCCGAAAGAACAATATTTTATAAACTACTAAAGAAATAAACTATTACACGATAACGTACACTTCAAAAAGTGATAAGTGGTCAATTCTATAAACTCTGGAGTCACATGAAATGACAAGTTACTAGTCTAATAACGTATATATAATGCATCTTTCATTATTTGATGTGCAAAGTGATGGAGCATGAAAACGTGACACATACACGGTACAAATATATATGTATGATACAGATGAGGTTATTTAACGTCCAGTGTGCGGCCAAACACCGTAGGATGATACACGTACAAATGTAGCATGGTAGTAACTTGTGATAGGAAAGGTTTTAAAGGATAAATCTCGAGTAATGAATTTTGTAATAAAAAAGAAATGTAATTTTGTTAAATGCATTTGAACAAATTTATTGACAAAATAATACCTGTTGAAAGGACGATTGTTCTGTATGTTGGACACATTTACCAAACTGCCACAGAAAATAGCCATAAAATGAGTATTGCTGCTATTTAAGCATAATTCTGTGCATTTTAGAATAAAAGTGTTCAAAATGCATTGGAGAGGGATAAAGTGATGGAAGCCTGTGTCTGGGTTCCATTCATGAAAGAGGTAAACTTTGCACTTTTCAAAAACATATGGTTTGCTCGGCTTTCATAGTTGAATCTGGAAGCGAAAACTTATATAATGTAGAAATGTGATGGTAGTGCGAGTATATGTCTAACTGGGTGTATTTGACAAGTTATGCCTTTGATCTATGTTCTTGGGAGGGGATGTACCTTAAAGCCATATAAAATATTTTTTATTGATGTGTTTAGAAAGAAGACGTGCAGTAATTGCATTTGCAGAAACACAAGAAATACAAGAAAGAATCTACTTCATCTGGAATATAACAGTAAGGTTTCATGGCTGTAGGACAATGTCTAAAAGCAAAGCAAAACTACAAATTTGTCTCTCCGAAACAGCCCGCTGCAATATCCCGATAAGTTTTCTCATCCGTAATATGTTTTAATTATTGTATTCATGTCAAAAGGCTGTGAACAGATATATTCAGCTATTTCTCATGGCATTAAGTGGCTCCTGTTTCAACAGGGAATTTCATCCCCATTCACTACAGCAGGAAAGTCTAATAACGTATATATAATGCATCTTTCATTCTTTGATGTGCAAAGTGATGGAGCATGAAAATGTGACATATACACGGTACAAATATATATGTTAGATACAGATGAGGTTATCTTACGTCCAGTTTGCGGCCAAACACCGCAGGATGATACACGTACAAATGTAGCATGGCAGTAACTTGTGATTTGAAAGATTTTAAAGGAAAACCTCGAGTAATGAATTTTGTAATAAAAAAGAAATGTAATTTTGTAAAATGCATTTAACAAATGAATTCACAAAATAATACCGGTTGAAATGACGATTGTTCTGTATGTTGGAGGCATTTACCCAACTGCCACAGACAATAGCCATAAAATGAATATTGCTGCTATTTAAGCATAATTCTGTGCATTTTAGAATAAAATTGTTCAAAATGCATTGGATAGGAAACAGTGATGGAAGCCTGTGTCTGGGTTCCATTCATGAAAGAGGTAAACTTTGCACTTTTCAAAAACATATGGTTTGCTCGGCTTTCATAGTTGAATCTGGAAGCGAAAACTTTTTCGCAAACTTAAGATATTCTTTGTGACTGAACTTTTATTAAGCATGAGTAAATTATCATACATGACCTTAATTTCTATTTGTCAATATTTTTGTTACGTCAGAAAGAAAAAAAAAGATCGGTTTTGGTAGCATTGCACTTGATACTGGGAGATGCCGGAATTTATCACTTATGGACCGAGCGTTTAGTTGCGTTCTAAATACCAGGCTTACTTCCACAGAATGCATACCCCATGTTTAATTTCAATAATGAAAATGACAGGTGTTAGGGACTTAAATGATGCATGGTATATAAATATATCTGCAAGCTCAACGAAAGTATTGCTGATTTTATATGGTCACCCCTCCTCGAAAAATGTTTCTTTATTTACTTCGTTCTAGTCTGTAAACAAACATGGTTGACTTAACTTGAAAAGGAGTAGATCAACATGTGGAATTTTTTTTTCATTATCTTGTTTTGGCTAGGATGGTTCTATAATGAAAGCAAGGTTTGAAAAATTTGTATGTGTTGTTTTTTTTTCGGCTCAGGTAGGTCACCTATTGAAACATTTAGTGTTAAGCTCCCAGTTATCCCAGTATATCTAAGGAAGATATCCCAGCCACTTTTGGCTCAACAAGTAAAGACCTCTCTGCCTTCCGTGGCGGTACTAGGGCCCATACGTCCCCGACAGCACAGCTCCCTCTTGCAGAGTTACTAGGTGACTGGGCCCCTTAAATTGCTAAACATTTTCGCAAACTTAAAATATTCTTTGTGACTGGGAGATACCGGAATTTGTCAATTCTGGACCTAGCGGTAAGTTGCGTTCTAAATACCAGACTTGCTTCCACTGAATACATACCCCGTGTTTAATTTCAATAATGAAAATGACAGGTGTAAGGGACTTAAATGATGCATTATAGATGAATATTTCTGCAAGCTCAAAGAAAGTATTGCTGACTTTACATGGTCACCCCTCCTTGAAAAATGTTTTTTTTTATATACTTCGTTCTAGTCTGTAAACAGACATGGTTGACTGTAACTTGAAAAGAAGTAAATCGACATGTGGATTTTTTTTCTCATTATCTTGTTCTGGCTAGGATGGTTCTATAATAGTAGCAAGGTTTGAAAACTTTTGTATGTGTAGTTTTTTTCGGCGCAGGTAGGTCACTTATTGAAAAATTTAGTGTTAAGCTCCCAGTTATCCCAGTATATCAAAGAAAATTATCCCAGCCACTTTTGGCTCAACAAGTAAAGACCTCTCTGCCTTCCGTGGCGGTACCAGGGCCCATACGTTCCCGACAGCACAGCTCCCCCTTGCAGAGTTACTAGGTGACTGGGCCCCTTAACTTGCTTAGATTGAGAGGGTGGATAGCTCCATCCTAAATGATGCCAGTGATGGAGTCTCAGCTACAGAAGCTGGTACAGAATTCCACAAAGGTACGGTACGAGGGAAAAAGCTAAACCCTAAAAGATCAGATGATGTTGAAAACTGTCAGAACGTCCTGGAGTGTGAAGCTCTGGTCATTGCTGTGACTGGGGTCAAGTAATCAGCGGCAGGTATATCAACAAGGTCCTGAACCACTTTGTACAGTAGAGTGAGCTGAGTCTTTGACCGTCTGGTTTCCAGGGGTTCCTACTGAAGGTGATCGAGCATGGATGATACTTTTGGACCGAGCGTTTAGTTGCGTTCTAAATACAAGACTTGTTTCCACTGGGTATGTATTCAATGTTTTATTTCAATGTGAGAAAATGACAGGTGAAAGGGACTAATATAATGCATGTTTTATAAATATATCTGCAAGCTCAAAGAAATTATTTCTGATTTTATATGGTCCCCCTCCTTGAAAAATATTGTTTTTATTTACTTCTAGTCGGTAACATACATGGTTGACTGTTACTTGAAAAGGAGCAGATCAATATGGGTATATTTTTTTCATTAACTTGTTGGGCTAGGAGGGTTCTATAAAAAACTAAGGTTTGAAAAGTTTTGGATGTGTAGTTTTTGAGGGCGCAGGTAAGTCGCCTATGGAAATATTTAGTGTTAAGCTCCCAGTAACGAAGATAGAAATGTCAGCAGCAGTGTCCTTTTTTCAGTCAGTACATACTATTTCAACAAATTTGTAGTTCTATCCAATTCTGTTTTATAAAATGTATCTTCATGGCATGCACTTTGCAATGGATAATGTAGACATGTGATGGTAGTGCGAGTATAGGTCTAACTGGGTGAATTTGATAAGTTTTTGCCTTTGATCTATGTTCTTGGGAGGGGGTGTACCTTAAAGCCATGTAAAGTATTTTTATCGATGTGTTTAGAAAGAAGACGTGCAGTAATTGCATTTGCAGAAACACAAGAAATACAAGAAAGAATTCTACTTCATCTGGAATATAACAGTAAGGTTTCATGGCTCTAGGACAATTTCTCAAACCAAAGCAAAACTTCAAATTTGTCTCTCCGAAACAGCCCGCTGCAATATCCCGATAACTTTTCTCATCCGTAATATGTTTTAATTATTGTCAAAAGGTTGTGAACAGATGTATTCAGCTATTTCTCATGGCCTTAAGTGGCTCCTGTTTCAACAGGGAATTTCATCCCCATTCACTACAGCAGGAAAAAGACCTGTATATTTATTCCCTACAGACACGGGAGGCCGAAAACGTTTGTTTAAATAAAAGGCTGGTTTGGAAAACAAGAGATCCTTTGCAAAATATGAGATCCACGATCTGATAAAAGTAGTATTGAGGTGATTTGTTTCCGAAAGAACAATATTTTATAAACTACTAAAGAAATAAACTATTACACGATAACGTACACTTCAAAAAGTGATAAGTGGTCAATTCTATAAACTCTGGAGTCACATGAAATGACAAGTTACTAGTCTAATAACGTATATATAATGCATCTTTCATTCTTTGATGTGCAAAGTGATGGAGCATGAAAACGTGACACATACACGGTACAAGTATATATGTATGATACAGATGAGGTTATCTAACGTCCAGTGTGCGGCCAAACACCGTAGGATGATACACGTACAAATGTAGCATGGTAGTAACTTGTGATAGGAAAGGTTTTAAAGGATAAATCTCGAGTAATGAATTTTGTAATAAAAAAGAAATGTAATTTTGTTAAATGCATTTGAACAAATTTATTGACAAAATAATAGCGGTTGAACGGACGATTGTTCTGTATGTTGGACACATTAAACAAACTGCCACAGAAAATAGCCATAAAATGAGTATTGCTGCTATTTAAGCATAATTCTGTGCATTTTAGAATAAAAGTGTTCAAAATGCATTGGAGAGGGATAAAGTGATGGAAGCCTGTGTCTGGGTTCCATTCATGAAAGAGGTAAACTTTGCACTTTTCAAAAACATATGGTTTGCTCGGCTTTCATAGTTGAATCTGGAAGCGAAAACTTAAAATATATAATGTAGAAATGTGATGGTAGTGCGAGTATATGTCTAACTGGGTGTATTTGACAAGTTATGCCTTTGATCTATGTTCTTGGGAGGGGATGTACCTTAAAGCCATATAAAATATTTTTTATTGATGTGTTTAGAAAGAAGACGTGCAGTAATTGCATTTGCAGAAACACAAGAAATACAAGAAAGAATCTACTTCATCTGGAATATAAGAGTAAGGTTTCATGGCTGTAGGACAATGTCTAAGAGCAAAGCAAAACTACAAATTTGTCTCTCCGAAACAGCCCGCTGCAATATCCCGATAAGTTTTCTCATCCGTAATATGTTTTAATTATTGTATTCATGTCAAAAGGCTGTGAACAGATATATTCAGCTATTTCTCATGGCATTAAGTGGCTCCTGTTTCAACAGGGAATTTCATCCCCATTCACTACAGCAGGAAAGTCTAATAACGTATATATAATGCATCTTTCATTCTTTGATGTGCAAAGTGATGGAGCATGAAAATGTGACATATACACGGTACAAATATATATGTTAGATACAGATGAGGTTATCTTACGTCCAGTTTGCGGCCAAACACCGCAGGATGAAACACGTACAAATGTAGCATGGTAGTAACTTGTGATTTGAAAGATTTTAAAGGAAAACCTCGAGTAATGAATTTTGTAATAAAAAAGAAATGTAATTTTTTAAAATGCATTTAACAAATGTATTCACAAAATAATACCGGTTGAAATGACGATTGTTCTGTATGTTGGAGGCATTTACCCAACTGCCACAGACAATAGCCATAAAATGAATATTGCTGCTATTTAAGCATAATTCTGTGCATTTTAGAATAAAATTGTTCAAAATGCATTGGATAGGAAACAGTGATGGAAGCCTGTGTCTGGGTTCCATTCATGAAAGAGGTAAACTTTGCACTTTTCAAAAACATATGGTTTGCTCGGCTTTCATAGTTGAATCTGGAAGCGAAAACTTTTTCGCAAACTTAAGATATTCTTTGTGACTGAACTTTTATTAAGCATGAGTAAATTATCATACATGACCTTAATTTCTATTTGTCAATATTTTTGTTACGTCAGAAAGAAAAAAAAAGATCGGTTTTGGTAGTATTGCACTTGATACTGGGAGATGCCGGAATTTATCACTTATGGACCGAGCGTTTAGTTGCGTTCTAAATACCAGGCTTGCTTCCACTGAATGCATACCCCATGTTTAATTTCAATAATGAAAATGACAGGTGTTAGGGACTTAAATGATGCATGATATATAAATATATCTGCAAGCTCAACGAAAGTATTGCTGATTTTATATGGTCACCCCTCTTTGAAAAATGTTTCTTTATTTACTTCGTTCTAGTCTGTAAACAAACATGGTTGACTTAACTTGAAAAGGAGTAGCTCAACATGTGGATTTTTTTTTCATTATCTTGTTTTGGCTAGGATGGTTCTATAATAAAAGCAAGGTTTGAAAAGTTTGTATGTGTTGTTTTTTTTTCGGCTCAGGTAGGTCACCTATTGAAACATTTAGTGTTAAGCTCCCAGTTATCCCAGTATATCTAAGAAAGATATCCCAGCCACTTTTGGCTCAACAAGTAAAGACCTCTCTGCCTTCCGTGGCGGTACTAGGGCCCATACGTCCCCGACAGCACAGCTCCACCTTGCAGAGTTACTAGGTGACTGGGCCCCTTAACTTGCTAAACATTTTCGCAAACTTAAAATATTCTTTGTGACTGGGAGATACCGGAATTTGTCAATTCTGGACCTAGCGGTAAGTTGCGTTCTAAATACCAGACTTGCTTCCACTGAATACATACCCCGTGTTTAATTTCAATAAAGAAAATGACAGGTGTAAGGGACTTAAATGATGCATTATAGATGAATATTTCTGCAAGCTCAAAGAAAGTATTGCTGACTTTACATGGTCACCCCTCCTTGAAAAATGTTTTTTTTTATATACTTCGTTCTAGTCTGTAAACAGACATGGTTGACTGTAACTTGAAAAGAAGTAAATCGACATGTGGATTTTTTTCTCATTATCTTGTTCTGGCTAGGATGGTTCTATAATAGTAGCAAGGTTTGAAAACTTTTGTATGTGTAGTTTTTTTCGGCGCAGGTAGGTCACTTATTGAAAAATTTAGTGTTAAGCTCCCAGTTATCCCAGTATATCAAAGAAAATTATCCCAGCCACTTTTGGCTCAACAAGTAAAGACCTCTCTGCCTTCCGTGGCGGTACCAGGGCCCATACGTCCCCGACAGCACAGCTCCCCCTTGCAGAGTTACTAGGTGACTGGGTCCCTTAACTTGCTTAGATTGAGAGGGTGGATAGCTCCATCCTAAATGATGCCAGTGATGGAGTCTCAGCTACAGAAGCTGGTACAGAATTCCACAAAGGTACGGTACGAGGGAAAAAGCTAAACCCTAAAAGATCAGATGATGTTGAAAACTGTCAGAACGTCCTGGAGTGTGAAGCTCTGGTCATTGCTGTGACTGGGGTCAAGTAATCAGCGGCAGGTATATCAACAAGGTCCTGAACCACTTTGTACAGCAGGGTGAGCTGAGTCTTTGACCGTCTGGTTTCCAGGGGTTCCTACTGAAGGTGATCGAGCATGGATGATACTTTTGGACCGAGCGTTTAGGTGCGTTCTAAATACAAGACTTGTTTCCACTGGGTATGTATTCAATGTTTTATTTCAATGTGAGAAAATGACAGGTGAAAGGGACTAATATAATGCATGTTTTATAAATATATCTGCAAGCTCAAAGAAATTATTTCTGATTTTATATGGTCCCCCTCCTTGAAAAATATTGTTTTTATTTACTTCTATTCGGTAAACAAACATGGTTGACTGTTACTTGAAAAGGAGCAGATCAATATGGGTATATTTTTCTCATTAACTTGTTGGGCTAGGAGGGTTCTATAAAAAACTAAGGTTTGAAAAGTTTTGGATGTGTAGTTTTTGAGGGCGCAGGTAAGTCGCCTATGGAAATATTTAGTGTTAAGCTCCCAGTAACGAAGATAGAAATGTCAGCAGCAGTGTCCTTTTTTCAGTCAGTACATACTATTTCAACAAATTTGTAGTTCTATCCGATTCTGTTTTATAAAATGTATCTTCATGGCATGCACTTTGCAATGGATAATGTAGACATGTGATGGTAGTGCGAGTATAGGTCTAACTGGGTGAATTTGATAAGTGTTTGCCTTTGATCTATGTTCTTGGGAGGGGGTGTATCTTAAAGCCATGTAAAGTATTTTTATCGATGTGTTTAGAAAGAAGACGTGCAGTAATTGCATTTGCAGAAACACAAGAAATACAAGAAAGAATTCTACTTCATCTGGAATATAACAGTAAGGTTTCATGGCTCTAGGACAATTTCTCAAACCAAAGCAAAACTTCAAATTTGTCTCTCCGAAACAGCCCGCTGCAATATCCCGATAACTTTTCTCATCCGTAATATGTTTTAATTATTGTATTCATGTCAAAAGGTTGTGAACAGATGTATTCAGCTATTTCTCATGGCCTTAAGTGGCTCCTGTTTCAACAGGGAATTTCATCCCCATTCACTACAGCAGGAAAAAGACCTGTATATTTATTCCCCACAGACACGGGAGGCCGAACACGTTTGTTTAAATAAAAGGCTGGTTTGGAAAACAGGAGATCCTTTGCAAAATATGAGATCCACGATCTGATAAAAGTAGTATTGAGGTGATTTGTTTCCGAAAGAACAATATTTTATAAACTACTAAAGAAATAAACTATTACACGATAACGTACACTTCAAAAAGTGATAAGTGGTCAATTCTATAAACTCTGGAGTCACATGAAATGACAAGTTACTAGTCTAATAACGTATATATAATGCATCTTTCATTCTTTGATGTGCAAAGTGATGGAGCATGAAAACGTGACACATGCACGGTACAAATATATATGTATGATACAGATGAGGTTATCTAACGTCCAGTGTGCGGCCAAACACCGTAGGATGATACACGTACAAATGTAGCATGGTAGTAACTTGTGATAGGAAAGGTTTTAAAGGATAAATCTCGAGTTATGAATTTTGTAATAAAAAAGAAATGTAATTTTGTAAAATGCATTTGAACAAATTTTTTGACAAAATAATACCGGTTGAACGGACGATTGTTCTGTATGTTGGAGACATTTACCAAACTGCCACAGAAAATAGCCATAAAATGAGTATTGCTGCTATTTAAGCATAATTCTGTGCATTTTAGAATAAAATTGTTCAAAATGCATTGGAGAGGGATAAAGTGATGGAAGCCTGTGTCTGGGTTCCATTCATGAAAGAGGTAAACTTTGCACTTTTCAAAAACATATGGTTTGCTCGGCTTTCATAGTTGAATCTGGAAGCGAAAACTTAAAATATATAATGTAGAAATGTGATGGTAGTGCGAGTTTAGGTCTAACTGGGTGTATTTGATAAGTTTTTGCCTTTCATCTATGTTCTTGGGAAGGGGTGTACCTTAAAGCCATATAAAATATTTTTTATTGATGTGTTTAGAAAGAAGACGTGCAGTAATTGCATTTGCAGAAACACAAGAAATACAAGAAAGAATCTACTTCATCTGGAATATAAGAGTAAGGTTTCATGGCTGTAGGACAATGTCTAAAAGCAAAGCAAAACTACAAATTTGTCTCTCCGAAACAGCCCGCTGCAATATCCCGATAAGTTTTCTCATCCGTAATATGTTTTAATTATTGTATTCATGTCAAAAGGCTGTGAACAGATATATTCAGCTATTTCTCATGGCATTAAGTGGCTCCTGTTTCAACAGGGAATTTCATCCCCATTCACTACAGCAGGAAAGTCTAATAACGTATATATAATGCATCTTTCATTCTTTGATGTGCAAAGTGATGGAGCATGAAAACGTGACATATACACGGTACAAATATATATGTTAGATACAGATGAGGTTATCTTACGTCCAGTGTGCGGCCCAACACCGCAGGATGATACACGTACAAATGTAGCATGGTAGTAACTTGTGATTGGAAAGATTTTAAAGGAAAATCTCGAGTAATGAATTTTGTAATAAAAAAGAAATGTAATTTTTTAAAATGCATTTAACAAATGTATTCACAAAATAATACCGGTTGAAATGACGATTGTTCTGTATGTTGGAGGCATTTACCCAACTGCCACAGACAATAGCCATAAAATGAATATTGCTGCTATTTAAGCATAATTCTGTGCATTTTAGAATAAAATTGTTCAAAATGCATTGGATAGGAAACAGTGATGGAAGCCTGTGTCTGGGTTCCATTCATGAAAGAGGTAAACTTTGCACTTTTCAAAAACATATGGTTTGCTCGGCTTTCATAGTTGAATCTGGAAGCGAAAACTTTTTCGCAAACTTAAAATATTCTTTGTGACTGAACTTTTATTAAGCATGAGTAAATTATCATACATGACCTTAATTTCTATTTGGCAATATTTTTGTTACGTCATAAAGAAAAAAAAAGATCGGTTTTGGTAGCATTGCACTTGATACTGGGAGATGCCGGAATTTATCACTTATGGACCGAGCGTTTAGTTGCATTCTAAATACCAGGCTTGCTTCCACTGAATACATACCCCATGTTTAATTTCAATAATGAAAATGACGGGTGTTAGGGACTTAAATGATGCATGATATATAAATATATCTGCAAGCTCAACGAAAGTATTGCTGATTTTATATGGTCACCCTTCCTTGAAAAATGTTTCTTTATTTACTTCGTTCTAGTCTGTAAACAAACATGAAAAGGAGTAGATCAACATGTGGATTTTTATTTTCATTATCTTGTTTTGGCTAGGATGGTTCTATAATAAAAGCAAGGTTTGAAAATGTTGTATGTGTTGTTTTCTCGGCTCAGGTAGGTCACTTATTGAAACATTTAGTGTTAAGCTCCCAGTTATCCCAGTATATCTAAGAAAGATATCCCAGCCACTTTTGGCTCAACAAGTAAAGACCTCTCTGCCTTCCGTGGCGGTACCAGGGCCCATACGTCCCCGACAGCACAGCTCCCCCTTGCAGAGTTACTAGGTGACTGGGCCCCTTAACTTGCTAAACATTTTCGCAAACTTAAAATATTCTTTGTGACTGGGAGATACCGGAATTTGTCAATTCTGGACCTAGCGGTAAGTTGCGTTCTTAATACCAGACTTGCTTCCACTGAATACATACCCCGTGTTTAATTTCAATAATGAAAATGACAGGTGTAAGGGACTTAAATGATGCATTATAGATAAATATTTCTGCAAGCTCAAAGAAAGTATTGCTGACTTTACATGGTCACCCCTCCTTGAAAAATGTTTTTTTTTTTATATACTTCGTTCTAGTCTGTAAACAGACATGGTTGACTGTAACTTGAAAAGAAGTAAATCGACATGTGGATTTTTTTTCTCATTATCTTGTTCTGGCTAGGATGGTTCTATAATAGCAGCAAGGTTTGAAAACTTTTGTATGTGTAGTTTTTTCGGCGCAGGTAGGTTACCTATTGAAACATTTAGTGTTAAGCTCCCAGTTATCCCAGTATATCAAAGAAAATTATCCCAGCCACTTTTGGCTCAACAAGTAAAAGACCTCTCTGCCTTCCGTGGCGGTACCAGGGCCCATACGTCCCCGACAGCACAGCTCCCCCTTGCAGAGTTACTAGGTGTCTGGGCCCCTTAACTTGCTAAACATTTTCGCAAACTTAAAATATTCTTTGTGACTGGGAGATACCGGAATTTGTCAATTCTGGACCTAGCGGTAAGTTGCGTTCTAAATACCAGACTTGCTTCCACTGAATACATACCCCGTGTTTAATTTCAATAATGAAAATGACAGGTGTAAGGGACTTAAATGATGCATTATAGATAAATATATCTGCAGGCTCAAAGAAAGTATTGCTGACTTTACATGGTCACCCCTCCTTGAAAAAATGTTTTTTTTTATATATATATACTTCGTTCTAGTCTGTAAACAAACATGGTTGACTGTAACTTGAAAAGGAGTAGATCAACATGTGGATTTTGATTTCCTTATCTTGTTTTGGCTAGGATGGTTCTATAATAAAAGCAAGGTTTGAAAATTTTGTATGTGTTGTTTTTTTCGGCTCAGGTAGGTCACCTATTGAAACATTTAGTGTTAAGCTCCCAGTTATCCCAGTATATCTAAGAAAGATATCCCAGCCACTTTTGGCTCAACAAGTAAAGACCTCTCTGCCTTCCGTGGCGGTACCAGGGCCCATACGTCCCCGACAGCACAGCTCCCCCTTGCAGAGTTACTAGGTGACTGGGCCCCTTAACTTGCTTAGATTGAGAGGGTGGATAGCTCCATCCTAAATGATGCCAGTGATGGAGTCTCAGCTACAGAAGCTGGTACAGAATTCCACAAAGGTACGGTACGAGGGAAAAAGCTAAACCCTAAAAGATCAGATGATGTTGAAAACTGTCAGAACGTCCTGGAGTGTGAAGCTCTGGTCATTGCTGTGACTGGGGTCAAGTAATCAGCGGCAGGTATATCAACAAGGTCCTGAACCACTTTGTACAGCAGGGTGAGCTGAGTCTTTGACCGTCTGGTTTCCAGGGGTTCCTACTGAAGGTGATCGAGCATGGATGATACTTTTGGACCGAGCGTTTAGGTGCGTTCTAAATACAAGACTTGTTTCCACTGGGTATGTATTCAATGTTTTATTTCAATGTGAGAAAATGACAGGTGAAAGGGACTAATATAATGCATGTTTTATAAATATATCTGCAAGCTCAAAGAAATTATTTCTGATTTTATATGGTCCCCCTCCTTGAAAAATATTGTTTTTATTTACTTCTATTCGGTAAACAAACATGGTTGACTGTTACTTGAAAAGGAGCAGATCAATATGGGTATATTTTTCTCATTAACTTGTTGGGCTAGGAGGGTTCTATAAAAAACTAAGGTTTGAAAAGTTTTGGATGTGTAGTTTTTGAGGGCGCAGGTAAGTCGCCTATGGAAATATTTAGTGTTAAGCTCCCAGTAACGAAGATAGAAATGTCAGCAGCAGTGTCCTTTTTTCAGTCAGTACATACTATTTCAACAAATTTGTAGTTCTATCCGATTCTGTTTTATAAAATGTATCTTCATGGCATGCACTTTGCAATGGATAATGTAGACATGTGATGGTAGTGCGAGTATAGGTCTAACTGGGTGAATTTGATAAGTGTTTGCCTTTGATCTATGTTCTTGGGAGGGGGTGTATCTTAAAGCCATGTAAAGTATTTTTATCGATGTGTTTAGAAAGAAGACGTGCAGTAATTGCATTTGCAGAAACACAAGAAATACAAGAAAGAATTCTACTTCATCTGGAATATAACAGTAAGGTTTCATGGCTCTAGGACAATTTCTCAAACCAAAGCAAAACTTCAAATTTGTCTCTCCGAAACAGCCCGCTGCAATATCCCGATAACTTTTCTCATCCGTAATATGTTTTAATTATTGTATTCATGTCAAAAGGTTGTGAACAGATGTATTCAGCTATTTCTCATGGCCTTAAGTGGCTCCTGTTTCAACAGGGAATTTCATCCCCATTCACTACAGCAGGAAAAAGACCTGTATATTTATTCCCCACAGACACGGGAGGCCGAACACGTTTGTTTAAATAAAAGGCTGGTTTGGAAAACAGGAGATCCTTTGCAAAATATGAGATCCACGATCTGATAAAAGTAGTATTGAGGTGATTTGTTTCCGAAAGAACAATATTTTATAAACTACTAAAGAAATAAACTATTACACGATAACGTACACTTCAAAAAGTGATAAGTGGTCAATTCTATAAACTCTGGAGTCACATGAAATGACAAGTTACTAGTCTAATAACGTATATATAATGCATCTTTCATTCTTTGATGTGCAAAGTGATGGAGCATGAAAACGTGACACATGCACGGTACAAATATATATGTATGATACAGATGAGGTTATCTAACGTCCAGTGTGCGGCCAAACACCGTAGGATGATACACGTACAAATGTAGCATGGTAGTAACTTGTGATAGGAAAGGTTTTAAAGGATAAATCTCGAGTTATGAATTTTGTAATAAAAAAGAAATGTAATTTTGTAAAATGCATTTGAACAAATTTTTTGACAAAATAATACCGGTTGAACGGACGATTGTTCTGTATGTTGGAGACATTTACCAAACTGCCACAGAAAATAGCCATAAAATGAGTATTGCTGCTATTTAAGCATAATTCTGTGCATTTTAGAATAAAATTGTTCAAAATGCATTGGAGAGGGATAAAGTGATGGAAGCCTGTGTCTGGGTTCCATTCATGAAAGAGGTAAACTTTGCACTTTTCAAAAACATATGGTTTGCTCGGCTTTCATAGTTGAATCTGGAAGCGAAAACTTAAAATATATAATGTAGAAATGTGATGGTAGTGCGAGTTTAGGTCTAACTGGGTGTATTTGATAAGTTTTTGCCTTTCATCTATGTTCTTGGGAAGGGGTGTACCTTAAAGCCATATAAAATATTTTTTATTGATGTGTTTAGAAAGAAGACGTGCAGTAATTGCATTTGCAGAAACACAAGAAATACAAGAAAGAATCTACTTCATCTGGAATATAAGAGTAAGGTTTCATGGCTGTAGGACAATGTCTAAAAGCAAAGCAAAACTACAAATTTGTCTCTCCGAAACAGCCCGCTGCAATATCCCGATAAGTTTTCTCATCCGTAATATGTTTTAATTATTGTATTCATGTCAAAAGGCTGTGAACAGATATATTCAGCTATTTCTCATGGCATTAAGTGGCTCCTGTTTCAACAGGGAATTTCATCCCCATTCACTACAGCAGGAAAGTCTAATAACGTATATATAATGCATCTTTCATTCTTTGATGTGCAAAGTGATGGAGCATGAAAACGTGACATATACACGGTACAAATATATATGTTAGATACAGATGAGGTTATCTTACGTCCAGTGTGCGGCCCAACACCGCAGGATGATACACGTACAAATGTAGCATGGTAGTAACTTGTGATTGGAAAGATTTTAAAGGAAAATCTCGAGTAATGAATTTTGTAATAAAAAAGAAATGTAATTTTTTAAAATGCATTTAACAAATGTATTCACAAAATAATACCGGTTGAAATGACGATTGTTCTGTATGTTGGAGGCATTTACCCAACTGCCACAGACAATAGCCATAAAATGAATATTGCTGCTATTTAAGCATAATTCTGTGCATTTTAGAATAAAATTGTTCAAAATGCATTGGATAGGAAACAGTGATGGAAGCCTGTGTCTGGGTTCCATTCATGAAAGAGGTAAACTTTGCACTTTTCAAAAACATATGGTTTGCTCGGCTTTCATAGTTGAATCTGGAAGCGAAAACTTTTTCGCAAACTTAAAATATTCTTTGTGACTGAACTTTTATTAAGCATGAGTAAATTATCATACATGACCTTAATTTCTATTTGGCAATATTTTTGTTACGTCATAAAGAAAAAAAAAGATCGGTTTTGGTAGCATTGCACTTGATACTGGGAGATGCCGGAATTTATCACTTATGGACCGAGCGTTTAGTTGCATTCTAAATACCAGGCTTGCTTCCACTGAATACATACCCCATGTTTAATTTCAATAATGAAAATGACGGGTGTTAGGGACTTAAATGATGCATGATATATAAATATATCTGCAAGCTCAACGAAAGTATTGCTGATTTTATATGGTCACCCTTCCTTGAAAAATGTTTCTTTATTTACTTCGTTCTAGTCTGTAAACAAACATGAAAAGGAGTAGATCAACATGTGGATTTTTATTTTCATTATCTTGTTTTGGCTAGGATGGTTCTATAATAAAAGCAAGGTTTGAAAATGTTGTATGTGTTGTTTTCTCGGCTCAGGTAGGTCACTTATTGAAACATTTAGTGTTAAGCTCCCAGTTATCCCAGTATATCTAAGAAAGATATCCCAGCCACTTTTGGCTCAACAAGTAAAGACCTCTCTGCCTTCCGTGGCGGTACCAGGGCCCATACGTCCCCGACAGCACAGCTCCCCCTTGCAGAGTTACTAGGTGACTGGGCCCCTTAACTTGCTAAACATTTTCGCAAACTTAAAATATTCTTTGTGACTGGGAGATACCGGAATTTGTCAATTCTGGACCTAGCGGTAAGTTGCGTTCTTAATACCAGACTTGCTTCCACTGAATACATACCCCGTGTTTAATTTCAATAATGAAAATGACAGGTGTAAGGGACTTAAATGATGCATTATAGATAAATATTTCTGCAAGCTCAAAGAAAGTATTGCTGACTTTACATGGTCACCCCTCCTTGAAAAATGTTTTTTTTTTTATATACTTCGTTCTAGTCTGTAAACAGACATGGTTGACTGTAACTTGAAAAGAAGTAAATCGACATGTGGATTTTTTTTCTCATTATCTTGTTCTGGCTAGGATGGTTCTATAATAGCAGCAAGGTTTGAAAACTTTTGTATGTGTAGTTTTTTCGGCGCAGGTAGGTTACCTATTGAAACATTTAGTGTTAAGCTCCCAGTTATCCCAGTATATCAAAGAAAATTATCCCAGCCACTTTTGGCTCAACAAGTAAAAGACCTCTCTGCCTTCCGTGGCGGTACCAGGGCCCATACGTCCCCGACAGCACAGCTCCCCCTTGCAGAGTTACTAGGTGTCTGGGCCCCTTAACTTGCTAAACATTTTCGCAAACTTAAAATATTCTTTGTGACTGGGAGATACCGGAATTTGTCAATTCTGGACCTAGCGGTAAGTTGCGTTCTAAATACCAGACTTGCTTCCACTGAATACATACCCCGTGTTTAATTTCAATAATGAAAATGACAGGTGTAAGGGACTTAAATGATGCATTATAGATAAATATATCTGCAGGCTCAAAGAAAGTATTGCTGACTTTACATGGTCACCCCTCCTTGAAAAAATGTTTTTTTATATATATATATACTTCGTTCTAGTCTGTAAACAAACATGGTTGACTGTAACTTGAAAAGGAGTAGATCAACATGTGGATTTTGATTTCCTTATCTTGTTTTGGCTAGGATGGTTCTATAATAAAAGCAAGGTTTGAAAATTTTGTATGTGTTGTTTTTTTCGGCTCAGGTAGGTCACCTATTGAAACATTTAGTGTTAAGCTCCCAGTTATCCCAGTATATCTAAGAAAGATATCCCAGCCACTTTTGGCTCAACAAGTAAAGACCTCTCTGCCTTCCGTGGCGGTACCAGGGCCCATACGTCCCCGACAGCACAGCTCCCCCTTGCAGAGTTACTAGGTGACTGGGCCCCTTAACTTGCTTAGATTGAGAGGGTGGATAGCTCCATCCTAAATGATGCCAGTGATGGAGTCTCAGCTACAGAAGCTGGTACAGAATTCCACAAAGGTACGGTACGAGGGAAAAAGCTAAACCCTAAAAGATCAGATGATGTTGAAAACTGTCAGAACGTCCTGGAGTGTGAAGCTCTGGTCATTGCTGTGACTGGGGTCAACTAATCAGCGGCAGGTATATCAACAAGGTCCTGAACCACTTTGTACAGCAGGGTGAGCTGAGTCTTTGACCGTCTGGTTTCCAGGGGTTCCTACTGAAGGTGATCGAGCATGGATGATACTTTTGGACCGAGCGTTTAGTTGCGTTCTAAATACAAGACTTGTTTCCACTGGGTATGTATTCAATGTTTTATTTCAATGTGAGAAAATGACAGGTGAAAGGGACTAATATAATGCATGTTTTATAAATATATCTGCAAGCTCAAAGAAATTATTTCTGATTTTATATGGTCCCCCTCCTTGAAAAATATAGTTTTTATATACTTCTAGTCTGTAAACAAACATGGTTGACTGTTACTTGAAAAGGAGCAGATCAATATGGGTATATTTTTTTCATTAACTTGTTGGGCTAGGAGGGTTCTATAAAAAACTAAGGTTTGAAAAGTTTTGGATGTGTAGTTTTTGAGGGCGCAGGTAAGTCGCCTATGGAAATATTTAGTGTTAAGCTCCCAGTAACGAAGATAGAAATGTCAGCAGCAGTGTCCTTTTTTCAGTCAGTACATACTATTTCAACAAATTTGTAGTTCTATCCAATTCTGTTTTATAAAATGTATCTTCATGGCATGCACTTTGCAATGGATAATGTAGACATGTGATGGTAGTGCGAGTATAGGTCTGACTGGGTGAATTTGATAAGTTTTTGCCTTTGATCTATGTTCTTGGGAGGGGGTGTACCTTAAAGCCATGTAAAGTATTTTTATCGATGTGTTTAGAAAGAAGACGTGCAGTAATTGCATTTGCAGAAACACAAGAAATACAAGAAAGAATTCTACTTCATCTGGAATATAACAGTAAGGTTTCATGGCTCTAGGACAATTTCTCAAACCAAAGCAAAACTTCAAATTTGTCTCTCCGAAACAGCCCGCTGCAATATCCCGATAACTTTTCTCATCCGTAATATGTTTTAATTATTGTCAAAAGGTTGTGAACAGATGTATTCAGCTATTTCTCATGGCCTTAAGTGGCTCCTGTTTCAACAGGGAATTTCATCCCCATTCACTACAGCAGGAAAAAGACCTGTATATTTATTCCCTACAGACACGGGAGGCCGAAAACGTTTGTTTAAATAAAAGGCTGGTTTGGAAAACAAGAGATCCTTTGCAAAATATGAGATCCACGATCTGATAAAAGTAGTATTGAGGTGATTTGTTTCCGAAAGAACAATATTTTATAAACTACTAAAGAAATA
The DNA here is from genome assembly GCA_963580285.1 of Lucinisca nassula. NCBI lineage: Eukaryota > Metazoa > Mollusca > Bivalvia > Lucinida > Lucinidae > Lucinisca > Lucinisca nassula. Next base: position 68,190,228 of record OY757025.1, on the reverse strand, counting down.
AACTATTACACGATAACGTACACTTCAAAAAGTGATAAGTGGTCAATTCTATAAACTCTGGAGTCACATGAAATGACAAGTTACTAGTCTAATAACGTATATATAATGCATCTTTCATTCTTTGATGTGCAAAGTGATGGAGCGTGAAAACGTGACACATACACGGTACAAATATATATGTATGATACAGATGAGGTTATCTAACGTCCAGTGTGCGGCCAAACACCGTAGGATGATACACGTACAAATGTAGCATGGTAGTAACTTGTGATAGGAAAGGTTTTAAAGGATAAATCTCGAGTAATGAATTTTGTAATAAAAAAGAAATGTAATTTTGTAAAATGCATTTGAACAAATTTATTGACAAAATAATAGCGGTTGAACGGACGATTGTTCTGTATGTTGGACACGTTAACCAAACTGCCACAGAAAATAGCCATAAAATGAGTATTGCTGCTATTTAAGCATAATTCTGTGCATTTTAGAATAAAAGTGTTCAAAATGCATTGGAGAGGGATAAAGTGATGGAAGCCTGTGTCTGGGTTCCATTCATGAAAGAGGTAAACTTTGCACTTTTCAAAAACATATGGTTTGCTCGGCTTTCATAGTTGAATCTGGAAGCGAAAACTTAAAATATATAATGTAGAAATGTGATGGTAGTGCGAGTATATGTCTAACTGGGTGTATTTGACAAGTTATGCCTTTGATCTATGTTCTTGGGAGGGGATGTACCTTAAAGCCATATAAAATATTTTTATTGATGTGTTTAGAAAGAAGACGTGCAGTAATTGCATTTGCAGAAACACAAGAAATACAAGAACGAATCTACTTCATCTGGAATATAAGAGTAAGGTTTCATGGCTGTAGGACAATGTCTAAAAGCAAAGCAAAACTACAAATTTGTCTCTCCGAAACAGCCCGCTGCAATATCCCGATAAGTTTTCTCATCCGTAATATGTTTTAATTATTGTATTCATGTCAAAAGGCTGTGAACAGATATATTCAGCTATTTCTCATGGCATTAAGTGGCTCCTGTTTCAACAGGGAATTTCATCCCCATTCACTACAGCAGGAAAGTCTAATAACGTATATATAATGCATCTTTCATTCTTTGATGTGCAAAGTGATGGAGCATGAAAATGTGACATATACACGGTACAAATATATATGTTAGATACAGATGAGGTTATCTTACGTCCAGTTTGCGGCCAAACACCGCAGGATGAAACACGTACAAATGTAGCATGGTAGTAACTTGTGATTTGAAAGATTTTAAAGGAAAACCTCGAGTAATGAATTTTGTAATAAAAAAGAAATGTAATTTTTTAAAATGCATTTAACAAATGTATTCACAAAATAATACCGGTTGAAATGACGATTGTTCTGTATGTTGGAGGCATTTACCCAACTGCCACAGACAATAGCCATAAAATGAATATTGCTGCTATTTAAGCATAATTCTGTGCATTTTAGAATAAAATTGTTCAAAATGCATTGGATAGGAAACAGTGATGGAAGCCTGTGTCTGGGTTCCATTCATGAAAGAGGTAAACTTTGCACTTTTCAAAAACATATGGTTTGCTCGGCTTTCATAGTTGAATCTGGAAGCGAAAACTTTTTCGCAAACTTAAGATATTCTTTGTGACTGAACTTTTATTAAGCATGAGTAAATTATCATACATGACCTTAATTTCTATTTGTCAATATTTTTGTTACGTCAGAAAGAAAAAAAAAAGATCGGTTTTGGTAGCATTGCACTTGATACTGGGAGATGCCGGAATTTATCACTTATGGACCGAGCGTTTAGTTGCGTTCTAAATACCAGGCTTGCTTCCACTGAATGCATACCCCATGTTTAATTTCAATAATGAAAATGACAGGTGTTAGGGACTTAAATGATGCATGATATATAAATATATCTGCAAGCTCAACGAAAGTATTGCTGATTTTATATGGTCACCCCTCCTTGAAAAATGTTTCTTTATTTACTTCGTTCTAGTCTGTAAACAAACATGGTTGACTTAACTTGAAAAGGAGTAGATCAACATGTGGATTTTTTTTTCATTATCTTGTTTTGGCTAGGATGGTTCTATAATAAAAGCAAGGTTTGAAAAGTTTGTATGTGTTGTTTTTTTTTCGGCTCAGGTAGGTCACCTATTGAAACATTTAGTGTTAAGCTCCCAGTTATCTAAGAAAGATATCCCAGCCACTTTTGGCTCAACAAGTAAAGACCTCTCTGCCTTCCGTGGCGGTACTAGGGCCCATACGTCCCCGACAGCACAGCTCCCCCTTGCAGAGTTACTAGGTGACTGGGCCCCTTAACTTGCTAAACATTTTCGCAAACTTAAAATATTCTTTGTGACTGGGAGATACCGGAATTTGTCAATTCTGGACCTAGCGGTAAGTTGCGTTCTAAATACCAGACTTGCTTCCACTGAATACATACCCCGTGTTTAATTTCAATAATGAAAATGACAGGTGTAAGGGACTTAAATGATGCATTATAGATGAATATTTCTGCAAGCTCAAAGAAAGTATTGCTGACTTTACATGGTCACCCCTCCTTGAAAAATGTTTTTTTTTTTTTATATACTTCGTTCTAGTCTGTAAACAGACATGGTTGACTGTAACTTGAAAAGAAGTAAATCGACATGTGGATTTTTTTTCTCATTATCTTGTTCTGGCTAGGATGGTTCTATAATAGTAGCAAGGTTTGAAAACTTTTGTATGTGTAGTTTTTTTCGGCGCAGGTAGGTCACTTATTGAAAAATTTAGTGTTAAGCTCCCAGTTATCCCAGTATATCAAAGAAAATTATCCCAGCCACTTTTGGCTCAACAAGTAAAGACCTCACTGCCTTCCGTGGCGGTACCAGGGCCCATACGTCCCCGACAGCACAGCTCCCCCTTGCAGAGTTACTAGGTGACTGGGTCCCTTAACTTGCTTAGATTGAGAGGGTGGATAGCTCCATCCTAAATGATGCCAGTGATGGAGTCTCAGCTAGAGAAGCTGGTACAGAATTCCACAAAGGTACGGTACGAGGGAAAAAGCTAAACCCTAAAAGATCATATGATGTTGAAAACTGTCAGAACGTCCTGGAGTGTGAAGCTCTGGTCATTGCTGTGACTGGGGTCAAGTAATCAGCGGCAGGTATATCAACAAGGTCCTGAACCACTTTGTACAGCAGGGTGAGCTGAGTCTTTGACCGTCTGGTTTCCAGGGGTTCCTACTGAAGGTGATCGAGCATGGATGATACTTTTGGACCGAGCGTTTAGTTGCGTTCTAAATACAAGACTTGTTTCCACTGGGTATGTATTCAATGTTTTATTTCAATGTGAGAAAATGACAGGTGAAAGGGACTAATATAATGCATGTTTTATAAATATATCTGCAAGCTCAAAGAAATTATTTCTGATTTTATATGGTCCCCCTCCTTGAAAAATATTGTTTTTATTTACTTCTATTCGGTAAACAAACATGGTTGACTGTTACTTGAAAAGCAGCAGATCAATATGGGTATATTTTTCTCATTAACTTGTTGGGCTAGGAGGGTTTTATAAAAAACTAAGGTTTGAAAAGTTTTGGATGTGTAGTTTTTGAGGGCGCAGGTAAGTCGCCTATGGAAATATTTAGTGTTAAGCTCCCAGTAACGAAGATAGAAATGTCAGCAGCAGTGTCCTTTTTTCAGTCAGTACATACTATTTCAACAAATTTGTAGTTCTATCCGATTCTGTTTTATAAAATGTATCTTCATGGCATGCACTTTGCAATGGATAATGTAGACATGTGATGGTAGTGCGAGTATAGGTCTAACTGGGTGAATTTGATAAGTTTTTGCCTTTGATCTATGTTCTTGGGAGGGGGTGTATCTTAAAGCCATGTAAAGTATTTTTATCGATGTGTTTAGAAAGAAGACGTGCAGTAATTGCATTTGCAGAAACACAAGAAATACAAGAAAGAATTCTACTTCATCTGGAATATAACAGTAAGGTTTCATGGCTCTAGGACAATTTCTCAAACCAAAGCAAAACTTCAAATTTGTCTCTCCGAAACAGCCCGCTGCAATATCCCGATAACTTTTCTCATCCGTAATATGTTTTAATTATTGTATTCATGTCAAAAGGTTGTGAACAGATGTATTCAGCTATTTCTCATGGCCTTAAGTGGCTCCTGTTTCAACAGGGAATTTCATCCCCATTCACTACAGCAGGAAAAAGACCTGTATATTTATTCCCCACAGACACGGGAGGCCGAACACGTTTGTTTAAATAAAAGGCTGGTTTGGAAAACAGGAGATCCTTTGCAAAATATGAGATCCACGATCTGATAAAAGTAGTATTGAGGTGATTTGTTTCCGAAAGAACAATATTTTATAAACTACTAAAGAAATAAACTATTACACGATAACGTACACTTCAAAAAGTGATAAGTGGTCAATTCTATAAACTCTGGAGTCACATGAAATGACAAGTTACTAGTCTAATAACGTATATATAATGCATCTTTCATTCTTTGATGTGCAAAGTGATGGAGCATGAAAACGTGACACATGCACGGTACAAATATATATGTATGATACAGATGAGGTTATCTAACGTCCAGTGTGCGGCCAAACACCGTAGGATGATACACGTACAAATGTAGCATGGCAGTAACTTGTGATAGGAAAGGTTTTAAAGGATAAATCTCGAGTTATGAATTTTGTAATAAAAAAGAAATGTAATTTTGTAAAATGCATTTGAACAAATTTTTTGACAAAATAATACCGGTTGAACGGACGATTGTTCTGTATGTTGGAGACATTTACCAAACTGCCACAGAAAATAGCCATAAAATGAGTATTGCTGCTATTTAAGCATAATTCTGTGCATTTTAGAATAAAATTGTTCAAAATGCATTGGAGAGGGATAAAGTGATGGAAGCCTGTGTCTGGGTTCCATTCATGAAAGAGGTAAACTTTGCACTTTTCAAAAACATATGGTTTGCTCGGCTTTCATAGTTGAATCTGGAAGCGAAAACTTAAAATATATAATGTAGAAATGTGATGGTAGTGCGAGTTTAGGTCTAACTGGGTGTATTTGATAAGTTTTTGCCTTTCATCTATGTTCTTGTGAAGGGGTGTACCTTAAAGCCATATAAAATATTTTTATTGATGTGTTTAGAAAGAAGACGTGCAGTAATTGCATTTGCAGAAACACAAGAAATACAAGAAAGAATCTACTTCATCTGGAATATAAGAGTAAGGTTTCATGGCTGTAGGACAATGTCTAAAAGCAAAGCAAAACTACAAATTTGTCTCTCCGAAACAGCCCGCTGCAATATCCCGATAAGTTTTCTCATCCGTAATATGTTTTAATTATTGTATTCATGTCAAAAGGCTGTGAACAGATATATTCAGCTATTTCTCATGGCATTAAGTGGCTCCTGTTTCAACAGGGAATTTCATCCCCATTCACTACAGCAGGAAAGTCTAATAACGTATATATAATGCATCTTTCATTCTTTGATGTGCAAAGTGATGGAGCATGAAAACGTGACATATACACGGTACAAATATATATGTTAGATACAGATGAGGTTATCTTACGTCCAGTGTGCGGCCCAACACCGCAGGATGATACACGTACAAATGTAGCATGGTAGTAACTTGTGATTGGAAAGATTTTAAAGGAAAATCTCGAGTAATGAATTTTGTAATAAAAAAGAAATGTAATTTTTTAAAATGCATTTAACAAATGTATTCACAAAATAATACCGGTTGAAATGACGATTGTACTGTATGTTGGAGGCATTTACCCAACTGCCACAGACAATAGCCATAAAATGAATATTGCTGCTATTTAAGCATAATTCTGTGCATTTTAGAATAAAATTGTTCAAAATGCATTGGATAGGAAACAGTGATGGAAGCCTGTGTCTGGGTTCCATTCATGAAAGAGGTAAACTTTGCACTTTTCAAAAACATATGGTTTGCTCGGCTTTCATAGTTGAATCTGGAAGCGAAAACTTTTTCGCAAACTTAAAATATTCTTTGTGACTGAACTTTTATTAAGCATGAGTAAATTATCATACATGACCTTAATTTCTATTTGGCAATATTTTTGTTACGTCAGAAAGAAAAAAAAAAGATCGGTTTTGGTAGCATTGCACTTGATACTGGGAGATGCCGGAATTTATCACTTATGGACCGAGCGTTTAGTTGCGTTCTAAATACCAGGCTTGCTTCCACTGAATACATACCCCATGTTTAATTTCAATAATGAAAATGACAGGTGTTATAAATATATCTGCAAGCTCAACGAAAGTATTGCTGATTTTATATGGTCACCCCTCCTTGAAAAATGTTTCTTTATTTACTTCGTTCTAGTCTGTAAACAAACATGGTTGACTTAACTTGAAAAGGAGTAGATCAACATGTGGATTTTTTTTTCATTATCTTGTTTTGGCTAGGATGGTTCTATAATAAAAGCAAGGTTTGAAAATTTTGAATGTGTTGTTTTTTTTCGGCTCAGGTAGGTCACCTATTGAAACATTTAGTGTTAAGCTCCCAGTTATCCCAGTATATCTAAGAAAGATATCCCAGCCCCTTTTGGCTCAACAAGTAAAGACCTCTCTGCCTTCCGTGGCGGTACTAGGGCACATACGTCCCCGACAGCACAGCTCCCCCTTGCAGGGTTACTAGGTGACTGGGCCCCTTAAATTGCTAATCATTTTCGCAAACTTAAAATATTCTTTGTGACTGGGAGATACCGGAATTTGTCAATTCTGGACCTAGCGGTAAGTTGCGTTCTAAATACCAGACTTGCTTCCACTGAATACATACCCCGTGTTTAATTTCAATAATGAAAATGACAGGTGTAAGGGACTTAAATGATGCATTATAGATAAATATTTCTGCAAGCTCAAAGAAAGTATTGCTGACTTTACATGGTCACCCCTCCTTGAAAAATGTTTTTTTTATATACTTCGTTCTAGTCTGTAAACAGACATGGTTGACTGTAACTTGAAAAGAAGTAAATCGACATGTGGATTTTTTTCTCATTATCTTGTTCTGGCTAGGATGGTTCTATAATAGTAGCAAGGTTTGAAAACTTTTGTATGTGTAGTTTTTTTCGGCGCAGGTAGGTCACCTATTGAAAAATTTAGTGTTAAGCTCCCAGTTATCCCAGTATATCAAAGAAAATTATCCCAGCCACTTTTGGCTCAACAAGTAAAGACCTCTCTGCCTTCCGTGGCGGTACCAGGGCCCATACGTCCCCGACAGCACAGCTCCCCCTTGCAGAGTTACTAGGTGACTGGGCCCCTTAACGTGCTAAGAATGAGAGGGTGGATAGCTCCATCTTAAATGATGCCAGTGATGGAGTCTCAGCTACAGAAGCTGGTACAGAATTCCACAAAGGTACGGTACGAGGGAAAAAGCTAAACCCTAAAAGATCAGATGATGTTGAAAACTGTCAGAACGTCCTGGAGTGTGTAGCGCTGGTCATTGCTGTGACTGGGGTCAAGTAATCAGCGGCAGGTATATCAACAAGGTCCTAAACCACTTTGTACAGTAGTGTGAGCTGAGTCTTTGACCGTCTGGTTTCCAGGGGTTCCTACTGAAGGTGATCGAGCATGGATGATACTTTTGGACCGAGCGTTTAGTAGCGTTCTAAATACAAGACTTGTTTCCACTGGGTATGAATTCAATGTTTTATTTCAATGTGAGAAAATGACAGGTGAAAGGGGCTAATATAATGCATGTTTTATAAATATATCTGCAAGCTCAAAGAAATTATTTCTGATTTTATATGGTCCCCCTCCTTGAAAAATGTTGTTTTTATTTGCTTCTAGTCGGTAAACAAACATGGTTGACTGTTACTTGAAAAGGAGCAGATCAATATGTGTATATTTTTCTCATTAACTTGTTGGGCTAGGAGGGTTCTATAAAAAACTAAGGTTTGAAAAGTTTTGGATGTGTAGTTTTTGAGGGCGCAGGTAAGTCGCCTATGGAAATATTTAGTGTTAAGCTCCCAGTAACGAAGATAGAAATGTCAGCAGCAGTGTCCTTTTTTCAGTCAGTACATACTATTTCAACACATTTGTAGTTCTATCCAATTCTGTTTTATAAAATGTATCTTCATGGCATGCACTTTGCAATGGATAATGTAGACATGTGATGGTAGTGCGAGTATAGGTCTAACTTGGTGTATTTTATAAGTTTTTGCCTTTGATCTATGTTCTTGGGAAAGGGTGTACCTTAAAGCCATGTAAATTAATTTTATCGATGTGTTTAGAAAGAAATCGTGCAGTAATTGCATTTGCAGAAACACAAGAAATACAAGAAAGGATTCTTCTTCATCTGGAATATATCAGTAAGGTTTCATGGCTCTAGGACAATTTCTCAAACCAAAGCAAAACTTCAAATTTGTCTCTCCGAAACAGCCCGCTGCAATATCCCGATAACTTTTCTCATCCGTAATATGTTTTAATTATTGCATTCATGTCAAAAGGTTGTGAACAGATGTATTCAGCTATTTCTCATGGCCTTAAGTGGCTCCTGTTTCAACAGGGAATTTCATCCCCATTCACTACAGCAGGAAAAAGACCTGTATATTTATTCCCTACAGACACGGGAGGCCGAAAACGTTTGTTTAAATAAAAGGCTGGTTTGGAAAACAGGAGATCCTTTGCAAAATATGAGATCCACGATCGTGATAAAAGTAGTATTGAGGTGATTTGTTTCCGAAAGAACAATATTTTATAAACTACTAAAGAAATAAACTATTACACGATAACGTACACTTCAAAAAGTGATAAGTGGTCAATTCTATAAACTCTGGAGTCACATGAAATGACAAGTTACTAGTCTAATAACGTATATATAATGCATCTTTCATTCTTTGATGTGCAAAGTGATGGAGCATGAAAACGTGACACATACACGGTACAAATATATATGTATGATACAGATGAGGTTATCTAACGTCCAGTGTGCGGCCAAACACCGTAGGATGATACACGTACAAATGTAGCATGGTAGTAACTTGTGATAGGAAAGGTTTTAAAGGATAAATCTCGAGTAATGAATTTTGTAATAAAAAAGAAATGTAATTTTGTAAAATGCATTTGAACAAATTTATTGACAAAATAATACCGGTTGAACGGACGATTGTTCTGTATGTTGGAGACATTTACCAAACTGCCACAGAAAATAGCCATAAAATGAGTATTGCTGCTATTTAAGCATAATTCTGTGCATTTTAGAATAAAATTGTTCAAAATGCATTGGAGAGGGATAAAGTGATGGAAGCCTGTGTCTGGGTTCCATTCATGAAAGAGGTAAACCTTGCACTTTTCAAAAACATATGGTTTGCTCGGCTTTCATAGTTGAATCTGGAAGCGACAAATTAAAATATATAATGTAGAAATGTGATGGTAGTGCGAGTTTAGGTCTAACTGGGTGTATTTGATAAGTTTTTGCCTTTGATCTATGTTCTTGGGAGGGGGTGTACCTTAAAGCCATATAAAATATGTTTTATTGATGTGTTTAGAAAGAAGACGTGCAGTAATTGCATTTGCAGAAACACAAGAAATACAAGAAAGAATCTACTTCATCTGGAATATAAGAGTAAGGTTTCATGGCTGTAGGACAATGTCTAAAAGCAAAGCAAAACTACAAATTTGTCTCTCCGAAACAGCCCGCTGCAATATCCCGATAAGTTTTCTCATCCGTAATATGTTTTAATTATTGTATTCATGTCAAAAGGCTGTGAACAGATATATTCAGCTATTTCTCATGGCATTAAGTGGCTCCTGTTTCAACAGGGAATTTCATCCCCATTCACTACAGCAGGAAAGTCTAATAACGTATATATAATGCATCTTTCATTCTTTGATGTGCAAAGTGATGGAGCATGAAAACGTGACATATACACGGTACAAATATATATGTTAGATACAGATGAGGTTATCTTACGTCCAGTGTGCGGCCCAACACCGCAGGATGATACACGTACAAATGTAGCATGGTAGTAACTTGTGATTGGAAAGATTTTAAAGGAAAATCTCGAGTAATGAATTTTGTAATAAAAAAGAAATGTAATTTTTTAAAATGCATTTAACAAATGTATTCACAAAATAATACCGGTTGAAATGACGATTGTTCTGTATGTTGGAGGCATTTACCCAACTGCCACAGACAATAGCCATAAAATGAATATTGCTGCTATTTAAGCATAATTCTGTGCATTTTAGAATAAAATTGTTCAAAATGCATTGGATAGGAAACAGTGATGGAAGCCTGTGTCTGGGTTCCATTCATGAAAGAGGTAAACTTTGCACTTTTCAAAAACATATGGTTTGCTCGGCTTTCATAGTTGAATCTGGAAGCGAAAACTTTTTCGCAAACTTAAAATATTCTTTGTGACTGAACTTTTATTAAGCATGAGTAAATTATCAAACATGACCTTAATTTCTATTTGGCAATATTTTTGTTACGTCATAAAGAAAAAAAAAGATCGGTTTTGGTAGCATTGCACTTGATACTGGGAGATGCCGGAATTTATCACTTATGGACCGAGCGTTTAGTTGCATTCTAAATACCAGGCTTGCTTCCACTGAATACATACCCCATGTTTAATTTCAATAATGAAAATGACAGGTGTTAGGGACTTAAATGATGCATGATATATAAATATATCTGCAAGCTCAACGAAAGTATTGCTGATTTTATATGGTCACCCTTCCTTGAAAAATGTTTCTTTATTTACTTCGTTCTAGTCTGTAAACAAACATGAAAAGGAGTAGAACAACATGTGGATTTTTATTTTCATTATCTTGTTTTGGCTAGGATGGTTCTATAATAAAAGCAAGGTTTGAAAATTTTGTATGTGTTGTTTTCTCGGCTCAGGTAGGTCACTTATTGAAACATTTAGTGTTAAGCTCCCAGTTATCCCAGTATATCTAAGAAAGATATCCCAGCCACTTTTGGCTCAACAAGTAAAGACCTCTCTGCCTTCCGTGGCGGTACCAGGGCCCATACGTCCCCGACAGCACAGCTACCCCTTGCAGAGTTACTAGGTGACTGGGCCCCTTAACTTGCTAAACATTTTCGCAAACTTAAAATATTCTTTGTGACTGGGAGATACCGGAATTTGTCAATTCTGGACCTAGCGGTAAGTTGCGTTCTAAATACCAGACTTGCTTCCACTGAATACATACCCCGTGTTTAATTTCAATAATGAAAATGACAGGTGTAAGGGACTTAAATGATGCATTATAGATAAATATTTCTGCAAGCTGAAAGAAAGTATTGCTGACTTTACATGGTCACCCCTCCTTGAAAAATGTTTTTTTTTATATACTTCGTTCTAGTCTGTAAACAGACATGGTTGACTGTAACTTGAAAAGAAGTAAATCGACATGTGGATTTTTTCTCATTATCTTGTTCTGGCTAGGATGGTTCTATAATAGCAGCAAGGTTTGAAAACTTTTGTATGTGTAGTTTTTTCGGCGCAGGTAGGTTACCTATTGAAAAATTTAGTGTTAAGCTCCCAGTTATCCCAGTATATCAAAGAAAATTATCCCAGCCACTTTTGGCTCAACAAGTAAAAGACCTCTCTGCCTTCCGTGGCGGTACCAGGGCCCATACGTCCCCGACAGCACAGCTCCCCCTTGCAGAGTTACTAGGTGTCTAGGCCCCTTAACTTGCTAAACATTTTCGCAAACTTAAAATATTCTTTGTGACTGGGAGATACCGGAATTTGTCAATTCTGGACCTAGCGGTAAGTTGCGTTCTAAATACCAGACTTGCTTCCACTGAATACATACCCCGTGTTTAATTTCAATAATGAAAATGACAGGTGTAAGGGACTTAAATGATGCATTATAGATAAATATATCTGCAGGCTCAAAGAAAGTATTGCTGACTTTACATGGTCACCCCTCCTTGAAAAAATGTTTTTTTTTTTTATATATATATACTTCGTTCTAGTCTGTAAACAAACATGGTTGACTGTAACTTGAAAAGGAGTAGATCAACATGTGGATTTTGATTTCCTTATCTTGTTTTGGCTAGGATGGTTCTATAATAAAAGCAAGGTTTGAAAATTTTGTATGTGTTGTTTTTTTCGGCTCAGGTAGGTCACCTATTGAAACATTTAGTGTTAAGCTCCCAGTTATCCCAGTATATCTAAGAAAGATATCCCAGCCACTTTTGGCTCAACAAGTAAAGACCTCTCTGCCTTCCGTGGCGGTACCAGGGCCCATACGTCCCCGACAGCACAGCTCCCCCTTGCAGAGTTACTAGGTGACTGGGCCCCTTAACTTGCTAAACATTTTCGCAAACTTAAAATATTCTTTGTGACTGGGAGATACCGGAATTTGTCAATTCTGGACCTAGCGGTAAGTTGCGTTCTAAATACCAGACTTGCTTCCACTGAATACATACCCCGTGTTTAATTTCAATAATGAAAATGACAGGTGTAAGGGACTTAAATGATGCATTATAGATAAATATATCTGCAGGCTCAAAGAAAGTATTGCTGACTTTACATGGTCATCCCTCCTTGAAAAAATGTTTTTTTTATATATATATATACTTCGTTCTAGTCTGTAAACAAACATGGTTGACTGTAACTTGAAAAGAAGTAGATCAACATTTGGATTTTTTCCTCATTATCTTGTTTTGGTTAGGATGGTTCTATAATAAAAGAAAGGTTTGAAAACTTTTGTATGTGTAGTTTTTTTCGGCGCAGGTAGGTCACCTATTGAAAAATTCAGTGTTAAGCTCCCAGTTATCCCAGTATATCAAAGAAAATTATCCCAGCCCTTAACTTGCTTAGAATGAGAGGGTGGATAGCTCCATCCTAAATGATGCCAGTGATGGAGTCTCAGCTACAGAAGCTGGTACAGAATTCCACAAAGGTACGGTGCGAGGGAAAAAGCTAAACCCTAAAAGATCAGATGATGTTGAAAACTGTCAGAACGTCCTGGAGTGTGTGGCTCTGGTCATTGCTGTGTCTGGGGTCAAGTAATCAGCGGCAGGTATATCAACAAGGTCCTGAACCACTTTGTACAGCAGGGTGAGCTGAGTCTTTGACCGTCTGGTTTCCAGGGGTTCCTACTGAAGGTGATCGAGCATGGATGATACTTTTGGACCGAGCGTTTAGTTGCGTTCTAAATACAAGACTTGTTTCCACTGGGTATGTATTCAATGTTTTATTTCAATGTGAGCAAATGACAGGTGAAAGGGACTAATATAATGCATGTTTTATAAATATATCTGCAAGCTCAAAGAAATTATTTCTGATTTTATATGGTCACCCTCCTTGAAAAATGTTGTTTTTATTTACTTTTAGTCGGTAAACAAACATGGTTGACTGTTACTTGAAAAGGAGCAGATCAATATGTGGATATTTTTCTCATTAACTTGTTGGGCTAGGAGGGTTCTATAAAAAAGTAAGGTTTGAAAAGTTTTGGATGTGTAGTTTTTGTGGGCGCAGGTAAGTCGCCTATGGAAATATTTAGTGTTAAGCTCCCAGTAACGAAGATATAAATGTCAGCAGCAGTGTCCTTTTTTCAGTCAGTACATACTATTTCAACACATTTGTAGTTCTATCCAATTCTGTTTTATAAAATGTATCTTCATGGCATGCACTTTGCAATGGATAATGTAGACTTGTGATGGTAGTGCGAGTATAGGTCTAACTGGGTGTATTTGATAAGTTTTTGCCTTTCATCTATGTTCTTGGGAGGGGGTGTACCTTAAAGCCATGTAAATTATTTTTTATTGATGTGTTTAGAAAGAAGAAGTGCAGAAATTGCATTTGCAGAAACACAAGAAATACAAGAAAGAATTCTACTTCATCTGGAATATAACAGAAAGGTTTCATGGCTCTAGGACAATTTCTCATACCAAAGCAAAACTTCAAATTTGTCTCTCCGAAACAGCCCGCTGCAATATCCCGATAACTTTTCTCATCCGTAATATGTTTTAATTATTGTATTCATGTCAAAAGGTTGTGAACAGATGTATTCAGCTATTTCTCATGGCCTTAAGTGGCTCCTGTTTCAACAGGGAATTTCATCCCCATTCACTACAGCAGGAAAGTGACCTGTATATTTATTCCCTACAGACACGGGAGGCCAAAAACGTTTGTTTAAATAAAAGGCTGGTTTGGAAAACAGGAGATCCTTTGCAAAATATGAGATCCACGATCGTGATAAAAGTAGTATTGAGGTGATTTGTTTCCGAAAGAACAATATTTTATAAACTACTAAAGAAATAAACTATTACACGATAACGTACACTTCAAAAAGTGATAAGTACACGGTACAAATATATATGTATGATACAGATGAGGTTATCTTACGTCCAGTGTGAGTTACTAGGTGACTGGGCCCCTTAACTTGCTTAGAATGAGAGGGTGGATAGCTCCATCCTAAATGATGCCAGTGATGGAGCCTCAACTACAGAAGCTGGTACAGAATTCCACAAAGGTACGGTACGAGGGAAAAAGCTAAACCCTAAAAGATCAGATGATGTTGAAAACTGTCTGAACGTCCTGGAGTGTGTAGCTCTGGTCATTGCTGTGACTGGGGTCAAGTTATCAGCGGCAGGTATATCAACAAGGTCCTGAACCATAACAAGGTCCTGAACCGATAACTTTTCTCATCCGTAAAAGGTTTAATTATTGTATTCATGTCAAAAGGTTGTAAACAGATATATTCAGCTATTTCTCATGGCATTAAGTGGCTCCTGTTTCAACAGGGAATTTCATCCCCATTCACTACAGCAGGAAAGTGACATGTATATTTATTCCCTACAGACACGGGAGGCCGAAAACGTTTGTTTAAATAAAAGGCTGGTTTGGAAAACAGGAGATCCTTTGCAAAATATGAGATCCACGATCGTGATAAAAGTAATATTGAGGTGATTTGTTTCCGAAAGAACAATATTTTATAAACTACTAAAGAAAAAAACTATTACACGATAACGTACACTTCAAAAAGTGATAAGTGGTCAATTCTATAAACTCTGGAGTCACATGAAATGACAAGTTACTAGTCTAATAACGTTTATATAATGCATCTTTCATTCTTTGATGTTCAAAGTGATGGAGCATGAAAACGTGACACATACACGGTACAAATATATATGTATGATACAGATGAGGTTATCTTACGTCCAGTGTGCGGCCCAACACCGCAGGATGATACACGTACAAATGTAGCATGGTAGTAACTTGTGATAGGAAAGGTTTTAAAGGATAAATCTCGAGTAATGAATTTTGTAATAAAAAAGAATTGTAATTTTGTAAAATGCATTTGAACAAATTTATTGACAAAATAATACCGGTTGAACGGACGATTGTTCTGTATGTTGGAGACATTTACCAAACTGCCACAGAAAATAGCCATAAAATGAGTATTGCTGCTATTTAAGCATAATTCTGTGCATTTTAGAATAAAATTGTTCAAAATGCTTTGGAGAGGGAAAAAGTGATGGAAGCCTGTGTCTTGGTTCCATTCATGAAAGAGGTAAACTTTGCACTTTTCAAAAACATATGGGTTGCTCGGCTTTCATAGTTGAATCTGGAAGCGAAAACGTTTTCGCAAACTTAAAATATGTAATGTAGAAATGTGATGGAAGTGCGAGTTTAGGTCTAACTGGGTGTATTTGATAAGTTTTTGCCTTTGATCTATGTTCTTGGGAGGGGGTGTACCTTAAAGCCATATAAAATATTTTTATTGATGTGTTTAGAAAGAAGACGTGCAGTAATTGCATTTGCAGAAACACAAGAAATACAAGAAAGAATCTACTTCATCTGGAATATAAGAGTAAGGTTTCATGGCTGTAGGACAATGTCTAAAAGCAAAGCAAAACTACAAATTTGTCTCTCCGAAACAGCCCGCTGCAATATCCCGATAAGTTTTCTCATCCGTAATATGTTTTAATTATTGTATTCATGTCAAAAGGCTGTGAACAGATATATTCAGCTATTTCTCATGGCATTAAGTGGCTCCTGTTTCAACAGGGAATTTTATCCCCATTCACTACAGCAGGAAAGTCTAATAACGTATATATAATGCATCTTTCATTCTTTGATGTGCAAAGTGATGGAGCATGAAAACGTGACATATACTCGGTACAAATATATATGTTAGATACAGATGAGGTTATCTTACGTCCAGTGTGCGGCCCAACACCGCAGGATGATACACGTACAAATGTAGCATGGTAGTAACTTGTGATTGGAAAGATTTTAAAGGAAAATCTCGAGTAATGAATTTTGTAATAAAAAAGAAATGTATTTTTTTTTAAAATGCATTTAACAAATGTATTCACAAAATAATACCGGTTGAAATGACGATTGTTCTGTATGTTGGAGGCATTTACCCAACTGCCACAGACAATAGCCATAAAATGAATATTGCTGCTATTTAAGCATAATTCTGTGCATTTTAGAATAAAATTGTTCAAAATGCATTGGATAGGAAAAAGTGATGGAAGCCTGGGTCTGGGTTCCATTCATGAAAGAGGTAAACTTTGCACTTTTCAAAAACATATGGTTTGCTCGGCTTTCATAGTTGAATCTGGAAGCGAAAACTTTTTCGCAAACTTAAAATATTCTTTGTGACTGAACTTTTATTAAGCATGAGTAAATTATCATACATGACCTTAATTTCTATTTGGCAATATTTTTGTTACGTCATAAAGAAAAAAAAAAGATCGGTTTTGGTAGCATTGCACTTGATACTGGGAGATGCCGGAATTTATCACTTATGGACCGAGCGTTTAGTTGCGTTCTAAATACCAGGCTTGCTTCCACTGAATACATACCCCATGTTTAATTTCAATAATGAAAATGACAGGTGTTAGGGACTTAAATGATGCATGATATATAAATATATCTGCAAGCTCAACGAAAGTATTGCTGATTTTATATGGTCACCCCTCCTTGAAAAATGTTTCTTTATTTACTTCGTTCTAGCCTGTAAACAAACATGGTTGACTTAACTTGAAAAGGAGTAGATCAACATATGGATTATTATTTTCATTATCTTGTTTTGGCTAGGATGGTTCTATAATAAAAGCAGGGTTTGAAAATTTTGTATGTGTTGTTTTCTCGGCTCAGGTAGGTCACTTATTGAAACATTTAGTGTTAAGCTCCCAGTTATCCCAGTATATCTAAGGAAGATATCCCAGCCACTTTTGGCTCAACAAGTAAAGACCTCTCTGCCTTCCGTGGCGGTACCAGGGCCCATACGTCCCCGACAGCACAGCTCCCCCTTGCAGAGTTACTAGGTGACTGGGCCCCTTAACTTGCTAAACATTTTCGCAAACTTAAAATATTCTTTGTGACTGGGAGATACCGGAATTTGTCAATTCTGGACCTAGCGGTAAGTTGCGTTCTAAATACCAGACTTGCTTCCACTGAATACATACCCCGTGTTTAATTTCAATAATGAAAATGACAGGTGTAAGGGACTTAAATGATGCATTATAGATAAATATTTCTGCAAGCTCAAAGAAAGTATTGCTGACTTTACATGGTCACCCCTCCTTGAAAAATGTTTTTTTTTTATATACTTCGTTCTAGTCTGTAAACAGACATGGTTGACTGTAACTTGAAAAGAAGTAAATCGACATGTGGATTTTTTCTCATTATCTTGTTCTGGCTAGGATGGTTCTATAATAGTAGCAAGGTTTGAAAACTTTTGTATGTGTAGATTTTTTCGGCGCAGGTAGGTCACCTATTGAAAAATTTAGTGTTAAGCTCCCAGTTATCCCAGTATATCAAAGAAAATTATCCCAGCCACTTTTGGCTCAACAAGTAAAGACCTCTCTGCCTTCCGTGGCGGTACCAGGGCCCATACGTCCCCGACAGCACAGCTCCCCCTTGCAGTGTTAAGCTGGGCCCCTTAACTTGCTAAACATTTTCGCAAACTTAAAATATTCTTTGTGACTGGGAGATACCGGAATTTGTCAATTCTGGACCTAGCGGTAAGTTGCGTTCTAAATACCAGACTTGGATATAATAACAATATTGGACTTAAATCTCTTCTGCAACAAGGTCTATCGGAACCCGAATTTTATGGTGACTTAGTATATAAATTCAGAAAAATATATAACCGCAAGGACTTCAGCACCCAATTTCGTAAAATCATTCTTCGATATAAAAAGATTGGGTACAACATGGATATTATACGACAGACTGCATGCATGGTAGTTAACCCAATCACGGTTGGCAACTTTGCTTCCCTCTTTAATTGCACGCCGGTGGGTCAGGCCTCAGATTCTATGACGGCTCCAACGTAAAGGCTTATTGAGAATTAGAGAGTTCTAATTCAAGGTAATGTTGGTTGGTGCCTGATGCTCTGTCTCTGGTCGGGCCCATCGGAGTCTAACTGTTGGTTTTCTTTTGCTCCAGCATTTCAGTGGTTTCTTGCTGTCGAGTCCTCACCGTTGTCTCACCTCTGTGGTTCTTTGATTTTTGTGTTCACGGAGATGTTGCATTGATGAGTTAGGAGGCCTTCATGCGGACTGAACAAATTATTTGTCTAAATCGCGACGGAAGTAAGGGCGAGGATTGTGGCCACGTAAAATCGATTTAAGCCCCCCAGTGGAAATCTTCCACTGACCGTTCCAAGGCGGCTCTTCTGTTGCGATTTATTTATGTTGTTGTTTGTTACTTAGTGTGTGTATCACTTGTGTCTTTTAATTTTGGATGGCCATATGGCCATTTTGTGGGAAAGTAACTGTCCTTATGGCCTTCCTTTGTTTAGGTTTCCATTATGGTCTGGTCGCTTAATGTTTGTATTTCTTTCCCTTTGGTGTCTTTTATGGGTGGAGTAAGTTAATTGTATCAATTCCTGATCTTTGTTTTACTTCTACTTTGCTTCCACTGAATACATACCCCGTGTTTAATTTCAATAATGAAAATGACAGGTGTAAGGGACTTAAATGATGCATTATAGATAAATATATCTGCAGGCTCAAAGAAAGTATTGCTGACTTTACATGGTCACCCCTCCTTGAAAAAATGTTTTTTTTTTATATACTACGTTCTAGTCTGTAAACAAACATGGTTGACTGTAACTTCAACATGTGGATTTTTTTCTCATTATCTTGTTTTGGTTAGGATGGTTCTATAATAAAAGAAAGGTTTGAAAACAATTGTATGTGTAGTTTTTTTCGGCGCAGGTAGGTCACCTATTGAAAAATTCAGTGTTAAGCTCCCAGTTATCCCAGTATATCAAAGAAAATTATCCCAGACACTTTTGGCTCAACAAGTAAAGACCTCTCTGCCTTCCGTGGCGGTACCAGGGCCTTTACGTCCCCGACAGCACAGCTCCCCCTTGCAGAGTTACTAGGTGACTGGGCCCCTTAACTTGCTTAGAATGAGAGGGTGGATAGCTCCAGCCTAAATATGCCAGTGATGGAGCCTCAGCTACAGAAGCTGGTACAGAATTCCACAAAGGTACGGTACGAGGGAAAAAGCTAAACCCTAACGAATCAGATGATGTTGAAAACTGTCTGAACGTCCTGGAGTGTGTAGCTCTGGTCATTGCTGTGACTGGGGTCAAGTAATCAGCGGCAGGTATATCAACAAGGTCCTGAACCACTTTGTACAGTAGGGTGAGCTGAGTCTTTGACCGTCTGGTTTCCAGGGGTTCCTACTGAAGGTGATCGAGCATGGATGATACTTTTGGACCGAGCGTTAAGTTGCGTTCTAAATACCAGCCTTGTTTCCACTGGGTATGTATTCCATGTTTTATTTCAATGTGAGAAAATGACAGGTGAAAGGGACTAATATAATGCATGTTTTATAAATATATCTGCAAGCTCAAAGAAATTATTTCTGATTTTATATGGTCACCCTCCTTGAAAAATGTTGTTTTTATTTACTTCTAGTCGGTAAACAAACATGGTTGACTGTTACTTGAAAAGGAGCAGATCAATATGTGGATATTTTTCTCATTAACTTGTTGGGCTAGGAGGGTTCTATAAAAAGTAAGGTTTGAAAAGTTTTGGATGTGTAGTTTTTGTGGGCGCAGGTAAGTCGCCTATGGAAATATTTAGTGTTAAGCTCCCAGTAACGAAGATAGAAATGTCAGCAGCAGTGTCCTTTTTTCAATCAGTACATACTATTTCAACACATTTGTAGTTCTATCCAATTCTGTTTTATAAAATGTATCTTCATGGCATGCACTTTGCAATGGAAAATGTAGACATTAAGTGCGAGTTTAGGTCTAACTGGGTGTATTTGATAAGTTTTTGCCTTTGATCTATGTTCTTGGGAGGGGGTGTACCTTAAAGCCATGTAAATTTTTTTTATCGATGTGTTTAGAAAGAAGACGTGCAGTAATTGCATTTGCAGAAACACAAGAAAGAATTCTACTTCATCTGGAATATAACAGTAAGGTTTCATGGCTCTAGGACAATTTCTCAAACCAAAGCAAAACTTCAAATTTGTCTCTCCGAAACAGCCCGCTGCAATATCCCGATATATTTTCTCATCCGTAATATGTTTTAGTTATTGTATTCCTGTCAAAAGGTTGTGAACAGATATATTCAGCTATTTCTCATGGCATTAAGTGGCTCCTGTTTCAACAGGGAGTTTCATCCCCATTCACTACGGCAGGAAAGTAACCTGCATATTTATTCCCTACAGACACGGGAGGCCGAAACCGTTTGTTTAAATAAAAGGCTGGTTTGGAAAACAGGAGATCCTTTGCCAAATATGAGATCCACGATCGTGATAAAAGTAGTTTTGAGATGATTTGTTTCCGAAAGAACAATATTTTATAAACTACTAAAGAAATAAACTATTACACGCTAACGTACACTTCAAAAAGTGATAAGTGGTCAATTCTATAAACTCTGGAGTCACATGAAATGACAAGTTACTAGTCTAATAACGTTTATATAATGCATCTTTCATTCTTTTGATATGCAAAGTGATGGAGCCTGAAAACGTGACACATACACGGTACAAATATATATGTATGATACAGATGAGGTTATCTTACGTCCAGTGTGCGGCCCAACACCGCGGGATGATACACGTACAAATGTAGCATGGTAGTACCTTGTGATAGGAAAGGTTTTAAAGGATAAATCTCGAGTAATGAATTTTGTAATAAAAAAGAAATGTAATTTTGTAAAATGAATTTAACAAATTTATTGACAAAATAATACCGGTTGAACGGACGATTGTTCTGTATGTTGGAGACATTTACAAAACTGCCACAGAAAATAGCCATAAAATGAGTATTGCTGCTATTTAAGCATAATTCTGTGCATTTTAGAATAAAAATGTTCAAAATGCATTGGAGAGGAAATACTGATGGAAGCCTGTGTCTGGGTTCCATTCATGAAAGAGGTAAACATATGGTTTGCTCGGCTTTCATAGTTGAATCTAGAAGCGAAAACGTTTTCGCAAACTTAAAATATATAATGTAGAAATGTGATGGTAGTGCGAGTTTAGGTCTAACTGGGTGTATTTGATAAGTTTTTGCCTTTGATCTATGTTCTTGGGAGGGGGTGTACCTTAAAGCCATATAAAATATTTTTTATTGAAGTGTTTAGAAAGAAGACGTGCAGTAATTGCATTTGCAGAAACACAAGAAATACAAGAAAGAATCTACTTCATCTGGAATATAACAGTAAGGTTTCATGGCTGTAGGACAATGTCTAAAAGCAAAGCAAAACTTCAAATTTGTCTCTCTGAAACAGCCCGCTGCAATATCCCGATAAGTTTTCTCATCCGTAATATGTTTTAATTATTGTATTCATGTCAAAAGGCTGTGAACAGATATATTCAGCTATTTCTCATGGCATTAAGTGGCTCCTGTTTCAACAGGGAATTTCATCCCCATTCACTGCAGCAGGAAAGTTTAATAACGTATATATAATGCATCTTTCATTCTTTGATGTGCAAAGTGATGGAGCATGAAAACATGACGCATACACGGTACAAATACATATGATAGACACAGATGAGGTTATCTTAGGTCCAGTGTGCGGCCCAATACCGCAGGATGATACACGTACAGATGTAGCATGGTAGTTACTTGTGATAGGAAAGATTTTAAAGGAAAATCTCGAGTAATGAATTTTGTAATAAAAAAGAAATGTAATTTTGTAAAATGCATTTAACAAATGTATTCACAAAATAATACCGGTTGAAATGACGATTGTTCTGTATGTTGGAGGCATTTACCCAACTGCCACAGACAATAGCCATAAAATGAATATTGCTGCTATTTAAGCATAATTCTGTGCATTTTAGAATAAAATTGTTCAAAATGCATTGGATAGGAAACAGTGATGGAAGCCTGTGTCTGGGTTCCATTCATGAAAGGGGTAAACTTTGCACTTTTCAAAAACATATGGTTTGCTCGGCTTTCATAGTTGAATCTGGAAGCGAAAACTTTTTCGCAAACTTAAAATATTCTTTGTGACTGAACTTTTATTAAGCATGAGTAAATTATCATATATGACCTTAATTTCTATTTTGCAATATTTTTGTTACGTCATAAAGAAAAAAAAAAAAGATCGGTTTTGGTAGCATTGCACTTGATACTGGGAGATGCCGGAATTTATCACTTATGGCCCGAGCGTTTAGTTGCGTTTTAAATACCAGGCTTGCTTCCACTGAATACATACCCCATGTTTAATTTCAATAATGAAAATGACAGGTGTTAGGGACTTAAATGATGCATGATATATAAATATATCTGCAAGCTCAACGAAAGTATTGCTGATTTTATATGATCATCCCTCCTTGAAAAATGTTTCTTTATTTACTTCGTTTTAGTCTGTAAACAAACATGGTTGACTTAACTTGAAAAGGAGTAGTCCAACATGTGGATTTTTTTCTCATTATCTTGTTTTGGCTAGGATGGTTCTATAATAAAAGCAAGGTTTGAAAATTTTGTATGTGTTTATTTTTTCGGCGCAGGTAGGTCACCTATTGAAACATTTAGTGTTAAGCTCCCAGTTATCCCAGTATATCTAAGAAAGATATCCCAGCCACTTTTGGCTAAACAAGTAAAGACCTCTCTGCCTTCCGTGGCGGTACCAGGGCCCATACGTCCCCGACAGCACAGCTCCCCCTTGCAGAGTTACTAGGTGACTGGGCCCCTTAACTTGCTAAACATTTTCGCAAACATAAAATATTCTTTGTGACTGGGAGATACCGGAATTTGTCAATTCTGGACCTAGCGGTAAGTTGCGTTCTAAATACCAGACTTGCTTCCACTGAATACATACCCCGTGTTTAATTTCAATAATGAAAATGACTGGTGTAAGGGACTTAAATGATGCATTATAGATAAATATTTCTGCAAGCTCAAAGAAAGTATTGCTGACTTTACATGGTCACCCCTCCTTGAAAAATGTTTTTTTTTTATATACTTGGTTCTAGTTTGTAAACAAACATGGTTGACTGTAACTTGAAAAGAAGTAGATCAACATGTGGATTTTTTCTCATTATCTTGTTTTGGCTAGGATGGTTCTATAATAAAAGCAAGGTTTGAAAACTTTTGTATGTGTAGTTTTTTTCGGCGCAGGTAGGTCACCTATTGAAAAATTTAGTGTTAAGCTCCCAGTTATCCCAGTATATCAAAGAAAATTATCCCTGCCACTTTTGGCTCAACAAGTAAAGACCTCTCTGCCTTCCGTGGCGGTACCAGGGCCCATACGTCCCCGACAGCACAGCTCCCCCCTTGCAGAGTTACTAGGTGACTGGGCCCCTTAACTTGCTTAGAATGAGAGGGTGGATAGCTCCATCCTAATTGATGCCAGTGATGGAGCCTCAGCTACAGAAGCTGGTACAGAATTCCACAAAGGTACGGTACGAGGGAAAAAGCTAAACCCTAAAGAATCAGATGATGTTGAAAACTGTCTGAACGTCCTGGAGTGTGTAGCTCTGGTCATTGCTGTGACTGGGGTCAAGTAATCAGCGGCAGGTATATCAACAAGGTCCTGAACCACTTTGTACAGTAGGGTGAGCTGAGTCTTTGACCGTCTGCTTTCCAGGGGTTCCTCCTGTAGGTGATCGAGCATGGATGATACTTTTGGACCTAGCGTTTAGTTGCGTTCTAAATACCAGACCTGTTTCCACTGGATATGTATTCCATGTTTTATTTCAATGTGAGAAAATGACAGGTGAAAGGGACTAATATAATGGATGTTTTATAAATATATCTGCAAGCTCAAAGAAATATTCCCGATTTTATATGGTCACCCCTCCTTGAAAAATGTTGTTTTTATTTACTTCTAGTCTGTAACAAACATGGTTGACTTTAACTTGAAAAGGAGCAGATCAATATGTTGATTTTTTTTCTCATTAACTTGTTGGGCTAGGAAGGTTCTATAAAAAAGCAAGGATTGAAAAGTTTTGTATTTGTAGTTTTTGTGGGCGCAGGTATGTCGCCTATGGGAATATTTAGTGTTAAGCTCCCAGTAACGAAGATAGAAATGTCAGCAGCACGGTCCTTTTTTAATCATTACATACTATTTCCACACATTTGTAGTTCTATCCAATTCTGTTTTATAAAATGTATCTTCATGGCATGCACTTTGCAATGGATTATGTAGAAATGTGATGGTAGTGCGAGTTTTGGTCTAACTGGGTGTATTTGATAAGTTTTTGCCTTTGATCTATGTTCTTGGGAAGGGGGTGTACCTTAAAGCCATATAAATTATTTTTTATTGATGTGCTTAGAAAGAAGACGTGCATTAATTGCATTTGCAGAAACACAAGAAATACAAGGAAGAATCTACTTCATCTGGAATATAAGAGTAAGGATTCATGGCTCTAGGACACTGTCTCAAACCAAAGCAAAACTTCAAATTTATCTCTCCGAAATAGCCCGCTGCAATATCCCGATAAGTTTTCTCATCCGTAATATGTTTTAATAATTGCATTCATGTCAAAAGGCTGTGAACAGGTATATTCAGCTATCTCTCATGGCATTAAGTGGCTCTTGTTTCAACAGGGAATTTTATCTACATTCACTACAGCAGGAAAGTGACCTGTATATTAATTCCCTACATACACGGGAGGCCGTAAACGTTTGTTTAAATAAAAGGCTGATTTGGTAAACAGGAGCTCCTTTGCAAAATATGAGATCCAAGATCGTGACAAAAAATAGTATTGAGGTGATTCGTTTCCGAAAGAACAAGATTTTATAAACTACTAAAGAAATAAACTGTTAGACGAAAACGTACACTTCAAAAAGTGATAAGTGGTCAATTCTGTAAACTCTGGAGTCCCATGAAATGACAAGTTACTAGTCTAATAACGTATATATAATGCATCTTTCATTCTTTGATGTGCAGAGTGATGGAGCATGAAAACGTGACACATACACGGTACAAATATATATGTTAGACACAGATGAGGTTATGTTACGTCCAGTGTGCGGCCCAACACCGCAGGATGATACACGTACAAATGTAGCATAGTAGTAACTTGTGATAGGAAAGGTTTTAAAGGATAGATCTCGAGTAATTCATTTTGTAATAAAAAAGAAATGTAATTTTGTAAAATGCATTTGAACAAATGTATTCACAAAATAATACCGGTTGAAAGGACGATTGTTCTGTATGTTGGAGGCATTTACCCAACTGCCACAGAAAATAGCCATAAAATGAGTATTGCTGCTATTTAAGCATAATTCTGTGCATTTTAGAATAAAATTGTTCAAAATGCATTGGAGAGGAAACAGTGATGGAAGCATATGTCTGGGTTCCATTCATGAAAGAGGTAAACTTTGCACTTTTCAAAAACATACGGTTTGCTTTCATAGTTGAATCTGGAAACTTTTTCGCAAACTTAAAATATTCTTTGTGCCTGAACTTTTATTATGCATGAGTAAATTATCATATATGACCTAAATTTCTATTTGGCAATATTTTTGTTACGTCATAAAAAAAAGGGTTCGGTATTGGTAGCATTGCACTAGATACTGGGATATGCCGAAATTTATCACTTCTGGGCCGAGCGTTTAAATGCGTTTATCAGGCTTGCTTCCACTAAATACATACCCCATGTTTAATTTCAACAATGAAAATGACAGGTGTAAGGGACTTAAATGATGTATGATATGTAAATATATCCGCAAGCTCAACGAAAGTATTGCTGATTTTATATGGTCACCCCTCCTTGATTTTTTTTATTTACTGCGTTCTAGTCTGTAAACAAACATGGTTGACTGTATCTTGAAAAGGAGTAGATCAACATGTGGATTTTTTCTCATTATCTTGTTTCGGCTAGGATGGTTCTATAATAAAAGCAAGGTTTGAAAACGTTTGTATATGTAGTTTTTTAGGCGCAGGTAGGTCACCAGTTGAAAAATTTAGTGTTAAGCTCCCAGTTATCCCAGAATATCTAAGAAAATTATCCCAGCCACTTTTGGCTCAACAAGTAAAGACCTCTCTGCCTTCCGTGGCGGTACCAGGGCCCATACGTCCCCGACAGCACAGCCCCCCCCCCTTGCAGAGTTACTAGTTGACTTGGCCCCTTAACTTGCTTAGAAGGAGAGGGTGGATAGCTCCATCCTAAATGACGCCAGTGATGGAGCCTCAGCTACAGAAGCTGGTACAGAATTCCACAAAGGTACGGTATGGGGGAAAAAGCTAAACTTTAAAGAATCAGATGATGTTGAAAACCGTCTGAACTTCCTGGAGTGTGTAGCTCTGGTCATTGCTGTGACTGGGGTCAAGTAATCAGCGGCAGGTATATCAACAAGGTCCTGAACCACTTTGTACAGTAGGGTGAGCTGAGTCTTTGACCGTCTGGTTTCCAGGGGTTCCTACTGTAGGTGATCGAGCATGGATGATACTTTTGGACAGAGCGTTTAGTTGCGTTCTAAATACCAGACTTGTTTCCACTGGATATGTATTCCATGTTTTATTTCAATGTTAGAAAATGACAGGTGAAAGGGAATAATATAATGCATGTTTTATAAATATATCTGCAAGCTCAAAGATATTATTTCTGACTTTATATGTTCACCACTCCTTGAAAAATGTTGTTTTTATTTACTTCGAGTCGGTAAACAAACATGGTTGACTGTAACTTGAAAAGGAGCTGATCACTATATGGACTTTTTTCTTATTAACTTTTTGGGCTAGGAAGGTTCTAAAAAAACACCGTTCCAAGGCGGCTCTTCTGTGGTGATTTATTTATGTTGTTGTTTCTTACTGTGTGTATCACTTTTGTCTTTTAATTTTGGATGGCCTTATGGCCATTTTGTGGGAAAGTAACTGTCCTTATGGCCTTCCTTTGTTTAGGTTTCCATTATGGTCTGGTCGCTTAATGTTTGTATTTCATTCCCTTTGGTGTCTTTTATGGGTGGAGTAAGTTAATTGTATCAATTCCTGAAAGTCGCCTATGGAAATGTTTAGTGTTAAGCGCCAAGTAACGAAGATAGAAATGTCTACAGCACTGTCCTGTTTAATCATTACATACTATTTCCACAAATTTGTAGTTCTATCCAATTCTGTTTTATAAAATGTATCTTCATGGCATGCATTTTGCAATGGATAATGTAGAAATGTGATGGTAGTGCGACTTTAGGTCTAACTGGGTGTATTTGATAAGTTTTTGCCTTTGATCTATGTTCTTGGGAGGGGGGTGTATCTAAAGCCATGTCAATTATTTTTATTGATGTGTTTAGAAAGAAGACGGGCAGTAATTGCATTTGCAGAAACACAAGAAATACAAGAAAGAATCTACTTCATCTGGAATATAAGAGTAAGGTTTCATGGCACTAGGACAATGTCGCAAACCAAAGCAAAACTTCAAACCTGTCTCTCCGAAACAGCCCGCTGCAATATCCCGATAAGTTTTTTCATCCGTAATATGTTTTAATTATTGTATTCATGTCAAAAGGCTGTGAACAGATATATATAGCTATTTCTCATGGCATTAAGTGGCTCCTGTTTCAACAGGGAATTTCATCCCCATTCACTGCAGCAGGAAAGTGACCTGTATATGTATTGCCTACAGACACGAGAGGCCGAAAACGTTTGTTTAAATAAATGGCTGGTTTGGAAACAAGAGATCCTTTGCAAAATATGAGATCCACGATCGTGATAAAACTAGTATTGAGGTGATTCGTTTCCGAAAGAATAAGATTTTATAAACTACTAAAGAAATAAACTGTTAGACGAAAACGTACACTTCAAAAAGTGACAAGTGGTCAATTCTGTAAACTCTGCAGTCACATAAAATGAATAGTTACCAGTCTAATAACGTATATATAATGCATCTTTCATTCTTTGATGTGCAGGGTGATGGAGCATGAAAACGTGACACATACACGGTACAAATATATATGTTAGACACAGATGAGGTTATCTTACGTCCAGTGTGCGGCCCAACACCGCAGGATGATACACGTACAAATGTAGCATAGTAGTAACTTCTGATAGCAAAGATTTTAAAGGGTCACTACTAGCCGAAACTACGTAGTATGACCCATCTTATTTCTTATGAATGTTTTCATTGCTCTTAAAGATACTCATTTTTGATTTTTATTTAAAGGATAGATCTGGAGAAATGAATTTTGTAATAAAAAAGAAATGTAATTTTGTAAAATGCATTTGAACAAATGTATTCAAAAAATAATACCGGTTGAAAGGACGATTGTTCTGTATGTTGGAGGCATTTACCCAACTGCCACAGAAAATAGCCATAAAATGAGTACTGCTGCTATTTAAGCAAAATTCTGTGCATTTTAGAATAAAATTGTTCAAAATGCATTGGAGAGGAAACAGTGATGGAAGCATATGTCTGGGTTCCATTAATGAAAGAGGTAAACTTTGCACTTTTCAAAAACAGACGGTTTGCTCAGCTTTCATAGTTGAATCTGGAAGCGAAAACTTTTTCGCAAACTTAAAATATTCTTTGTGACTGAACTTTTATTATGCATGAGTAAATTATCATATATGACCTAAATTGCTATTTGGCAATATTTTTGTTACGTTACAAAGAAAAAAAAAAAGAGTTCGGTATTGGTAGCATTGCACTAGATACTGGGAGATGCCGAAATTTATCACTTCGTGGCCGAGCGTTTAAGTGCGTTTACCAGGCTTGCTTCAACTGAATACATACCCCATGTTTAATTTCAATAATGAAAATGACAGGTGTAAGGGACTTAAATGATGTATGATATATAAATATATCCGCAAGCTCAACGAAAGTATTGCTGATTTTATATGGTCACCCCTCCTTGATTTTTTTTTATTTACCTCGTTCTAGTCTGTAAACAAACATGGTTGACTGTATCTTGAAAAGGAGTAGATCAACATGTGGATTTTTTTTTCATTATCTTGTTTTGGCTAGGATGGTTCTATAATAAAAGCAAGGTTTGAAAACGTTTGTATATGTAGTTTTTTCGGCGCAGGTAGGTCGCCAGTTGCAAAATTTGTGTTAAGCTCCCAGTTATCCCAGAATATCTAAGAAACTTATCCCAGCCGCTTTTGGCTCAACAAGTAAAGACCTGTCTGCCTTCCGTGGCGGTACCAGGGCCCATACGTCCCCGACAGCACAGCTCCCCCTTGCAGAGTTACTAGTTGACTTGGCCCCTTAACTTGCTTAGAATGAGAGGGTGGATAGCTCCATCCTAAATGATGCCAGTGATGGAGCCTCAGCTACAGAAGCTGGTACAGAATTTCACAGAGGTACGGTATGAGGGAAAAAGCTAAACTTTAAAGAATCAGATGATGTTGAAAACTGTCTGAACTTGCTGGAGTGTGTAGCTCTGGTCATTGCTGTGACTGAGGTCAAGTAATCAGCGGCAGGTATATCAACAAGCTCCTGAACCACTTTGTACAGTAGGGTGAGCTGAGTCTTTGACCGTCTGGTTTCGAGGGGTTCCTACTGTAGGTGATCGAGCATGGATGATACTTTTGGACCGAGCGTTTAGTTGCGAACTAAATACCAGACTTGTTTCAACTGGATATGTATTCCATGTTATATTTCAATGTGAGAAAATGACAGGTGAAAGGGACTTATATAATGCATGTTTTATAAATATATCTGCAAGCTTAAAGAAATTATTTCTGATTTTATATGGTCACCCCTCCTTGAAAAATGTTGTTTTTATTTACTTCTAGTCGGTAAACAAACATGGTTGACTGTAACTTGAAAAGGAGCAGACAATGTGTGGATTGTTTTGTCATTACTTGTTGGGCTAGGAAGGTTCTATAAAAAAGCAAGGTTTGAAAAGTTTTGCATGTGTAGTTTTTGTGGGCGCAGGTAAGTCGCCTATGGACATATTTAGTGTTAAGCGCCCAGTAACGAAGATAGAAATGTCAGCAGCACTGTCCTTTTTCAGTCATTACATACTATTTCCACACATTTGTAGTTCAATCCAATTCTGTTTTCTAAAATGTATCTTCGTGGCATGCACTTTGCAATGGATAATGCAGAAATGTGGTGGTAGTGCGAGTTTAGGTCTAACTTGGTGTATTTGATAAGTTTTTGCCTTTGATCTATGTTCTTGGGAGGGGGGTGTACCTTAAAGCCATGTAAATTATTTTTATTGGTGTGTTTAGAAAGAAGACGGGCAGTAATTGCATTTGCAGAAACACAAGAAATACAAGAAAGAATCTACTTCATCTGGAATATAAGAGTAAGGTTTCATGGCACTAGGACAATGTCGCAAACCAACGCAAAACTTCAAATTTGTCTCTCCGAAACAGCCCGCGGCAATATCCCGATAAGTTTCTCATCTGTATTATGTTTTAATTATTGTATTCATGTCAAAAGGCTGTGAACAGATATATTCAGCTATTTCTCATGGCATTAAGAGGCTCCTGTTTCAACAGGAAATTTCATCCCCATTCACTGCAGCAGGAAAGTGACCTGTATATTTATTGCCTACAGACTCGGGAGGCCGAAAACGTTTGTTTAAATAAAAAGTTGGTTTGGAAACAGGAGATCCTTTGCAAAATATGAGATCCACAATCGTGATAAAAATAGTATTGAGGGGATTCGTTTCCGAAAGAACAAGATTTTATAAAATACTAAAGAAATATACTGTTAGATGAAAACGTACACTTCAAAACTAAGTGATAAGTGTCCAATTCTGTTAACACTGCAGTCACATGAAATGACAAGTTACTAGTCTAATAACGTGTATATAAGCATCTTTCATTCTTTGATGTGCAGCGTGATAGAGCATGAAAAAGTGACACATACACAGTACAAATATATATGTTAGACACAGATGAGGTTATCTTCCGTCCAGTGTGCGGCCTACTAGCGCATGATGATACACGTACAAATGTAGCATGGTAGTAACTTGTGTTAGGAAAGGTTTTAAAGGGTAGAGCTCGAGTAATGAATTTTTTAAAAAAAGAGAAATGTGATTTTGTTAGATACATCTGAACAAATTTATTCACAAAATAATACCGGTTGAACGGACGATTGTTCTGTATGTTGGAGGCTTTTACCCAACTGCCACAGAAAATAGCCATAAAAATGAGTATTGGTGCTATTTAAGCATAATTCTGTGCATTTTAGGATAAAATTGTTCCAAATGCCTTGGAGAGGAAATACTGGTGCAAGCCGGTGTCTGGGTTGCATTCCTGAAAGAGGTAAACTTTGCATTTTTCAAAAACATATGGTTTGCTCGGCTTTCATAGTTGAATCTGGAAGCGATAACTTTTTCGCAAACTTAAAATATTCTTTGTGAGTGAACTTGTATTATGCATGAGTAAATTATCATATATGACCTTAAGTTCTGTTTGGCAATTCTTTTAATACGTCATAAAGAAAAAAAAGGTTCGGTATTGGTAGACTTCACTTGATACTGGGAGGTGCCGGGTTTATCACTTTTGGACAGAGCGTTTAGTCGCGTTCTAAATACCAGACTTGCTTCCATTGGATACATATGCCTTGTTTTATTTCAATGTGAGAAAATGACAGGTGTAAGGGACTAAAATGCTGCATGTTTTATTAATATATCTGCAAGCTAAAATATATTATTGCTGATTTCATTTTGTCATCCCTCCTTGACTGTAACTTGAAAAGGGGCAGATCAACATGTGGATTTTTCTCATTAACTTTTTTTTGGCTAGGATGGTTCTATACACAATCAAGGTTTGAAAAGTTTTGTATGTATAGTTTTTATGGGCGCAGGTAAGTCGCATATGGAAATATTTAGTGGTAAGCTCCCAGTAACAAAGGTAGAAATGTCAGCAGCACTGTCATGTTTTCAGTCAATACATACTATTTCCACACATTCATAGTTCTATCCAATTCTGTTTCATAAAATATATCTTCATGGCATGCATTTTGCAATGGATAATGTAACAATATGATGGTAGTGCGAATTTAGGTCTAAGTGGGTGTATTTGATGAGATTTTGCCTCTGATCTATGTTCTTGGGGGGGGGGAGAGGGTGTACCATTAAGCCATGTATATTAATTTTCATTGATGTGTTTAGAAAGAAAATTTGCAGTAATTGCATTTGCAGAAACACAAGAAACACAAGAAAGAATCTACTTTATCTGGGATATAAGAGTAAGGTTTCCCCCAGTGGAAATCATTCTACTGACCGTTCCAAGGCGGTTCTTCTGTTGCGGTTTATTTATGGTGTTGTTTGTTACTTAATGTATGTATCACTTGTGGCTTTTTATTTTGGATGGCCATATGGATATTTTGCGGGAAAGTAACTGTCCTTATGGCCTTCCTTTGTTTGGGTTTCCATTATGGTCTGGTCGCTTAATGTTTGTGTTTCTTTCCCTTTGGTGTCTTTTATGGGTGGAGTAAGTTAATTGTATCAATTCCTGATCTTTGTTTTACTTCTACTTTTCATGGCTCTAGGACAATGTCTCAAACCAAAGCAAAACTTAAAACTCGTCTCTCCGAAACAGCCCGCTGCAATATCCCGATAAGTTTTCTCATCCGTTATATGTTTAATTATTGTATTTCATGTCAAAAGGTTGTGAAAAGATATATTCAGCGATTTCTCATGGCATTACGTGGCTCCTGTTTCAACAGGGAATTTCAACCCCATTCATTGCAGCAGGAAAGTGACCTGTATAGTTATTCACTTTTGGACCGAACTTTAAGTTGCGTTCTAAATACCAGACCTGCTTCCATTGAATATATATCCCATGTTTTATTTCATCGTGGGAAAATGGCGGGTGTACGGGACTTAAATGATGCATGTTTTAAAAATATATCTGCAAGCTCGAAGAAATTGTTGCTGATTAAATATGGTCATCCCTCCTTCACAATCGTTGGTTTGTATTTCCTCCGTTCTAGTCGGTAAACAAACATGGTTGACTGTTAACTTGAAAAGGGGTAGATCAACATGTGGATTTTTTCTCATTAACTTGTTGAGCTAGGATGGTTCTATTAACAAGCAAGGTTTGAAAAGTTTTGTATATGTAGTTTTTGTGGGCGCAGGTAAGTCGCCTATGGAAATATTTAGTGTTAAGCTCCCAGTATCAAAGATAGAAATGTCAACAGCACTGTCCTTTTTTCAGTCATTACATACTATTTCCACAAATCTGTAGTTCTATCTAATTCTGTTTTATAAAATGTATCTTCATGGCATGCATTTTGCAACGAATAATGTTGAAATGTGATGGTAGCGCTAATTTAGGTCTAACTGGGTGTATCTGATGAGTTTTTGCCTCTGATCTATGTATTTGGGAGGGGGTGTACCTTAAAGCCATCTAAATTATTTTTTGTTGATGTGTTTAGAAAGAAGACTTGCAGTAATTGCATTTGCAGAAACACAAGAAACACAAGAAAGAATCTACTTCATCTGGAATATAAGAGCATGGTTTCATGGCTCTTGGACAATGTTTCAAACCAAAGCAAAATTTAAATTTGTCTCCCCGAAACTGCCCGCTGCAATATCCCGATAAGTGTTTTCATCTGTTATATGTTATAAAAATGGTATTCATGTCAAAAACGTGGTGAACAGATATATACACTATCTTCTCATGGCATTAAGTGGCTCCTGTTTCATCAGGGAATTTCATCCCCATTCACTACAGCAGGAAAGTGACCTGTATATTTAGTCCCCACAGACACGGGAGGCCGAAAACGTTTGTTTAAATAAAAGGTTGGTTTGGAAAACAGGAGATCCTTTGCAAAACATGAGATCCACGCTTATGATAAAAAATAGTATTGAGGTGATTCGTTTCTGATGGAACTAGATTTTATAATCTACTAAAGAAATAAACTGTTAGATGATAACGTACACTTCAAACTAAGTGATAAGTGTCCAATTCTGTAAACTCTGGGGTCACATGAACTGACAAGTTACTGGTCTAATAACGTATATATAATGCATGTTTCATTCTTTGATGTGCAGAGTGATGGAGCATGAAACAGTGACACATACACAGTACAAATATATATGTTAGACACAGATGAGGTTATCTTTCGTCCAGAGTGCGGCGGTGTCTGGGTTCCATTCCAGAAAGAGGTAAACTTTGCACTTTTCACAAACATATGGTTTGCTCGGCTTTCATAGTTGAATCTTGAAGCGATAACTTTTTCGAAAATTAAAATATTCTTTGTGACTGAACTTTTATTATGCAAGAGTAAATTATCATATATAACCTAAATTTCTATTTGGCAATTCTTTTAATACGTCATAAAGAAAAAAAATGTTCGGTATTGGTAGCATTTCACTTGATACTGGGAGGTGCCGGGTTTTATCACTTTTGGACCAAGCGTGTTGTTGCGTTCTAAATACCAGAGTTGCTACCATTGGATATATATTCCATGTATTATTTAAATGTGACAAAATGACAGGTGTAAGGGACTTCAATGATGCATGTTTTATAAATATATCTGCAAGCTCAAAGATATTATTGCTGATTTTATGTGGTCACCCCTCCTTGAAAAATGTTGTTTTTTATTTACTTTGTTATAGTCGGTAAACAAACATGGTTGACTGTAACTTGAAAAGGAGCAGATCAACATGTGGATTTCTTTCTCATTAACTTGTTGGGCTAGGATGGTTCTATAAACATGCAAGGTTTAGAAATGTTTTGTATGTGTTGATTTTGTGGGCGCAGGTAAGTCGCCTATGGAAATATTTAATGCTGAGCTCCCAGTAACAAAGATAGAAATGTCAGCAGCACTGTCCTGTTTTCAGTCATTACATACAATTCCACACATTTATAGTTCAATCCAATTCTATTTCATAAAATGTACCTTCATGGCATGCATTTTGCAATGGATAATGTAACAATATGATGGTAGTGCGAATTTAGGTCTAACTGGGTGTATTTTATGAGTTTTTGCCTCTGATCTATGTTCTTTGGAAGGAGGGGTGTACCTTAATAATTTTTGTATTCATGTCAAAAGGACATGACATGAATACAAAAATTGAAGCATATAAAGGATAAGAAAACTTATCGGGATATTCCAGCGGGCTGTTTCGGAGAGACGAGTTTTAAGTTTGCTTTGGTTTGAGACATTGTCCTAGAGCCATGAAACCTTACTCTTATATTCCAAATGAAGTAGATTCTTTCTTGTGTTTCTTGTGTTTCTGCAACTGCAATTACTGCAAGTCTTCTTTCTAAACACATCAATGAAATTTAATTTACATGGGATTAAGGTACACCCCTCCTTCCCAAGAACATAGATCAGAGGCAAAAACTCATAAAATACAGGAAAATATAGGAAAGGTTTAAAATGGTATGTCATTTTGTAAGATGCATTTGAAGAAATTTATTTACAAAATAATACCGGTTGAACGGACGATTGTTCTGTATGTTGGAGGCTTTTACCCAACTGCAATAGAAAATAGCCATAAAATGAGTATTGGCTATTTTAGGATAGATTTGTTCCAAAGACATTGGAGCGGAAATACTGATGCAAGCCGGTGTCTGGGTTCCATTCCAGAAAGAGGTAAACTTTTCTTTTTTCGAAAACATTTGGTTTCCTCAGCATTCATAGTTGAATCTGAACGCGATAACTTTTCGCAATCTTCTAAGATTCTTTGTGACTGAACTTTTATTATGCATGTGTAAATTATCAGATATGACCTAAATTTCTATTTGGCAATTTTTTTGTACGTCATTAAGAAAATAAGGGTTCAGTATTGGTAGCATTGCACTAGATACTGGAAGGTGCCGGGTTTTATCACTGTTGGACCGAGCTTTTAGCTGCGTTCTAAATACCAGACCTGCTTCCATTGGATATATACCCAATGTTATATTTCAATGTAAGAAAATGACAGGTGTAAGGGACTAAAATGATACATTTTTTATAAATACATCTGCAAGCCCATAGAAACTGTTGCTGATTTTATATGGTCACCCTCCTTTAAAAATGTTGGTTTGCATTTACTCCGTTCTATTCGGTAAACAAACATGGTTGACTGTAACTTGAAAAGGAGCAGATCAACATGTGGATTTTTTCTCAGTAACTTGTTGGGCTAGGATGGTTCTAAAAAAAAGGAAGATTTGAAAAGTTTTGTTTGTGTATGCGCAGGTAAGTCCCCTATGGAAATATTTATTGTTAAACTCCCAATAGCAAAGGTAGAAATGTCAAACGCACTGTCCTGTTTTCAGTCATTACATACTATTTCCACACATTTGTAGTTCTATCCAATTCTATTTTATTGATTGATTGATTGATTTGAGGTTTAACGTCCCCGTCAACACTGTAAAGGTAATTTTGGAGACGTTGCTTCCAATTTTGTGGGACTTTTCCCCGATATTGAGATGAAATGACATTTCGAGCCCTGTCGCTCAATGAAACTAATAGGGTTTATTAGCATGGACGGTCCGCCTCATACCGCGGTTCCTGGACAGGCTTAGATCCTCTAAGCGGTTTACCAGTACTAGTGTGCGGGCCGGATTCAGCGCTGCGTGGAAGCATCATGCAGCCCGTATATTTCTTCAAGCCCATATGGGCGGGGACCGCCAATTCTGTTTTATAAAATGTATTGTCATGGAATTGGTTTTGCCATGGTAATGTAAAAATGTAATGGTAGTGCGAATATAGGTCTACCTGGGTGTATTCTACGAGTTTTTGCCTCTGATCTAAGTTCTTTGGAGGGGGGATAGGGTGTACTTTAAAACCATTTAAATCATTTTGATTGATATGTTTAGAAAGATGACTTGCATTAATTCTATTTGCAGAAACACAAGAAAGAATCTACTTCATCTGGAATATAAGAGTAAGGTTTCATGGCACTAGGACCCTGTCACAAACCAAAGCAAATCTTAAAAATTATCTTTCCGGAACAGCCCGCTGCAATATAAAATCTAATCTTGCCGAAAGAACAAGATTTTATAAACCACTCAAAACAGAAACTGTTAGATGATCGAGTACACTTCAAAACTAAGTAATACGTGTCCGATTCTGTGAACTCTGGAGTCACATGAAATGAAAAGTTACTAATCTAATAACGTATGTAAAGTGCATCTTTCATCCTTTGATTTGCAGAGTGATGGAAAAAAGTGACACATACACAGTACAAATATATATGTTAGACATAGATGAGGTTATCTTTCGTCCAGCATGCGGCCCACCTGCGCAGGATGATACACGTACAAATGAAGCATGGTAGTAACATGAGATAGGAAAGTTTTAAAAAGATACATCTGACATAATGAATTTGGTAAATGTAATTTTGTAAGATACATTTGAACAAATTTATTCACAAAATAATACCGGATGAACGGACGATTGTTCGGTATGTTGGAGGCTTTTATCCAACCGCCACAGAAAATAGCCATAAAAATGAGTATTGGTGCTATTTAGGCATATATCTGTGCATTTTAGGGTAGAATTGTTCTAAAGACATTGGTGAGTAAATACCGATTCAGGCCGGTGTCTGGGTTCCATTCCAGAAAGAGGTACACTTTGCACTTTTAAAAACATACGGTTTGCTCGGATTTCATAGTTGAATATGGAGCGATATTTTTTCTCAAACTTAAAAGATTCTTTGTGACTGAACTTTTATTATCCATGCGTAAATCATCAGATATGACCCAATTCCTATTTGACAATTTTTTCATACGTCACAAACTTCAAAGATTCTTTGTGACTGAACTTTTCTTATGCATGCGTAAATTATCAGATATGACCTAAATTTCTATTTGACAATTTTTTTTGATACGTCATTAAGAAAATAAGGGTTCGGTTTTGGTAGCCTTGCACTAGATACTGGGAGGTGCCGGGTTTGATCACTTTTGGACCGAGCTATTAATTGCGTTCTAAATACCAGACCTGCTTCCATTGGATATATACCCAATGTTATATTTAAATGTAAGAAAATGAAAGGTATAAGGGACTAAAATGATGCATGTTTTATAAATATATCTGCAAGCTCAAAGAAATTGTTGCTGATTTTAAACGCTCACCCCTCCTTTAAAAAATTAGTTTGTGTTTACTTTGTTCCAGTTGGTAAACACACATGGTTGACTGTAACTTGAAAAATAGCAGATCAACATGTGGATTTTTTTCTCATTTAGTTGTCAGGCTAGGATGGTTCTATAAGCAAGCAAAATTTGAACAGTTTTGTATGTGTAGTTTTTGTGGGCGCGAGTATGTCGCCTATGGAAATATTTAGTGGTAAGCCCCCAATAGCAAAGGTAGAAATGTCAGCGGCACTGTCCTTTTTCAGTCATTACATACTATTTCCACACATTTGTATTTCTATGCAATTCTGTTTCATATAATGTATCTTCATGACATGTTTTTTTTGCCATGGATAATACAAACATGTGATGGTAGTTGCTAATTTAGGTCTAACTGGGTGTATTTGATGAGTTTTTGCCTCTGATATGTGTTCTGGGGAGGGGGTGTACATTAAAGCCATGTAAATCAGTTTTTATTGATGTGTTTGGAAAGAAGACTTGCAGTAATTGCATTTGCAGAAACTGAAGAACGAATCTACTTCATCTGGAATATAAGAGTAAGGTTTCATGGCACTCGGACTATGTCTAAAACCAAAGCAAATTTAAAAAAAATGTCTCTCCGAAACAGCCCGCTGCAATATCCCGATAAGTTTTCTCATCCGTGATAAGTGCAAATTTATTGTAGTCTTGTCATAAGGATGTGAACAGATATAGTCAGCTATTTTTCATGGCATTTAGGCATTTACAAACATTTTCTTGACACTTTTGTATTCAAAATATCCTCAAAATATCATATTTGTTGCTTTAAATAGGGGATGTAAGTGTGCAAATAGCCATAAAAACGAGTTTTGGTGCTATTTAGGGATAAATCTGTGCATCTGAGGATGAATTTGTTCCGAAGACATTGGAGAAAAACCACTGATGCAAGCGCCGGTGTCTGGGTTCCATTCCATAAGGAGGTAAATTTTGTGCTTTTCAAAAACGTATGGTTTCCTTGGCGTTCATAGTTGAATCTGAAAACGATAACTTTTTCGGAAACTTGAAATATTCTTTACGTTTTTTATGCATTAGTAAATTATAAGATATGCCCTAAATTTTTATTTGGCAATTCTTTTGATGCATCATAAAGAAAATAACTGTTCGGTATTTCTACCATTTCACAAGATACTGGGAGGTACCAGGTTTTATCACTTTCGGACCAAGCTTTTAGTTGCGTTTTAAATACCAGACTTGCTTCGATTGCATATATATCACATGTTTTATTTAATCGTGAGAAAATGACAGGTATAAGGGACTAAAATGATGCATTTTGTATAACTAATCTGCAAGCTCAAAGAAATTGTTGCTGATTTTATATGGTCTCTCCTACTTTAGGTTTTGTGGTTAGTATTTACTCCATACTAGTAGGTAAACAAACATGGTTGACTGTAACTTGAAAAGGAGCAAATCGGCATGTGGATTTTTCCTCATTAACTTGTTGGGTTAGGCTGGCACTTTCCAGAGGTATAAGGTTTGAAAGGTTTTGTATGTGTAGTTTTTGTGGGAGCAGGTAAAACGTTACTGTTGTCGCCTATGGAAAATAGTTAGTGGTGAGCTCCCTATAGCAAAGATAGAAATGTCAGCAGCACTGTTCTGTTTTCTGTCAATACATACTACTTCCACACGTTTGTAGGTTCTATCAATTTCTGCTACATAACATGTATTTTGTTGGCATTTATTTTGCCATAGTTACTATGAAAATGTGATGGTATTGCTAATTTAGAGCTAACTGGGAGTATTAGATGAGTTTTTGCCACTGATCTATGTTCTTGGGAGAGGGGCGGGTACTTTTGATCCACGTTTATCTGTTTTATTGATGTGTTTCGAAAGGAGACTTGCAGTAATTGCATTTGCAGAAACACAAGAAAGACATTTGGAATATAAGAGTAAGTTTTCATGGCACTAGGACTATGACTCAAACCAACGCTGGGTTCCATTCCATAAAGAGGTAAACGTTGTGTTTTTCGAAAACATACAGTTTGCTAGGCTTTCATAATTGAATCTGAAAGCGATAACTTTTTGGAAACTTGAAAGCTTCTTTGTAACTGAACTTTTATTATGAATGAGAAATTTTTTAGAAATGACCTAAATTTCTATTTGGCAATTCTTTTGACGCATCATAAAGAAAATAAGGGTTCGGTACTGGTAGCATTGCACTAGATACTGTGAGGTGCCGGGTTTTGTCTCTTTTGGTCCGAGCTTTTAGTTGCGTTCTAACTACCAGACTTGCTTCCATTGGATATATATCCCATGTACTATTTATGAGAGAAAATGACAGGTATAAGTGACAAACATGATGTATGTTTTATAAATATATCTACAAGCTCAAAGAAATTGTTACTGATTTTATATGGTCATCCCTCCTTTAAAAAATGTTGGTTAGTATTTACTCCGTACTAGTAGGTAAACAAACATAGTTGACTGTAACTTGAAAAGGAGCAGACCAACATGTGGATTTTTTTGTCATTAACTTGTTGGACTAGGACGTCTCTATAAAGAAGGATAAGGTTTGAAAAGTTTTGTACGTGTAGTTTTTGTGGGAGAAGGTAAAATGTTACTACTGTCGCTTATGGAAAATATTTAGTGGTAAGCCCCCTATAGCAACGATAGAAATGTCAGCAGCACTATCCTGTTTTCTGTCATTAAAGACTATTTCCACACATTCTGTTTCATAAAAGGTATCTTCATTGCTTTTATTTTGCCATAGATACTGTAAAAATGTGATGGTAGTGCTAATTTAGGTCTAGATTGGTGTATTTGATGATTTTTGCCGCTGATCTATGTTCTTGGAAAGGGGGCGAGGCTACTTTTAAGCCATGTTTATCAGTTTTATACCCCACCACACGTAGTGATGGGTATAATTATGATATACCGTCGAGTGTCTGTCCGTCCGTCCGTCCCCACCATTTCCGATCGATAACTTGGGTAATTTTTCACGATTTTTTTTTTAAGTTTGCATACATGTTTATATCGGGAATGAGTGGTATGGGATTGTTAATGGGCAAAATCCGTTAATATCTGACAGAGTTAGGGCCCTTTTTTAGTTCAAAATAAGGGTTTTTGGGGCGTTTCCGATCAATAACCTGAACATTTTTTCACGGATTTTCTTCAAATTTTCGTAGACACATTGGTATTGGGTATGAATGGTTTGGGATTGTTAATTGGCAAAATACGTTAACATTTTATATTAAATAGTTTTGGGGCACTTATTCCTTTACTAAATGGAATATATGTATGGTACGTCCCTGTTATATAGACCACGATTAGAAACAGATTTTGGATTGTTTAAAGGCAAACTGCGTTAACATTTGACAGAGTAATTGCCGTTAACTATTTCCATTAAATGTTTTTTGGGCTCTTATTCGTTTATTTTATGGAATAATTTGATGAAATGTTGTATATATATTTGTATTGGGAATTGCTCTTGGCACAAATAGGTTTATATTTGACAGAGTTATAGTCTTTAACAATTTCCATTAAATGGTTTTGAACACTTATTCCATTACTGAATGGAATATATGGATGAAACTATAGATATATAGACCACTATAGGAAGAATGTTTAGTATTATTAATTAGTAAAATGCGTTAACATATTCGACAGTTATGGCCGTGCCCTTAACAATTTCCATTTAATGTTTTTTGGACTCTTATTGGTTTATTTTATGGCATAGTTGTATGAAATTTTGTAGAAATTTATTGGTATTGAGAATGTGTGGTTTGGGAATTGCTCATGGCACAAATAGATTAACATTTGACATAGTTATTGTTAACAATTTTCATTAAATGATTTTTGAACACTTATTCCATTTCTAAATGGAATACATGGATGAAACTTCACAGATATATAGACCACTATAGGAAGAATGTTTACTATTGTTAATTGGCAATATACGTTAACATATTCAACAGTTATGACTGTGTACAAGTCCAATTAAATGCTTTTTGGGCTCTTATTCCTTAACTTAATGGAATATATGGATGAAACTTCACATATATGTACTATTAAAGGAAGCGTGTTTGAGATTGTTCATTGGCAAAATACATTAACATCTTTATCAGAGTTTTTGGTCGTTAATAATTCTCATTAAATGTTTTTTTCCTTTACTTAATGGAATATTTGGATATAAATTCATAAATAGACCATTTATAGAAGCATGGTTGGGATGGTTAGTGGGCACAATGAGATAACATTTGGCAGAGTTAGGGTTTTTAACAATTTCCATTAAATAATTTTTGGACTTTTATTGATGTATTTATTTTCTATGTAAAAAATATTTCCATTAAATAATTTTTGGACTTTTATTGATGTATTTATTTTCTATGTAAGAAATGTTTTTGGCCTATAGCTGCTTAACTATATGGAATACCCTGATACAATTTTACAGATATATTGAACACTTAAGGAAGCCTGTTTTGGTCATGGAGCATACAGTATTGGCCTGCAGTGGTGGGGTATCATGCAGTGCTAGCACGCTTTATTGATGTGTTTGGAAAGGAAACTTGCAGTAATTGCATTTGCAGAAACACAAGAAGGAGTCTACTTCATCACGAATATAATAGTACGGTTTGATGGCACGAGGAATATGTCTCAAACAAAAGCAAAACATAAAAATTGTCTTTCCGAAACAGCCCGCTGCAATATCCCGATAAGTTTTCTCATCTGTTATAAGTTCTACTTTATTGTATTCGTGTCAAAAGGATGTGAACAGATATAGTCATCTATTTCTCATGCCATTAATGCATTTATAAACATCTCTGTTGTTGTTTTGTCTTCAAAATATCCGCAAAAGCTTATAATTGCAGCGTATGGAAAATATTTAGTGGAAAGCTTCCTATAGCAAAGATAGAAATGTCAGCAGCATTGTCCTGTTTTTGTCATTACATACGATTTCCACACGTTTGTAGGTTCAATCCAATTCCGATTCGTAAAATGTTTCTTCATTGCATTTATTTTGCCATAGATACTGTAAAAATGTGATGGTAGTGCTAATTTAGATATAACTCGGTTTATTTGATGAGTTTTTTGCCACTGATCTATGTTCTTGTGGCAGTGGCGGGCACTTAAAAGCCATGTTAATAGATTTTCATTGTTGTGTTTAGAAAAGAGGCTTGCAGTAATTGCATTTGCAGAAACACAAGAAAGAATCTACTTCATCTGTAATATAAGAGCAAGGTTTCATGGCACTAGGACTATGTCTCAAACCAAAGCAAAGCTTAAAAATTGTCTCTCCGAAACAGCCCGCTGTAATACCCCGATAAGTGTTCTCATCCATTATAAGTTCTAATTTATTGTATTTATGTTAAAAGGATGTGAACAGATATAGTCCGCTATTTCTCATGGCCTTAAGGCATTTATAAACATTTTCTTGGCAGTATTGTCTTCAAAATATCCTCAAAATATCATTTTTTACTCTAAATAGGGCTTGTTGGTGTGAAAATAGCCATAAATCGAGTATTCGTGCTATTTAGGCATAATTATGTGCATATTAGAATAGAATTGATCCAATCCACCGGAGAAGAACCACTGATGCAAGCCGGTGTCTGGGTTTAATTCCAGAAAGAGCTAAACACTTTTCAAAAACATATATTTTGCTCGACTTTCATTGTTGAATCTGAATGCGATAACTTTTTCCGAAATTTGAAAGATTCTTTGTGTCTGAACTTTTATTATGCATGAGAAATTTTTTGATATGACCTAAATTTCCATTTGGCAATTCTTGTGATGCATCATGAAGAAAATAAGGAGTCGGTATTGGTATCATTACACTAGGTACTTGGAGGTGCCGGGCTTTATCTCTTTTGGACCAAGTTTTAGTTGCGTTCTAATTACCAGACTTGCTTCCGTATATCCCATGTTTTATTTCAATGTGCGTAAATGACAGGTATAAGGGACTAAAATGATACGTTTTATAAATATATCTGCAAGCTCAAAGACATTGTTGCTGATTTTATATGGTCACTCCTCCTTTAAAATGTTGGTTAGTATTTACTGCATACTAGTAGGTAAACAAACTTGTCTTTTATGGATGGAGTAAGTTAATTGTATCAATTCCTGATCTTTGTTTTACTTCTACTTTGAAAAGGAGCAGACAACATGTGTTTTTTTTTCTCATGAACCTGCTGGGCTAGGATGGCTCTATAAAGAGGTATAAGGTTTGAAATGTTTTGTATGTGTAGTTTTGGTGGGAGCAGGTAAAAAGTTACTGTTGTCGCCTATCGAAATTATTTAGTGGTAAGCTCCCTATAGCAAAGATAGAAATGTCAACAGTACTGTCCTGTTTTCTGTCATTACATATTATTCCCACACGTTTGTAGGTTCTATCCAATTCTGTTTCATTAAATATATTTTCTTGGCATTTATTTTGCCATAGATACTGTAAAAATGCGATGTTGTGCTAATTTAGGTCTAACTGTGTGTATTTGATGAGTTTTTGCCATTGATCTATGTTCTTAGGAGAG
The DNA here is from genome assembly GCA_963580285.1 of Lucinisca nassula. Taxonomy (NCBI): domain Eukaryota; kingdom Metazoa; phylum Mollusca; class Bivalvia; order Lucinida; family Lucinidae; genus Lucinisca; species Lucinisca nassula. The sequence goes on along the minus strand of OY757025.1, from coordinate 68,145,374 downwards.
GGGTGGGTACTTTAAAGCCATGTTAATCTGTTTTAGTGATGTGTTTGGAAAGGAGACTTGACCCATCTTCTTTCTTATGAATGTTTTCATTGCTCTTAAAGGAACTCATTTTTTATTTTTATTTGCCTTCACTGCAGCTGGTGTTGTGCCGTGTGGCGGCCGTAAAACGTCTCCCCGTACATCAACCATAGTGCAGTTTATATTTTACTTTTGGTCCTTTGAGATCAGCGTCAATATTCTGAGAAATCGGAAATAAATTATTGGTTTAGACTCATATTCTAGACAGGTTTTTAATTATTTGGACCCCATTTTGATTTATATCAGTCTTTGAATCGACTGACTATTCGAAATTCGCAAAATTGCAGTATGTTTCCTCTGGCTTTCTTTGCCGGATCATTTCAGGGTCACTGATGAGGTTTTATTAGCCGAAACTACGTAGTATGACCCATCTTCTTTCTTATGAATGTTTTCATTGCTCTTAAAGGAACTCATTTTTGATTTTTATTTGCAGTAATTGCATTTACAGAAACACAAGAATTTACTTCAACTGGAATATAAGAGATTGGTTTCATGGCACAAGGACTATGTCTCAAACCAAAGCAAAAGTTAAAAATTGTCTCTCCGAACAACCCGCTGCAATATCCCGATAAGTTTTCTCATCCATTATAAAGTCTAATTTATTGTGTTTATGTCAAAAGGATGTGAACAAGATACAGCCAGCTATTTCTCATGGCATTAAGGCATTTATAAACATTTTCTTGGCAGTTTTGTCTTCAAAATATCCTCACAATATCATGTTTATTTTTTTTTTACTTTAAATAGGGTTTTTGTTTATTTTTTTTGTTATGGTTTGTCCTGAGGTGTATGTGTCGCTTGTGTTATTTTATTTTTGATAGCATATTTGCCATTTTGTGGGAAAGTATCTGTCCTTTTGGCTTTCCGCTGTTGGGCGTTTCCATTAGGTCTGTTGATGCATGTTTGTGTTTCTTTCCCTTTGGGGTCTCTGATGGGAGCTATGGGCTGATTGTATCGATTCCTGATCATTGCATCTACTTCTATTTTGTATTCATCCTGTAATAAGGATGTGAACAGATATATTCAGCAATTTCTTATGGCATTAAGGCACTCATAAACGTTTCCTTGACAGATGTGTTTTCTAAATATCCTCAAAAATGTCATTTTTTACTTTAAATAGGGACTGTAGGTGTGAAAATAGCCAAAAAAAAAAAAGACGAGCATGCGTGCTATCTAGGCATAATTCTGTGCATTGTAGGATAGAATTGTTCAAAAGACATTAGAGAAGAACCACTGATGCAAGCCAATGTCTGGGTTCTATTTCAGCAAGAGGTAAACTTTGCACTTTTCAAAAACATGGGATTTGCTTGGCTTTCATAGTTTTCGGAAACTTGAAAGATTCTTTGTGACTGAGATTTTATTATGCATTAGAAAATTTTTAGGCATGACTTTAAGATATGTCTCTCCGAAACAGGACGCTGCAATATCCCGATAAGTTTTTTCATCCATAATAATTTCTAATTTATTGTATTTATGCCAATGGGATGTGAACATATATATTCAGCTATTTCTCATTGCATTAAGGCATTTATAAACACTTTCTTTGCGGTTTTGTCTTCAAAATATCCTAAAACTGTCATGTTTTACTTTGAATATGGGGTGTTGGTGTGGAAAGGCCATAAAAATGAGTATTGGTGCTATTTAGGCATAATTCTGTGCATTTTAGGATAGAATTTTTCCAACATTGGAGAAGTGCCACTGATACAAGTCGGTATCTGGGTTCCAGAAAGAGGTAAACTTTGCGCTTTTCAAAAACATGTGGTTTGCTCATATTTGAATCTGAAAATGATTACTTTTTTGAAACTTGAAAGATCCTTTGTGACTGAACTTTTATTATGCATGAATAAATTTTTAGATATGACCTTTAGATATGTCTCCCCAAAATATCCCGCTGCAATACCCCGATAAGTTTTCTCATCCATTATAATGTCTAATTTATTGTATTCATGTCAATAGGATGTGAACAGATATATTCAGCTTTTTCTATTTATAAACATTTTCTTGGCAGTTTGTCTTCAAAATATCCTCAAAATGTCGTGTTTTACTTTAAATACGGGTGTAGGTGTGAAAATAGCCATAAAATGAGTATTCGTGCTTTTTAGGATAGGATTGTTCCAAAGACATTACAGAAGAGCCACTGCACTGATGCAAGTCGTTGTCTTGGTTCCATTACAGAAAGAGGTAAACTTTGCGCTTTTCAAAAACATGCGATTTGCTCGGCTTTCAATGTTGAATCTGAAAGCGAATACATTTTCGCAAACTTGAAAGATTCTTTATGACTGAACATTAATTATACATGAGTAAATTATTAGATATGACCCAAATTTTTATTTGGCAGTTCTTTTGATACATCATAAAGAAAATAAGGGTTTGGTATAGCATAGGTAGAAATGTTTGAAGGTTCTATCCAATTCTGTTTCATTAAATGTATCTTCATAGCATGTATGTTGCCATATTTGACGTCATTCTGATTCAATTTCAAAATTCAATACTGGACTTAAATCTCCTCTGCAACGAAGTCTTTCGGAAACCGAATTATATGGTGCAGTTTATATTTTACTTTTGGTCCTTTGAGATCATCGTGAATATTCTGAAATCAGAAATAAATTATTTGTTTAGACTCATTCTAGACAGGTTTTTAATTATTTGGACCCAAGTTTGATTTATATCATTCTTTGAATCGACTGCCTATCCGTGATTCGCAAAATTGCAGTATGTTTCCTCTGGCTTTGTTTGCCGGATCATTACAGGGTCACTGATGAGGCTTTATTAGCCGAAACTACGTAGTATGGACCATCTTCTTTCTTATGAATGTTTTCATTGCCCTTAAAGAAACTCATTTTTGATTTTTATTTGCCTTCACTGCAGCTGGTGTTGTGCCGTGTGGCGGCCGTAAAACGTCTCCCCGTACATCAAGCATAGTGCAGTTTATATTTTACTTTTGGTCCTTTGAGATCATCGTGAATATTCTGAGAAATCAGAAATAAATTATTTGTTTAGACTCATTCTTGACAGGTTTTTAATTATTTGGACCCCATTTTGATTTATATCAGTCTTTGAATCGACTGCCTATTCGAAATTCGCAAAATTGCAGTATGTTTCCTCTGGCTTTGTTTGCCGGATCATTACAGGGTCACTGATGAGGCTTTATTAGCCGAAACTACGTAGTATGGCCCATCTTCTTTTTTATGAATGTTTTCATTGCTCTTAAAGGAACTCATTTTTGATTTTTATTAGTATATAAATGAAGTAAAATCTATAACCGCAATGACTTTATGTTGGAACCGTCATAAAATCTGAGGCCTGACCAACCAGCGTGCAATTAAAGAGGAAAGCAAGGTTGTCAACCGTGATTGGGTTAACTACCATGCATGCAGTCTGTCGTATACCATTTATGTTGTACCCAATCTTTTTATATCGAAGAATGATTTTACGAAATTGGGTGCTAAATAAAGTAGAAGTAAAACAAAGATCAGGAATCGATACAATTAACTTACTCCACCCATCAAAGACACCAAAGGGAAAAAACACAAACATGAAGCGACCAGACCATAATGGAAACCTTAACAAAGGATGGCCATATGGACAGTTACTTTCCCACAAAATGGCAAAAATTGCCATCCAAAATAAAAAGACACAAGTGATACAGACAGTAAGTAGTGACAAACACAACATAAATAAACCACCACATAAGAACCGCCTTGGAACGGTCAGTGGCAAGAAATCCACTGGGGAGCTTAAATCGATTTTACATGTCCATAATCCTCGCCCTTATAGCCCGGTCACACCTTTACGTTTCTGCTACGTTTCACCACGTTTCTGACAAAAACCCAAAACGTGGCCAAACGCCGTAACCTGCTGCGTTTTTATGCAAATTAGATGTCTTGCTGTGTACATGGAGTATGAGCTACGTTTCTACTGCGAAGCTGCGGCGTAAGACCCACGTATCGCGGCGTTTGCGTGACGTAAGTGCTGCGTATATTGCGTTGCTGTTACGTAGGAGCTGCGTTTCATTCTGACCTGCGACGTTGCTGTTGCGTAACAGCGGCGTTTTAAAACGTATGTGGTAATAGTATTGTTGTCATTCATTCAAGTGGCATCGAAGTATCAACATGACAAGGAAGAGAGGAAAGGCAACTTGCAAGACCGGGGCAAAGAGAACTCTAATTGCTTGCAGACTCCTGCCCACTTGCCGTTTCTTTTCAGTCTCGATTAAGGTACATAGTAAACCAACAACAACAATCTGTTCTTCAGAATAATAATCCATGATAGCTTTGACATGAATGCGAAGGACCCGAATGCTTGCTGTTGTATATATATAATTTATATATGAGACAACTTGATCGAGATTAAAATGTATTATGCGATGCCACTTGACCTCATTTGAAACTCAACAAAAGCCACAATCGTCGCTATTACGCCGCAGGTAAACTTGAAACGCCACAGCTATTTTTACTACGTCGTACATACGCAGCAATAACGTCGCACATACGACAGCTACGTAGTACTTACGCCATGCTTACGTTATGATACGCCGTGGAAACGGCGTATTTAAAATTAAAACGTAACAGATACGCCGTAGATACGAAAGGAACGTCGCTGTTACGCAGCGACAACGTGTCGTACGCCACACTTACGTGGTAAGTCTTGAGTGGCGTATGTGCGGCGTAAGAGGCGTTTGTGCTACGCTGCTGCTGCGTTCCTTTCGTTTGCACTGCGTTTCTGCTACGTATGTACGACGTTTCGAACCTGCCACGTATGTGCGACGTAAAGAAGTTGCATACAACTTCTTTACGTGGCAGCCTCGCGTAAGAGGCGTTCCTGCTACGTATCTCGGCGTAAGAGCTACGTTCCTGCGGCGTACCTTTCGTTTCGCCACGTATTGAGAAACGTAGCGCTTACGCGGGTCGAAACGTAAAGGTGTGACCGGGGTATTACCTCTGTCGCGGTATACACTTATTTTGTTTAGTCCGCATGAAGGCTTCCTAACTCATCAGTGTAACATCTCCGATAACATACAAATAAAAAAACTACAGAGATGAAATAAGGTTGAGGACTCGACAGCATAAAACAACAGAATTGCTGGAGCAAAAGAAAACCAACAATTAGACTCCGAAAGTCACTGCGGTTATAATTTTTTTTCTAGATTTATATACTTAGTCACCATAAAATTCGGATTCCGATAGACCTAGTTGCAGAATGGATTTAAATCCAGTATTGAATGTTTGAATGAAATCAGAATGACGGCTATACAATTTTGAAAAGGTTTTACGTAGTTTATGGTACCGATAACCCTGATTAAGAAGTTTAGCCGTTAATAATTTATTACGTGTGTTGAAGTCAGTTACATGACTACACACTCAGGCAAATCGAATTAATTGTGAATTCATCAACGCCGTAGGATGGCACACGTTGAACATCACCATCCAAAAAAGTAAATTTTACAATCTATAAATCAAAATCATCGCGTTCATCATAAATTTTGCAAGAAACAAACCCATCCACAATAGACAGATGTAAATTCAAAAACGAGGCCTCGGTATCAGAAGAATTTCCTTTATTTAACTGAAGTTTTGGGCGGGGGGGGGGGGGGTGGTGGTAACTTTGGCTGATCAAACCATCGAAATAGGTATTATCAATATTTAATTAAGCATCCAAATATCTAGAAGTGGATCTAAAAGCTCCAATGATTTCAAACTGGTTATCAGCAGAAAGGGACATCATGAAGTCTCTCTCATAACAAAACAAAAACAGATCAGCCAGAAGTTGTGTGCAATTAGTACCCATCGGAATACCCACAGCTTGTCTAAATAACTTAGTACCAAATCTTATGTAAATATTGTCAAGTAGAAAGGTGAGAGCTTCACACACATTCTGACATGACCATAAAGTATAGTTTTTATGCTCTTCAGAAGAGAAAAACGCATTTTTCTTACATTACATGAAAGATAGAGGGAGTCTTCCCTATGAAATGTACATTCAATTAAATCACTAAGTTGTTCTTTAATAAGATTATGAGGAAGTCTAGTGTAAAGGGTGGCAAAATCATAAGTAGACAGACTTGAAGCACGAAAACGCCTGGGTTTCAATTTATTTAATACTTCATTAGAATGTTTTGTAGACCAAAACAGATTTCTTCCTGATCTTTCGAATACTTTGTCGCAACATTTTATCACATGTTTTTGGTTGGCAGTAAAACATGAAGTTAATAACTGGAGAGTTCAGTGGTGGTACAAGAGCTTGAATTTGCAACAAACCGTGCTTTGTTTTGTCATTTATGAAGTTTAGGTAACCAATATAACGTAGGAAGCTTGTCTTGGCCTTCTGTAACACAGACAGCAGTAGGCCTTCATGCGGACTGAACAAATTATTTGTCTTAATCGCGACTGAAGTAATGGCGAGGATTGTGGCCACAGTGGAATTCATTTCCGCTGACCGTTCCAAGGCGGTTCTTCTGTCGCGGTTTATTTTTGTTATGGATTGTCTTTGGGTGTTTGTGTCGCTTATATTATTTTATTTTGGATAGCCGTTTGGTCATTTTGCGGGAAAGTAACTATCCTATTGGCTTTCCGCTGTTGGTGTTTCCGTTTGAGTCTGTTGCTTCATGTTTTCCCGTTGGTGTATCTGATGGGAGCTGCGGGTTAATAGTATCGATTCCTGATCATTGTCTCTACTTTCATTCCTCGGCTTTCATTGTTGAATCTGAAAGCAATAACTTCTTCGCAACCTTGAAAGACTCTTTGTTACTGAACTTTTATTATGCACGAGTTAATTATTAGATATTACATAAATTTCTATTTGGCAATTATTTTGATGCATAATAAAGAAAATAAGGGTTGGTATTTCAAAGGTAGAATGTCACCATCACTAACCTATTTTCAGTCAGTAAATACTATTTCCAAACATTTGTAGGTTCTATCGGATTCTGTTTTATAAAATGTTTCTTCATGGCATGTTTGTCGCCATAGATACTGTAAAAGTGTGATCGTAGTGCTTATTTAGGTCTAACTGGGTGTATTTGCGGATTTTTTTGGCCTCTGATTTATGTTCTTGGGAGTGTGGGGGCGTACTTTAAAGCCGTGTAAATCAGTTTCTATTGATGTGTTTGGAAAGGAGACTTGCAGTAATTGTATTTGCAGAAACACAAGAAAGAATCTACTTCATCTGGAATATAAGAGTAAGGTTTCATGGCACTAGGACTATGTCTCAAACCAAAGCAAAACTTATCAATTGTCTATCCGAAACAGCCCGCTGCAATATCCCATGCAACTTGAGAAAACAACCAGCGGATCGTGTATACCCCCGGCCAGCACCACTCCAACATATTTTTCGAGATTGCATGTAAAATGAATGAAGATGTCAAGAAGCTATAAGAAACTAAAATGTGGTTGTAAAAGCTAAACCAAACACAAATTTCTAAATGGACCAAGTTACTGAAGGGGTGGGGGCATCAATGTTACTGAAGCAGCAGTGAGGGGTATGCATCAATAAAATCAATGGACTGGTATGGAAAAACCAATGCAAGTATCAATTGAATTTGTGTTAGAGTTTAGAACATACACGCATCTTTAAACTTTGTCACAAAACTTGAACCAAATGTAAAATTTCTAAGTTTGTGACTTTGACCCCAAGGTAACTGTGGGGGACGGGGGTGGGGGCATGCTTCAATGAAATCTTTAGACCGGTATGTAACTTCAGTGTAAGTATCATCTAAATCTATGAAAGGGCGCAGTAGATAAATCTCTAAGAAACTTTAATGCAAAGCTTTAATGGAATGTAAAAATTCTAAGTCTGTGGCCTTGACGTCAAGGTCACTGTAGGCAGGTGGGACATGCATCAATGAGATGTTTAGACCAGTATGTAACTTCAGTGTAAGAAAGAACTAAATGTATCAAACGGTTCAGAAGATATAATGTCTTAGCAACTTTAACGTAAAACTTTAAGCAAAATGTTAATGGACGGGCGGACAGACGGATAGAAGTCCGGATAGACGGACATACGGACGGACGAACGCCAAAACGAAAACTTTATACCCCCATAGCATACTTCGTTTGTCGAGGGTATAAAAAAGTCCTTGCAATCCATTTGCATATTCTGAATATGTTCCATTAAAATAACAAGTTGCATACCCTTTGCAAGTGCTTTGCAACAGATTGGTGCAAACATTTTGCAAACATAGCTGTACCTCTGCAAAGAGATTGCAAATACATAGAGTATAGTTACTTTTTCGAGTTGGATACCAAAAATATTTCATCGAGTGTGTTAAAAAAAATCTAAATTTCACGAGTGCGAAGCACGAGTGAAAATTCGGATGTTTTTAACACACGAGATGAAATAGTTTTGGTATCCGCCGAAAAAAGTTAATGTTCTTTTTATTATATGATTTATTAGGACACTTACGGTAATTGATTGACCCGAGGTGACGTCACTATATTGGCCGGGCTAGTTGACGTCACAACTGTCAGTTTCAAAGCATAAACAAATCGAAATTTTGAATTTTTAGTTCAAAGAATGTTTTTCAAGGTATGTTACAGTATGCGTTGTGCTTATTTGAAGTCAATTTAATTTTTGAAGGCTCTATGACATGCACACAGCCACTGTATCATCGATTCCATGTGTAGCAGTTGGTCGTGGTCGTTTTATCACGTTGGAAAAATAATACGCTAATTTGAACACATATTTCCTCGCACAAACTCTAACTCAGCCATTCAGTGAACTTGTACGCCTTGTAGACCATTTGTAACAATGACAGCTAAGCCTAAAGCTGTGATGGAGCATTTAAATAATTGTGCCCGAGACGTGTGTCGGCAAAAGGGAGATGTTCAAACCAAAGCGCTACTGTTGTCAAATATGGCGCCTGTTCATTCAGTTTTAATGCCACACTTCAAAATATATTCTACCGACATAAGGAATTATTATTCTTAGTAAATCAAAGGAAAATTAACCTTTTTCGACCAGAACGTAAACGTCAACGCTACAGTGAAATGATATAAATGGTATCAGTCAATACGATATCATTTCACTTGTGATTGATAGCAGTTTTATTTGTTTCAGATATGCATTGATTTTACTGCTAAGTATAAAATAAAAAAAAAAGCTTTTAGCACACTACAAATGTTTGCAAACAGGATCTTGACAGTTTTCATACTGCAAAGTTTTTACAAACAGTGACTTAAAATCACTTGGTCTTTCCTCAATAGCAGTCTGCAAACAGTCATTTAAAAAGTATCTTTTTTCATAAGGTCTTTGGAATTAAATGCGAAACAGGATTTCAAAATTTGATCTGCATGTTGGGCATTACATTACAACGTTTATAGCCATAAAATGTAAAATGAATTTAAAAACCTCCCCTTTTATATACAGAATGATATTTGTATTTTTGGGTTGTTTTTCAATCTATGCAAAAAACAAGTCAGGGTCATCAGTTGAGAAAATTCTGTAGTTCGTGGCTGCATGCCATGGTTTTTTGACTTCAAGTTAATTTTAAACATTTGTTATCATCTACTAGCATAGAAGGCATGGCCTAGACCATTTGAATATAATTGTTGTGACTGGGGTTGGGTGGGGTGGGGTGTGGTAGCGTAGTGTAGGGTAGTTTGGAGTGGGTTGGGGTAGGGTAGGTGGGTGGGTGGGAAGGGGTTGGTGGGATGGGGTAGGTTGGGGATTGGGGGAGGTTGGGGTGGGTAGGTAGGGTAGGGTGGGGTTAGAATTGGTAGGGTAGGTAAGTTGGGGTTGGGTAGGTTAGGGTAAGGTTAAGTAGGGAAGGGTAGCTAGGAAGATATGGGGTAGGTGGTTGTGGGCAGGTGGGTGCACTGGTGTGGAATGAGGTTGGGAAGGTGAGGTGGGGATGGGTGGGTTTGGGATGAATGCATTGGCATGGGGTGGGGTAGGTTTTGTTAGGGTGGAGGTAGGAAGGAAGGTATGTTGGGGTTTGGTGGGCAGGGTTAGTGCAAGATTGGGTAGGGTAGGGTGGGATTTGGGTAGTTGGGGATGGATAGGGTGGGTGCATTGGTTTGGGGTCGTGTGGGGTAGGGTAGGTTGGGTGGGGTTTGGGTTGTGTAGGCAGAGAACGGTAGCTAGGGTGGGTGAGGTTTGGGGGGTGGGGTGGATAGATTTGGGTTGGATGGGTGGGGTAGGGTTAGGTAGGGTAGGTAGGGTGGGATTGGGTTATGGTGGGTGCGTTATGGATGGAGTGTGGTAGGGTAGGTGGAGTGCAAAGTAGGTAAGGTGTGGTTGGTGTAGGTGGGGTTGATAGGGTAGGGTAGGTTGAGTTGGGGTAGGTAGATGAGGTTAAGGTCGGGAAAGTAGGGGTTAGGAAGGTGAGGGTAAGGTTAAGTAGGGAAGGGTAGCTAGGAAGATATGGGGTAGGTGGGTGTGGGTAGGTGGGTGCACTGGTGTGGAATGAGGTATGGAAGGTGAGATGGGGATGGGTGGGGTTGGGGTGGCATTGGCATTGGGTGTGGTAGGTTTTGTTGGGGTGGAGGTTTTTGTTTGTTTGTTTGATTTGATGTTTAACGTCCCCGTCAACACTGTGAAGGTCATTTTGGAGACGTTGCTTCCAGGTTTGTGGGACTTTTACCCGACATTGACATGAAATGACATCTCAAGCCCTGTCGCCCAATGGAACCAAAAGAGTTTATTAGCATGGACGGTCCGCCTTGCGGGCCGGTTCCTAGACAGGCTTAGATCCTCTAAGCGGTGTACCAGTACTATTGTGCGGGCCAGATTCAGCTCTGCGTGGAAGCATCATGCAGCCCATATATTTCTTCAAGCCCCTATGGGCGGGGGCCGGTTGGGGTGGAGGTAGGTAGGGATGGTATGTTGGGGTTTGGTGGGCTGGGGTAGTGTAAGATAAGGTAGGGTAGGTAGGGTGGGATTGGGGTAGTTGGGGATGGGTAGGGTGGGCGTATTGGTTTGGGGTCGTGTGGGGTAGGGTAGGTTGGGTGGGGTTTGGGTTGTGTAGCTAGAGTACGGTAGCTAGGGTGGGTGAGGTTTGGGTAGGTGGGGTGGATAGGTTTGGGTTGGACCGGTGGGGTAGATTTAGGTAGGGTGGGATTGGGTTAGGGTGGCTGCGTTATGGATGGGGTGTGGTAGGGTAGGTGGAGTGCAAAGTAGGTAAGGTGTGGTTGGGGTAGATGGGTGGATAGGGTAGGGTTGGTGGGGTCGGGGTAGGTAGACAAGGTTAAGGTATGGTAGGTAGGGTGGGGTTGGGATAGGTAGGAGTAGGTACGGTGCATTCAACTAGGCAGGGTAGGGTAAGTTGGGTGGGGTTGTGGGTAAGTGGGGGATTTTAGGGTAGTTTGTTTGTTTGTTTGTTTGATTTGAGGTTTAACGTCCCTGTTATCACTATAAAGGTCATTTTGGAGACGTTGCTTCCAATTTTGTGGGACTTTTACCCGGCATTGAGATGAAATGACATCTCAAGCCCTGTCGCCCAATGAAACCAATAGGGTTTATAAGCATGGACGGTCCGCCTCGCACCGCGGTTCCTGGACAGGCTTAGATCCTCCAAGCGGTTTACCAGTACTAGTGTGCGGGACGGATTCAGCTCTGCATGGAAGCATCATGCAGCCCATATATTTCTTCAAGCCCCTATGGGCGGGGGCGGAGGATTTTAGGGTAGGATAGGATAGGGTAGGTAGATGGGAATGGTGGTGTTAGGTGGGGTAGTTGGGGTGGGAAGGGTAGGTAGTTTGGGTTTACGTGAGATGGGATGATGTTAGATAAGGTAGGTAGAGTGGAATTGGGATAGGTAGGGGTGGATAGGGTCGGTGCGTTGGTATGGGGTAGGGTAAGGTAGATGGGATGAGAGTGGGTATGTTGGGTGGGGTTAGGTGGGGATGGGTAGGGTAGGTACGTAGGAGTTGAGCGAGATTAAGGTAGGTTAGGGTAGGGTAGGTTAGGTGGAGTGGGAAGGGTAGATAGGCTGGGATAGGGGTAGAAGGGGTGGTTAGGTAGGATGCTTTGGGGTGTGTTAGGGTGGAGTAGGGTTGACAGCTTTTATGATACCAGACATTGCAAGTATCACATCAAATTCACCAGTTCTTCATACCAACACTTTCAGTACAGAGCCCACAGGGGTAATATTCTATTCTATTCCATACAGGATGTGATGCATCAGAGTAGCGTCCCTTGGTTTGAATGACGTCATATATTTCACTGATGACATCACAAAATTATTGACTTCTCAAGGTCATATAGTTCCATATACTGCCATACGCCCGCGAGGACATTCTAGGCAGGTGGTTTGCATTTGCAGTTCCATTTGCATTTTAGCAGAGTTTGCTCTGCTTGAATCTGAAAAAAAATCTGATATTTGAAGATGCCAGACAAGGAAAGGCGAAGATCAGATACTGGGAGTGTAGGGCAGGCTGAGAGTAGGATTTCCATAGAAGGAAAGGCAGACTGATCAAGTTGTGGGCTAAGAGGAAAACAGCGTCAGTTGAGGCATAGATAGAGAGATAGATAGATAGATTTTGATTGATTTGAGGTTTAACGTCCCCGTCAACACTGTAAAGGTCATTTTGGAGACGTTGCTTCCAATTTTGTGGGACTTTTACCCGACATTGAGATGAAATGACATCTCAAGCCCTGTCGCCCAATGAAACCAATTGGGTTTATTAGCATGGACGGTCCGCCTCGCGCCGCGGTTCCTGGACAGGCTTAGGTCCTCTAAGCGGTTTACCAGTACTAGTGTGCGGGCCGGATTCAGCTCTGCGTGGAAGCATCATGCAGCCCATATATTTCTTCAAGCCCCTATGGGCGGGGGCGGTGAGATAGATAGATAGATAGATTTTGTTTGTTTGATTTTAGGTTTAACGTCCCCGTCAACACTGTACATTCAACTTTGTGGGACTTTTACCCGATATTAAGAAGAAATAACTTCTCAAGCCCTGTCGACCAATGAAACCAATAGGGTTTATTAGAATGGACGGTCCGCCTCGCACGGCGGTTGCTGGACAGGCTTAGATCCTCTAAGCGGTTTTCGTACCAGCACTAGTGTGCGTGCCGGATTCAGCTCTGCGTAGAAGCATCATGCAGCGCATATATTTCTTCAAGCCCCTATGGGCGGGGGCTTTGATAGATAGATAGATAGAGAGATAGAGAGATTAAATAGATAGATATATAGCAAGTATTTTTAGCAGCTTAAAGATTTGTAAAACAGGTCCAGATTTAACACTTTAAACCCTGTAGACCAGTAGATGCTTTAGAAAACAGTCAAGATCCAATGAACTATATCATCAGGGTCTACACTGTTTGTCATAATGTTTATGATTGCCAAATCCCCTATTTATAAGATTGGACATGTCCAAAATAAAATAAAAATGATGAAATGATCGACCTCAGAATTTCAGGGGTGAAAGTAAATCATGTAAATCAGTCAATAAATTTGCGATGTCATCAATGAAATAAATGGCATCATACAAACCAAGGGACGCTACTCTGAATTTACCAGCAACAATAGAATAGAATAAAATAGAATACTTTTTATTTCCAATCAAGGGACCAAGTTCACATCCTGTTCCAGATAGGGGTGAAGTTGGCTCTCCAGGTCTACCAAATACATGTATGAATTATTAACTCATTCTGTATCAAATGGAATCTTGCAGTTGTTTTCATCACAAGTCGCGGTTCTAACGAGTACCCAAAATCTATATTTTAGAGCAGAAATAAAAAAAATAAGGTATACCCCCGGAAACCCCAGTTTTACTATATAAAAGTGGGGTTCAAGGGGGTCAAAATTATATAGGCGTGTTTTCGTTATGGCTTTGCTACTCGCCTGATTTTGTTTGTTTGATTTGAGGTTTAACGTCCCCGCCAACACTGTTTATGTCATTTTGGAGACGTTGCTTCCAATTTTGTGGGACTTTTACCCGACATTGAGATGAAATGACATCTCAAGCCCTACCGCCCAATGAAACCAATATGGTTTATAAGCATGGATGGTCCGACACTCGCACCGCTTTGCCTGGACAGGCTTATATCCTCTAAGCGGTTTACCAGTTTGTTTGATTTGAGGTTTAACGTCCCCGTCAAGCGGTTTTCCAGTACTCGTTTTCGGGTCGGTTTCACATCTGCTTGGAAGCATCCTGCAGCCCATCTATTTCTTCAAGCCCCGATGGGCGGGGGCCGACTACTCGCCTGATAAATCCGGTTTTGTTATACCTACATTCGTTTTTCATAAGCATTAAAAACTTTGAAGTGTCAACGAGATTGATGATATCACTTGCGACATCATCATCAACAAGTGACATCATTACCATGTGCTCACCTGCCTTGGAGCAGCTTCCTTTTCCTGTTAACCCAAGGACAAACAAGCTGCAGCAAAAATGAGCTTTTTAAATAATCTCAAGAAATCAGTCATTTTTGAGATGGCTGACAGAGGAACACCTAGATAGGATGTCCTTAGGGTCGAGCGGTCTGAGAGGCAGGCTGTATTGAACCAGAATCCTGAAGGGATAAGGAAAAGACAGGAAACGGTTGACTATGCAGCCCTCAGACTAGGATGTATGGGACACCATTTCCCTGAGTGGTGGTGGCTCTGACCCAAAATCTGGAAGAGATATAACTAGAAAGGAAAAACCAGAAGATATTATTCAATTAAATTAATGTGTTTTAAGACTTGCAACTTGAGCTTAAAGGCCCACATCCAGTGCGGATTAAAAGCAGGATAAAACATGTTGTTGTGAGTCTGATCTAGGGAACTACAGTTATCTATCCTTATCAATAAGATCAAAACGAAAAGAGCAAATGACTAGAATTTCATAGGAAAACCACCAAGGTTCAGAAATACACTGAAATTCGGATGGAATTTCACAGAAAAAAAATAACAAAAAACCCACCAGTCTAGAGTTTACAGATACCTCTCTTTCATGTACGCAAGACTCTGATCTCTCAGTGGAACAAATAATATGGCAATTTTTGGGTCGATCGTTTGTCATTCGACCCAAACTTACTAAGCAGAAAAGCCCTTCAGTGCTAAAGGCTATATGACCGACTTGTCGTCGGAATAACTTTCGGTTAACCAGAGCAAAAGGCTCCCGGGGAGCTTGTAGGACAGGCGGTTGTCGGTCGTCGTCCGTCGGATTTCGTCTGCGTCAACACTTTCAAACGACATCACCTCTAAAACTACTGGGTCGATTGGGCCCAAATTTCATCTGTAGTATTCCTGGTCTGCGTCAACACTTTCAATCGACATCACCTCTAAAACTACTGGGTCGATTGGGCCCAAATTTCATCTGTAGTATCCCAGGGCGGGGGGGGGGGGGGGGGGGGGGGGGGGGCAAGACCTTTCAGATCCACAACCCTATACCATATTCTTGTTCCTAATGGCTATTTTTAGAATAAAAATGATTGTGTGTACTCGTTAGAATTGAGGCGGTTCTAACGGAGAGGCGTTTCTAACGAGTACCCACAATCTATGTTTTAGAGCAGATTTAAGAAAATAAGCTTTACCACTATAAACTCCAGCTTCACTATATAAAATTGGGGTTCAAGTGGGTCCAAATTAGATTGGTGTGTTTTCCTGATGTAAGGAAAAATTGGTTTACGGGTGAATATATTAGTTTGCTTTTTTCTGCTCCTAGACATAGGTTGTGGGTACTCGTGAGTACCATCACAACGACGCGGTTCTAACGAACACCCACAACCAAATTGTGGAGTATAAATAAGGAAACATAAGAAATTTAAATCGGAAAAGTCGCCATTTTGGAGATATGAAAGAATGCACAATATCACACGGATGAGTTATCGTGATGAGATTAGAACGAAACGAATCCCTGTTAAATAAATGGAGGATCGTACACGAGTGGTTGTTTCATATGAAATTTATGAAACGATTCTTCAGCGAGTTTCATAAATTTCATATGAACTGACATCGAGTATAAGATTCTGTTTACCATATGGCGAATTTAAATAGAATTTTATCGCCTCTAAATTTGACAGTTTTTTTCCACAAAAATGCACTGTTGACATGGACGTCGTCATGTTACTTAATACCGCCAAAATGTTATTACGCGTGTGGTCATACCATATTTATTAGATGACGCTATCAACTGCCCATCAATGACGTCATATGATAAATCAAAATTATCTAGGCACATCTTAAGAAAGTTGGGGATGGACATAACAAACAACGGAGTAAAAGGGTCCATCCAACATTAGGTTAAAACGGCGGTAGGGCCAGTTTACCTTAATCACTCATTTCACAAGTCTACACAACGAGAGTGTCATAATGGCCCTGGATCGCTCACCCGATCCTTATTGTACAGATAAAATGGTAATTAATATAACGTGGTGTGGATGGTTTGAGCCACTTTGGTTGACAGTGCCCCAAGGAACATTTCTGTGAAATTATTTCAAAATCAGTCTACCTATTGTGTAGTAGAAGTCATTTTAAAGATTGTTTACTTTTTTAGTTTTGGTGGCTATTAAGTTCAGTGGAGTAATTTTGAGCAATTTTGTCAGAGGGTCACCCATGGAATATTCCTTCCAAATTGTTTCTATCTGGGGATGAAGTCTTTCAAAAGTTACATTCGACAATACAGAGCTAAGTGTATGTTACTATCTGGGCACCTTCGTGCACACTGTGCACGGGGATAACTTTGCTCAGTCTAACTTACAACGCCTCGTGGTAACAAGACCAAAAGGAAATTGAGGGTTGGGGCGTGGGGGGGGGGGGTGCAGATTTGGCATAAAATGCCAGATATATGAGTCAGTGGTTCACTTTGACAACACACAGCTGACTTGTATCTCACTGTCTAGGCACTTGTGGACAATGAGGGTCAGGTCCTAGTGCACCAGACTGAGATGTACCGGCACAATACAGATCGGACTTGTATTTCAGTATTTGCACAACTTGTGGACATTGAGGGTCAGGTCCTTGTGCATGGACATGAACCGGCTCACTAACTTACAATGCCTTAACTCTATATAAAACCAGCGGGCCTATGGGTGGGTCCATTTTTGGCTATAGATTTGAACATAGGGTGGACATCTTTGATAGGGCCACTAAATGCTTCATTCAATATATCAATGACTTGAGACTTCCGGTCTCAGACAAGCTCATTTTTAATGGTTTTTCCTATATAAGTCTATTTAAAACCGGTAGGCCCCCGGCGAGATCAATTTTGGCCCCATTGCTATAATTTGAATACTCTTGGTAGAGGTCCCCAACATGAAGCTTCATGCAAAATAACAAAGAGCTGGGCCTTGTGGTTTCAGAGAACAAGATTTTTAAAGGTTTTCCATATATAAGTCGATATAAAACCAGTGGGGACAGGGGCGGGGCCAGGGCACCAGGGCTATAATTTGAACAATCTTTGTAAGGTCCACTATCAAAGACCCGGGCCTTCTGGTTTCAGACAAGAAGAATTTTAAAGGGTTTCCCAATGTAAGTCTATGTAAAGCCAGTGGGCAACGGATCTCCAAAATGACATGTACAGTGTTGACGGGGACGTCAAACCACAAATCAAACAACAAAAACAAACAAACGGGGCGGGGCGGGGATATTATTGGCTCGAGGACTATAATATGAACAATCTTGGTAGAGGTCCACTAGATGAAGCTTCATACCAAATAAAAAATCGGGGCTCTCTGGTTTCAGAAGAGAACATTTTTAAAAGGCTTTCCCTATATAAGTCTATGTAAAATGGGAGGGCCCCGGCACGGAGGCATGTTACGCCCAAGGGCTATAATTTGAACAATCTTGGTAGAGGTCCTCTAGATGAAGTTTCGTAACAAATATCATACACCTGGTGGGCCTTCTTGTTTCAGACAAGAAGATTTTTAAAGGTTTTCCCTATGTAAGCCTATGTAAAACTGTTGGTCCCCCGGGGGCAATTTTAGCCCCAGGGTTATAATTTGAACAATCTTTATAGAGGTCCACTAGATGAAACTTTATACCAAATATCAAAGATCTGGGCTTTCTGGTTTCAGACGAGAGTATTTGTGAAGGTTTTCCCTATACAATTCTGTGTAAAAATGGGTGGGCCATTGTTGGCCTCAGGGCTATAATTTGAACAACCTTGGGAGCGGTCCACAAGACAAAACTTTATACCAAATATCAAATACCTGGGACTTCTGGTTTCAGACAAGAAGATTTTTAATTTTGAAAGGTTTTTCCCTATGTAAGTCTATATAAAACTGGTGAACCCTGGCGCGGGGGTGGGGGCATTTTTGGCCACAGGGCTTTAATTTAAATAATCTTTGTAGAGGTCTACTACACGAAGCTTCATACCTAATATTGAAGACCTGGGCCTTCTTGTTTCAGTCTGTGTAAAATGGGTGGGCCCCGGCGCGGGGACATTTTTGGTCCCAGGACTATAATTTGAATAATCTTTGTAGATGTCCACGAGATGAAGCTTCTAATAAAATATCAAAGACCTGAGGCTTCTGGTTTCAGACGAGAAGATTTTTAAAGATTTTCCCTAAATTAGTCTTAAGTAAATTAGATGGGCCCCGACGCGGGAGCAGTTTTGACCCCAGTGCTGTAATTTGAACAATCGTGGTAGCGGTCCACTAGATACAACCTTATTCTAAATATCATACATCGGGGCCTTCTGCTTTCAGACAAGAATATTTTTAACTGTTTTCCCTATGTAAGTCTATGTAAAATGGGTGGGCCCTGGCGCGGGGGGGGGAGCTTTTTTGGCCCTTTGACTGTAATTTGAACAATCGTGGTAATGGTCCACTAGATGAAGCTAAATACCAAGTATCAAAGACCTGGGCCTTGCGGTTTCAGAGAGGATGTTTTTTATAGGTTTTCAGTGAAAAAAATTCTATTATTTATGCCTCCTGTGATCTAGATGTTCAATGGACCGGAACCGTTTAAACAACTTTTGAAAGTGGACCACCTTAGGATCATTCCTATGAAGTTTGGTCAAAATCCGATCAGTGGTTTAGGAGGAGATGTCGTTTGAAGAAATTGTTTACGGACGGACGGACTCGCTCGCACGGACTATCCTACCTTGAAATAAGTCTGTCAGCACAAACACGATTCCATAGTTCTGGTTAACCATTCTGTATAGTCTTCATAGGTTTGCATTCAATCAGCGAGCACTTTCGTCCCCCGCCCATCGGGGCTTGAAGAAATAGATGGGCTGCACGATGCTTCCCTGAAATTGAAACTAAAAGCTTAGAATATCAAACAAACTGATATATTTTAAAAGGCAATTTGCTTGACATGTCAGGCGATTCATCTAAAGCCCACTATGTATGTTCAGCTCAAAGTAGGATTAGGTACGATTCCGGAATTGTCCTGCGCATACATGTAGTAGTAATTTGTTGCGCAGTGAGAATTCCTACCTTGCGCAAGACATTTCGGAATTGCCTCTGCGCAAACCTGAGAATCGGAACAAAGTAGGACTAATTTATCTTTTCTGTATTTAATTTATAATATATTGCTATTATGATTCCTATTATTAAATTATTAATTATAAATTCTTAAGAAGTTCATAAAACAATCATATAATGTGAAAACAGAATAAAAACATGCATTTTGAGGTCATGTTTGTGTAACGATATCTGGAAGTAATTGAACTAGAATTATAAATATGTTAGCATGGTGCAATACGGAAGAGGGACGCAAATCATTATTTTTGGTTTATTCAAGATTATTTCATTCATTTCGATTCGATCATAATTCACATGTGGGCGAAAACCGGAGTCACCGGAGAAAAACTAACAGAATTTTGCATCTCAAATGTGGCCGACGAGAGACCTAATAATTGCGAGTCAATTCTACCAATTGGGCCATGGAGCCGCAAATCATTTATAAATAAAATGTTAGAATACAAACAAAAACGGTTCAATGCAACGTTTTCCCCAAAGGTTCAATGTGTGTGCGCGACTTCAATGTGGCATTCATTACCGACTGTTACAACGCATAATGTAGTAATGTAGTAATTTCTTCATTTTGAAATTTTTACTACATTATGCGTTGGCATAGTCGACGCGAAATGAAATAAAATGTCGTTTTTACTTCATTATGCGTCGATACTAAGAGGTTTGAGCAAAATGAAAGAATTATTTCATTTTGCGGCGATGGGTGGCATACTTAATTTTACTTCATTATGCGTCAACAGTTTGTTTGTTTGATTTGAGGTTTAACGTTCCCGTCAAGACTATTTAGGTCATTTTGGAGACATTACTTCAAATTTTATGGGACTTTTACCCGATATTGAGATGAAATGACATCTCAATCGCTGCCGTCCAATTAAAAGCAATAGGGTTTATATGCATGGATGGGCCGACTCGCAGCAGTTTTCCTGGACAGGCTTAGACCTTCTAAGCAGATTACGAGGACTCATGTACGGGCGGTATCAGCTCTGCGTGGAAGCATCGTGCAGTCCATCTATTTATACCCCCGGCATACGAAGTATGCAAGGGGGTATATAGTTTTTGTCCATTCTGTCTGTCTGTCTGTCTGTCTGCCTGTCTGTCTTTTGTTTGATTTGTTTGATTTGAGGTTTAACGTCCCCGTCAACACATCAGGCATGAGACCAAAATAGCGCAAGGCGTACGATTTTAATTCTACTGGCTTAATCAAATACAATGAAATTCCACTATTAAGACCACCTAAAATTAATACAAATTTTGTTTTTAAAGCATATTTGGAAGGTTAAAGCTACATTTTCTTTGTGATTTTGACCTTCAGTGTGCTTTTGTGGAAGACCGTCTTTTGGACTGTTCAACTGTGGTCTTAAAGACCACTTTTGAACCGTCTCAAATGTGGTCTAAATTGTAGGAATTTAACTGTATTGCTTCCTAAGTCTTTTCGAAGACAGCTATGTTCTACCATCATTACTTCATTATGCGTCGATATGGTGCATATCAACGCGAAATGAAATAATTTTTTTACTTCATTTCGCGTCGACTATGCCAACGCATAATGTAGTAAAAAAAATCAAAATGAAGAAATTACTACATTACTACATTATGCGTTGTAACAACCGACATCTCTGTCAGCGGCGTTTTTATAAAATATCATAACTCTTCTTTTGTAAGTGCTCTTTCTAGAACCAAGAAAGACTATACAGGAAACGAATTTATTCACGAAAGACACACACACACACACGAATTTAGCATTAATTTGGAATAACTGATGTTAGTAAACATTAATTCGTATGGTATAAATTGTCCCTTACATTTTTAAAAATTGATTTTGTGTACCCGTAAGAATCGCTTACTAGAGGAATATCAAGGGCGTCTTTAA
Source organism: Lucinisca nassula (assembly GCA_963580285.1). Taxonomy (NCBI): domain Eukaryota; kingdom Metazoa; phylum Mollusca; class Bivalvia; order Lucinida; family Lucinidae; genus Lucinisca; species Lucinisca nassula. The sequence goes on along the minus strand of OY757025.1, from coordinate 68,124,085 downwards.
AATCGATGTGTTTTCATACGGATTTGTTGAATAGACAATGACCTCTTCGTTATTGCGTAATCTATTTTTATCTTATTTTTGTAGTATTTGTTTTTCCGAAAACCAGTACCGAATATAGTAGGGTGTAATGCATCCTTTCATCGAAAAAACTCATGTCTGATTTGATTCTTACTTTGTCTAACTTAACTCCTATTTTGCGCTGAATCCGGCCCGCACACTAGTACTGGTTAACCGCTGAGAGGATCTAAGCCTGTCCAGGAACCGCGGTGCGAGGCGGACCATCCATGCTAATAAACCCTATGTCATTTCATCTCAATGTCGGGTAAAAGTCCCACAAAATTGGAAGCAACGTCTCCAAAATGGCCTTAACAGTGTTGACGGGGACGTTAAACCTCAAATCAAACAAACAAAACTCCTATTTTGCACAGAGACATTTACCGTGGCAAATAATCGATAGGTTAATACCCAATCCGTATCCATCTCACCAACAGCTAAGGTCACACGGAAACGGGAGCTTTAGACTTGACCGTCCGCCAACTTCCCCAGCAAGTCGCATATCTCTGCGACAGTCAGAAAGGCTGTGATTATTTGGAGAAAATTGCAAAACAAAGAAATGAGACCACAGACTAAGTCCATTTGACGATGATTGTCAGGTTCAATAAATGAATATCAAGTATAAGCTTTTACAAAAAGCTTGAGTCTACGCTCAGCACACATTAATTTGTGTAGTCATAGGATTGAAAAGTAAAATGATCAAGCTGTTCATGTGTATCCTGTATAAGTGCGCCAGTAAATACGGAAACATGTATAAAAAGCCAAAGATTCCAAAAGCTGGCTCCAGTTTCATATATAAACAAATTTTACCAATCATTTTCTATGACAACCACTCGCACTAGGGAAACGAAAAATCAGTAGAACAGTTGCATTTGCCTTCTTTTAGTGAAAACAAACAAAAAAAGATGTACTGTATCATCGGAGGGAAGTCAACATCACGTGAACCGAGAAAATAAGTTTATTTTGTATGCAAAGAGGGCGTGATAAACTAACGGAAGTGTTCTGGTCGATCCCGGTTTTTAAGCATTATACCAAATAACAACGATGACCAGTCAATATAATATAGCATTCGGCCAGTAATGCCCTTTTCTTTCATGCTTCTGGAGCAAAAGTAAACCTTAGGTAGTCTACACCCACAGGCGTAGACAATAACACCGAAGACATGTTAATAGAAAATAACATTCAACCCGTCATGCCCTTTTCTTAAATGCTTGGGGGGCAAAAGTCATCCTTAACATTGCCTACGCCCGTGGCCATCGACAATAAAAATCATGTGACACTATATAGATAGATGAAATTATGCAAGTACTGCACAACTTTCCTTCGAAAACCTAGATTGAGGCTCTCTAGGGACGGGGAGCCGTGCTCCGTTATACCTATTCTTAGTCTGTTCGTCCTCCCGTCCATAAGTCACCTATTTCAAAACATTCATGATCAATGAAAGCATTGGAAACTATATTTCAGACTGGACGTCCAGTGGACACGGGAACGAAAGCTAATTTCCGTGGTCTGGATCACAAAAACAAGATGACCGCCACGTAATATATGGTTAAACACTTTGATTTGAAACTCGTATTCTCTGGAACCAAATCACCACCGACATTGGTACATGCTATGCAGCATTAGAAATTGTGTCCTTGCAAAGATTCGTCTTCAAATGAAGATCCTTGATAAACCTAAGCTTGTTTATACTGAGGTTACATCGGTTGAGAGGTTGGTTTGGTGTGAAGGTGCTGTATACAGCTTTCAATGCCGGGACGTTCTACTGTTTTGGCAATTATGAAAACACCCTTTAAAAATACATTGCAAATTCTATCGCCGGAAAAAGGAAATTTTAAGATGAAAAATTGTTATATTTTTCTTATTTCTGCTCAAAATATAGATTGTGGGTACTCGTTAGAACCGCCGCATCGAGGCGGTTCTAACGAGTACCCTTACAATCTATATTCTAGAGCAGATATAAGAATTATAAGGTATACCCCTGTAAACCATAGTTTTACTATCTAACAGTTGGGTTCAAGTGGGTCAATATTATATCTATATTAGGTGTATTTTCGTGATGTTTTGTAGGGTAATGGACTGTTTTTCTTGCAGCAGGTGCGGAATGGGGGCTGCGATTCTTAGTTTTTGCGTTCTTTTTTTTCTATTCGATATTTCCTTTTTGTAACGTCCGAGCTCTTGGGAGACGGACAGAGGTGGCCGTTTGTTTGAGGATTGGGCCATTGACCTAGCGGTTATTGAGGGCGATCTTAATCAGTACTGCATGGTAAACCACTATGAGCGTCTTAGCCTGTCCTGTAATAGTCAATGTAACTGATCGACCCTACGTATCCATAATTGTTGATTAGGCCATAAAGGTACAAGGCACAATAAACTGGAGTTTTAACCAATTAATTATCGCAGTTTTCGCTCATTTTCGCACCCATAATAAATCAATACTGACCGTTGAAATGAACAGCCTGTTAGAGAGAGAGAGAGAGAGAGAGAGAGAGAGAGAGAGAGAGAGAGAGAGAGAGAGAGAGAGAGAGAGAGAGAGAGTTTCAGTTTTACGTCCCACAAACAGCCAACGTCATATGGAGACGGGGCCCCGGTTTAAAGACTCATCTGAAAGTCTGGAGTAGCCCGGGATCGATCCTGCGACCCCTGATTTACAAGGCAAGTAGCGTAACCACTTCACCACGGAGGCTTAGAGAGAGAGAGAGAGAGAGAGAGAGAGAGAGAGAGAGAGAGAGAGAGAGAGAGAGAGAGAGAATATGTGTATGCATGAGGCAGAAAGCTATGTCGCGCCCCTGGGGCACAAGTCACCGAACCATAAAATCTAGGCCGAGGTCAAACATTGATGCTTGCATAAAAGTTGGCGCTCCTAGATGAAAGCCTGTATCCAAGTATCATTAATGAAGCGCTAATGAATTTAAACATAGGTTGATGCAATAGTTCACTAAGTCAGTGAACCATGCAATTTAGGTCAAGGTCAGATATGGATGTTTTCATTATAGATGTCGTCCCTAGATACGAGTATGTACCATTAGGAAAACATGTCCGTTTGAAATAATGGCGTCCAACATGGTGTCTGACATTACACAGTTTGGGTAACAATTATAACATGTTTCTTATTTCTGCCTTCAACATAGATTGTGGGTGCTCGTTAGAACCGCCTCAATATTTTCTCTATATAAAGTGGGGTTTAGAGGGGTATTCGTTTCACTGACTTGTTATCGTAATGCTAAGTATCATTAACAAAGATCTTATAGTTCTTTTGAAATGAACTTGACGATTGGGGTGAACGCTAGGGTGGTCGCAATATTTCCCGAAGTCAGTTAAACATAAAATGTAGGTCAAGACCAAATATGGATGCTTGCATTAAAATTGCAATCCCTAGATACACGTCTGTACCATCGAAGAAATATATGGGCTGCGCAGAGCTGAAACCGACCCGCACACGAGTACTGGTAAACCGCTTATTGGATCTAAGCCTGCCCAGGCAACGCGGCGCGAGTCAGCCCGTCCGTGCTTACAAACCCTATTGGTTTTACTGGGCGGCAGGGCTTGAGATGTCATTTCATCCCAATGCCGGGAAAAAATCCCACCAAATAGGAACAACGTCTCCAAAATGACCTTTAAAGTGTTGACGGGGCGTTAAACCTCAAATCAAACAAACAAACAAACAAAAGTTTGTACCAAGTATCATTAAAGAAGCTCTTATTGTTCTTGAGAAATTAATTTGACCATTAGGATGAACGCTATGGTCGCCGCAATATTTTACAAAGTCAGTCAGTTAAATATAGGCCAAGGTCAAATATGGATGCCTGCATTTATGTTGCCATCCCATGATACACTGTACAAGTGTGTACCAAGTATCCCTAATAAAACTCTTGTTGTTCTTGAGAAATTAACTTGACCATTAGGATGAACGCTAGGCTGGTCACAAATGTTGACGTCTTGACAAACGGACAGACGGACAAACGAACGGAAAACCGGACGCCTATATCGCGCCATGCTAATAGCAGGTGCGACAAAAATTGCGTTTGAGTATACATAGTACTGTTATTGTTCTTCTGCATGTCCTCAACAGACAGGTTATACAAAGTTACTTTATGGTGCTGTTACACATTGACGTATATGCCGGACGTGCGTAGGGCGATTTGGAAAAACAATGAACTAGAAATGCGTCCATGGGACACGGATGCCCTCGCCTTAAAATATGTTGATTTTAGCATTTAACCTTCGACCGCTAAGTATCACCTTGACCTTTCAGTAACGTACATTGGCCTAGCGTGGCGTTTTCTTATTATTTCAATAGAGATTGAGAGTACTCGTTAGAAATGTCCCTTTGTGGTCGTGCTTACGAGGACCCACAATCTATATTTCATGGTGTTATCAGAACCGACGCTGGCTATCAACCATCGGGTCTTTGAGACACTGTGCTTCCGCTCAGAGTTAAAACCAACCAAACTTGATTACTGGTGGTTAACCGCTTAGATTGTAAAAGCCTGCCCAAAGAAAAGTGGTGCAAGTGGGACACTTTAAACGAAAAGTATGAATACGACACAGATGCCCAGGCCAAGGGACCATCCTCGCCAAGGAAAAAAGCATGTTGCCAAAAAGAAAACCGCATAGCTCGGTTGGAAAACTATCCTTGAGACCATCCATCGGCGTAGGTGTGGGTAATGTCGTTTAAATCTTGGAAAACAGTGTGTATCATCATCCAGATATAAATCAAGTCCATAAAAATAAATTACGAAGTCTGTGACACTGACCTTGAGTTTTTGTTTTACGGCCCTTTTAAGATTATTTCTTTTATTTCGAGCCGATCATTAATCGTTTGTGGACGAAAACGAAACGGATTAGCCAGAGAAACGACCCGTATAATACGAACTAAATCGATTAAATTGGTTGGGAAATGCGCTCTTATTAAAAAACGCTGACATTCAACAATTCTGAGTCTATAACCTTGACCTTGAGGTCATGGGCATGGGCGCGATTATGTTTAAAATTATGAGTCGGTGACCTTGACTTTGAGGTTATGGGCATTGGTGCGAGAACGCTAAATAAACTTTAAATGAGTATCTATCATTGTACCAAATATGAACGAAATCCATTGTATGATTTTAAAAATATGAGCTCTTAAATAATTTCAACATTTAAAGTATTCTGGGTCCATGACTTGACCTAGAGGTTATAGGTAAGGGCCAGCGTATTGCTGAATAAACCTTTTAACCTATACATATCATCACAATTCCATCATATGGTCTGGAAAATATGAGCTCTTAAAAGTTTAGGTTCTTCCTGGTAAAAACCTTAACCCCAGGTTGCAGGATCGCGTACGTACGCCACATGCGGAAAGACGTACGTACATGTGCGTACGCTCGTATGTACAAAAACTTTTAATGTCGACGGCGGGGGGGGGGGGGGGGGGGGGAGGGGGGGGGGGATTATGGTCTTGCGTACTGTCATTTCGTCTTTGTGCAGGCGATTGTATAATTGCGCTTACAGACATCTATAGAACAGGTTCTTTGTAATATAACCAAATGGAATCTTCCTCCTTATATATATCAGGAGTTCGTTTCAAAATTTAGGGGTGTCAGGCTGTCTTTTCTTCAAAATTTAAATGAAGAAGGACTGAACTTTTAGCAAAAAGGGGAGGCCCTGATCAGACGTCGCGTTCTGTGGCGTCTGATCTGGGCCTGCACTGTTTGCCAATTATCCATTTTAGGGTTTCGGTACTAAATGGGTTAAAATCAATCATGCTGTCAGATTTATGTTGCAAATGAACTGAATCTATTTTTCATTGAAAGGCTGGACGGCCTGGCAGACGAACAATCAATGAAAAAATGTTTGCTACAGATCATTGCCTACGCCCCCGCCCATCGGGGCTTGATGAAATAGATGGGCTACATGATGCTTCCGTGCAGCGCTGAAACCGACCGCACACAAGTACTGGTAAACCGCTTAGAGGATCTAAGTCCGCCCAGGCTAAGGGGTGCGAGCCGGACCGTCCATGCTTATAAACCCTATTGATTCCATTGGGCGACAGGGCTTAAGATGTCATTTCATCTCAGTATCCGGTAAAAGTCCCACAAAATTGGAAGCAACGTCTCCAAAATGACCTATACAGTGTTGACGGGGACGTTAAACCTCAAATCAAACACACAAACAAACAAACAAACAGACGTTTGCAAACCGGAGCTGAAATTTGACAACACTTACAGAGGCTACGTCAGGTCACGTTATATGCGGTTCCTTATTAAACAACGTCATGTATTAACGTTTTGTGTTAAAATCGTGCATAAACTGTGTTCATACGATAAATTGAATCCTGTATGCATGCTCTTGTATCACTGAATTTATTAAATTGAGCGTGAAAAGTTATTTTTTGTTTTGTTTGATTTGAGGTTTAACATCCCCGTCAACACTGTAAAGGTAATTTTTGAGACGTCGCTTCCAATTTTGTGGGACTTTTACCCGACACCGAGATGAAATGACATCTCAAGCCCTGTCGCCCAATGAAACCAATAGGGTTTATAAGCATGGACGGTCCGACACTCACACCGCTTTGCCTTGGCAAGGTTAGATCCTCTAAGTGGTTTACCAGTACTCGTGTGTGGGTCGTATTCAGCTCTGCGTGGAAGCATCATGCAGCCCATATATTTCTTCAAGGTGGAAGTAAAACAAAGATCAGGAATTGATACAATTAACTTACTCCTACCATAATAGACACCAAAGGGAAAGAAATACAAACATTAAGCGACCAGACCATAATGGAAAGCCAAACAAAGGAAGGCCATAAGGACAGTTACTTTCCCACAAAATGGCCATATGGCCATCCAAAACCAAAAGACACAAGTGATCCACACAGTAAGTAACAAACAACAACACAAACAAACCGCCACAGAAGAGCCGCCTTGGAACGGTCAGTGGAAGATTTCCACTGGGGGGCTTAAATCGATTTTACGTGGCCACAACCCCCGCCCCCACTTCCGTCGCGATTTAGACAAATAACTCGCTCAGTCCGCATGAAGGCCTCCTAACTCATCAGTGCAACATCTCCGTGAACACAAAAATCAAAGAACCACAGAGGTGAGACAACGGTGAGGACTCGACAGCAAGAAACCACTGAAATGCTGGAGCAAAAGAAAACCAACAGTTAGACTCCGATGAGCCCGACCAGAGACAGAGCCCCGATGGGCGGGGGCAGGCGTGAAAAGTTAATAAAATGATCAGCGAAGTCATATTATCAGGTCTAAGAAAGTTGTTGTATTTAAAGACAGTCCATGAATTTGAAGACTGTCTATAAATTTAAGGACTTTTTAGTCTGTAAATTTAAAGACTGACCTAAAGAAAATCCTGAAACTGGTTTAAAACGGAAAAATCGCACTTTGCTTTTTATAGTAATTTAATTGTTATCTGTAGAATATTTAATCATATGTAACTGCAAATTTTATAGTTGGCTTTTACTTAATTAAATTTCTTCAAACATAATTTAAGAGTTCTTAGAAAAAAGGTTTGTAATAAGATCATTCTGTAAAACGAGCTTAAGAATCAACGTGTATAACGCTTTTATCATTTAGTCAACAAACTGGCAAATTGCTTCGACAGGTACGTTTTCTAACAACTAAAATTAATGAATGTTTTCAGACTGCCTTCAACAGTAAAATGTCCGAAAACGAATTGACATCGATACGAAACACATTTTATGTTCGACTACTGACAGATATTTCCTCCCTTTCTGCAGAGTTTTACCGCATTTGTGGTCTAAGGGAAGGAACTGTGTTGTTTTATTTCTTCATTTCTATTATTAAAACGATATTTACAGACAATAAAATACATGCAGCCTTTAAGCAACGCATTTGTTTCATTGATATGAAGACTGAGGCTACGCAGGAGAATGCGATTTTTTCGTGTCACACCATTTTTATGATTTTCCTTGTGTTAGTCTTTAACTCTACAGACTAAAAACTTTAAAAATTCTTTAAATTTACAGACAGTCCTTAAAATAGACTGTCTTTAAATAAAGCACTTTCTTAGACCTGGGGCCAGTTTCATCAATAAACATCGTACGATTAATCTTAAATTGCTCGTACGCACTTTTTAAAGAACTGCGTACGTCAGTTTCATCAAAACATCGCAAAGTGTTCGTACGAGCTAAATTTGCGTTTCACTAAAATAAGTCGTAATTTTGAATATGCGCTTAAACAGGGCCACTTATTGTCACATGCGTGATCACGTGCCGTCTTGTAAGGTAGACTACACGCCTTAAAATTATTGTTCCTGTGGACCTAGATGAATACTCAGTACAAACAACGTTGAATCAACGTTGATTCTATGTTGCTGCAAACTTGTGTTGCCATTTTATTGTCGTAAGATACAGATGTTAATTGTCTGGACCCCTTCCCTCTTTACCACTGGCGAGTTGGGCTGTTTGTGGACGTCGTGACGTCAGATAAACGTTATAATGAACCTTTCACAAGCAGGTTTGTCAGTTAATGCGGGCGGGCCTCTCCCATGAGTGCACGTATATCGTTGAGTTCATAATATTAGTCGAGGAAAAGGAATGACATCACGGTGAGACCTCGCTAAGCATTTTATTACCTTATTAAATCCAGTAATGCAAGGGCATGAATACAAGATGGAACTTAAATCGTTTACGCACGATTTTAACAAAAAGGTCAATGCATGACGTTGTTTAACAAAGACGCCGCATATAACCTAACGTGAAAAACATGGGCTGCATGATGCTTCCACGCAGAGCTGAAACCGACCCGCACACGAGAACTGGTAAACCGCTTCGAGGATCTAATATGTTCTATAAAAGGGTTATCCTTTGGAAGCAAGGAATACACCACATAACTGGAAAATATGTAGTGTCCATGTTTCCTGCGCCAGACTTGCTAGTTTCGGACAATTAAGCTTCATCAGTGACCCTCAAAATATTTTCAAAATTCCGGAATGGAATCAATGATCCCAAAGGACAAGAAAATATAAACTACACTATGATGTTGGGCAGGGAGACTTTTTGCGGCCGCCACACATTCCCACACATCAGCTGTAGTGACGTCAAATATGTTCTATAAAAGGATTATCCTTTGGAAGCAATGAATACACCACAAAACTGGAAAATATGGAGTGTCCATGTTTTCTGGGCCAGGCTAGCTAGTTTCGGCCAATCAGGCAACTAAGCCTGTCCAGGCAATGCGGTGCGAGTCGGCCCTTCCATGCTTATACACCCTATTGGTTTCATTGGGGCAGAGCTTGAGATGTCATTTCATCTCAATGTCGGGTAATAGTCCCACAAAATTGGAAACAATGTCTCCAAAATGAAAATTACAGTGTTGACGGGGACGTTAAATCTCAAATCAACAAACAAATCAAAAGCCTCTGAAAGTTTTCGTGTATAACGTATGTCAATTTTCAGCTCCGGTTTGTTGTTGGCAATGGTCTTAGCAAATATTATTCATTGATTGCCGTCTGTCAGGCCGTCCAGCGGATTTTGCTTTCAATAAAAATAAATTCATTTCATTTGCAACATAGATTCTACAACATGACTGATTTTAAATTACAAAGAACCTGACTTGAAACGAAGTTCTATAGCTACATATATGTATACACAATTATACAATCGCCTGCAAAATATAGACGAAATGAAAGTACGCAAGACTATGACCCCACCCCCACAAGTGCCATCTGCATGATTGGACCGTGAAGCTTTTCGTACATACGAGTGCACACATTCCGTATGGGGTTTACGTACGTCATCCTTTGACCTCAGGTTAAGACATTGTACCAGGAAGAACCTAAACTTTAATGAGCTCATATTTTCCAGACCATATGATGGAAATGTGATGATAGGTATAGGCCAATAGGTTTATTCAGCAATACACTTGCCCTTACCTATAACCTCTAGGTCAAGGCATATTAGAAAACTTTAATTGTAGAAATTACTTAAGAGCTCATATTTTTTAAAACCATATAATGGATTTGGTTCATATTTAGTACGATGATCGATACTTATTAAAAGATTTATTCAGCATACCCGCGTCCATGCCCATGACCTCAAGGTCAAGGTCACGGACTCAGAATATTTTAATGTCAACGTTTAAATAGGAGCTCACGTTTCCCTATCCATATGATGGATTTAGTTCGTTTTTGGTATGATGAAAGATACAGGTCGTTTCTCCGGCTACTCCGTTTAGTTTTCGCCCACATCTGATTAATGATAGGCTCGAAATAAAAATGGCCTTAAAACCAAAACTCAAGGACAATGTCACAGATTTAGTACTTTATTTTTTATGGATTTGGTTCATATTTGGTATGATGATGCACACATTTTCCAAGATTCAAACGACATTACCCCCACCCACGCCGATATCCAGTTTTCCAAGCTAGAAATGCTGTCTTTATTTTATTTATTTATTATTTATTTATTTATTTATTTATTTATTTATTTATTTCCTTGGTGAGGATGTTTTTGTTTGATTTGAGGTTTAACGTTCCCGTCAACACTGTAAAGGTCATTTTGGAGACGTTGCTTCCAATTTTGTGGGATTTTTACCCGACGTTGAGATGAAATGACTTCTCAAGCCCTGTCGCCCAATGAAACCAATAGGGTTTATTAGCATGGACGGTCCGCCTCGCACCGCGGTTCCTGGACAGGCTTAGATCCTCTAAGCGGCTTACCAGTACTAGTGTGCGGGCCGGATTTAGCTCTGCGCGGAAGCATCATGCAGCCCATATATTTCTTCAAGCCCCTATGGGCGGGGGTCGTTGTGAGGATGGTCCCCGGCCGGAGGCATCTGTGTCGTATTGACAATTCTAGTTCGATGTGTCGATTTTAGGTACACTGAGTCTTCGTTTGAATCACAAGTCTAATCGCATATTGTGGGTCGTCGCGTCGGTTATTTTGCTGTTAAGCCCCCGTCAATTGTTGGTCCATGTATATAGGTCATTTTGGAGACGCTACTTCTGATTGTGTGGGGCTTTTACCCGACCTTGAGATGGAATGGCATCTTAAGCCCAATCGACCAAAGAAACCGCTAGGGTTTAAGGAGCGGTCCCACTCGCACCACTTTTCTTGGCTAGGCTATTACATTCTAAACGGCAAACCAGTAATCAAATCATCAGGAAATCACGCCTGTATAATTTTAAACCCCTTGATCCCCACTTTTATATAGTAAAACTGGGGTTGACAGGGGTAAATTTTATTTTTCTTATTTATGCTCTAAAGTATAGGTCGTGGGTACTCGTTATCACGTCTCGATTGAGCAGAAATAAGAAAAATATCACAAATTTTATCTGAACATTTTCTTCTTTTTTTCGGTGAAAGAGGTTACAATGTATTTGTATAGGCATGTTTTCGTTATGTTGGTCAGTTTCGGCTCTGCGCAGAAGCACTATGCAGGCCAAACCCGATGGGCGAAAGCGAACGTCAATTCTAGAGTATACCATGAAATATAGATTGTGGGTACTCGTAAGCACAACCACAACGATGCGCTTCTAACGAGTACCCTCAATCTCAATGTTTTAAAGACAAAAAAAAACACACTAAGAAACCCCAACCCAAAAACCTAAAGATTATAACAAGGGGGTAGTTTCGAGGGATCTTTATTGCGTGGGCTTGTATAAGTAATGGGCGTTATCTGCGAAGGTATAAACAAAATGAAATGTTGCGTACCATCCTTTTAACAATTTAACCTATGCCACGCGCCATCTTCTTCAGCTATAGCTGTGATAAGACGAAAATTTCAATGTGCGACGTCTAAATATTCATCTCAGAAATACGACAAAATGTGCGAACATCGCAGATTGTGAGCATTTGATGAAACAGGATTTTTGTCGTAAAAACTTCGTACGATCTTTTTAAGACGAAAATACGTCGCAAATGCTTTGATGAAACTGGCCCGTGATTATAATAGATGGCCTGCATGATGCTTCCGCGCAGAGCTGAAACCAATCGCATGCCCAGGAAAAGTGGTGCGAGTTCGACCGTCCATGCATATAAATGCTATTGGTCTCATTGGGCGACAGGGCTTGAGATGTCATTCCATTTCAATGTCGGGTGAAAGTCCCACACACTTTGAAGCAACCTCTCCAAAATGACCTATACACTGTTGACGGGGACGTTTAACCTTAAACAAAGAAAATCAAATATTATAAACTTAACAAAACGCGTGCACTCATGCTGAAGACACCCCGCCCCCACACCCCACCCCCGGATTTATTGACAAGGTTCGTTATGACAACGTTAAATCAACGCTAGTCTTACGTCACGACGTCCTCCAAACAGACCAACTCACCAGTGGTACAGTGGGAAAGGGGGGTCTAGTATCTTACGATAATAAAATGGAAACACAAGTTTGAAACAACGTAGAATCAATGTTGATTCAACGTTGTACTGAATATACATCTAGGTTCACTGGAACAATAATTTTAAAACGTGTTATCTACTTTACACGGCTATTTCAAGACGGCAAGTTTAAGAGCATATTCAAAATTGCGACATATTTTAGTGAAACGCAAATTTAGCTCGTACGAACACTTTGCGATGTTTTGATGAAAATGACGTTTTGTTTGTTTGATTTGAGGTTTAACGTCCCCGTCAACACTGTAATGGTCATTTTGGAGACGCTGCTTCCAATTTTGTGGCACTTTTACCCGACATTGAGACGAAATGACATCTCAAGCCCTGTCGCCCAATGAAACCAATAGGGTTTATTAGCATGGACGGTCCGCCTCGCACTGCGGTTCCTGGACAGGCTTAGATCCTCTAAGCGGTTTACCAGTGCAAGTGTGCGGGCCGGGGAAGCATCATGCAGCCCATATATTTCTTCAAGCCCCTATGGGCGGGGGCCGAATGATGAAACTGACGAACGCAGTTCTTTAAAAAGTGCATACGAACAATTTAAGATTAATCGTGCGATGTTTATTGATGAAACTGGCCCCAGATAAAAACAAAAGTCAACTTACAAGACATCAATTATCTATCACTTATACATTTTATTTCTTTCTTGTCAAAACATTGAAAAAATGCATGATCAAGTAGGCATGTATAACACAAAACAAATCATGCGACCATCGACCAATGGGATGAACAGATCAATCAATGAATACTTCACTCGTCAACTCAAAATCATCTCACTGACCAATGCACGGGACGATTTAAGTCGAATCGATACACATACAAAAAACGACTGTTAAGCTGTTTGCTGCTTTCTTACACAATGTATTTTGTTTGTTTGATTTGAAGTTTAACGTCCCCATCCACACTGTAAAGGTCATTTTGGAGACGCTGCTTCCAATTTTGTGGGACTTTTACCCGACAGCGACACGACATTCAATGAAACCAATAGGGTTTATAAGCATGGACGGGCCGACTCGCACCGCATTGCCTGGGCTGGCTAAAATCCTCTAAGCGGTTTACCAGTACTCTTGTGCGGGTCGGTTTTAGTTCTGTGTGGACGCATCACGCAGCCCATCTATTTCTTCAAGCCCCGATGGGTGCGACCTGTACTCAATGTTGCAGTATGTACAAGTAAAGTTGTAACTGATGTCAATGGCATGTATAAGAAAGTTTGCTTTGAAATCCAAAGAGCCTGCTCCCGACAAAATGATTTGTTTGTTTGATTTGAGGTTTAACGTCCCCGTTAACACTGTAAAGGGCATTTTGGAGACGTTGCTTCCAACTTTGTGGGACTTTTACCCAACCTTGAGATGAAATGAAATCTCAAGCCCTGTCGCCCAATGAAACCAATAGGGTTTTTAAGCATGGACCGCTTTGCCTGGGCAGGCTTAGATACCCTAAGCTGTTTACCAGTACTCGTGTGCGGGTCGGTTTCAGCTCTGCGTGGAAGCATCATGCAGCCCATATATTTCTTCAAGCCCCGATGGATGGGGGCCAGTTGGCCGACAAAATGAATACATACTTTTGACGTACATGTCTGGACAAGCAATGCACTGGATCTGCATTCTATGGCAGTCACCCTACATCTCTTGGGCCGAATACGTTGCAATTAGGGAACAATGTTAAAATTTTATGGTGAGCTTTTCTAATCACCTTTAGTCCGTCGTACGTGCGACGTGCGTCGTGCGTCGACAACATTTACCTCGTTAATCCTCTAGAGACCACAGTTTTGCTTCAATCTTCATGAAACTTTACCAGAATCTTTTTCTCGATACTTGATACTCGACAAAAAATGTCTCCTGCTACTAAAGGCAGAAGATTTTCTTTAAAAACAAGACACGTTAAGAATTTGTTTGATTTGAAGTTTAACGTTCCCGTTACTTCTAATTTTGTGAGACTTGTATCCGACATTGAGAAGAAAAGACATTTCAAGCCCTGTCGCCCAATGAAACATGCACTGGACGGTCTAACTAGCACCACTTTTCCTAGGCATGTTCGGGACGTCTAAGCGGATAAGCAGAACTCATGTGCGGTCAGTTTCAGCTCTGCGTGGAAGCATCACGTTGCCCAACCTATTTCTCCAAGCCCTGGTGTGCGGGGATCGAGACACGTTAACAAATTCATATGACGAAAACCCTTGTAAACTTTGCCAACCACACGTTATCCGCCCCACCCATCGGAGCTTGGAAAAGTATATTGGGCTGCACCGTGCTTCCACGCAGAGCTGAAATCGACTGTGCACACGAATACCTTTTGACCGCTTAGAGGCAAAATCAGAGCAAGTCGGACCGTCCAAGCATATAAACCCGTTTTGCACGGGTGGACATCAGGGGAGATATCGCGAAATCGCGTCAACGTAATTTTGATCCAAATACACATCCGGGAACACTCGCGATACTTCCTAGGACCTGGGAATGGTAAACAAAGGTAAGTACCCTTGTGCGTTTTGATTTATTGTGGAAGAACGAGAGAATAATATGAAATTTCGGCGATGCTAAGCAATGTTAAAATGATTTATCTTTCTAAGCCGGCCGAAAAAAATATTGAAAAAAAAAAATCGTTGCTGAAAGTAGGTGACCGTAACAAAATCGAAAACGGTGTAATCTGACCATAGTTTTATGTCAACACGAATGAATGATGCAACTGTTTGTAAGTTTTCGCTTAGAGCGAGATCCTTTGGCACTTATTCCGGGTATGTCAGCACTCATGCATCATTTAGACGTAAAAAATGATCAATCCATGTACAGTGAAGTGGTAATGCCGCAAATTTTCAGGCGGAGTAGCTCCAACATCATCGCGGCAGCTCCCGAAACACAATATAGTTCCTAGGAGCCTATCAGATACTGAGGTTGTTACATTTGGCCATTACCTCAGTTAGGTGGTTCGCTAAATTTAGCCAAATAAAATCAATGGATGAGGTTTTTAAAGTATTTACAATCTATTACAGAGGTGTACTGAAACGTTTACCTCTGTGTCCCAATTTATATCTTGCGAGTTTTGAACTCTTCTGCAGTTTTGGCATTTTCCACAGAGGAGGGAGTAATAGTTCCGGGAAAGAAGGAATTCTTCAGTGCATCACTATATGCCTGATACCTATGATATCGACTGTTGTTTTCGGCCCCGCCAATCGGGGCTTGTAGAGATAGTTTGGGCTGCATGGTGCTTCCACGCAGAGCTGAATCTTACCACACACGTTAACTGTAAACCGCTTAGTAGGACTAAGCCTGTCCAGGCAAATGGGCGTGAGTCATATTGTCCGATGCATATAATCTTTCTGTTTTCATTGGGCGACAGGGCTTGAGATGTCATTTCATATCAATGTCGGGTAAAAGTCCATCTATTTGGCATCCCCAAGGTAGGACGGCTGCTCGATGGACCTGCAGGAGATGGTGGAACAAAAGTAGTGCTGGTGATATGCTTGATTAGCTGGATTGGCCATTGCTAGAAGCCCATCGTGAGCAGTCTTCTTTAACCTTTAACCTTCTTTTATAAGATACACTCTGATACAGTGTCTCTTAATAAAGATAAATACAGTACCGCCAACAATCTAAGTCACAAACGGAATGGTGGTTGATTGTAGCCTTGTCCAACTTACAGTTGGACGTCCCCATTTTACCCATTCAAATTATGTGTCGCAATTTTCTCAGGAACTTTATGGTCTTCAAAGTTGAAACTTAGAACACAAATTGATCATGCCGTATACCAGAATCAGCCTGCTTGTGCTTATGCTACATTTGTTGCAAACAAATCTTTCAAAATCTCCTCTATGAGGGCTAATTGTGTGTGTGTTTTTTTTGTTTTTTTTTTTAGGAATGTTTATTAAATAGTAGGTCTTCAAATATTGTTAAAACAATTCTGTTGGGCGAAAAAATGTGCAAGAAATAGATTGGGCTGCACAGTGTTACACTTTGTACTCTTTATCAAAAAAGTACCCGATTGGCATGGATCTTTCAAATACTTTTTATACTGTTTTTGAATTCGTAATAAAGTTTTTATTTCAAAACATTTGTCCTTTTTCATATTGAACCACAAAATAGTTTCAGTATTCATATTCCAATATCTCTTAAGCCGTTTATCTTTTTTAAAGATATTTCTTGTTTGTTGTGTTACATTTGTGTAAATGTGGTTTTTCACTTATTAATTTCTGTATATTTGTGCAGTCTTTGCAAATAGTTTTTTTCGGCCCCCGCCCATCGGGGCTTGAAGAAATAAATGGGCTGCGTGATGCTTCCACGCAGAGCTGCAGCCGACTCACACGAGTACTGGTAAACCGCTTGGAGGATCTAAGCATACCAAGGTAAAGCGGTACGAGTCGGACCGTCCATGCTTATAAACCCTATTGGTTTCATTGGTCGACAGGGCTTGAGGTATCATTTCATATCAATGACGGGTAAAAGTCCCACAAAATTGGAAGCAACGTCTCCAAAATGATCTTTACAGTTTTGACGTAGGCGTTAAACCTCAAATCAAACAAACACAATAAGGCATTGAAGACAGATTTCGTTACTTAGTAATGTCGATAAAGCGTCTTTTTTAAGGACAAAGCATTTGGTAGTAGCAGGGTTAGCCCCACAACCTCTCGCTTTCGAGCCAAAATGACTTGTCACTGCATATATTAAAAGACCACTTTGCTTGTCCAAATTAACGTTTGTTACGATTGCTCCTTTCTTGGGCAACCATTTTGCCTTTCCGAAGTGTGTAGCTTAACGGCTGTTTCGCTCTATCCAATGCCATCCATTCCTTTGCAGTTATTAAAAGCCCCCGCCCATAGGGGCTTGAAGAAATATATGGGCTGCATGATGCTTCCACGCAGAGCTGAATCCGGCCCGCACACTAGTACTGGTAAACCGCTTAGAGGATCTAAGCCTGTCCCGGAACCGCGGTGCGCGGCGGACCGTCCATGCTAAGAAACCCTATTGGTTTCATTGGGCGACAAGGCTTGAGATGTCATTTCATCTCAATGTCGGGTAAAAGTCCAACACAATTGGAAGCAACGTCTCTAAAATGACCTTTGCAGTGTTGAAGGGGAGTTAAACCTCAAATCAATCAAACAAACAAATCCTTTGCAGTTTGCTCAGTGTGCCTGCTCCAGTGTGCAGTTTGAGTCCTCATTCTTGAAGCAAGTTTTAGTTTTTCCAAAACATGTATTCTGTCAGAGAATGTCCTTCTAGGGACAGAAAATGTAGTAGATGTTGTGCAACCCTTTAAGGGGCTCTTACACTGTCACGATTTTGGCCACGACTCACCACGATTTTTTAAATCGTGGTAAATCGTGAACAACGTCGTAGAGAAGTCGGCAGAGATCTTGAGGAATCGTGGTTGATCGTGATAGTTCGGGAGTGACCACGACTGTTTTGGACATGTTCAAAACATTCGTGACGAGTCGGCATCATTTTTCAAATCGTAGAGCGGTCGTAGAGAAATCGTAGCTCAGTCGTGAGCCGTCGTCCTGGTAATCGTGACCAATCGTGAATAATCGTGACTGAATTCTACCACGATTGTGCTACGACGAGACAAGATCATCTACGATGCCTCTACGATTCCGTTGCGACTGCCGTACGATCTACTACGATATCATGACGACTGCTCACGACAATGCAAGATTCACCAGGAATGCACTACGATTGATGACGACGCTAGCACGATTTATCCCGACGCTACGTCGAACGCACTACTTTTTCCACGTAACTTTGTACATATAATTACCCAAGCAACTATGGTCAACTGTCATCTGTCCCTCCTGTTCCTCTGCACCTCCAGTTGTTCAGCCATTGCAATGCCATTTTCTATCGTGTCTTGTTCGAGCTGAACTAAATTTTGAAGATACAGAAGCCTTTGACCTGGCTGCAAAAACATTTTCGTCAGATGCTCTCTACAGAAATGGTTGAAACTGAATGACACTGTGCATTTGATGAACACTTTAATATACCCAGATCGTTATAAATCCTGACGAATCGGGAGAAGTCTTGGTTAATCGTGAGTAAATCGTATCGAATCCTCCATGATCGTACTGAGTCTTTGATCATCGTGCCTTGGTCGTAGAGCAGTCTTGCAGGGATCGTGAGAAATCGTGTATGATCGTCTGATATCTTGAAGCAATCGTGGTGAAGTCGTAGAAGAATCCTAGAGGATCGTAAGACATCGTGGTCGATCGTAGAGGATCGTTGTAAATCGGCTCCATTATCGTACAGCAATCGTGATTGTTCGTAGAAGTGTCGTAGCAATGTTATGAGTATTCGTAGGGTAGTGAAATCGGAACCGTGTATGCCCCGATTTGCCACGATTTTCATGGTCCCAATTGGTCGTGGACAGTCGTGGACAATCGTGGTCAAAGTCGTGACAGTGTAAGAGCCCCTTTACTTATAGCTTTTTGCAGGTATGGTTGTCCGAACCATACCTGCAAAAAGCTATTAGTAAAGGGTTGCACAACCCTTTGCTGTCTTCGCTGCACCTTGCTTTCTGTCTACAGATGAGTTTAGGACGTCACCGGTGGCTAAGGAAATGCTATCCCACGATTCCATATTTTTACGCATGCGCAGTTTTGTGTGACAAAAAAAAAATACCGTTGTTCAGACTGAGCCGATAGCAGTTATTAATTTCTTTGAATTTGACAATTTTAAATAAAGGGTAAGGTTAAGGTGACGTATGTCTTGCGTCACTGTGGCGTCCAACTGATAATGGCTGGCAATTGGGTAAGACCTGCTATCCTTGCAACAGGTAAGGGTAGAGGGGTTGCTCTTATTCTTTCTATTTCTACACTGTCATTCATTTTCCTCTTTCTCCTGTGTCCTTTACTTTGACCTACGATCTCTTCTATATTTTTTCTCCCTTTCTCTGGGAGACGAGACAAAAATTATCCACATGGGTTGACGGGTCGTTAAACCCAAAACAATTAATACTCGAATAATTAACTGACAATTGTCGCGCCATGTTAAGCTAATCGCAAGACAAACGATGCAACAGTGAAGATGATTGGTTGGTTGGTTGAATTGTGGTTGAATGTCCCCGTCGACACTATTTAGGTCATTTTGGAGACGCTGCTTCCCGTTTTGTAGGACTTTTACCCGCCATTGAGATGAAATGACATCTCAAGCCTTGCCGCCTAATGGAACCAAAAGGCTAATATGCATTTGGCGGTCTGACTCACATCACTTTGCCTGGACAATCTTAGTCCATCTAAGCGGTTTACCAGTGTGGTTAGTTTCAGCTCTGCGTGGAACCACCATGCAGCCCAATCTATTTCTCCAAGCCCCGATGGGCCGGGGGGTGGTGAGACAGTGAAGATGAATCGAAGGATTACTAACCTGACAGATTCAACATGTGGGTGATAAAGATTAATCGTTTACAACCAGCAACATTGAAATTCACCGTCCCCGCGATCCCCGCCCATTGATGCTTGAAGAAATTGATGGGCTGCATGATGCTTCCACGCAGAGCTGAAACCTACGCACACGAGTTTTGGTAAACCAATTAGAGGATCTAAGCCAGCCCAGGCAAAACGGTGCGAATCGGACCGTCCATGCTTATAAACCCTATTGGTTTCATTGGGCGACAGGGCTTGAGATGTCATTTCATCTCAATATCGGGTAAAAGTCCCACAGAATTGGAAGCAACGTATCCAAAATGAACTATACAGTGTTAGCGAGGACGTTAAATCTAAAAAAAATAATCACCGTCCCCGTTAACACTATTTGAGTCATTTTTAAGTCGTTGCTTCCTGTACCCACATTGTTTTTCAAAGTATCGCTTCTGAGACTCTGCCAGTAATGTTTTTGCTTAACTGCTCATTTTTTGTCTTGAAAGTCAAATCAGGTCAAAGATTTATTCAGGGCTCCTTACTCAGGGTATGAGAATTAAACACAGCAAACATCAAATAGCATGTATATGTATATAATGGAATAGTAAAATGAGAATTCGGACATGGTATCTGCTAAGTACTGTTGTGATTCAAAAGATTGTGAACTGCAATTTTTGTTTCTTTGATTTGGAGACGTTGTTTCCAATTTTGTGGGACTTTTACCCGACATTGAGGTGAAATGACTTCTCAAGCCCTGCCGCCGAATGAAAGCAATAGGGTTTATAAGCATGGATGGTACGCCCGACTCGCATCGCATTGCCTTGGTAGGCTTAGATCCTCTAAGCGGTTTACCAGTACTAATGTGCGGGTCGGTTTCAGCTCGGCGTGGAAGCATCATGCAACCCATCTATTTCTTCAAGCCCCGATGGGCGGGGGTCGCTGAACTGCAGTATAAAAGTCTGTGGATGTTGTGGATGAAATGAAAAAACACTATGTTTAAAAAATCTTATTTTTCCTTAGTTTATTGTTCACAAACGGGCCCGATTGATTACTTTTTGCCACACAAAACTGCGCATGCGCAGCGTAGCCAATGAAGTTAATCAGCCTAAACTCATCTATACTGGATACAATGATAGCAGACAGTAATTCACCAGTCAATAAGTAAGCCAGTCAGAAAGACCATCACTGACTTACTGGTTGACTAACTAACTGGTCTGACAGACAGACAACAGACGGACGGTGGGACGGACAGACGGACAGACAGACAGACACTGTGTAAATGGTTGACCGATATTCCAATGAAAGCCTGACCCAGCCAAACAGCTATGCATTTCAAGAAAATAACTTTTTGTTACAGATACTAAGAGTGAGTGAGTGAGTTTTAGTTTTACGTACCACCAACAGCTAAGGTCATACGGAGACGGGACCTCGGTTTAAAGACTCATCCGAAAGTCTGGAGAAGCCCGGGATCGATCCTGCGATCCCTGGTTTACAAGGCGAGTAGCGTAACCACTGCACCACGGAGGCTTCTACAGATACTAAGAAAGCACAAGAAACAAAAAGGAAAACAGTTACTTCTCCTCCCCCTTTCTTGGTATGACAAAGGGGCGGCACCCATGCTCTAAGTTCGGTATCTCACTTTGCGGAGATACCTCTAGGCATAGCAATCTAATAAATGTATGCGTTCAGAACTTCAGGCAAACCAAATTTAAAGCCTGGTAATTTTATTTCGCTAGTACTATGCCAAAACCAAGTTTAGCATTCGACATTATGCCAAAATTAAGGTGACCTTATTTCGTCGTTAATTGATTTGACCCCTTCGATATGAAACAAAAAACAAACAAAAACAAAACAGAAAACAAAGCAGATATTTACACCTGCAATATCCACACCTCAAGAAGTTTCGATTACGTAAACGGGACTGCTTACTTCATCACTTCTCAGTTCTGATTTCTTATTTCTCACTTCCAACTTATAACTTCTAATTTCGAACGTCTGACTTCAAACTCCTAATTTCTGATTTCAGACTTTCTCCTTCTGGCTTCGGACTTCCAATTTCTTACATCCTGCAATATTCATCTATAATAATTGTATTTGACGGTAACTTCATTTTAACATTTTAAATGTTGCTTCAAGACACTGAAAATAAAGAAGTCATGATGGGACTTCTAACTTCATCTCTCGTATGATTTTCAACTTACAACCTTCGACTTCCAACTTTCGACTTATAAATTTCAATTTCCTACTTATTACTCCCGACTTCTTTCTTCAGACTTCTTACGCCCGGCTTCGTACTTCCACTTACTTAGTCCCGATGTAACGTAAAAAAGTGGACCGTGAGAAAATGAGACATTTCCGCCACTGCGCATGCGCAACACATTTGCTCCGCCTACCTTAGATACCTTTTATTATTGGATTGCTATTTGCTTAATTATCGTGTAGTCTGGCAGTTACTTCCCCTCATTCGCCCTGTTAGCGAGCTTTAAGGGAGCTTACCACTAAATATTTTCCATAGGCGACAATAGTAACCTTTTACATGCTCCCACAAAAACTACACATACAAAACTTTCCAAACCTTACTCATTTATAGAGCCATCCTAGGTCAACAAGTTGATGAGAAAAAATCCACATGTTGCCCGTCTCCTTTTCAAGTTATGGTCCGCCATGTTTGTTTATACGCAGATGTGCAGTGAATACAAGCCGGCTTTTTAAAGGAGAGGTGACAATATAAAATCAGCAACAATTTCTTTGAGCTTGCAGATATAATTATAAAACACACATCATTTTATTTCCTTATAACTATCCTTTTCTCACATTGAAATGAAACATGGGATATTTATCCAATGGAAGCCTGCCTGGTATTTAGACTGCAACTGAAAGCTCTGTCCCAAAGTGATAAAATCCAGTACCGCCCGTATTTAGTGCACAGCTACCTTAAGGTGAGTTCTCCTTGTAACACCGTTTGCAGATGGAACAGACACCACCACCAAGTATCTTTTAGTTTTAAAGTCTGTAACAATGTATGACTTCTTAAATTTCTCACAACAGTTTCTTTTGTATTCTTTTGCAGCGCCACTTTCAAAATGGCGGCGTCAATCGCCGTCCGTCAATGTAAACTTAAATATAGGTATAACTTTGTTTGTTTGATTTGAGGTTTAACGTTCCCGTCAACACTGTATAGGTCACTTTGAAGACTTCGCTTCCAATTTTGTGGGACTTTTACCCGACATTGAGATGAAATGACATCTCAAGCCCTGTCGTTCAATGAAACCGACTCGCATCGCTTTGCCTGGGCAGGCTTAGAATCTCTAATCAGTTTACCAGTACTTGTGTGCGGCCTGTTTCAGCTCTGCGTGGAAACATCATGCAGCTCATCTATTTCCTGAAGCCCCGATGTGCGGGGGCCTTGGTCTTGAGATATAATGGTGATGAGAGGAGGATATCTTTGCAGTCTTCTCTAAGTTAACAGAAACCCCAAAACTGGTAACCTGGCAAACAGTGCAGGTCCAGATCAGAACGCGGCATCTGATCGGGGCCTTCACTGTTTGCAAAAAGCTCAGCCATCTTCCAAATAAATGTTGAATAAAACACCACCTCTCACCCCTAAATTTGGAATGGACTCCTGCTATATATAAGGAGGAATATTCCATTTGTTACAAAAAAGGTTAAGGTTAAAGGAATGCTGTGAGTACTCATTTAGGCGAATCTGGTGATTACACGCAACATACCTTTTTAGACAAAATGAACTTTTCTTTATATATGGACAAGCTAACGGAAGCTATGGGATTAATTCTCTATGGTCTAAGAACGAGTTCGAATTATCCGTGGTAAACCCGCTATCCCTCTTCGAGACATTTCAGAATCACTGTATATAGCCTAAAGTCAGCCTGTTGCCAAGGTTTTCTTCACATATTGTTTGTACGAGCCACATATCTTTTACTGCGCTGTTATGTTCAATTCGTCTAAGGCCTTATACACTACGTATGAGTAAAACCAGGCGTTTTTTTCTGGTTTTAAGACCCATTGGTTTTCGAGCAGACCGTTAATTAACGGTGGGCGAAAACTGGAGTACCTGAAAAA
Source organism: Lucinisca nassula (assembly GCA_963580285.1). Lineage (NCBI taxonomy): Eukaryota > Metazoa > Mollusca > Bivalvia > Lucinida > Lucinidae > Lucinisca > Lucinisca nassula. Next base: position 68,100,260 of record OY757025.1, on the reverse strand, counting down.
TATGTGACCTTTACTTTGCGTCACACATGCAAGGTGATTAAGAGTCAAATCTTTTAACTGTCGTCTACCCACCTCAGGCTTAATGACTGCATTTCCCTTATTCCCCGCAAAGAAATTTATGGTTCGTTCTGTATGTTTTCGGTACTTCGTAGAACCTGTATCGGTATTTACCCAGTGACAAAAGCGCGCGAAAGCGCCCGAGAATCACGGATTAATCAGAATTCCCTTTGCGCGTGACCAATTCGGATGTGTTTTCAGATATTGGATTTTAATTTCTAATATTTGTTGTTTACTCGGATGGTACGCTGTTTTTCCCTCGCTCGAAATGTTGGTATTTGTTTTTTCCTTTCTTCATATAGTTAATTTAGCAGGAATTTCTGCTTTTAACTTCTTTTCTTGTTGTTGTCACATTATTTCGTGACCTTTTTCGTTATTGTTTGTTTTGTTCTTGTCCTTCAATGTCCCAAATCCGCGGCTCTTGCGGACATTTAGAGGCTTCCTGGGACAATCATTCTTCTTGTTTTACATGCTCTCATTGCAGTTTTGGGTCACGCTGTGCCACTTGCAAACTGTGGACGAGCTCAGTGTGGACGCTTGCCGTAAACCGACGGTCGTACAAGCATGACGTTCCACTAAAGAGAAGAAGATGGGCAAGATGGGAGCCGCTTCCAAGCAGTCAGGCTCATGGACTGCAACTCAGCAGTCCGGGACTGCTCCCAAGCATCCGCATCGGGGGAGAAGTACCGGGAGAACCGGGAAAATTCCAAGATAGACACACGTCAATCTACTCAAGATCGACCCGGTGGGTCTTCCACCCAAGTGTCTGCGGACAAGAGGACAGAAAGAACACCCAACGGCAAGTCTGGGGATAGTCTTTCCTCGTCCTCGGGACCAGATTCTTTGGAATCTGACCGGTCACCGGGCCGGGAATTTCGCCGGTCACCGGGCCAGGAATCTGGCCGGTCACCGGGCCGGGATTCTCGCGACCGGTCAGTTCGGCCCAAATCCAAAGATCGATCGTCCAAACATCGATACCCGGACCGGGTAACCCGGTCTACATCCCGGTAGCGGTCAGTTGGTCGGTCCACTTCCCGGCAACGTTCCCGGGACCGGTCATCCCGGCATCCTTCAACGGGACGTTCATTTCGTCACCGTTCACCAGGCAGATCATCTCGCCACCGGGCACCGGGACAGTCATCACGGCGCCATTCTCGGAAACGGTCAGATCCGCACCGATCGCCGAGACGGACATCTCGTGATCAATCTAAACACAGATCGTGTTCACGGGATCGTCACACGCCTCATAGAAGGCATAGATCGAGAGTGAAGAGAAAACACTCTAGATCTAGACGCCTTAAACGCCATCATCATACGAGTTCAAGTTCTGACTCGTATTCGAGGTCTAGTTCAGTCAGTTCGGACTGGTCTACCTCTTCTGATAGGCACAGGCGCCATAAGAAGAAGAAGTATCACAATCGTTCTTCTGTCTCTAGAAGTCACAAGAGACGTAGGCACTCCTCTGGTACTCGCCATAAGGATCGTGCTAGAGCTTAATCTTCAAGCTCGGATAGAAATGATAATCTCTTCATCAGGGGGGACAATAATGAATTTGAGGGTGAGAGCAGAGCTGGTTCACCCCATAAAGTCTCTTCTAATTTGGCAAAGAAAACTCGGTTTGACAGAGGTTCTTCCAATTCTGAAGAGGAAGAGGAAGGTATCATTTCTTTTGCCGAGGCAATTCAGGAGGATATGAGCTTACTTCCCTCCGAATTTTACCCCAGGAAGGAGTCCTCGGAGACTCTTCAGAGGCTGGATGCACTTAACCCATCTGAGGATAAGAGCTCAGCTTCTCTCCCTCAGTCCTTATTGATCAAAGACGTTGTAAATGTCTTTCAATCACTGATCGATAAGAAGGTTAAGCTGGAACCTGGCTGGGTTACAAATAAATCTCTGGAGAGAGATCTTGGTATAAACGTGAAACATTACCGGTCACACGGTCAGTTATTTCCCGACAGTGTGCCTAAAATTGATAAAGATGGTTTTCTACTGGATCTGATATCCTCTGGGAATGCCAATTTGCCAGTCAAGAGTTTGGAGACTATGGAGCGTCAAGCTAGGAACATGGTTTCTCTTATGCAGACCTTTTCACTGCTGCTTCAGTTCAAGCATTGGAGTCAGACAATTTGGATGCTCCGATGCTGAAGAGGTTACTCAGCTCTATTGTTAGTTGCTTGAAGCACTCTTCCTCTATGGCAGTGATTTTGGCAGTCGAACTCCTGCAAGCTAGAAGGGATGCTGCCATTGAAAGGTCTATGATTTTGACGGAAGCCACGAAGACTAAGCTTCGCTCGGTTCCGATCTCAGCTGAATCCGTCTTTGGTGGAATGATTACTGATTTTCAGAAACTAAATTCTGAATCTCAACAGCAGAGTTTTTTCATTGCTTCCTCTGTTGCACAGAGTAAACAGGCTTCTACTTCTGGCTTTAAGATTCCTAAATGCCAAAAGAATAAAATAAAAAATGAGTTCCTTTAAGAGCAATGAAAACATTCATAAGAAAGAAGATGGGTCATACTACGTAGTTTCGGCTAATAAAGCCTCATCAGTGACCCTGTAATGACCCGGCAAAGAAAGCCAGAGGAAACATGCCAAAAGAAGTCTGCACACAGGGATTCATCTTCCTCTACTAGACCTCCGAATCATAAGAATAGAGGTGGTCCTAGGAGAGGTTCTCGCCGTGGAGGCTCAAGCTCTCGAGTAAGGGGTCAGTACACCCCCTCCCGAGGAGGTGCCTCTAACGTTTCTCGACAATGATACACTCCCTCCACTGTCCCTTTCAAGAAAGGACCTTCCAGTAGGAGGACGGTTGGCCCACTTTCAAAATCGTTGGGGAGAAATAACAGAGGACTCATGGGTCCTCTCTGTTGTAAAAAAAAGGTACAAAATACCTTTCATCAGCAAACCTCTTCTTTCTCCAACGCCAATCTTTCTTCATCAGACCGAAAGTCGGTCTTTGGAAGAAGAGGTCAACAAACTCCTACTCATATTGGCAGTGGAGATGATAGAGCCGGACGGTCCAGGCTTCTATTCTCGTATTTTCCTAGTTCCCCCCAAAAAACGGAAAATTACGACTTATAATAGATCTGTCCAGACTGAATACTTTTCTGGAAGTTCAGTCGTTCAAAATGGAGTCAGCCAACAAAGTCAGACAGGCGATCCAACCCAACGATTGGGCGATCTCCTTAGACCTGACGGATGCATATCTACATGTTCCCATTCACAGACAGTCTCGGAAGTACCTCCGATTCTGTCTCAAGGGTCAAACTTATCAGTTCAAGGCTCTTCCGTTTGGCCTTGCAACAAGTCCGTATGTCTTCACCCGTTTGATGGTTGCTGTAGCATCTTATCTACGGAAGAGGGCAATTGTACTGTTTCCGTACCTGGACGACTGGTTGGTCAGAAATCAGATTCGTCAGGAAATTCTGAGCGATCGACAGTTTACAGTCAAGTTGATTACGTCCCTATGACTGTAATCAACGAAGAGAAGTCGGACTTAGTACCATCTCAGAACTTTGTGTTCATAGGAATGGATTTTTTTACACAAAGGAATATAGTTCGGGTGCCGTTAGACAGAATACAGGGCATTCTGGACTTATTACGATGGTTCAAGGTTCAAGAGCAGGTCTCAGCAAGAGTCTTTCTGTCTCTGCTGGGAAAACTCAGTGCAGCAGCCCAGTTTGTTGTACTGGGCAGATTGCACTTACGTCCGCTTCAAATGGCTTTGTTTGCTCAGTGGAAGCCCCATGCTCTTCCATTGGAGCATCCCATTCTTCTCAATGTTTCGATCAGGAAGCATTTAGAATGGTGGAACAACAGGGGTCGTTTCAGCTTGGGTGTAACGCTGAAACCGTCTCTTCCTACACACACTCTGTTCACGGATGCGAGTCTCTCTGGATGGGGAGCCCATCTCGAACCGGAAGGACTTCTGTGTCATGGAGTCTGGCCTCCAGACCAATCAGTTCTTCATATCAATATCCTAGAGATGAAAGCAATATTGCTTGCTCTAAAACAATGTCATCAGTATGTCACCAATTCAACAGTACTGATTGCCACAGACAACTCTTCAGTAGTTTCGTACCTGAAGAAAAAAGGGGGCACCCATTCTCCGTCTCTGTGCATGGAGGTGTGGGATACACTCCTTTGGTGCAATCAGGAAGGCATAAATCTTCTGGTCAGACATATACCAGGGAAATCGAACATATTGACAGACAGGCTAAGTCGTCTTTCCAAGCCAATTGCGACAGAATGGACCTTGGATCAGACGATTTGCAATTTAATTCTGTCGATGACGGGTTTTCTGAACATAGATCTGTTTGCAACTCGTCTCAACAAGAAACTGTCTCTCTATGTGTCTCCTATCCCAGACGAGAATGCTCTGGCGATAGACGCAATGTCAATGAACTGGGACGGAATGCATGCGTATGCTTTTCCTCCGTTTGCACTGATCCCGGCGATAATCAACAAGAGTCGTCACAATCATTGCAACATTGTGCTGGTAGCTCCTCTTTGGGCCGAAATGTCTTGGTTTCCAGACATACTTCGGTTATTCGTAGCACCTCCAATTCGGATTTCCTCGGTGCAGAATTTGCTGACACAAGCAGGTCAGAAATTCGTTCGTCAAAACGCGGAAAGATTAAACTTCACGCTTGGAGTTTATCCGTCGATGCATCACGGATAGAAAATTTTCGGCGAATGTTGCCAGACACGCTGCTCAGGCAAGGCGATTGTCTACCAGGCGTGTTTATGACGCCAAATGGAAAGTCTTTTCCGATTGGTGTAGTCGCAGGGAAACTCATCCTTTCAATCCATCTCCGATGGAAGTAGCAGACTTTTGCTACATTTATTCACGGAGAAAAAAATGTCAAGTCAGTACTATCAAAGGTTACAGATCTACTATCTCTAATACTTTGAAATTCACATCTGACATAAACATTGGATCTGACCCTATCATTTCAGAACTTATAAGGTCATTTGAATTACAGAGGCCTGTTCAAAGGTCTTTAGCTCCGAAATGCGACCTTTCTTGTGTCCTTTCTTCATTATGTTCTGAACCGTATGAACCTTTACATAAAGCTTCTAGGTTCCATCTCACTCCGAAAACAGTTTTTCTGCTTGCTATGGCAACAGCAAGACGTGTTAGTGAGATTCATGCTTTCTCCATGGATTCAGGACATCTAAGATTCAATCAGTCAGATGGTTCTGTTTCTTTAAGGACACAACCAGGTTTTTTGGCAAAACATCAATTACCATCCATTTGGCCGGATGATATTTTGGTTCAAAATTTAGCCAGAACAGTTAAATTTAATGAGTTAACAGGTTTTTATGCCCGGTTAGGGCTTTACAACGTTACCTGAAAGTGACTGAGCCTATCCGGAAAGACAGGAAAAGGCTTTTTCTTCCCTTGAAGGGAAATCATAATATTACCAAGGGATCTATCTCCGGCTGGATTTCTTATACTATTAGATTAGCTTATAAGGACACAAGGAGAAAACCTACGACTGATGGGTCCATTGGTTTCTGCTCAAAAAGTGGTGGGGAGTCTGGTTTTCCTCATCCTCAATGCTAATCTGGAGACTATCTTCCGAGGCCTTGCAAGACACATTCAAAAGGTACTTGGATCTGATAGTGATGTTCCAGGGATAGAAATGGTGGAAATTTAGTTTTCTTCCTCAATTTCCATTGTTTATCTTTTTAGAATCCTAAGTTTCTACACGATTTATCCCTGGAAAAAAGGATCGGTCTGTATGTGGTTGGAGATTCCATCCCGCCAAGGCTAATTCTGCAGTCATTAAGCCTGAGGTGGGTAGACGACAGTTAAAATTGAGTTTTTAAAAGTAAAACTTATTTCAACTAGGATACCCACCTCAGCCTTAAGGCAGATGGCCCACCTCCCTAACCCCTCAATCTAGAGGGCAAGGGAATTCTGATTAATCCGTGATTCTCGGGCGCTTACGCGCGCTTTTTTCACTGGGTAAATACCGGTACCGGTTCTACGAAGTACCGAAAACATACAGAACGAACCATAAATTTCTTTGCGGGGAATAAGGGAAATGCAGTCATTAAGCCTGAGGTGGGTATCCTAGTTAAAATAAGTTTTACTTTTAAAAACTCAATTTTACCCACTAGACCATGAAGTCCCCAAAAAGGCATTATACACTGTTTTATTATTGACAAAACGCAATGAGAATGCAGGATAACCTAATACCTGCTAGTAATTTTGTTCCTTCGTTTGTTTGTTTGTTTGATGTTTAACGTCCACACCAACACTATATAGGTCATATTTTGGACGTTGCTACTTTTACCCGACATAGAGATATAATGTTATCTTAAGCCCTGTCGCCAAATGAGACGAATAAGGTTAATATGCATGGGTGGTTTGACTCGCACCACTTTGCCTGTGCAAGCTCAGAACCTCTAAGCGGCTTACCAGTGGTTTCAGCCTTGCATGGAAACATCATGCAGCCCAATCTATTCTGCCAACCCTGATGGGCGGGGTCCGAGTTTTTGTTCGGTAGTTTGTGTGAAGTTTAACGGCCTTGTCAACACCATTGAGACAACACCGAGCAGGCCATCTTACCTTGGGCAGACATGCACATCAGTGGTTGACCAGTACAGTGCACATTCATTCGACAGAAATAGAGGGAAAATCCGCAGAAAAAATCAAAGCAAAACAGCACAAAACAAAAAACAAGAGACCCATGAGGTCCTGGTCGCTCCCCTGAGCCCTGTGCAAATTTGGTAGTACTCAATCACCTGATGCTATAAACCAAGTTTCAAGACAATCAGTCAAGTGATTCCGGCGGTGAAGATTTTTTAAGGTTTTCACCATAACAGGGCATGGCGGACTGGTACCTTTTCAACCCTTTTCACGCACATCTCCTCTTTTTCATTCCTTTTCTTTGTAGAAGCTTCCATGGTGCAGTGTTTACGCTACTCGCCTTGTAAACCAGGGATCGCAGGACCGATCCCGCGCTTCTCCAGCCTTTCGGATGATTCTTTAAACCGAGGTCCCGTCTCCACGTAAAACTAAAACTCACTCCCTCCTTTTTTTGTACTGCTTTATGTCCACTTTTTTCACGGATGTCCACTTTTTGCACGGATTGTTGCCTTATCTATTTTTCTTTCACGTCAGTGTACATTTTTCTTCGTGATTATCCTTATCACGCACACCTTCTTGTTTCTCGGACTGGTGCCTTTTCAATCATTATCACGCACATCCATCTTTTTTCATTCCTTTATTTTGCATTTCTTAATGTCCACTTTTTTCACGGATGTCCACTTTTTTCACGGATTGTTGCCTTAACTATTTTTCTTTCACGTCAATGTACATTTTTCTTCGTGATTATCCTTATCACGCACATTTTCTTCTTTCGCGGACAGGTACCTTTTCAACCCTTTTCACGCACATCTTCTTTTTTTCATTCCTTTTCTGTGTATTTCTTTATGTCCACTTTTTTCACGGATGTCCACTTTTTTCACGGATTGGTGCCTTATCTATTTTTCTTTCACGTCAGTGTACATTTTTCTTCGGGATTATCCTTTTCACGCACATCTTCTGCTTTCAGGGACTGGTACCTTTTCAACCCTTTTCACGCACATCCATCTAGATCTTCTTTCATTCGTTATTTTGCCTTTCTTTATAACCACATTCATTTCCGCTTCTTTCACGGATTGTTGCCTTTTATGTTTTTCTTTTACGTCAGTGTACATTTTTCATCGTGATTATCCTTTTCACGCACATCTTCTGCTTTCACGGACTGGTACCTTTTAAACTCTTTTCACGCACATCTTTTTTTATTCCTTTTCTTTGTAGAAGTCTCCGTGAAGCAGTGGTAAGGCTACTCGCCTTGTACACCAGGGATCGCAAGATCGATCCCGGGCTTCTCCAGCCTTTCGGATGAGTGTTTAAACATAAAACATTGGCTGTTGGTGGGACGTAAAACTAAAACTCACTCACTCCTTTTCTTTATATTTTTATGTCCACTTTTTTCAAGGGTGTCGATTTTTTTCACGGATTGTTGCCTTATCTAATTTTCTTTCACGTCAGTGTACATTTTTCTTCGTGATTATCCTTATCGTGCACATTTTCTTCTTTCATACCTGTTCAACCCTTTTCACGCACATCTTCTTTTTTCATTCCTTTTCTTTGTATTCTGTATGTCCACTTTTTCACGGATGTCCATTTTTTTCACGGATTGTTGCCTTCACTGTTTTTCTTTCACGTCAGTGTACATTTTTTTTCGTGATTATCCTTTTCACGCACATCTTCTGCTTTCACGGACTGGTACTTTTTCAACCCTTTTCACGCACATCCATCTTTTTTCATTCCTTTATTTTGCATTTCTTTATGGCCACTTTTTTACGCATGTCCACTTTTTTCACGAATTGTTGCCTTATCTGATTTTCTTTCACGTCAGTGTACATTTTTCTTCGTGATTATCCTTTTTAACGCACATCTTCTGCTTTCACGGACTGGTACCTTTTCAACCTTTTTCACGCACATCTTCTTTTTTTCATTCCTTTTCTTTGAAGAAGTCTCCGTGGTTACGCTACTCGCCTTGTAAACCAGGGATCGCAGAATCGATCCCGGGCTTCTCCAGACTTTCGGATGAGTCACAAGGTGCCGTCTCCGTATGACCTTAGCTGTTGGCAAAACTAAAACTCACTCACTCAGTTTCTTTGTATTTCTTTATGTCCACTTTTTTCACGGATGTCCATTTTTTTTCACGGATTGTTGCCTTAACTATTTTTGTGCCACGCTAGTGTACATTTTTCTTCGTGATTATCCTTATCACGCACATCTTCTTCTTTCACGGACAGGTACCTCTTCAACCCTTTTCACGCACATCTTTTTTCTTCATTCCTTTTCTTTGTATTTCTTTATTTCCACCTTTTTCACGGATTATTGCCTTATGTATTTTTCTTTCACGTCACGCACATCTTCTGTTTTCATTCCTTTTTTTCTTTTTTTTTCTTTATGTCCACTTTTTTCACGGAAGTCCACTTTATTCACGGATTGTTGCCTTATCTATTTTTCTTTCACGTCAGTGTACATTTTTCTGTGTGATTATCCTATCACGCACATCTTCTTCTTTCACGGACAGGTACCTTTTCAACCCTTTTCACGCACATCTTTTTTCTTCATTCCTTATCTTTGTATTTCTTTATTTCCACCTTTTTCACGGATTATTGCCTTATGTATTTTTCTTTCACGTCAGTGTACATTTTTTTTAGTGATTATCCTTATCACGCACATCTTTTTCTTTCACGGACAGGTACCTTTTCAACCCTTTTCACGCACATCTTATATTTTCATTCCTTTTCTTTGTATTTCTTTATGCCCACTTTTTTCATGGCTGTCCACTTTTTTCACGGATTGGTGCCTTATCTATTTTTCTTTTACGTCAGTGTACATTTTGCTTCTGGATTGTCCTTTTCACGCACATCTTCTGCTTTCACGGACTGGTACCTTTTCAACGCTTTTCACGCACACCAATCTTTTTTCATTCCTTTATTTTGCAATTATTTATGTCCACTTTTTTCACGCATGTCCACTTTTTTCACGGATTGTTGCCTTCACTGTTTTTCTTTCACGTCAGTGTACATTTTTTTTTCGTGATTATCCTTTTCACGCACATCTTCTGCTTTCACGGACTGATACCTTTTCAACCCTTTACACGCACATCTTCTTTTTTTCATTCCTTTTCTTTGTAGAAGCTTCCGTGGTGCAGTGGTTACGCTACTCGCCTTGCAAACCAGGGATCGCAGGATCGATCCCGTGCTTCTCCAGCCTTTCGGATGAGTCTTTATACCGAGTTCGTGTCTCCGTATTACCTTAGCTGTTGGTGGGACGTAAAACTAAAACTCACTCACCCCTTTTCTTTGTATTCCTTTATGTCCACTTTTTTCACGGATGTCCACTTTTTTCACATACTTTTGCCTTATCTATTTTTCTTTCACGTCAGTGTACAGTTTTCTTCCTGATTATCCTTATCACGCGCATCTTCTTCTTTCTCGGGTTGCTACCTTTTCAACCCTTTTCACGCACATCTTCTTTTTTCATTCCTTTTTTTTTGCATTTCTTTATGTCCACGTTTTTCACGGATGTCCACTTTTTTCACGGATAGTTGCCTTATCTATTTATCTTTCACGTCAGTGTACATTTTTCTTCGTGATTATCCTTATCACGCACATTTTCTTCTTTCACGGACTGGTACTTTTTCAACCCTTTTCACGCACATCTTCTTTTTTCATTCCTTTTCTTTGCATTTCTTTATGTCCACTTATTTTCACGGATGTCCACTTTTTTCACGGATTGGTGCCTTATCTATTTTTCTTTCAAGTCAGTGTACGTTTTCTTTGGGATTATCCTTTTCACGCACATCTTCTGCTTTCACGGGCTGGTACCTTTCCAACCCTGTTCACGCACATCCATCTTTTTTCATTCCTTTATTTTACATTACTTAATGTCCACTTTTTTCACGCATGTCCACCTTTTTCACGGATTGTTGCCTTATCTGTTTTTCTTTCACGTCAGTGTACATTTTTCTTCGTGATTATCCTTTTCACGCACATCTTCTGCTTTCACGGACAGATACCTTTTCAACCCTTTTCACGCTTATTTTCTTTTTTCATTCCTTTCCTTTGTATTTCTTTATGTCCACTTTGTTCAAGGATGTCCACTTTTTTCACGGATTGTTATCTATTTTTCTTTCACGTCGGTGTACATTTCTCTTCGTGATTAATAACTGATTATCCTTATCACGCACATCTTCTTCTTTCACGGACAGGTACCTTTTCAACCCTTTTCACGCACATCTTCTTTTTTCATTCCTTTTCGTTGTATTTCTTTATGTCCACTTTTTTCACGGATGTCCACTTTTTTCACGGGTTATTGCCTTATCTATTTTTCTTTCACGTCAGTGTACATTTATCTTCGTGATTATCCTTTTCACGCACATCTTCTTCTTTCGCGGACTGGTACCTTTTCAACCCTTTTCACGCACATCTTCTTTTTTCATTCCTTTTCTTTGTTTTTCTTTATGTCCACTTTTTTCACGCATGTCCACTTTTTTCACGGATTGTTGCCTTATCTGCTTTTCTTTCACGTCAGTGTACATTTTTCTTCGGGATTATCCTTTTCACGCGCCTCTCCTTCTTTCTCGGACTGGTACCTTTTCAACCCTTTTCACGCACATCTTCCCTTTTCATTCCTTTATTTTGCATTTCTTTATCTCCACCTTTTTCATGCATGTCCACTTTTTTCACGGATTGTTGCCTTATCTGTTTTTCTTTCACGTCAGTCTACATTTTTCTTCGTGATTATCCTTTTCACGCGCATCTTCTTCTTTCTCGGGGTGGTACCTTTTCAACCCTTTTCACGAACATCCATCTTTTTTCATTCCTTTATTTTGCATTTCTTTATGGCCACTTTTTTACGTATGTCCACTTTTTTCACGGACTGTTGCCTTATCTGGTTTTCTTTCACGTCAGTGTACGTTTTTATTCATGATTATCCTTTTCACGCACCATCTTCTGCTGTCACGGACTGGTACCTTTTCAACCCTTTTCCCGCATATCTTTTTTCGTTCCTTTTCTTACTAGAAGCATCCGTGGTGTAGTGGTTACGCTACTCCCCTTGTAAACCAGGGATCGCAGAATCGATCCCGGGCTTCTCCAGACTTTCGGATGAGTCACGAGGTGCCGTCTCCGTATGACCTCAGCTGTTGGTTGGACGTAAAACTAAAATTCACTCACTCAGTTTCTTTGTATTTCTTTATGTCCACTTTTTTCGAGGATGTCCATTTTTTTACGGATTGTTGCCTTATCTATTTTTGTGCCACGTCAGTGTACATTTTTCTTCGTGATTATCCATATCACGCGCACCTTCTTCTTTCTCGGACTGGTACCTTTTCAACCCTTTTGACGCACATCTTCTTTTTTCTTTCCTTTATTTTGCATTTCTTTATGTCCATTTTTTTCACGGATGTCCACTTTTTCACAGATTGTTGCCTTATCTATTTTTCTTTCAGGTCAGTGTACATTTTTCTTCGTGATTATCATTTTCACGCACATCTTCTTCTTTCACGGACAGGTACCTTTTCAACCCTTTTCACGCATATCCATCTTTTTTCATTCCTTTATTTTGCATTTCTTTATGTACACTTTTTTCACGCATGTCCACATTTTTCACGGATTGATGCCTTATCGACTTTTTACACGTCTATCGCCTTTTCCACGCAGACTGCAAATTTAGGGTTTCTCATGTGTACTGATCAATAACTCGTCTACATAACTCAGGGTGAGGATGTTTCGTTATACTACAGCATATGCAGGATCTTCTCGCTGTTAATGTTACTTTTTAAATGCATCGATACTTTTTTTTGGCACCTGTACACAATTTTCGAGCTAACAAAATCATAATTCCTCTCCCAGATGGATTGGAGAAATACTCAGAGAAGTGTAATACTAAACTAAACAGAGGGAGAGGTAGATTTTTAATAAAATAAATAAATAAAAAAAAAACAAAAACATTTTTTTCTTTGTTTGTAGTGGAGTTTTACGGCCCAGTCAACACCATTCAGGTCATTTTGAGCCGGTCAGTTTACCTATCCACACTTTTTCTTGACAGGCTTATACGTTAGCAGTTAACCAGCACACTGCACATTCTTACGCCAGAAATTGACAACTGCTGTTCAAGAGCAAAATGTCATTAACAGTCACAGAGGTGAAACTTTCATTGCATGGTATATCGTATACTTCCCAGCTATTACGCAATAGCCGGCCAATATGGGGCTGAGAGCGAAACGACGTTGATACGTGGTATCGCTGTCGACCCGACGTTGGTCCGATGTTTTTGGCAGGCTGGGCAATAGTTCATCCAAGGAGGATTGAAAATGTGACTATTGATTTGTTTATCGTGTAAGCCCCGCCTTAAACAGTCGGTTAACGCCCACTTAGCAACGCGCATGCGCAGTGGCGGAAATGTCTCATTTTTTCACGGTCCACTTTTTTACGTTACACCGCCATGTTTGTTCGCAGTGAATGGCAAGCAGACTTTTTTAACGCAGGGGTGGCCATATAAAATCAGCAATAATTTCTTTGAGCTTGCAGATATAATTATAATCCATGCATTATTTTATTTCCTTATAAATATCCTTTTCTTACATTGGAATAAATCATGGGATATATATCCAATGGAAGCAAGCTTGGTATTTAGACTGCAACTAAAAGCTCGGTCCAAAACTGATAAAACCCGGTACCTCAAGCATTTAGTGCAATGCTACCTAGTGACGAATGGGAACACCTGGCAGATTTTTTTCGCCATTTTTCGAAGGGAGACAACTTTCGGGACTTCCTGGTCGCTTTTCTATAAGCCCTGTCCGACTGAAAAAGGGGTCTACTCTTAAAGGAAAGAATTTTCTCCTCAGGAGCAAATCCTTTCTTTTAAGGACATGGGGCACAACAATACTTCTGCAGGAATTGCCTCCCCTGGAGATGTATGCTGATCTCCTGCTATTACTGTGATTTCATCATGAAAACACGCCTATATAATTTTGACCTCCTGGAACCCTACTTTTATAAAGTAAAACTAGGGATGCAGGGGTAAACCTTATTTTCTTAATTTCTGCTCTAAAATATAGATTGTGGGTACTCGTTAGAACCACATTGATGAGGCGGTTCTAACGAGTACACACAATCTATATATTGAGCAGAAATAAGAAAAGTATCACAAATTTTTGCATCTTAAACTTTTCATTTTTTCGGCGATAAAGGTTACAATGTATTTGTATAGGCGTGTTTTCGTAATGTATTCACTTAAATCTCGTAATAAAGTAGAACTTCGATGGCTCGAACACCGATGGCTAGTTTACAATGGCTGAGTCGAACATGTTCTTGCGTCACTTGGGAATTTCTCTACAGAATAAATAGTGATGAATAATTCAGGATATTTTCATCATTTATCTTGCAAATGTATGCTGTGTGTATTCATTAGAATCACCCAAAAGAGGCGATTCTAATGAATACACAGAGCGTATATTTAAGTTTCGTTGTCTCAAAGGTCCTCGAGCCATTGGAGTTAGACTGTATTGATCATTTTCATTTTAGATATACAAAGAAGCCTCGGGCCCCCGCCCGTCCGGACTTGAAGAAATAGATGGGCTGCATGATGCTTCCACACAGAGCTGAAACCGACCGCATACGAGTACTGGTAAACTGCTTAGAGGATCTAAGCCTACCCAGGCAAAGCGGTGCGAGTCGGACCGTCCATGCTTATAAACTGTATTGGTTTCATTTGGCGACAGGGCTTGAAATGTCATTTCATCTCAGTGTCGAGTAAAAATCCCACAAAATTGGAAGCAACGTCCCCAAAATGAGCTATACTGTGATGACGGGGACGTTAAACCTAATATCAAACAAACAAACAAACAAAACAAAGAAGCTTCCCTCAGTTATAAGAATGTTCGTCCCTTTAACATGTTGGCCTTAGTTAACAAATCCGTTTAATGCATACACTTCGAAAACAGAAGTGAAGTCAATGATCAGGAATCGGTACAATTACACCACACCTCCAGTCCAAAACAACAAAGATACAGCAACAAGAACATAAAATGAAAACGTCACAAGCGGAGAACCAAAAGGACAGTTACACAAAATGGCCAAACAGCTATCCAAAATAAAAAAGATATTAGCAATGCATAAATGCAAAGACAAACTATATATCTTCACTTCTGTTTTAAAGTGGCATACATTTAACCCTTCTCTTGCTGAATATTCAGTTTAGCCACACCCATTTCTGACTTTGAACCAATCAGATTACTTGATGTAATTTATTCCTACAAATTCATAAATTGAATGTCAAACAGTGTAGATCCTGATCAGATGGCTTCTTCAGAAGCCATCTGATCTGGATCTACACTGTTTCCAAAGATAGGGGCTGTCATGAACAGCAAGATAAGGGTTAATTCCTTGCTTTTGCTCAAAATTATAAATTGTGAGTACCCGTTAAAACCGCTTCATTAAGGGTGTTCTAACGAGTTCAACAATGTATCTTTTGACTTACAGTGAAAGACGCTATTTTAACCCTTAAGACGCCGAGAAAAACTGCATCTGAAAATGTCGTATGCTTATGTCGTCTACTGATTTTTTTCGCAAGCATTTTAAAAATATTGTTTCACACAGGCAAACAGTGTGGGCCCAGATCAGTTATCTCTTACAGAAGAAGTCTGTTTGATAAACATACCTTTTAGATAAGTGGCAGATAGCAAACGATAATTGTGATTGGCATTTTATGGGTTAAGAGATATGAAAGACGTCATTATAGGACACATCCCGCGCGGAATTCTGACCACACATACTTTGGTTTAAACAATATTTTATTCAAACTTACGCGATATAAGCAAGACAAGTACATGGATAGGAATATATGAGGATCTGAACGGAAGCCTGTGCCGACTGGTAGAGTTCATTTCCACACACCTTGTCGCTGGTGCCGGGGCTGCACTGCATTGTGCAGGCCAAGATGGGTAGACGCTTGGATCGTTTGAAGAGGAACAGCCTGCCAGTAACACCAGCAAGGAACAGGTGAAGACACTAGCCTATACTTCTCATAACTTCGGCCGTTTTAATGCCCTCTTCGCTCATACGGGTACTGGCGATGGAACACGATTCGCAGGTCGGAGCTGACCTCTTTCCATAGCCGCGCGATTGATCTCCCATCAATGTTCAGACGGCCAGTTGAAAAAGACCACTTTCTTCTTAATAGCACCGTTTCTGAGATGAATGGTGTACATCGGCCCCGATGTATCCCTCTATTCAAAATCGTTTTAGACAAAAGAGAACACTACATGTAATCCTGGACTCGTTCCAGGGGTAGCCCCTATCTGCTTACAACGCCCGATTATCTTAGGACATGAAATGTCCTTCTTGAATCAGCGGAAGAGAGAGAATGACCGTAGAAAAGATTTCATGATTAATATCCACGAAAGAATATTGCTTACCCCGGCAGGTATCGAATCCTCCTGTTCACCAGTCAGACGCTAATCCGACTGAGCTACCGAGGCCGTCTTCGCAATGGTATTTTTTCCTGGGGGAAATTCCATTTAATGATATACGATAAAAAGCATAAAAAGTGAATGAAAAATTATTCTACTAATTTCTCATTCATGACACCGGATCAGAGTGCTCCTTAAAACTGCCTCATCGAGGCGTTTCTAACGAGCAGCTACTGCATCATTAGACCAACATTATGGAAAAGTATGGTATCTTTTTATAAGAAAAAAAATCGTGTATACATAAGGGTATGACAGACAGATTTAAAACGTTGTTGTTTTCCTAGCGCGTCCTACTTCCCCACAAACCAGCCCCTCTTCCTACACGCATATTAAACGTGGTTAAAAAGCAAAAGTCCAACACATGAATACCCTTATAGAAACCAATGTATATAGAGACATATACCATCGGGGCTCGGAGTTATAGACTGGGTTGCACGATACTACAACGCAGATCTATAACCGACCGCACATGAGTAGTGGTAAATCGCTTAGAATGTCTAAGCTTGTCCAGGCGGGATTGCCCCTGCCTATAAATCATATTGGTTTGTTTGGGCGGTAGGACTTAAGATGTCATTTTATCTTAGGGTCGACAAGAAGCCTATGAGGTGTAGTGGATAAGCTACTCGCCACATAATAGTCCGGCCCCCGCCCATCGGGGCTTGAAGAAATAGATGGGCTGCACGATGCTTCACCGAGCGTACACGAGTACTGGTAAACCGCTTAGCTTGCCAAGACAAAGCTTATAAACCTTATTGGTTTCAATGGGCGACAGGGCTTGAGATGACATTTCATCTCAATGTCGGGTAAAAGTCCCACAATTTGGAAGCAACGTCTCCAAAAAGACCTATACAGTATTGACGGGGACGTTAAACCTCAAATCAGACATAATATTAGCCACATACACGTGGGTTCGGTTCCGGGCTTTTACAGAATTTCGGATGATTCTTTAAACCGAGGTCCCGCCTCCTTATGACCTTAGCTGTTGGTGGGACGTGAAACTGAAACGCACTTACTCATCTCAGTGTGGAGTAATTTCCCACAAGATTGCAAACAACGTCTCCAAAATTATCTAACTATCGTGTTGACTGGGACGTATACCTCAATTCAACATATTCAAACAAAGCACATATTTTATGTCTTTAATCGCACACCTATACAAATACGAGGTGTAGAAACAGAAGAAATACCGCCCCCCACTTCTACCGTTACCTGCTGCAAGGACAGCAGGCCTACCCCCCCCCCCAGCTGTAAGTCAATATCAGCTGGACTCCCTAGTGACACAAGATACGAGTACACACCACCTTTGCCTCGCCCAACTACCCCCACGAAGAAAAAAGGAAGAAAGAAAGATAAACCTGTCTGCTAATTACTTCATGGTAAAACCATAAATTATTTAATTAGCTCAGTACTTTCTGTGCTTGTCCCATCTGCTAATAATCTTACAGAGAAGTTCTTCTAGCGGGGAGCATGACGTCTTAGCAACGTCGCATCAACGTCGCGTTGAAACGACGATGCACATACGTTGTGCAGCGGCTTGGGGCGCGGGACATAAAAAGGAATATACTTTGACGAAAAAAGGAGAGAGATCATTTTAAACCATCTGATTTAGACATTATAACGCCGCGTTTAGCGAACTTCGACTACCCAAGGCGAATTAAAATACGTTTATTCCAACCTGTAAGGGGTAAAAAAAAACATTAACCCATAAATGCCAATTGTTTCAATACTGGGACATTCGGAAACAGTTAAGACAGATTAGAGGCCACAGAAAGTAGCGTCTGATCGGTGTCTTCACTGTTTGCTAAATGTACAGAACTTGATTCAAAACTCACAGCTTACAATACATGTTTTGAGATTAGAGCTCTCGAAAGCAAGTAAATAATTGTGTACGATGTCGGTCAGTAAAAGGTTGTTTAGTTGGTCACAAGCGAGCTAACCCTTTTAACCCTGTAGGGAAGAAATACACTGTATCTATGCAAACCTTGCAGATCCTGATAAGATGGCACGTAGCTAGCACGTCAAGCCAGAATCTATATGTATACACTGTTTGCCATCATGTCAGTGAACTAATCAGAAATCCCTTTCTATAAGAATATATTAAAAGCTAGAAGAGTCCTGTTCAGAAACTCCGGGATGAAAGAGTACAATCTCAAACCAGTAACATAAATATCATCGGAAAGCGCGTAGGAAAATAGTTCCAGAGTATTGTTTTCTTTTCAGAATTCGTCCCTCTGTGCCAATTTATATTCAATCCGTATAAAGTATCGAAAAATGAAATATTTTGAAAGACGTTCAATGCCTGCAAAATTAATTTGAATGAGTTCCTTTGGACTTGTTTATGCAGCGAACGAACAGGGAAGTGGAGTAACGCGGTCCAGTACCGGAAGTAGAAATGTGTTGACATAGAAACTTGATTTTAAAAATCAACTTTCAAAAATAAGGTTTACCCCTGTAAACGACAGTTTCACTACATAAAAGTGGGGTTCAAGTGGATCAAAATTATATAAGCGTGTTTTCGTGATGTACGATCTGTTTCTGAAGCACAAATAAGACTGCATATCATCAGGTAAATCCATGAAATGTCTGTCTTTGGCCTTTTTCTATCACGTAAGACACAAATCAGCCTGTTCAGCTACATACTAAACAGGAATAATCTAAATAATCTTGAGGTGCTATATACGTTACAATAATCGAACGCAAAGGTTCTGATCAGACTGCGCATGCGCATGCTGATCAGAACCTTGTTGTTCGCATAGGCCAATATAGGTTTTCTCATGGCATTAATAATAATTTGTTTGCCCCGCCCATCGGTTCAAATTTCACACCAGATCCCTGTATTGTCGTACAGCTGCATTATACAATGTCATGCGCTGATTAAATTACCTTTTAAAATTCTAAATTGCTTTCGTTTGTTCTCCGTGAAAATTACAACTATGGGGTCAAAATTAGACGGTTAGAAACAGAAATGATCATAGAATATCCGCTTTCTTGCGCACCAGCTGAGCTAGAAATTGTTATCGCCATTGTGTACAAACCGGAGTATAGTGCGCGAAGAATAAAACATTAAAAATCAAAATTTTCGGTGGTGGTGTGCGAGAAAAATAATCTAATACGGTGTTCTATTCCAAATGGGCGTTTCCAACCCTCGAAATGACTCTGCTAAGCGGAACCTCGGCTCCCCTCAGCACGGTCATCCATCGGCGTTGGAAACGGTCAAACCCTAGGGATGACTCTGCTAAGCGAAATATCGGCGTAGCCTCATTCCTGCATAGCACGGTCATCCCTCGGATTGGAATATTAGAATCTTATATGGGTGTGTGGGGTGGATGAAAAAAACCCGTCCCAAGAGTCACTATCCAGCATCACGAGGCTTGCCGAGCGATGCCAGACAGTGATCCCGTGGGACGGATTTTTCTATACCACGGAGGTAATACCATTTTCTATACCGTGTTGTCGACCGAGCCGGTACTGTGTAAAGCTGCTGTCGACCGAGAAATACGGTTTTCGACCGAGCAGTACGGATGTCGACAGAGGAGGGTCTTCGATTTTGATGCACTTTGAGAGGCGAAAACGTTAGTTTAAACATTTACAAACGATGTCGGTTTTTTATCGAGACAAGCTGTTAATTGTCTGTTCACTTATAGAGAGTTGTGAGTCTGAAAAACACTATTCTTTCGAAAAACACCGGTTCTTTCGAAAAAAAAAAAATCAGTTTTCACAGAATATCGTTAATCTAATGCTTTATGAAAAGTAGGAAAGCAATAAAACACCATATATATTTTATCTACCATTTACGCTTCAACAACAACGTGGGTTTGATTTAATTCGTGCACTCTGGGAGTTTTTATAGACATTTGAAAAATGTCGGGATACGGGTGTCGATTATTAGAAATACGACCGTCGATGGTATCCTAGTCGGATTGATACGGCTGTCGACAAAATACAATCAAAGCGCCAAAGGCACTGAAATGTAGGATTCTATGAGAAAATCATAACACTGTGAAAACTTACAGAAAACCTTTTTCTAAAACGATCTTAAAATTTAGAAAGGTAGTTCTGCAAATTCCAATATATGATATGTTTGCAGATGTCTATAGACCGGTGGTATTATGAAACGCCATTCGATGTTTCAAATTTTTGAAAGAAACTATTTACGTTTTCAAAACCAAACATTAAAATTCAAGTTTTAACAATGCTACTGTCCATAAGAAACAGTTTTTGTCTGGTCAGTTCTGGACACGTCTATTCTGAATGTTCTTAATGACACAACGCTGCGTTCGCTAACTACATGCAATAGTTCGCCACACAATTACGCTTATTTCACCCGATATGTCATGCTCTATTACGCACGCGTCGCCTCAGCATACTTTACACCTGTACGTCGAAACACCCGGAAACGACAATCGGCGTGATTCACGCTGAAGTGCGATTTGTCACTGGAACGCATATGTCAGTCGCTTAGATGCCAATTTACGTATTAAATGCACTAGCGTAAATGTTCCGTACTGTGTCGACGCGTTAACTTTGGTCACGACAGGGACGTCTAGCTCTCAAACGTGCATGGCATAAGGGCCAGTTCTCGGTGTCAGTTCTTATTAGTCGGTAGTTGAGGCCCCTTGTTTATCTACAGGTACAGTGTAGCAGCTGCCGGCGGAAATCTGTTTCGCATATGCGTCTGACGGTTGAATCGATCTCGACGTACTGACGTCGGTCTTCCGCTACGTCGTCGTCCACACGCGTCTTCTGTTTATAGTCAGCTGTCGCTCCAATAGACGAAAGATCACACACACGTGGCACCAAAAATCAAAGTCAACGTCATCCGCTTTCCGACCAGCTTCTGAGTGTCCAGGGGCACGCTTACGATCATTAAATTAAAAATGTTGCAATACGCTCTCACTTAAAGCTTTTTTGAGAACAAATTTCAGTTTCTTCTTTTCTAGGCACGACTTTACATTACACATCAAAAGTTTGATCCTGAACATTTGGTTCCTGATATATTTATGCGCCAATCGAAACCTATAATCAGGTGCTTCCAAGGCACTTTCTATTGTCTTTTTCTTTCAAAAGGATATACTTTTATCACATTTTTACTATTTTCGTCATATTTTATAAACTCAATACAAACACATCAAAATTCAAATTATTCTGAAGACGAAACAATTTGTATCTGAGTGTTTCCATTAACTAAGCCTGTAAGCAAGTGATTCGATGTACACTGAAGAGGATTTGAGTGGGGGCCAAAAAGGAGCCAAATCATACCAGGCTCTTTAATGACAATGCAATAGGTATGGTTCGCGAATTTGGCGAAGTTATCTGCCTTATTTTTAGCCAAAAAATAGACATACAATTTCCTACCAGAAATACTGCATGGACATATATATCATTTCTCTAATTCATTATCGCGATTACCCAATCCATCTATCCAACATAGGGGATGATTACATTGCTAGAACCAAAGCAATGCACATGCCAAGACAAGGCGACAAGGCTGGAACGCCCACAGTGAGTTTCAAATTTTCCTTAAATCGTATTTGCAACAGTCCGATTTATCATGTGTATGTCTACAACCAACAAATCAAAGCGCCAAAGGCACTGAAATGACAGATTCTATGAGAAAATCAAAACACTGTGAAAACTTACAGACAACCTTTCTAAAAAGATCTTAAAATTTAGAAAAGTAGTTCTGCAAATTTCATTGTTTGATATGTTTGCAGTTGTCTATACACCGGTGGTATCATGAAATGCCATTCGATGTTTCAAAATTTTGGAAAGAAACTATTTACGTTTTCAAAACCAAACATTAAAATTCAAGTTTTAACAATACTAGTGGCAATTAGTAACATTTTTGTCTGGTCGGTTGTGGATACCTCCCCCCAAAAGATACTCTATTTTTCACAAAGAGATCGGAGGAGAAAGGCTGGTCAGTCCAGTACATGAATTCCATTGGCTTGAAGACATTTTTGAGTAAGAACACCACTATAAACACGCGCGTAATCCTGCTGGATTAGATATCCCGGATTCTGAGCGTAAACAAATAAATGGAACCACGTGAGGCCGACGCATTTGATTGATGTAACGTCTCGCTGTTCAGTTAACGTCTCAGCCATGATCTTGAATGTTCTTAATGTCGCTAGCTACAGTAGCTCGACATACCATTTCGCTTATTCCATCCGATATGTCATGCTCTATTACGCACGCGTCGCCCCGGCATACCTTACACCTATGTGTCGAAACATCCCGAAACGACAATCGGCGTGATTCACGCTAAAGTGCGATGTGTCACTGAAACGCATATCACGCGAGTCGCTTAGACGCCAGTATACATGTACGTATTATATGCACCAGCGTAAGTGTTCCGTACTGTGTCGACGTCTTAATTTTGGTCACGACAGGGACGTCTAGCTCTCAAAAGTGCATCGCATAAGGGCGACGAACAGTGTCAGTGCTTATTATTCAGTAGTTGAAACCCTTTGTTTATCTACAGGTACAGTGTAGCAGATGCCGCTGGAAATCTGCTTCGCATATGCGTCTGTCGGATGAATTGATCTTGACGTACTGACGTCGGTCTTCCGCTACGCCGACGTCCACTAGCGTCTTCTGTTGATAGTAAGATGTCGCTCCAACAGACAAATAGATCACACACATGTGGCACAATAAATCAGAGTCAACGCCATCCGCTTTCCGACCAGCTTCTAACTATCCATTAGAAGGCATCGTGTGTGTGTGTGTGTGTGTGTGTGTGAATTCGGGTTTAACGTCGCTTTCAATAATTTTTCAGTCATATCACGACGGTGTCTGGTTGCGACAGGGAGCTCAATGCTCACGTTTATAGTGCTGCCTCACTGAAGTATCATGTCCCAGACACATTACATGATACCACACCCAGTCACATTATCCTGACACTGGATCGACCAGTCCTAGCTCTTCCCCGTAAACCTGAGTGCCAAGCGAGGAGCAGCTAGTACCATTTTTAACGACTTTGGTATGTCGCGGCCCGGGATCGAACCCCAGACCTCCCGTTCCCCGGAGCGGACACTCTACCAACTGAGCTATCGGGGCCGGTAGAAGGCTCCGTGGTGTAGTGGTTATGCTACTTGCCTTGTAAACCAGGGATCGCAGAATCGATCCCGGACTTCTCCAGACGTTTGGATGTGTCTTTAAACCGAAGTATCGTCTCCGTATGACCTTAGCTGTTGGTGGGACGTAAAAACTCAAACACTCACTCACTCTAACTGTCCAGGGTTCAATGAAAAATGTTGCAATACGTTCTCACTTGATGCTTTTTGAGAACAAAATACAATTTCTTCTTTTCTAGGCACGACCTTACATCGCACATCAAAAGTTTGATCCTGAACATGTGGTTTCTATCAGTGCTGGCGTGAAGGTGGTGCACAGGATCGTTGGCCCCCGCCAATCGGGGCTTAAAGAAATAGATGGGCTGCATGATGCTTCCACGCAGAGCTGACACCGACCCGCACATGAGTACTGGCAATCTGCTTAGAGGATCTAAGCTTGCCCAGGCAAAGAGGTGCGAGTCGGACCGTCCATGCATATAAGCCCTATTGGTTTTGATTGGGCGGCGGCAGGGCTTGAGATGTCATTTCATCTCAGTGTCGGGTAAAAGTCCCACAAAATTGGAAGCAACGTCTCCAAAATGACCTATACAGTGTTGACGGGGACGTTAAACCTCAAATCAAACAATACAAAACACAGGATCGTGGCCGGACTGGTAACCATACGTCACGGTTGATTGATTTAACCTTTTTAGCTTAAGGGCATGGTGCCTAAGCGTGTTGTAATCATGCAATCGTTTGGTTTCAAAATCAAAGCACCGAAAGTGTTGGTGGGATGTAGGTTGGGGTAAAAGTCCTGGGCTGAGATTAAACTGTTTAATTTAACTCTGAAATTCCAAACAAATAGTGAAGATTTTGATAAGAAGCGCGTTCTGCAGCGTCCGAACTTGGTCTACACTGTTTTTTCCAAGCTCACCCTATGATTCCAGGATGACCCTCTTCAGTCTTATGGATTACCCTGATCTCACTGCGGCTATTTTCTGCAAGAAAAATGTTATTCTGAGAAGTCAGTGATAGTCACGTAGACGCTAGCTCTGAACTGCTTTTTTATTAGTAACTTCGGGTCGAATGCCAAACAATCAACCCAAACATAGCCGGGTCGTTTGTCAGTCTTGGTTACATGTAAGTGTTATTTGTAAAATCTGCACATGAAAAAAATGTTCGATCTGGTAAACAATGTAGACTAAGATCAAACGCCACAGAACACGGTGCTGATCTTGTTCTACATTTTTGCATCAGTTACTAAACTTCCGTTAAGTTTAAACGGATCAGTCCAAGTCCTCGTTCATGACCAGCCTGCATTTAGAGACAATCGGCATGAGTGTTGTCAGTGCTTTGATTTATTCACTGCCTTGAATTTCTGGAGTGTACTCTTCCATCACTGAAGTTGGGCTCGTCCATTCTGCTAAATATGGCACCTAGAATTATATCACAGGACCTACACTGTTTGCATAGGTATCTGTACCATATTCCAGGGTTGAAAGGGACAGCCTTTCTCGCAAAGTCTGATATACACCTTGTTGTAACTGACCTAGACTTGACCTCGAATGTCGGAAAACCCATTAATATTCTGGTCTGTAGCTGACCGGCTGGTCTTTAAGGATTAAATATTGACAGCACTGTTAGAAAACAGTGTAAAACCTGAGCAGACGTCTAAGCAGATGCCGCATTGATCTAGGTATACAGTCTCGCATGATGCAGCTGATTCGTATGAAGTGCTGATTATATTCTCTGAAAGGTAAGATAAAATCGTCATGTCGTCTGCTTCGAAAGTTTGTATTGCGATTATAGGATGTACAATTTTGATAACTGTGCCTAACCGGATTACATTTTTGTGCGGACTCATATTTCTTTGGCGGTCAAAGCCGGAAGCCAGTCGTAAGAAAGCCGGAACTACTTTACAACACGCAGGATAGCTAGAGATGACAGATAGAATCTGTCATTAAAAATTGCACGCCATCTTCCCAGAAGAGCGTTTGATGTATAATAATGAGATTTCGTGGTTGAGTAGCTCCACTGTGTCCGGTTCTCCGTTTGACTGTCTGTAACTGTCGAATTCGGACCATCGAAGATAAATTTGTGAATGATATGTGCCTTCCGTGAAGCTAATGTGAGCAGCCGTATTGATACGTAATCATAAAACGAGATCTAGAACAACAACAAACCTGCACATGTGATGCCGATTCCGCCATTTTCTTCCTTATCCTGAGCGAAAAAATTTCCTTATCCAGTGCGTTTGTTCCTTACCCTGCGCGCTTGCCTTTACCAGTGTGATTCATGTTTATTTTTTTATTTATTTATTTTGTTTTTTTCGGCCCTTTCAAGATTATTTCACTCATATCGAGCCGATCGTTAATCAGAGGTGGGCGAAAACCTGAGTACCCGGAGAAAAAACCACATGACTTTCCGTTGCAGAACTAGGCGTCTCACATGTGGCGAGGCTCGAACCACAGCGGTGAGAGACCTAATGATCAAGAGTCAGCGCTCTTAATCACTAGGCCACGGAGGCCCGTTGTTTAGGTTTTGAGCTCAGAACTTCAAGCGCATGTGCAGAGACGAATATTTCTCAACAAATGCCATGACAAACAGTAGGGTTGCTCAGCAGACATTACGAAAACATGCCTATTAAAATATTTGAAATTTTTACCCTAAAAACAAAAATGAAAATTTTAAGAAAAAAAAAAAAAAAAATATCTGATACTTTTTTGTATTTCTGCTCAAAACTAGATTGTGTGAACGCGCGGTTCTAACAAGTACCCATTATCTATGTATATGAGCAGAAATATGAAAAATATTGCATACACCTGTAAACCCCATTTTTACTGTATAAAAGTGGGGGTTAAGGGGTAAAAAATATAGGGGCGTGTTTTATGATGTATGGCCCTTTGTGTAATTTGCAATGCATCACGTGAACAAGTCCGTGAAATAAAGCCCCCCCCCCTAAACCCCACTTTATATAGTGAAAAGTAGAGTCTAGGGGATATACATTGTTTTTCTCATTTCGGATCTAAGGCATAGGTTGTGGTAACTCGTTAGAACCGCCTCAATGGGGCGGTTCTAACAAGCATCCAGAACATAATTATGTTTGCAGTATAAATAAGAAAAATATCACCGATTTCCATAAGAAAAGTAGCCATTTCGGAGATGTGAAAAAAATGCACTTTGCCAAACGGGTGTGTTATCGTAATGACAAGAAATACAATTTGTTTATTTTCTGCCTCGTTTTGAACTCGTACAATAGAATATTTGACCGACATCATTTCCTTAAAAATTTTGACGGATAACATGAAATTTGTGCCAAAACATTTCTCATTCCAAGACAATTCTTCGTGTATATGTTTGTTATCCTACTTCTAATTGGACGTGAAGTCAAAGATCAGGGATCGATACAATTAATCCGCATCTCCCATCAGAGACACCAATGGTAAAAGAAATACGAACATGAAAAAACTAAACCCTAATGAGAACAGCACAAGCGAATAGCTAAGAGAACAGTTACGTTCCCACAAAATGGTCAAACGGCAATCCAAAACCAAAATATATATATATAAGCAATATATATTCCCCCTCCCCCCACCCCAATGTCAGCTCCGTCTACAAACGAGACGACATTGTGTGGCTACTGTTCTGGTTACTGGCCGAATCGTATTGGTTTCGCTCCAAGCGGCCATTATTTTTTCAGCATTTTACGTTTTCCCTTTAATGAACAAGAAATGGTATGTTCTATAATACTTTCTGTCTACATATTTTGCTATAATTTTATAATGGCCATGCAAATGACAAAAGTTTGAGTCTTCTAACGAATTTATCTATGTACACCTTTTCTCCTTAAATGTTTTTAGGAAAAGCCACCAGTGAAGCTAATTATAGAAAAAGAACAAACATTCACGAACCATAAGGAACGAAAAAAGAACGCGAGTTTTTAGCATTTTTCGACATTACTCTGTATTGGTTTCTACCGTAAGGTGTTTTGGTGCATGGCCGAAGTACCAGTTTTAAATGACAAACTGTTATTGTGTATCAACGAAATAGGTACTTGTGTGCTCATGAAAGACTTCCTATGTGCACAATTTTACTCAATAAACTATGCGATGGCTCTTGACAGAAGTATCGCACCTTTCATATATTATCAGCTCTTCAAAAAGAAAATACACCCCGCTAGTAGTAACTTCAAAAACCACGGACATGGTACACCCCTACCAGTGCTCTTCTGTCTGTACAAGAGTTCTTTAGTAGTGCTACCATGCACTACAAGTATTGTATAAGAGTCGAGTAGTACCATCATATACCACAGACATCATATACCCAAATCCGTGCTCTTACCTGTGCAGGATCTCCCTTTGTTCTGTACAAGAGTTCATACTATCATGCACACCAGACAGATTCCTGAATATTCCGAGCGAGGGGTTACGGCAGTACTACACAAACGACAGACAGACAGACAGACAGACAGACAGACAGACAGAGATAGATAGATAGATAGATAGATAGATAGATAGATAGATAGATAGATAGATAGATAGATAGATAGATAGTACACCCCTGTCGGTGCTGTTCTACCTGAAAAGTAGGAGCTCTTCAGCATATTAGACATTATTTGCCCCTCACTGTGCTCTTCTGTTTTTCAGTACTTACCCATACCCGAGTTCTTCTACCTCTAAAAGTGCTCCCGTTACTTGTTTTCCCGAACATTTCCGAAACAGATACGGTGGGCCTCGTGAATATCCAAGATGCCGCTAGAGGACATTATGAAAATACACCTATTCAAATACATTGTAGTCTTAATCGCCGAAAAAATGAAAATTTTAAGATGAAAAATTCTGATATTTTTCTTATTTCTGCTCAAAATATAGATTGTGGGTACTCGTTAGAAACATCTCATCGAGGCGGTTCTAACGTGTACCCACAATCTATATTTTGAGCAGAAATAAGAAAAATAAGGTTTACCCCTATATAAAAGTGGTGTTCAAGGGGGTCAAAATTATATAGGCGTGTTTTCGTGATGAGCTCCTTTTCCGACTACCCAAAATTCCTAAGCAGAAAAGCTCTTCAGTCCACGTGACTATCACAGACTTGTCCGAATAACTTTTTTATAGAAAACAGCCGCAGCGACTGAGGTCAGAGTGTTGTGTAAGAGAGTTATCTTGGAATCATAGGTTGGGCTTGGCCAAACAGTGGAGACCCAGACCAGACGCCACAGAATGCGGCGTCTGATCAAGATCTACACTATATACTTAAAAATCGGATTCCAAGGGTAAATTAAGCAGTTTAAATCACAGTCCAGGACTTTTCCGACCTATAGTCAGCGACAATCGACCCACCAGTACTCTTAGTGCTTTGATTTTGCGTTTGTTATGTGTGCGCAAGTGCATATTTACGTAAAGGAGGTATAAATGGTTAACGCTGAGCAGAAATCGACCGTACATGAGTAGTGGTAAACCGCTTAGTGGGTCTTAGCCTGCCCAGGCAAAGTGGTGCGAGTTGGACCGTTCGTGCATATAATGACATTTTATCTCAATGTCGGGTAAAAGTCCCACAATATTGAAAGCAGCGTCTCCAAAATGACCCAAATAGTGTTGACGGGAACGTTAAACCCCCCTCAAACAAACAAACATAACCAGATAACTGTACCGACATGTTAAGATAGTTTATCAATTGTCTATGTTGATATAAGAACAGACTTTTTGTCATTTCTAACGGGGATGACATGTTAGTTTTGACTGGGCAATGTCTTGACATGTCCCGTGCTTAGCTGTATTTGAAACAAAAGTCACCTATCAGCGGTAATATGGTTTCTAATAAGTTGTTTGGAATTGTGGGTATACAAATGCTGACGGGTGGTCAATGTCAGTATGGTCGTCGTGATTTCCTCACCAGATGCAGTTTTGCAGCCAGTGTCTGACCCTGGATAACACAACGCAGAACTGTTCAAGACCGCTGTATCCTATAACTGGTCTACGGAAGGCTTTCTAAGATTTTTTAAAAAGCTACACGTGTATATTAAAACGAAATTTAGTAATCGGCATATTATGATTTAATAGAGAAGAAGAAGAGTAAGAAGAAGAAGAAGAAGAAGACAGTATACCCTGCCACACACCTGCGTCACTGTCACCACCAACACTTCCAATAAGTCTAGGTATGGCTTTGTTGAACGAGTGAGGCTCAATTCCTTCCTGCTGATATGGTGCCTTGCTGCTGATACGGGGCCTTCCTGCTGATATGGTGCCAGCAGTTGCAGTTATAAATATTTTGTTAAGAGTTGCCTAAAATCGTACTTCACGGTATCTAACCATGCATGTTTCTCGGATTGCGACCGACTTAGTTGCATTTTATCATTTTATCAAGAGGGCCATAACAGGAAAATTCTTTATTACATTCAGTAATCCGTTCATGACTAGACCGATTTATTTACTTGAAAGTCCTTTCCGGACCATGTCTTTTCAATGTTAAATACTGGTCCCAGTTACATTTTAAAGCATTCTGGCCATTCGACCACTAGCTGCAACTGAGGTCTTTTGCTGATAATTGCTAATATAACTGAGTATGTCTTTTTTGTTTGTTTGATTGTGGTTCAACGCCCCCGTCAACACTATTTGGTACATTTTGGAGATGGTGCTTCCAATTTTGTGGGGCTTTTACCTGAC
Source organism: Lucinisca nassula (assembly GCA_963580285.1). NCBI lineage: Eukaryota > Metazoa > Mollusca > Bivalvia > Lucinida > Lucinidae > Lucinisca > Lucinisca nassula. The sequence continues at coordinate 68,070,429 of OY757025.1, read as the reverse complement.
AATTAGATGAAATGACATCTCAAGCCTTGCCGCCCAATGAAACCAATAGGGCTTATCCGAACGATCCGACTCTCATTACTTTGCCTGGGTAGGCTTAGTCCGTCTAAGCGGTTAACCAGTACTCATATGCGGTCAGTTTCAGCTATGCGTGGAAGCACCATGCAGCCTTATCTATTTCCCCAAGCCCCGATAGGCGGGGGTTCTTGGTTTGACTCCTGTGCAACGAAGCATCAAAGCCAAGTTACATGAGTTAAGAGTCTGAGAAAATAATTGTTCAAGTGATACTTAATTTGTAGTGACACGCCAGTTTCTGCAACGGAAGGTCAGGTGTGTTTTTTTTTTACGGGTACTGTGGTTTAGGCCCACCTCTGATTAACGATCGGCTCGGAATAATAGAAATGGCCGTTTAACTAAAAAACAACAACAAAAACATGCTTCATTTGGTTTTTATACAATGCTCAACAGTCTTAACCCGTCAGAGAATCAACCATTTTATAGCTTTGGACAAGTACATACACATTTTCATTTTATTTGTTGTAAGTTTTACACCAGTTTCCCTACCGTTTAAGCAAACAGTGCAGGGCCTGATCATACGCGGAGTCTTATCAGGATCTTCACTGTCAATGTCCCATTTTGAGACGTTAACCATAAATGGGATAATTTAACTTCTTTCTTTTTCTGTCTTTCTTTCTTTTGTGAACCTGGATCGGGTCCGTCGTGTATGAAATATAGGTGCCGGCCTTGGTAACTCAGTCTGATGCGCGTTTGACTGGTGATCAGGTGGACGCGGGTTCGATACCTGCCGGGGTCGGCAACATTATTTCGTGGAGATTGATCATGGAATTTCTTCTACGGTCATTTTATCCCTTCCGCTGATTCAAGAAGGGCAGTTGTCAGTTTCTGGCGAAAGACTGTGCACTGTACTAATTAACCGCTTACGTATACGCCTGCCCAGGAAAAGTGTGGATAGGTAAACAGACCGGCTCAAAAATTAACCAAATAGTGTTGACTGGGTCGTTAAACTCCAATACAAACAAACAAGCAATGAAATATAGGTTTATCTAGTTGACCTGAACGGTGTTTTTTTACAATCATGGCCCTGTGGTCAAAATGACCCTGTCCCTAGGATGCTTTACAAAGGGTTTCCAGTCATTTCGTACCCAAGTCATTTCGTACCCTGGTCATTTCGTACCATTTTGGTCATTTCGTACCCGTTTTATTTTGCAATTTGGTCATTTCGTACCCTATTTGGTCATTTCGTACCCTATTTGGTCATTTCGTACCCACTTTTATTTTTTTTCTGGGAAAGGTTTTTGGTTATTTCGTACCCTCTTTAGTCATTTCGTACCAACTTTTAATTTTTCTGGGAAACGTTTTTGGTTATTTCGTACCCAATGTTCCAAACGTAGGTACGAAATGACTTTGGTATGATATTGTTTGTTTGTTTGATTTGAGGTTTAACGTCCCCGTCAACACTGTAAAGGTCATTTTGGAGACGTTGCTTCCAAATTTGTGGGACTTTTACCCGACATTGAGATGAAATGACTTCTCAAGCCCTGTGGCCCAATGAAACCAATAGGGTTTATTAGCCTCTCACCGACAGGCTTAGATCCTCTAAGCGGTTTACCAGAACTAGTGTGCGGGCCGGATTCAGCTCTGCGTGGAAGCATCATGCAGCCCATATATTTCTTCAAGCCCCTATGGGCCTTTGGTATGATATGAATTGTTTTAAAGCTTTTCTGTAGGTCACATGAGCAGAAGGCTCAGGGAGAGCTGTTGTGATTGGTCTGGTCACCGTCCGTCGTCGTCGTCCGTCCGTGTGTCCTTTCATCATTTCTTTAAATCACATCTTCTCAACCACTGAACAGATTTTGACGAAACTTGGCAAAAATGATCTGTGGATGGACCTCTCTAAAAGATGTTCAAAGAATTCCATTCCATGCAAAACTGTGATTGCCGTGGCAACAAAAAAAGGGGAAAACTAGAAAAAACTTTAAAAAACCTTCTTGTCTGAAACTTTCATCTCTGAAACCAAAAGGCCCAGGTCTTTGATATCGGGGCGGTTTTAGCGAATTTCAACAATCTTTGCTTGAACAGAAATATGAAAAATATCACAAGTTTCTATCGGAAAATAAATAAATAAAGAAAGAATGAATAAGATATAATAAATAAATAAATAAATAAATAAATAAATTAGACCCTTAGTCTGTCGGTCCTACCCAGATACGAAATGACCAAATGACTTGGGTACGCACTGACTATTTTAAAGTAATTTCGTAACCGTTTTGGTAAACTCGTACCTTTTGGTCAATTTGTACCCGGTACGAAATGACCAAAACGGTTACGAAATGACTTGGGTACGAAATGGTTGTTAGTGGGTACGAAATGACCAAAAACGGGTACGAAATGACCAAAATGGTACGAAATGACTAGGGTACGAAATGACTTGGGTACGAAATGACCAGATACCTTACAAAGACTCATGAGTAAAACTGGAAAGTCCAGGCCTTTGATATTTTATGTACGTACAACTTTAACCTCTAACAGTTTGGTTTAAAATTATTACCATAGGGTCAAAAGTGATCATGCCCCGGGTCACTTGTTTTTCATCGGAAATTAGAAAAATCTTCTTGTGTGAAACATTATATACCGCACTAGTTATCTCTATAGACGCATGGTATCACTCTTGAACATACACTTTATACAATTCTATTATAGCAATACATCTGCTTGTTTGAAATTTCAGTCTTAAGGAATAAAAATCTGTTAGCTTATATTGAAATGTATGGGGCGCCGTTTTACTATTTAATCCGTATTTATAGATATCCATAAATCGAATTTTGATATCCATAATTCGATTTATGGATATCCATAAATCAACCGAATAATGGATATCCATTATTCGAATTATGGATATCCATAATTCGAATTATGGATATCCATAAATTATTATGGATATCAATAAATACGGATTAAATAGTAAAACGGCGCCCCATAGGAATGGAGCTTTTTCTTCTTCAAACACAGTTTGCATGTGTTGGTTATAACATATCCTGAGTCGGCTGGCACAGGCAAATGTGTTGTGTAGCTTTCGACATAAAAGAGGTCCCAAACAATATCTGAAAAGGCCTGTTGTCCTTGCAGCAGGGTAATTTATGAGGGAATGCTATGAAATCTATCCACTTTTATTCTCCTTTATCCTTAATTTCCCTACACGTTTCAGCGATCTTTAAAAATCACGTAAAATGCAGTTGCAGTTACAATGATAATGAGCTGGAAAGGGCAGAGTTACACTATTTTTTCCGCCGTAACCTCTATGTTACTCCATAATTATTTAAAGATTTCACATTTTATGAAGTTTATAAACTCAAGAAGATTACTGTTTTGGAGCCCACTTTAAATCCACTTCCATTCCGTATGACATTCAATAGGTGGGAAATAACGGTTACGGCTTCGATTTAAGGGGTTACCCAAAGGACAAAAAGTGGGTGGGGTACCCCTCAACATGACTTTTCTTTTCAGCCAAAACACTGAGTCGTAGAAAACGTTTGAATATACTGGAAAGTAACACGTCTTCAAACATGACATTATCTAATAAGCAATTATCAAACAGCTTGTAGGTTTACACAGGCGAGGCAAAAAATGAGAGTGAGAGCATTTGCGCTCAAAGTCATATTTACCTAAATTTTTAAGACCTAAAATGTACAGTGTACTGTTCTTGGAAGGGTGAACTACAATGTCTTAGAGTATTACTAACCAAAATTGTCTCCTGTGTAAGAACCATTTGTGCCACCACGAGATATTTTTCATAAGTTCTTTGGTCGCCATTTTTCATTCATGGGATTTGTAAACAAAATATCAACACTTATTTGGAAACGCATATCGCCAAATCGGCTTGACGATGTAACATGACAGCTATGCGCCGTGAAACAGGAACCCTTCCTGCATATTTTTGTGCAAGTTGAAGTATTTAACAAACTTACGATTAATCATCCATCCGGTCAATTTTATAGTCATTTTTTTATCATAACAGCTGATTGGAAACATTTGTTGTTGGGCATGAGGAAGTCATGGCTTTATCACATAAATATTACTACGCCTCAAGCGGAGCTAGGACAAAACATCTGAAAAATTCCGATATGTCCTCAAAGTTTTTATTGTTTCATAAATATAAATGACTTTTCTGCTTAAATTGCTTAAAATTGTTCTTGAATAAATGGTAATTCTTCAAAAATATGATTTTTTTGGGACTATATTTTTGCGTTCGTGTCACCAGATATGGAAGTCCTTAGGTGTTTCCGGTTTCATTGACAAGCCTTTGAAAAAAAAAATATGCCAACAAATTTCACAAATTTTGCACTGTAGACATGTGAATCAAGGTAAGTAATTATACAGAGACTTAGATTATGGATTTTAGTGTAAGAATGAATAGGTTCAAGAGTTCGATTGTCGAAAAAACATCACTTATTTGTGTTTCAACATCTCGTCTGATTTACGTTATTGATAGTAAACCAAAACCTCGTGACCAAATGTAAACATGTATGGTGGTCAATAGAAGACGGCAGTTATGCGCTCTCTGCAATTATTTTGTGGCATACTATCAATGTTGTTATAATTAAAATATGTGGCCCTGAAAAAGATACATAGTTCTTTAAGGAAAGAATTTGCTCCACAGGACCAAAATTGTTCCTTTTCAATTTAAACTCTTATTGATAAGGGAGACAAAAATAATTTGGCCCTTTGAATGTGTATCCTTTCTTTCTTTCTACTTAAACTGTGATCGGTAACATCTGACCATTACTCGCAGGTGTACATTACATACACACCAGGTTTGCAGGATGAAAGCCTACACAGTAATCATCGGCCCGCCGCCCATCGGGGCTTGAAGAAACAAATGGGCTGCATGATGATTCCACGCAGAGCTGAATACGAAGGCACTCAAGTACTGGTAAACCGGTTAAATAGAAGATCTAAGCCTGCCCAAGAAAAGCCGTGCAAGTCGGACCTTCCATGCTTATATATAAACCCTTTTGGTTTCTTTGGGCGACAGGGCTTCAGGTGTCATTTCATCTCATTGTCGGGTAAAAGTCACACAAAATTGGAAGCAACATATCCAAAATGACCTATATAGTGTTGACGGGGATGTTAAACTTCAAATCAAACAAAACAGTGACATGAAAACAAGGGAGACAACTAAAACTTCCAATGATTCAGTTGTGGTGGCCGTTATTGTCCACCATACCTTTTTTCTAGACTACTTTTCAGCAACAAATATGTCTGGAAATTGTATTTTTTTGATACACAGTATGGGCACAAATTTGCTGTATACTCCACTGTGGAATATTTTTGAGCAATGACATTCTCACACATTGTAGCATAATACCTGATGAACCTATTTATGCAATTTTATTTGGCTGTATTACCATGGAGAATGTGTTTAAACGCAAATGGATTGAAGCACATAAAGAGAGGTATGATTTTCTCAATAATCCCTGAATTTCTGAAAAAATTCTAAAAGAACATTTGAATAAGTTGAAATAAATTATAGGCCAAGTAACTTTTCAAAAAACTTGACAGTTTTGCAAAATTCAATTAAACAAATTTTGAACACCACACCATTACCCCACCCACTTTTTGTACATTGGCATCCCCTTAAACGATCCTATTCAACAGGTACTGGTGCCCGACAAGCACCAGCCAAGCATTACTTGGACGCGTTTCCAGCACAACGAGACTGCCGGATGCTTGTTTTGATATACAAGAGCGCTAGGAACACAGAGGGGCAACCCCGCACAAAACAGCTGTCACAAATGTCTTTATATACAATGACGGCCTCCGCCCATCGGGGCTTGAAGGAGTAAATGGACGGCATGTTGCTTCCACGCAGAGCTGAATCCGAGCGAGTACTGGTAAACCGCTTAGAGGATCTAAGCCTGCCGAGGCAAAGTGGCAAAGTGGTGCGAGTCGGACCGTCCATGCTTATAAACCCTATTGGTTTCACTGGGCGACAGGGATTGAGATGTCATTTCATCTCAATGTCGGGTAAAAGTCCCACAAACAAACCCAAACAAAGCAACGTCTCCAAAATCAAACAAATTTATATACAGTGACACTCCAATCACTCGAACATGGCTCATTTACCATGGCTTATTCGAAATGTTTCTTGAATTCCCTTCAGATTTCTTTCTGTATCCCAAGATGGCGTTTTTTTCTGATTTTATCATGAAAATTATGAGTACCCATTAAAATCGCCTCAATGAGCTGATTCTAATAAGAATGGAAAATAATCTCAAATTCAAAGCCATCGCGTTTATCATAAATTTTGCGAGAAAAGAATTCGTCTACAATAGATAGATGTAAATCCAAAAACGGGGCCTGGTATCCAAATAATTTTCTTTATTTAACTGAAGTTAGTGTGTGTGTGTGTGTGGGGGGGGGGGGGGGGGTAAATTTGACCCATCAAACCATCGAAATAAGTACAGTCAATATTTGATAAATAATTCAAATATCTAGAAGTCGAGCTTAAGGCTTTGGTTTTCAACGGAAAGGAACACCATGTAGCCTCTTTCATAACAAAACAAGAACAGATCAGCCACAAGGGGAGCGCAGGCAAAGTGGTGTGACTCAGACCGCGCAATGCATGTAAGCCTTTTGGTTTCATTCAGCGACAAGGCTTGAGATGTCATTTAATCTCAATGTTGGTTAGAAGTCCCACAAAAGTGGAAGCAATGTCTCCAAAATGACCTTAATAGCATCGGCGAGGAAGTTAAACATCTATTCAAACAAAATGTAACTGGTTAGGACTTGCTGTTATGGTCCCTGTAGGTATGTAACTGGATAGAGCTTGCTGTTATGGTCCCTCCAGGGATATAACTAGATAGGACTTGCTGTACGTATGTCACAGGATACGATTTGCTGTTATTCTGCCTGCATGTATGTAACTGAATAGGAACTGCTGTTACGGTTCCTGTAGGTATGTAACTGGATAGGTCCGGCTGTTATGGTACCTGTGGGTATGTTAACTGAGCGGAGCTGCTGTTATGGTCCCTGTTCGTATGTAGCTGGATAGCACCTGCTGATATTCTCCCTGCAAGTATGTAATCTGAGCTGACCCCCTGTTACAGTAAATGTGGGAATGTTATCTTAGAGGACCTGCTGTTATGGTCCCTGTTGCAGTGTAACTTGAATGGAACTGCTGTTATCGTCACTGATGGAATGTAACACGACTGGACCTGCTGTTATAATCCCTGTAGGTATGCAACTTGATAGGACGTGCTGTTAAAGTCACTATATGTATGTAACCGGATAGGAATTACTGCTATGGTCCCTGTAGGTATGTAATAGGATAGGGCTTGCTGTTGATCTCCTATAGGTAAGTAACCTGAGCGGAACTGTTGTTACAGTCTCTGTAGGTATGTAACTTAATAGGACCTGCAGTTATTCTCCCTGTAAGTATGTAACCTGAGTGGACCTGCTGTTATGGTCCCTGTAGGTATGTAACTTGATAGGACTTGCTGTTACGGTCCCTGTAGGTATGTAACCTGAGCGTACCGACTGGTCCGTGTATGTATGTAGCTGGATAAGACCGGTTGGCATGGCTCCTGAAGTTAATTAACTGGATAGGATCTGCTGTTATGGTCCATATAGGTATGTAACCTGTTCGTACCGCCTGTTACGGTCCTTTTAAGTACGGTACTGGAAAGGACCTGCTGTTTATTTGTTTGATTTGAGGTTTAACGTCCCAATATATTGGTCATTTTGGAGACGTTGCTTCCAATTTTGTGAGACTTATACCCGACATTGAGATGAAATGACATCCCAAGCCCTGCCACCCAAGGTAACCCAAAGGGTTTGTAAAAATGAACGGTCAGACTTGCACCACTTTGCCTGGGCAGGTTTACATGTACACTCCTGATTTTTCAGTTCTTCTGGTGTTTTCCTTGCTTCCAAAGTATAACCATGAAAATATTTAATGTCACTACAGTTGGTGTCTGGGGATGTGTGGCGGTCGTAAAAAGTCTCCCTGCCCTACACCATAGTGTAGTTTATATTTTCTTGTCGTTTGGGATCATTGATTCCATTTCAGAATTTTTAAATATTTGAGGGCCACTGATGAGGCTTAATTGTCCAAAACTAGTCTGGTCGAGAAAACATGTAAACTCCATATTTTCCAGTTCTGTGGTGTATATCTTGCTTCCAAAGGATAACTATTTCTAGAATATTGTTACATCCCCAGCGGATTACCAGTACTCATATGCGGTCGGTTTAAGCTCTGCGCGGAAGCATCATACAGCCCAATCTTTAGGTTTGTAATTGGATAGTTATGGTCCCTGTAGGGATGTTAGATTCCTCTTTTGTGTTGTGGATAAGCTACTCGCCTTATAAACCAGGGATCATGGGTTCGAGCCCGGGCTTCTCCAGACTTTCGGATTGGTCTTCAAACCGAGGTCCCGTATGACCTTAGCTGTTAGTGGGACGTAGATCTCGATAACACTAACTCAACACCTGTAGGTACGTAACTGGATGTGACATGCTGTTATGGTCCCTGAACGTATGTAACCTGAGCGGACCTGCTGTTATGGTTCCTGATTGTATGTAACTGGATAGGACATGCTGCTATGGTCCCCGTAGGTATGTAATCTGAGCGGACCTTCTGTTATATTCCCTGTAGCTATGTAACTGGATAAGACTTGCTTTTATAGTGCATGTAGGTACGTATTGGATAAAAAGATTGGGCTACATGGTTAGAAGGACTAAGCCTGTCCAGGCAAAGTGGTGTAAATCAGACCGTTCTATGTCATTGTATCTCAATGTCAGTTAAAATATCAAAACAGTTTGAAGCAACGTCTCAAAATGACACAAATAGTGTTGACGGGGACGTTAAAGATCAATTCAAACAAAATGTAATGGATAGGAATTGTTGTTATAGTCTCTGTAGATATGCTACTGGATAGGTATGCTGTTAAGGTTCCTGTAGGTACGTAACTGAATAGGACCGGCTGTTATGGTCCCTGTAGGGTTCTAACCTAAGCTGACCTGTTGTTATGGTCCGTGTACATATGTAACTGGATACCACCTGCTGTTATTCTCCATGTAGGTATGTAACCTGAGCCGACCTGCTGTTACAGTAACTGTTGGAATGTTACCTTAGCGAGGATGCTGTTATGATCCCTGTAGCAGTGTAACTGGTTTGGACCTGCTGTTATGGTCCCTGAAGGTATGTAACTGGATAGGACTTGCTGTTTTGGTCCCTGTACATATAGTACTGGATAGGAATTGCTGCTATGGTCTGCCATAGGCAGGTAACCTGAGCGGAAATGTTGTTACGGTCCCTGTAGGTATGTAACCGAATAGGACCTGCTGTTATTCTCACTGTAGGTATGTAATCTGAGTACACCTGCTGTTATGGTCCCTGTAAGTATGTTATTGAGTAGGACTTGCAGTTGCACGATTGGCAACTTTGCTTCCCTCTTTAATTGCACGCCGGTGGGTCAGGCCTCAGATTCTATGACGGCTCCAACGTAAAGGCTTATTGAGAATTAGAGAGATCTAATTCAAGGTAATGTTGGTTGGTGCCTGATGCTCTGTCTCTGGTCGGGCCCATCGGAGTCTAACTGTTGGTTTTCTTTTGCTCCAGCATTTCAGTGGTTTCTTGCTGTCGAGTCCTCACCGTTGTCTCACCTCTGTGGTTCTTTGATTTTTTGTGTTCACGGAGATGTTGCACTGATGAGTTAGGAGGCCTTCATGCGGACTGAACAAATTATTTGTCTGAATCGCGACGGAAGTAAGGGCGAGGATTGTGGCCACGTAAAATCGATTTAAGCCCCCCAGTGGAAATCTTTCCACTGACCGTTCCAAAGCGGTTCTTCTGTGGCGATTTATTTATGTTGTTGTTTGTTACTTACTGTGTGAATCACATGTGTCTTTTTATTTTGGATGGCCATATGGCCATTTTGTGGGAAAGTAAATGTCCTTATGGCCTTCCTTTGTTTGGGTTTCCATTATGGTCTGGTCGCTTAATGTTTGTGTTTCATTCCCTTTGGTGTCTTTGATGGGTGGAGTAAGTTAATTGTATCGATTCCTGATCTTTGTTTTATATCTACTTTTAATGCTAACAAAGCAACAATAAATACATGGATCGGCGCCTTGCGGATATTTATTACAGTCCTAAGGTTTACTGGAGGGGTCTTGAGGCTATAAAGAAGCTGGCCTCTGCGGCTAAGACCTCTGAAGATGTGGCCCGAGCTTGGTTGAAGGGGCAGGCCAACTGGCAGATCTACCTCGCCGCCCCGCAGCACGTTCCACGACCCAAATTCGGCACCACCAAGCCAAACGAGGTCCATCAAGCTGACCTGCTCTTTCTGCCACACGACCGTGTTCGCAAGCGCACGTACAAATACGCCCTTACCGTGGTTGATGCAGCCTCACGCTTCAAAGAAGCTCAGCCTTTGTGCACTAAAGAAGCCAAAGCGGTTGCTGAAGCTTTGTCTCGCATCTACAGACGAGGCCCGTTGAGGTGGCCCAAATTGCTCCAGGTCGACCCCGGTCGTGAGTTCATGGGCTCTGTCAGCCAGCTGTTGGCAAAGCACTCTGTCCAGGTTCGGCGCGGTCAGGTTGACATCCATCAGTACAAGGGCATTGTTGAGCGCTTCAATCGTACCTTGGCTGAGCGGCTCTTTGGGCACTAGTACGCTCAGGAGATGCGACTCACTTCTGGTCAGCGGTCTACAGAGTGGGTAAAAAAGTTGCCTGCAGTTGTGATAGCCTTGAATGGCGAGGTCACCCGACTGACTGGTAAAACGCCCTCTGAGGCTATAAGGGCGCGATCGGTGATACAAAAGCCCTCCTCTGTAGTTCCTGGTCGTCCTGTTGGTCTCGAGGAGACAATAATCCCCTCCGGCGTCGGCGTTCGTTATTTGTACCAGCCTGGCGAACTTGAAGGGGGGCGCCGGCGGGCGACTGATCCCATATGGTCCCTGGATGTGCACCGGCTCGGGCGCACAGTCACCAAGCCCGACGAGCCCGTGGTGTATTACTTGCATGATGAACCTCAGCGCGGTTTTGTGCGCGAAGAACTCCTTGTTGTGCCACCGGACACTCAGCTTCCTCCGGATGGGGTTCTCAAGCGCTGAGCTCGAACCCATCCACCGGGGTGACAATTTATCCGTTTGGTTTACGTCCTACTTCAGTGGTCCTTGGTCTCGGAACTTTCGCCTGCAGTATCTCGAGGTTCTGGGGGGTCTGGAGTAGCGAAAACCCCACAGACAATTGCTATGGAGAGAGACAAGTATACCGATCTTTTAGCCATATTCACCAGTTTCTCTATTACCGAGGGGTTCGGCGGCTCGACCTCATATCCGTCTATAGCGGAAGACATCCCCACAAACACATCTGCGGCCTGCTCTGTGAGAGATTCGAGCGACTTAAGGTTGTCGTACAGCAGGGTATAGAAGGTTCCGATGGATTTTCCAATATTCTCGGAGATCACATTGCCTCCGCTCGCCGCCTCGCGCCGCTTCAGAGAGGTAATTTTCTCCGTCAACGAAATCGACACCTTCTCTGTGGTGGTTTCAAACCGACTAAGGCTTTTCTTAAGGAGCTCATAGAATTCGTTGATGGTCGGCCCATTTGCCGACTTGGCTTGGCCGATGCTATCGCTTAGCAACAATCGTAGATCGTCGACGACGCTCTCCTCTCTTTCTGCCTTCTCTGTTGCGGCATTGGGTGTCTCCTCCTCTGTTGCGGCATTGGGTGTCTCCTCCTTTGCCCAGAGCATCTGGACCCTCGCAGCGCCGACGCCGAACTGCTTCTTCACCCTACTCACAGGCGCCTTACCTCGCACGGCCTTGATTTCCTGGATCTCCTCCTGGGTTAGAACTCTCTTGGGAGCCATCGTTTATCCTATGATTTCAGAGTTCTTTAGATGGACCGCCCCAGTTCCTCAACGAACGCGTCCATCTCTTGTTGTGTGATGTAATCTTTGTAACCATAAGCCTGTGTGTCAACTCCGTTTTCTGCGATCCAACGCTTGGAATCGAAGGGCGACAGCGACACCTTGTTGAGATGCTGCCCGTAGATGCGGTGACGCTCCGACCTAAGAACATCCATGCCATGGCGGAAGGTTTGCTTCTCAAAGAGAGCCTCTTTGAACTGCTCGTGCCTGATGCGCTTCTTGACAGTTGCTTTTCTCACACCCTTGTCCTTCTTAATGTTCTTTCCAGATGCCTGGAGGATGAAGTACATCTTCGGCTGCAGGCCCACATATTCGGCGATTGACTGCCCGGCGCACTCGTCCTTCATCTTTCCGAGAATCTTCTTGTTCTCTGTGCTGTGCAGCGGGTGGTCTTTCGGGTAGTCGGACGTGTCGTAGATGCAATGGTGCTTGGCCATGTCCTCGTAGACATCCTCTGTCTCGATTTTCAGGAGCAGGCTGTCGGTGTCCGTGTAGAGGAGCTGGCAGCGGTCTTCGTACTGACTCTGGAGCCGTTTGTAATAGAAAGCATACATCAGGGTTTTTGAAAGGTCCAGAATGCTCATACCTACGTAAATCGGGCGATTGAGCACAAGACGGCGCTTTTGCATCTGGACTGCTGCAAGATCATCGTCGAAGATGTTGGTTCTGGCAAAGGCTGGGCTGGCGATGAGACGCCTGAATTTATCTACCTCGTTGGCGCGGACCACCTTGACGTCGACCCGCCCGCGGAGGTTCTCCATCGTCTTGCCGAAGACCGAATTGTTCATGAGCTTGTACAGATCCTTCTTAAAGTCACTGGTGGCCTTCTTCCGGAGCTCGGTATTCATCCGAATGTAGGGCTCCATCCAGGGGCTCTGCTGGAACCGGAGGGCACGATGAATCTTGGTCAGACGCATACCCAAAGACATGTATAGCTGGAGATTCCGATAGTGGAGCACGTAACGGCTTTGTTGCGAAGGTTGGGTACCAACTTCTCAACCTCTGTAGGTGCTCCCCCCAAAGCTCCATCGAGAAGTTCGCGCTTGTACTCCGACATCCACTCCTTCTTGACCACTAGGCGCTCTGGTGCTGGCGGGCAGGCATTGTGTGCCTTGTGCAGCTCTGCTGGATATTCCATATCTACCTCTAGGATATAGCCCCTGCGGGTAGTTCTGCAATGATTTCTGCGAGTCGGGCCCGATACATCGATCCACTGGAAGTCTCTGATGGTGAGGGCCTGGCTCATAGCCCATCCATAGAGATTGTTCGCAGCGTGAAATAAGATATAGCTACTGGGTTTTTCTGGGTCATAATCCTCGACCTGAGGATTGTTGGCCTTGGCAAATCGTTTTGATACCATCGAGATACCTCCGCGCATCCCCTTCTCGACAAACAGGTGTTGGTCGTAGTCTGTAAGCGGCTCGAGCTCCACTCCTATCTTTTTTAGGAGGGCGTACCACGAAAGCCCCGGGCTGGTATAGTAGTGCGCTGGGTCTAAACCGTACTGCGTCAGGGATGTCTTTCGGAATTCCTCAAAGACATCTGCCAGCAGGAGAACATCTGTGCGATTGTAGAGGTCGTGGTAGTCCCCCAGGGTCTTACACCCACAGACCTCCCATACTCTATGCGCGTGGGCGTAGTCGTCGTCGCTGATGTGCTCGTCGGTGAGCTTGCTGTAGAATACCTCTTTCGGAGGGAGCTTGGTCTCCGCGAATGGTCCCAGGAGTCCATATACTCGTAGGGGTAGACGCCCTTCCGGGTCAAGAGCTGGAGCCTCTGACGGTTTGGTTTGTATTGGGATGTGATCTTGAAAGACTCTGGCTGGTTTGACGCCACCAGTTTGTCGAGGGAAGCGAGCAGGAACTGGGCGCTATCGATGAAACGGAGCTGCCCTAGAGAGAAGAAGCTGATTTTTTCTGTGTTATTTGGGATGCAGGAGACTCTGCCTTCGACCCTCGAGATGGCCTGCATGAGCAGGTGGGAGTCGTACCCTCTGAGGTTGTGGAACAGCACGAGAATAACGGTGGTCTTTGGGCTTAACCTCAGCTTAAGGTTACAGGCGTTGTGAGCTGCCCCTCGATATTTACCCGTGATATGGCAGTGGTCGCGGACAGAGTCACCGTCTAGCGGTTTTTCGCATATAAAGCAATTCGCGGCATTGTTATTGGCCTGACAGTCCTTTCGTGTCATCCTTATGTTTTTAGGGTTGGCTAGCACGCTCTTAATCTCGCGCTCCTCCTCCTGGAGTGATTTTAAGAAGTGCTCTGTTGCATTTTGGCCGCGATACTCGACAGGCGGCTTTGTTGTTCCATCACACCGCACCACGATATAGCAGTAGCTGCAAGCCTCATATTGTTATGTTCGTTGGGTGTTACTTTTTGTAAGATCGCGTTCGGGGCCCTCGATCTTGGTGGTGAGAGCCTCAAAGTCTGCATAGATGACGAATGGGGTTGGTAGCTGCTTGTGGTGGTTCTGGAAGGAGAGCTTGTTCTTACCCTCCTCTGGAATCTCCACCCGGACAGTCGTGTGGCCGATGCCTTCGCACTCAAGCGTTTGGGCCTCCAGCAGATCTTTTCTCGTGTATCCATGAAGACATCGCTCACAGAAGTGCTTCTTATTACTGGTCAAATAAGAGGCGGCTGAAGTGCTTGATCCAGGTGTAGTGGAATCTACCGGCCTTTTCGATCAGCAATAGGTTGATCCTTGGTATTTCTTGTGGCTGCTTGCTGAGGCGGTGTATGATAAGACATTGATGGCTAGGTTGTTCTGTCGCTCAAATTTTGGTATCTGTGAGATGGGTGTGGGACTATCAATCCCTTCAAAGTTCAGACCATCATTGGTAGGATACCAACTTGGTCTCTGTGGGTTATGTGGTGGTGGTGGGTTTGCCAGAGCCGCTCGGAGCGTCCATCGAAAGCAGTCTTGGTCCTTGTTCTTTATGTTAACCAGTGCCTTCTTATATCTTAATTCTGCTGGGAGTGGGATGTAGGACCTACCCCGAAGAGGCTGATATCTGGCAATGTCCAGCCAAAGGGTCTGTACCTGATCTACAACCCAGCCAGACCCACTCTGCGTCCACTATTCGAGTGTTTCCTGGATCTGTGGGAAGGTTTTATCGAGAGCCCCCTTGATGTCGCTGGCCTGGAGAAGGACCTCCTGTTTGTGGCGCAGCACGGGGGTTGTGTACTCCTCAATACCGTCTGGGTTGTCCTTCCGAAGCTGAATCTTTAGAGCCAACTCGAACTTCACACCACCCAGCGCTTCGATTTCTTCCTCGAGCTTGCTACTGATTTGGGGTACCACAGCCTCGAGGAAAGTCCTGGGGTCTGCACTATGAGGATTATTGGCATGCACGTCCATCTGCCAGCCCCTCAAGAAGTCGCCAATAACACATGGGGTCTGCCTGAAAATTAGCTGTTGCTCAGCAGATGTAAACAAATCCAGGATCTAATGATATTCCTTGACGGATCTCAGGACTTTCTCGCGGGGGAAAGGGTCAAATTCCTCTTCGATGGCTTTTCTTTTGGCGGCCTTCTTTTTGCGTGGTGGTTGGGTAGGTCGATATTTTTCAGGCTGTAAGGGTTTAAACAGGCGCCCTTTGACAAAGTCTGGGATAGGCTCATCCAAGATGTTTTGAACCACATGATGGAGACCTGAATTATTATCAGGTATTTCTGCCAGTAACTGCTCTATGTATTCATCCATAGTAGCAATGTTACTGTATCTTTTCTTTTTCCTATATACTAACAATACTCTAATAGGAAATACAGAAGAAAATCTTTCAGCATTTATCTTTCTTTTTTTCCTATAAACTAGCATAACAATTCTCTAATAGGAAATATAGTAGAAAATCTTTCCGCATTTTTCTTTGACTTTACCTGTATACTAACAATTCTCTAATAGGAAATAAATTAGAATATAACCATCTAAACTCTTTTTAACCATACTAGATAGAAATAGCAGAAAGTCGTCTAAACTCTTTTTGAGTCCTTAGATTCATTCCTCTTTATGTAATTTATGGTAATAACTGATTTAACACCACATTGCATACAAAGTAGATGGTGTATTTTCACCGATACTCCACAGTTTGTGCATAGTGGTGGTTCCGTTCTTCCTACCCTCTTACTGACACTATTCTGTCGCCAACAGAATTCTCCGCGGCAATTATTGTTGCAGGGTTCTCTCTTCCCCACAGGAATCCAAGGACACTTGTTCATTTTTGTGCTGTATGTTTTACTTACTATATTTCTCTAATACAAACACATACTGTCCGGTGGGGCTGTTGGCGAGCGCAGGCTGGTCATGGCCATGCGATATGGCGGGCAAATAAATATTTTAAATTGAGACTATTTACGCGAACCCCTCATAGTGTCCTCCACATTCTTTGCAGGTGCATATAAAGGTCGATGACTCGTCTCCGGCGCCGATCTGAACCTGGCGGTATGTGTGGTTTCGTCTGTGGCAACGGGGACAGGCGAAGAGGGTGGAAGTTTTTTTCTATGAATTTTTGGCTAAGACGGCGCGTTACCTCGTCGCGTTCGGTCTTCCCGGACATGCGACACAGCTCAGTTGCCGTCATATTACCAAAAACATCCGGAAGCAAATCCCCTGAGGCAAGCCTATCAAGGGCCTATCCTCCACCCTCTACCTTGCTCAGTATTGTGCCTATGGGGTCTATGTTTGCCACGACGATGCCACATCGTGCGCTGTTGATATTCACGAACATCGGAGAGTCCCACTGGCGGCTGTAAGCGCTGGCTGATTCCGCACACCGGGTAATCGCTGCGTTGTAGCACCCGCGTTCAGTTCGTTGGGCGAAAACACGGCTGCGCTGCTCGTCGAAGCGTGGGTCTTGAGCAAGGGCTCTGTAGAAGAGATCCCTGTAGCATTTGGGGGGGGGGGGGGTCAATAGGCTCTTGCGTTCTGTTTCTTTATAATCCTTATATATAAGTATTTCTAAATTATTCGCTATATCCCCCTCTTGGGCTGTTGGTGTTGTAAATCATTTTACACCAGGGGATTCCCCCGTGATACGGCGGGCAAACAAATATTTTATTCTATTGCATCCCCTCTCGGTGGGGCCGACCCGGGGGGAGGGGTCGGGCCCAACAGTATTACGGGGATGAAAAAAAAAATCCTCGGCATCCCCACTCGGTGGGGCCGACCGGGGGGGGGGTGGGTGGCCCCACAGTGTGGGGTGGGGGTTGTTCCAGAACCCTCATTGTGAATACTTCTGAGTCCCCGGGATGCGCCGGGGCCATGCCCCACCCTCTACATTTCATAAAAGGCCCAATATCTCGGAAACCTTACAGATCCCCGCCCCTAAACAATATATATTCTTGATCCTTATGATAAGACACCGGTGTTGCACATTTCAGTACTGGTCATGAACAGACTCAATAAAACCGAGTCTGCTACTTTCATTTATTTGGTGTATTCCTTGCTTCCAAAGGATCTAACTTCAGAACTAATTTACAATGGGAAAATGCTTGTCATCACCGTAGCTCCTTCAGATTTGATCGGATCTTTCTGAAACTTATATGTAAGGTGGCTGGGGATAAAAGCTCGGATGAGTTCGAAAACCGGCCAAGTCGGCCCATTAATCATAGAGTTACGTCCCCTAGATCGCTGAAAATGCCTTTTTTACCTTGTCATCACCGCAGTCCCTTTAGCTTTGATCGGATCTTCCTGAAACTTACAAATACGTAAGTCAGTGTTAAAAGCTCGGATTAGTTCAAAAACTAGCGATGTCTGTCGATTTCTTACGGCGTTATGTTCCCTACTTTGCTGAAAATGCTTATTTTTGACCTTCTTGAACTTACAAATAAGTAAGCCAGGGATAAAAGCTCGGATGAGGTCGAAAATTGATGAGGTCTGCCTATATATCATAGAGTTACATCCCCTTGATTGCTGAAAATGCCTATTTCTAATGACAGATTCCATCTGTCTATTCTTGCTGTGCTGTACGTTTAAAGTAGTTCCGGGTTTATTCCGGCTTTGACTGCCATACGAGTCCGCGCAAAATGTAGTCCGGTCTGGCGCAGTTATCAAAATTGTACAAGCGTATTAGTTATCCTATAAGCGTAATACAAATTTTTGACGATCAGAGAATAGATTAAGCATTTCATATGAATCGGCTGCATCGTACGACGGGTTTAGCAAACATTGTATACCCATATCAATGTGGCGTCTGCTCAGGTTCTACACTGTTTTCTCACAGTGCTGTCAATATTTAACCCTTAAAGACCAGTCTGCTGCAGGACAAAGTCAGCTGCAGAAAAGAATATTAATGGGTTTTCTGACTTTCGAGGTCAAGTCTAGGTCAGTTACAACTTAGGCGTATATTGGATTTTGCGTAGAAATTGGAAAGAAAGGCTGTCACCTTAGAACCCGCCGACACAGTACGGAACGCTTACGCTGGTGCATGAAATACGTAAAATGGCGTCTAAGCGACTGACGTGATATGCGTTTCAGTGACAAATCGCACTTCAGAGTGAATCAGGCCGATTGTCGTTTCCCAGGTGTAAGGTATGCCGAGGCGACGCGTGCGTAATAGAGCGTAACATATCGGGTGAAATAAGCGTAATTGTGTGGCGAGGAATTGTAGGTTTTTAGCGAACGCAGCTTAGTGTCATATATCATATAATTGAATTTGCAGCTACTTTTCTAAATTGCACGACCCGCAGAAAAAGCGACCGACTGAAGTCGGTTGATTTCTAAGAGTGCCCTAAAATCAACGTGTCATTCTGTCATTCTGTCAGTCTGTCGGTCCGTCACCCGTTTCTGAAACTTGGTGATAGTGAATTAACCGCTTGGAAAATTTAAACAATTTTTGGCATACTGATAGATATCAATGAGATCTAACCAATGAACTTGCGAAATATTACATTCCATTTAGTATAGCCTCGCCGAGGCGAAAAACGTGAACATTTTCGAACTGCTTCTCCTCGGAAACCGTTGGGCCGATTGAAGTCAAATTTCATATGGAGCCGCTATGGGACGGGAGAAACCAAAATTTGCTCATGGGGTCCAGGTCACATGACCAAAATGGCCGCCAAGCCATATATGACCTGTCTGTCTGTCCGTCCGTAACTCGTTTGTGAAAATTGGTAACAGTGACTTAACCGCTTGGAATATTTAAACAATTTTTGGCATACTGATAGATATCAATGAGATCTAACCAATAAACTTGCGAAATATTACATTCAATTTAGTGTAGCCTCGCCGAGGCGAAAAATGTGAAAATTTTCGAACTGCTTCTCCTCGGAAACCGTTGGGCCGATAGAAGTCAAATTTCATATGGAGCCTGTATGGGATGGGGGAAACCAAAATTTGCTCATGGGGTCCAGGTCACATGACCAAAATGGCCGCCTAGCCATATATGGTCTGTATGTCTGTCCGTCCGTAACCCGTTTGTGAAAATTGGTGACTTAACCGCTTGGAATATTTAAACAATTTTTATCATACTGATAGATATCAATGAGATCTAACCAATGAACTTGCGAAATATTACATTCCATTTAGTATAGCCTCGCCGAGGCGAAAAATGTGAAAATTTTCGTACTGCTTTTCCTCGGAAACCGTTGGGCCGATTGAAGTCAAATTTCATATGGAGCCTGTATGGGATGGGGGAAACCAAAATTTGCTCATGGGGTCCAGGTCACATGACCTAAATAGCGCCAAGCCATATATGATAAAAACCCTTCAAAAATAGTCTTCTCCAAAACCACTGGGCAGATTTCCACGCAACTTGATCAATAGCATCTGGGACGTAGGCCCATCATAAATTGCTAAAATGGTGACCCTGGGTTGACCTTGACATTCTTTGTGCCTAGGTCAAACTTTGACACATATGCTTTTGTATTGGAAAAGTGAGAATGCATTTTATCCTGCAAACGATTCAGAATACAGTACTAAAGTATAAGATATATTTTTGCTCCTTACGATAAGGCGCATTTATCGGGGGAACCGTTTTAGGTCTGGGTCACATGACCAAAATGGCCGCCATACCCATATATGGTAACACTCATAAAGCTAAAAGCATCCGGCGGGTCGTGCACTTCAGCTTAAGCACTGGTTTTAGATCTTTTTGGAAAGGTTTTCTGTAAGTTTTCACAGTGTTATGATTTTCTCATAGAATCATTTCAGTGCCTTATGCGCTTTGATTGACCTTGTCATCAAACACACATGTAAGTAAGTAAGGGATAAAACTTCGGCAGAGTTTAAAAATTGGTGAGGTTGGCATATATTTCAGCGTGTTATGTCCCCATTGATTTCAGAAAATGCTTATTTCTGTCTCGTACGTACGTACGGTACGTCCATGCGTACTTTTGTCATCACTCTAGCGCCTACATTTCATGACCGATTTTAATATAACTTCACACAAATGTTCCTTATGACAATATCTCGAGCAAGTTCGACTTTCAGGTCACTGTGGCTATTTTTAGAAAAAAAACTTCGTCATCACTCTGGCGCCTGCATTTCTTCCCCGATTTCAATATAACTTCACACAAATGTTCCTTATAACAATATCTCGAGCGAGTTTGACTTTCAAGGTCGTGGCCATAAGGTCAAGGTCACTGTGGCTATTTTTAGAAAAAAAAAATCGCCATCGCCCTAGCGCCTACATTTCTTGACCGATTTCAATATAAATGTAATATAAATGTTCCTTATAACAATATCTCAAGTGAGTTCGACTTTCAAGGTTGTGGCCTTAAGGTAATGGTCACTGTTGCTATTTTTAGAAAAACTTGTCTTTGCAGTAGCGTCTACAGTTTTCACCGATTTCAATATACCTTCACACAAATGGTCCTTATGTCAATATCTTGCGCGAGTTCGACTTTCAAGGTCGTGGCCTCAAGGTCAAGATCACTGTGGCTATTTTCAGAAAAAAAAAACTTTGTCATTGCTCTGACACCTATATTTATTGATGGATTTGAACGTAATTTTACACAAATATTAGAACTGATAATATCTCGAGCAAGTTCGACTTTCAGGGTCATGGCCTCAAGGTCAATATCACTGGCTATTTTTAGAAGAAGAAAAAACTTTGTCATCGTTGTAGCGCCTACATTTATTGATGGATTTAAAATAACTTTACATAAATGTTTGGTATGATAATATCTCGAGTGAGTTTCAGGGTCCTCCGCTCAAGGTCATGGTCACTGTGGGTATTTCTAGAAAAACATTTTCACCACTCTAGTGCCTTCATTTATTGATAGATTATACTATAACTTCACACAAATGTTGAATATGATAATATCTAGAGCAACTTCGACTTTCAGGGTCCTGAGGTCAAGGTCAGGCTCACTGTGGGTATTTTGAGAAAAACTTTATTATCGCTCTCATGCCTACAATTATTGATGGATTTTGCTATCTCGAGCAACTTCGGCTTTCAGGGTCCTGAGGTCAAGGTCAGGATCACTGTGGGTATTTTTAGAAAAACTTTTTAAATCGCTCTTATGCCTACATTTATTGATGAATTTTGCTGTATCTTTACACAAATGTTAGGAATGATTATATCTCGAGCCAGTTCGACTTTCGAGGTCCTAGGCTCAAGATCAGATTCACTGTGGCTATTATCAGAAAACAATGTCATGGCTCTAGATATTAGGAAAACACGCCTATTCAAATGTATTGGGAATTTTGCCACCAAAATAACAAGGCAACGCAAGCGTAGCATCCCCTCGCAACTGCATACCATTCATTAACATGAAAATCCAATCTGAATATGTTAGACAAATTAGACATAATAGATTACCTTTGACTTCGCCCCTGCTAATCGGGGCTTGAAGAAGTATGGGCAAGATGCCTCAATGCAGAACTGAATCTGACCGCACATTGTGACCTTGACCTTAGACCCCTGACCTTGAAATTCAATAGGGTTCATCCTCTGTACATGGTGAACATTTATGGAAGGTTTGATGCTTCTACGATGAATACTGTGTCTTCTATCCTGCTCACAAGGTTTTCAAGGTCAAGTCCATTGTGACCTTGACCTTTGACCCCTGACCTTGAAATTCAATAGGGTTCATCCTCTGTACATGGTGAACATTTGTGGAAGGTTTGATGCTTCTACGATGAATACTGTGTCCTCTATCCTGCTCACAAGGTTTTCAAGGTCAAGTCCATTGTGACCTTGACCTTTGACCCCTGACCTTGAAATTCAATAGGGTTCATCCTCTGTACATGGTGAACATTTGTGGAAGGTTTGATGCTTCTACGATGAATACTGTGTCCTCTATCCTGCTCACAAGGTTTTCAAGGTCAAGTCCATTGTGACCTTGACCTTTGACCCCTGACCTTGAAATTCAATACGGTTCATCCTCTGTACATGGTGAACATTTGTGGAAGGTTTGATGCTTCTACGATGAATACTGTGTCCTCTATCCTGCTCACAAAGTTTTCAATGTCAAGTCCATTGTGACCTTGACCTTTGACCCCTGACCTTGAAATTCAATAGGGTTCATCCTCTGTACATGGTGAACATTTGTGGAAGGTTTGATGCTTCTACGATGAATACTGTGTCGTCTATCCTGCTCACAAGGTTTTCAAGGTCAAGTCCATGGTGACCTTGACCTTTGACCCATGACCTTGAAATTCAATAGGGTTCATCCTCTGTACATGGTGAACATTTGTGGAAGGTTTGATGCTTCTACGATGAATACTGTGTCGTCTATGCTGCTCACAAGGTTTTCAAGGTCAAGTCCATGGTGACCTTGACCTTTGACTCATGACCTTGAAATTCAATAGGGTTCATCCTCTGTACATTGTGAACATTTGTGGAAGGTTTGATGCTTCTACGATGAATACTGTGTCGTCTATCCTGCTCACAAGGTTTTCAAGGTCAAGTCCATGGTGACCTTGACCTTTGACCCATGACCTTGAAATTCAATAGGGTTCATCCTCTGTACATGGTGAACATTTGTGGAAGGTTTGATGCTTCTACGATGAATACTGTGTCCTCTATCCTGCTCACAAGGTTTTCAAGGTCAAGTCCATGGTGACCTTGACCTTTGACCCATGACCTTGAAATTCAATAGGGTTCATCCTCTGTACATGGTGAACATTTGTGGAAGGTTTGATGCTTCTACGTTGAATACTGTGTCTTCTATCCTGCTCACAAGGTTCCGGACAGACACACACACACACACACACACACACACACACACACACACTAACACACGGACGCACGGCACCGATGCTATATCCCCATTCGCAACGTTGTTGCGAGGGGATAATAAAAACGTTCCGATGAATATTCCGATATACTTCATATTTCTTCTCAAAACATAGATTGTGGTTACTCGTTAGAAACGCCTCGATGAGGTGGTTCTTACGAATACCCACAATCTATGTTTTGAGCAGAAATAAGTAAAAAATTTATAGGCGTGTTTTTTCGTGATGGCCTATGTTAATTGATGGATTTTAGTAAACCTTTATACAAATTTTGCAAATTATAATAATTCAAGCAAGTTGGATTTTTTGCCAGTTCAGTGTGTAGTCTTCTGCCAGGGGATTTGTATCACCTGCGATGCTTTGTTTATCATAGAGTCACATCACTTTGTCTGCAGAAAATGCCAGTTTTTGACCGTGTCATCACCGTTGATAGAATCTTCTTGAAACTTACATGTTAATAAGTCAGGGATATAACCTTGGATAAGTTCAAAAAACTGGTGAGGTCGGCATATTTATCATACAGTTATGTCCCTTTGATTGCTGAAAATGCCCATTTTTGACATTGTCATCATCATAAGTTCCTAAGTTTTGAACGGACCTTCCTGAAGCTTACATATAAGTAATTTAGAGCTAAATGTTTGGATGTGTTTGCAAACTAACAATGTTGGTAGAAAACGCATAGAGTTAAGTCCCCTTCTTTGCTGAAAATGCCTATTATGTACCTTGTCATCACCATAAGACCTTTAGGTTTAATTAGAATCTTCCTGATAAGTGAGTTTGGAATGCAAGTTCGAATGAGTATGAAATCTAGTGTTGTCTGCGTATCTGTCCTCTTGAATGCTGAAAATGCTGTTTTTGACCTTGTCATCAGCATAAAGCCTTTGGAAATAATTGGAACTTCCTGAAACTTTTAATCTGTTAGCTCAGGTGAGCGATATAGGACCATCATGGTCCTCTTGTTTTTAATTTATGTTTGGAAACCAATAAAACTGAGCAGTAGGCCTTAAATCATTACGCAGATAGAAGATTGCTTAAAGAATATTTCAAATGAAAGTTTTGCCAAAATATCTTGGCAGTAAATGCAAATTTTCAATTTGCCCCGTTATAAGTCTATGGAAACTAAAAGTTGCTATAGCAACCAACCTAAAGAACGGAATTATAAAAAAAAACAATACTTGTTCAGGCAAATATGGTGAATACATACCTACCAACTTTCACCCATTAGGAGTGAGTTTCACGATTTTCCATGTATTCTGACCTCACGATCGCGTTGGAAAAATAAGGCAAAATCATCACGATTTTTCCAGCTTCTCACGCTTGTTTTTTTTTTTATCAGCCATATTGTTTGTGGACAGTCCTAGTGAATAGGAGACAGCGTGACATACCACCGTAGGTTCCCCATTTGTGTCACTGAATGAATTATATTATAAACAACGACACCATGAACGGTTTAGGGGTGGGAATCTGAAATTTTTTTTGAGATATTAGGCCTTTTATGAAGTGGAAGGGGTGAGGAAAGCCCGAGCGACCCTTTGAAACTCTCTAGCAAAACAGAAGAAGAGGAATCTTTGAATCCACCATTTTGAACTCTTGAAACTTTTGCGCACAGTTATAATCTTAGTATTTCTATAACAAAATTTGTTTAAGAAGAAGAAGAAGAAGAAGAAGAAGAAGAAGAAGAAGAAGAAGAAGAAGAAGAAGAAACGCGGCAAAACAAAGAGTCTCCTTCGTTTTGGAGACTTAGAAATAATTAATAACAATAATAATAATAATTATTTCAAGAGGATAACATAATTATATTCAGATTCAATGAAAACGCACCACCTTTAGAATTTTGATATCTTTTGTTTAACGTGAAAATGACTGATAATTACGGTATTGTAAAGTTGTCACCGAAGTATGAGTTTGGCGTGATTTTCATGATGTGCAGGTGTACATGCAAAATGCAAAAACTGCAAAATTTTCGTAATGACGATATTTTTGGCACTTTCACTACTGTCATTATAAGGTCTGGATTCTTTATGTTTAAACGCCAGCAAAATATTTCATAAGAACAAGCTAATGGGACGTCTAAATAACGTCGATCGTCACCGTGCCTTCGGTATGGTTGAAGGTGGGCTTTCATACAACCAAGTTACAGAGCGTATGGGTTGTTCACACACTACGATTGCTCGATTGGTTGAAAGGCACAACGCTAGGGGATCTTTGGACGATAGACAACGCCCTGGACTTGAACGTGTTACAGTCAGGGCGTCGTTGTGGTTGTCATGGGGAATACCCTTGTAACCGGGTCTTTCTGGACCTGAAACTGGAATGGGGTAACCCGGAACCTGAACGGGATCGTCCCGGAATGGAACGATACAAGCGGTCCAAAGCGTTCTATTCCAAATAGCGGTCCTCACTTGGGGAACTTGCTGTATTTACATTTCCAGTGCAAAGTCAAATGCAAACCTATAGAAAACAATGTAGTTCATACTTCCGCACATTATTTTCACTGACGTCAAGTGACGACGGTCTAAACCATGGTTCCCTACGGGCGTTGGTGACGTCAACGCTGCTCCGCTCTTTTTAGTAAAAACAGTGTGTAAATGTTTGTCGGCTTCAAAAGTTTGCCCTATAAGTATTTTTTCGCCCATATGATTGAAGCTGACTGCCAGAATGCAGGGTGTTTATTGTTTTATGACACCCAGGTGCAACTTGGAGGTACAAAGATAACTGTTTAAAACAACAACTCATTATCGTTACTTATTCTAGATGTCCGCAATAATTCATGTTCTTTCCCTCACAGAAGCGGTCCATTTTTTAATTAATTATTTTTGTGATTTTCATTTATTTTGTTTAATTAACTCGGAGAATCAGGTTTTGTTTTCGTCTAAATTTATTTGGAAAATGCCTGAACCCTTTGCATATAATGTAGGCCCTGATAAGAGACCACCTTCTGCTGCGTGTGATCTGGGTCTGCATTTTCTGCCATTTGGCGACAAATGGAATTTTCCACCTTGTTAATAGAAGAAGTCCATTTTAGAATTAAAGAGAATGAGGTTGCGTTTTCTTCAAAATGTATATTTTTGCGAACCAAGTAGGTCCTGATCAGACGCCTACTTCTTCTAGGTCTGATCTGGATCTGTACCTATTGCCATTCTACCGTGAAATAGTACAAGAGTGCTAAGAGTTTAAGAGTTCAAAATTTAAGAGTGTGAGTTTGTGTTTTCTTCAAAATTTATTTTGTAAATGTCTGAAGCTTTTTGAAACAATGTAGGCCCCGATCAGGTGCAATTTCTGTTGCGTATGATCTTGGTCTGCACATTTTGCTAATTGGAGCCTAATGGCATCTTCCACCTGGTATATTGCACAAGGCCATTTAAAATTTAAGAGAGCCATTTAAAATTTTAAGAGTGTGAGGTTGTCGCAAAAGTTTTCTTCAAAATTTCCGAAATAATTCATATTCAGTGCCTCACATACAGGCCCCACCCATCGGAGCTGGAAGAAATATATAGGCTGCATGATGCTTCCACGCAGAGCTGAAATCGACCCGCACACGAGTACTGGTAAACCGCTGATAGGATCTAAGCTTGCCCAGGCAAAGCGGTGCGAGTCGGCCCGTCCATGCTTGCTTATAAACCCTATTGGTTTCATTGGGCGGCAGGGCTTGAGATGCCACTTCATCTCAGTGTCGGGTAAAAGTCCCACAAAATTGCAAGCAACGTCTCCAAAATGACATTTACAGTGTTGACGGGGACGTTAAACCTCAAATCAAACAAACAAATCAGTCACTCACAGAAGCGACCCATTTGTTTATTTATTTTGTTTTGTAATTTTCATTTATTTTGTTTAATTATCCCTTTTTTACCAAATGGAATCTTCCAACTTTAGCATAAAAGTAGTCCCTATCAAAATGTTGGAGAATCAGGTTGTGTTTTCTCCGAAATTTAGTTGGGAAATGACTGAACTTTTGCATATAATCTAGGCCCTGACCAGACGCCTACTTCTGCTGTGCCTGATCTGGGTCTTTTCCACCATTTGATACCGAAAGAAAATTTCCACCTTGTAAACAGAACAAGTACAATGATATAAAGAATCTGGATTGGAATCATGTGCTGGGTTTGCTACAAGGTTGAGTCTGATACGGGTCAACACTGTTTGCTAAACGCACAGGAATTTAAGGGTCAGACGCGGCGTCTTCCCTGTTTGATACACTACAGGAACCTAAGGGTTAAACCAAATAGTCTATGTCACCGTTTAGGAAGATTTTTCCAGCCAACACTCGGAGACAATGGGTAAGGCAAGGGTGACATGTAGCTTGCGTCACTCGGGCGTCCTTACATTTGGACATGGCCTGCTGTAAGGGTAGAGGGGAGAGTTGTTGTTTCTTCTGTTTTTACACTTCCATTTCCTCTTTCGCCTCTGTTGCTCACTTTCATCTCTA
Organism: Lucinisca nassula; assembly: GCA_963580285.1. Classification (NCBI taxonomy): domain Eukaryota; kingdom Metazoa; phylum Mollusca; class Bivalvia; order Lucinida; family Lucinidae; genus Lucinisca; species Lucinisca nassula. The sequence continues at coordinate 68,042,872 of OY757025.1, read as the reverse complement.
CTATCTCTTTTCTCCCTTTCTCTGGGAGACAACACACAATGACCCACAAGGGTTAACATGTCGTAAATCACAAAACAATCAATCAATCGCTCAGAGACAATCGACCCACAGTAATTTCGGAAACAAGCTTGCGACCTGTGACGTTACGTTTAAAAGTTAAAATAGCCATAACTTCCCTTGGTCTATTCAAATTTTTGCTAAACAAAGCTAGCGCACATGTATGTTCTACGAGTAGACTACGCCTGCAATTTTAGGGACCATCAAACTAGTATGGGAGTGGGGACTTTGGTTTTCGCCATGCGCCCCTCGCCCAAGCCTTGATAGCCAATGTCCTTTTAATGTTTAATGTTATATATTTGTGTAAATGTTGTAACTATCATTAGGTGCGGAAAATTTTATCACTAATGCATACATGCTCATATAAACGTTGCTATGATGACCATATGTTCGACTGGCACTCGTACCAGATAAACTCAGATTCAATGAAAACGCACCACTAGTACTTTACCTCATAGTTTAATTGATTCACAATATTTCTAGCATTTGATCACGTTTACTGAATTATCACTAACTTATCCACAGACTCACTAGTTACAGCATTTCATTGGATGTAGTGATACGGAGACTCGAATAGGTCCACACACTCGAAAAAGCAAAATCACATATCTTAATACCGGGTACATGTACATGTATGTCCACTATTAGCATCAAGTGTTGCTTGGCATTGGCGCCTCAACGTTGTATTTGGTCTTGTGTGATGTTTTCCCACTCTTCCTGTAGCGATATGGCAAGCTGCTGATGGTTGATTGGCGGATGATGTCGGCTGTACACACGTTTTCCGAGCTGATCTTGCACACAACCATTAGCCTAGATATCCAAAAAATCAGTGATAGCCACGTGTTTGATTTGGGGTTTAAGGTCCCCGTCAACACTGTATAGGTCACATGGGAGACGTCGCTTCCAATTTTGTTGGACTTTTACCCGACATTGAGCTGAAATGACATATCAAGACCTGCCGCCCAATGAAACCAATACGGTTTATATGCAAGAACGGTCCAACTCGCACCACTTTTCCTGGGCATGCTTAGAGCCTCTAAGCGGTTTACCAGTATTCTCGTGCGGCTGGTTTCAGCTCTGCGTGGAAGCATCATGCAGCCCATTTATTTCTTCAAGCCCCGATGGGCGGGGGCGGTGATAGCCACGTGGACGTCAGCGTTGAAAAAATACTGCACTTTAAAACTTTGTGTCAATTAATAAACTTTAGACCTAAATAAGCATACGACCTGCTTTCCACATGAAATAAATAATACAAATCCATTTTATTTGAAAAAGATGATCACCGGACGACTGTATTACATTATTCAACTCGTCCGGGGACAATCTATTAACACACCGAAAAAGACTCTAAAGGGAATTAATTTGCTCCTCAGGAGCATTTCTTTCTTTTAAGAGTTGACCCCTATTGAGAGGGGAGACAAAAACACTTTTGCAGGAGTTACCTCTCCTGAAGGTGTACCCATGTCCCTTAAACGACGTTGAATCAACGATAAAAACTTGTTTTAAGCTGGCTCAACGTTGAATTGTACTTTTTGCTTATTTTTCAATTTTCCTTAGGCACACTAAACGTTGATCTTCTTTGACCATTTTGAAAATTCCTGTTTGATATTTTGAATTTGTAACAAATGAATGAAAAGCTACCCAGCGATAATGCCTTTAGATATCAAAGCGCTAAAAGGCACTGAAATGACAGATTCTGTGAGAGATCCATGAATATAAAGGTTTCGAATTTATTTTTATAACCTTTATCACTCTCTGGGCTGATTCAGCAGTCGACAAATTGTTGATATTTTTCATATTTTTCCTAGAAAACAAGACTTGCTATCTCATGAAAATTGTCTCCATAGACAATTTGCATGAAATGTCAAATCCTGTTTTCTGGGAAAAATATTTCAAAATGTCGTCTGCTGAAAATGTCCAGCATGCGGAGCGTTAAGCTGAAGTTTGATTTGGGGAGTCCAAGGTTACGGTTATTATTAGAAAATAGTTAAGTTATTGTGTGTATCAATAGAATATTGACATGAATCATGTGTTCGGTTTGACAAACAGTATAGACCCAGATCAATCGCCGCATAACGCGGCGTCTGATAACGGTCTACACTATTTGTTTAAAAGCCTGGTACTTCAGGTATAAGTCTCAGTTCAGGACTGTCGACAAATCAACCCTTAGATTCCTCTATTTATGTCGTCTGCTTTATATTTTTGCCAACTTTTCAAACCTACTTTTTTTGCAAGTAGGATGTGTGGAGCTGATCAAACTGCTCCTAAGGGTGCTGTCTTGTCTAGGCCCATATTGTTTGCAACACAGACTTTTAATGTTACCAGCAGACAGCAAAGCAGACGAAATTTGTTGTGATTGGCATCTTGAGCGTTTATCGAATGCAGAAGAAATCAACGGACCTAACTGGAAACCATCGAACCCATCAGTGCCAATCGTCCGGAACATTCGGAAACATTTAAGACCACATCATCATCATCGCCATCATCATCATCATCATCATCATCTTCATCATCATCATCATCATCATCATCATCATCATCATCATCATCATCATCATCATCATCATCATCATTAATACTTTTCGCATAGTGAGTAGTATTATATAGAGATTAAGGCATATCAACAAGAATTCCACAGAAGGCGGCGTCGCACCTGCTGGGGGCAAAAGCCACGGGAACCACAATCAAAATGTTGTTATTAAATAAGTAAATTTCATTCTTAGCAGTTGAAAGTTAATGTAAAATGTGTCAAAGTCACTGAACCAAATAATATAGGCCACGGTCACCAGGTCAAGGTAAGTACCAAATCAGTACAACGAGGGGAAACACTATGCAAGGTTTGGTGGCTGTAGGCCATTTTTGGAGCGTAGCTGTTGCAGCGTAGCTCCAGTGAAATGAAAAGTGATTTCGGCACTACTTTCGGTGTTACTGCGTATGACCCAATCACCAGTGAGAACATAGTACCCCGTTTTAACATAGAAGATTATTACGCCATGCGGTATCTTCTTATAGACTGCTTCACAGACCACCTATTTCAAACGGAATAGATGAATATTTTTAATAGATGAACTGTGTAGCAGTCTACTCTTTTTATAGTTCAGTTCATATAACCCAGTTTACAGCCCATTTGTACCATAAAATCCGAAATCTGGCAGCTTGCAAACAGGACAAACCCAGATCAGATACCACAGAACGCGGAGTCTCATTAAGACATTCACTGCATACTTACAAAATGGTTCAGCCATTTTTGCCAAATATTTCGTGGAAGCCACAATCTGACATCCCTGATTTTAAAACGAACTCATTCCATTCTGATATAAGATGTTGAGGATTCCATTCGTTTAAAATGGCTTAAACGTATGCAGTGTGGGTCGATAATGTATAACCAAAATAAGACAGTTGGAATGAGTTTGGACAGGTGCACGTCAAGGCTTATATTGTAAGCAGTAAATTTTGCAGTTTAGACACAGATGAGACGCCACGTGTTGTAGCGTCTGATCTGGGTCTGCTATGTTTGTCCCTAAAAAGGCTGCTAGACATACACCCAGAGTATGGGTTAATGTGTGTGTGGAAGGGGGGAGGAGGGGGGGGGGGACAATGTTACTTTTTTAAAGCGACCTGTCTGCGTCCTAGGCATGTGACCATAAATAAACCAAATTTTCAGCTCAGACGCAAGTTCGATACCTGCCGGGTTCGGCAACATTCTTTCCAGGAGATTGCTTGTGAAATCTGTTCCACGGTGATTCTATCCCTTTCGCTGATTCAAGAAGGGCAGTTGTTGGTTTCCGGTAAAAGACTGTGCACTGTGCTGTATTGACAATATCTAACCAAAGAAGTTGCCTTAATGCCAGATCATTTCATAAATGGCCTCGTCGAGGCAATTTATTTTTATATAATAATAACGGAGTATAATGTCTTAACCTCTTCAAATATTCCTATGGATTGATATTGACAATAACTAACCCAAGAAACTGTCGTATGCAAGATCACTTCATAAATGGCCTCACCGATGCAATATATATTTAGAAAAATGTTAATAGAGTATAATGTTGAAACCTTTCTGAATATTCCGATCATTTTTGGCATTCGGATTGATATTGACAATGCCTAACCCATAAGGCTGTTTTATGCAAGATTACTTTATGAATGGCCTCGCCGAGGCAAATAATATAAAAAATGAATACGGAGTATAACATCTAAACCCGGCTTTGGTCATTTTCGACATACAGGTTGATATTGACAATACATAACCCCCGAAATTGCCTTATGCCAAATTACTTTACAAACGGCCTCGCCTAGGCAAACTGAAAAATTATTTCGAAGTGTAACTTTTAATCTACTTGGAATATTTTTGACAACTGTTAGCATACAGATAGATAATATACAGATCTAACCAACGAGATTCCTGAATGCTCAATTTCTTTATTTTAGCCTCGGCAAGGTAAAAAATTCACCCACTGACACTGTCGTATAAATTTCAAACCGACGGGTATATTTTTATAATGTTTCGCATGCAGATGTAAATTGACAAGACCAAGCTAATGATATTGTCTAATTCCAGATAGCTTTATAAACAGCCTCACCGAGGCAATTTTTAAAGACTGATTACGGATGTATAACTTATAAACTGCTTTTGGAAAAGTATGATAATTTTTCACATGAAGATAAACATCATCAAGACGTAACCAAGGAGAATGTCTAATGCAAGATAAATAATCTCCCCAAGGTAATTTTTCAAAAACTAATTACATAAAATAACTTTAAAGCCACCAAACAATTGCGCAAGCCGCAGTTATTGCACGAACTATAGCTCAGCAGAAATCTTCAAGTAAACTGTACAACTGCATGGTTGCTATATTGCTCAAAAACATTGACTGTGGGTACTTGATAAAACTGCCTCGTCAAGGCGGTTCAATCAAGTCCCTGCAATCATTGTTTTGAGCAGAGATAAGAAAATGTCACAATTTTGTATCTTAAAATTTCCATTTTTTTGCCGAAAAATTGACAATGTATTTGTACAGGCGTGTTTTCGTGATGGTTGTTGCGGGGTCTACACCTTAGCGTGAGTTAATTTCAATATAGGTCTTGTTGCTTTAACACTACTTCTGGCCCAGAATAGCTTCAAACAGCTATGTTCATTGGATCAATATGAGCCTGAATTAAAATACCAATCAGACGCTAAATCAAACTATCAAAGCTACACTCCATCAGCACTCTCAGTGCTTTGATTATTTTAGGACATATCAAACATTGACGTAAAATCTGTTAAAGTCACTAGCGTGCATAACATAGGTGAAAGTCACAATGACAAGGTACCCGCAGAGTCAGTAAATTCAAGGTTTTGTGGCTGTAGGCGTTATAGTTAAGAAAATATGGAACGTCGACGTAAAATGTGTCAAAGTCACTGGAGCGAAAATAAGGTCAAGGTCATCGGGTCAAGGTACCTGCAGTATCAGTACATCTAGGAAAAGCACTATGCAAGATTTGATGGTTATGGGCCTTTTATTTGAGGAGAATGTAAAATGTGTCAGTCACTGGAGCGTAAAATATAGGTCAAGGTCATCCGGAGAGTCAGTACATCTAGGAGAGGCACTATGCAAGATTTGATGGCTGTGGGCCTTTTATTTGAGGAGATCTGGAACATTGATGTAATGTTTGTCAAAGTTACTGGAGCGTAAATATAGGTCAAGGTCACAAGTCAAAGCGCCTGCCAAGTCAGGAGCTCAGGGAGATGTTTCATGAAAGGTTTGATGGTTGTTTAGTCTTGTAGTTGATCACAATACAAACTTCGACATAAATGTCGAACTTCGACACAATAGTCAAAATCACTGGACCGCAAAATATAGGTCGAAGCCACCATGTCAAGGTGCCTACAAAGTCAAACGGTCAAATGTTTCATGTAAGGTTTGATGGTAGTTGAGGTTTGTAGTTGACTTAAATAAAAACTTTGACGTAAATGTCGAACTTCGACGTAAATATTAACAGACGGACCGACGAAAGAACGGTCGCACGGATGCACGGACGCATGGACGCACGGACGAATGGACGGAAAAGTGGACGCCTTTATCGCACCCTGCTACAAACAGCGACAAAAAAACTCCAATAAAGTCACTGGTCAACCCTTGTAGTACATGTAAATCAATGACGTTTGAGAGTTCTGACTGTTTTAGGGAAGGCAAGTTACTATGGTGTTTCTACGAATTCCGGACTGTTAGGATTTTATGTCTAATATAAAATTAAGAACAAAATTATAATTATCGACCAATTTAAAATATCAGCTAAAGGTGACTTACCTGAAACAGGGTCGAGCTCAAAATTGAAAGTGCCTTCACGTCTCATTGCGTTATAAAATGCTAAATAGTGTAGGGCCATTAAAAAGATACGAACTTTCATTTCTATGCTGTCGCGAATAGTGCCGGTGCAGATTACACTACATCAGCGCCGTTTCCTCAGGCGCGTTTTCCCATCTTAAGTGTAATTGCATTCTTGCACACCAGTTAAGGCGCCCCCCGCCCATCGGGGCTTGAAGAAATAAATGGGCTGCATGATGCTTCCACGCAGAGCTGAAACCAACCCGCACACGGGTACTGGTAAACCAGTTAGAGGATCTAAGCCTGCCCAGGCAATGTGGTGCGGGTCGGAACGTCCGTGCTTATAAACCCTATTGGTTTCATATTGCGACATGGCTTGAGATGTCATTTCATCTCAGTGTCGGGTAAAAGTCCCATAAAATTGGAAGCAATGTCTCCAAAATGACCTATACAGTGTTGACGGGAATATTAAACCTCAAATCAAACAAAACACCAGATAAGAAAAATTCCTGGACTTAATCCCGGGATAGAAACTCTTACCATAGCATAATCAAAGCGCCAAAAGGCACTGAAATGACAGATTCTTTGAGAAAATCAAAACACTGTGAAAACTTACAGACAACCTTTCTAAAAAGCTCTTAAAATTTAGAAAAGTAGTTCTGCAAATTCCATTGTATGATATGTTTGCAGATGTCTATACGCCGGTGGTATCATGAAATGCCATTCGATGTCTCAAATTTTGGAAAGAAACTATTTACGTTTTCAAAACCAAACATTAAAATTCAAGTTTTAACAATGCTACCGTCAATTACTAACATTTTTGTCTGGTCGGTTGTGGATACCTCCCCAAAAAAGATACTCTTTTTTCACAAAGAGATCGGAGGAGAAAGGCTGGTCAGTCCAGTACATGAATTCCATTGGCTTGAAGACATTTTTGAGTAAGACCAGCACTATAAACCCGCGCGCAATCCTGCTGGATTAGATATCCCGGATTCTGAGCGTAAACAAATAAATGGAACCACGTGAGGCCGACGCACTTGATTGATGTAACGTCTCGCTGTTTAGTTAACGTCTCAGCCATGATCTTGAATGTTCTTAATGTCGCTAGCTACATGCAATGGCTCGACATACCATTTCGCTTAAATTCCATCCGATATGTCATGCTCTATTACGAACGCGTCGCCTCGGCATACCTTACACCTATATGTCGAAACATCCCGAAACGACAATGATGTGTCACTGAAACGCATATCACGCGAGTCGCTTGGACGCCAATATTCATGTACGTATTTCATGCACCAGCGTAAGTGTTCCGTACTTTGTCGACGTCTTAATTTTGGTCACGACAGGGATGTCTAGCTCTCAAAAGTGCATCGCACAAGGGCGACGAACAGTGTCAGTGCGTATTAGTCGGTAGTTGAGTGTGTGTGTGTGTGAATTCGGGTTTAACGTCGCTTTCAACAATTTTTCAGTCATATCACGACGCTGTCTGGTTGCGACAGGGAGCTCAATGCTCAGTTTTATAGTGCTGCCTCACTGAAGTATCATGTCCCAGACACATTACATGATACAACACCCAGTTACATTAACTCGCTTTCAACAATTTTTCAGTCATATCACGACGCTGTCTGGTTGCGACAGGGAGCTCAATGCTCAGATTTATAGTGCTGCCTCACTGAAGTATCATGTCCCAGACACATTACATGATACAACACCCAGTTACATTATCCTGACACTGGGTCGACCACTCCTAGCTCTTCCCCGTAAATCTGAGTGCCAGGCGAGGAGCAGCTAGTGCCATTTTAACGACTTTGGTATGTCGCGGCCCGGGATTGAACCCGTGACCGCCCGTTCCCCGGAGCGGACACTCTACCAACTGAGCTACCGGGACCGGTAGTCGGTAGTCAAAACCCTTTGTTTATCTACAGGTACAGTGTAGCAGATGCCGACGGAAATCTGCTTCGCATAGGCGTCTGTCGGATGAATCGATCTTGACGTACGGACGTCGGTCTTCCGCTACGTCGACGTCCACTAGCGTCTTCTGTTGTTAGTAAGATGTCGCTCCAACAGACAAATAGATCACACACATGTGGCACCCGAAATCAGAGTCAACGCCATCCGCTTTCCGACCAGCTTCTTACTGTCCATTAGAAGCCTCCGTGGCGTTTATGCTACTCGCCTTGTAAATCAGGGATCGCAGGATCGATCTCGGATTTCTAAAGACTTTCGGATGCGTCTTTAAACCGAGGCATCGTCTCCGTATGACCTTAGCTGTTGGTGGGACGTAAAACTCAAACACTCACTCACTCTAACTGTCCAGGGTTTAATGAAAATGTTGCAATACGTTCTCACTTGATGCTTTTTGAGAACAAAATACAATTTCTTCTTTTCTAGGCACGACCTTACATCACACATCAAAAGTTTGACCCTGAACATGTAGTTTCTATCAGTGCTGGTGTGAAGGTTGTACACAGGATCGTTGGCCCCCGCCCATCGGGGCTTAAAGAAATAGATGGTCTGCATGATGCTTCCACGCAGAGCTGAAACCGACCCGCATACGAGTACTGGTAATCTGCTTAGAGCATCTAAGCCTGCCCAGGCAAAGCGGCGCGAGTCCATGCATATAAACCCTATTGGTTTCATTGGGCGGCAGGGCTTGAAATGTCATTTCATCTCAGTTTCGGGTAAAAGTCCCACAAAATTGGAAGCAACATCTTCAAAATGACCTATACAGGGTTGACGGGGACGTTAAACCTAAAATCAAACAAAACAGAACACAGGATCGTGGCGGGACTGGTAACCATACTTCACGGTTGATTGATTTAACCTTTTTAGCTTAAGGGCATGGTGCCTAAGCGTGTTGTAATCATGCAATCGTTTGGTTTCAGAATCAAAGCACCGAAAGTGTTGGGGGATGTAGGTTGGGGTGAAAGCCCTGGGCTGAGATAAAACTGTTTAATTTAACACTGAAATTCCAAACAAATACGGTGAAGATTTTGATAAGAAGCGCGTCCTGCAGCGTCCGAACTTGGTCTACACTGTTTGCCAAGCTCACCCTATGATTCCAGGATGACCCTCTTCAGTCTTATGGAATACCCTGATCTCACTGCGGCTATTTTCTGCAAGAAAAAGGTTATTCTGAGAAGTCAGTAATAGTCACGTAGACGTTAGCTCTGAACTGCTTTTTTATTAGTAACTTCGGGTCGAATGCCAAACAATCAACCCAAACATAGCCGGGTCGTTTTTCAGTCTTGGGTGCATGTAAGTGTTATATGTAAAATCTGCACTTGAATAAACTGTTCGATCTGGCAAACAATGAAGACTAAGATCAAACGCCACAGAACACGGTGCTGATCTTGTTCTACATTTTTGCATGAGTTACTAACATCTTAAGTTTAAACGGATCAGTCCAAGTCCTCGTTCATGACCAGCCTGCATTCAGAGACAATCGGCTTGAGTATTAGTGCTTTGATTTATTCACTGCCTTGAGTTTCTGGAGTGTACTCTTCCATCACTGAAGTTGGGCTCGTCCATTCTGCTAAATATGGCACCTAGAAATATATCATAGGACCTGCACTGTTTGCATAGGTATCTGTACCATATTCCAGGGTTGAAAGGGACAGCCTCTCGCAAAGACTGATATACACCTAGTTGTAACTGACCTAGACTTGACCTCGAATGTCGGAAAACCTATTAATATTCTGGTCTGCAGCTGACTGGCTGGTAAATATTGACAGCACTGTTAGAAAACAGTGTAAAAACATGGTTGAAAGGGACAGCCTCTCGCAAAGACTGATATACACCTAGTTGTAACTGACCTAGACTTGACCTCGAATGTCGGAAAACCCATTAATATTCTGGTCTGCAGCTGACTGGCTGGTAAATATTGACAGCACTGTTAGAAAACAGTGTAAAACCTGAACAGACGTCTGAGCAGACGCCGCATTGATCTCGCATGATGCAGCTGATTCATGTGAAATGCCGAATCTATTCTCTGACAGGTAAGATAAAATCGTCAAGTCGTCTGCTTCAAAAGTTTGTATTGCGATTATAGGATGTACAATTTTGATAACTGCGCCAAACCGGACTACATTTTGGCGGACTCATATTCTTTGGCGGTCAAAGCCGGAAGCAAGTCGTAAGAAAGCCGTTACTACTTTACAACACGCAGGATAGCTAGAAACGACAGATAGAATCTGTCATTAAAAATCGAGCTTTTTCACGTGTTCGATGTGCACTTGTTAAATCAGACACTTGTTGAATACGGCATCGTCATAACGAAATCACGCCTATACAAATACATTGTAATCTTTATCAGCGGAAAAATGAAAAATTTAAGATAAAAAATTGTGATATTTTTCTTATTTCTGATCAAAATATAGATTGTGGGTACTCGTTAGAACCGCCTCATCGAGGCGGTTCTAAAAAGTACCCACAATCTATATTTTAGAGCAGAAATAAGAAAAATAAGGTTTACCCCTGCTAACCCCAGTTTTACTATATAAAAGTGGGATTCGAGGGGGTCAAAATTATATAGGCGTGTTTCGTGATGTTAAGTTTCACGTCATGGCACGTGGTGACTTCACGCCTCATTGTTGTCATCAAAATATGGCGGACGTCGACATTATGCTCACCAGAGCTCAGGCAGGCACTGCCAAATGCAATGCAGCGATATATTTAAACATGATATGGTTTTAATCTACCAATTATAAAGTCTCCCAAACGACCCCATTACACAAATGAGCACCCATGTGGATTCTGTATCTAAAATATTAGACCTTTTATGAACTAGAGGGGGTGGGGCATGGACCAAATCGAGCCCTGGTTGGTATCACTAAATGTGTCTTGTCATAAGGAATAAGAGTGCATATGGTTTAGCAGTGGTGATCTGAATTGTTCCTGAGATATAAGGCCTTTAAAGCAGTTGAGGGGTTGGGGCGTGGCCTCGGCGATCCCAAGAAAGCCCAAGATTGTTGTTCACTGAATTTGTCTTATCATAGGGACCAAGAATATAAATGGTTTAGGGTTTGGGGATCTGAATGGTTTCTGAGATAGGCCCTTATATGAAGTGGAGGGGAGAGGAATGGCCTATGCAGACCCTCTCACCATGCTTGTATGACAAAATGTTTCCAGTAATAAGGAACAAGAATGTATATGATTCTGGGGTGGGGATTTGAATGGTTTCTCAGTTCTGAGATATGAAGTTTTGTGAAGAAGAGCAGTGGGACCCCGGCACATTTCCCCAGCATATAGAGACCCCAGGTTGGTGTAACTGAATGAGTCTGATCACAAGGAACAAGAATATATAAGGGGCGGAGATCTGAACGATTTCTGTGATATATGGCTTTTAATGAAGTATAGGGGTGAGGCATGGCCCGGGACACCCGGTAGACCTCAGATCTGTGTCACTGAATGCGTCTTATCAAAAGGAACAAGACTGTATATGATTAGGGTGAAGATATGTACGGTTTCAGAGATATTAGGCCTTTATGAAGTGGAGCGGGTGGGTCATGACCCGGGCACATCTCGGGGTACCCCTAGGTGTCATTGAATGCGTATTATCAGTAGGAGGGAAAACGGATATATATATATATATGTTAAGGGGTGGGGATCTGAATGGTTTCTGAGCTGTATGACCTTTCATGAAGTGGAGGTGTGGGGGATGGAGGCATGGCCCCAGCATAACACAGGAGACCCCCAGGTTGGCATAAAACCATATGGCGGACGTCGACAATCGAAGTGACTGCATTATAAAACCCAATAGGCCATTATGCTCACCAGAGCTCAGGTGGGCACAGCCAATAGGCCAATATGCTCACCAGAGCTCAGGTGGGCACAGACAACAGACCACTATGCTCACCAGAGCTCAGGTGGGCACACCCAATAGGCCACTATGCTCACTAGAGCTCAGGTGGGCACAACCAATAGGCCACTATGCTCACCAGAGCTCAGGTGGCACAGCCAATAGGCCACTATGCTCACCAGAGTTCAGGTGGGCACACCCAATAGGCCACTGTGCACACCAGAGCTCAGTTGGGCACAGCCAATAAACCACTATGCTCACCAATGCTCAGGTGGCACAGCCAATAGGCCACTATGCTCACCAGAGCTCAGGTGGGCACAGCCAAATGGCTCTATGCTCACCAGAGCTAGGTGGGCACAGCCAATAGGCCACTTTGCTCACCAGAGCTCAGGTGGGCACAGCCAATAGGCCAATATGCCCACAAGAGCTCGGATGGCACAGCCAATAGGCCACTATGCTCACCAGAGCTCAGGTGGGCACAGCCAATAGGCCACTATGCTCACCAGAGCTCAGGTGGGCACAGACAATAGGCCACTATGCTCACCAGAGCTCAGATGGCACAGCCAATAGGCCAGTATGCTCACCAGAGCTCAGGTGGGCACAGCCAATAGGCCACTATGCTCACCAGAGCTGAAGTGGGCACAGCCAATAGGCCACTATGCCCAACAGAGCTCAGGTGGCACAACCAATATGCAACAATGCTCACCAGAGCTCAGGTGGGCACAGCCAATAGGTCACTAGGCTCACCAGAGCTGAGGTGGGCACAGCCAATAGGCCACTTTGCTCACCAGAGCTCAGGTGGCACAGCAAATAGGCCACTATGCTCACCAGAGCTCAGGTGGGCACAGTCAATAGGTCACTATGCTCACCAGATCTCAGGTGGCACAGCCAATAGGCCACTATGCTCACCAGAGCTCAGGTGGCTACAGCCAATAGGCCACTATGCTCACAAGAGCTCAGGTGGCACAGCCAATAGGCCACTATGCTCACCAGAGCTCAGGTGGCACAGCCAATAGGCCACTATGCTCACCAGAGCTCAGGTGGGCACAGTCAATAGGTCACTATGCTCACCAGATCTCAGGTGGCACAGCCAATAGGCCACTATGCTCACCAGAGCTCAGGGGGCTACAGCCAATAGGCCACTTTGCTCACAAGAGATCAGGTGGCACAACCAATAGGCCACTATGCTCACCAGAGCCCAGGTGGGCACAGCCAATAGGCCACTATGATCACTAGAGCTCAGGTGGGCACAGCCAATAGGCCACTATGCTCACCAGAGCTCAGGTTGGCACAGCCAATAGGCCACTATGCTCACCAGAGCTCAGATTGCACAGCCAATAGGCCTCTTTGCTCACCAAAGCTCAGGTGGGCACAGCCAAAAGGCCATTATGCTCACCAGAGCACAGGTGGCACAGCCAATAGGCCACTATGCTCACCAGAGCTCAGGTGGGCACAGCCAATAGGCCACTGTGCTCACCAGAGCTCAGGTGGGCACAACCACTATGCTCATCAGAGCTCAGTTGGGCACAGCCAATAGGCCACTATGCTCGCCAGAGCTCAGGTCGGCACAGCTTAATCGCAGCCATATATTTTAACACGATATGATTTTAATTTACCAATTATAAAGTGCCCAAAACGAACGCCATACACAAATGAACACCCATGTGTACTCTGTATCTGAAATATTAGGCATTTTATAAAGCAGAATGGGGGTGCGTGGGGCATAGATCCAATGGGGCCCTGGTTAGTACCACTAAATGTGTCTTACCATAAGGTACAAGAGTATATATGATTTAGCAGTGGGGATCTGTATTGTTCCTGAGATACAAGGCCTTTTAAGCGGTGTAGGGGTTGGGGCACCCAAGAAAGCCCAAGATTGTTGTCACTTAATTTGCCTTGTCATAAGGACTAAGAATATGTATGCTTTTGAGCTTGGGATCTGAATGATTTCTGAGATGTGAGGCTCTTTTGGTCCTTTTATGAATTGGAGGGGAGAGGAATGGCCCCTGCAGACCCCCCTCCCCCCACGCGCCCAGTTGGTGTGACTGAATGTGTCTGATAGTAAGGAACAAGATATTGTATATGATTATGGGGTCGGTTTTGAATGGTTTCTGAGATGTGTGGCCTTTTTTGAAGTAGAGGGGTGGGGCATAGCCCAAGTATATTGCACCAGCAAAAAGATACCCACAGGTTGGTGAGACTGAATGAGTCTCATTACTAGAATATATTTGGTTTAGGGATGGGGATCTGAATGGTTTCTGAGATATATGGCTTTTAATGTAGTAAAAGATGAGACATGACCCGGGGCACCCCGGGGGACCCTCAGGCTGGTGTCATTGGATGCGTCTTATCAAAAGGAACAAGAATATATGTGGTTTAGGGGTGAGGATTTGTTAGGTTTCTGAGATATGAGACCATTTACGAAGTGGAGCGGGTGGGCATGGCCCGGGCGCATCCCCGGGAACCCCAGTTTGGTGTAACTGGATGCGTCATATCATAAGGAACAAGGTTGCGAATCTGATTGGTTTCTGAGCTACATGGCCTTTTATGAAGTAGAGGGGCTTGGCCCCAGCACAACCTGGCAAACCTCCCAGGTTGGCAACAAAACATATGGCTGAGAGAGGTTAACTCAAGGAACATTTCTATAAAAGTTTTGTCAAAATATCTGCAAAAGCTTGGCAGTAAAACATTTTTCAATTTTCCCAATTATAAGTCAAGTTGCCATGGCAACCAAATTAAAGAGCCGATTTTCATAAACCAGAGTTCAGGTAGGCATTGGCCACTGGCAGTCCTGTATTTTAACATGATGCGATTTAAATCTACCAATTTTAAAGTACCGTACCCAAATGAGCACCCGTGTTGACTCTATCTTAAATACTAAGTATTTTTTGAAGTGGAAGGGTTTGGGCATGGACCCAACGGAGCCCTGGTTGGTATCATTGGATGCAGCGTATCATAAGGAACAAGAATACATGTGCATGTATATATGGTTAAGGGGTGCAGATCTGTACGGTTACTGAGATATAAGGCTTTTTCGGCAGTGGAGGGGTTGGGGCATGGCCCAACCGGACACCAGGAAAGTTCAAGATAATTGTCTTTGAATGACTCTCATAAGGACCAAGAATATATATGGTTTATAGGTGGGGATCTGAATATTTTCTGAGATATGAAGCCCTTTTATGAAATGGAGGGTAGAGTAACAGCCCCTCCGGACCCCAAAATTTGGGGTCACTGAATGTGTCTAATCATAAGGAACAAGAATATATTATATGGTTATCTCGTGGGGATCTGAATGGCTTCTAAGATATATGGCATTTTATGAAATGGAAGGGCGAGGCATGGCCCCAGCACAAAGAGTTCCTAGGTTGGTGTGACAGAGAGTCTTACCGTAACGGAACAAAACTATATGGTTGAGGGTCAGCCGGGTCATGATGTATAGGGGTTAGCATCTGAACAGTTTCTCATATATATGACTTTTAATGAATTGGAGGGATGGGACATGACCCTGCGCGTCCCGGGAGACCCCTAGGTTGGTATCACTGAATGTGTCTTATAATAAGGAACCATAAAATATAGGGTTTATTGGCGGGGATCTGAACGGTTTCTGAGATATCTTTTACCAAGTGGAGAGGTGGGACATGGCCCCAGCACACCCAAGGGATCACCAGGTTGGTGTCATTGAATGCATCTTATCACATATGACAAGAATGTATATGGTTTTGGGAGTGGGAATCTAAAGGGTTTCTATAATGTATGACCTCTTAGGAAATGGGGAGGGGGTGGGGCATGGCCCCGGCACACCCTGGGGGACCACAAGGTTGCCATAAAAGCAGTTTACTCAAGTAATATTTATATAAAGGTTATGTCAAAATATCTGCCAAGGCTGGGCTTTTTCTATTTTCCCCATTATACGTCTATGTTGCTATAGCAACCAAACTAATGATTCGATTTGCATTAAAAACACAAACTTTCAATCCCCCAGCCCAGGCATTCTACAGATGAAATTTGGGTGGCTTCAGAGGAGATGTCGTTTGAACATGTTGACGTTGGCTCTCGTGGTCAGAAATGGAGGATATGCAAGAAAAACCTTACATGGATGTGGGGGTAGATAGAAAATCCGTTTCTCGGCAAGCCTAATAATATCGGACATTGACGCGCGGGACGGATGTTTTATCCACCCCTCACACCCATGTAAGATTCTTATAGTCTGCGATATTATGATTCATATAACGCTAGAATATGAATATCGATTGAGACAGAATTCCAGGACAAAAATTGAGTTTGAACCCGGCTCTAACAACTTCCTTATTCAGGCAACCAATATTGGTTTCTTTAATTGATTATCGCCATTCCTTTGCCACAATGAATCATTCCTGCTTAAGCTTGTTAATACATTTGTACCAGAGAACATGATCAAGAGTCGATATCTCATTGGATATTAATGTCTCCATAGCAATGATGTCATATACGCCCGGATGAATATGATAATATATTGAATACTGTCTAAGAATCGATTGTACTGTACTCAATATTGTCAGCCAAGGAAAAGCTTCAAAGAGAAAAAGAAGATCGAATCTCATTGAAAGTGTTTATCTAAGAGATTTTGGATTCGTTCGGTAAATTTGGGAGGGATAGGGACTACAACCGTTTCGAGAAACGACACATCTACACACGATCAGCTTTTATTTTGGTTGCTCATCGACGGTTCTGCGACTATTGATTACGTGAGTGCCATCAGCCATCTTGGATAGCTAACATAAACAGTTAGGCATAAAAATCTTGAGAAGAGTGGAGATTTATGATCGCTACGACACTATAGATCCAATGATGTTTTTGTTTCTCAATGTCGTATAGTTTCGGAGGAGTACCACGAAGAGAGTATACATCACAGGTCAACTGATTTGCGGACTGAGCAATTACCAAGGTTGCAGGATGGGCACTGTATTGTCATTTTCACCGCGGCCGCGAAAACCGCTGTATGAGGATATCAATCTTAACAATTTCAACTATGAAATTCTGAACAACACTAAGAATCAGACAAATATCAAAGATAAAAGTTTCAAACGACACACGATTTTTCTCAGTGGACTGAGTTGGAAAAAATTTACAGTAAATTCGAACAAAAAGAAGGACAATGTATTCAGAAAATCAACAATTGGGTGTCTTCCCGGTAAAGTTGACAATAACTGCAATATAGAAAACATAAACATCAATAAAAACATTCAAAAATCAGTTTCTTGTTACAATCTCAAAGCGCCAGACGCACAATTTCAAAATCACAGGATCAACAACAATAATATAAACTTGCTAAACAATAACGTTAATAGTAACTGGACGAAACCCGACGTTCAACCTGTCAAAAAAGTCGACAAAGCAACAAGCCCCCGGAAAACCGTGATCCAAGCATCGACATCAGAGTTGCTGAAGTGTTTGGGAGAATTTTTAAAGAAGAAAAGCCGTAACGTAAAGCATTTTGAAGGCATGGATGCGATAGTCTGGCTGCGTACAGTGGATCGCTCACTTCTGTTGCAAGGCTGGCAGGATATTGCATTCATCAACCCAGCAAACGTCGTGTTTGTCTACATGCTAGTTCGAGAGATTCTTCCGAGTGATATAGACAGCGAGCACGAGCTTCAAGCACTCGTGCTAACGTGCTTGTACCTGTCATATTCTTATATGGGAAATGAAATCAGTTATCCCCTAAAGCCATTTCTCGTGGAGGACGACAGAGACAGATTTTGGGACCGGTGTATTGCTATAATTAACACACAGAGCTCCAATATGCTAAAAATAAACAGCGACCCGAGTTATTTCACCGAGATTTTTTCAGAACTCAAAAACTACTCGCCGTGTATATGAACTCAAAAGTGTTAGTGTAAAAAGTCCCATGAATTAATCGAAAAGCTCTTTTTGGAAGCTTCACAGGAGGAATAGGCAAGGTACTAAAGTCTTTGTAATTTCGTTTAGCGGAGGCTGTGGGCAATATATGGAGGCACGATAGTCTCATTCTGTTTGGACAAATTGCGACCAAAGTACCTCGTATAGTACCCGCGTTGAAACGACATTGTTACAGCGTTGTTGCATCATGTGAACATATCCATGTTTGCAATGAACAGCCTAGCAAAACTCCATTTAGTTAAGAGAAAGGTTTGATTTGCTGATCCCATATTTTCCTACTGCTTCGCAAAAAGCATAGGTCTGTGGCTACCGTTCAAGACCATCTCAATAAGGTTATTCTAATGAGAGCTGTATCAATAGACAGTCTAAGCATTGGGAGGCCAGTGGCCCCATTGTCTCTGTGTGTAGGTTGGAGAAATGGCCTTGAGCGGGAACTTAGTCTGTTTCGTTTAGCATTAAAATTCCCGTACTTTAAGCAGTGTAGACGCAACTCAGACGCTGCGTCTGATCTGGATCCACACTGTGTGTCATTGTCCAAGCACACGAGCCAAGTCACTGTCAAAAAGCTTTCTTTTACATGATACCGTGACTTTGACGTCACAACCACAGTCCACAGCTTTAAAAATCATTTCCATCGTTACGATCGATTGACAATCGACCCGAAAATTGGAATAAGAAGGCTATTCCTGCTATTCCTGGAGCCAGAAAAAGACAGAATTAAAATCATTGCATAAACAATAATTTCTGTAAGTAAAAGTAGGGTTTACAGGGTATAAATTGTTTGTCTTATTTCAGAACATATATTGTGGGTACTCATTGGCGGTTCTAACAAGTACCCACAACATATGTTTGAAGCGAAAACAAGACGAATAGCCAACATTTCCATAAGAAATCTGCCTTTTAGGCGATGCAGGAAAATAATGTCTCACATAGGCTTGTTATACCATAGTAAAGGTAGATCAATAGCTTTCTCATTGCCTTTTAAGACGCATTTTGAACTCATGCTTGAGCTCAACCCAGTTATTTTCCCGCATATAATATTAGAGATTATGCACCAGTCATTTATAACCACTGCCCCCCCCCCCCCCCCGCCCCACACACACACCTTCGGGGATAGAGGGGACAATGACTTTTCACTTTTCACAGCCCTGCTAGAAGCCCTGCACTGCGGGGGACCTCCAGAAGGTAACAGCCCCGCTGTTTATAATAGTTCATTCCACTGGGGGTATATTTGCATAATATCAACCCCCCCGGCCCCGCATTAACCCGGCACTGCGGAGGAACACAGAGGGACCCCGCACATTAGCCCCACTATCCCCCGCCTATCCCCGTAGGTGGGGGTGGGGCAATGGTTACAAATGACTAGTACATTATTAATTGGCTATTCTGTATTGGTCGAAGGTCATCCGTATTACCAGGTAAAGTGAGGTTACAAAATTAAGTATCGGGATTTTTTAATTGTGTCAATTAATAAAATTGTCATTGGTCAAGCAATTTCGCATTGACCAAGTTACAGCTCCTCGGTCAACTGCATTAGCCCTCGGCCTTCAGCCTCGGGCCAATGCAGCGGACCTCGGACCTGTACCTGCGCCTTGATTAATGCCATTATATTATACGCTAGGTACGCCAATGAATGATGTATGAGAGGATGTAACTGTTCCAGTAGCATACAATGCATATGTGATTTTGTATCTGTTTACCCATAAAGAGCAAATCAAGATATAGCATCCGACGTTACCATGACGATAACACATTCGTGTGACATAGTAAGAAATTTTGTGATATTTTTTTCTAATTAGTGACCCAGCCAGAGGTTATGGAACCGCCTCGTCGAGTAACCACATAAGATACATAATGTAAACCCCATTTTTCCTAAATAAAGTAGGGTTTACAGTGGTCTTAACATTATGCGGGCTTCTTAACATGATGAAAAAATATGTCTTGTTTTTCAAAGAAAATGAGGCTTTGTATTTCATATGAATCTGCGGAGACGCAGATGGTCATTAGAATTTCATCTGCTGTGCAATTTCGCTATGCGCTTTAAGGGTAAATATTGTTTTGTTTAATTGGTTGTTTTTTCTGTTTGAGCTAATGTATTAAATAGTTGGGTTTGCATGAACTTTGTTTATTTTGCAACATGCTAACATGTCCAAGTGAAATCATGAAAGGCACTATGCATCTCCACACTATAGGTTGGATTTGCATTTCATATTTCTGCCAGAAAACACAAAATATGACTGCCATATCTTAACAAAATCCCATGTAAAGTTAAATTTCTATATTAAGACAACCTTTGGCACTGTTCAAAGGTGGTCTCTGACCAGAGGGCACTGTATGCAGAAAATACTGAAAGGAATAACTGAAACCTACTAAATGAGCAAATTCTTTCCTTTAAGAGTAGAACCCTTTTTCAGTGGGACTGGGCTTAAAGAAAAGCGAACAGGAAGTACCGAAAGTTGTCTCCCTTTGAAAACGGCGAAAAGATCTGCCAGGTGTACCTATTCCTCTTAAAGATATGCAGATATAGTAATAGTCACGTGAACATCAGAAACGTAATGCTACTGTGCTAAGTGAAAACTCAGATCAGGAGCTGCAGAGCCTTAGAGTCATTCTACAATGAAACTGCCACAGGATAGTTGTAAATCGCGTGAAATTCCTATCAAATCTTTAAATGAATCAGCTCATGAGCAATGGTCGCTAATCACCGTCATAGGCGACCAGCAAAAGCTGAGACGAGCATGCGCAGTATTGTGAGAGACATTGCAGCTCAGAGACTTGTAAAGCTGAGACGATCATGCGCAGTATTGTGAGAGACATTGCAGCTCAGAGACATGTAAAGCTGAGACGATCATGTGCAGTATTGTGAGAGACATTGCAGCTCAGAGACTTGTAAAGCTGAGACGAGCATGCGCAGTATTGTGAGAGACATTGCAGCTCAGAGACTTGTAGAGCTGAGACGAGCATGCGCAGTATTGTGAGAGGCATTGCAGCTCAGAGACTTGTAGAGCTGAGACGAGCATGTGCAGTATTGTGAGAGGCATTGCAGCTCAGAGACTTGTAGAGCTGAGTCGAGCATGCGCAGTATTGTGAGAGACATTGCAGCTCAGAGACTTGTAGAGCTGAGACGAGCATGCGCAGTATTGTGTGAGACATTGCAGCTCAGAGACTTGTAAAGCTGAGACGATCATGCGCAGTATTGTGAGAGACATTGCAGCTCAGAGACTTGTAAAGCTGAGACGATACATTGCAGCTCAGAGACTTGTAGAGCTGAGACGAGCATGCGCAGTATTGTGAGAGACATTGCAGCTCAGAGACTTGTAAAGCTGAGACGAGCATGCGCAGTATTGTGAGAGACATTGCAGCTCAGAGACTTGTAGAGCTGAGACGAGCATGTGCAGTATTGTGAGAGACATTGCAGCTCAGAGACTTGTAAAGCTGAGACGAGCATGTGCAGTATTGTGAGAGGCATTGCAGCTCAGAGACTTGTAGAGCTGAGACGATCATGCGCAGTATTGTGTGACACATTGCAGCTCAGAGACTTGTAGAGCTGAGACGAGCATGTGCAGTATTGTGAGAGACATTGCAGCTCAGAGACTTGTAGAGCTGAGACGAGCATGCGCAGTATTGTGTGAGACATTGCAGCTCAGAGACTTGTAGAGCTACGACGAGCATGCGCAGTATTGTGAGAGACATTGCAGCTCAGAGACTTGTAGAGCTGAGACGAGCATGTGCAGTATTGTGAGAGACATTGCAGCTCAGAGACTTGTAGAGCTGAGACGAGCATGCGCAGTATTGTGTGAGACATTGCAGCTCAGAGACTTGTAGAGCTGAGACGAGCATGTGCAGTATTGTGAGAGACATTGCAGCTCAGAGACTTGTAGAGCTGAGACGAGCATGCGCAGTATTGTGAGAGACATTGCAGCTCAGAGACTTGTAAAGCTGAGACGAGCATGCGCAGTATTGTGAGAGACATTGCAGCTCAGAGACTTGTAGAGCTGAGACGAGCATGTGCAGTATTGTGAGAGACATTGCAGCTCAGAGACTTGTAAAGCTGAGACGAGCATGTGCAGTATTGTGAGAGGCATTGCAGCTCAGAGACTTGTAGAGCTGAGACGATCATGCGCAGTATTGTTTGAGACATTGCAGCTCAGAGACTTGTAGAGCTGAGACGAGCATGTGCAGTATTGTGAGAGACATTGCAGCTCAGAGACTTGTAGAGCTGAGACGAGCATGCGCAGTATTGTGTGAGACATTGCAGCTTAGAGACTTGTAGAGCTGAGACGAGCATGCGCAGTATTGTGAGAGACATTGCAGCTCAGAGACTTGTAGAGCTGAGACGAGCATGTGCAGTATTGTGAGAGACGTTGCAGCTCAGGGACTTGTAGAGCTGAGACGAGCATGCGCAGTATTGTGTGAGACATTGCAGCTCAGAGACTTGTAGAGCTGAGACGAGCATGTGCAGTATTGTGAGAGACATTGCAGCTCAGAGACTTGTAGAGCTGAGACGAGCATGCGCAGTATTGTGAGAGACATTGCAGCTCAGAGACTTGTAAAGCTGAGACGAGCATGTGCAGTATTGTGTGAGACATTGCAGCTCAGAGACTTGTAGAGCTAAGACGAGCATGCGCAGTATTGTGAGAGACATTGCAGCTCAGAGACTTGTAGAGGAGGCCGTGAGAAAGCTCCATACAAGAAGCCTCGTATTCAGCTGAGCGTGATGTAATGAATACCCCCTTCCCCCCAAACCCCACTTAAAATAGAGAAAACTGGAGTTTATAGGGATGTTCATTATTTTCTTATTCCTGTTCCAAGACATAGGTTGTGGGTACCCGTTAGAGCTAATGCATACCCACAATCTGTGTTTGGAGTAAAATGAAGGAAAACATTACATATGTTCATAGAAAAACATATGTATGAATGCAATATGTCACAGGGGTGTGTTACTGTATCGCAATAGCAGGCGGATTTGAAGAGCAAAATGGGTCGTTTTCGCCCGTGTCAGTTCAGTGAGTGAAAATGTTTTTGGGTCGACTGGTTTACCAGTCGAAACCAGTCGACCAAAAGTTATAAAGCAAAGAACTGAAATCGTGCTGTTGTCCATGTGACCACTTTTTGGAACGGTTATTAATAGTCCTGTAATATTTTTGTCGATGTTTAGCAATAGTGCTGTACGAAATCCAATACACGGCACTAATTTTAGTTTTTAACCAGATTTCCACGAATTTGAGGTTTAAACTGTAGTCATGGTCACTATGAAACCAGATTTGTGTGATGTCCGATCTGCACCTACACTGTTTTCCAGAATCCCGTTCCGTGGGACTCCGGTACACAATGTGTTTTTTATTTCACATGAGCCAAAGGCTCCGAGGAAACTATTGTGATCACTCACCGTCCGTCGTCGTCGTCGTCGCCGTCCATCCGTCCGTCCACCTACAATTTCTTCAAACGACATCTCCAAAACCACTGATCGAATTTTGACTAAATTTCACAGGAATAATCCTTAGGTGGTCCCCTTTCCAAGTTGTTCAAATGGTTCCGGTCCATTGCACATCTAGGTCACAGAAGCTAAATATAGAGTTTTTTTTTTTTTTAATGAAAACTTTTTAATTAAATCTTCTTCTCTAAAACCACAAGGCCCAGGTCATTTTTATTTGGTATGCAGCTTTATCTAGTGGACCTCTACCAAACCTCTGTTCAAATTATAGTCCTGGGGCCAAAACTGGCCCCGACCCGCGGCCAACTAATTTTCCATAGACAATTAAGAAAAAAAACATTTAAAAATCTTCTTGTCTGAAACCAGAAGGCCCAGATCTTTGATATTTGGTATGTAGCCTCACCTAATAGACATCTACCAAGATTGTTCAAATTATAGCCCTGGGGCCAAAATTGGCCCCACCCCCAGGGGCCCACTAGTTTTACATAGACTTATTAGGGAAAACTTTTAAAAATCTTCTTGTCTGAAACCAGAAGGCCCAGGTCTTTGATATTTTGTATGTAGCTTCATCTAGGGACCTCTACAAAGATTGTTCAAATTATAGCCCTGGGGCCAAAACGGGCCCCGCCCCGGGGCTAACTGGTTTTACATAGACTTATAAGGGAAAAAAACTTTAAAAAATCTTCTTGTCTTAAATCAGGAGGTCCAGGTCTTTGATATTTGGTATGAGTTTTCTTCCAGTGGACCTCTACCAAGAATATTCAAACTATAGCCCTTGAGCCAAATATCGCCCCGCCTCGGGGCCCACGGTTTTACATCACTTATATAGTGAATCTTCTTCTCTGAAACCACTGGGCCAATGTCTTTGATATTTGGTATGAAGCTTCATCTAGTGGACCTCTACCAAGAATGTTCAAACTATAGCCCTTGAGCCAAATATCGCCCCGCCTCGGGGCCCACGGTTTTACATCACTTATATAGGGAATTCCTTTAAAAATCTTCTTCTCTGAAACCACTTGGCAGATGTCTTTGATATTTGGTATGAAGCTTCATCTAGGGGGCCTCTTCTAAGATTGTTCAAATTATAGCCGTGGGGCCAAAAATGGCCGCGCCGAGATACCCACTGGTTGTACATAGACTTACACAGAAAATCTTCTCTTTAACTGCTTGGCCCAGGTCTTTGATATTTGGTATGAAGCTTCATCTAGGGGACCTCTACCAAGATTTTTCAAATTATAGCCCTGGGGCCAAAAAATGGCCGCGCCCAGAGACCCACCCGTTTTTTATAGACTTACATAGGAAAAATACTTTAAAAATCTGTTTCTTTGAAACCGCTGGGTCAGGTCCTTGATATTGGTATGAAGCTTCATTAAGTGGACCTCTACCACGATTGTTCAAATTATAGCCCTCTAGCCAAAAATGGCTCCGCCCTGTGGCCCACGGTTTATTATGGACCTGTATAGGTAAATCCTGAAACCGTAAAACAAAGGTCTTTGATATGTGGTATGAAACTTCATCTACGGGGCCTCTACCAAGATTGTTCAAACTATAGCCCTGGGGTCAGAAATGGGCGCGCCCAGTGACCCACCCGTTTTACATAGACTTACTTACTTTTGAAAATATCTGAGGGTCACTGATGAGGCCTAATTGGCCGAAACTAGCTAGTCTGGCCCAGAAAACATGTACACTCCATACTTTTCAGTTCTGTGGTGTATTCCTTGCTTCCAAAGGATAACCCTTTTATAGAACATATTTACATAGGGAAAATCCGTTAAAAATCTTCTTCTCTGAAACCGCTGGGCCCAGGCCTTTGATAATTTTACATAGACTTTTATAGGGATTCCCTTAAAAAGGTTCTTGTCTGAAACCAGAAGGCCCAGGTCTTTTATATTTGATATGAAGCATCATTTTGTGGACGTCTACCAAGATTGTTCAAATCATACTCCAGTGGCCAAAAATGACCCCTGCCCCGGGGCCCACCGGTTTTACATGGGCTTGTATAGGGAAACTCTTAAAAATCTTCTCCTCTGAAACCACAGGACCAAGGTCTTTGATATTTGGTATGAAGCTTCATCTAGGGGACCTCTACCAGGATTGTTCAAATCATCACGAAAACACGCCTATATACTTTTGACCCCCTTGAACACCACCTTTATAAAGTAAAACTTGGGTTTACAGGGGTAAACGTTATTTTTTCTTATTTCTGCCATAAAATATAGAGTGCGGGTACTCGTTAGAATCGCCTCGGTATATTTTGAGCAGAAATAAGAAAAAAATCACAATTTTTCATCTTAAAATTTTCGATTTTTCGGCGATAAAGATTATAATGTATATGTATAGGCGTGTTTTCGTGTTTTCCCTTGGGCGAAAAATTGCCGCATCTGAGGCCCACGAGTTTTACATAGACTTATATAGGGAAAACCTTTAAAAAGCCTCTTCTCTGAATCCGCATTGCCCAGGCCTTTGATATTTATGAAATTTCGTCTTCGAGACTTCGATAGCTCAGTGGTAGAGCGTCCGCTTCGGGAATGGGAGGTCGCTGGTTCGATCCCCGGCCGCGCCATACCAAAGGCGTGAAAAATGGTACTTGGCGCTCCCTTGGCTGACGCTCGCATTATCAGGGGTAGCCCTAGGAAGATAAGTATTTGTTACAGGATACTTTGTTTGTCGCAATACGAAAAGCTCTACAGAGCTTATGTTATTTGTTTCGGATATGCGACGTTAAATAAAGCTTCTTTATCTTTCATTATCTTTATCTTTCATGTTATAGCCCTGGGACCGGTTTTATATAGACATGAGTAGGGAAATCCTTTAAAAATGGCCAAGGTCTTAAGTTTATACTAATTTATTTTAGTTCGACTGCGAACATAACCATACATAGTCCTATAGCAATCGCTCTCGAACACTCATTCCAGGTGTTTTCACGCTCACCAATGTCTTTGATATTTGGTATGATGCTTCGTCTACGAGACCTCTACCAAAACTGTTCAAATTATAGCCCTGGGTGAAAGTTCTTAAACAGCCAGTCTGTCACTTTAAATATAACCACACATAGTCCTATAAAGAGAAATCCTAGTCCTTTAGAATGTTCTTGAGACAGTGAGGCTCAGGTGAACGAAATAGGGTCCTCTGGGCCCTCTTTTTTACGTTCCTTGAAAAATTATTTCACACGTCAAAGTAAGAAAAAGAACAACTAGTCAACCACCACAGGTGATGAATGCGAATTCCCCCGCCAAACGCTTCTTCCTTGACCTATGGAGTAGACAGGCACATTTTCTAACTAAACTAGATACTGCAGCATTCTCCGAGAAACATAAGGCTAAATGTCCAAGTCGTTCAAGGGGACATGATTCTGGAAAAAAAGCGGCTGGATCAGAATCATGTTTCCTTTATGCACTTGTCTGAACTGTATTGCAATTTTCAATGTCCTGCACCAAACACTATAGGAGTTATGGAGACACTTATAGTACTATTTAACCTCCTATGCTGCTCATATGGCAAAAATGGTTTAAGCCGTTCAAGGGGACAAACTTCTGTAATAAGGGGCTAGATCAGAACCTTGTTCCTTTAGGCATATATTCAGTGCATGTCTGAATGGCGTTGTCGGCATCAAATAATGTAGGAGTTACGGAGACAACAACAGTACTATTTAACCTCATTTACTAGAAAATGTTTAAGTCGTTCAAGGGGACATTATTCAGCAATAAGGGATTATATCGGAATTCTGTTTCCTTAATGCACATGTGCAATGCATGTCTGAACTGTGTTGATAGTAACAATGCCCTGCATCAAATACTGTAGGAGGAGTTGCACAAACAGTACTATTTAACCTCATGTGCTACACATATGGCAAAATGTTTAGTTAAGTCGTTCAAAGGGACGTAATTCTGCAAGATGGGACTGGACCAGAATCCTGTTTCTGTTATGCACATTTCCAATGCATGTCTGAACTGTGTTGCAAGTTTCAATGCCCTATATCAAATACTGTAGGAGAAGTCGCAGAGACAATGTTTGACGTAGAAACTTACCCTACACCATAGTATAGTTTATATTTTCTTGTCCTTTGGGATCATTAATTCCATTGTGGAATTTGGAAAATATTTCAGGGTCATTGATTAGGCCTAATTGGCCGAAACTAGCTAGTCTGGCCCAGCAAACATGCACACTCCATAGTTGTCCGTTCTGTGGTGTATTCCTTGCTTCCAAAGGATAACCCTTTTATATAACATATTTAACGTCACCACAGCTGGTGTCTGGGAATGTGTGGCGGCCGTAAAACGTCTCCCTGCCGTACATCATAGTGTAGTTTATATTTTCTTGTCCTCTGGGATCATTGATTCCATTGTGGAATTTGGAAAATATTTGAGGGTCACTGATTAGGCCTAATTGGCCGAAACTAGCTAGTCTGGCCCAGAAACATGCACACTCCATATTTATCCGTTCTGTGGTGTATTCCTTGCTTCCAAAGGATAACCCTTTTATATAACATATTTAACGTCACTACAGCTGGTGTCTGGGAATGTGTGGCGGCCGTAAAACGTCTCCCTGCCGTACATCATAGTGTAGTTTATATTTTCTTGTCCTCTGGGATCATTGATTCCATTGTGGAATTTGGAAAATATTTGAGGGTCACTGATTAGGCCTAATTGGCCGAAACTAGCTAGTCTGGCCCAGAAACATGCACACTCCATATTTATCCGTTCTGTGGTGTATTCCTTGCTTCCAAAGGATAACCCTTTTATAGAACATATTTTACGTTCGTACGGACAACTATATGTCCCTCCTCACTTTTTGGCGGGGGCATAAAACAGAGCACCCGGAGAAGAAAAACAACTGTAGAACTTGGCGTGCTCACATGTGGTCGCAGCGGTGAGAGACATAATGATGAATATTCAGCGCTCTTACCCACTCGGCCACAGAGGCCCGAACAAAAATGGGTTAATTCAGCTATTGGTTTCACATCTACCAAAACGATTCTAAGTGTTCTAGGCCCAAGTCTAGGCAATCAGTGCACGTCCATTTTGTCAGAATCTGGACAGGAATCACGTGTTGGGTTTGATAAACAGTGTCGAACCAGATAGACGCCACAGAAAACGGCATCTGATCACGGTCTACAGTATTTCCTTAAAGTACTGGTATTTCAGGGTAAAATGGCAGTTAAGGACTGTCGACAAATCAGTGTTGTCACAACAACCCTTAAGGTGCGACTATTAATGTCGTCTGCTTTATATACTTTTCAAACTTTTTACATGTAGGCAAACAGTGTGGATGCTGATCAAACTGCTCATAGTGGAACTGTTCGATCTGGATCCACATTGTTGGCAACAATGACAATGCGAAAATTGTTGGGATTGGCATCTTAATCGTTGATAACAATATCAACAACGCTAACAGCAACAATAATATTGAAATAATAATAACAATAATAATAATAAATGAAATAATGAAATAAAATAGTGAAACAATTACCCGAAGTAATGAAGTGAAATATTGTTTGTTTAATTTGAGGTTTAACCTCCCCGTCAACACTATTTAGGTCATTTTAGAGACGTTGCTTCCAATTTTGTGGGATTTTTACCAGACATTGAGATGAAATGAAATCTCAATCATTGCCGCCCAATGAAACCAATAGGGTTTACATGCATGGACGGCCGACTCCCACCACTTTGCCTAGGCAGGCTTAGACCATCTAAGTGGTTTACAAGTACTCATGTGCGGTCGGTTTCAGCTCTGCGTGGATGCATCATGCAGCCCATTTACACGTATTTCTTCAAGTCCCGATGGGCGGGGCCGAATGAAATGGAATAACGAAACGAAACATCAAATGAAATATAATGGAATGAAATATCAAGAAATATGAAATGAAATAATGCGATGACATAATGAAATGCATTGGATTAATTAAATGAAATAATGAAATGAAATAATGGAATCATGAAATGAAATAATGAAATAAAATAAAAGGATTTCTAGTTTTTGTTTGTTTATACTACTGTTTTACACAAAAAAAATAAATGAAATGATGAAATGAAATGAAGTATAATGAAAAGAAATAATAAAATAAGATAATGACATGAACAAATGAAATATAATAAGGAAAAGAAATAATGAAACGATGGAAAGAATTAATAGTGAAATGAAATAATGAACTGAAATGATGATGATGATGATGATGATGATGATGATGATGATGATGACGATGATGATGTTGATGATGATGACGGCAGTGGAAGTGGTTGTAGTTTGTAATTATGGTTCTGGTCATGATTGTAGTTTAATATTATCACTTAGAATTGTTATTGATTTCCAAAAGCACTGCCAATATCATCATCAATGCCATCATCATCACTGCCATCATCATCTTTCATTATCATCACTATCATCGTCATAACTATCATCATTACTATAATCATTATTATTAACCAAAGTGAAATCTAGAAAAATCAAAATTATAACTCCTCACTCCCTGCATTGAATAAAGTGACTAATCCTTTAATCATCGATAAATCCTTAAATCACATGTGTATAGCCAGTTTAAGCGGAACTCTGTGGACAAGACAAGAGAAGTAAATAGATGACAAATAAATACCGATAACACACGCCCCCGACAAGAAATAAGGAAGTTTTCCTTATTTCTCGGCGGAGTGGGGGGGGGGGGAGGGGGGTGTTGTCGTACTCATTTGAATTGTCTTGTTGAGACGATTAAAATGTGTACCCGCAGTATATGTTTTCGTTTTTGTTTTTTTGGGGGTGGGGGGGGGGGGGGGTGGGGGGGTTAGGATTGTCCTCTAACTGTCATCTATTTACTACCCTTGTGCGTCCAACTGATATTGGCTTACAGTAGGGCAAGGCCTGCTGTCCTTGAACAGGTAAGGATAGAGGGGGAGTGTTGTTGTTTCTTCTGTTTTAACACTTCCATTAGTTTTTGTCTTTCTCCCCTATTATTCACTGCAGAAAGATTTAGCAATTTGACTTGTCTTGGTCTGTCATTTATGGCACTCAGACAAGTTATTTTTAGATGGAAAGTTAGAGCTTCAAAAAACCTCCACGGCTGCGAACGTTGACTTCGCATTCCCTCTTTATGGGTCATAAGCGTCGAACGGTTGATGATCAACGACTCCGAATGAATATCAGTTTTTGAATCTAGGTTTAACGTCCTCGTCAGCACTATATAGGTCATTTTGGAGACGTTGGTCCCAATTTTGTTGGAATTTTACCCGCGTTGAGATGAAATATAAAAGAGAGCGCGGTAGCTCAGAAGGAAGCGTGGTAGCTTTGGTTGTGGTTAGTGCACTTGCCTATGACGCTAAAAATCCCCGGCTCGATTCCCGGCAGCCTTAATAAAATTGTTGTGGTCGAACATGCTTGCCTGGCATCATTTGCAGGGATGAATGCCACAAAGTTCACCGTCCTCAGGATCGACCTTAATTGTAGGCACCCCTGTGCAGGGAGAATCATCCCCTGTGCAAGTTAAAGACTCCTATACCGTAATTACATGATTACCATGAAGGATTTCATCCTGTAGATATGCGGTTCACCTGCCTAGAATGTCCGCGAACACCTGACCTTCCGTGGCAGAACTTGGGGCTCGAACCACAACGGTTACAGACCTAAGGATTAAGAGTCAGCGCCCTTACGAATTAAGCCACGAAGGCCCGGTTAAATCACCTGGGCATTACGTCATTGTTTATATCTTCTATCTGCTATACAGCACAATCTGGAGATGCAGTCATAATAGCAAACTGAAGATTGTCTTTAACTACAGCCCGAAATTCGCTTGTATGAAGACGATTTTTTTTTTTGGTGTACTGAAAACACAATTCCACAGGATTTAATGTGGGCGAGAAAACAGGCGTGAGCACGAATCCAGTGCCTGCTTTGCCCAACATTACACCCATAATCTGCTCGGCTCTGAAACTGTATATAACAAAGTTGTCTACAATAACCGAGGTAATACAACTTTTTCATGCTCAACTCAGCTAAGCATGAAAATATTGGTGCTCATAAAAATTAAAATACAAAGAAGTTGAGCGATATTTCTATCACAGATAACAGAAAATGTTATTTGACATGCTCACAAATTTTAAAATGCCAACAATGGTTGGCATTTTAAAATTTGTGAGCAGGACAAATTTCGTGCTGACGTGAGTTTAGCATGAAAAGAGTTTTATAACCTCGGGGCCGGGTTCGCATTACTTCTCCACCATCTCCGACTTTTCGGCTTTTGACAGCCTTTATCAAGGAATTGTTCTTTCCACTATTACATATTCTTCATTGTCTTCTTTCCACCATTTATGCCAAACGTTTTCACGGCGTCGTGACGTCGGATTCCCGACATCATAACGTCGCAACACTATCTCGTGCCAAAACCAGAGCAATAGTGAAAATCAATGCTACTACAACTATTTAACTCTATC
This sequence comes from Lucinisca nassula, assembly GCA_963580285.1. NCBI lineage: Eukaryota > Metazoa > Mollusca > Bivalvia > Lucinida > Lucinidae > Lucinisca > Lucinisca nassula. The sequence goes on along the minus strand of OY757025.1, from coordinate 68,010,952 downwards.
AGTGATGCCTTACGCCAAAGCGAAAAGCAAAGGCTCTGTCGCGGCTGCTTATCTGCGCAGTCTCGCTAGAGCCCTCGCTGTTCGCCCACATATAGAGTGGAACAAACCCACAGCCCTGACACAAACTTAGATCTACACCTGTTGGAGAATACCTGAGGAACATACCTATGAACCAATAATAAAATGATCCAACAACAATAACAATATTGCCAACAATAATAATAATAATAATAATAATAATAATTATAAAACAACAACAATAATAATGAATGAAATAGTGAAATAAAATAGTGAAATAATTACCCGAAATAATTTGTTTGTTGGTTTTGAGATTTAACGTCCCCGTCAACATTGTATAGGTCGTTTTGGAGACGTTGCTTCCAATTTTGTGGGACTTCTACCCGACATTCAGATGAAATGACATCTCAAGCCCTGCCGCCCAACGAACCCAATAGGGTTTATAAGCATGGGCGTGCCGACTCGCACCGCTTGGTTTGGCTAAGCTAGGATCCTCTATGCGGTTTACCAGTACTCGATTGCGGTCAGTTTCAGCTCTGCATGGAAGCATCACGCAGCCTATGTATTTCTTCAAGCCCCGATGGGCGGGGGCCGATCACATATTTTTATTATTGTTAGTTGAATGCAAGGTCTCGTGAAAAAAAATCCAAAAACGTATCTGTGTTTCAGCCCCCACTCACAATATTTGCGTAGCCCACACCTATCGGGGATTAATGAAATAGATGGACTGCATGATGCCTCCACGCAGAGGTGAAACCTACCGCATACATGTACGAGTACTGGACTCCCTTAGAGGATCTAAGCCTGTCCAGGCAAAGTGATGCAAGTTGGAGCGTCCATGCATATAAATCCTAATGGTATCATTGGGCAGCAGGTCTTGAGATGTCATTCCATCTCAATGTCGGGTAAAAGTCCCAAAATTGGAAGCAACATCTCCAAAATAACCTAAATTATTGTTGACGGGGACGTTTAACCTCAAATCAAACAAAAATTATTTGCGTATGAAATACCGGATACTCCAATAAGCAAACTGAGTTTTCTGCGCGCGGAGAAATTGCACGACCCGCAGAAAAAGCGACCGACTGAAGTCGGTTGATTTCTAAAAGTGCCCTAAAATCACCGTGTCATTCTGTCATTCGGTCATTCGGTCAGTCTGTGTGTGTGTGAGAATTCGGGTTTAACGTCGCTTTCAACAATTTTTCAGTCATATCACGACGGTGTCTGGTTGCGACAGGGAGCTCAATGCTCACTTTTATAGTGCTGCCTCACTGAAGTATCATGTCCCAGACACATTACATGATACCACACCCAGTCACATTATCCTGACACTGGATCGACCAGTCCTAGCTCTACCCCGTAAATCTGAGTGCCAAGCGAGGAGCAGCTAGTACCATTTTTAACGACTTTGGTATGTCGCGGCCTGGGATCGAACCCGTGACCTCCCGTTCCCCGGAGCGGACACTCTACCAACTGAGCTATCGGGGCCGGTCGATCAGTCTGTCCGTCCGTAACCCGTTTGTGAAAATTGGTGATAGTGACTTAACCGCTGGGAATATTTAAACATTTTTTGGCATACTGATAGATATCAATAAGATCTAACCAATGAACTTGCGAAATATTACATTCCATTTAGTATAGCCTCGCCGAGGCGTAAAAAGTGAAAATTTTCGAACTGCTTCTCCTCGGAAACCGTTGGGTCGATTGAAGTCAAATTTCATATGGAGCCTTTATGGGATGGGGGAAACCAAAATTTGCTCATGGGGTCCAGGTCACATGACCAAAATGGCCGCCAAGCCACATACGGTCTGTCTGTCTGTCCGTCCGTAACCCGTTTGTGAAAATTGGTGATAGTGACTTGACCGCTTGGAATATTTAAACAATTTTTGGTATACTGATAGATATCAATGAGATCTAATCAATGAACTTGGGAAATATTACATTCCATTTAGTATAGCCTCGCCGAGGCGAAAAAAGTGAAAATTTTCGAACTGCTTCTCCTCGGAAACCGTTGGGCCGATTGAAGTCAAATTTCATATGGAGCCTCTATGGGATAGGGGAAACCAAAATTTGCTCATCGGGTCCAAGTCACATGACCAAAATGGCCGCCAATTCATATATGGTCTGTCTGTCTGTTCGTCCGTAACCCGTTTGTGAAAATTGGTGATATTGACTTAACCGCTAGGAATATTTAAACAATTTTCGGCATACTGATAGATATCAATGAGATCTAACCAATGAACTTGCTAAATATTACATTCCATTTAGTATAGCCTCGCCGAGGCGAAAAATTTTCTAACTGCTTCTCCTCGGAAACCGTTGGGCCGATTGAAGTCAAATTTCATCTGGAGCCTCTATGGGACTGGGGAAACCAAACTTTGCTCATGGGGTCCAGGTCACATGACAAAAATGGCCGCCAAGCCATATATGGTAAAAACCCTTCAAAAATAGTCTTCTCCAGAACCACTTGGCAGATTTCCACGAAACTTGATAAATAGCATCTTGGACGCAGGCCCATCATAAATTGCTAAAAAGGTGACCCTGGGTTGACCTTGACCTTCTTTGTGCCTAGGTCAAACGTTGACACATATGCTTTTTTATTGGGAAAGTGAGAATGCATTTTATCCTGCAAACGATTCAGATATAAGATATGTTTTTGCTCCTTACGATAAGGCGCAATTATTGGGGGAATCGTTTTAGGTCCAGGTCACATGACCAAAATGGCCGCCATACCCATATATGGTAACACTGATAAGGCTAAAAGCATCCGGCGGGTCGTGCACTTCAGCTGAAGCACTGGTTCATGAACTAATTCCCCTTTCGCGAATGTCCATATACTGGGTGACCACCCCGTGGTGTAGTGGTTACGCTACTCGCCTTGTAAACCAGGGGACGCAGGATCGATCCCAGGGTTCTCCAGACTTTCGGATGAGTCTTTTAACCGAGGGCCCGTCTCCATATGACCTTAGCTGTTGTTGGAACGTAAAACGCAAACACTCACTCACTCACTGGGTGATCACAAGCGGCAGCCCGCCCCCCCCCCCCCCCGTCTATTGGGGCGTTGAGAAATAGAAAGGGCTTCATGGTGCTTCCATGCAGAGCTGAAACTGGCCACACACGAGTACTGGCAAACCGCTTAGAAGGACTAAGCCTGCCCAGGTAAAGTGATGTGAGTTCAATGCATGTTAGCCTTTTGTATTCACTGGGCGACAAGGCTTAAGACGCATTTCATCTCAAAGTCGGGTAAACGTCTCACATACATGTAATTGTAAGCTACGTCCCCAAAATGACATAAATAGTGTTGATGGGGACGTTAACCTCAAATCAATCAATCAATCAACAAGCGGAAGTTGAAATCCATATTCGTCAAAATAAGGGCTGATGTTATGGAAACTTGCGTTTATAGAAACGGACTATAGATAATCATCCGCGAAGCTCTTGCACAAAACTACTTCTGAATGATTATTATGCTTGAACAGTACGACGCAGTTATAAACAACCTGTGATACACTGACAGTTGTGCGGCTTTTCCCAATTGATAATATCACTCACTTTCCCTGGGAGACGACACAAAATGACCCACAATGGTTGACAAGTCATTATACTCAAAACAATCAATCATGTGCTGATGATTGCTTAAATTGCTTAAATGGGTTTGCTCTGCTCAACAAAATGTCCATATTACTGCAGAGGTAAAGACAGAAAAATCGTTAAAGAACATCTTCTCCAATGTCTCAGTTTTAAAATAACTTCAGCAGAAAAGTTCCTTGAGTGACCCTTTTACCAAAAGTGCTTAAGTGGTTCTGCTCCTCCGTACAAATTGGCTGTCAGATCTATTTGCTATAGAAAAAAACCTGTAAACAAAAATGTTAGTATATCATAACTCAGGTGAGCGAATTAGGTCCATCATGGACCTTTTGTTCAGAAATAACGATCAGGGCCCACACTATTTGCAAAACGTTCAGCCAGTTTCCAAATAGATGTTGAAGAAAACCCGACCTTAATATACCCCTAAATTATGGAATGGACACGTGCTACTTGTAAGGAGGAGGATTCCATTTAGTACAAAAAGGGTTGATTAATAATTTGAGTGTACTTGTACATCCTCAAGACTCACATTCATTTTGATCCAGAGAGGTCAATGTAGGCATTGTTACCACCATAAAGATCCCCGAAACTAGGTCATGTCGAAACAACCTGCCAGAGTTCTCCTCAAATTTCAGCAAATTGTTTTGTGTCAAATAGCAAAAAGGTATATATGACAAGGTTAACAGCATCGACCCCAAACAGAAGAGCAATCTGATCTGGGTCCACACAGTCCGCCAAGACTTATCCATCCTCATTCCCGGGATCACAATGGAACTTCTAAAATGGTACTTTACCATTAACTCACTTGACCTACGGAATATTAAAATATGCCACACCCAATACTGAATATCAACCAATCAGATTACTTTATGCAAATTATTTCAACAAATTCAGAAACTGACTGACAAACAATGGAGATCCAGACCAGCTGGCTTCTTCAGAAGCCATATGATCTGGATCTTCATTGTTTGAAAGATAAGGCATATCCGGGCTCAGCAGGACAAGAGTTAACACTGACCATCTCATTATTATGCTGCTATACACAATGATACATATCCACATACACACTCGTGTGTATAATTAGAGTTCCATACACATGGATTGGATATATTCTTGTATAATATCCATTTCTATTTTCTGTTTTTGATAGTTCAAATGATCCACCTTTATTCTTGGTTCAAACAGATCAATATATAGGTATTCCTCACAAAAACATGCCTATACAAATACACTGCGAACCCTACCGCCGAAAAACAAAATTTTAAGATAAAAAATTGTGATACCCCTCCCATCCTCGCTCAAAACACAGGTTGTGGGCACTCGTTAGAACCGCCTCATCGAGGCGGCCCCAACAATCGCCCAAATCCACACCTTAGAGCAGAAATGAGGAAACTAAGGTTTACCCGTGCAAACCCCAGCCCCACTATATAAAAGTGGGGCCCAAGTGGGTCAAAATTATACAGGCGAGCTTTCGTGATGCATTTGTGTACCACCTAAAGGATCCCTGAAATTGGGTCACAATAAAGATCTCCTGAAATTCCCCCAAACCTCATTCTGCTGAATACCCGGGTCAGCCACACCCACCTCCGACCCTAAACCAATCAGATTACTTAATGTACTTTTTTCCTACAAATTCATAAACTGAATGTCAAACAATGTAGATCCCGATCAGATGGATTCCAATCTGGATCCACACCGTTTGCAAAGATAAGGGTTGTCGCGAACAGCAGGACAAGAGTCTAAAGTGAATAAATATGATTTAGCATGAAGTCAAAAAGATGCAAATGGCATGGCAAACAGTGCTGACCCAGTCAAGACCGCCCATCCATGTCAAAGCAGCATGATCTGGGCCAGCATAGTCTTTCCTGACTCATTGTTCCCAACTCCAGAATCCCCAGGGTACTTCCAAAACTGCGTTGAACCATTAAATCGCTATAGCATACCTCACTGCAATGCTACATGTAGCTCATTCAAGAAGGGCAGTTGTCAGTTCTGGCGAAAGAATGTGCACTGTACTGGTTTACCGCTAACGTGTATGCCTGCCCAGGAAGGTGTTGAAAAATTTGATCTGTTCGTTATGATCTAAATAGAGTTGACTGGGTCGTTAGTTTATACTTTTTTATAGTTCGATTGCGATGAAAGCTTCAGGCTTATTGGAATCGCTCTCGAACACTCATTCCGGATGTTATCACGCGCGCAGTGATGTTTAGACCACTGTTAAATGTACCCATTTACAGTGAGGCAGTGGCATTACGTGTCTAGCAAAAAGACACACCTCGGCTCCGGTAGTCGGATTCGAACCCACAACCGCTCGTTCATAAGTCGAACGCGCTAACCACTGAACTATCGAGGCTGCTAAATCTTCAGTGGGCCGTTAACAAAACGAGCCGCGAGAACAGATAATTGTCATCATTTAGACTGGCATTTTCAGACAAGTGGCACTGTGTACATGTACAAGGCTACTCGTGACACAGATCTGATAACGTGATGAGAAACATACAAGGCAAACCAAGTCCAAGAAATCACCTCGGCAAGGGGTCGGTATGAACCTTGCCGTGCGCGACACAAAATGCAGACAAATAAAGTATAGAAATTTTATACAGTTCACTCATGTTATCTCAAACAGTGACATCTAAAACTTCTCCTTAAGTCAAACCAGATCTTGGACAACATGGTGATATGTTTTTACATATATCATAAAAATATGAAAACTATCGATTTTTTATTTCATGAAGAACACGTCATTTTACAACTGTGGCAGAAAAGAATGCAAGAGTTTCCATAGTCAGTGCGTATCTTCTTTTTTTTCTAAATGACAAGAGTTTATTTTTCTGAGGAAAATTTGTGATTTTTTTCTTTTTCTCTATTTTTCTAAATGACAAGAGTTTATTTTTCTTAGGAAAATTTGTGATTTTTTTTTCTATTTTTTTTATAGAAAGAGTCTATTTGCAGTCAACAGCAAATAGCCAAAAAACGTTGAAATGGCTATTTGCAGTCTGCTAATAGTCAAAAAGCGTTAAAATAGCTATTTGCTGTCAACTGCAAATAGCCAGAAAACGTTAAAATGGCTACTTGCAGTCAACTGTAAAATGGCTATTTGCAGTCATTCTATATTCCTACCACTTACATGTGCGCCCAACGAAATTTCAGATCAGACTGCGCATCCGGGTTACTGAGTGAGCTACCAAGGCAGGCAAATCAAAACAAATGAACGGACAATAAAGTACAACTTTGTCTGTTTTTATTCATTTTCAGACATACAATATTTATACACCTGGTTGTTGAGGAACATGTGTAACAGATGAAAACAAATGCTAATCACCTTTAACCAGCCGGGGATCGAACTCTGTCCGCCGAAGTGACAAGCCAACATTGTACCGTGTCGCTATAAAAGCCGGCTTGTCCCGCAAGGCAGTACAAGTGTTTTTCATACCTATCTCTTCTACATTTAAGATTCTTCATGGAATCACTCAATCTTTCTAACTAAATTCGCCGGTACACTGGTGTGCTCCGAGTCACTGATGTGGGCCATTTAGGCTGGGCGTCAAATGTGAAGTGAAAAATGCTATTAACCGTTACCCGGCCGGGGATCGAACTCTGTCCGCTGGAGTGACAGGCCAACACTCCACCGCGTCGCTTTAAAAGCCGGCTTGTACCGAAACGCTGTACAAGTGTATACATTTGAGTTTAAGTATGCATTCATTTATATTTTGTGTTCCTATTTCTTTGCTGTGTCGGTCAGGCAGTTGTTTATCCTTAGTGGCTTGACATTGTTTGATTGATTGTTTTGGGTTTTACTGCACGTCAACCATTGCGGGTCGTTTTGTTTGTTTGTATGAACTGAGGTTTATTTAAAGCTCCCCGTCAACACTATTTAGATCATTTAGGAGACGTTGTTTCCAATGGTGTGGAACTTTAACCGGACATTGAGATGAAATGACATCTCAAGCCCTGCCGACCAATGAAACCAAAAGGCTTATATGCACTGGACGGTCTCATTGGGTGAGTCATGGTCTGCCCCGTCCCTAAGAAAGAGAGAAAAGAGATAGCAGAGATGAAAATGAGAGACGGAGGAGTAAGAGGAAAATAAATGGATGTGTAGAATTGGAGAAGTAACAACATTCCGCCTGTACCATTACCTTATCCAACTGTAAGCCAATATCAGATGAACGCCAAAGTGAAGCACGACACACGTCACCTTTGCCCCCACCCCCTCCCCACCAACCTCTCATTGGCTTTACACACTAGACATTTCATTTTAATTAGCAGAGAGTATTGCTAAATAATGAAACAATAGGGCCAAGATGGCCCTGGATCGCTCACCTGATCCATAGAGTAACAAGTGGGCCCTAGGGAGGGCCATTATTGATCAAGGGTTATAATGTGCATAATGTTGAGGGAGGTCTAAAAAGGCGAAGCTTCATACCAAATATCAACAAAGACTATAATTTGAACAATCTTGACAAAGGTCCACAAGATGAAGCTACAGACCAAATATCAAAGACCTGGGCCTTGCAGTTTCAGAGAAAAAGATTTTTTAAAGATATTCCCTACATAAGCCTATGTAAAACCAAATGTCCCCGGGGCGGGGTGCATTTTTGGCCTCAGGGCTATAATTTAAACAATCTTGATAGAGGTCCACTAGATGCAGCTTCAAACCAAATATCTAAGACCTGGGCCATGCTGTTTCAGAGAAGAAGATTTTCAAAGCCTATCTCTATAAGTCTATGTAAAACCAAAGGGCCCTGGGGTGGGGGCATTTGTTGCCAGAGGGCTATAATTTGCACATTCTTGGTAGAGGTCCACTAGATGAAGTTCCATACCAAATATCAAAGACATTGGCCTTGCAGTTTCAGAGAAGAAGATTTTTTAAAGATATTCCTTATGTAAGTCTATGTAAAACTAAAGGGTCTCGGGGCAGGGGCATTTTTGGCCCCAGGGCTATAATTTGGACAATCTAGATAGAGGTCCACTAGATGAAATTTCACACCAATCATCAAGGACCTAGGACTTGTGGTTTCACAGAAGAAGATTTCTAAAGATTTTCCCAATATAAGTCTATGTAATACCAAAGGGCCCCGAGGCGGCGGCATTTTTGTTCCCAGGCCATAATTTGAACAATCTTGGTTGAGGTCCACTAGATGAAGCTTCATACCAAATTTCACAGACCTAAGCCTTGTGGTTTCAGAGGAGAAGATTTTTCAAGATTTTCCCTATATAAGTCTATGTAAAACCAAAGGGTCCCGGAGCAGGGGCATTTTGGGCCCCAGGGCTTTATTTTGAACAATCTTGGTAGAGGTCCACAAGATGAAGCTTCATACCTAATATCAAAGACCTGGGCCTTGCAGTTTCAGAGAAGAAGATTTTTTATAGATTTTCCCTATATAAGTCTATGTAAGACCAAAGGGCCCCGGGGTGGAGGCATTTTTGGTCTCATGGCTGTAATTTGAATAATCTTGGTAGAGGTCCACAAGATGAAGCGGCATACAAAATATCACAGACCTAGGCCTTGTGGTTTTAGAGGAGAAAATTTTTCCAGATTCTCCCTATATAAGTCTATGTAAAACCAAAGGGCCCCTGAGTGGGGGCTTTTTTTGGCCCCAAACAATCTTGGTAGAGGTCCACAAGATGAAGCCTCATACCAAATAGCAAAGACCTGGGCCTTGTGGTTTAAGAGAAGAAGATTTTTAAAGATTTTCCTTATATAAGCCTATGTAAAACCAAAGGGACCAGGGGCGCGGGCATTTTGGCCCAAGCACTATAATTTGAACAATCTTGGAAGGGGTCTACTAAGTGAAGCTTCATACCAAATAGCAAAGACCTAGGCCTTGCGGTTTTAGAGAAGAAGATTTTTAAAGATTTTTCTAATATAATCCCCTGTAAAACCAAAGGGCCCCTGGGCAGGGGCATTTGTGGCTCCAGCACTATAATTTGAACAATCTTGGTAGGGGTCCACTAGATAAAGCTTCATAGCAAATAGCAAAGACCTGGGCCATGCAGTTTCAGAGAAGAAGATTTTTAAAGATTTTCCCTATATAAGCGCATGTAAAACCAAAGGGCCCCGGGGCGGGGGCATTTTTTGCCCAAGCACTATAATTTGCACATTCTTGGTAGGGGTCCACTAGATGAAGCTTCATACCAAATATCAAAGAACTTGGCCTTGCGGTTTCAGAGAAGAAGGTTTTTTTTTTTTAAAGATTTTCCCTATATAAGCCCATGTAAAACAAAAGGGCCTCGGGGCGGGGGCATGTTTGGCCCCAGCACTATAATTTGAACAATCTTGGTAGGGGTCCACTAGATAAAGCTTCATACCAAATATCAAAGACCTGGGCCATGCGGTTTCAGGGAAGAAGATTTTTAAAGATTTTCCATATATAAGCCCATGTAAAACCAAAGAGCCCCTGGGCGGGGGCATTTTTGGCCCCAGCACAATGTTTTGAACAATCTTGGTAGGGGTCCACTAGATGAAGCTTCATACCAAATATCAAAGACCTGGGCTTTGGGGTTTTAGAGAAGAAGATTTTTTAAGTTTTCGGTGAAAAAAAAATCTATTTTTGGCTCCTGTGACCCAGATGTGCAACGGACCGGAACCATTTGAACAACTTTGAAAGGGGACCACCTAAGGATCATTGCTGTGAAGTTTGGTCAAAATCTGATCAGTGGTTTAGGAGGAGATGTCGTTTGAACAAATTGTTTACGCACACACGCACGCACACACGCACGCACTGACGACGGACGAAAAGTGATCACAAAAGCTCACCTTGTCACTACGTGACAGGTGAGCTAATAAAAAGGGGGAAAAATACGTGATGTCACATGTTCACACAACATATAGACTCTATATAGCCATTTTATAGTCCCCGCCCATCGGGGCTTGGAGAAATAGATTGGCTGCTAAGGCAAAGAGTCATGCGAGTCGGTGTGTGCAATGCATATAAGCCCTATAGGTTTCATTAGGCGACAGGGCTTGAGATGTCTTTTCGTCTCAATCGCGGGAAAATTTGTTTGATTTGAGGTTTATCTCAGTGACAACACTTTATAGTCATTTTGACGACGTTGCTTCCAATTTTGTGGGACTTTTACCCGTCATTGAGATGAAATCATCGCAAGCCCTGTCGCCCAATGAAACCAATAGGGTTAACTTTATAAACATGGACTTTCCGTCTCGTACCACTTTGCCTGGGCATGCTTAGATCCTCTAAGCGGTTTACCAATACTCGTGTGCGATCAGTTTCAGCTCTGCGTGAAAACATCTTGCAGCCCATCTATTTCTTCAAGCCCCGATGGGCGGGGGCAAAATTCTCGAAAAAAAACCCGTATAAAATTGGAACTAAGGTCACCAAAATGTCCTAAATAGTGTGGCAGGGGACGTAAAACATCAAATCAAACAAACATAGCCACAACGAAGAGAGACTTAATGATTAAATGTGAGAGCTCTTATTTACTAGGCCGCAGAGGCCCGTCCCATTTTAAAACCATTTTGGATATCTCCAGGTAGTCATTCAAATGCTAATAGAATGACTGCATATAGCCATTTTAACGTTTTCTGGCTATTTGCAGTTGACTGCAAATAGCCAAGAAACGTTAAAATGGCTATTTGCAGTCATTTTATATTCCTGCCATTTACACGTGCGCCCATCGAAATTCAGATCAGTCTGCGCATCCGCGCTGTCTATTCATAGTCTTCGTTGTGTGCTCTTCGCATCATGAAATTATGGCTCCTCTAAACCCCACTTTATTTAGAGAAAAGCGGGGTTTAAGGGGTAATTATTACCATTCCTTATTTTGATGCAAACACATAGATTGTGGGTACACGTTAGAACCGCCTCATTGAGTCGGTTCTAACGAGCACCTTCAATCTATGTTTAGACTAGAAATAAGGAAAACATACATCATCTTCATTCAAATAAGAGGGTCATGATGGTCCTGGATCGCTCAGATAATCATTATGGCAGGTAATATAAGGTGGAGTGGACGGTTTGAACAATTTTGGCTGACAGTGGCCCAAGGAACATTTCTGTGAAATTATTTCAAAATCAATCTAGCTATTTAGGAACTTAATCATTTTAAGGGTTATATATATTTATATGTTTTCTGGGTTGGAAAATTGTCAGAGTGGCACTCATGGAACATTCCTTCAAAATTGTTTTCTTTTTTGAGGAAGAAGTAAGCGCTGACTTGTATGTCGCTATCTGGGCACCTGTCAGGACCTAGTGCACCAGACGGAAATGAATGGGATCATTCTTACTAACTAACAATGACTCATGATGACAAGGGGGGGCTGTATCCATCCATTTGACACTACAGAGCTGACTTGTATGTCACTATCTGGGCACATTGTGGACATTAAGGGTCACGTCCTAGTGCACCAGACGGAGATGAACAGGCTCAGTCTAACTAACAATGACTCATGGTGAAGGTGAAAGGGGGTGCGGGAGGATCCCTTTGACAATACAGAGCTGACTTTGTATGTCACTATTTGGGTATCTTGTGGACACATTGAGGGTCAGGTCCTAGTAACAGGCTCAGTCTAACAAACAATGACTCTTGCTGTGTGTGTGTGTGTGTGGGGGGGGGGTAGGAGGGATCACTTTGACGTGGGGGTGGGGGGGATCACTTTGACAATACAGAGCTGACTTGTATGTCACTATCAGAGCACCTTGTAGTCATTGAGGGTCAGGTCCTAGTGCACAAGACGGATGAGATGAACGGGCCCAGTCTCACTAACAATGACCCATGGTGACCATTTTATGCTGCTATATACTAAATATCTAAGGTCTGTACTTCATGGTTTCAGAGAAGAAGATTTTGAAGCTTTTGTTTTCCATTATAAGTTTATTGGGGTTAATGGGCCATAGGATTTGGCCAATTTGGATCCCAGGGGCATGATTGGCAGGATTCATGCAGGCGACTACTCGACGTTGCTACATGCCAAATACCTAAGCTTTGGGCCTCATGGTTTCAGAAGAAGATTTTCTTTTTCAATTTTAAGTTTGTTTTTTGTTTTTGTTTTTGTTTTCCTTCATTTTAAGTGTATGGTAGCTATTAGGCCCATGGGCGTAGCCAATTTTGACCCAAGGGGCTCTGGCAACACTGTATCATTTCGCTATCGCACAAGCCCCTACAGTAGCAGAATATATTTTCTTTCAGTGTTATTTGTTTCTTTTTCTTCCAGTTTGTATTGATACATTATTTTTCTTACTTCTAGTCAAAACATATATTGTGGGTCCTTATTAGAGCCGCCTCGCCGAGGCGGTTCTAACGAGTTCCTACATATTTATGTTTTTGGCAGGAGTATGAAAGGTATCAAAATTTAGTATCTAAAAACTTCCACTTAACGGTGGTAAAAGTTTCACTATATTTGTGTTATAAACGTGCATGTCAAAATTCAAATTCTGTAAATATGAGCCAGTCCATGTTGTAATGATAAATCTTTTCTTTCGGTGGTTTCTTTAATATGGGTCACATAGGAAAATAGGAAACTTTTTATGCATAATCAGTACATGGTATTTGAGCAGATCTTCGCAAAGACAGTTTTTCTCGTGGTGAGGTTCATTATACAATTGTGTTTGTATAAAGGCGTGTGGAGACCCCCGGGGGCTGTAAGGTTGACCGCATATCTATTGTAATCCTATTAAAAGATATTATAATCCTATTGATGACATTTTTAATTCAACCCTTGAGGTGCTAAGAAAAACTGCATCTGAAAATGTCGTGTGTGTATCTCATCTATTTCACATTTTTGCAGTCTAAAATAATGTTTAGGCATACAAGCAAACAGTGTGGACCCCGATCAGATTGTTTTCAGCAGTTTGATCTGGAGCAAACACTGTTTACAACAATGACTTTTTAATGTAATCAGCACACAGCAATTGTTGTGATTGGCATCTTAAGGGGTTTAAACAGTCGAGAAAAATATAATGACACAACGAGTGAATATTGCCCCTACAAATTAAAACAAAGGCTTTAAATTTTCAGTGAAAATTGATATCACTCAGCATATGCAGCCCATACATTATTTAAAAAAAAAATGGTTATCTGCATTCTATTCACAAATTCATAACAAACACTGCAGATCCTGATCAGATGACTTCCTGATCTGAATCGACATTGTTTGCAAAGGAAGCGTTTGTCTTAAAAAGCATTGTAAGTGTTAAATACCACAAATAAGTGTTAAATATTACTTACTTAACAATTACAATTATTTTAGCCACGCCCATTGCAGAATATCAAAGAATGACATTACTCCATTTACTGTATTTATTCAGTTCACTTCTTCATGACAAACACTGTAGATCCTGATCAGATGGCTTCCTGATCTGAATATATATTGTTTGCAAAGGTAGGGTTGACTTTTCCAGCATGATAATGGTTAAATACCACACCACGCCCGTTCATTTTATTGTGAGTGTTTGCCACTACGTTGCATCAACGTTACTTAGACGTTACCGGCACATTGAGTGCCTGGTGTACACCATGCAGCGCATTCTATTTATCCAAGCCCCGATGGGCGGGGGCGGATCATTTGTTTGTTTGAATTGAGGTTTAACGTCCCCGTCAACACCATTTAGGTCATTTTGGAGGCGTTGCTTCCATTTTGTGGGACTTTTACCCGGCGACATTGAGATGAAATGACAACTCAAGTCCTGCCGACCAATGAAACCAAAAGGCTTATATGCACTGGACGGTCTCATTCAGTGAGTAATTTTGTGTCCTGTCCCTAAGCAAGGGAGGAAAGAGATAGAAGAGATAGCAGAGATGAAAATGAGAGGCGGAGGAGTAAGATGAAAACGAATGGAAGTGTAGAAACAGAAGAAATAACATCATCAGAAGAAATAACATAATCCCCTCTCTACCATTATCTTAACCAACTGTAAGCCAATATCAGATGGGCGCCCAAGTGACACAAGACACACTTCACCTTTGCCTCAATCCATCCCCCACCCCCACCCCACCCCCCTCCCAACCCACCAACCTCTCATGGGCTTTACAAATTAGATATTTCAGTTAAATAAGAAGAGGACATTGCTAAACAGTGAAACAAAACTGGGAACAATATGTGATTTAAAACTATAGGTGTCATATGTTCACACAAAATATAGACTCTATATAGCCATTTTATAGTCCCCGGTCATCGCGGTTTGAAGAAATAGATTGGCTGCATGATGCTTCCATCCAGAGCAGAAGCTGCCTGCACATGAGTACTGGTAAACCGTTTAGAAGAACTAAGCCTGCTAAGGCCAAGTGGTGCGAGTCGGTGCGTCCCAGGCCCTATAGATGTCATAGGCTTGAGATGTCTTTACGTCTCAATCTGTGGAAAAAAGTCGCACAAAAATGGAAGTAACGTCTCTAAAATGTCCTAAATAGTGTTACAGAGCACGTAAAACATCAAATCAAAGAAACATAGCCACAACGGCGAGAGCCTTAATGATTAAGAGTCAGAGCTCTAATTAACTACTAGGCCACAGAGGCCCGTTCCATTTTAAAATATTTTGAACATCTCCAGGTGGCCTTTCTAACGCTATTAGAATGACTGCAAATAGCCATTTTAACGTTTTCTGGCTATTTGCAGTTGACTGCAAATAGCCATTTTAGCGTTTTTTGGCTATTTGCAGCCACTCCGTATTTTTAATAGATGAACTGTGTAGCAGTCTAATCTTTTTATAGTTCAGTTCATATAACCCAGTTTACAGCCCATTTGTACCATAAAAGCCCAAACATGGCAACTTGCAAACAGGACAAACCGAGATCAGATACCACAGAACGCGGAGTATCATTATGACCTGCACGGCATACTTACAAAAAGGTTCAGCCATTTTTGCCAAATATTTCGTGTAAGCCACTACCTGACATCCCTGATTTTAAAATGAATCATTCCATACTGATATAAGGTGTTGAGGATTCCATTCGTTTAAAATGGGTTAAAAGTACGCAGTGTGGGTCGATAATGTATTACCAAAAAAAGACAGTTGGAATGAGTTTGGACAGGTGCACGTCAAGGTTTATATTGTAAGCAGTAAATTTTGCAGTTTAGACACAGATGAGACGCCACGCGTTGTAGCGTCTGATCTTGGTCTGCTATGTTTGTCCCTAAAAAGGCTGCTAGACATATACTCAGAGTATGGGTTAATGTGTGTGTGTGGGGGGGGGGGGGGGGGGGGGAAATGTTACTTTTTTAAAGCGACCTGTCTGCGTCCTAGGCATTTGACCATAAATAAAGCAAATTATCAGCTCAGACGCAAGTTCGATACCTGCCGGGTTCGGCAACATTCTTTCCAGCAGATTGATCGTGAAACCTGTTCCACGGTGATTCTATCCCTTTCGCTGATTCAAGAAGGGCAGTTGTTGGTTTCCGGTAAAAGACTGTGCACTGTGCTGTATTGACAATATCTTACCAAAGAAATTGCCTTAATGCCAGATCATTTCATAAATGGCCTCGTTGAGGCAATTTATTTTTATATAATAATAATGGAGTATAATGTCTAAACCTCTTCAAATATTCCTTTGGATTGATATTGACAACCTATGTTAACTAACCCAAGAAACTGTCGTATTCAAGATCACTTCATAAATGGCCTCACCGATGCAATATATATTTAGAAAAATGTTAACAGAGTATAATGTTCAAACCTCTCTGAATATTACGATCGTTTTTGGCTTTCGGATTGATATTGACAATACCTAACCCGTGAGGCTGTTTTATGCAATATTACTTTATGAATGGCCTCGCTGAGGCAAAATAATATAAAAATGAATACGGAGTATAACATCTAAACCCGGCTTTGATCATTTTCGGCATACAGGTTGATATTGACAATACATAACCCGCAAAATTGCCTTATGCCAAATTACTTTACAAACGGCCTCGCCTAGGCAAACTGAAAAATTATTTCGAAGTGTTAGCATACAAAAAGATAATGTACAGACCTAACCAACGAGATTCCTGACTGCCCAATTTCTTTATTTTAGCCTCGGCAAGGTAAAAAATTCACCCACTGACACGGTCGTATAGCTTTCAAACGGACGGGTAAATTTGTATAATGTTTTGCATGCAGATGTAAATTGACAAGATCAACGGGCCTCCGTGGCCTAGTGGATAAGAGCGCTGACTCTTAGTCATTAGGTCTCTCACCGCCGTAGGTTCGAGCCTCGCTCGGGCCACGTGTGAGACGCCAAGTTCTGCAACGGAAGGTCAGGTGATTTTTTCTCCGGGTACTCCGGTTTTCGTCCACCTCTGATTAACGATCGGCTCGATATGAGTGATATAATCTTGAAAAACCCAAACCAAAAAAAAAAAAAAAAAAAAATTGACAAGATCAAGCTAATGATATTGTCTTATGCCAGATAGCTTTATAAACAGCCTCATCGAGGCAATTTTTAAAGACTGATTACGGATGTATAACTTATAAACTGCTGGGAAAATTATGCTAATTTTTCACATGAAGATAAACATCATCAAAACGTAACCAAGGAGAATGTCTAATGCAAGATAAATAACCTCCCCAAGGGAATTTTTCAAAAACTGATTACATAAAATATCTTTAAAGTCGCCAAACAATTTCGCAAGCCGCAGTTATTGCACGAACTATAGCTCAGCAGACATCTTACAGTAAACTGTAGAACTGCATGGTTGCTGTATTGCTCAAAAACATTGATTGTGGGTACTTGATAAAACTGCCTCCTCAAGGCGGTTCAATCAAGTCCCCGCAATCAATGTTTTGAGCAGAGATAAGAAAATATCACAATTTTGTATCTTAACATTTCCATTTTTTTTTTGTCGAAAAATTGACAATGTATTTGTACAGGCGTGTTTTCGTGATAGTTGTTGCGGGGTCTACACCTTAGCGTGAGTTAACTTCAATATAGGTCTTGTTGCTTTAACACGACTTCTGGCCCAGAATGGCTTCAAACAGCTATGTTCATTGGATCAATATGAGCCTGAATACCAATCAGACGCTAAATCAAATTATCAAAGCTACGCTCCATCAGCACTCTCAGTGCTTTGATTTATATTCCAAACATAGGTTGTGGGTGTACGTTGGAACATTAACCGTTTTAGCCAACACTCTCTGCATATATATTGCATATTAACCCATTTTATACTGAATGGAAAATTCCACCACAAAGTCCATTTCAAAATTAGGAATACCATGTTGAGTTGATTTCAGGAAATGATATTAAAAAAAAATGGCTGAACGTTTTGCAAACATTGAATGGTTAGAGCAGATGCCATGTTCTGCGGTTTCTGGTCTGAATCTGCAGTTTGCAAATGCGTCCTGTTTATGTTTCGTGTCAGTTTAATCTGTGGCATGAACATCCCTTTAACTCGGCAAATTCGGATTTACCGGTGTTGTTAATGTTTTCGTTTAGTGACAACATCTTTTTTTTGTATACATGTATATATATTTCTGCAATCTTTATTTGTGACTATTTTTCCAATGACATTTTTCTGTGACTTTATTTGCGAGAATCTTCTTCCTGTGAATTTCTATTAGTTTTGACACGCGGCGGGTTATATATTTAAAGACCGGGATTTCTCCCATAATTATCGTTCTGACGAGTCCATTGTTTATTTCAGGGGTGTCATGTTCAATATTGTATTCTTAAACAATCGGGTATTTCCTTTAAGAAAAAGTGCAGACGCTGATGAGACACGCATCGTGCTCAATTGACACATTATAACTATGACAGCGCCATGGTGCTTCCGCGCAGAGCTGAAACGGACCGTGCTTCCGCGCAGGGCTGAAACGGACCGTGCTTCCGCGCAGAGCTGAAACGGACCGAACATGAGTACTATGCCTGCCCAGGAAATGCGGTGCGAGTCGGACCGCTCCATAAACGCTAGCAGTTCCTTTTGGTGGTAGGACTTGATATGTAATTTGAGCCCATTGTCGGTAAAAAGCCTCACAAAATCAAAGTAACGTCTCTTCGAAAAAACGACCAAAATAGCGTTGACGGGGACGTAAAACCGCAACTCAAACCAAACGTATTATTTTGATGAAAATTTCGTTTTTTCTTTTTGTTTATCCATACCCCAGATTAAGGGTGTTGGTGTCCGTAGAAAAAAATGATAATTTTTCATAATAGCATAATTTTACAGTTATGACAGACAGCTCCTTAATAAAGGATTTCACATCTGTTGTATTGAACACCGTTCATATCGAAACCTTATAGAGTTGTGTTTAAGGTCAAGAATACGTAAATGGGCTCTACCATAGATTTTTTTTAATTATTATTATTATTGTTTTTTTTTTATTTTAGGTTTAACGTCCCCGTCAACACTGTAAAGGTCGTTTTGGAGACGTTGCTTCCAATTTTGTGGGACTTTTACCCGACATTGAGATGAAATGACTTCTCAAGCCCTGTCGCCCAATGAAACCAATAGGGTTTATAAGCATGGACGGGCCGACTCGCACTGCTTTGCCTGGGCAGGCTTAGATCCTGTCAGCGGTTTACCAGTACTCTTTTGCGGGTCGGTTTCAGCTCTGCGTGGAAGCATCATGCAGCCCATATATTTCTTCAAGCCCCGATCGGGGGCCGTTTTTAAATTTTGCATGCGACTACGTCTCAACATTCTGCACAGGTACAGGCAATAAAAATGATACGTTACCATGTTCCTTTAGGGGCCATGACCGCCCAAAGACCAAATCATTTGTATAGAAAGCAATGGGAATCCGATGAATATTGCCTAATTTTCAAACTTTTTGGCCAATAGAAAATAAACTGGCCCATAGAATGTTTCTAAAAACTGATATTTTGTGTTAGAATTACTGTTGATTAGAATGAGATGAAAAAAGTCCTTGACTACCAGGACAGTTTATGAGCTATAGCAGCGTAAAGAAGTATAGGTATATGTTGACGTATTAAATTTGTAAACGACGTTTCAGAAGTGCGTGGTCAACTTTTCTTTAAGCTGTAGCCTAATATACATTTCCAAATCATCATGCATTAGTAAAGATGTCAACAGCCAGTTGAGGCATTTTTCCGTTTGTAAGTAAACTCGAAGTAAAAACTACAGTTCCACAAACATAGATTCTGTGTGCCTGTGAGAGAGGCTTGGTGTAATAACGTTTTCTACATATGCCTACAATAATAGTTTTAGAAAAAAATAATGAAATTACGTTAGACCATTGCATACTTCACTTCGCCTTGTAAAATTTGATCCTGTTGTGTAAAACGACCCGCGTATTAGGAACATAATTATTTGGTACAGTGAAGACTATGAATAGACAGCGGGAGTGTATGCAAACTGATCTCAGTTGTCGCTAAAGTTCCGTGCTATTTTACACTTTCTCATGACTGTTTACGTTTTATCTAGACTAATTTATTTTAATGCTTGCATTAATTTTCTTGCCGTTGTGAATTTTGCATTGTTATACGGCACATAAATAAATAAATAAATAAATAACTGCATCCTGTTTTTACAACAGAGACAGGGGATTTTTATCATTTAACCGACATGACAATGGAGAATAAGGAGTTTTCAATAAATTGTAATCGTTTTTTCGCGTGTGTTTTTTTCGCTGTTCAGTCTATATCTCGAAAATATACAACTTAAGCTGTACTGAAACTGAAAATCACGCAAACTTCGGTTTTCATCCAGTATATTAATAAATTCATAAATCTGCAAAATTACACATTTAGATACATATTACTTTACATATTTCTTTTGTAAACTTCCAATAAACTTCCAATTTTTTGTCAGGTCACCAAAACGTAAACAGGTTCAACATCGGATGGCACTTCAATATTTCCACCAGTGTTCAGACATCTGCAAACATTTCATTATTGAATTTTGCAGAGTTGTTTTTCTAAATTTTGAGATCTTTTTAGAAAGGCTTTCTGTAAGTATTAAGGGTGTCATGATTTTCTCATAGAAACTGTCATTTCAGTGCATTTAGCGCTTTGATTTCTCTTTGTGGTATCGCCAAACTGAAGTTTCAAATTCGCAGTTTAGACTTTCGGATGAGTCTTTAAACCGAGGTCCCGTCTCCGTATGACCTTAGCTGTTGGTGGGATGTAAAATTTAAACTCACTCACTTCAAATTCGCAGCCCCCATAACTCTCAGTGCTTTGATTCTTGTTGTAATTGATATCGAAAGCAAGACAATACCAAAGCAAGACAATACGGTGTACATATGATATTTTACGCTTGTGAAACTTATAATATGACCTGTGCGAACAGCAAGGCTCAGATCAGTATGTACATATGCACAGGTACATGTATATCTAAGTCATCGCTAATCACAAGAGCCTATTCTTCAAAATGAAGTAAGATCAATGATCTAATATGTTCAGTAGTTACATGTACTAGGCCGCACTTGTCATACTGTTTGTCTTTTCGTCCTGCGTCCGTTGATTTACCCGTTTCGTACTGAATGGAACTTTCCGCTTTATGTATAGCAATAGTCCATTTCAAATTTAGGGATGCCTGGTTTTATTATCTTTAAAATTTATTTGAAAAGGCTGATTTTTTTTTTCAAACAATATAGGCCCTTTTCAGATGCGTTTGTTTGATGTAAAACGCGGCGTCTGATCTGGGCCTGCGCTGTTTGCTAGTATCCCGTTTTGGGGTTTCCCATACAAAATGGATAGATCGATAACATTGACTCAAACTTATTTTTTAAGACTTGGGCTCAAATGGCTGAAACGCAAATGCATGTTAGCAAAATGATTCATTTTATTGATTTGCGCTATTTTAGACGCTGACTCGGAGCACAAAAAGTCGCTTTAATTGGTCTGCAACTGGAAAATAGTGACTCATGGATGATTGCGTAGCTTAAGGCGAAGACAAAAGAACTTTTAAAAGTTAATTTTAAACTTTATAACCATGAAAATGGTTGGAAATATTCAGCAGGTTTGAATGGTGGTTTGAATGATGGGTAAGTATATTTACAGAATTTTGATAGTGTTATTTTACATCGACACGCAGTCAAACAATGTTAGCTTTGATACCTTGCATACTCGGTTTGTCTGCGTTTAATGCTGGGTTGGCATTACGAAAACACGCCTATACCGATACATTGTAACCTTAATCGCTGAAAAAACGAGAATTTTAAGATGAAAATTTGTGATATTTTTCTTATTTCTGCTCAAAATATATTTTGAGCAGAAATTAGAAAAATAAGGTTTACCCCTGTAAACCCCAGTTTTCCTATATAAAAGTTTGGTTCAAGGGGGTCAGAATCATATATGCGTGTTTTCATGATGGTACTTGGACTTGTTATTCCATTGTATATGAGAAACCCCAATACTTGACAATGATGAACAGTGTAGTGCAGATCAGACGCCGCACAACCAGCCTTCACAATTTACAAAGCTATTCAGCACATTATAAAATAAATGAACCTGATAATGGATTCGTTCTAAGGTGGAAGATACTATTCATGGAAAAATTGGGTTAATAATCAAACATTAGGGGACAGTCTAGTATGTTTAACCCTTTTTGTATCAAATGGAATCTTCCTCCTTATATATAGCAAGAGTCCATTTCAAACTTTAGGGGCGTGAGGTTGGGATTAAATCAAAATCTATTTGGAAAATGACTGAACTTTTTGCCAACAGTGACGGCCCTGATCAGACGCCGCGTTCTGCGGCGTCTGATCTGGGCCTGCACTGTTTGCCAGGCTACCTGTTTAGGGGCTTCTGGTACCTAATGGGTTAAATATTGGAAGATTACGTTTCCTTATCTGTCCTGTGCATAGATAGTTACCGAAGGATTCGGTATCAACTGAGATCTTTTCATATTATTAAAAAAATGGACGTCAACGAAGAAGGCTGAGTTATGGGGCACAAGTAAAGGCAACATAAGAAAGTCTGAAAATCAGTTTATTACATAACTGTATCAATTAAGGCGTAACTATACCAAATTTAGTGACACAGAG
This sequence comes from Lucinisca nassula, assembly GCA_963580285.1. Lineage (NCBI taxonomy): Eukaryota > Metazoa > Mollusca > Bivalvia > Lucinida > Lucinidae > Lucinisca > Lucinisca nassula. The sequence goes on along the minus strand of OY757025.1, from coordinate 67,988,465 downwards.
GACTTTCTGATATTTAACCCTCATCAGTGTGTCTCAACCCCAAAGTTCTGAAACCGAAACAGATGATGGACAAGACCCGGCAAACACAGCACATCCCCCTCCGAGCACACACCCGGGCATCAGGAAGGAGATGTCCAATGTAGCGATACTTGCAAAATTTAAAATATAACAAAAAGTGGCAACCAAATCCGCTAAGATACATGTCTCACCTACCACGGTCAACTGCGTTGTTTAGGCAGATAACAAGTTTATACTTAACAGTGAAATCAAGTGCATATCTGAAACAAATAACACAGTGAAAAATAACATGACCTTGTTATTTCCACAGCTTCTTTTTTGGTTGTTTTCAATAGAAAATTTACTTTTTACATAAATACCAATATTTCATCGAATGTTTTTGTTTGTTTGATTTGAGGTTTAACGTCCCCATCAACCTTCCAATTTTGTGGGACTTTTACCCGACATTGAGATGAAATGACATCTCAAGCTTGTCGCCCAATGAAACCAATAGGGTCTAAACTTATTGACTCGCACCGCTTTGCCTGGGCAGGCTTAGACCTTCGACGCGGTTTACGAGTGTGCGGTCGGTTTCAGCTCTGCCTGGAAGCATCATACAGCCCATCTTCTTCAAGCCCCCTTTATCGAATGTGTTGAAGACATATTCCATCGAATGCTTTGAAAACACCAGAAATTTTAAAGTTATCCAATAACAGTACATAACCAAATTACGCATTCAAAGCGAAAGAATGTGTAACCATTGGTTAAGAACGTGAAACTATTAGAGCGACATCCGGTTAGGCCAGGTAAACCAACTTTGCATTGCTGTCTTTTAAAACCGATATAAATGTTTCGACGAAGTTATTTAAAAAACAAAACAAAAACAAAACAAAAAACAGAAAAAATAAAAATAAAATAAAACAAAATTAAACGAGGAAGTACGGAACCCGGGAAGGGACATATTTATTTTTAATATGTTGTGCGAACAAGATATTAAGTTGTGCGAACAAGAAATTATCTTGTGCGCACAAGATAATATGTTGTGCGGACAGCATAATTCATGTTGTGCGGACAACATATTATCTTGTGCAGACAAGATAATATCTTGTTTGCACAACTAAATATCTTGTGCGGACAAGATATTATTTTGTTCGCACAACATATTATCTTGTTTGCCCTACATAGATCTAGGGAAGTTGTGCGAACAAGATATTAACTTGTGCGGACAAGATATTATCTTGTTCGCACAACATATTATCTTGTGCAGACAAGATATTAAGTTGTGCGAACAAGATAATATCTTGTGCGGACAAGATATTATCTTGTGCGGACAAGATATTATCTTGACCGCACAAGATCTATGTTGTGCGGACAAGATATTATCTTGTGCGGACAAGATAATATCCTGTTCGCACAACTTATTATCTTGTGCGCACAAGATAATATGTTGTGCGAACAAGATTTTATGTTCTCCGCACAGGTGAATATCTTGTGTGAACAAGATACTATCTTGTCCGCACAAGATAATATCTTGTCCGCACAAGATAATATGTTGTCCGAACAAGATAATATCTTGTCCGCTCAAGATATTATTTTGTTCGCACAACATGCTAAAAATAAAAAATCATGTCTCCACCCGCGTTCCTTGAAGGGACATGATTTTTTTTTATTTCATAAGTTGTGCGCACAAGATAATATCTTGTGCGGACAAGATATTATCCTGTTCGGACAAGATATTATCTTGTGCGCACAAGATATTAAGTTGTGCGAAAAAGTCCGCACAAGATAATATCTTGTCTGAACAACATAGATTTTGTGCGGACAAGATGTTATCTTGTGCGCACAAGATAATATGTTGTGTGAACAAGATAGTATCTTGTCCGAACAAGATAATATCTTATTCGCACAACTTCCCAAGATCGATGTTGTGCAAACAAGATAATATGTTGTGCGAACAAGAAAATATCTTGTGCGCACAAGATATTATGTTGTCCGCACAAGATATTATCTTCTTTGCTCAAGATAATATGTTGTGTGAAAAAGATGTTATGTTGTCCGCACAAGATAATATTTTGTGCACACAACATATTAAAAAAATCATGTCCCTTCCCGGTTTCCGTAGGGAATTATAACATTCAGGATCCCATTGTAATCTGCGTCTGTGGTGTGAATAGAAACTCCCCTACTTTACGCATTTTGGCTAAATTTAGCATCTCGTGCTGAATGTGAATTGAGGCAAAAGAAAACTCGTGGTTTTTCGTGGTGTCTGTTGTCTTCTGTTTTATATTACGCTTTGCTTCAAGTCCAGTGTATTACCATGCACACACACAATAAACACATATGGTTACAAAGGGAGCATTTGGTGTGACTTTCTCCTCTGGTTATCGAATTTCCAACCAGACCATCTAATGCTAAACCAGCAATGAATTCTTCGCAAAAATTAAGATCCCAAAACCTGTTTTATTTTATTTTAGACAAATACAGGAACATCGATACAGTGAGTAAAACAAAAAGCGTTAAAGTCAGTAAAAAGTCATTCTATACCACAGGCACTTGGCCAGTTGATTTGTCCGAAAAAAATGTCAAAATGTGAGTAAAAAAAATCCAGATTTTTTTCATGCTGGTATAGAAAGCTAGACAAGGTTCTCAACAAACCAGTGCCATTTTATCGGTACATATAAAATGACAATTGGCACAGGCACATTTTTTGACATAGGAAGGTATATTTTGTATCAACTTCAACCTAAGACATGCAGAATTTCATTAAAGTAATGCAGAACTCCTGGTTCAAGCCCCATAGTGATCTAAACGTCAAGTTACCCTCGGATAAACCTTAGTAGGACAACTAACTGTCACACCCACTCAATGGTTTTTCACTGTTTCCCAGCGATTTCCTGTGGAAATCCGATAATGTCAGCACAAAAGCCAACATTCTTATAAATAGCAATGATGATGCAGATGACTGGTATTACCAGCAATTTTCATCTTTTTGTGTGTGAACAGGCATCTCTTGTTGTATACTTATTGTTTTCATTCTGTATCTTGAAGCTGATGTAATCTGTGCGCTGATTGGTCGAAATTTAGGAACTCCAGCAATTTAGACCAATCAGCGCTCGGATTACATCAGCTTCAAAATATAGGATGAAAACAATATTGCAACAAGAAATGCCTGCTCGCAAACAAAAAAAAGGCGAAAATTGCTCGTAATAACGGTTAACTGGCGAAAACTTTTGTATAAGATGAGAGCATATTCATTGATATTTATAGGTGTGTTGGCTTTTGTACTGACATTGTCGGATTTCAACAGGAAATCGCAGGGAAACGGTGAGAAACCATGGAGTTTGTGTGACAGTTAGTTGTCCTACTAAAGTCTATCCGGGGTAATTTGACGTATAGATCACAATGGGGCTTGATCCAGGTGTTCTGCATTATTTTGTTGAAATTCTGCATGCCTTAGGTTGAACTTCATGCAAAATGTACCTTCCTGTGTCAAAAAATGTGCCTGTGCCAATTGTCATTTAATGTGTACCGAGAAAATGGTGCTGGTTTGTTGTGAACCTTGTCTAGCTTTCTATACAAGTATGATTTTTTTTTACTCATATTTGACTTTAAACACATTCCACATGTTTTTCGGACAAATCAACGGGCCAAGCGCCTGTGTTCTATACTATGATTCTGGAGACTGAAAGAGCTTCCATACTATGTCTTGAGCGAATGTGTGTATCATAACGTCGTAAAATCAGGGTTTTCTTGAGTAAACTCGAAAAAGAGGGCCATGATGGCCATGGATTGCTCACCTGATCCATAAGGTAACAAGTTGGCCCCTGGGAGAGCCATTATTGGGCTATAATTTGAATAATCCTGGTAGTGATCTAAAAGATGAAGCTTCATACCAAATATCAAAGAACAGAGCCTTCTGGTTTCAGACAAGAAGGTTTTTAAAGGTTTTCCTTATCACCGGGGCGGAGCCACTTTTGGCCCCAGGGCTATAATTTGAACAATCTTGGTAGAAATCTAGAAGACGAAGCTTCATACCAAATACCAAAGACCTTGGCCTTCTGCTTTCAGACAAGAAGGTTTTCAAAGTTTTTCATTGCCTTGACTTCTTTTTCCTAATATAAGTCTATGTTAAACAAGTGGGCCCCGGGATGGGCCCATTTTTGGCCCCAGGGCTATAATTTGAACTATTTTCGTAGAGGTCCACTACATGAAGCATCATACCAAATATCAAAGACCTTGGCCTTCTGGTTTCAGACAAGAACATAACCATGGTTTTCCCTATGTAAGTCTATGTTAAATCAGTGGACACCAGGCACCACGGCAATAATTTGAACAATCTTCGTAGAGGTTTTTCAGACAAAGTCTCATACCAAATATACATAAAACCTGAGCCTTCTGATTTCAGACAAGAAGCTTTTTAATGGTTTTCCCCATATACGTCAATGTAAACTGAGTGTGTGAGTGTTTGAGTTTTACCTCTCACCAACAGCTAAGGTCATATGGAGACGGGACCTCGGTTTAAAGACTCATCCGAAAGTCTGGAGAAGCCCGGGATAGATCCTGCGACCCCTGGTTTACAAGGCGAGTAGTCTAACCACAACACCACGGAGGCTTCTAAAGTCAATGTAAAACCAAAGGGCAACATGACGGGGGCATTTTTGACCCAAGGGCTATAATTTGAAGATCTTAACAGAGGTCCTTTAGCTGAAATTCACACCAAATATCAAAACCTGGGCCTTGCGGTTTCGGAGAAGAAAATTTTCCCAATATTAGTGTAGGTAAAACCAGGGGCATCTTTGGCCATAGGGCTACAAATGAACAATTTTGGAAGAGGTCCACTAGATGAAGCTTCACACCAAATATCAAAGACCTGGGCCTTGATTTTTTTTAATTTTCCCCATATAAGTCAATGTAAAACTAAAAGGCCACGGAGCAGGGGCATTTTAGCCAAAGGGCTATAATTTGAGCAATCTTGGTAGAGGTCCACTAGATAAAGCTACACACCAAAAATTAAAGACTTGGGCCTGCGGTTTCAGAGTAGATTTTTTTTTAATTTTCCCAATATCAGTGTATGTAAAACCATAGGACGCCTGGGCTGGGGCAATATTGGCCCAAGGGCTCTAATTTGAACGGTCTTGACGGAGGGTCATAAGATGAAGCTTCACACCAAATATCAAAGACCTGGGCCTTGTGGTTTCAGTGAAGAAGATATTCTAAAGTTCCTACATTTGTCAATGTAAAACCAAAGGGCCCCGGGTCGGGGGCTTTTTTGGCCCCATGGCTATGATTTTAGCAATCTTGGTAGAGGTCCACTAGATGAACTCACACCAAATATCAAAGACCTGGGCCTTGCCGTTTCGGAGAAGAAGAGTTTTAAAGATTTCTAGACTAATATAGGGAAATTCTTAAAAATATATTAAATTCTTAAATTCTTATAAGCCAATTTAAAACCAAAGGGCCCATAAGAGGGAGCATTTTTCGCCATAGGCCTATAATTTGAACAATTTTGATAAAGGGCTATAAGATAAAGCTTCACACCAAATATCAAAGACCTGGGCCTTGCAGTTTCAGAGAAGAAGATTTTTTAAGAATTTCCCTATATTAGTCTATGTAAAACCAAAGAGCCCCGGGGCGGGGGCATTTTTGGCCCCATGGCTATAATTTGAACAATCTTGGTAGAGGTTCACTAGATGAAGCTTCAAACCAAATATAAAATACCTGGGCATTGTGGTTTCAGAGAAGAAGATATTTCAAGATTTTCACTATAATAGCCTATGAAAAACCAAAGGGCCCAGGGGCAGGGGCATGTTTGGCCCTAGGGCTATAATTTGAACGATCTTTATAGAGATCCACTAGATAAAGCTTCACACCCAATATCAAAGACTTGAACCTTGGGGTTTAAGAGAAGAAGATTTTTTAAAGATTTTTCCTATATAAGCCTATGTAAAACCAAAGCAGCCCGGGGCTTCGGCATTTTTGGCCCCAGGGCTACAGTTTGAACAATCTCGGTAGAGAGGTCTACTAGATTAAGCTTTATACCAAATATTAAAGACCTGGGCCATGCGGTTTCAGAAAAGATGAATTTTTTAAACTTTTTCCTATATAAGTCTATGTAAAACCAAAGGCCTACGAGGTGGGTGCATATTTGGCCCAGGGCTATATCTTTTTAGAGGTCCACTAGATGAGCTTCATACCAAATATCAAAGACCTGGATCTTGTGGTTTTAGAGGAGAAGATTTTTTAAAGATTTTCCCACATAAGCCTATGTAAAAACCAAAGGCCCCCGGGGCTTCGGCATTTTTGGCCCCAGGGCTATAATTTGAACAATCTTGGTAGAGGTCCACTAGATGAAGCTTCATACCAAATATCAAAGACCTGGGCCGTGCAGTTTCAGAGAAGATTTTTTAAGTTTTCAGTAAAAAATATTTTTAGCTCCTGTGACATAGATGTGCATCGGACCGGAACCATTTGAACAACTTTGAAAGGGGACTACCTAAGGATCATTTCTGTGGAGTTGAATCGTATCAGTGGTTTAGGCGGAGATGTCGTTTGAACAAAAAGTTTACCGATGCACATACGCACGGACGTACGCATGTGTTGGTCACAGACATGTAGAGGGGAAGCAGTAAAGTGTCCAGCCATATCTGTTGGCAGCGCCTGTGTTGATTACAGATATGTAGAGGGAAACAAGTAATATGACCAGCCTAAACTGTTGGCTGCGCTTGTGTTTGTCACTGACATATAGAGGGGAAGAAGTATTATGACAGCCTAAACTGTTGGCTGCGCTTGTGTTTGTCACTGACATATAGAGGGAAACAAGTAATATGACCAGCCTAATCTCTTGGCTGCGCTTGTGTTTGTCACTGACATATAGAGGGGAAGAAGTGATACGTCCAGCCTAAACTGTTGGCTGCGCTTGTGTTTGTCACTGACATATAGAGGGGAAGAAGTAATACGTCCAGCCTAATCTGTTGGCTGCGCTTGTGTTTGTCACTGACATATAGAGGGGAAGAAGTAATACGTCCAGCCTAATCTGTTGGCTGCGCTTGTGTTTGTCACTGACATATAGAGGGGAAGAAGTAATACGTCCAGCCTAATCTGTTGGCTGCGCTTGTGTTTGTCACTGACATATAGAGGGGAAGAGGTAATACGTCCAGCCTAATCTGTTGGCTGCGCTTGTGTTTGTCACTGACATATAGAGGGGAAGAAGTAATACGTCCAGCCTAATCTGTTGGCTGCGCTTGTGTTTGTCACTGACATATAGAGGGGAAGAGGTAATACGTCCAGCCTAATCTGTTGGCTGCGCTTGTGTTTGTCACTGACATATAGAGGGGAAGAAGTAATACGTCCAGCCTAATCTCTTGGCTGCGCTTGTGTTTGTCACTGACATATAGAGGGGAAGAGGTAATACGTCCAGCCTAATCTGTTGGCTGCGCTTGTGTTTGTCACTGACATATAGAGGGGAAGAAGTAATACGTCCAGCCTAATCTCTTGGCTGCGCTTGTGTTTGTCACTGACATATAGAGGGGAAGAGGTAATACGTCCAGCCTAATCTCTTGGCTGCGCTTGTGTTTGTCACTGACATATAGAGGGGAAGAAGTAATACGTCCAGCCTAATCTGTTGGCTGCGCTTGTGTTTGTCACTGACATATAGAGGGGAAGAAGTAATACGTCCAGCCTAATCTCTTGGCTGCGCTTGTGTTTGTCACTGACATATAGAGGGGAAGAGGTAATACGTCCAGCCTAATCTCTTGGCTGCGCTTGTGTTTGTCACTGACATATAGAGGGGAAGAAGTAATACGTCCAGCCTAATCTGTTGGCTGCGCTTGTGTTTGTCACTGACATATAGAGGGGAAGAAGTAATACGTCCAGCCTAATCTCTTGGATGCGCTTGTGTTTGTCACTGACATATAGAGGGGAAGAAGTAATATGACAGCCTAATCTGTTGGCTGCGCTTGTGTTTGTCACTGACATATAGAGGGGAAGAAGTAATACGTCCAGCCTAATCTGTTGGCTGCGCTTGTGTTTGTCACTGACATATAGAGGGGAAGAAGTAATACGTCCAGCCTAATCTGTTGGCTGCGCTTGTGTTTGTCACTGACATATAGAGGGGAAGAAGTAATACGTCCAGCCTAATCTGTTGGCTGCGCTTGTGTTTGTCACTGACATATAGAGGGGAAGAAGTAATACGTCCAGCCTAATCTCTTGGCTGCGCTTGTGTTTGTCACTGACATATAGAGGGGAAGAAGTAATATGACAGCCTAATCTCTTGGCTGCGCTTGTGTTTGTCACTGACATATAGAGGGAAACAAGTAATATGACCAGCCTAAACTCTTGGCTGCGCTTGTGTTTGTCACTGACATATAGAGGGGAAGAAGTAATACGTCCAGCCAAATCTGTTAGCTTCGCATGAATTGGTCACATACATGTAGAGGTGTAGAGGGGAAGAAGTAATGTGACCAGCCAAATCTGTTGGCTGCGGATGAGTTAGTGACAGACATGTAGAGGGGAAGAAGAAATGCGTCCAGCCAAATCTGTTGGTTGCGCATGTGCTGGTAACAGACTGGTAGAGGGATAGAAGTAATGTGTCCGGCCAAATCTGTTGACTACGCATGTGTTGGTGCCAGACATGTAGAGGTGTAGAAGTAAAGTGTCCAGCCAAATCTGTTGGCTGCGCATGTGTTGGTCACAAATAAGTGATGTGTTTCGCCAAATCTGTTGGCTGCGCATGTGTTGTTCACAGACATGAAGAGGGGAAGAAGTCGTGTGTTCAGCCAAAATCTGTTGGCTGTGCCTGTGTTGGTCACAGACATGTAGAGGGGAAGAAGTAGTGTGTCCAGTCAGATCTGTTGGCTCCGCATGTGTTGGTCACAGACATGTAGAGGGGAAGAAGTATTGTGTCCAGTCAGATCTGTTGGCTGCGCATGTGTTGGTCACAGACATGTAGAGGGTAAGAAGTGATGTGTTCCGCCACAGACATGTCTGTGTTGGTCACAGACATGTAGAGGCGAATGTGTCCAGCCAAACCTGTTGGCTGCGCCTGTGTTGGTCACAGACATGCAGATGGGAGGAAGTAATCTGTTCAGCCAAATCTGTTGGCTGCGCCATGAAGAGGGGAAATATATTGTTGGTCACAGACATGTAGAGCCTGTGTTGGTCACAGGCATTTTGAGGCGATTGTGTCCAGCCAAACCTGTTGGCTGCGCCTGTGTTGGTCACAGACACGTAGAGGGGAAGACATATAGTGTCCAGTCGGCCTGTTGGCTGCGCATGTGTTGGTTACAGATATGTAGATGGGAAGAAGTGATGATTTCAGCCAAATCTGTTGGCCGCGCATGTGTTGGTCACAGATATGTAGAGGGGAAGACGTATAGTGTCCAGTCGGCCTGTTGGCTGCGCCTGTGTTGGTTACAGACACGTAGAGGGGAGGAAGTAATGTGTCCAGCCAAATCTATTGGCTGTGCATGTGTTGGTCACAGACATGTAGAGGGGAAAAAGTAATGTGTCCAGCCATATCTGTTGACTGCACATGTGTTGGTCACAGCCATGCAATGGAGAAGAAGAACTGTGTCCTGTCAAAGCCATGGGTTGCGCATGTATTGGTCACATACATGTAGAGGTGAAGAAGTAATTTGTCCAGCCAAATCTGATGGCTGCGCATGTGTTTGTCACAGATATGTAGAGGGGAAGAAGTAATTTGTCCAGCCAAATCTGTTGGCTGCGCATGTGTTGGTCACAGACATGTAGAGGGGAAGAAGTAATTTGTCCAGCCAAATCTGTTGGCTGCGCATGTGTTGGTTACAGACATGTAGAGAGGACGAACTAATGTTTCCAGCTAAATCTGCTGGATGCGCATGTCTTGGTAACAGACATGTAGAGAGGACGAAATGTGTCCCGCGAAATTAGTTGTTTGCGCATTTGTTGTTCACAGACATGTAGAGGTTTAGAAGCCCCCGTGGTGTAGTGGTTACGCTACTCGTCTTGTATACCAGGGGTCGCAGGATCGATCCCGGGCTCCTCACAGACTTTCGGATGAGTCTTTAAACCGAGGTCCCGTTTCCGTATGACCTTAGCTGTTGGTGGGACGTAAAACTCAAACACTCGCTCACTAAGACATGTAGAGGGAAAGAAGTAATGTGTCCAGCCAAATCATTTGGCTGCGCATGTGTTGGTCACAGACATGAAGAGGGGAGGTAGTAATGTGTCCAGCCATATCTGTTGGCAGCTCCTGTGTTGATCGTGGATATGCAGAGGGAAACAAGTAATGTGACCAGTCTAATCTGTTGGCTGCGCATGTGTTTGTCACAGATATAAAGAGGGGAGGAAGTAATACTTCCAGCCAAATCTGTTGGCTGCACATGAGTTGGTCACATACATGTAGAGGTGTAGAGGGGAAGAAGTAATTTGACCAGCCAAATCTGTTGGCTGCGCATGAGTTGATGACAGACATGTAGGGGGAAGAAGAAATGTGTCCAGCCAAATATGTTGGCTGCGCATTTGTTGGTAACAGATTGGTAGGGCTGAAGAAGTAATGGGTCCTGCCAAATATGTTGACTGCGAATCTGTTGGTGTCAGACACGTAGATGTGTAGAATTAATGTGTCCATCCAAATCTGTTGGCTGCGCATGTGTTGGTCAAAAAGAAGTGATGTGTTTCGCCAAATCTGTTGGCTGCGCATGTGTTGTTCACAGACATGTAGAGGGGAAGAAGTAGTATGTCCAGCCAAATCTGTTGGTTGTGCCTTTGTTGGTCACAGACGTGTAGAGGGGAAGAAGTATTGTGTCCAGTCAGATCTGTTGGCTCCGCATGTGTTGGTCACAGGCATATAGAGGGGAAGAAGTTATGTTTTCAGTCAGATCGGTTGGCTGCGCATGTGTTGGTCACAGAAATTTAGAGGGGAAGAAGTGATGTGTTCAGCCAAATTTGTTTGCTGAGCCTGTGTTGGTCACAGACATGTGGAGGCGAAAGTGTCAAGCCAAACCTGATGGCTGCGCCTGTGTTGGTCACAGACATGTAGATGGGAGGAAGTAATGAGTTCAGCCAAATCTGTTGGCTGCGCCATGTAGCGGAGAAGTATAGTGTTGGTCACAGGCATGTAGAGCATGTGTTGGTCACAGGCATGTAGAGGCGAAAATGTCCAGCCAAACCTGTTGGCTGTGCCTGTGTTGGTCACAGACATGTAGAGGGGAAGACGTATAGTGTCCAGTCGGTCTGTTGGCTGCGCATGTGTCGGTTACAGACATGTAGATGGTAAAGTGATGATTTCAGCCAAATCTGTTGGCCGCGCATGTGTTGGTCACAGACATGTAGAGGGGAAGACGTATAGTGTCCAGTCGGCCTGTTGGCTGCGCATGTGATGGTTACAGACATGTAGATGGGAAGAAGTGATGATTTCAGCCAAATCTGTTGGCCGTGCATGTGTTGGTCACAGGCATCTAGAGGGGAAGGAGACACGTGTCCAGCCAAATCTCTTGGTGCACATGTGTTCGTGACAGACTTGTGGAAGAGAAGAATTAATGTGTCCAACCAAATCTGTTGGCTGCGCATGTGTTGGTCACTTACATCTAGATGGGAAGAAGTATTTTGTAAAGTCAAATGTGTTCGCTGCGCAAGTGTTACTGACAGACGTGTAGAGGGGAGGGGAAGAATTAATGTGTCCAGCCAAATCTTTTGGTGATAGACATGTAGACGGAAAAAGTAATGTGTCGATCCAAATCTCTTGGTGACAGATATCTAGAGGGAAAGAAGTAATTTGTCGAGCCAATTTTGTTGGAAACAGACATGTAGACCGGAAGAAGTAATGTGTCCAGACAAATCTGTTGGCGGCAGACATGAACAGGCAAAGAATTAAAGTGTCGAACCAAATCTCTTGGTGACAGACATGTTGACGGGAAGAAGTAATGTGTCGATCCAAATAGCTTGGTGACAGATATGTAGAGGGAAAGAAGTAATGTGTCAAGCCAAATTTGTTGGAAACAGACATGTAGACCGGAAGAAGTAATGTGTCCAGACAAATCTGTTGGCGACAGACATGTAGAGGGGATGAAGTAAAGTGTCGAGCCAAATCCCTTGGTGACAGTCATTTAGAGGGGAAGAAGAAGTGTGTCCAGCCAAAATGTTGGTGACAGACATGTAGAGGGGGAGAAGTAATGTGTCCAGCTGAAACCCTTGGTGGCAGACCTGTAGAGGGGAAGAAGTAAGGTGTCCAACCGAATCTGTTTGTGACAGATATGTAGAGGGGAAGGGGTAATACGTCAACCAAATGTGTTGGTGGCAGACATGAAGAAGGGAAGATGTAATGTGTCCAGCCAAATCTCTTGGTGACTGACATGTAGAGGGAAAGAAGTAATGTGTCCAGCCAAATCTGTTGGTGGCAGACATGTAGAAGGGAAGAAGTAATGTGCCGAGCCAAATCCCTTGGTGACAGACATGAAGAGGGGAAGAAGTAATGTGCCGAGCCAAATCCCTTGGTGACAGACATGTAGAGGGGAAGAAGTAATGTGCCGAGCCAAATCCCTTGGTTACAGACATGTAGAGGGGAAGAAGTAATGTGCCGAGCCAAATCTGTTGGTGGCAGACATGTAGAAGGGAAGAAGTAATGTGCCGAGCCAAATCCCTTGGTGACAGACATGTAGAGGGGAAGAAGTAATGTGCCGAGCCAAATCCCTTGGTGACAGACATGTAGAGGGGAAGAAGTAATGTGCCGAGCCAAATCCCTTGGTGACAGACATGTAGAGGGGAAGAAGAAATATATCCAGTCAAATCTGATGGAGACAGTCATGTAGAGGGAATGAAGTAATTTGTCCAGCCAAATCTCTTGGTCACAGACATGTAAAGGGTAAGAGATAATGTGTCTAGACAAATCTCTTGGTGACAGACATGAAGAGGGGAAGAAGCAATGTGTCCCGTCAAATCTCTTGGTGACAGTGGAGGGGAAGAAGTTATGTCGATCCATATCTCTTGGTGACAGACATGTAGAGGGGAAGATGGAATGTGTCCAGCCAAATATGTTGGTGGCAGACATGTAGAGGGGAAGAAGAAATGTGCCGAACCAAATCTCTTGGTGACGGACATGTAGAGTGGAACAAGAAATGTGTCCAGTCAACGCTGTTGGTGACAGACATGTAGAGGAGCAGAAGTAATATGTCGAGCCAAATTTGACCGTTCCAAGGCGGTTCTCTGTCGCGGATTATTTTTGTTATGGTTTGTCTTCGAGTGTTTGTATCGCTTAATATATGATTTTGCTTTGGATAGCCAATTGGCCATTTTGTTGGAAAGTAACTGTCCTTTTGGCTTTCCGCTATTGATGTTTCCATTAGGGTCTGTTATTTCATGTTTGTGTTTCTTTCCAATTGGTGTCTTCGATGGAAGATGTGGATTAATTGTATCGATTCCTGATCATTGCCTTTACTTCTATTATGTAGAGGAGGAGAATTAATGTGTTGAGACAAATCTTTTGTCTGTGCCTGAGTTTGGCAAAGACATGTGGAGGGGAAGAAGTAATGTGTCGAGCCAAATCTCTTGGTGTCAGACATGTAGAGGGGAGGAAGTAATGTGTCCAGTCAAATCTTTTGGTGACAGACATGTAGAGGGGAAGAAGTGATGTGTATAGTCAAGTCTGTTGGCTGCGCGTGTGTTGGTCAAAGACATGTAGAGGCGAAGGAGTAATGTGTTGAGCCAAATCTCTTTGTCACAGACATGTAGAGGGGAAGATGGAATGTGTCCAGCCAAATCTGTTGGTGACAGACATATAGAGGGTAAGAAGTAATGTGTCGAGTCAAATCTCTTGGTGACAGACATTTAGAGGGGAAGAAGTAAAGTGTCCAGCCAAATCTGTTGGTGACAGACATGTAGAGGGAAAGAAGTAATGTGTCGAGCCAAATCACTTGATTACAAACATGTAGTGGGGAAGAAGTAATGTGCCAGACCTGTTGGCTGCGCCTGAGTTTGTCCTAGACATATAGAGGAGAAGAAGTAATGTGTCGAGCCAAATCTCTTGTTTACAGATATGCAGAGGGGAAGAAGTAATGTGTCCAGCCAAATCCGTTGATGACAAATATGTAGATGGGAAGAAGTAATGTGTCGAACCAAATCTGTTGGTGAAAGACATGTAGAGGGGAAGACGTAATGTGTCCAGCCAAATCTGTTGATGACAGACATGTAGATGGGAAGAAGTAAGGTGTCCAGCCAATCTCTTGATGACAGACATGTAGAGGGGAAGACGTAATGTGTCCATCCAAATCTGTTGGTGACAGACATGTGGTGGGGAAGAAGTAATTTGTCCAACCAAATCTCCTGGTGACAGACAAGTAGAGGGGAAGAAGTAATGTGTCCAGCCAAATAACTCTGTGACAGACATGTAGAGGGGAAGAAGTTAAGTTTCCAGCCACATCTGTTGGTGACAGACATGTAGAGGGGAAGAAGTAATGTGTCCAGCCAAATCTCTTGGTGACAGACATGTAGAGGGGAAGAACTAATGTGTTGAGTCAAATCTGTTTGTGACAGACATGTAGAGGGGAAGAAGTAATGTGTCCAGTCAGATCTGTTGGTGACATACATGTAGAGGGGAAGAAGTAATGTGTCCAGCCAAATATCTTGGTGACAAACATGTAGAGGGGAAGAAGTAAGGTGTCCAGTCAAATCTGATTGTGACAGCCATGTAGAGGGGAAGAGGTAATGTGTCCAGCCAAATCTCTTGGTGACAGACATGTAGAGGGGAAGAAATAATGTATCCAGCCAAATCTCTTGGTGACAGAATTGTTGTCTAATTGTTGGTTTTCTGTTGCTCCAGCATTTCCGTGTTTTCTTGCTGTCGAGTCCTCACCGTTGTTTAATCTTTGCAGTTTTTTGTGTTCATGGATGTCTTGCACTGATGATTTAGGAGGCCATCATGCGGACTGAATAAATAATTTGTCTATATCGCGACGGAATTAAGGGCGAGGATTGTGGCCATGTAAAATCGTTTTAAGCCCTTCACCACCCGCCCCCATTAGGGTTCGCTTCGCTTACCGTTCCAAGGCGGTTAATCTGTCGCGGATTATTTTTTGTTATGTTCTCTTGGTGGCAGATATGTAGAGGGGAAGAAGTAATGTGTCCACCCAAATCCGTTGGGGACAAACCTTTACAAGGGAAGAAGTAATGTGTCCAGCCAAATCTCTTGGTGACAGACGTGTAGAGGGGAATAAGTAATGTATCCAGCCAAATTTTGTGGTGACATACAGCTAGAGAGAAAGAAGTGATGTGTCCAGCCGAATCTCTTTGTCACAGACATGTAGAGGGGAAGATGGAATGTGTTCAGCCAAATCTCTTAGTGACAGACATGTAGAGGAGAAGAATAATGTGTTCAACCAAATCTGTTTGTGACAGACATGTAGAAGCGAAAAAGTCATGTGTCGAGCCAAATCTCTTGGTGACAGACATGTAGAGGGGAAGAAGTAATGTGTCCAGCCAAATCTCTAAGTGACAGGCATGTAGAGGGGAAGAAATAATGTGTCCAGCCAAATCTGTTGGTGACAGACCTCTAGAGGGGACGATGTGATGCGTCCAGCAAAATCTGTACTCGTATCAGAGCAGTTATCGGCAGAAAAATCAACAAATTTTAAATTATGTTCAAAGAAACTCTCCATACAAATTAAATGTAGATTTTACATATTACTTACCGAATCCTCCGTATTTTGTACCAAAGCTCGTACTTGTAGATGTACTACATAAGTCACGCGCCACTGTCTAAAAATAGCACAAAGAGGCTCCATTTGGGTCGCGGTTTTTAGTAGTTTTCGGCAGGTACAGGAAAACATATTTTTAAAGCAAAAGTCATCAGCTTTCGATTATGTGGCTTGCCAGGTAATATTTTGATTCAAATTCGCAGCGATTTATGGAAACAAAGCAAGAGTTTACAATCGAAAGTCTCGCCCACGACATTGCTAAGCTATGACGTCATAACTGACTAATGTAACGTCAGCAAATTGGCAATTAAGAAATATAGAAAGGGACGCAATCCAGGTATATTTTATGCTATCGTTTCACATTTTATCATTTTCATTGTAGTTTCTGATTTCTTTTATCGGCAGAAGGTTGTCATTTAAACCAGTAAATGATTCGCCGGCATTTTCACAGAGAAATTTTATTGCGACATTTCAACACGTGTTTTAAGAAAAAAAAAAAAAAACGACTATACTCGAGGAAATTAATTCCAAGAGTTTGCTAACTGCAGCAAAATTACTGATGCAGCGTGTGCGGCCTTCCTCGCAAGCTAAAATTTCTACATAACGGTTAAAAAAAAAACACAACTAATAATAATGAAAAGAGTAAGGGAGGAAATGCACCTCATCACATAGCGCTATGGTGAGTTTAGGTGTGTCACTAAATTGAGAAATTAGCTTTAAAGCATAACTGCGTTAGTTCTTAAAACTGTTAACAATCTGTGTACAGAGGTAAGCGTGATAGCACATTGGTTAGTGCACTTGCCTCTGAGGCTAGAGGCCCGGGTTCAATCCCCGGCTGCGGTGATAAAATTTCGGTGTCCAAACACGCTCCACTGGCATCATTTGCAGGGATGAATGTCATAAAGTGCACCGTCCTTCGGATCGGTACGTTAACTGGAGGTCCCCTGTGCAGGGTGAACCATCCCCTGTGCAGGTTAAAGAACCCTACCGTAATTACATGATTTCTATGTAGGCTTTCATCCTGCAAAACTAGAAGTGTATGTAATATACACTGTCTGTGTCGCCTCCTGGGGTTAAGGCGAAACCGGAAGATAGATAGGGATAGATATGCTAAAACGCATACCTCCGGGTCCCAATCAATACCACACGATGCCTGAACTCCTCTGCAGCACCCACACCCACCACAGTGGAGGGAAGAATACTCCATCGAGGAACAGCACAGGGAAGAAGGACTCCCGCTCCCCGAGGCACCACTAGAAACCTGGCACCTACGGTATTATGTGCTGTTTTATTTCGATGTCCTGATTTGAGTTGAACTGGTCACCGGGATCAAGCATCTGGTATTTTTATTAAGAGACACTGTATCGGAGTGCATCTTATAAAATAACGTTTAAGAGGACTGCTCACGACGGGCCACCAGGGATGGTCATTCCAGTTAACAAGCAAAAAAAAAAAAAAAACAAACAAACAAACAAACAAACAACAAACAGATAACCTGATATTATAGTCTTGCAAAACGCAGCGAGACGTGAATGCACTTTTAATTTTGGGCTTATCCGCGTTTTAGGTAAATCGCCTTCAGTTGGGATTTTACATATGGCGATGTAGTTTTACTGAGGATCGTACTGCATCACATTAACCACTTGGCCACGAATTCTACATAATGGCATAATCAAAAAAACTTATCTATAATTTTAAAATCCTTTGAAAAAAGAAATCCGGAACCTGCTTCCCCTAAAACATGAAATAGTCATATCACGCTTGAACGTTGAACTCTCAAAGGTCGTTGATGAACTATATCAGGAAGACCATCAATAAATACTCAAACGGATCGGTTCAAGTACCGAACCCTGGGGGATACCAGAGAAAACAGGGACCGGATGGGACGCCGGGTCATCAAATGCAATTTGTTGTCAGCGCCCAGGGAGCCATGAGCCAATCCGTCCGAGTGCGGATTCCCTTATCCCATAGTGTTCCGATTTATACAATAGTCTCCCGTGAGGTACCCCGGCCGAAGGCCCTGGTAGAGTCCTTGACAAACAGGTCAGTCTGCCTGTGGCCACGGCCTATATGTCCCCATTCATACTACTCACAATGTTATGGCAAAACATAACATACTGCAGTCGAAAATGATAGAAATAAATGCAAGTGTATGGAAAATATCAAATTAATTATCTATTTTATTATTAAAACGGCGTCATACATAAAAGTTCTCTAGCGTATGTGTGAGGGGCAACTTTTTAAGTTTGTGAGGGGAGCCTTCGCCGTACTTACGAGAAATGAATGAGTCTATACAAAAAATTCATACAAAAACCTAATTGATCTCAGCCCAGTGAGATTTTGGGCATGCGCATTTATGTGCTGTATAAAAGGAATTTATTGCGCTGCGTACCAACGCAGCGCCATTTGTAATGAGTTTGAGCCACGGACTATGTAATCATGAAACTTTACTTTTCAATGATGTAAGCGAATTGTCAGTTACAGAAGTTTGCGTTATTGATAAAATTAAAACACTTTTTTAACAATTTTAATTTGCTACTACATTCAATTATACATTTGAAATCTGAATTTTTGCCATTCGAATTCTGTTTTTGATACATTCTGGATTTTTAATAACGAACTATGTTTTTTGTTTTAATCATCGAAAGGATATTCGGTTTTGATTATTATTTTATTTTCAGTCAGTACAGTCCGGAATATACTCCTGACATTTCATTGTTGAATTATCCCAAAATTAAAATTCATTGTTTGAAATGGATGACAGAAGTCTATGTGTGTTTAAAATAGATGACAGTGCTTCTACACAGAATGGTACAATCTACGGTTTCAACGTATCCCTTTCGATTCCAATGATTGTTTACTGCGCAATATTTAAGACCGTTACTACAGCAAAGGTTAACCCTTTCAACCCTGAAGCCCGGCACAGATACTAATGCAAACATGTTGATCCTGATGAGATGGCGCATAATGAGCCACCTTATAGGGATATATAACTTGTTATCCTGATGACTCTTTTAAGCTAGATACTATATAAAGTAGAATGGACGTGCCCAAAATCAGTGATGGTAGAGCCCACGCCGATAACTCAGGGGTGGAAGGGTTGAAGAGGGTAAATAAATCAAAGCACTGACAGCACTGATAGGTCGAGTATCTCTTAGTGTAGATTGAAAAAAAAGGCCCTGAAGGGGAACTTGAACTGTTTCGTTTAACCCTTTACCCTAAGCAAACAGTGTAGACCCTGAACAGACACCGCGTTCTGATATGGGTATACACTTATTGCAAAACCCAACACATGATTGCAGTCCAGATTCTACAGATAATTCTCTAAGAAGTAAATAACGCGTTTTTTTTTTTTTTTTTTTTTTTTGATTTGAGGTTTAACGTCCCCGTCAACACTGTAAAGGTCATTTTGGAGACGTTGCTTCCAATTTTGTGTGATTTGTTCCCGACACTGAGATGAAATAACATCTCAAGCCATGTCGACCAATGAAACCAATAGGGTTTATAAGCATGGACTGTCCGACTTGCACTGCTTTATATGGGCAGGCTTAGTTCCTCTAAGCGGTTTACCACTGAGTCCTCGTGTGGGGTCGGATTTCAGCTCTGCGTGGTAGCATCATGCAGCCCATCTATTTCTTCAAGCCCCGATGGACGGGGGCCGCCCGCCATTGAGATGAAAAGACAACGCAAGCCCTGCCGCCCAATGAAACCAATAGGGTTTATAAGCATGGACGCGCCGACTCGCACCGCCTTGCCTGGGCAGGCTTATATCCTCTTAGCGGTTTACCTGTACTCGTGTGCGGGTCGGTTTCAGCTCTGCGTGGAAGCATCATGCCGCCCATCTATTCTTCAAGCCCCGATGGGCGGGGGCGTTTTTTTTTTTTTTGTAAATGATCCTTACCTTGATTTCCTAAAAATCACGCCTATATAATTTTGACCCCCTTAAACCCCACTTTTATATAGTGAAACTGGAGTTAACGGTGATACCCATTATTTTTTCTTATTTCTGATTAAAAATAGCTTGTAGATGCTCGTTAGAACCGCCGGGCCGAGGCGGTTCTAACGAGTAATCACAATCTATATTTTGAACAGAAATATGACAAATATCAGATTTTCTTCTATCTGAAAGTTTTTTTGACAGTAACATTTTCAATGTATTTGAATAGGTGTTCTTTGGTAAAGAGTGAGCAACGTTGAAAGTTGTGTGCTTAGTAACTTTGGTCGATTGGCAAACAATCGACCCAAAAGTGTTTTTGTGTGGGTCTGGGAGGGGTGGAATTAACAGTGATTTCCGACATTGTCGGTTACTTCCCATCAGACACATGACGTAATTGTGACGTCACATCAACGTCGGTACAACGTCATTACTTTAATGCAACGTCACATCTACGTCGGTGCAACGTCTCGACATTACACCGACGTTGAGTTGACGTTGCCCTTGCGACGTGTGCCTGCTGGGTTATTGATATTCTCATACTGATTTTAAACTACATTATTTAAAACATTCATTCTTGCATAAATACCTATGCGCATGGCTGTTTGAAGCCATTGTCAAATGGACCGAAAGCCGTGCTCAAACAGCAAAAACCATGTTCAAATCATGAAATTCGCGTGCTGTTTGAACATGGATTTAGAGCTTTTGATATGACAAAACGGGCCTTGCTTTGTTTGCGTAACGTTGAGCGACGTAACGTTATCGCCCTGAATGTAGCGTTTTAGGGTTCTATGATGACGTCACTGCATGACAACGTCATTGTAAACAGCATTCTGAACTGGCCGCCAATTTGGTTTGCCTGTCGCATTTGAAGAGTTTAATGGAATTTATATGGAGCTTTTGGGCGTTTTCGTCAAAATTTGCTGTCGGATTCGTAAGTTATGCAAGAACAACGATCATCCATGGTTATTTCATTGCATTAACATTTGCCGGATCCCTCGGAAGATATTTGAACATTCGGCCTAGCGGCCTCATGTTCAAACAGCTTCCTCGGGATCCGGCAAATGTTAATGCATGAAAAACCATGGTTGATCCCTATATTATGCAATGAAAAATGGGACTGAAAATTTAAGCAGAACAATTATTTTTCTTTCATCCAATGTTAAATTTGCGAAAATCAAATAAAAACAAATTGGGTCATTTTGTGGTTGTTTTAATTTTTTCGGGATTTTCGGAGCTGGAAAAATGCCAGTACAGGTAAAGTCCCTTGATTTGACATGAGGCATGATGATCCCAATTGTCCCGTATGTACAAAGAATCTTTCTTCCATCGGACCATAAGAGAGTGGAATGGTCCTTCCGATTCGATCATTTCCACCGTTGAAGGTGCTGATAATACTGAAGCTAATGTTGCCTCTTTCGTGAGAGCCAGGAATAACTTCACAGGTCCTGATCTTTGAATGGCATTTGACGTATTCTCAGTAATAATTCCGAATGCTGATTCTGGTATGCCTACCGATGGAGCAAAACCAGCATTTTCTAGGGTCATCCCAGCAGGCAAATATAGAGTCACTCACCTCAGAGTGCATAGGACACTTCAATGTTTTTCACACGGTGCATCGTGACATTGACATTTGACCCTTGACCTCGAAAATCTATAGTGTTCATCATCGCTCCACGGGAAACATTTGGAATGTTTGATACTTCAATGATGATAGCTTTGCCTTTTATCCTGTCCACAATGTTTTCAATGTCAAGTCCATTGTTAACTTGGCATTTGACCCTTGACCTTGAAAATCAATAGGATTTATTCTCTCTCCATGGGGAACATGGCATGATGGCATTGTGTTTAATCCTGTCCACAAGTTTCCGGACACACGGACACCCACACAAACACCCACACACGGACGTATGGTATCGATCAGGGGATACTAACGAACAATCATGTAATGTGTCATTGACTGGTGACAGATAGATCTCAAAGCTATAATTCTGAAGTCATTCAAAATTCCTAAAGTATTCTGTTGCTTATTTGCGGCGAAATGCTCTTTATGACCTGCTCGCGATGTTTCATACTCTTTTTCCACCTTCTCTGTTTATGATTTGTACTGCCCGCAATTGGGAATGGCCTTAGAAAACCTTTCCTATAATGAATCGGTAAGAAAAGGCTCATTCTCATGTATTCGATCCAACCCTTTAAAGACATGCACAATTATGAAATCTTTTTATGAAAGTAAAGGTAAAACTAGATCGCGCAGTCGATGGTATACCATCGCAAATACCCGCTTTTTCTAGGAATAACACTAATGACTATGTATAAGCTAGCCAAAACTACATATAAGTTAAAAAAGTTGCAAAGTACATTCTAACTGATAAACAAAATTTCAGGTGTGTAACTCTTATAGTTTAGAAGATATGGCAAAGTCATACTTTTTTACCTTTGACCTTGGGATCATGTTGAGGTCCACCAAAATTATCCCAATTTATCCTATATCCCAACGGCCATCCAATATCCAAGTTTCAGAAGTGTAACACCAATAGCTTAGAAGATATGACAAAGTCATACTTTTTAACTTTTGACCTTGGGGTCATGTTGAGGTCGAGGTCACACCAAAAGTATCCCAATTTATTCTATATTCAAAGGGCCATCCAATAACCAAAGTTTCAGAAGTGTAACTCCAATAGTTAAGAAGATACTTTTTGACCTTTGACCTTGGTGTCATGTTGAGAACGAGGTCACACCAAAAGTAGCCCAATATATTCCATATTCTATCTATCTACCTATCTATCTATCTATCTATCTTCTTATACTGAGTCGGTCATATTTGGCCATTACCTCAGTTGGGTGGGTGGCTAAATTTAAAATTTAGCACACACAAAATAAAAATCATCCCTGGATGAGTCCTTAAAACTATTTACAATCCAAGCACAGAGGTATCCTAAAACGCATACCTCTGAGTCTCAATCTTATACTGTGCGGGCTTTGAACTCCTCTGCAGTCTTGGCATTCACCGCAGAAGATGGAAGACTAATCCACTGAGGAATAGTTTTAGGGAAGAAAGAGTTTTTCAGGGCATCAATATAGGACTGGTACCTACGATACTGTGAGTTATTTGCTCTTGATGCCCTTGTCCGGGTTGACACTGTTGCAGGGGTCAAATACCTATCCTTGTTAATTGATACTGTACCAGAATGTATCTTGTAGAAGAAGGTTAAGGAGGACTGCTCACGACGGGCCTCCAGGGATGGCCACTGTAGCTCATCAAGCATGTCACCGACGCTACTTCTATTTCGCCACCGTTTGCAGGTCCATCGAGCAGCTGTCCTCTGCACCTTCTCCACCTGCTGAATCTGAGTTTTAACATATGGATGCCAAATGGGTGATGCATATTCAAACTGAGGGCGAACCAATGTTTTATATGCAACATCCTTTGTCTGCCGAGGTGCAAAAGCCAAATTACGTCTAAGGAATCCTAAGGTCTTAGTTGCTTTAGATGTTATTTCAGAGATATGTTGACCCCAATCGAGATCGTAGTGATGGTGATACCAAGATATTTGGCGGAATGAACTTGCTCCAAAGTTTGCTGGTGTAGTGTGTAATCATGCTTAATTTGCTTGTCCTGAAGGTGTCGTGACACCCTCATTGAATGGCATTTGGCTACATTGAACTTCATCTGCCAATCTGCTTCCCATTGTGCAAGTCGATCCAGGTCATCTTGTAAAATGCGACAGTCAGAAGAAGAATATATGTCCCTATACAGGACACAATCATCAGCAAACAAACGGACAGATGACCTGATGTTATCAGGGAGATCATTGATGAATATCAAAAAGAGGACCGGTCCAAGGACCAAACCTTGTGGGACACCAGATAGAACAGGGACTGGATCAGACGCTTGGCCGTCAAGTACAACTTGTTGAGAGCGCCCGGAGAGCCAGGAGCTAATCCAATTATGTGTGGATCCTCTTATCCCATAGTAGTCCAATTTGTACAATAGCCTTCTGTGAGGTACCTTGTCAAAGGCCTTGGCGAAATCCATGCTGATCAAGTCAGTCTGTTTGTGGCCACGATTTATGGCCCCATCCAGATTACTCACAATATTCCAAGGGCCGTCCAATAACCAAAGTTTCAGAAGTGTAACTCCGTTAGTTTAGAAGATATTACAAAGTCATATTTTTACCTTTGACCTTGGGGTCATGTTGGGGTCAAGGTCACACCAAAAGGAGCCCAATTTATTCTATATTCCAAGGGTCATCCAATAACCAAAGTTCGATATAAAAAGATTGGGTACAACATGGATATTATACGACAGACTGCGTGCATGGTAGTTAACCCAATCACGGTTGGCAACTTTGCTTCCCTCTTTAATTGCACGCCGGTGGGTCAGGCCTCAGATTCTATGACGGCTCCAACGTAAAGGCTTATTGAAAATTAAAGAGATAATGTTGGTTGGTGCCTGATGCTCTGTCTCTGGTCGGGCTCATAGGAGTCTAACTGTTGGTTTTCTTTTGCTCCAGCATTTCAGTGGTTTCTTGCTGTCGAGTCCTCACCGTTGTCTCACCTCTGTGGTTCTTTGATTTCTGTGTTCACGGAGATGTTGCACTGATGAGTTAGGAGGCCTTCATGCGGACTGAACAAATTATTTGTCTAAATCGCGACGGAAGTAAGGGCGAGGATTGTGGCCACGTAAAATCGATTTAAGCCCCCCAGTGGAAATCTTCCACTGACCGTTCCAAGGCGGCTCTTCTGTGGCGATTTATTTATGTTGTTGTTTGTTACTTACTGTGTGTATCACTTGTGTCTTTTAATTTTGGATGGCCATATGGCCATTTTGTGGGAAAGTAACTGTCCATATGGCCTTCCTTTGTTTAGGTTTCCATTATGGTCTGGTCGCTTAATGTTTGTATTTCTTTCCCTTTGGTGTCTTTTGTGGATGGAGTAAGTTAATTGTATCAATTCCTGATCTTTGTTTTACTTCTACTTTCCAGAAGTGTAACTCCAATAGTTTATCTTAACCGGTTTTAGAGGAGATCCATTCCATAGAAACTCGACGGACGAATGTACACACACACAGATACTTACATACAAACATACATACATTCAGACCCCCAGACTGATAGACACTCGACTATGTATTGTGGCGTACATTCAGGCTTTTCAACTTGAATTAGAGAAATTGCTGAAACCAGACAAAATTTGATTTAAAATTAATGTATTCTTAATCTGGTCCCGGGGAGCTAGCCCAGTCTCAAAGTTACCGCCTCCAGCCTCACCCGATCCAGATAGTTTCCAGTTAAACGAGATGGCTTCCCGTCACGTTTAGAAGCCCATGGTAAACCCCACATTTTTAAGTTAAAGTCTTTTACAGGTCTACTCAATGTTTCCCGTATTTGAGCTCCAAATAGTGTTAGTACTCGTTATAACTCAGTTCTGTAGAGCACACACTATGATTTGATCAGTAGTAAGAAAGATTCTAATATGCCAGAAGGTCATGAAAAATTGCATTTGCCTGTTATCGATAAGTATTGGAGAAATGTTCATTCTTCATGTGGGTAGGCATACAAAACTTCCAAGGACCAGCAGATTGCCTCCTCTACACTTTCCGTGTTCGATATCTGAAACATGCTGCTCATATGGACTGGTCCGGGTTGAAGATATTGTGAATAAGATGAATATCATGACCATATACTGTTTTGCTCACGGTACTGCTACTCGTCATTCTGGAGCAGGCGGATTTCAGCAAAGACCATTTTTCATCAGAAACTAGTTTGCATAATTTTACACTCCTAACGTTGGCCTCGAAATCAAGATGTCCTGAAGATTCGCACCTTTCTCAGATTCCCACCCCTTTCAGAAAGCCTGCGTACGCGCCCGAAAAAAAAGCACTGGAAATGCTCCTTATAGGACCAAAAACAGAACATAAAAGTCTGAATTCATCCCCGAAGAAATTCCAAAGGAGCCGAGCACATACCCAGAACATGTGGCACATCATCCCCGCACATCCTGTTATAAGGAGATTACCCCCCCCCCCCCCCCCCCCCCCCCCCCCCACACACACACACACACACTCCAAAATCCTACTGTCCCAAACCGGAAGGATAAGTTCACACATGCAAAATTGTGCATGCAGATACTTGTAAGATTGTGATGATGTCGCACACGATAGTTTAAGCCCTTTTCACCGACAAATTTATCTCGTGAGAGAGAGAGAGAGAGAGAGAGAGAGAGAGAAGAGAGAGAGAGAGAGAGAGAGAGAGAGAGAGAGAGAGGCGGTTTTCTTTCTTTTTTTTTTTTTTTTTTTTTGGTTCGGTTCTGTTATTTTCCCATTGAATGATGATTTGATCAGCCTCTTAACATGAGATAACACACTACAAAATTGAATTGTTGTTAAAGAAAATAAAAGGATTAATAAAACAAGGCTATAAAAAGCACCTACATTAGTCCCTGTGGGGTGCCTCAGTATATTGTATTGTATTGTAAAGTTTTAGCATTTTACGTCCGCTACGGTCAGGCGCGTTAGCATTACCCAACAACAGGACGTAAAGTTTAAGGTCAGTTCATACTCGGGCGTTGTCCTGGTTTGTGGAAGGTGGTACTGGCCGCTTGTCGTCGTCGCTAGGTCGAACATCAGGTAGTCTTTCTTCCCGTGGCGTTCTGGATGTGCTTGGTCCCTGTAGGTTACTCCCGCAACTTCGGCGTAGGTCCCATTCTGCTGTTCGAACTTGCGTGGTGAAGAGAAGGTCTAGTCTCTGTGGATGTACGGCACAGGATATATGTTGAAGCGCAGATCTTCCCCGGTGAAAGGCAGTCGCTTGTAGGTGAAGGCTGGAGGCGGTGGCGTCGTCTTGGGAGGCGGCTTGGTAACTGTTGGTGACTCCAGGCGAGGCATCTTCTTTAGTGGAGGCTGCGTCGGAGATCTGGTGATGGGGGGGGGGGGGGTGGTATCACGATGGTCACAGACTTGGGAGGTGCTGTTTCCTGCAGTGGTTTCTCCGTCGCTGTAGGCTGCTGCTTAACTGTCTTCTTGGGTCTCACTGGAGCTGGAGTGCCGAGATCCCAATGGAGAGTGACAGTTACACTCTGGTGCTGAAGGCCTGTGGTAACTTCAGGCACCCCATGGAGCCGGCATGACTTCAAGAAAGCCACGAATGGCTCAGGAAGGCGAGACTCTTTCATAGAGACAGACATGATGAGATCGATGTTGACTGTTCGTGAGCTGAACAGAGAATGTGATGATGACTCGGAGAATGATACTGCCGTTGAGACTGAGAATGAGATGTGTGTGGGGTGCCTCAGCTTAACATAGCGCACATTATTAATGAAGTCGGTCATCCGGGTAGTCTCGATAGTCACGTGACTTTCTGCATATCAACCAAAACCGGAGGTGAAAAGCTACGCCATTTTGAGTTACCTTTTAATTGAATAGGCGTAAAATTCTGAGAGACTGAAAAGAACATATCTAAAATATGCAGTGCAGGTGGTTGTACAAATCACCACCTGCAACAGGATAAACAGTTGTCCTCACACAATTTTCCGAGTCGGGAGAAATACCCTGGCAGACGATCGAAGCGGATCAGGGCCTGCAATCACATCCTTATATATAGCCGAGTCCATTTCAAAATTTAAGGTGTCTGGCTGTGTTTTCTTCAAAATTTATTTGGAAAATGGCTGAACTTTATGCAAACATTGGAGGCCCTGATCAGACGCAGCATTCTGCGGCGTCTGATCTAGGTCTTCACTATTTGCCAGGGTTATTGATTAAACACTTAAATTACATGGTTACCATAAAATTCGCCGAGTCAATCTATTTATTATTTTTATGTAGCCAAAAGCCATTTTTTTTATAATTAATTTTGAATTTTCTCATTCAACGATCAATCAGTATTAACGAAGAATAGATCTATAACCTTTATGAACATGGAAATACATGTATATTCCAGGCATTTGATTTACTTGTCAAGATCAATGTCAAGTTTCCTTGACACTTGGGGGTATTCTGTCCGATGACTTGTCACTTCTGAATAGACAGACCTGTTCACTTTCGTCGGTAAAAATTATCATTTTGTTTTTAATTACTTACAACAGTTATAATTAGTATAACGGTAAATTTTACAAAAACAAACTTGAAAGTTACATTAATGCTTAAACAACACCGATAGCGTACCTCGGGATGACGTTCACTATCGCCGCTGAAATTATTATTTTTCATCATTTATTTATTTATTTTTTTTTTTTTTTGTATAATTACTTACTACAGTTAAACTAATTTAATTAGTATAACGGTAAATTTTACAGTAACAAACTTGAAAGATACATTCAAGCTAAAAATACCGATAGCGTACCTCGGGATGACGTTCACTTTCGCCGCTGAAATTATCATTATTATTATTTTTCTTCATTTTTTTTTTATTTATTTATTTTTATAATAACTTACAACAGTTAAAATAATTTAATTAGTATAATGGTAAATTTTACAATAGCAAACTTGAAAGATACATTCAAGCTAAAAAAACCCGATAGCATGTAATGGAATATTACCGGTTGTTAGGCAAACAGTTTAACCTCGAAATATGGCGGCCGTTTGGTTTCTACGGGAAGTGACGTCATCCCGAGGTACTTAATTAGCCTAATTGACCTGAATACATAGCGGGCAGTTCCACTGAGTTAAGTCACGACTGTTAACCAAATTATTGATTTTTATGATAATAAAGGCAGGGGGAACATCCTACGTCATAGCAGAGATGTCGTACCCATTTCAGAAGCGGCCATATTGGTGTAAATAGGGTAAATAAAATGCTTCAAACTAGATATGTACATCATGAGTCTTCAGAAAACATACTCCAGCTGGTAACCAACAATATTTGCATCCCATCAGTAAGCTAATTCCACATAGAAACATTGAAAAGGCTTCGATAGCTTCGTCACAAGATTTGATTCGGCGATGTAAACAATGGTAGTTCCCACATCATTGCCAAATCAGTTTGCGTCGAATTATTTGAAGAAAAGGCCACATGTCCGAGACAGATTTCAGTATGTTTGATTCTTTTATGACCTAATGCACCGACTGCGCCTACTTGTTGTGACAAATGCCTTTTGTGTAGTAAACGTCGGCAAACCTACGAATGGTTATGACGTCACTGCTCTGACGTAGGTTGTTCCCCCTGAAAGGGTAATAGACGAAACAGATTTTGAAGCTGATCATGCTTTTATCGTGTTCTCTGCTTTCGAAGGACGGACCGGTTGATGTTTATGCAAATTGTATGTCAAATTTTCCGCGCCAAAATGCGCGTGATATTTGCGCATGCGCAATGCCCCATAGGTCATGTGTACAAAATAAACAGGAGTGTGCATTTAGTCCGTTGACCCCGAGTCTGAGTCGTGTATATATGCGATCGAGCATATATTGTACTGTCACTATATTGTACCAATTTCGGGGTCAGGGACTGACAGATCGAGTGTCTAAAGCCGTGTTGTCACTGCCATATGCGCGCCCATTCCTTTTTGATGCTGGCCTTAATGATTGCGTATACTTCTTGTGGGGTGGGTAGGTAGTCAAGTGCCTTTCCCCGGGTCAGAGCTTCTTTGGCCAGTGTGTCTGCGCGCTCATTCCCCTGCACGTTGCAGTGGGAGGGGATCCAATCTATGTTCAGGGTGATATCTTGTTTTAGAATTTTGTGTATTAGGATATGAATGTCCTGCAGTATATCCGGTCTTGTAGTGCTATTCCCAGAGTTTATGCTTTTTATTGAGCTTAATGTGTCTGTTAGTATAACAACACTATCGGGTTTTTGTTCCTGTATCCATTCCAAAGCTTTTTGTATGGCTATAAGTTCTGCAGTGTAGACTGTGAGGTGCTGGTTAAGTTTGAATTTTTGGTCGAAGTTTAATTCTGGTATTGTGAAATCACACCCCGTTTCTTTTTGTCAGCATCTTTGCTTCCATCAGTGAAAATTTTAAGCGCTTGCTTATAGTTTTCACTGATGTGTGATTCTGCGATCTCATTGCATTTTTTCTGTGATGTTTCATTTTTCTTTATGACACCCGTTAGTGTTGTTTTTGCGAAAAGGCTCCTTAAGTTAAAAACTTCCGGATATGTTTTTTTCCGCTGTTTTGACCTGCTCGAGGTCATGGTTTTTAATTAGGTCCTGGACTTTGATAATATAGGGGATCTTTCCTCTTAACCTATCTCTTTTAACATGATTGGGCGTGTCGGCGATCATTTCGTTTATGGGGAGACTTTCCCTAAGACTGCTTGAGCGGGCCCAGTACTTGAGTTGCAGTTCATCCCTCCGCAGGTGCAGGAGGCATGACGCTGCATTCAGTCTCCAGGTCCAGGTTCCGCGTTACCCTGTATGCACCAGTAGCGATTCGGAGGGCTGTGGCCTGTATGCTATCTAGGGTTTTCAGGTGTGAGGGCGCCGCAGACGCGTATGCTTGGCAGTCATAATCAATTTTGCTTCTTATGAGTGCTGTGTACATTTTGATCAGGGTTTTCTTGTCTGCTCCAAAGTTTGCCCCCGAGACCGCTCTGAGCACATTTAGGTCCCGCTGGGACCTGGACACCAGGTTTTCAATGTGCAGTCTCCATGTTAGATTGCTGTCAAAAAACATGCGCAGGAAGTTGGCATGACCCGCGTACTTTATTTCCTGCCCGTCATACGTCAGCCTGGGTATGCCCTTTGTATCTGCGAAATTTCTTTGTAAACTACCACTGTTGTTTTTTCGGTTGACAATTTGAAGCCCCAGTTTGTAGCCCAATCATGTATGGCATTTAGCGCTTTTTGTAAAGCAGGAATGGCACTTTTCGTTTTTTCGCGGTTTTCCATACTAAGCCGTCATCCGCGAACATGGATATTTCCAGCGGTAATGCATTAAGTGTTTCCTGCAGTGTGTTCATTAATAGGTTGAAAAGGATAGGAGATAGCACCGACCCCTGGGGGGAACCGTTCTCGCATTCATAAAAACCGGACACCTCGCTACCTATTTTTACGTTCATTTTTCTATCAGTCAAAAAGTCTCTGTTCCAGGTGAACATTTTTCCTTGAATTCCGAATTTGTTTAGTTTTAAGAGGACCCCCTAGTCCATAGTAGGTCGAAAGCTTTTTCTAAATCCAAAAATATCGCCACCAGTGAGTCTTTCATTAGTTTTGCCTTTCGGATGGCGGATTCCAGTCTGGTGATTTGATCAATGGTAGATCTATGTTTCCTAAAACCTGATTGTTCGTTTTGCTAAGAGGTTGTTTTTCTCATTGTGTGCTGTTAATCTAGATGCTTCCATGGTTTCCATGATTTTACATGTGGTTGATGTGAATGAAATCGACCTATACGATTTCGGCTCGTGGGGGGTCCTTGTCTGGTTTTAATATTGGAACGATGGTGCTCTCCCTCCATTGTGTAGGGAGGGTCCCCTCGTTCCAAGATTTGTTAATTAGTGCGAGAAGTTGATTTTTCCCTTTTCTGGTAGATTTTTAACATGTCGTAGTGAACGGTGTCTGCCCCGGGGGCGATGCTCTTTTTCTTATTGGGCACGCTCTGTAGCTCCCAGTGGGAGAAGTTCGCATTGTATGCACGGCACTGGCCAGCGCGATCGGCGTCTTGAACGGCCTGCTCAATCATTGGGTCCTGCGTTTCCCTAATGCGCCTAAAATTTGGGTCTAAATTTTCGTTAGTGTAGACTTTCCGGTAGTGTTGTGCTAAGATTTCTGCTTTTTCATTGTTTTCGTGATATCTTGCGTTTCCTTGTTTTAAAACTTCTACCGGTTTTAGTGGTTTTCCGTTAAATCTTTTTATTGTGTCCCAAATTTTCTTAGAATTTGTTTTATATGTGAGAGTAGACACAAAATCCCTCCAGGCTTGTTGTTTTGTTTGTGTTAAAAGGTATTTTGTTTCCTCCCTTACGCGTCTATATTCTTCTAAAAGTGCGGCTGTTTTGTTTTTCGTATATTTATAGTATATTTTATTTTTCTTTTTGACTGCCTCGCTACAGTTTTCATCCCACCATGGCAGGGTGTTTTAATGCTTATTTTTTTGGTTGCGTTTTTGGTATTGATTTTTCACATGCCGCCATTATTTCCGAAACAAAATCCTCATTGCTTTTATCGATATTTGTGCCTTCGAGGGATATGTTAATGTGTTTAAGTTGCTGCCTAAAGAGGTCCCAGTCTGCTTTGTCTAATTTCCAACGTCGGGCAGACCGTTGCGTTACGCATTTGTGAGTGACGTTGAGCGACGTCAGGATGGGGAATTGGTCGCTTCCCACCGTGTCGTCTCCCACGTGCCACTCACTAGATCGGCATAGTGATACGCTGACCAGTGTTAAGTCTATGGCGCTCGTGCTTCCGCGCTCGACGTTGAGTCGTGTGCCACACCCCGTGTTTAAGATTACGTAATCTGTGCTATTTATGAACTCGATCAGTTCTAGGCCTCGCCGTTTGTCGTATGTGGGGTTGTGGTTTGTCTCCGATAGTTCATGTCTGGCATTGAAATGCCCCAAGAAAACTGATTTTTTCCCACTTTTTTATAAATTTCATCATAATCTTCAGACGTTACATTTGTTTGGGGTGGTGCATGAAAGTTAACGATGTCTATGTTTTCATTTTGTCCAAAAAGTCTGACGATCACCACCTCTATTTCTTTTTTGTGTGTCTAAATTTGATTTCTTCCGAATCTAGTCCTGATTTGATAAAGGTGGCTAGTCCTCCCCCATGTTTCCCCTTTTCCCTACTGAAACTGACCGGGGTTTTATATCCTGGAAGTTTTGTTGGTTTACTATCTTTTTTTGAGAAACTTTCTTGAATAGCTATTACCTCCGGTGTGTAGCCTAAAGTTTCTAGATAATGTCCTAAGGCCCCGAGTTTTGTTCCGTTTTCCTTGCCAGACAGACTACGGGCGTTCCACTGCCATGGAACACGCGGATTTTAGCAGTGGTGCTGGGATCCATAATTAGGCAGTAATATATTTTTTGTTTTAACGGCGTGAGTTTTTACGTCCACCCTTGATCCTTGGTCTAGGATCGGTGGAGCTGTAGTCCGCGTTTTTCCTTAAGAGCTCTTGTGTTTCGCGTTTGTAATGTTGCCTTCTTGGGATTATTGTTTTCCGCCTATTTTGTGCGGATGCAGGTGTGGTGCTTAATTCTTTTTCTTTCGTTGCTTCTGTAGGTGATTGGGGGTTCTCCATTTTGCGGTGTGTACCCCTGTGATGCCCGATGTAATAATCTTGTCGGTTTCCATTATGTTTGCGGTGGCGTTTTCGACGGTAAGGTCTATGACCTCATCTGACGCCTTGGTGCTCAGCCGATTTTGTTTGTTGCGCTCGTGCAAGATTGAGCTCGTGGCTTTTTTAGGCGGGCGCTTTCCCGTCTATAGTCACCTGTACCTCATACATCAGATTTTTGTGCACCTATTTAGACATTCCTTCTTGTAGTCCTCCGCTCAAAAAAGAAAAAAACTAACATATCTAATTATGAAAAAAACAATACACGCAATAAATTCGATTAAGTTCGGTCGGACTGTTTGAAAAATGACAAAAGTTTTAAAAAATAGACCTGCTTGTTGGATTTTACAAATACATTTGCGCTGAATTCTGATTAAAACAATCTGGCACTATTTTCCTGCGCCGTTGCTGTTTTATGCTGGAAATCATTCCCTTTCATCCCTCAGTTTCTGAACAGAACCCTTCTAGGTTTGATATTCAGTGTACCAATTCTTATAGAAAGATGTTTTGTTCAAGTCATTGACAGCTTGCAAACAGTGTAGATTCTGATTGAAACTGCTCGTCACATGCCGTCTGATCTGGATCTATAAGGTTTGTATCGGTATCTGTATCTGAATCGGCATCTGCAGCGATGTACAGGGTTGAAAGGGTTGACACGTAGTATTCCGACCGCTTTGGAGCGGTTTAATTACAACGCTGTGAATTTACATAAAGTTCCATACCTCAAGCCATTAATGATGACACTTATCAGTCGCCGCATTATGTGGCCTTTCATCAAGGTCTAGTGTTTTCGAATGTCCCAGGAAAGGGACACTCGGCATTTATGGGCAAATAAGCTGCAGAATCTGTGAACGCGTTTTTACGCCCTTAGTAAGACGAGTCAGTTAAATTTAAAGTTAATATAATGCAGCATCTGATCAGGGCCTACACTATTAATTTCAAATACAGAAATTAAAGGGTCAAACGACTGACATTGAAAATTTAGCAAAACTTTTTTTGCCAGACTTCCGAAGGAAATGGTGGGGCGTGTCCATTTTACAAAGAGGGGGAGGGAGGGGGGGGGGGGGGCAGAACAGAACTTTATTTGTGGCGTAAGTTGAGCTTTTATCTCAAATTTACGGTTATAACATGAAAAAAGAAAACATGAATAGGATCGTCTATTTATTTATTTATTTATTTATTTATTTATTTATTTATTTATTTATTTATTTATGTTTGCCTTTCCTCCGTCGGATTTGGTATGTCTCCATTTTCGACTAAGATAGTTTAACTCACGAGTGCGAGGTACGAGTAAAATTTCTGATGTTTTCAATACTCAGAATGATAATTTGTAGATGGTCCTCATCATGAAAACACATATATACTTCTGATTCCCCTTGAACCCCATTTCATGTAGTAAAACTGGGGTTCACAGGAATATACATTATTTCCCTTATTTCTGTTCCAAGACATATGTTGTGGGTACTTGTTAGAACCGCCTCCATAGGGACTTGAAGAAATAAATGGGCTGTATGTTGCTTCCACGCAGAGCTGAAACCGACCGTACACAAGTACTGGTAAACCGCTTAGAGGATCTAAGCCTGCCCAGGCAAAGCCATGCTTATAAACCCCATTGGCTTCATTGGGCATCAGGGCTTGAGATGTCATTTCATCTCAATGTTGGGTAAAAGTCCCACAAAATTGGAAGCGACGTCTCCAAAATGACCTATACAGTGTTGACGGGGACGTTAAACCTCAAATCAAACAAAGAAAATAAGGAAAATATTACAATTTTTTCATGTAATTGTATAGGCGTGTTTTCGTAATGTCTATAGATATGTGATCGTCAGCAAAGTCGGAGGAAATTAATTCAGATAAAAGAAGGTAAATGTAAATAAATAAATAAATAAATAAATAAATAAATAAATAAATAAATAACAGTTTCTTCCAGCTATAAAAACAGTCAACGTGTTGGAGAAATGCATCCTGTATGTGGTCTTTTATTAAAATTGCCCGTTTGAAGATAAAAACACTCAATGATACATTCAAGAGCTGTTATATGTGATTAGAGCGTAAAAGACTGTATTTTTTTTTTCCAAGTTTTATTAGATAAATCCGATATAAAGTTTCAAACGTTCGCTTCTTTTCAAGAGCGTTGTACAGAAATGACATTACTCGCCCGCCTCTCAGTACTTTCAGTACAATGTACTTTGATTTATCGCTGCGGCGATTAGCGTTTCGACCTCCATTTTTGTGTAGGTCTCCTTTGTGTTGTGTACATGGGGTGCGGTATGGGCCGCATTGGGGGTTGCGGTATAAGCCGCATTGGGGGTGCGTTATAAGCCGCACTTTGGGGGGGGGGGGGGGGGGGGGCGGTATAAGCCGCATCGGAGCTACTGATTTCTTGCGCGGTGTTTTGTGTTTGGGCTTTTTTTTTTGTTCCCAATCTCTGACTATTTGACCGTTTATTTGGTCGATTTGTGCCTTGTAATTGAACAAACGGAAAATGGAGTATAAAATCCGATGACATTACCTTTCGTGACGGATTTTCCGCGGATATCAACAACAAGAAACAAGAGCTCGGAAAGATATTTATCTTGGATCAGAAAGTGTCCAAAAAGAAAGCGTTTACGGGAACTGCCGAAAACTACTACCTGCCGATAACTGCTCGGACACGAGTAGAGGGGAAGAAGTAATGTATCCAGCCAAATGTGTTGGTGAATGACATGTAGAGGGCAAGAACTAAGGTGTCCAGCCAAATTTCTTGGTGACAGAAATGTAGAGGGGAAGATAAAATGTGTCCAGCCAAAACTGTTGGGGACAGACATCTAGAAGGGGAGAAGTAATGTGCCCTTCGAAATCTCTTGGCTGCGAATGCGCATTTGAAGAACAAATTTCTAAGAACCATTGTCTAATGTGTCAGCATGAATCATCTCACAACATACTGTGTTTTCCTGCGGGAGATTGCTACATTTTGTCTTTCATATTCATGAATCGGGGGTTCGACACCCCTTTTATTTGTTTCCTATTTAAACGCGTGCTATTTCTATATTCCTCTAATTCAGCAAGTTTTTATCAGTAGAAACAGTCTTGAAATTGTATAAACTGAATAAATAGAGCCGTTTATAAACATTTAAATGCTAAATCTACAAACATCTACAGTCTAAAGACTTATCATTCTCTACAAAACAATTTATGAAGCGTCTAGTTCTATTGAAAACCTTTAACCATATTACAAAAGACGTAAACAATATGACAAATTTAACCAACAAGATAAGATATTTCACAAGACTTATTGTTTGTTAAGATTGTAATATTCACACACGAAGGTTTTAGTCCTTTATACCAGTAGACCTTGTCATGTGATAATGTTTTGTTAGTTTAAATGAGGTTTAACGTCCACATCAACACAATTTATCTCATTTTGGACACGTTGCTTCCAATTTTGTGGCCTCAAACCCTGCCCCCTAATGAAACCCAAAGGGTATATGCATGGACGGTCCGACTCGCATCACTCTGCCGGGGCAGACTAAGGCTTAGACCTGCTAGGTGGTCTTCCAGTACTCATGTGCGGTTGGTTTTAGCTCTGCGTGGACAATCTATTTTACCTAGCCCTGATGGGTGTGGTGGGGGCCTGATACATATTAAACACAACGGATAGTGTTATAAGTAGCCTATAAATAACACGTAGGTATGAGATATTTAGTTTTATTTTGTGACCTTAAGAAAGCTTTTTTCTCAAATGAATCAAGTTTTGAGGAAATTTTAACATCCGGGAACTACAACAGTGCAGATTAGCCTACGTGCGCATTCGCGCCTTCTGGTCAGCACATCAGAGTTCGCAGCTTGGGTAATGCATCAAGTTTTGTCGTTTGTTGATCAGTCTACCTAAAATTACTAAGCACAGAAACTCATCCGTGCTGATGACCATGTGACTATGGTCGCTGTAGTAGTAAAATCACGTAACGGTTATTTGAAGAAAATAGCCACGTTATTCTTATCACGGTTCAAGTCTATTTTCCCCCGCCTGCACTTAGAGACAATCGATCCGCCAGTGCTGCCAGTGCTTTGATTTTTATTATGATCTTTATTTGCAGTACTCTTGCAAGTGTGTACAGCTGAGTAGGTGGGTTTGTGTCTTACCTGGTGAATATAAGTTAACCCATGACTGGGCCTAAATACAATAAAATTCCTATATTAAGACCACCTTTGGGACTGTTCAAAAGTTCAAAAAGTTGGTCACTGACCAGATGATACCGTGGGCAATAAACACAAAGAAAGATTAAGTGCACCCTTCAAAATAAGTTTTTTAAAGCAGAAGTAGTCTTAGTTTTAGGGTGTCTTAATAGTGGAAGTTCACTGTATATTGTATTATTATATATGTTACAGAAATTATGTTTGGAATACCAACAGAAACCCCTGGAAATCCCACCTTTGTCTAGATACGGTAGGATTTACAAGGGTGATGATTGGTTTCTTGCTTATAAAATGTTTGATTGTTTGGGGTTTAACGACACATCAACCCTTGTGGGTCATTTCGTTTCGTCTCCCAGAGAAAGGAAGAAAATAAATAGAAGAGACTGTAGAAGAGATAAAAACGAGGAACAGAGGAGAAAGAGTAAAAAAGACCGACTCCATATAAACAGAAAAAAAATAAACCACAGACACCACCTGACCCTCGCCGATCGGGCTTGAAGAAATGGATGGGCTGCATGATGCTTCCACGCAGAGCTAAAACCGACCGCACACGAGTACTGGTAGAGTATCTATAAGCCTGTACAAAGCGGTGCCAGTCGGTCCGTACATGCTTATAAACCCTAATGGTTTCATTGGGCTTGAGATGTCATTTCGTCTCAATGTCGGGTAAAAGTCGCACAAAATTGGAAGCAACGTCTCCAAAATGACCTATACAGTGTTGACGTGGACTTAAACCTCAAATCAAACAAACAAACACCACCACCACCATCTGCCTTTACCGGCTGCTAAAGACAGCATGCCTTGCGCAACTTATGTTAGCCAGTTTTCGGCAGAGTTTTTGGACGTCCCAGTGATACACAGAAACTTTGCCCCTACCCCGCCCCCACCCCCACCCCACCCCCAGGAATGTTTAATTATATGTCTATATATACCGTTCTCTTGCAGGCACCATGGCCACTCCGAACAAGACATCGCCACAAGACAATATTCTCAACTGTCCGATATGCATGGACATCTACAAAACTCCTAGGATGCTGCCATGTCAACACACACTCTGTGAATCATGTCTCCATTCCTACATCGTCAACAAAAGCCGGGAAAGGGTTCTGGTCTCCGACTTTCCCTGCCCTGTTTGCAGAACCAGTACGCCAGCCCCAAAAGCCTTCACAAGAATTGACCTTTGGGCGAGCCTTTTTCCTCTTAATCATCTGCTTGTTTCATTGCTTGATACAAACTTTCTGCATGAGCGATTACTTCCGGAATCTTCCCAGGCTGCTGAAAGATGCATGGAACATCCGGTGAAGCAAATCGAATTCTTCTGTGTTGATCATGAAGCCTCCATTTGTAGTAAATGTTTCAAAAACGCACATCGTAACTGCAATGTTAATGATATCGAGGAACATCTAGAACTAACTACAAGAAAAACACTGGTGAAGCTTGATATACAAAATCTTCAAAAATATCTGGATGAAGTGATCACTCATCTTAAATCGAATATCGAACAACTTTCGACACAACGAAGCCATATATTGCAGGAAGTGAAGGAATTCAGAAGCAAGGTTGATAACTTTCTGTCAAGTTTAGAAACAGATATAAAGGAGCAAGTTAACATGCATCATGATGGAGCGGTTATTGTCCTCAGGTCACACTGTGAGAAATATGAACGAATCAAAGCAGAGGTAGAATCATCAGAGAAATCGGTAGCTGAATTGTCAAGTTACGCTGATTTTGGACAAGCCGTAACTTCATTAACGGCGCTGGAAAACGAAGTTAAAAGTCACAGCAGTGTGCTTGAATCATGCAAATCTTCAGTTAAGGTTGTGAAACTAAATTTCACTCTCGCGACCCAGTTATCAGAATTCCTGAACACACTGGGACAGTTAGGTACAGTTATTGTTGATCAGTATGAAGCACAGTTACCACCCCTTGAGGATATCTTGTCGAAACAGCATGGAGAACAACTTGTTCCTTCTCCTAGAGGTGTGGTTGTCACTCCTGTACAACAAAGCAGTAACAGTCCCAGGACCCGATCAGCCGCCCTGTCATCTGCATCTCAGATAGAGCCAGATGTTTCAAATCAGCCTGGTCAACAAAGGCGATCATACCAAGGACAAGAACACACTAGACAACGCAGGGACTCCAAAAGACATCCCACAATATCTATAGGGTCTGCTTCTGTTACTCCAAAAGTCGTAAGACCAGTACCTGGAAGACCCCAAGCATTGAATCTTGCAGTCGAGAATACAAGTGTTCAATCCAATACCATTTCGAAAACGGCTTCTACATCTCCACCTATGTTGAATACTCGTAGTTTTAGGGCCATAAGTTCCCCTTCAAGCGCAGTACCTCTGACAAGTGACGATCCATTGCCGGAGTTCCTGGAAAATCTGGCAACTTTGCGGCACTCAACGTCAAGTCCGGTATCTGATGGTGAAGACCAGGAACCAAGCACACCATGTGTTACAGAAACAAATATATCAAAAGGCTATGTTGACCCTGCAACTACAATAAGTGCTTCTGATATTTATGAAAATACTGTTGGTGTACAGTATCGTATTATTCGTAAAATAGATTCTGGAATCAAACCAAGGAGAATAGACAGTTCTAGTGACGATTCAGAAGGTGCCAATGGAGCAGAACCGAGAAAACCATCACAATCACTGTCGGACAGTGAAAATTTCTCGATGAATGATGTTATTACTGTTAATGAAAGGCGAAATGAAAAGCGGAAGTATTTAAGAAATTCATCAGCCAGCGATCCGTTTCCGATATCTGATGGCGCTAGTGCCTTGGTCCCAAGCTCCGAAAGCGACGAAGAAAATAAACCAGTGAAAGCGCATAAAATTTGCTTAATTCCTGTAAAGATATCCAAAGACACGCAAGAATGTACCATAACTGGAGCCACTTTGCTGCCTGATGGGCGTATTATTTTGGTTGACTGCAACAACAGCAGGTTAAAACTTATGAGTAAAGATTTTACATGTCAGTCATATGTAGAAATGTGCAAAGAGCCCTGGAATATTGCGACTACCTCACCAAACGAAGTCGCTGTTACTGTCCCTCTGGAGAAGTCCATTCATATAATAAGGGTTTTAGACACAAAGATGACAGTACTCAGACGTATCAGCACTCGATTTGAGTGTTGGGGAATTTGTCACGTGAGTGGATTGTTAGGAGTCACTACGAAGGATGACGGAAACGCGGTTGTATTTATGGAAAAGAGTGGTAGTGAAGTACAAAGAGTAAAGTTTGATTCCCATGAAAACACAAGCGTATTCCGGCCTGTTTCTATCACCTACAACCCAGCAAAACATCTTCTCTATGTCTGTTGTGAGGGGCACTCCGGCACGAAAGGTTCTCTTGTAACTTTAACAGTTCAAGGACAAAGTGTCAGCATCTATACAGACAAAGATATGGACCGACCATACAGCAGCGCTGTCGATTCCCAAAACAGAATCTTTGTAACAGGAATCAGGTCATCCAGTGTTTCTCTATTGTCTGCCGAAGGAGCAAAGGTATCGACGTTACTAACTAGGGAGAACGGTCTGAGTCGCCCTCAACACATACAGGTTCTTCATGACTCTGATAGATGCCGAGTACTTTTGTCTGAAAGGCGGTCGGAGAACTTGGTGCTTTATGAAATCAAATAAACACTGTATATCTACCAGAATATAATCATGATAATACTGAGTATTTGTTTTTGTCTTGCAGTGTAGCTGACGGAATACATATTTCCTTAAGTATGCAGGATAAACAGCCTTTGTGACATTTTCTGATTGTAACTCTATTTTTTTGTTAGAAACGAACAAGGTGTCTACTTTTGAATAGAAAATGTTCGAAGGTCGCGATCTATACGGAATACATTCTTTTTTTGAAATGTATCCATTCACTTTGAATGTATTTTATCATTCTATGCTTGTTCGTACATTCCGAAGCGCACCTGTCTCAGAGATGTAGTAGTATACAAAGTGGGGAATTTTCCCCGAAAGTGTACCTCTACGGGGCACCCGGAAAGTGTGCCTCCAGGCCCCTTAGAGGCTCTATTTGGCAAATCTCGGCTCCCAAACCTTGCGTATATTTTGCGACCGGAAAGGGTACCTCCAGGCCTCCTAGAGGCTGTATTTGGCACCCGGGAAAATGTACATGTAGACCCTAGAGGCTCTATTTGGCAGATCTCGGCTCCAAGGCCATGCGTATATTTTGCGGGGCTACCGGCCGACACACAGTCCCCACAGGAATTCAAGGAACTAGTAGTATATACAATGTAGGTTCTGGGACACCAAGCATACACACAGATAGGGAGGGACACCAAGCATGCACACACAGATAGGGAGGGACACCCCGCATGCACACACAGGTAGGGACACCCAGCATGCACACAGATAGGGAGGTACACCCAGCATGCGCACACAGGTAGGGACACCCCACATGCACACAGATAGGGAGGGACACCCAAAATACACACAGACAGGGACAGAGTAGGGACACCCAGCACGCACGCACCAGATAGGGACAGGGTAGGGACACCCGACTAGAGAAGTGGGGACTCAAAGCATTGCAATGCCTGTGAAAACACGTCTGTCCGCGGAAGCCATTCGGCACATCGCTTCGGGCGAGAGTGGGATACGGGCAGCGAAGTCGAGATATGGGATAGGCGAACGACGGCTTCTCCGTATTCGGCAAGGTTTGGAGAACGAGGAAACCAAGGACGAGGCAGAGCAGGCCGAAGCCAAGGACGAGACAGAGCAAGCACGAGCCGAAGCCAACCGAGAGAAACAAACACAAACAGAATTCTAGAGCTAGAAGCCGACTATGACGACCTCGCAGAACTACAGCACACAACAATGTGCAAGCTTGGAAAGTACAAAGCACAGGAGGACAAGGACACCTCGACCATTGCACGGCAGGCCCGCGGAGAAGGGGCAGAATGGCGGCGAGAGGAGCTGGAGAAGGTGAACGCCAAGCTGCGCAACATCGCACTGGGGAATGTGGGACTGCAGGAAGCTTGCAAAGAAAGACAGCGGCGGAGCGAAGTGGAGGCCGCGAAAGCAAAACTGCGGGAAGACCTTTCGGAGCTGGAGGTCGAGAACGCAAAACTGCGAGAAGACCTTGCGCGCGCGGCCCTCCTGTGGGGAAGGACAAAGCACCGGAAGAAGGGGAAGAGGGCATAGTGCCGACAAAGTCGCAGCAGACGCACGTCGAGGTCGAAGACACCCTGCTACGAAAGTGTACCTCTGCCCCCTAGAGGCTCGGCTTCCAGACACACCAAAGTGTACTTCCAATTAGAGAAATAGAGGTACAGGGCATACACAAAAGCATGCCTAGAGCCCAGCTGTCGCGAGAGGCCTACGCCGAAATCCGATCTGGCAGGCTATCTGTCCGATAGGCGAAGAAAAAATACCACATCTCCCAAGCCAGGTATGCAAGAATTCGGGGCAATACAGAGGAACATACTCCTGTACGAACCCAGAACCAACCAGATAGGGCAACTTGGGAATCTCTCCGAAGCGCCGCACCACAATTGTTTCTATCCGAGAAGGACAAAGAAATTTTGGAGCTCTCGGGGCACACGTTCTGCGAAAGATACCAAATCCCCCGGCAATTTCTCGAGATATATATTCTCGTTGCCAGGGAGCTTGTAGAAAATGGTATAGTAGTAGACATCGTCTACATCTACCCCCAAAACCAATTCAGACCTTCTGCAGGAAAAATGCGATTCGTTGTTGCGGAGTCGGAGCCGGCAGAAAGACAAACAGGCAAATGTATCGACTGCCTTGCTACTATGTCCGACAGCGGCGCACCACTACTCCTCTTGGATGGCTCCACTTGCAAATTCGGGGTCATAGACCACTGCGTTGCTAGCGAGGAATGAGTTCTTTGGAAAAACAGGGATCTTCCCACCGAACCCCCACCAATGCTACCACTGCTAGAAATTCAAGAAGAGATCGAAATCGCGGACGTTGTTTGCAACATCGAGAACTTGCGTCGACGACGACTGTCTAGGTTGGATTCTTCGATATACACGCCTTGTCGGAGCTATGGCGGCGGCCTGCCCATGCAAACGCGATACATGTACGTGGCGGAGGCTTGCAGGAGACGATCTCTGCAAAGAGCTTGGAAAAAGCCTCCGCGGACCCCGCTTGGAAGAACACCCCAAATCCACTACCAAGATTTGCCAAACACAAGCATGCCCAGAGGAAGATTGGAATTGGACACCTACCCACCCTTCGCCGCGTGGAAAAAAGCCGGCGATCTTTCGAAGGGGACCTACCTTTGCAAATACTTCTCGGTAGGCCGAAACAAAAAGAAGAATAGGCTACTTCTTCTCTTGTCGGATCCCAACGAAGAACAACCC
Source organism: Lucinisca nassula (assembly GCA_963580285.1). NCBI lineage: Eukaryota > Metazoa > Mollusca > Bivalvia > Lucinida > Lucinidae > Lucinisca > Lucinisca nassula. The sequence goes on along the minus strand of OY757025.1, from coordinate 67,945,126 downwards.
TCCACCACAACTCCAGTGTACGGGTATCGCTTCCAAGAAACGACGCGACTGGAATGGAAAGCCTTCGAATGCTCGACCAACCATTTCTTTGCAAACTAGGCAAAATCTGCGAATCGCCCATTTCGAAGAAAATGGACGATCGAGAAGTGTCCTTTGTGCTCCCAAACTGGAAAGAGATGTCCGTTGAAGACCTCCTCCGCTACGCCGAAACAACCCCAAAAATAGAAAATTACGAGACTACTGGCTCCCACCCCACCACAACCATAAAATACGATATGTAGTCGTGTTTGTGTTCCTTTGGAACAGTTGCTCTGCGTGGCAGAGGAGAAGACTGCAATTGGCAGCGAATATAGGTACACCAGCAACGCGCAAAGCGAAAAGAATTCCGCAATAGCCTCCCGAGCAGGGCGACTAGTGTGGAACTCTTTTCCGCAGGCCTCTATTCCATATAGAAAGAATCGCTGGCACATCGGGGGAAGCAGTAGGCGTATCGATGGAAACGGTCGAGATATCGGAGGGGAGAGGTCAGATGTCGAGAATTGGGGAACATCTCTTCCAGATTGCTGGTAGTGGAGATCCTATCTTACATGCAGACCAGCAGGATCTCTAGCCTACGACCGGATAGGTGGATCGTGCTGGGTTTTCGGGAGCAGCACCTGGATACACGAAAGCCTAGGGTCGTGCTGTCCAACGATTCCCCCAGCTCCAGGCTTCGACTTTGTGGGCACCAGCTCCCGCCAGCTCTCGCTGTTTGAAGGTACTCCAAGATACTTGGGGGGTCTTCGACTATTCCATGTAGAAGGGATCCCCGACCGGCGGTGGCTTCTGTGCTAGTTGTTTCGGAGGAATGGCCGGTGGGTTGGTGTTCGGCGGCTTCTTCGCGTATGGCGGAGCCATGGGCGTACAATGGTTCCAGGTCTTTGCGAACACCGCCCAGACGACCGCCGCGACAGTCGAGGAGTATACCCATCCTCGGGCCGTATCCGCCATTTGCTCTATTTTCTCGCGGACCGTCCGGGTATCTTGTCGGGTCTCCTCTGTTTTTTTCCTCTGTCTCTTCTAGGAAGGCATCAAGATCTTCGTCTTCTACTTTGTCTGTGCTGTCGGCCAACTGGGCCAGCACCTCCTCCAGCAGTCTCGTAGATTGTTGTGCTGATGACTCGAGTCCCTCCAGTCTTTTGTAGAAGTCTACGACAGTCGGGCGCGGGGTTTGTTGTTGTTCTTTGGCGGAGCCAACGGAAGCTACTCCTTTGTAGGGCAAGATGCCTTCTGCTGGATCCGATATATCTAGTGCAGGATCGTCGCGAGACACACGTTCTATAGCGTGCGCACCCTGTCTCCATATTTTGTCTAGCCTGTTTTGCTGTATTTTGTATTTTTGCCGAACTTCGGCGCCCGATAGTAGACTTTTGGATTTGCGATTATCTTCGATATCGTCGAGCGAAAGATTCGATTTTCCCATTTTGTATCCAACGCAATAGATATATTTCCAAATCGAGACGCGAACAAATCGGAAACATTCTAAGTATTTTGCCAAGCAGTTGCCAAGTAGTTGGCAAGTAGTTGCATAGCAAACGAGGAAACAAAACAAGCAGTCCGGAAACAAAACAAGAAAGCAGCTATGCAAACGAGGAAACAAAATAAAACACTCGTGAAACAAAACAAGGCAGTTTCGGATACAACTGCTTGGCTAAATTCTCGGCCCCGCATTTACAAGTGGAGCCATCCAAGAGGAGTAGTGGTGCGCCGCTGTCAAACATAGTAGCAAGGCAGTCGATACATTTGCCTGTATGTCTTTCTGTCGGCTCCGACTCCGCAACAACGAATCGCATTTTTCCTGCAGAAGGTCGGAATTGGTTTGGGGGTAGATGTAGACGATGTCTACTACTATACCACTTTCTACAAGCTCCCTGGCAACGAGAATATATATCTCGAGAAATTGCCGGGGGATTTGGTATCTTTCGTAGAACGTGTGCCAAGAGAGCTCCAAAATTTCTTTGTCCTTCTCGGATGGTGCGGCGCTTCGGAGAGATTCCCAAGTTGCCCTATTTGGTTGGTCCTGGGTTCGTGCAGGAGTATGTTCCTCTGTATTGCCCCGAATTATTGCATACCTGGCTTGGGAGATGTGATATTTTTTCTTCGCCTCTCGGACAGATAGCCTGCCAGATCGGATTTCTTTACACTCTGCTTCTTCTGTACGGATTCCCCATTCTGTTAAGAACTTTAATACTATGTTGCCTTCGGTATTGGTTAGACCCTTAAATTTGTCTTCTGTAACTTCAGTTAATCTCAAAGGAGCAGGCAATACCAATGTTTTTGGGAGTAGTCTTCGTATAAGACTATCTCCTCTCAAATCACCCATCCTTCGAAAATATACTAATCCGTGGAAAAGAAGTGGAATGTATCCTAGCATTTCTAAGTGCAATGCCAAGAGGTGCAGATGTTGTTCGCATTTAAGCACTGCGTCTACCGTTACTTCATCTGTAAACGGTAGACGCTTCTCTGTAGTTAACATGTCTGATTTGACATGACAGTCTACAGATTTAATTTATCTAATTACTTGACGTGCTGCAAACTGTAATATGCAGTACGTCGGTCAAACTAACCGCATGCTTAAAACTAGATTGAACGAGCATTATCGTAGAATGAGTAAGCCTAAGAAAACTGTGGAAAAACTTTATTACGATGCAAATTCTACATCTAGATTCAAAATAATCAAAAGACATGAAGCTGAACTGAAATGGATTAAATTTTTACAGACCCCTTTTCCACTGGGATTTAATGACAACATTTATCATGAGGGTAATATTTCCAGAATGCCGGACTTTGATATTTTCTCACTCCTGGAATGTCGAAAACGCCGAACTAGATCTCACGGCACCAGGAAAAATGGTAACTTTAAACGTAAATCACGTGCGTTTAAACGAAACAATACTAGACTGAAGTGACTGTCAATTATATTATTAAATCATGGACGCCACTCTATGCTTTCATTTTTAAGTTCATTACCCGTTTCTGTTTTACGTCTTCTGGACACCGAGGCGAATAAATTCTACGATAGTTCTCATCAGTTATATGATGCGGCTCTCTTAACTAGAGGCTATACTCAGCATACTCTCCGTCCTTACATTGATTCTGAAATTAATCATAAACGTCATTTCTTCAAAATATCCTTCATTAATAAGGGTATGGATTTTATAGATTTGCCCAGTATCTTCCGTGAGAGATCGGTGCTTTCTTCCATTCCTGCTTATTTTCAAAATACTGAAACACCTATAATTTGCTATAAATATAACAAACCTGTTAGATCTATCATTTTTAATTTCAATAAACTTGTTTCAGATCTTGATATTGATACTAATACTCCTGATTCATGTGATTGTAAAAACTCAAAGTATTGCTTTCCTGCTGCTGGTCATGTAATTACTGGCAATTTGAAAATTATTCCTGATTCTAGGATAAGGAAAATAATTTTCTAAAGGACCGAAATATCGGTTTCCTTCTAAAATTGATTTCAGTAAATGTAGAGATGAAATCGCTGCTTCCTTGAATGAATTCGGTAATCGATGGTGTAAGCGAGAGTATGTTGAGTGTAAAGCCCTATTGGACTGGAAACTTAGCATTTTAAGACTAGTGAATAAACGCATTTCTTTCTATTCTCAAAATACTAACTTATTACCTCCTAAGCCCAAGACGTCTTTACGTCATCTTAAACTAGGTATTCAAGAATTTCATAAGAAGTTTGTTTTGGCCCCTGCAGACAAGGCCGCTAACAACGTCGTCGTTGTGTGACGGCTCCACTATGTTAACACGCTTAAGCAGGAGCTTGGTGGTACTAAGGCCTATGAACTTCAGCCTTTGGCTGAAGAGAGAGCTATAGTAGATAAACATGTTTGTCTTTCAGCCACCAAGTTTGCTGTGTGTGTTAACGAAGGCCAAGACAAGCTTCCTACGCTATACTGGTTACGAAAACTTCATAAAAAACCTTACAAAGCACGGTTTATTGCAAATTCTAGCTCTTGCACTACCACTGAACTTTCTAAATTATTAACTTCCTGTCTTACTGCTATTAAAACGCATGTAATTAAATATTGTGATAAAGTCTTTGAAAGATCAGGAAGAAATCTGTTTTGGTCTATAAAAAATTCGAATGAGGTTTTAAATAAATTGAAATCTAGACAGTTTCGTGCTTCTAGTCTGTCTACCTACGATTTTTCCACTCTTTACACTACACTTCCTCATAATCTTATAAAAGAAAAGCTTAATGATTTAATTGAATGGGCTTTTCACAGAGAAGATTCTCTCTATCTTGCATGTAATGTCAGAAATGCATTTTTCACTTCTAAAGAGCATAAGAATTATACACTTTGGTCATGTCAGAAAGTGTGTGATGCCCTCACCTTTCTACTTGACAATATTTATATTAGATTCGGTACTAAGTTATTTAGACAAATTGTGGGTATTCCGATGGGTACTAATTGCGCACCTCTTGTGGCTGATCTGTTCTTGTATTGTTATGAAAGAGACTTCATTTTGTCGCTTTCCATTGATAACCAATCTGAAATTATTGAAGCTTTTAGCTCTACTTCTAGATATTTAGATGATTTATTAAATATTGATAATACCTATTTTGATGGTTTGATCAGTCAGATTTACCCCCTTGAACTTCAGTTAAATAAAGCAAATTCTTCTGATACCGAGGCCCCGTTTTTGGATTTACATCTGTCTATTGTAGATGGATTTGTTTCGTGCAAAATTTATGATAAACGCGATGACTTTGATTTTGAGATTGTAAATTTTCCTTTTTTGGATGGTGATGTTCCTCGTGCGCCATCCTATGGCGTTTATATTTCGCAATTAATTCGATTTGCTAGAGTGTGTAGTCATGTAACTGACTTCAACACTCGTAATAAATTATTAACGGCTAAACTCCTTAATCAGGGTTATCGGTACCATAAACTACGCAAAGCCTTTTCAAAATTTTATAGACGCCATTCTGATTTAATTTCAAAATTCAATATTGGACTTAAATCTCTTCTGCAACAAGGTCTATCGGAACCCGAATTTTATGGTGACTTAGTATATAAATTCAGAAAAATATATAACCGCAATGACTTCAGCACCCAATTTCGTAAAATCATTCTTCGATATAAAAAGATTGGGTACAACATGGATATTATACGACAGACTGCATGCATGGTAGTTAACCCAATCACGGTTGGCAACTTTGCTTCCCTCTTTAATTGCACGCCGGTGGGTCAGGCCTCAGATTCTATGACGGCTCCAACGTAAAGGCTTATTGAAAATTAAAGAGATAATGTTGGTTGGTGCCTGATGCTCTGTCTCTGGTCGGGCTCATCGGAGTCTAACTGTTGGTTTTCTTTTGCTCCAGCATTTCAGTGGTTTCTTGCTGTCGAGTCCTCACCGTTGTCTCACCTCTGTGGTTCTTTGATTTCTGTGTTCACGGAGATGTTGCACTGATGAGTTAGGAGGCCTTCATGCGGACTGAACAAATTATTTGTCTTAATCGCGACGGAAGTAAGGGCGAGGATTGTGGCCACGTAAAATCGATTTAAGCCCCCCAGTGGAAATCTTCCACTGACCGTTCCAAGGCGGCTCTTCCGTGGCATTTTATTTATGTTGTTGTTTGTTACTTACTGTGTATATCACTTGTGTCTTTTAATTTTGGATGGCCATATGGCCATTTTGTGGGAAAGTAACTGTCCATATGGCCTTCCTTTGTTTAGGTTTCCATTATGGTCTGGTCGCTTAATGTTTGTATTTCTTTCCCTTTGGTGTCTTTTATGGATGGAGTAAGTTAATTGTATCAATTCCTGATCTTTGTTTTACTTCTACTTCGGCGTAGGCCTCTCGCGACAGCTGGGCTCTAGGCATGCTTTTGTGTATGCCCTGTACCTCTATTTCTCTAATTGGAAGTACACTTTGGTGTGTCTGGGAGCCTTTGCCTCTAGGGGGCAGAGGTACACTTTCGTAGCAGGGTGTCTTCGACCTCGACGTGCGTCTGCTGCGACTTTGCCGGCACTATGCCCTCTTCCCCTTCTTCCGGTGCTTTGTCCTTCCCCGCAGGAGGGCCGCGCGCGCAAGGTCTTCTCGCAGTTTTGCGTTCTCGACCATCAGCTCCGAAAGGTCTTCTCGCAGTTTTGCTTTCTCGGCCTCCACTTCCTTCCGCCGCTGTCTTTCTTTGAAAGCTTCCTGCAGTCCGACATTCCCCAGTGCGATGTTGCGCAGCTTGGCGTTCTCCTTCTCCAGCTCCTCTCGCCGCCATTCCGCCCCTTCTCCGCGGGCCTGCCGTGCAATGGTCGAGGTGTCCTTGTCCTCCTGTGCTTTGTACTTTCCAAGCTTGCACATTGTTGTGTGCTGTAGATCTGCAAAGTCGTCGTAGTCGGCTTCTAGCTCTAGAATTCTATTTGTGTCTGTTTCTCTCGGTTGGCTTCTGCTCGTGCTTGCTCTGCCTCGTCCTTGGCTTCGGCTTGCTCTGGGTCGTCCTTGGTTTCCTCGTTCTCCAAGCCTTGCCGAATACGGAGAACCCGTCGTTCGCCTATCCCATAGCTCGACTTCGCTGTCCGTATCCCAATCTCGCCGGCAGTGATGTGCCGAATGGCTTCCGCGGACAGTCGTGTTTTCCCAGGGATTGCAATGCTTTGCGTCCCCACTTCTATAGTCGGGTGTCCCTACCCTGTTCCTATCTGGTGCGTGCGTGCTGGGTGTCCCTACTCTTTCCCTATCTGTGTGTATTGTGGGTGTCCCTCCCTATCTGTGTACATGTGGGGTGTCTCTACCTGTGTGCGCATGTTGAATGTACCTCCCTATATGTGTGCATGCTGGGTGTCCCTACCTGTGTGTGCATGCGGGGTGTCCCTCCCTATCTGTGTGTGCATGCTTGGTGTCCCTCCCTATCTGTGTGTATGCTTGGTGTCCCAGAACCTACATTGTATATACTACTACATGTAGTTCCTTGGATTCCTGTGGGGACTGTGTGTCGGCCGGTAGCCCCGCAAAATATACGCAAGGCCTGGGAGCCGAGATTTGCCAAAAAGAGCCTCTAGGGGTCTACATGTACACTTTCCCGGGTGCCAAATACAGCCTCTATGGGAGCCTGGAGGTACACTTTCCGGCCGCAAAATATACGCAAGGTTTGGGAGCCGAGTTGTGCCAAATAGAGCCACTAGGGGGCCTGGAGGTACACTTTCCCGGGTGCCCCGTAGAGGTACACTTTCGGGGGAAGTTCCCCACTTTGTATACTACTGATGTTTTTTTTTTTTAAGTTTTTCAGTTAATATGTGAAAAAGTTCAACTGCCTTTGTGCAAGACAAGTCGACATTGACCAATATATACGTAGCGTTCCATTTTTGGGACACTGGCAAACATAGTATACCCGGATCAGGCGCCACTCAACACAGCGTCTGATTAGAAAGCGGCGTCTGATCAAGGCCTAAACTGTACGCTTACTGTACATGCATTGAAGGATTGCACAAAACAGCCAGGAACATTTTTCAAGCCTACACTCAGATACGATCGACCTACCAGTGCTGTCAGTGCTTTGATTAAAATACAAAGCATGAGTGAGTGAGTGTTTCAGTTTTACGTCCCACCAACAGCTAAGGTCATACGGAGACGGGACCTCGGTTTAAAGACTCATCCGAAAGTCTTGAGAAGCCCGGGATCGAACCTGCGACCCCTGGTTTACAAGGCGAGTAGCGTAACCACTCGACCACGGAGGCTTCTAACAAAGCATGGGTTACCCTTTTTGTACCAAATGGAATCTTCCTCCTTATATATGGCAGGAGTTCATTTCGAAATTTAAGAGTGTCAGGTTGTGTTTTCTTCAAAATTTATTTGGGAATTGGCTGGACTTTTTTGCAAACAGTGTAGGCCCTGATCAGACGCCGCATTCTGTGGCGTCTGATCTGGGCCTGTGCTGTTTGCCAACTGTTTTGGGGTTTTCGGTACTAAATGGGTTAACAAACTTAACATTTGCTACTTGGATATTGGAATACCTCTAGTTTCTTTATATTTAATTTCAAGTGTAGCAGAGCAGTCCGGCTTTTGTCGTACCTGGTGCCCTATATAGCTAATGCAAGTTTTCTTGTCGCGGGGTTCCATATTTGTATATATTGCACTTTTTGGGTTGATTGTTAGTATAATCACAGTTACAAACACGTTGTCTATCAATTCAATTGTTTATATGAAATCCAGGGGCCAATTTCATCATTACGATTAATCTTAAATTGTTCGTACGCCCCGATAGCTCAGTTGGTAGAGTGTCCGCTCCGGGGAATGGGAGGTCACGGGTTCGATCCCGGGCCGCGACATACCAAAGTCGTTAAAAATGGTACTAGCTGCTCCTCGCTTGGCACTCAGATTTACGGGGTAGAGCTAGGACTGGTCGACCCAGTGTCAGGATAATGTGACTGGGTGTGGTATCATGTAATGTGTCTGGGACATGATACTTCAGTGAGGCAGCACTATAAAAGTGAGCATTGAGCTCCCTGTCGTCACCAGACATCGTTGTGATATGACTAAAAATTGTTGAAAGCGACGTTAAACCTGAATTCACACACACACACACACACACACACACACACACCACACACACACACACACACACACACACACACACACACAGAGACTTTTAAAGAAGTGCGTACGCCAGTTCATCAAAACATCGCGAGCTAAATTTGCGTTTCACTAAAATTAGTCGTAATTTTGACTATGCGCTTAAACAGGGCCACTAATTGTCACATGCGCGATCACGTGCCGTCTTGAAATAGCTGTTAAGGTAGCGGACCTAGAAAACAACGTCGAGTCAACGTTGATTCTATGTTGTTTCAAACTTGTGTTGCCATTTCATTATCGTAAGATACAGGTGTTAATTTTCTGGACCCCCTTCCTCTTTACCACTGGCGATTTGGTCTGTTTGTGGTCGTCGTGACGTCAGATAAGCGTTGATTTAACGTTATAATGAACCTTTCACAAGCAGGTTTGTCAGTTAATGCGGGCGGGCCTCTTCCATGAGTGCACGTATATTCTTGAGTTTATAATATTACTTGAGGAAAAGGGAACGCATGTGAGATGTCGCTGAGCATTTTATTACCTTAATAAATCCAGTAATGCACGGGCATGGATACAAGATTCAGTTTATCGCATGAACTTAAAACACAGTTTACGCACGATTTTAACATAAACGTCAATACATGACGTTATTTAATAAGGACGCCGCATATAACGTTGCGTGACGTAGCCTCTGTAAGTGTTCGTAAATAACGTATACGTCAGTTTTCAGCTCCGTTTTGTTGTTGGCAATGGTCTTAGAAAATATTTGTTTGTCGTCTGTCAGGCCGTCCAGCGGATTTTACTTTCAATGAAAAATAAATTCATTTCCTTTGCAACAAAGACCATACAACATGACTGATTTTAAATTACAAATTACCTGACTTAAAACAAAGTTATATAGCTACATATATGTATTCACAATTATACAATCGCCTGCAAAATCATACACACTTACATAGACGAAATGGAAGAATACAAGACTATGTATGACCGCCCCCCCCCCCCCCCCCCCCCCACACACACACACGCGTGCCATCGCCATGATGCTGTGAAGGTTTGCGTACATACGAGCGTACATACATGTATGTATGTCCTTCCGTATGGGGTGTACGTACGAGATCCTGTAACCTCAGGTTAAGGCATTGCACCAGGAAGAACCTAAACTTTTAAGAGCTCATTTTTTCCAGACCATATGATGGAAATGTGATGAAAGGTATTGGTCAAAAGTTTATTCAGCAACACACTGGCCCTTACCTATGACCTCTAGGTCAAGGCATAGACTAAGAAAACTTTAAATGTTGAAATTATTCATATTTTTAAAAACCATATAATGGATTTGGTTCATATTTGGTACGATGATTTAAAGTGTTATTCAGCATAGCCGCGCCCACGTCCATGACCTCAAGGTCAAGGTCACGGACTCAAAATTTTTAGCATAGCCACGCCCATGCCCATGACCTCAAGGTCAATGTCACGGACTCAGAATATTTTAATGTCAACGTTTTTAAAAGGAGCTCCCATTTTCCTATCCATATCATGGATTTAGTTCGTATTTGGTATGATGAAAGGTAACCGGTCATTTCGTAGCCTAGTCATTTCATACCCTGGTTATTTCGTACCATTTTGGTCATTTCATACCTGTTTGCTTGTCATTTCGTACCCACTAACAACCATTTCGTACCCAAGTCATTTCGTAACCATTTTGGTCATTTCGTACCCGGGTACGAATTTACCAAAATGGGTACGAAATGACTTTAGCACAGTCAGTTCGTACCCAAGTCATTTGGTATTAGTTTACCTCACGTGACCTTCCCATGCAAAATCCCATAAGCCTGGGGTGATAATGTTTGCTATCACCCTGCGATAATTTCGACTATCACATGCGGGGAATTGGGTCAGCGTACGGTTCGTTTCTTCAGGAAAGCTGAAACCAAAAAAATGTAACAAATTAGAGAAATTTCGATACCAAAATGTTTCTTTCGATTTAATGAAGAAAACGCATACCCAAAATTTACGGCTTCATTCAGATATAACGAAGTTAGTCTAAGAGACGTTTGCACTTCTGAATTTCTGTTTCACCAGCTAACGGCGCTTATGTAGAAAGCCGACGTTATGCGATAATTTGGAACGTCATGACGACAAATGTCGTATGTGAGCTATCCTGTATGTTTCATTTGAATCCCTTGCCTTTACTATTAGTTTTATTCGGTAAAATAAAATAAATATTCTATTCCTGACAGTGTGATATATATAACATCCTTGAGAGGGTGATAGGGAAAAAATGTCACCCTTCAGAATAATATTAACCTCGGCTGGGATTCGGTTGATATTCATATTCCCATCACGAAAACACGCCTATATAATTCTGATCCCCTTGAACCCACTTTTATATAGTAAAACTCCAGACTTTCGGATGAGTCATTAAACCGAGGTCCCGTCTCCGTATGACCTTAGATATTGGTGGGACGTAAAACTCACTCTCAGGAATGTAATCTTTATATAATATCGTACCTGATACATACATACGTGTTGTTTCGGACGGACAGACTGAGGGTTGGGCGGGGCTACTTTGAGTATTTGTTTGTTTGATTTGATGTTTAACGTCCCCGTCAACACTATGTAGGTCATTTTGGAGACGTTGCTTCCAATTTTGTGGGACTTTTACCCGACATTGAGATGAAGTGACATCTCAAGCCCTGTCGCCCAATGAAACCAATAGGGTTTATAAGCATGGATGGTCCGACTCACACCGCATTGCGTGGGCAGGCTTATAGATCCTCTAAGCGGTTTACCAGTACTCGTGTGCTGGCCGGATTCAGCTCTGCGTGGAAGCATCATGCAGCCCATTTATTTCTTCAAGCCCCAATAGACGGGGGCCGGCTAATTTGAGTAGAGGAAAGTGTAAAATATATAGCTAAGAAGTAATTCGCTATCGCAAAAACCATTCTTTATAAACACCATTATCCGGACCATTATGGATGGGTGGACAGACGGACATCGGCGCTGTTAAATTTGATAATTGTCAAGAATATCTGCAATTAAATGGTTTTGTTGTTAAATTTTCGCGTCTTTAATTAGCTACTGTAGTTTTGATAACTAAACTGCTAATTTGCCCCACAACAGGACGACAGTTTCAAACCCTGTTTTATTTTTGGCGGTCAGATTGATGAATGGATGGGTAAAGAGCGATCTTAGGCATGGGCGAGTACAGAGAAGACCACTTCACAGCTTCTGAAGTCTTGATCAATGGTGTACGCTCCGACGAACTCAAACGGGGATGTTGTAGAGTAGTTGTTTAGTGTGTGCTCGGACAACGGTAGTAATATGCATCTATTAACTTAACAAGTCCATGTGGGGAACACATGTAAAACTTACTTAATGTAAACCTCACTTTATATATACATGTAGAAAAGTGGAATTTCCATAAGTACTTTGTGTTTTATTGCGGTCAAAACATATGTTGTGGAAACTCTTTGGTGCAGTCTTAAACGAGGACTCGAAACCTATGTTTGAATTAATATGGCTATACATTGTGTTCTGTGTTGGGATCAAAACAAAGTTTGTGGGAACTCTATGGAACAGTTTCAAACGGTACTCAAAACCTATGTTTGACAGTTGTAGGCATTTACAGAACGCATTATGATGCAGGGTGTTTTTTTTTTTTTTTTTTGGATACTCGCAGTGGCATAAACCATTACGGAAACACGCCTATACAAACACATTGGTATTTTTTTTGGCCAAAAATTTGAAATTTTACGATGAAAAATTGTGATATATTTCTTATTTCTGCTCAAAACATAGATTGCGGGCACTCGATAGAACCGCCTCGACGTGGCGGTTCTATCGAGTATCAACAATCTATGTTTTCGAGCACAAATAAGAAAAATAATGTATACCCCCTTAAACCCCAGTTTTACTATATAAACGTGGGGCTTTTACCCGACCTTGTGATGAAATGGCATCTTAAGTCCTACCGATCAAAGATACCGCTAGGGTTTATGGAAAGGTTCCACTCGTACCGCTTTTCTTGGACAGGTTTTTACATTCTAAACGGAGAAGCATTTGTGGTGTAGTGGTTACGCTACTCGCCTTGTAAACAAGGGATCACAGGATCGATCCCGGGCTTCTCCAGACTCAAGTTCGGATGAGTCTTTAAACCGAGGTCCCGACTCCGTATGACCGTAGCTGTTGGTGAGACGTAAAACTCAAATACTCACTCATTCACATTCTAAACGGTAAAGAGTAATCAAATCATCAGGAAAACACGCCTGTATAATTTTGATCCCCTTGAACCCCACTTTTATATCGTAAAACTGGGGTTTACAGGGGTAAACCTTATTTTTCTTATTTCTGCTCTAAAATATAGATTGTGGGTATTCGTTAGAACCGCCTCGAGGTTCTAACGAGTACCCACAATCTATATTTTGAGCAGAAATAAGAAAATTATCACAATTTTTATCTGAACATTTTCATTTTTTTTTTCGGTGATAAAGGTTACAATATATTTGTATAGACATTTTTGCGTAATGTTGGTCAGTTTCAGCTCTGCGCGGAAGCATTATGCAGGACAATCTATTTCTCCAAGCCCCGATGGGCGAAAGCGAACGTCCGTTCTAGGTTATACCATGAAATATAGATTGTGGGTAATCGTAAGCCAGCCACAATGAGACGCTTCTAACGAGTACCCTCAATCTCTGTTTCAAGCCTGCCCAGGAGCCACGTTGCGAGGCGGACCATCCATGCTAGTAAACCCTATTGGTTTCATTGGGCGACAGGGCTTGAGATGTCATTTCATCTCAATGTCGGGTAAAAGTCCCACAAAATTGGAAGCAACGTCTCCAAAATGACCTTTACAGTGTTGACGGGGAGTTAAACCTCAAATCAAACAAAATCAATCTCTATTTTTTTAAACAACAACAACAACAACAAAAAATACTAAGACTCCCCCACACAACACCTAAAGATTATAACAAAGGGGTCAGTTTCGAGGGGTTTTCATTGCATTGGCTTGTTTAAGTAATGGGCTTGATCTGCGATCGTAACCAAAATGACATGTTGCGTACCATACTTTTAACAACGTTACTTTTAACAACGTTACTCAAGGGATAAGCCTAGATTTCTTTAACCTATGCCGCGCGTCATCTTCTTCAGCTATGGCTGTGATAAGACGAAAATTTCAATGTGCGATGTCTAACTATTCATCTCAGAAATACGACAAAATGTGCGAACATCGCAGATTGTGAGCATTTGATGAAACAGGATTTTTTTGTCGTAAGAACTTCGTACGATCTTTTTAAGACGAAAATAGGTCGCACATGCTTTTATGAAGCTGGCCCCAGGTGACGCTATATTTGTCGTGATGTAAGAGTGCTATGTGAAAGAAAGGTTGTTATTTTGTTGTTTTACGTCCCCGTCAACATTATTTAGGTCGTTTTTGAGACGTTGTTTCCGATTTTGTGGGACTTTTAAAGTTTAACGGCCTAGTCAGCATTCTTTGGGTCATATCGAGGTTGGCAGCTTGCCTAATCACACTTAATCTTATTAGATATATTACTTCTTTTATCAGATTGACATTGGCCAACCTTTAATTGAAAGAATATTTAAACGTTCTTATATCCATAAGTGTTATAAGGAACTATTTGAGTTGTACGGCTCAGTCAACACCATTTAGGTTATGTAGTCTCATGAGTCTAACGACACATCCTGAATATGTTTATTGCGCTCCGTATCAACGCAACGCCATTTGTGATGAGTGTGTATGTATTCATGAAACTAACCGTTTCATTGGTGTATGCGAATTGTCATTTGCAGAAGCTCGCAACACTTTTTTAACAATTTTAATTTGGCACTATATTCAATTATACATTTGTAATCTGATTTCTTGCCATTCGCATTCTATTTTTGAGACATAGTTGATTTTTAATAACGAATTATGTTTTTCGTTTTAATCGTCGAAAGGTTTTTCTTTTACTTTCAATCAGTTCATTCCTGAATATTCTTCTGATATTTCATTGTTGAATTTTCCCAAATTAAAATTCAGTGTTTGAAATAGATGACGGTATGTCTATGTGTTTTTAAAATAGATATTAGTGTTGGTACAATCTAAGGTTTAAAATTATTCCTTTAAATTCCAATGATTGTTTACTGCGTAATAATTAAGCCTGTTACTACCTTTCAACCCTGAAGCCCTGCACAGATACTTATACAAACAATGTAGATCCTGATGAGATGGCTCACCATGAGCTACCTTATCAGGATATATTACTTGTAATCCTATGACGCTTATAAGCTAGATACTATTATTACTAGAGTGAACGTGCCCAAACTCAGTGATGGTAGAGTCCACTCTGGAAACACAGGGGTTAAAGGGTAAATAAATCAAAGCACTTGCAGCAGTCCTTGAGACCTAAAATAATAGTCGTGTTTCCACTAACCCGGCCGACCCTGCTTCAGACCCCATGACCAGAAAATAAAAACAACGACCCTCCGACACTACCCAGTGTCGTCTGTGCATTTTCCTATAATAATTTCGCGTTTTAAGTACATTTTTGTGTTTTTGGCATTTAGTACCTTCCAAATTTCGGAGCTGACATTTCTGAGCCTCTAAAATGAATTATGATATACAGCGCAAGTCTCAACATGACAATGCTATAAACAGAAAACATGTACAAAAACAAAAACACATAAAAACAGATCCGACCCTGTTGGTTTTCCGGGAGAAAAAATACAACTAAACAAGTTTCTCCTACGAAATGTTTTTCAGCATTATATTAGAAACGCATCTATTTTTACGCCTGAAGGGAAACTTGAAGTGTTTAATATGTTCTATAAAAGGAAGCAAGGAATGCACCACATAACCGCAAAATATTAAGTGTACTTGCTAATCGGAGCCAAATGGCATCTTCCACCTTGTAAATAGCACAAGACCATTTAAAAAGGGGGTCTTTCAGCTGGGCCCATGCATGTTTTTTCTTTAAACTTTGTTTATTAATAACTCAGCATATACAACGTATAAAAATGTATTTAATAATTTATATAAATCAAAGTAGGACTCAGGAGGCCACTCTAACTGACTCCCTCCTTGAGCTGGTGTCTGTCTCTAAATAAGTGCGTCTTAAATCTTATGTTGTATATAGTTTCAAGATCTGTGAACTGGATTGAATACAGAACTCCATAGGCATTCCTTTGATACTAAAAAACCTTTTGAATTAATTAAAGTTTACATTTTCTGATAAAATAATTATCAAAATTCTCTTTTTTTTTAATTAAAATTTTAAAAAAGTTATCAAAATTCAATCCCTAAGATAAATATCTTTGTCAAGATTTCGTTTTGCTAGGAAAATTTGCCATATGTATCTTCTTTAGCTATGCCAAATTTCATGAAAAGCCGAAACCGGTAACACTGCAGTTTTACACCTTAAATGGATGTAAGTCGTTTCTGCAAAATTTACTATTTTATTGAAATCATCCAAGAACCTTACAAAAAGGCAATTCGTAACACTTACGTTATAAAAATGAGATTATATAAATCAAAATGAATACATATTAAGCTGATCTAGCTTAGAAACTATTAAAATATCATGAATTCCTGATATTTTCCTTTCATTTATACACTATGATCTATCCAAAATAGTAGATAGTAAAACACTAAATCAAAAGGTATTCTAATCAACAAATTAGGCTAAACAACATGCTTTTTGTCCATTAATAATTACCAGTACATTTCTGTGCAATGTATTCTCTCAGCTTAGAAAGAGCATTGCAGTGTTTGGACAGAAAAAAGCATCACAATGTATTTACTGAAAATAATTTTAAATCCCATGAGTAATGCGATAACTACTCACAGATTGAATAATTATTATCAACAGTTTAAATGCTTCTTGATATCTTACATAATGTGCTTTGTAATTACTGCAACAACTGCTGAGATAGGTAAATGAAGTGAAAGACTTATGCAAATATATAGACAACACAATCATGATTACTTACGTTTTGAAACACTGACAAATGTACGATCCTGTGAATTCTAAAAGCAATTTCAAATACAGCTTCAGGAAGCCCTTTGATTTCGTTCATAGTGGCTATACAAAAAGATACAATAGCTAGTGCCTATGCAGATACAAATTCTGAAAACTTAATGTCCAGGTAAAGTAATCTCAAGTGTTTTTGATTTTCCCTAGAGTAAACCTTTCTTTTTAAATGGACAGTTTGGGTTAAATAAACAAACAGCAGTTTGACTTGAGGGTCATTTATCTCGAGTCGGATAACAAAGCTCACAAAATCTGAAGCAACATCTTAAGTGGCTGGTATGTTGTTGATTTTAATGTTAAATCTAAACATCACCTTAGCACCATTGCCAAATTAGACAAGAAAGACGGAAAGAAAACTGTGCACATGATTACATGGGTGCGTTTGATGACGTTTGTCAACAATACCTTTGCGGTATGGTTTTGTAGACAAAAATAGTTTGTTCCATAGGGGGCAAATTTACCGAAATGGATGTTTTGAAATAATACTTATAACTATGCTATGAACTTCTTACACAAACCATAACATACTATAGCCATCCAAATTGAAAGCAATAGTAAAGTATTATTAAACAGTATGACCAAAACATTATAATCATATAATCACACATTTTGCCGAATCAGGACTATCAGTATTCAGTCTGTTAAAACACAATGTTACCGGTCCTCAATTTCCATCAAAATGCATCAACATGTTCCTAAGATATGTGGGTAGTTTGTATGCTAAAATGGTGTCTTGACAAAAAAGGAACATGGTAAAAATGCATAAATTTTAATGAATACAAAAATAGGAGCTGAAATATGGGGACACCATCAAAGAAAACAGAATTCCCAGCCACTATTACTAGACATATGAAGTCATTCATAGTATCAACTAACTCACCAATTATGGCTTTAATTCATAAAATACAGCAGCATTAGATATATGGAACTTTGAATACTGCAGACAAGTTTATATGAGAGTACTCTCTGTTGTGATCGAGACTAAATAAAATATGTAATGAATTTACTACGGAAATAAAATTTAAAAGTGAATGCATTGTAACTATAATGGTTATACCCAAGGTAATTATTGTGCATTATTTCATCAAAATCCAAGCGTGGGCAGAAACCAATGCAAATTTCCTATACCTTGAAAGACCCCCTTTAAGAGTGTGAGGTTGTCGCAAAAGTTTTCTTCATAATTTCCGAAATAATTCATGTTCAGTCACTCACAGAAGAGGCCCATTTGATTATTTATTTTTTCTTTTTTTTTTGTAATTTTCATTTATTTTGTTTAATTGTCCCTTTTTTACCAAATTGAATCTTCCACTTTATGCATAAATAACATTAGTCCATTTCAAAATGTAGGAGAATCAGGTTGTTTTCTTCGAAGACTGAACTTTTGCATATACATGTAATCTTGGCCCTGACCAGACGCCTACTTCTGCTGTGTCTGATCTGGGTCTGTTTCACCATTTGATACCGAAAGGAAATTTCCAAAAGTACAGGTAGTGTGAGGTAGTGATTTCTCATCACGTGAACACATTAGGAAAACATGTCCGTATGAAATAATGGCGTCCAACATGGTGTCAGAAATGACAAATTTTAGGTTAAAATGATAACAGATTTCTAATTTTTGCTTTTCATATATATTGTGGGTGCTCGTTAGAACCGCGTTAGAACCGCCTCGATGAGGCGGTTCTAACGAGTACCAACAATCTATGTTTTAAGCAAAAATAAGGCAGATAATGTATATCCCCTGTAAACCACACTTTTCTCTATATAAACTGGGGTTTAGAGGGGTCTTCGTTTCACGGACTTGTTATCGTGATGAAGTCCGTGAAATGGTTTGTAAGAAAAAAAAACAGGAAAAAGTCACATAAAAAGTCACAGTTTTGGGTAGGAAAAATGTCACGGAAGAAAAGCCACAAAATTGGTTTTAATCATGTTCAATAGTTTTGTTATTTTTAGTCAAAATACAGATTGTGGGTGCTAGTAAGAACTAATTTAATGAGGTGATAAGTATCCACAATCTATGTTTTTGAACAACAATAAGACAGAAACATCTAAAGACCCCTGTAAATCCCCCTTTTCTCTGTATAAAGTGAGGTATAAAGGGATAATCATTGCTTGGGCGGGTTGTTTGTTTGTTTGATTTGAGGTTTAACGTCCCCGTCAACACGGTATAGGAAATTTTGGCGACATTGCTTCCAATTTTGTGGGACTTTTACCCGACATTGAGATGAACTGACATCTCAAGCCCCGCCGCCCAATGAAACCAATAGGGCTTATAAGCATGGACGGGCCGACTCGCACTGCTTTTCCTGAGGAGGCTCAGATCCTCTAAGCGGTTTACCAGTACTCGTGTGCGGTCGGTTTCAGCTCTGCGTGGAATCATCATTTCGCCCATCTATTTCTTCAGGCCCAAATTGGCGGGGGCTCAGGCCCCAATGGGCGGGGGCCGTTGGGCGTGTTGACCTGATGACTTTTTTCTTATATATATAATATTCGTCTAAGAAACTTGACACTTTCTATATACATGTATGCATCACATTAACAAATAAGAAGTGAAGGCAGTGGTCTGTGGAAGGATCATCCTTTTGAACCCCACTTTATAGAGTGAAAAGCCGGAAGATTTTATTTATTAGCAAATCCTTTCATAGGATTTTTTTTTCTTCTTATTTGTGACTTTGTGTCCTGTGACTTTTTCCGTGACTTTATTATTTCCGTGACATTTTTACTGTGACTTTTTTCAGCGCACCGTGAAATGAACACCCCCTTAAACCCCATTTTTATAGAGAAAAAACTGGGTTTACGGGGTATACATTATTTCTCTTATTTCTGCTCCAAGACATATGTTGTGGGTACTCGTTAGAACCGCCTCAATGACGCGGTTCTAACGAGTACCCACAACCTATGTTTTGAATGTACATAAGATTAATATCACAATTTTTCATCAGAAAATTGACCCGTTATAGAGATATAAAAGAATGCACTATGTTGCACGGGTATTTTATCGTAATGATAAACATTTACAACTGGGCAACCGGCAGCTTAGCAGTAGGACATATCAAGAGGCGATACGTCCAAAAACACTGACACGCTACACAAAAAAATATGTATTTCAAAGCCATTCCAATACCGATAAACCCACAGGAGAGGGCGGAGCTAAGCGATTGTCAAAAATCTACTGCATCCCGCCTTCAGATTTGCGCTGCATAATTATTTAATATTGTAATATCACCAATTAAGTAGAAATAGTCGCTGTGAGGTCAGTGTTGCGTATAGGTTTATCTATAGAGCCTGTGCTGGGGTCGTGAGTTGGGCTTGGCAAACATTGACGACCCAGAACGTGGCGTCTGATCGAGGTCTACACGGTTTGCATAAAAGTGGAATTTGGGGGTTGAACGAAACAGTTAGGATCTCAGTCCGGGACTCATCACGAAAACAGGCTTATATAATTTTGACCCCCCTTGAATCCCACTTTTATATAGTTAAACTGGGGTTTACAGGGGTTAACTTTTATTTTGTATTATTTCTGCTCTAAAGCATTAATTGAGGGTACTCGTTAGAACCACCTCGACGAGGCGGTTCCAACGAGTACCACAATCTATATTTTAAGCAGAAATAAGAAAAATATCACATTTTCACCCTAAAAGTTTCATTTTTCGGCGGTTAAGTTTACAATGCATTTGTATAGACGTGTTTTCGTAATGTATTTTCCCAGCCTACACTCGGTGACAATCGACCACGGGTACGTCATGACGGATGGGCGGTGGTCGCGAGCGCTGCATACGGTAAGCACCTGCCTTGATTGTCAGATTGTTTTTAGTTTATTAAATTCGCTGACCACTACTCATCAGGGCAATTTGGGCTGTCGGGGACGCTTCCCTTTCCATTGGGGTCGCTTTTGTCGTCCGCTCACGATTGCCGACGACTGTCCTGTCTGATTACATACATGTGTATACCTTTATCTATAATGGTTGACAATTTTCACCTTCAAGTTGATGGTTTCAACTTATCATAATAAGATCTGACAGCTTGATGAAAACGATGTTTTTAAAAGAGTATATTTACCTGATTATTTTAAACGTCGATGACCCTCACGTTTTGCTTTCTAAAAACAACCTCTTTATGTTTTTGACACAAGTCCTTGACTTTGTTTGTTTGTTTGTATTGGAGTTTAACGGCCCAGTCAACACTGTTTTAGGTCATTTTTGAGCCGGTCAGTTTACCTATCCACACTTTTCCTGGGAAAGCTTATACGTACATGTAAGCGTTAACAGTACAGTGCACATTCTTTCGCCAGAAACTGACAACTGCCCTTCTTGAATCAGCGGAAGGGAGAGAATAACCGTAGAAAAGATTTCATGATCAATCTCCACGAAAGAATGCTGCCGACCCTGGCAGGTATCGAACCCATGTCCTTCTGATCACCAGTTAGACGCGCATCCGACTGAGCTACCGAGGCCGGCACACACGAGTCCTTGTAATTTATAATGTACATACAGAAATGGACACAACAGGAGGCTCAGTTATAAGGTGGTTAAAGTGTATATTTAACCCTTATCCCGCTGAACATAACAACCCCTACTTTTGCAAACAGTGTAGATCAAGATCAGATGACTTTTGAAGAAACAATGTGATCAGGTTCTACACTGTTTGTCATGCAGTTTGTGAATTGTGTTAAGAAATTTGAATGTTTGATAGTCAGCAATGGGTGTGGCTAAATTAATTTATTCAGCAGGATAAGGGTTAAGTCTCCAAAACGAGACTAATTAGTTTTTCTGGTTTTCTTCTCTTTTTCCGCCGAAATTTTGTCCAGACACGTTCTCAGTAACCACTAGACAAATTGTTCTGATATTTTTGGATATGATAGATATGAAAATGAAGATGTGCAGGAAGATTTCAAAAATTTAAAAGTGTGGACCCAACAGGTCTCCTGGGGGCACGCAAAAATCCGCCCAAATCTTTTACGGATGAGTTCTCAGTAACCGTCGAGTCGAGCAATTAAGTGACAAATATTTTATTTATTTATTTATTTTCGGTCAACAGGGACCAACTCTTTAAGAGTAGATCCCTTTTTTCGTGGGACAGATATTAAAGAAAAGCAAACAGAAAGTCCCGAAAGTTGTCCCCTTTAAAAAAAAAATGGTGGAAAATATGTCAGGTGTTGCCATTCCCCTCAAGAAACCAATATTTTTCCTTTTCTGCAAGATTTCATGTGACCAATAACAGACTTTAATTGACCAATATTTCTGCTTTTCTGTCAGATTGTTTGTTTGTTTGATTTGAGGAGGCGTTGCTTCCAGTTTTGTGGGAATTTTACTCGACAGTGAGATAAAATGACATCCGAACCATAAAAACACACCTATATTATTTTGACCGCCTACCACCCCCTCCCAAACAAAACCTTGACTCAACGTTGGAACAGAGTTTTCAATTCTTTCTACGATTTCTATCTACTATCGGTCGAATCAACATTGGAGCGTTTTCAATTCTAGTGTGATCGGCCATTGACGCACCAGGTTTTCAGGGTGAAAACATACACAGTAATCATGTAATAACGATAGAGATCTTTAACCTGCACAGAATGGGCCTCCCTGCACCATAGGCAAGTGCACTAACCATTTGGCTACCATACTTGTTATAATGTCGAGTGCCTGCTCGGCCACTTTAATACAGGTGTTCATTCATTGTTCTTTCTCGTTTCTGCACCAAAACTGTGACTGGTGGTTACACAGAACAGCCTCGAGGTTTTAACGAGTATCCACAGTCTGTTTTGGGTAGAAAATAGATTCGCTTGTGGGTACTGCTGGTTAGAACCGCCTCAAGGTTTTGTTTGTTCTGTTTGATTTGAGGTTTAATGTCCCCGTCAACACTGTATAGGTCAGTTTGAGACGTTCCTTCCAATTTTGTTGGACTTTTACTCGACATTGAGATGAAATTACATCTCAAACCGGGTCGTTTTGGCGTTTTTTTTTCAACATAGTACATAATAAATATTAATTATCAAATAAATTTGGAATATTATTTCAGCGCCCTGTCACTTTAGCCACACCCATTTCTGATAATCAACGAATCAAATCACTTTATAGGGCCTATACTGGTTAACTGTCCTGGCTAACTGCATACGGATAAGCTTGCCCAGGCAAGGTAAACTAACCGGCTCAAAAATGACCTAAATAGTGTTGACTATGCTGGCCCCCGCCCATCGGGGCTTAAAGAAATAGATCGGCTGCATGATGCTTCCACGCAGAGCTGGAACCGACCCGCACACGAGTACTGGTAATCTGCTTAGAGGATCTAAGCCTGCCCAGGCAAAGCGGTGCGAGTCGGACCGTCCATGCATAAAAACCCTATTGGTTTCATTGGGCGGCAGGGCTTGAGATGTCATTTCATCCCAGTGTCGGGTAAAAGTCCCACAAAATTGGAAGTAACGTCTCCAAAATGACCTATACAGTGTTGACGGGGACGTTAAACCTCAAATCAAACAAAACAAAAGTGTTGACTATGTGCTTGTCTACTAAATCTAACATTATCTCGTCATGCCAAAACTCTGGATATAGTTACTTACGATAACCCCTGATTTGAGTACTCTTGAATTAGAGTTTTGTCTCGACGACACATCCGCGACATTTTAACAAATCACAGAGGTCAATGGTCCAGCAACAGTATCGCAAAAAATCACATGTAATTCAATATCAAACGCACAAAAAGTAAATACTGTAAGCCAAAAATATACTTAGGAATAAAATTTATATACGAAATTATCTGCGCATGCGCAATGAGATTTGGGGGAACGATTTTTATTTGACAAAACAAATTTTTGGCTAAGGACCGGAACGCTGGGAAC
Organism: Lucinisca nassula; assembly: GCA_963580285.1. Lineage (NCBI taxonomy): Eukaryota > Metazoa > Mollusca > Bivalvia > Lucinida > Lucinidae > Lucinisca > Lucinisca nassula. The sequence goes on along the minus strand of OY757025.1, from coordinate 67,921,687 downwards.
CACTCTAGCGGTCCCCAAGCGTTCCCCGTTCCATTTGGAATGGTGTAAGCGTGGAATGGACCGGAATGGAACGGGAATGAAGTCATTTGAAAATGGTGGACGACGGACGGACTATAAGCCACCCCTCCCCCCCCCCCGCCCTCCCCCACCGCGGAGCCTTTGGCTCAGGGGAGCAAAAAGTTAAAACAGTCACAAATAATAGTGTGCGAATATAATACCGTTAGAATATATACTCAGTCAAAAAAGTTCCTATACCTAAAATTGCTTCTGTTACTATAGCTACTACAGATAAAAACTACACAAAGTTTGTTATGTTTTGATAAGAAGACTCATTTTTTCGTGCAAAAGCACCATTCGTTTTTATTTTGAAACACATCATCGTAGACTATTGCTTTAAACACCCCAGGGGTCACTGTGTCATTTTCGCAGAGAAAAATCATTAAAACATGCAATGATTTAACTTCACAAAATTTCCCTGTACCCTACATTTCTAAAATTTGATACATGTGACATTTTTTAGATACCATTTGCGTCTATTCACAAAAGATTTGGAACTTTAGTTGCATCAGCTACGAGAAACAGGCTATCACATATTGACCTCCAATTCTTAGAAGTTGTGTGCAAATGCTGCTTTCAATGGGAACTCCATAGAAAATCGCAATCGATAGTGCTACATGCTACATGAATTTTCTGTATTTTTTACCATCATGATGAACAGCAATGGTGGATACAAAGCGTTTTTTTTTTTAAAAAATGGCAAACATTTATTGACAGGAATAAAAATTACAGCAGTTCGAAAATTGCTATATTTTTAATTGCAAGGGAGATAATTTGTAGGAGTGTAACGATGCATCGGACCATCGATGCATTGCGATAGGCACTGGGCCGATAGTACTGCATCGATGGTAAAGTTAAACATCGATGACTATCGCCGATAGTGTTTTGAACTATCGATAGTTTCGATAGTTTTCTATGTCACAAGTTTTTCAGATAATTCCCGAAGTTGTTTTCATTCTAATATAATTTATATTCTTTATTACCACCTACGTCTTGTACCCGGTCAAGGGTCAAACTGTACATTGTCCTAATTATAATCCAATAATCTCCTGTGTCAGTTCGAGACAACGGCTGCTTGTCGCCAGATAAGGGCAATACAATTACAGCCGAATCGTGATTTGGCTGTCGTGATTTGGCGGTAGCCTGCAGGTACACTGTGTTTATGCATCATACTATGTTACACATTATCCACTTAACACCCGATGTCGGTATAAGGTCAGAACGCTGAATATTCCTTCATTGAACTGGTAAATTTACAACTTTCTGAAGCATATTTCAACAGCACTTTAATGTTAATTGATTTCGAAATAATGGACACGGACCACCACGCATATTTTGATTACGCTAATCTGCAACCTATCTGTAAACCAGTGATAAGAAAAGCGATAATTAACGCGAGTTTACACAGTGGTATTTATTATCAAAGGGTGCCGCCCGCATTAATTAGCACATGAAGCATGGAAAGTCCGCACGTGTCACTACCGCTTCAAAAGATGCAAAAAAATGTTCTGGTTGATGTTTTAAAGGATTCTTATTTTGTCAGTAACAAGCATCAAAGGAAATGAAATACGCGTCGTCCTGCAAAGAACGTTTATTATTTGGGCATCCAGACATGTTTATACAGCCGAGGAATTAATTTTGAATCTTGGACACCATGTAAGGGAAATACCGCACTAGATAACAATTAAGAGATAAAAACGTGGTACGATTTTCTGTTTATTTGTATTGCTAAAATATTTTAAAAGATTTTACCAAACAACAAAAGGAAAATACAAATGATGTTTGGAAAAAAACAATAACACAATGAAAATGATGGAAAATTAGATAAGTTGGCAGATGCAAGAATGTCGGGATGACATTGTAAGGCATGTTTGGCACGTTACTGATGACGTCATCGATCGACCGGGGCCGATTTGGATATAAAAATTCTTTAGCCCTGATCTCAAAGGTGTTCCGTTTACCAAACGCATGCGATCAATTGTGTACCGAAACACTGAGACTTGGATTAAAAATTTCCTTAGATTTTCGGTCTTAAGATTCAAATCTAACTTCCCAAAACACAGGTTCTGGTGTATGGATTCGTTTGACGTGTCTTCGGTAACAATTCTGATTCTGAATCGTATGCATTGCTGACATATTTTTTCAGCTATCTGTTATTTATTTTAAATGAAGCGTATTTCTTTCGTAACCGGTAAAACATATTTTCTCAATAACTAAACGGTTGTGGATAGAGGTGGATAGAAAACAGCGCCCTTCACAATTCCCGATTTATACCCGGAAGCTCGATCCGTGTCACCAACAACACCATACAGATGTGTTTACACAAATTAAAGCGTTCGCATTTTCCCGCCAAGCGTCTGCTATTTTGGCGCCAAAATATAGCCATGCACGAGGCAGTAGAATAGTCTGTTTTTATTAATATGCATACATCTACCGATAGATGAAGCTAATCGTCTAAGGAGCGATTTGATTGTGGATTAAATTTTATGATTGAGGGATAAATGCAAATTAGAGACATAACTTGATCTTATTTTCACACCTTGTCACACGGAACATTATAGGCTTATCGGTAGCGCCGGAGGCTTGTGTTTACAGTGTAATTATAGAATAGACTGCATATCCGGCGTTTATTACTTGATTCGGTTAACTAACATGGTCGGTTTGGTTGGACCCAAAGTTCAGTGTTATAACGAGGTTGAGGTGTATTTAGTCACTTTGCCATGTCTGAAGTGTTTTTGAAGACAAGCAACGATTTCATTGCCTTTGTGAAAAGCTTACATTTATTTTGATTATGAAACTGATTTCACATTCTCACTTTGAATTGATACATTTTACTTGACTACTTCTATTAAAATGAGTCTCCCGGCTCTTCCAGAAGGATTTACACTTAAAGGAAAAAAGATGCTCCTAGAGAGTTGTTTCCTCTTCATGTAGGGCAGACAGAAAAGCAAACAGGAGTTTACAACAGGTGTCCCTCTTGTGTAAATTATCTTGTTTATTTCTTGTATGCAGATAAAGCGTACAGAAAACAGTTTGAAGGATTGAATTGTTTTTATTTCCTTCTCAAACAAGAAAATATGTTTCAGGCAATAGAATCGCAATAGTAGTCAGCAATAGTAATAGTATCGCAATGGTTCTTCCTGCAATGTCAATACTATCGCAATAGTCATTTTCTGACTATCGTTACATCCCTAATAATTTGAGAATTTCACAAATAAAAACCTCGCTTATAATGCGAGATCATGAGATATTGTAAAAGTAAAGTGTTATCCGGTGTTCAGAGGATATTGTATTCCATCTTAGACAAAGAAGAACTTTCTGCGCATGCGCAATGTCCATTTTCTACCAAAATCTTTCTAGGCACATATTGGAAGACAACTCTGGAACAGAAAGGTATGGACACATGCAAGTTTGAGCATTCTCGAGCTAAACGTCCGATTTAAATGTCTGCAGCCAAATTTAGCTCAATAGCTACCAGATATCTAGTGAGTTTGACCCGAAAGTTTGTATAGTTACTTTTTTGACTGAGTATATTTTGAAGTGTGACATTAAAAGATGAGTGAATAGATGTCCCTTCAACAGCAGAGAATTACTGGGATTGTCTCCCTTTCGACGACACAAATCTCAGTGGCACAAAAATGCTCTCTCACAGATTTAGCTTTTTGTGGCACATTTGTTTGTTTTTTTTTTGTTTTTTTTTTTTGGAAATTACCGCTCACTAAATGGTTGAGAAGAAGTAGTTTTGGAGTAATCTGTGCTCAAATCAGCCTGAACAACCGTCCGCGGCCGATTGATTCACATGGATTCGATTATTGATTGGCTGGGTGCATGCCACTAAATGCCTGGACTTCGAATATGCGTAGCCGGGCTAGCATCAGGGTGATAAGGAAGACCCAACATTTGGTGTACTGGGGGTTGTTTATGTATACGAATAAAGGGCGTCCGTGTCTAATAAATATGAGAAATAGAAGTGAGGCTGCCATTTCAGCAAGTATAGTTCGAACAAATTGACCTGAGACTGGTGAACCTTATTACCATAATTTCACACCCTACTGAATGCATGTATTTATCTTCGCCGTCTCCCGAAAATGGCGATATTGTTATTCAATACATAGAGGTCGGTAAATGGGTCGCAATTCACGAGATGCCGAAAATCCACGAGAAGTTTACAAAAGCCGACGCATTAGGCGATAACATTGACTAATTTATTCCTTGCATAAAGGTCAGTCTCATGTCAAATTGTTCGAATTATAACCTGGGGCCAGTTTCATCAATAAACATCGTACGATTAATCTTAAATTGTTCGTATGCACTTTTTAAAGAACTGCGTACGTCAGTTTCATCAAAACATCGCAAAGTGTTCGTACGAGCTAAATTTGCTTTTCACTAAAATAAGTCGTAATTTTGAATATGCGCTTAAACAGGGCCACTAAATGCCACATGTGTGATTACGTGTCATCTTGAAATAGCCGTGTAAAGTAGATTACACGTTTTAAAAATGTTGTTCCAGTGGACCGAGATGCATATCCTATACAAACAACGTTGAATCAACGTTGATTCTATTTTGTTTCAAAGTTGTGTTTCCATGATACAGATATTAATTATCTGTACCCCTTCCCACTTTACCACTGGCGGTCTGTATTGTGGACGTCGTGACGTCAGACTAGCGTTGGTTTTATAAACGTTGTTATAATGAACCTTTTACAAGCACGTTTGTCAGTTAATGCGGGTGGGGGTGGGGGTAGGGGGCTCTTCCATGAGTACACGTGTATTGTTAAGTTTATAATATTAGTTGAGGAAAAGGTTCGTTGAGCATATTATTACCTTTAATCGCTCAATTTAATAAATTCAGTAATGCAGGAGCATGAATACAAGATTCAATTTATCATACGAACTTAAAGACAAGGTTTATGCATGATTCTAACAGAGCGCGCCAATATAGGAAATGGAAAATAACTGTGTTTTATTCAACAACAAATCACGGCAACGAGGGCGTGCCGAGTGACGTCATTAAAACTCCCAATTTATGACGTCACTAATCGATTTCCTTGACGTTCCTTGACGTTAGACGGTGTCACGTCATATTCTCGCATCGAAAACGTTGGAAAAGGATATTAATGCATGTGTTTCAGTCGATAATTTCAGCGGGATTTCTTCTAACAATGGCGAAATGTTGTGAGATTTTGAAGGAAACAATAGCATTATTGCCGATTTTCAGCCTGTTAGAATCGAAATAGAACAGCTCTAGTTTGTGATTTGTTGAGTAATAAATCACAGTTTGTCGGTCAGTTGTAAGTAGACAAATTACGCGCGCAATGCGTTCGTGATTTGCTTTTTTTAAAACTAACCTCGAAACTGTAATTTATTGTTCATCAAATCACAGCTAGAGCTGATCTATTTCTAAATTTTATCACAGAACGTCAATACTGTAACTGTTCGTATTTAACGTATGTCAGTTGTTGTAGGCAGTAGTTTGTAGCAAATATTTAGTCATTGATTATTCGTCTTTCAGGCCGTCCCATCACGAAAACACGCCTATACAAATACATTGTAACCTTTATCGCCGAAAAATGAAAATTTTAAGATGAAAATTTGTTATATTTTTCTTATTTCTGCTCAAAATATAGATTGTGGGTACTCGTATAACCGCCTCACCGAGGCGATTCTAACGAGTACCCACAATCTATATTTTAGAGCAGAAATAAGAAAAAATAGGTTTTCCCCTGTAAATCGCAGTTTCACTATATAAAAGTAGGGTTCCAGGGGGTCAAAATTATATAGGCGTGTTTTCGTGATGCAGCGGAGTTTGCTTTCAATGAAAAATAAATTCGCTTCATTTGTAACATAGATCCTACAGCTTGACTGATTTTAAACTACAAAGAACATGACTTGAAACAAAGTTCTATAGCTACATACATGTATAGAAAATTACAGAATCGCCTGTAAAATTACACACTTACATAGACGAAATGACAGGTCGCAAGACTATGACCCCCCCCCCCCTCACACACACACAGACACAGACACACACACTCACACCTACCCACGTCCGCATGATGCCGTGTCCTTCCGTATGGGGTGTACATACGTGGTCTTGTAACCCCAGGTTAAGGCATTGTACCAGAAGAACATAACCATAAGAGCTCATACTCGTATATGATGGAATTGTGATGATAGGTAAAAATAAAAAGTTTATTCAGCAATACACAGACCCTTACATATGACCTCTAGGTCAAGTCATGGACAATGTTGAACTTATTTATGTTCTCATAGTTTTAAAATCATATAATGGATTTGTTTCAAATTTTGTACGATGTTTTTGTTTTGTTTTTGTATTGGAGTTTAACGGCCCAGTCAACGCTATTTAGGTCATTTTGAGCCGGTCAGTTTACCTATCCACACTTTCCTGGACAGGCGTATACGTAAGCGGTTAACCAGTACAGTTCACATTCTTTCGCCGAAAATGACAACTACCCTTCTTGAATCAGTGGAAAGGAGAGAATGACAGTAGAAAAGAGTTCATGATCAATCTCCACGAAAGAATGTTGCCGACAATCAGTGGAAAGGAGAGAATGACAGTAGAAAAGAGTTCATGATCAATCTCCACGAAAGAATGTTGCCGACTCCGGCAGGTATCAAACCCGCGTCCTCCTGATCACCAGTCAGACGTGTATCCGACTGAGACAATGATAGATACACATCTAAAGTTTTATTCAGCATACCCGCGCCCATGCCCATGGCATCAAGGTCAAGGTCATGGACTTAGCATATCCGCGTCACTGCTGATGACTTTAAGGTCAATGTCACGGACTGAGAATATTCATATGCCAACGTTTTAATATGAGCTAACATTGCCCAACCCATACAATGGGTTTAGTTCGTATTTGGTATAATGAAAGATACAGGTCGCCTCTCTGGCTACTCCGTTTAGTTTTCGCCAACATCTGATTAATGATCGGTTCGAAATGAAATAAATAATATTGAAAGCGCTGTTAAACCAACCTCAAGGTCAATATGACAGACTTAGTATTTTTTATGGATTTGGTTCATATTTGTATGATGATTCGCACTTTTTCCAGGATTTAAACGATATTACCCCACCTACGCCGATGTCCTCAAGGACAGTTTTCTAGTGAGCAATGCTGTTAGGTTTTTTTTCTTTTTTTTTGCAACATGCTTTTTTTTTCTTAGTGAGGATGGTGCCTGGGCGGGGGCATCTGTGTCGTATTGACAATTCTAGTTTTATGTGTCGATTTGAGGTACACCGAGTCTTCATTTCAGGGTTCTTTTGCTTGTTTTTGTTGATGTTTAAAGTCACCGTCAACTGTTGGTGCAAGTTTGTTTGCTTGTATTGGAGTTTGACGGTCCCGTCAACATTATTTAGGTCATTTTTAAGCCGGTTAGTTTACCTATCCACACCTATCCTGAGTAAGCTTATGCGTAAGCGGTTAACCAGTATAGTGCACATTCGTTCGCCAGAAGCTGACAGCTGCCCTTCTTGAATCAGCGGAAGGAAGAGAATGGCCGAAGATAATATTTCATGATCAATCTCCAAGAAAGCATGTTGCCGATCCCGGCAGGAATCGAACCTGCGTCCTCCTGATCACCAGTCAGACGCGCATCCGACTGAGCTACCGAGGCAGGCTATTGGTACATATATTTAGGTCATTTTGGAGACGCTGCATCTGATTTTTGGGGGCTTTTACCCGACCTCGAGATGAAATGACATCACCAAAGAAACTGCTAGGGCCCCACTCGCACCACTTTTGTTGGACAGGCATTTAACCAATAATAACGTTTGGTCGATTTTAGCTCTACGCAGAAGCACTATACAGGCCAATCCGAGCGTCGGTTGTAGGTTACACCATGAAATATAGATTCTGGGCACCCGTTAGCACAACCACAACGAGGCGCTTCTGACGGGTACTCTCAATCTCTATTTTAAAAACTAAGCCCCTCACCCTCAACCACACACACTTACCCCACAAACCCAAACTAAAGATTGTAACAAAGGGTCAGTTCCGAGGGGTCTTCATTACATGGGCTTGTATTAGTAATGGGCGTGATCTGCGAAGGTAAGTGAAATGACATGTTGCATATTATACTTTTAACAACGTTTCTTTAACCTAAGTGACATGTCCAAAGACGAAAATTTCAATGTGCGATGTCTAAATATTCATCTCAGAAATACGACAAAATGTGCGAACATCGCAGAACTCCAGCATTTGATGAAACAGGTTTTTTGTCGTAAGAACTTCGTACGATCTTTCTAAGACGAAAATACGTCGCAAATGCTTTGATGAAACTTAAGCTGATTGCAAACAATATTTCTGATGCCACTTGGTACCATGCCATCCGTAAAATCCAGTGTTTGGCCTTTTTTTCCATGGAAATGTCTGAGTGACCAAATTTGACCTTGATAATGATGTAAAACAGGTTATTCAAGGTCATCGGCCGTTTGGTTCCTGAGAATTTTTTTAAAGTTATTATCATATATGATGAGCATGGGGCCATATTGGTCATGTGACCGAGTCCTTATGAACAAATTTCACCGGCTCCACATCTAATTTGGTTTCAATCAACCCACCAGTTTAAGTAGAGAAGAAGATAAAAAAACTGAATCTGAGGCATCCCGGACAAAGGTCATTAAAAGACCTTGAACTTTGGAATTGATAAACTTCCATTCAGCTGACTGCAAATATCATATCTGGTGCCAAGGGCTACAAGGCAATCAGAAATATCCAGTTTTGCTTTTTCCCGTACAAATGTCTAAGTGACCAAATTTGACCTTGACATAATAAAAGGCCAAGGTCAACCAAAGCTCATCATTTAAACAAACTTGGTAGTGTCTGAATCCCCAATGCTGCATGCCAAGTTTCACGGTCATCGGATATTTGGTTCTTTAAAGGTTTTTACTATATATGGATATGGTGGCCAAATTGGTCATGTGACCCAGTCCTTACAAACAATTTTTCGTTCCCTCCTTCCCATAGACGCTCCACATGTAATGGGGTTTCAATCAACCAAGCAGTTTAAGTGAAGAAGAAAAAAATAGTGAATCTGAGCCATCCAGGATAAAGGTCAGTAAACGACGTTGATCTTTGTAATTGATAACATTGGATTCAGCTGATTGCAAATAATATTTATGATGGCACACGCTACCATGCAAATAAAAAATCCACTGTATTGCCTATTATCCATATAAATGTCTAAGTGACCAAATTAGACCTTGCCGTAAAACAGGTCAAGGTCAACCAAATGTTATCATTTGAACACATTTGGTAGGGTCCGAGTCCCCGATTCTGCATACCAAGTTTCAAGATCATCGGCCGTTCGGTTCCTGAGAAGAAATGTTTGAAGGTCTTTACCATATATGGGCATGGCGGCTATATTGATCATGTGACCCAGTCCTTACGAACAACTTTTCGTTCCCCCATTCCCACAGAAAATAAAAAATACCTACTCTGAGCCACCAAGGACAAAGGTCAGTTAATGACACTGACCTTTGGAATTGATAAACTTAGATTCAACTGATTGCAAATACCATTTATGATGCCACAATCTACCATGCAATACACACAATCAACTGTTTTGCCTATTTTCCATATAAATGTCTACGTTACCAAATTAGATCTTGTCGTAAAACAGGTCAAGGGCAACCAAAGGCCATCATTTAAATAAATTTGGTAGGGTCCGAGTTCCCGTAGTTGCATACCAAGTTTCAAGGTCATCGGCCATTCGGTTCCTGAGAAGAAATTTTTGAAGGCTTTTACCATATTGGTCATGTGACACAGTCCTTAAGAACAAATTTTCGTTTCCCCATTCCCATAGACAAGGTGCAATGTGGTTTCAATCAACCCAGCAGTTGAAGTGAAGAAGATAAAATACTTAATCTGAGCCATCCAGGACAAAGGTCAGTGAATGACCTTGACCTTTTGAATTGATAAACTTGGATTCAGCTGATTGCAAATACCATTTCTGATGCCACCAAGCTACCATGCAATAAAAAAACCTCTGTTGCTTTTTACATACACATGTTTAAGTGACCAAATTAGACCTTGCCGTAAAACAGGTCAATGTCAACCAAAGGTCACCATTTGAACAAATTTGGAAGGGTCCACGTCTCCGATGCCGCATGCCAAGTTTCAAGGTCATCAGCTTTCGGATCCTGAGAAGATTTTAAAGTTTTTTAACATATATGAGCATTTCGACCATATTGGTCATGTGACCCAGTTCTTACGAACAAATTTTCGTTCACAGACGCTCCACATATTATTTGGTTTCATGGAGGTTAAGTGAAGAAGAAGATAAAAATACTTCATCTGAGCCATCCAGGACAAGGTCAGTAAATGATCTTGATCTTTGGAATTCATAAACTTGGATTCCGTTGATTGTGTGGCGAATTGACTTTTGGGACGAGTTGACTTGGGGCGAGTTGACTTTGGAAGGGGGCCCAAAATTTTTAGCACGCTAGCTATATCAATAGCACCGTTTTGGATGCACGCTTCAGTCGCCATTTTTGTCTCAATAAGAAGAAACAGTCGCTTAAATCGAGTTTCGTTTTTCTCTCCTTCTTCTATTAGGTGGGTATTTCTCAATGTCGCCAATCAGTTCAGAACAGTGTCCGGCATACATTTATGCAAGTTTAAGGCTTCAATTTCCGTTATTTTTGCAAATAAAGCTGATTGTTTATTGAAGTGTATTAGGCCATAACGGGTAGGGTATTTTCAACAAGCAAGCATTTGATAGTATCTCAATAATTCATGCACTGAGAGACTTATGCAGTACTTGAGAATGGTAGCTACAATGTTGTGAATATTGTTGTTGCACATTATGTTTGTCAGGAAAGCTGAGAGTTCGAGATATGATTTAACAGGTAAAAGGGTAACAAGAGGGTTATGTCCCTTGCATTACAGCAGTTATTCTTTGACAATTTATATATCAAGCAAAGGCTTTGATAGACAGGTTTATAAGCGTTTCACTTAATGAGATATTTGAGCCGTGATGCAGGAAAGCAACCAGAATAGTTTAGTCAAACAGGGAGGGATTCAGACCAGACCGGCAAGTTTGACCGATCTCGTCGGAATCGTAGCTGTTTGATTCCAGTAATTACAGTCGAAAGCTTGACCAGGTTAAGCAGGCGCATTTGAAGGTGGTCTAACCCTGCATTAGTGTTTTTCTATTGTATCATGGCTTGGTTGTTTGGAAGTTAATTTGAAGCAACAAAATGCAAGTTTGCTTGATGGATTGCAGACTTTCTTGAGCTGGCGTTTGAAGTTGCTGGTTATTAAATGAGACTTTAAACAGAGGTGATAATTCAGAGAAAACTAGTATCTGATGGTATGTGGAACACTCGACACTTCAGAGAAGTCGTGTTTTATTTCGCCGTCTCGTGCATTATGGAAGCCTTGTGAGAGGATGGTTAATGTAGACTGTCAATCTTCCATTCCCATCGAATCAATCAATTCATCCAATCAATGTATCCATTCTCCGTCCCATCCATCTAGTCCATTCCATGTCCCGTCCATCAGGCCCTTTCCTTGTCCCGTCCGTCAGGTCCATTCCATGTCCCGTCCGTCAGGTCCATTCCATGTCCCGTCCGTCAGGTCCATTCCATATCCCGTCCGTCAGGTCCATTCCATTTCCCGTCCATCAGGTCCATTCCATGTCCTGTCCGCCAGGTCCATTCCATGTCCCGTCCATCAGGTCCATTCAATGTCCCGCCTATAAGGTCCATTCCATGTCCTGCCATCAGGTTCATTCCATGACCTGTCCGTCAGGTCCATTCCATATCCCGTCCGTCAGGTCTATTCCATGTCCCGTCCTTCATGTCCATTCCATGTCCCGTCCGTTAGGTCCATTCCATGTCCCGTCCGTCAGGTCCATTCCATGTCCCGTCCATCAGGTTCATTCCATGTCCCGTCCGTCAGGTCCATTCCATGTCCCGTCCGTCAGGTCCATTCCATGTACCGTCCGTCAGGTCCATTCCAGGGCCTGTCCGTCAGGTCCATTCCATATCCCGTCCGTCAGGTCCATTCCATGTACCGTCCATCAGGTCCATTCCATGTCCCGTCCGTCAGTTACATTCCATGTCCTGTCCGTCGGGTCCATTCCATATCCCATCCGTCAGGTCCATTCCATATCCCGTCTGTCAGGCCTATTTCATGTCCCGTTCATCAGGTCCATTCCATCTCCCGTCCGTCAGGTCAATTCCATGTCCTGCCATCACGTTCATTCCATGACCTGTCCGTCAGGTCCATTCCATATCCCGTCCGTCAGGTTTATTCCATGTCCCGTCCTTCATGTCCATTCCATGTCCCGTCCGTTAGGTCCATTCCATGTCCCGTCCGTCAGGTCCATTCCATGTCCCGTCCATCAGGTTCATTCCATGTCCCGTCCGTCAGGTCCATTCCATGTACCGTCCATCAGGTCCATTCCATGTCCCGTCCGTCAGTTACATTCCATGTCCTGTCCGTCGGGTCCATTCCATATCCCATCCGTCAGGTCCATTCCATATCCCGTCTGTCAGGCCTATTTCATGTCCCGTTCATCAGGTCCATTCCATGTCCCGTCCGTCAGGTCCATTCCATGTCCCGTCCATCAGGTCCATGCCATGGCCCGTCCGTCAGGTCCATGCCATGTCCCGTCCGTCAGGTCCATTCCATGTCCCGTCCATCAGGTCCATTCCATGTCCCGTCCGTCAGGTCCATTCCATGTCCCGTCCATCAGGTCCATTTCATGTCCTGTCCGCCAGGTCCATTCCATGTCCCGTCCATCAGGTCCATTCCATTTCCTGTCTGTCGGGTCCATTCCATATCCCGTCCGTCAGGTCCATACCATGTCCCGTCCATCAGGTCCATTCTATGTCTTGTCCGTCGGGTCCATTCCATATCCCATCCGTCAGGTCCGTTCCATTTCCCGTCCGTCAGGTCCATTCAATGTCCCGTCCATTAGGTCCATGTCCTGTCCGTCAGGTCCATTCCATGTCCCGTCCATCAGGTCCATTCCATGTCCCGTCCGTCAGGTCCATTCCATGTACCGTCCGTCAGGTCCATTCCAGGGCCTGTCCGTCAGGTCCATTCCATATCCCGTCCGTCAGGTCCATTCCATGTACCATCCATCAGGTCCATTCCATGTCCCGTCCGTCAGTTCCATTCCATGTCCTGTCCGTCGGGTCCATTCCATACCCATCCGTCAGGTCCATTCCATATCCCGTCCGTCAGGCCCATTCCATGTCCCGTCCATCAGGTCCATTCCATGTCCCGCCCGTCAGGTTCATTCCATGGCCCGTCCATCAGGTCCATGCCATGGCCCGTCCGTCAGGTCCATGCCATGTCCCGTCCATCAGGTCCATTCCTTGTCCCGTCCGTCAGGTCCATACCATGTCCCGTCCATCAGGTCCATTCCATGTCTTGTTCGTCGGGTCCATTCCATATCCCATCTGTCAGGTCCGTTCCATTTCCCGTCCGTCAGGTCCATTCCATGTCCCGTCCATTAGGTCCATGTCCTGTCCGTCAGGTCCGTTCCATGTCCCGTCCATCAGGTCCATTCCATGTCCCGTCAATCAGGTCCCTTCCATGTCCCGTCCGACAGGTCCATTCCATGTCCCGTCCGTCAGTTCCATTCCATGTCCTGTCCGTCAGGCCCATTCCATGTCCCGTCCGTCAGGTCCATTCCATGTCCCGTCCATCAGGTCCATTCCATGTCCCGTCCGTCAGTTCCATTCCATGTCCCGTCCGTCGGGTCCATTCCATACCCATCCGTCAGGTCCATTCCATATCCCGTCCGTCAGGCCCATTCCATGTCCCGTCCGACAGGTCCATTCCATGTCTCGTCCGTCAGGTCCATTCCATGTCCCGTCCATCAGGTCCATTTCATGTCCTGTCCGCCAGGTCCATTCCATGTCCCGTCCATCAGGTCCATTACATGTCCTGTCCGCCAGGTCCTTTCCATGTCCCGTCCATCAGGTCCATTCCATTTCCTGTCTGTCGGGTCCATTCCATATCCCGTCCGTGAGGTCCATACCATGTCCCGTCCATCAGGTCCATTCCATGTCTTGTCCGTCGGGTCCATTCCATATCCCATCCGTCAGGTCCGTTCCATTTCCCGTCCGTCAGGTCCATTCCATGTCCCGTCCATTAGGTCCATGTCCTGTCCGTCAGGTCCATTCCATGTCCCGTCCATCAGGTCCATTCCATGTCCCGTCCGTCAGGTCCATTCCATGTACCGTCCGTCAGGTCCATTCCAGAGCCTGTCCGTCAGGTCCATTCCATATCCCGTCCGTCAGGTCCATTCCATGTACCGTCCATCAGGTCCATTCCATGTCCCGTCCGTCAGTTCCATTCCATGTCCCGTCCGTCGGGTCCATTCCATACCCATCCGTCAGGTCCATTCCATATCCCGTCCGTCAGGCCCATTCCATGTCCCGTCCGTCAGGTCCATTCCATGTCTCGTCCGTCAGGTCCATTCCATGTCCCGTCCATCAGGTCCATTTCATGTCCTGTCCGCCAGGTCCATTCCATGTCCCGTCCATCAGGTCCATTACATGTCCTGTCCGCCAGGTCCTTTCCATGTCCCGTCCATCAGGTCCATTCCATTTCCTGTCTGTCGGGTCCATTCCATATCCCGTCCGTCAGGTCCATACCATGTCCCGTCCATCAGGTCCATTCCATGTCTTGTCCGTCTGGTCCCTTCCATATCCCATCCGTCAGGTCCGTTCCATTTCCGGTCCGTCAGGTCCATTCCATGTCCCGTCCATTAGGTCCATGTCCTGTCCATCAGGTCCCTTCCATGTCCCGTCCATCAGGTCCCTTCCATGTCCCGTCCGTCAGGTCCATTCCATGTCCCGTCCGTCAGTTCCATTCCATGTCCTGTCCGTCAGGTCCATTCCATGTCCCGTCCGTCAGGTTCATTCCATGTCCCGTCCATCAGGTCCATGCCATGGCCCGTACATCAGGTCCATTCCATTTCCTGTCTGTCGGGTCCATTCCATATCCCGTCCGTCAGGTCCATACCATGTCCCGTCCATCAGGTCCATTCCATGTCTTGTCCGTCGGGTCCATTCCATATCCCATCCGTCAGGTCCGTTCCATGTCCCGTCCGTCGGTTCCATTCCATGTCCTGTCCGCCAGGTCCATTCCTTGTCCTGTCCGTCGGGTCCATGCCGTGTCCCGTCCGTCAGGTCCATTCCATATCCCGTCCGTCAGGTCCATTCCATGTCCCGTCCATCAGGTCCATTCCATGTCCCGTCCATTTGGTCCATGTCCTGTCCGTCAGGTCCATTCCATGTCCCGTCCGTCAGGTCCATTCCATGTCCCGTCCATCAGGTCCATTCCATGTCCCGTCCGTCAGGTCCATTAAAGGTCCCGTCCATCATGTCCATTCCATGTCATGTCCGCCAGGTCCATTCCATGTCACGTCCATCGGGTCCATTCCATATCCCGTCCGTCAGGTCCATTCCATGTCCCGTCCATCAGGTCCATTCCATGGTCCGTCCATCAGGTCCATTCCATGTCCCGTCCATCAGGTCCATGCCATGTCCCGTCCCTCAGGTCCATTCCAAGTATCGTCCTCAGGTCCATTCCATGTCCTGTCCGCCAGGTCCATTCCATGTCCCGTCCATCAGGTCCATTCCATGTCCTGATCGTCGGGTCCATTCCAAGTCCCGTCCATCAGGTCCATTCCATGTCCTGTCCGTCAGGTCCATTCCATATCCTGTCCGTCAGGTCCATTCCATGTCCCGTCCATCAGGTCCATTCCATGTCCTGTCCGTCAGGTCCATTCCATATCCCACTCGTCAGGTCCATTCCATGTCCCGTCAATCAGGTCCATTCCATGTCACGTCCGTCAGATCCATTCCATGTCCCGTTCGTCAGGTCCATTCCATGTCCCGTCCGTCAGGTCCATTCCATGTCCCGTCCATCAGGTCCATTTCATGTCCTGTCCGCCAGGTCCATTTCATGTCCCGTCCATCAGGTCCATTACATGTCCTGTCCGCCAGGTCCATTCCATGTCCCGTCCATCAGGTCCATTCCATTTCCTGTCTGTCGGGTCCATTCCATATCCCGTCCGTCAGGTCCATACCATG
Organism: Lucinisca nassula; assembly: GCA_963580285.1. NCBI lineage: Eukaryota > Metazoa > Mollusca > Bivalvia > Lucinida > Lucinidae > Lucinisca > Lucinisca nassula. The sequence goes on along the minus strand of OY757025.1, from coordinate 67,905,543 downwards.
TCCCGTCCATCAGGTCCATTCCATGTCTTGTCCGTCTGGTCCCTTCCATATCCCATCCGTCAGGTCCGTTCCATTTCCCGTCCGTCAGGTCCATTCCATGTCCCGTCCATTAGGTCCATGTCCTGTCCATCAAGTCCATTCCATGTCCCGTCCATCAGGTCCATTCCATGTCCCGTCCGTCAGGTCCATTCCATGTCCCGTCCGTCAGTTCCATTCCATGTCCTGTCCGTCAGGTCCATTCCATGTCCCGTCCGTCAGGTCCATTCCATGTCCCGTCCATCAGGTCCATGCCATGGCCCGTCCATCAGGTCCATTCCATTTCCTGTCTGTCGGGTCCATTCCATATCCCGTCCGTCAGGTCCATACCATGTCCCGTCCATCAGGTCCATTCCATGTCTTGTCCGTCGGGTCCATTCCATATCCCATCCGTCAGGTCCGTTCCATGTCCCGTCCGTCGGTTCCATTCCATGTCCTGTCCGCCAGGTCCATTCCTTGTCCTGTCCGTCGGGTCCATGCCGTGTCCCGTCCGTCAGGTCCATTCCATATCCCGTCCGTCAGGTCCATTCCGTGTCCCGTCCATCAGGTCCAATCCATGTCCCGTCCATTTGGTCCATGTCCTGTCCGTCAGGTCCATTCCATGTCCCGTCCGTCAGGTCCATTAAAGGTCCCGTCCATCATGTCCATTCCATGTCATGTCCGCCAGGTCCATTCCATGTCACGTCCATCGGGTCCATTCCATATCCCGTCCGTCAGGTCCATTCCATGTCCCGTCCATTAGGTCCATGTCCTGTCCATCAGGTCCATTCCATGTCCCGTCCATCAGGTCCCTTCCATGTCCCGTCCGTCAGGTCCATTCCATGTCCCGTCCGTCAGTTCCATTCCATGTCCTGTCCGTCAGTTCCATTCCATGTCCTGTCCGTCAGGTCCATTCCATGTCCCGTCCATCAGGTCCATGCCATGGCCCGTCCATCAGGTCCATTCCATTTCCTGTCTGTCGGGTCCATTCCATATCCCGTCCGTCAGGTCCATACCATGTCCCGTCCATCAGGTCCATTCCATGTCTTGTCCGTCGGGTCCATTCCATATCCCATCCGTCAGGTCCGTTCCATGTCCCGTCCGTCGGTTCCATTCCATGTCCTGTCCGCCAGGTCCATTCCTTGTCCTGTCCGTCGGGTCCATGCCGTGTCCCGTCCGTCAGGTCCATTCCATATCCCGTCCGTCAGGTCCATTCCATGTCCCGTCCATCAGGTCCAATCCATGTCCCGTCCATTTGGTCCATGTCCTGTCCGTCAGGTCCATTCCATGTCCCGTCCGTCAGGTCCATTAAAGGTCCCGTCCATCATGTCCATTCCATGTCATGTCCGCCAGGTCCATTCCATGTCACGTCCATCGGGTCCATTCCATATCCCGTCCGTCAGGTCCATTCCATGTCCCGTCCATCAGGTCCATTCCATGGTCCGTCCATCAGGTCCATTCCATGTCCCGTCCATCAGATCCATGCCATGTCCCGTCCCTCAGGTCCATTCCAAGTATCGTCCTCAGGTCCATTCCATGTCCTGTCCGCCAGGTCCATTCCATGTCCCGTCCATCAGGTCCATTCCATGTCCTGATCGTCGGGTCCATTCCAAGTCCCGTCCATCAGGTCCATTCCATGTCCTGTCCGTCAGGTCCATTCCATATCCTGTCCGTCAGGTCCATTCCATGTCCCGTCCATCAGGATCAGTCCATGTCCTGTCCGTCAGGTCCATTCCATATCCCATTCGTCAGGTCCATTCCATGTCCCGTCCATCAGGTCCATTCCATGTCACGTCCGTCAGATCCATTCCATGTCCCGTTCGTCAGGTCCATTCCATGTCCCGTCCGTCGGTCCATTCCATGTCCCGTCAATCGGGTCAATTCCATGTCCCGTCCGTCAGGTCTATTCCATGTCCTGTCCGTCAGGTCCATTCCATATCCCATTCGTCAGGGCCATTCCATGTCCCGTCCATCAGGTCCATTCCATGTCCCGTCCGTCAGATCCATTCCATGTCCCGTTCGTCAGGTCCATTCCATGTCCCGTCCGTCAGGTCCATTCCATGTCCCGTCCGTCAGTTCCATTCCATGTCCTGTCCGTCAGGTCCATTCCATGTCCCGTCCGTCAGGTCCATTCCATGTCCCGTCCATCAGGTCCATGCCATGGCCCGTCCATCAGGTCCATTCCATTTCCTGTCTGTCGGGTCCATTCCATATCCCGTCCGTCAGGTCCATACCATGTCCCGTCCATCAGGTCCATTCCATGTCTTGTCCGTCGGGTCCATTCCATATCCCATCCGTCAGGTCCGTTCCATGTCCCGTCCGTCGGTTCCATTCCATGTCCTGTCCGCCAGGTCCATTCCTTGTCCTGTCCGTCGGGTCCATGCCGTGTCCCGTCCGTCAGGTCCATTCCATATCCCGTCCGTCAGGTCCATTCCATGTCCCGTCCATCAGGTCCATTCCATGTCCCGTCCATTTGGTCCATGTCCTGTCCGTCAGGTCCATTCCATGTCCCGTCCGTCAGGTCCATTCCATGTCCCGTCCATCAGGTCCATTCCATGTCCCGTCCGTCAGGTCCATTAAAGGTCCCGTCCATCATGTCCATTCCATGTCATGTCCGCCAGGTCCATTCCATGTCACGTCCATCGGGTCCATTCCATATCCCGTCCGTCAGGTCCATTCCATGTCCCGTCCATCAGGTCCATTCCATGGTCCGTCCATCAGGTCCATTCCATGTCCCGTCCATCAGGTCCATGCCATGTCCCGTCCCTCAGGTCCATTCCAAGTATCGTCCTCAGGTCCATTCCATGTCCTGTCCGCCAGGTCCATTCCATGTCCCGTCCATCAGGTCCATTCCATGTCCTGATCGTCGGGTCCATTCCAAGTCCCGTCCATCAGGTCCATTCCATGTCCTGTCCGTCAGGTCCATTCCATATCCTGTCCGACAGGTCCATTCCATGTCCCGTCCATCAGGTCCATTCCATGTCCTGTCCGTCAGGTCCATTCCATATCCCACTCGTCAGGTCCATTCCATGTCCCGTCAATCAGGTCCATTCCATGTCACGTCCGTCAGATCCATTCCATGTCCCGTCCATCAGGTCCATTCCATGTCCTGATCGTCGGGTCCATTCCAAGTCCCGTCCATCAGGTCCATTCCATGTCCTGTCCGTCAGGTCCATTCCATATCCCATTCGTCAGGTCCATTCCATGTCCCGTCCATCAGGTCCATTCCATGTCACGTCCGTCAGATCCATTCCATGTCCCGTTCGTCAGGTCCATTCCATGTCCCGTCCGTCGGTCCATTCCATGTCCCGTCAATCGGGTCAATTCCATGTCCCGTCCGTCAGGTCCATTCCATGTCCTGTACGTCAGGTCCATTCCATATCCCATTCGTCAGGGCCATTCCATGTCCCGTCCATCAGGTCCATTCCATGTCCCGTCCGTCAGATCCATTCCATGTCCCGTTCGTCAGGTCCATTCCATGTCCCGTCCGTCAGGTCCATTCCATGTCCCGTCCGTCAGTTCCATGTCCTGTCCGTCAGGTCCATTCCATGTCCCGTCCGTCAGGTCCATTCCATGTCCCGTCCATCAGGTCCATGCCATGGCCCGTCCATCAGGTCCATTCCATTTCCTGTCTGTCGGGTCCATTCCATATCCCGTCCGTCAGGTCCATACCATGTCCCGTCCATCAGGTCCATTCCATGTCTTGTCCGTCGGGTCCATTCCATATCCCATCCGTCAGGTCCGTTCCATGTCCCGTCCGTCGGTTCCATTCCATGTCCTGTCCGCCAGGTCCATTCCTTGTCCTGTCCGTCGGGTCCATGCCGTGTCCCGTCCGTCAGGTCCATTCCATATCCCGTCCGTCAGGTCCATTCCATGTCCCGTCCATCAGGTCCATTCCATGTCCCGTCCATTTGGTCCATGTCCTGTCCGTCAGGTCCATTCCATGTCCCGTCCGTCAGGTCCATTCCATGTCCCGTCCATCAGGTCCATTCCATGTCCCGTCCGTCAGGTCCATTAAAGGTCCCGTCCATCATGTCCATTCCATGTCATGTCCGCCAGGTCCATTCCATGTCACGTCCATCGGGTCCATGCCATGTCCCGTCCGTCAGGTCCATTCCATGTCCCGTCCATCAGGTCCATTCCATGGTCCGTCCATCAGGTCCATTCCATGTCCCGTCCATCAGGTCCATGCCATGTCCTGTCCCTCAGGTCCATTCCAAGTATCGTCCTCAGGTCCATTCCATGTCCTGTCCGCCAGGTCCATTCCATGTCCCGTCCATCAGGTCCATTCCATGTCCTGATCGTCGGGTCCATTCCAAGTCCCGTCCATCAGGTCCATTCCATGTCCTGTCCGTCAGGTCCATTCCATATCCTGTCCGTCAGGTCCATTCCATGTCCCGTCCATCAGGTCCATTCCATGTCCTGTCCGTCAGGTCCATTCCATATCCCACTCGTCAGGTCCATTCCATGTCCCGTCAATCAGGTCCATTCCATGTCACGTCCGTCAGATCCATTCCATGTCCCGTCCATCAGGTCCATTCCATGTCCTGATCGTCGGGTCCATTCCAAGTCCCGTCCATCAGGTCCATTCCATGTCCTGTCCGTCAGGTCCATTCCATATCCTGTCCGTCAGGTCCATTCCATGTCCCGTCCATCAGGATCAGTCCATGTCCTGTCCGTCAGGTCCATTCCATATCCCATTCGTCAGGTCCATTCCATGTCCCGTCCATCAGGTCCATTCCATGTCACGTCCGTCAGATCCATTCCATGTCCCGTTCGTCAGGTCCATTCCATGTCCCGTCCGTCGGTCCATTCCATGTCCCGTCAATCGGGTCAATTCCATGTCCCGTCCGTCAGGTCCATTCCATGTCCTGTCCGTCAGGTCCATTCCATATCCCATTCGTCAGGGCCATTCCATGTCCCGTCCATCAGGTCCATTCCATGTCCCGTCCGTCAGATCCATTCCATGTCCCGTTCGTCAGGTCCATTCCATGTCCCGTCCGTCAGGTCCATTCCATGTCCCGTCCGTCAGTTCCATTCCATGTCCTGTCCGTCAGGTCCATTCCATGTCCCGTCCGTCAGTCCATTCCATGTCCCGTCCATCAGGTCCATGCCATGGCCCGTCCATCAGGTCCATTCCATTTCCTGTCTGTCGGGTCCATTCCATATCCCGTCCGTCAGGTCCATACCATGTCCCGTCCATCAGGTCCATTCCATGTCTTGTCCGTCGGGTCCATTCCATATCCCATCCGTCAGGTCCGTTCCATGTCCCGTCCGTCGGTTCCATTCCATGTCCTGTCCGCCAGGTCCATTCCTTGTCCTGTCCGTCGGGTCCATGCCGTGTCCCGTCCGTCAGGTCCATTCCATATCCCGTCCGTCAGGTCCATTCCATGTCCCGTCCATCAGGTCCATTCCATGTCCCGTCCATTTGGTCCATGTTCTGTCCGTCAGGTCCATTCCATGTCCCGTCCGTCAGGTCCATTCCATGTCCCGTCCATCAGGTCCATTCCATGTCCCGTCCGTCAGGTCCATTAAAGGTCCCGTCCATCATGTCCATTCCATGTCATGTCCGCCAGGTCCATTCCATGTCACGTCCATCGGGTCCATTCCATATCCCGTCCGTCAGGTCCATTCCATGTCCCGTCCATCAGGTCCATTCCATGGTCCGTCCATCAGGTCCATTCCATGTCCCGTCCATCAGGTCCATGCCATGTCCCGTCCCTCAGGTCCATTCCAAGTATCGTCCTCAGGTCCATTCCATGTCCTGTCCGCCAGGTCCATTCCATGTCCCGTCCGTCAGGTCCATTCCATGTCCCGTCCATCAGGTCCATTCCATGTCCCGTCCATTTGGTCCATGTCCTGTCCGTCAGGTCCATTCCATGTCCCGTCCGTCAGGTCCATTCCATGTCCCGTCCATCAGGTCCATTCCATGTCCCGTCCGTCAGGTCCATTAAAGGTCCCGTCCATCATGTCCATTCCATGTCATGTCCGCCAGGTCCATTCCATGTCACGTCCATCGGGTCCATTCCATATCCCGTCCGTCAGGTCCATTCCATGTCCCGTCCATCAGGTCCATTCCATGGTCCGTCCATCAGGTCCATTCCATGTCCCGTCCATCAGGTCCATGCCATGTCCCGTCCCTCAGGTCCATTCCAAGTATCGTCCTCAGGTCCATTCCATGTCCTGTCCGCCAGGTCCATTCCATGTCCCGTCCATCAGGTCCATTCCATGTCCTGATCGTCGGGTCCATTCCAAGTCCCGTCCATCAGGTCCATTCCATGTCCTGTCCGTCAGGTCCATTCCATATCCTGTCCGTCAGGTCCATTCCATGTCCCGTCCATCAGGTCCATTCCATGTCCTGTCCGTCAGGTCCATTCCATATCCCACTCGTCAGGTCCATTCCATGTCCCGTCAATCAGGTCCATTCCATGTCACGTCCGTCAGATCCATTCCATGTCCCGTTCGTCAGGTCCATTCCATGTCCCGTCCGTCAGGTCCATTCCATGTCCCGTCCATCAGGTCCATTTCATGTCCTGTCCGCCAGGTCCATTTCATGTCCCGTCCATCAGGTCCATTACATGTCCTGTCCGCCAGGTCCATTCCATGTCCCGTCCATCAGGTCCATTCCATTTCCTGTCTGTCGGGTCCATTCCATATCCCGTCCGTCAGGTCCATACCATGTCCCGTCCATCAGGTCCATTCCATGTCTTGTCCGTCTGGTCCCTTCCATATCCCATCCGTCAGGTCCGTTCCATTTCCCGTCCGTCAGGTCCATTCCATGTCCCGTCCATTAGGTCCATGTCCTGTCCATCAGGTCCATTCCATGTCCCGTCCATCAGGTCCATTCCATGTCCCGTCCGTCAGGTCCATTCCATGTCCCGTCCGTCAGTTCCATTCCATGTCCTGTCCGTCAGGTCCATTCCATGTCCCGTCCGTCAGGTCCATTCCATGTCCCGTCCGTCAGGTCCATTCCATGTCCCGTCCGTCAGTTCCATTCCATGTCCTGTCCGTCAGGTCCATTCCATGTCCCGTCCGTCAGATCCATTCCATGTCCCGTTCGTCAGGTCCATTCCATGTCCCGTCCGTCAGGTCCATTCCATGTCCCGTCCGTCAGTTCCATTCCATGTCCTGTCCGTCAGGTCCATTCCATGTCCCGTCCGTCAGGTCCATTCCATGTCCCGTCCATCAGGTCCATGCCATGGCCCGTCCATCAGGTCCATTCCATTTCCTGTCTGTCGGGTCCATTCCATATCCCGTCCGTCAGGTCCATACCATGTCCCGTCCATCAGGTCCATTCCATGTCTTGTCCGTCGGGTCCATTCCATATCCCATCCGTCAGGTCCGTTCCATGTCCCGTCCGTCGGTTCCATTCCATGTCCTGTCCGCCAGGTCCATTCCTTGTCCTGTCCGTCGGGTCCATGCCGTGTCCCGTCCGTCAGGTCCATTCCATATCCCGTCCGTCAGGTCCATTCCATGTCCCGTCCATCAGGTCCAATCCATGTCCCGTCCATTTGGTCCATGTCCTGTCCGTCAGGTCCATTCCATGTCCCGTCCGTCAGGTCCATTAAAGGTCCCGTCCATCATGTCCATTCCATGTCATGTCCGCCAGGTCCATTCCATGTCACGTCCATCGGGTCCATTCCATATCCCGTCCGTCAGGTCCATTCCATGTCCCGTCCATCAGGTCCATTCCATGGTCCGTCCATCAGGTCCATTTCATGTCCCGTCCATCAGATCCATGCCATGTCCCGTCCCTCAGGTCCATTCCAAGTATCGTCCTCAGGTCCATTCCATGTCCTGTCCGCCAGGTCCATTCCATGTCCCGTCCATCAGGTCCATTCCATGTCCTGATCGTCGGGTCCATTCCAAGTCCCGTCCATCAGGTCCATTCCATGTCCTGTCCGTCAGGTCCATTCCATATCCTGTCCGTCAGGTCCATTCCATGTCCCGTCCATCAGGATCAGTCCATGTCCTGTCCGTCAGGTCCATTCCATATCCCATTCGTCAGGTCCATTCCATGTCCCGTCCATCAGGTCCATTCCATGTCACGTCCGTCAGATCCATTCCATGTCCCGTTCGTCAGGTCCATTCCATGTCCCGTCCGTCGGTCCATTCCATGTCCCGTCAATCGGGTCAATTCCATGTCCCGTCCGTCAGGTCCATTCCATGTCCTGTCCGTCAGGTCCATTCCATATCCCATTCGTCAGGGCCATTCCATGTCCCGTCCATCAGGTCCATTCCATGTCCCGTCCGTCAGATCCATTCCATGTCCCGTTCGTCAGGTCCATTCCATGTCCCGTCCGTCAGGTCCATTCCATGTCCCGTCCGTCAGTTCCATTCCATGTCCTGTCCGTCAGGTCCATTCCATGTCCCGTCCGTCAGGTCCATTCCATGTCCCGTCCATCAGGTCCATGCCATGGCCCGTCCATCAGGTCCATTCCATTTCCTGTCTGTCGGGTCCATTCCATATCCCGTCCGTCAGGTCCATACCATGTCCCGTCCATCAGGTCCATTCCATGTCTTGTCCGTCGGGTCCATTCCATATCCCATCCGTCAGGTCCGTTCCATGTCCCGTCCGTCGGTTCCATTCCATGTCCTGTCCGCCAGGTCCATTCCTTGTCCTGTCCGTCGGGTCCATGCCGTGTCCCGTCCGTCAGGTCCATTCCATATCCCGTCCGTCAGGTCCATTCCATGTCCCGTCCATCAGGTCCAATCCATGTCCCGTCCATTTGGTCCATGTCCTGTCCGTCAGGTCCATTCCATGTCCCGTCCGTCAGGTCCATTAAAGGTCCCGTCCATCATGTCCATTCCATGTCATGTCCGCCAGGTCCATTCCATGTCACGTCCATCGGGTCCATTCCATATCCCGTCCGTCAGGTCCATTCCATGTCCCGTCCATCAGGTCCATTCCATGGTCCGTCCATCAGGTCCATTCCATGTCCCGTCCATCAGATCCATGCCATGTCCCGTCCCTCAGGTCCATTCCAAGTATCGTCCTCAGGTCCATTCCATGTCCTGTCCGCCAGGTCCATTCCATGTCCCGTCCATCAGGTCCATTCCATGTCCTGATCGTCGGGTCCATTCCAAGTCCCGTCCATCAGGTCCATTCCATGTCCTGTCCGTCAGGTCCATTCCATATCCTGTCCGTCAGGTCCATTCCATGTCCCGTCCATCAGGATCAGTCCATGTCCTGTCCGTCAGGTCCATTCCATATCCCATTCGTCAGGTCCATTCCATGTCCCGTCCATCAGGTCCATTCCATGTCACGTCCGTCAGATCCATTCCATGTCCCGTTCGTCAGGTCCATTCCATGTCCCGTCCGTCGGTCCATTCCATGTCCCGTCAATCGGGTCAATTCCATGTCCCGTCCGTCAGGTCCATTCCATGTCCTGTCCGTCAGGTCCATTCCATATCCCATTCGTCAGGGCCATTCCATGTCCCGTCCATCAGGTCCATTCCATGTCCCGTCCGTCAGATCCATTCCATGTCCCGTTCGTCAGGTCCATTCCATGTCCCGTCCGTCAGGTCCATTCCATGTCCCGTCCGTCAGTTCCATTCCATGTCCTGTCCGTCAGGTCCATTCCATGTCCCGTCCGTCAGGTCCATTCCATGTCCCGTCCATCAGGTCCATGCCATGGCCCGTCCATCAGGTCCATTCCATTTCCTGTCTGTCGGGTCCATTCCATATCCCGTCCGTCAGGTCCATACCATGTCCCGTCCATCAGGTCCATTCCATGTCTTGTCCGTCGGGTCCATTCCATATCCCATCCGTCAGGTCCGTTCCATGTCCCGTCCGTCGGTTCCATTCCATGTCCTGTCCGCCAGGTCCATTCCTTGTCCTGTCCGTCGGGTCCATGCCGTGTCCCGTCCGTCAGGTCCATTCCATATCCCGTCCGTCAGGTCCATTCCATGTCCCGTCCATCAGGTCCATTCCATGTCCCGTCCATTTGGTCCATGTCCTGTCCGTCAGGTCCATTCCATGTCCCGTCCGTCAGGTCCATTCCATGTCCCGTCCATCAGGTCCATTCCATGTCCCGTCCGTCAGGTCCATTAAAGGTCCCGTCCATCATGTCCATTCCATGTCATGTCCGCCAGGTCCATTCCATGTCACGTCCATCGGGTCCATTCCATATCCCGTCCGTCAGGTCCATTCCATGTCCCGTCCATCAGGTCCATTCCATGGTCCGTCCATCAGGTCCATTCCATGTCCCGTCCATCAGGTCCATGCCATGTCCCGTCCCTCAGGTCCATTCCAAGTATCGTCCTCAGGTCCATTCCATGTCCTGTCCGCCAGGTCCATTCCATGTCCCGTCCATCAGGTCCATTCCATGTCCTGATCGTCGGGTCCATTCCAAGTCCCGTCCATCAGGTCCATTCCATGTCCTGTCCGTCAGGTCCATTCCATATCCTGTCCGACAGGTCCATTCCATGTCCCGTCCATCAGGTCCATTCCATGTCCTGTCCGTCAGGTCCATTCCATATCCCACTCGTCAGGTCCATTCCATGTCCCGTCAATCAGGTCCATTCCATGTCACGTCCGTCAGATCCATTCCATGTCCCGTCCATCAGGTCCATTCCATGTCCTGATCGTCGGGTCCATTCCAAGTCCCGTCCATCAGGTCCATTCCATGTCCTGTCCGTCAGGTCCATTCCATATCCCATTCGTCAGGTCCATTCCATGTCCCGTCCATCAGGTCCATTCCATGTCACGTCCGTCAGATCCATTCCATGTCCCGTTCGTCAGGTCCATTCCATGTCCCGTCCGTCGGTCCATTCCATGTCCCGTCAATCGGGTCAATTCCATGTCCCGTCCGTCAGGTCCATTCCATGTCCTGTACGTCAGGTCCATTCCATATCCCATTCGTCAGGGCCATTCCATGTCCCGTCCATCAGGTCCATTCCATGTCCCGTCCGTCAGATCCATTCCATGTCCCGTTCGTCAGGTCCATTCCATGTCCCGTCCGTCAGGTCCATTCCATGTCCCGTCCGTCAGTTCCATGTCCTGTCCGTCAGGTCCATTCCATGTCCCGTCCGTCAGGTCCATTCCATGTCCCGTCCATCAGGTCCATGCCATGGCCCGTCCATCAGGTCCATTCCATTTCCTGTCTGTCGGGTCCATTCCATATCCCGTCCGTCAGGTCCATACCATGTCCCGTCCATCAGGTCCATTCCATGTCTTGTCCGTCGGGTCCATTCCATATCCCATCCGTCAGGTCCGTTCCATGTCCCGTCCGTCGGTTCCATTCCATGTCCTGTCCGCCAGGTCCATTCCTTGTCCTGTCCGTCGGGTCCATGCCGTGTCCCGTCCGTCAGGTCCATTCCATATCCCGTCCGTCAGGTCCATTCCATGTCCCGTCCATCAGGTCCATTCCATGTCCCGTCCATTTGGTCCATGTCCTGTCCGTCAGGTCCATTCCATGTCCCGTCCGTCAGGTCCATTCCATGTCCCGTCCATCAGGTCCATTCCATGTCCCGTCCGTCAGGTCCATTAAAGGTCCCGTCCATCATGTCCATTCCATGTCATGTCCGCCAGGTCCATTCCATGTCACGTCCATCGGGTCCATGCCATGTCCCGTCCGTCAGGTCCATTCCATGTCCCGTCCATCAGGTCCATTCCATGGTCCGTCCATCAGGTCCATTCCATGTCCCGTCCATCAGGTCCATGCCATGTCCCGTCCCTCAGGTCCATTCCAAGTATCGTCCTCAGGTCCATTCCATGTCCTGTCCGCCAGGTCCATTCCATGTCCCGTCCATCAGGTCCATTCCATGTCCTGATCGTCGGGTCCATTCCAAGTCCCGTCCATCAGGTCCATTCCATGTCCTGTCCGTCAGGTCCATTCCATATCCTGTCCGTCAGGTCCATTCCATGTCCCGTCCATCAGGATCAGTCCATGTCCTGTCCGTCAGGTCCATTCCATATCCCATTCGTCAGGTCCATTCCATGTCCCGTCCATCAGGTCCATTCCATGTCACGTCCGTCAGATCCATTCCATGTCCCGTTCGTCAGGTCCATTCCATGTCCCGTCCGTCGGTCCATTCCATGTCCCGTCAATCGGGTCAATTCCATGTCCCGTCCGTCAGGTCCATTCCATGTCCTGTCCGTCAGGTCCATTCCATATCCCATTCGTCAGGGCCATTCCATGTCCCGTCCATCAGGTCCATTCCATGTCCCGTCCGTCAGATCCATTCCATGTCCCGTTCGTCAGGTCCATTCCATGTCCCGTCCGTCAGGTCCATTCCATGTCCCGTCCGTCAGTTCCATTCCATGTCCTGTCCGTCAGGTCCATTCCATGTCCCGTCCGTCAGTCCATTCCATGTCCCGTCCATCAGGTCCATGCCATGGCCCGTCCATCAGGTCCATTCCATTTCCTGTCTGTCGGGTCCATTCCATATCCCGTCCGTCAGGTCCATACCATGTCCCGTCCATCAGGTCCATTCCATGTCTTGTCCGTCGGGTCCATTCCATATCCCATCCGTCAGGTCCGTTCCATGTCCCGTCCGTCGGTTCCATTCCATGTCCTGTCCGCCAGGTCCATTCCTTGTCCTGTCCGTCGGGTCCATGCCGTGTCCCGTCCGTCAGGTCCATTCCATATCCCGTCCGTCAGGTCCATTCCATGTCCCGTCCATCAGGTCCATTCCATGTCCCGTCCATTTGGTCCATGTCCTGTCCGTCAGGTCCATTCCATGTCCCGTCCGTCAGGTCCATTCCATGTCCCGTCCATCAGGTCCATTCCATGTCCCGTCCGTCAGGTCCATTAAAGGTCCCGTCCATCATGTCCATTCCATGTCATGTCCGCCAGGTCCATTCCATGTCACGTCCATCGGGTCCATTCCATATCCCGTCCGTCAGGTCCATTCCATGTCCCGTCCATCAGGTCCATTCCATGGTCCGTCCATCAGGTCCATTCCATGTCCCGTCCATCAGGTCCATGCCATGTCCCGTCCCTCAGGTCCATTCCAAGTATCGTCCTCAGGTCCATTCCATGTCCTGTCCGCCAGGTCCATTCCATGTCCCGTCCGTCAGGTCCATTCCATGTCCCGTCCATCAGGTCCATTCCATGTCCCGTCCATTTGGTCCATGTCCTGTCCGTCAGGTCCATTCCATGTCCCGTCCGTCAGGTCCATTCCATGTCCCGTCCATCAGGTCCATTCCATGTCCCGTCCGTCAGGTCCATTAAAGGTCCCGTCCATCATGTCCATTCCATGTCATGTCCGCCAGGTCCATTCCATGTCACGTCCATCGGGTCCATTCCATATCCCGTCCGTCAGGTCCATTCCATGTCCCGTCCATCAGGTCCATTCCATGGTCCGTCCATCAGGTCCATTCCATGTCCCGTCCATCAGGTCCATGCCATGTCCCGTCCCTCAGGTCCATTCCAAGTATCGTCCTCAGGTCCATTCCATGTCCTGTCCGCCAGGTCCATTCCATGTCCCGTCCATCAGGTCCATTCCATGTCCTGATCGTCGGGTCCATTCCAAGTCCCGTCCATCAGGTCCATTCCATGTCCTGTCCGTCAGGTCCATTCCATATCCTGTCCGTCAGGTCCATTCCATGTCCCGTCCATCAGGTCCATTCCATGTCCTGTCCGTCAGGTCCATTCCATATCCCACTCGTCAGGTCCATTCCATGTCCCGTCAATCAGGTCCATTCCATGTCACGTCCGTCAGATCCATTCCATGTCCCGTTCGTCAGGTCCATTCCATGTCCCGTCCGTCAGGTCCATTCCATGTCCCGTCCATCAGGTCCATTTCATGTCCTGTCCGCCAGGTCCATTTCATGTCCCGTCCATCAGGTCCATTACATGTCCTGTCCGCCAGGTCCATTCCATGTCCCGTCCATCAGGTCCATTCCATTTCCTGTCTGTCGGGTCCATTCCATATCCCGTCCGTCAGGTCCATACCATGTCCCGTCCATCAGGTCCATTCCATGTCTTGTCCGTCTGGTCCCTTCCATATCCCATCCGTCAGGTCCGTTCCATTTCCCGTCCGTCAGGTCCATTCCATGTCCCGTCCATTAGGTCCATGTCCTGTCCATCAGGTCCATTCCATGTCCCGTCCATCAGGTCCATTCCATGTCCCGTCCGTCAGGTCCATTCCATGTCCCGTCCGTCAGTTCCATTCCATGTCCTGTCCGTCAGGTCCATTCCATGTCCCGTCCGTCAGGTCCATTCCATGTCCCGTCCGTCAGGTCCATTCCATGTCCCGTCCGTCAGTTCCATTCCATGTCCTGTCCGTCAGGTCCATTCCATGTCCCGTCCGTCAGATCCATTCCATGTCCCGTCCATCAGGTCCATTCCATGGTCCGTCCATCAGGTCCATTTCATGTCCCGTCCATCAGATCCATGCCATGTCCCGTCCCTCAGGTCCATTCCAAGTATCGTCCTCAGGTCCATTCCATGTCCTGTCCATCAGGTCCATTCCATGTCCTGATCGTCGGGTCCATTCCAAGTCCCGTCCATCAGGTCCATTCCATGTCCTGTCCGTCAGGTCCATTCCATATCCTGTCCGTCAGGTCCATTCCATGTCCCGTCCATCAGGATCAGTCCATGTCCTGTCCGTCAGGTCCATTCCATATCCCATTCGTCAGGTCCATTCCATGTCCCGTCCATCAGGTCCATTCCATGTCACGTCCGTCAGATCCATTCCATGTCCCGTTCGTCAGGTCCATTCCATGTCCCGTCCGTCGGTCCATTCCATGTCCCGTCAATCGGGTCAATTCCATGTCCCGTCCGTCAGGTCCATTCCATGTCCTGTCCGTCAGGTCCATTCCATATCCCATTCGTCAGGGCCATTCCATGTCCCGTCCATCAGGTCCATTCCATGTCCCGTCCGTCAGATCCATTCCATGTCCCGTTCGTCAGGTCCATTCCATGTCCCGTCCGTCAGGTCCATTCCATGTCCCGTCCGTCAGTTCCATTCCATGTCCTGTCCGTCAGGTCCATTCCATGTCCCGTCCGTCAGGTCCATTCCATGTCCCGTCCATCAGGTCCATGCCATGGCCCGTCCATCAGGTCCATTCCATTTCCTGTCTGTCGGGTCCATTCCATATCCCGTCCGTCAGGTCCATACCATGTCCCGTCCATCAGGTCCATTCCATGTCTTGTCCGTCGGGTCCATTCCATATCCCATCCGTCAGGTCCGTTCCATGTCCCGTCCGTCGGTTCCATTCCATGTCCTGTCCGCCAGGTCCATTCCTTGTCCTGTCCGTCGGGTCCATGCCGTGTCCCGTCCGTCAGGTCCATTCCATATCCCGTCCGTCAGGTCCATTCCATGTCCCGTCCATCAGGTCCAATCCATGTCCCGTCCATTTGGTCCATGTCCTGTCCGTCAGGTCCATTCCATGTCCCGTCCGTCAGGTCCATTAAAGGTCCCGTCCATCATGTCCATTCCATGTCATGTCCGCCAGGTCCATTCCATGTCACGTCCATCGGGTCCATTCCATATCCCGTCCGTCAGGTCCATTCCATGTCCCGTCCATTAGGTCCATGTCCTGTCCATCAGGTCCATTCCATGTCCCGTCCATCAGGTCCCTTCCATGTCCCGTCCGTCAGGTCCATTCCATGTCCCGTCCGTCAGTTCCATTCCATGTCCTGTCCGTCAGGTCCATTCCATGTCCCGTCCGTCAGGTCCATTCCATGTCCCGTCCATCAGGTCCATGCCATGGCCCGTCCATCAGGTCCATTCCATTTCCCGTCTGTCGGGTCCATTCCATATCCCGTCCGTCAGGTCCATACCATGTCCCGTCCATCAGGTCCATTCCATGTCTTGTCCGTCGGGTCCATTCCATATCCCATCCGTCAGGTCCGTTCCATGTCCCGTCCGTCGGTTCCATTCCATGTCCTGTCCGCCAGGTCCATTCCTTGTCCTGTCCGTCGGGTCCATGCCGTGTCCCGTCCGTCAGGTCCATTCCATATCCCGTCCGTCAGGTCCATTCCATGTCCCGTCCATCAGGTCCAATCCATGTCCCGTCCATTTGGTCCATGTCCTGTCCGTCAGGTCCATTCCATGTCCCGTCCGTCAGGTCCATTAAAGGTCCCGTCCATCATGTCCATTCCATGTCATGTCCGCCAGGTCCATTCCATGTCACGTCCATCGGGTCCATTCCATATCCCGTCCGTCAGGTCCATTCCATGTCCCGTCCATCAGGTCCATTCCATGGTCCGTCCATCAGGTCCATTCCATGTCCCGTCCATCAGATCCATGCCATGTCCCGTCCCTCAGGTCCATTCCAAGTATCGTCCTCAGGTCCATTCCATGTCCTGTCCGCCAGGTCCATTCCATGTCCCGTCCATCAGGTCCATTCCATGTCCTGATCGTCGGGTCCATTCCAAGTCCCGTCCATCAGGTCAATTCCATGTCCTGTCCGTCAGGTCCATTCCATATCCTGTCCGTCAGGTCCATTCCATGTCCCGTCCATCAGGATCATTCCATGTCCTGTCCGTCAGGTCCATTCCATATCCCATTCGTCAGGTCCATTCCATGTCCCGTCCATCAGGTCCATTCCATGTCACGTCCGTCAGATCCATTCCATGTCCCGTTCGTCAGGTCCATTCCATGTCCCGTCCGTCGGTCCATTCCATGTCCCGTCAATCGGGTCAATTCCATGTCCCGTCCGTCAGGTCCATTCCATGTCCTGTCCGTCAGGTCCATTCCATATCCCATTCGTCAGGTCCATTCCTTGTCCCGTCCATCAGGTCCATTCCATGTCCCGTCCGTCAGATCCATTCCATGTCCCGTTCGTCTGGTCCATTCCATGTCCCGTCCGTCGGTCCATTCCATGTCCCGTCAATCGGGTCAATTCCATGTCCCGTCCGTCAGACCCATTCCATGTCCTGCCCGTCAGGTCAATTCCATGTCCCGTCCGTCAGGTTCATTCCATGTCCTGTCCATCGGATCATTTCCATGTCCCGTCCGTCTGGTTCATTCAATGTCCCGTCCGTCAGGTCTATTCCATGTCCCGTCCATCAAGTCAATTCCATGTCCCGTCCGTCAGGTCCATTACATGTCCCATCCATCTGGTCCATTTCATATTCCGTCTATCATCTCAATTACATGTTCCGTCCATCAGGTCCATTCCATGTCCCGTCCGTCAGGTCTTTTCCATGTCCCGTCCATCAGGTCCATTCCATGTCCCGTCCATCAGGTCCATTCCATGTCCCGTCCGTCAGGTCCATTAAAGGTCCCGTCCATCATGTCCATTCCATGTCATGTCCGCCAGGTCCATTCCATGTCCCGTCCATCAGGTCCATTCCATGGTCCGTCCATCAGGTCCATTCCATGTCCCGTCCATCAGGTCCATGCCATGTCCCGTCCATCAGGTCCATTCCAAGTATCGTCCTCAGGTCCATTCCATGTCCTGTCCGCCAGGTCCATTCCATGTCCCGTCCATCAGGTCCATTCCATGTCCTGATCGTCGGGTCCATTCCAAGTCCCGTCCATCAGGTCCATTCCATGTCCTGTCCGTCAGGTCCATTCCATATCCTGTCCGTCAGGTCCATTCCATGTCCCGTCCATCAGGTCCATTCCATGTCCTGTCCGTCAGGTCCATTCCATATCCCATTCGTCAGGTCCATTTCATATTCCGTCTATCATCTCAATGTCCTGTCCATCGGATCATTTCCATGTCCCGCCCGTCTGGTTCATTCAATGTCCCGTCCGTCAGGTCTATTCCATGTCCCGTCCATCAAGTCAATTCCATGTCCCGTCCGTCAGGTCCATTACATGTCCCATCCATCTGGTCCATTTCATATTCCGTCTATCATCTCAATTACATGTTCCGTCCATCAGGTCCATTCCATGTCCCGTCCGTCAGGTCTTTTCCATGTCCCGTCCATCAGGTCCATTCCATGTCCCGTCCGTCAGGTCCATTAAAGGTCCCGTCCATCATGTCCATTCCATGTCATGTCCGCCAGGTCCATTCCATGTCACGTCCATCGGGTCCATTCCATATCCCGTCCGTCAGGTCCATTCCATGTCCCGTCCATCAGGTCCATTCCATGGTCCGTCCATCAGGTCCATTCCATGTCCCGTCCATCAGGTCCATGCCATGTCCCGTCCCTCAGGTCCATTCCAAGTATCATCCTCAGGTCCATTCCATGTCCTGTCCGCCAGGTCCATTCCATGTCCCGTCCATCAGGTCCATTCCATGTCCTGATCGTCGGGTCCATTCCAAGTCCCGTCCATCAGGTCCATTCCATGTCCTGTCCGTCAGGTCCATTCCATATCCTGTCCGTCAGGTCCATTCCATGTCCCGTCCATCAGGTCCATTCCATGTCCTGTCCGTCATCTCCATTCCATATCCCATTCGTCAGGTCCATTCCATGTCCCGTCCATCAGGTCCATTCTATGTCACGTCCGTCAGATCCATTCCATGTCCCGTTCGTCAGGTCCATTCCATGTCCCGTCCGTCGGTCCATTCCATGTCCCGTCAATCGGGTCAATTCCATGTCCCGTCCGTCAGGTCCATTCCATGTCCTGTCCGTCAGGTCCATTCCATATCACATTCGTCAGGTCCATTCCATGTCCCGTCCATCAGGTCCATTCCATGTCCCGTCCATCAGATCCATTCCATGTCCCGTTCGTCAGGTCCATTCCATGTCCCGTCCGTCGGTCCATTCCATGTCCCGTCAATCGGGTCAATTCCATGTCCCGTCCGTCAGACCCATTCCATGTCCTGCCCGTCAGGTCAATTCCATGTCCCGTCCGTCAGGTTCATTCCATGTCCTGTCCATCGGATCATTACCATGTCCCGTCCGTCTGGTTCATTCAATGTCCCGTCCGTCAGGTCTATTCCATGTCCCGTCCATCAGGTCAATTCCATGTCCCGTCCGTCAGGTCCATTACATGTCCCATCCATCTGGTCCATTTCATATTCCGTCAATCATCTCAATTCCATGTTCCGTCCATCAGGTCCATTCCATGTCCCGTCCGTCAGGTCTTTTCCATGTCCCGTCTGTCAGGTCCATTCCATGTCCCGCCTATCTAGTCCTTCCAATTCTATGTCCTGTCCATCGGGTCCATTTCATGTCCCGACCATCTGATCCATTCCATGTCCCACCATCACCCTTTACACCGACAGTTCTGCAAATTGGTATTCCGGATTCGCTGGTGTTGTTCAGAATGATCAGGGGCACATGATTCATGTAAAAGTAAGCTGTCAAAGTGTGTTATAGCATTTTTGTAACGTTAATCGAGTATCATAAGGAAAATATTGTTTTGTATGATGGCTCTTTGAATTTGGTTCATTAGAAGACTTCATAGTAGAATGAATGAATGGCTCAGGTGCAGATCAGCCTGCGCATTCACGCAATCTGATCGGCCCATGTGCTGTTCGGTGATTGAATAGTATAATTAAGTTTAGTTTGTGTTAAGCCCTAGACAACGAGAGAGTCGCCATTTTTGTCTCAATAAGAAGAAACAGTCGCTTAAATCGAGTTTCGTTTTTATTGATTTCTCTCCTTCTTTTATTAGGCCCGGGTTATTATTGGGGGCTTGTCCGGGATGGCAGAGGAGATCTTAGAAGCACGAGCAGAAGTTAGAGCAGGCTTGTATGGGCTGTCCATTGAGGAGCTGCGGGGGTTTGTGAAGGAAAACTTGCCAAGGCCGACGTTCAGCATAGACAGTGCAAGCAGAGGAAAACTTCTGGATGCTTTTGAAAGTTACTTACTTGGAATTGACAAAGAAGCAGATCACGGTTTGGCGATCATGGAAGAATTTATTACAAAGTTGGGACTTACTGCCAAGGTCAAGGTGGAACCAGGAGCTACAAGTGACCCAGAACCCAAGGTTTGGCGGAAAGACTTCAAACTCATAGGTTATATTGGAGACGGACCATCGTGTATCGGGTATATGAGCTTTATGCGGCAAGTAGAGAGTGGTGCTAAAAAGGGTTATCCTGAACGGGAGATTGTGGATGGAGTTATAAGAGCAATCCAAGCAGGATCAAAACTCAGGGGTTACCTTGAAGGAAGGGACGATCTGGATTTGCGAGTCTTACAATCGATCATTAGGGCGTTTTATAGGGAGAAGAGTTCTACAGACTTATACCAGGAGTTGTGTAATCTAAATCAATCACAGAAAGAAACAACCCAAGAATTTATCTTGAGGGCATTAGAACTCAGACAGAAAATCATATTTGCGTCCAAAGAGCCAGGAAAACTTAGTTACGATACAAAACTGGTCGAGAAACAATTTCAGCATAGTGTGGTCACTGGAGTTCGGGATGAATTGATCAAAAATGACATACAAACCCTCATTGAAACTTACAAAACTGACGAACAATTAATTGAAGGAGTAAATGAGATTGTTCGAAGACAGCTGGAAAGGGATAGTAAACTGAGGTCGAACAAAATGACAAAAGTGATGTCCGTATCAGATGAAAATGAGATTTTGAAAGAACTTAAAGCTCTAAGACTGGAGGTTAACGAGATAAAGCAGAACAAGGGGTCCGGGACTGAGATAAAACAACCGGTTCACAATCAGCCACGTAGGACTAAGTGTGATAATTGTCGGGGGAAATCCGGGAAGTGCTCACATTGCTGCACAGGCCATTTTATGTACCGATGTCCAGGAAACCAGGGTCCGGGAAACGACGAGAGATCACTGGCAGGGAATCAGGGGGCCCAGTGATTGGAACACCAAGTCCCTCTGGTCATTGTGTTATTAGTCAGTGTGCTACTAGTCAGTGTGTTAACTGTGGAACAGTTGATGAAGATCTTAAAGTTTGTGGGAATTGCCTGACTGTACTGTACTGTTAAAAAATGTGCCAAAGAAGTCGTTATAATGACCATAGAGCTATCTGTACGACTATTAATTCTGTTCAGACATATTTACATAGTAAACATCAAATTGTACAAAGTGAAGAATCAATTAAGGGTCAGGTCTTTGAACTTACACCAAAAACCAAGTCTAAGTTATGTAAACTGGTAGGGGACAAATGTTTAGTCAATGTTGTTATGAATCAGGTAGAAGAGCAGGTTTTATGGGATACAGGAGCCCAAGTTTCCTTAGTAGATGAGAAATGGGTAGCAGACCGTAAGCTTGAAACCCATGTTCGTCCATTGCAGGAATTGTTTGAGAGAGAACTGGTTATTAAATCTGCAAGTGGTGATGAATTGACACATATTGGTTGGTTAGAAATGAATGTCAGTATAAAATCTGATAAGCAAGGGGTAACTGTACCATTCCTAGTAACAAGGGTTGCACTTGACAAACCTATACTTGGCTTCAATGTAATTACAGAATTTCTAAGTGATACAGACGTTAAGTACATTTTTAAAGGTCAAGATGATAAAACTGTTGACATGGTTATTAAGGCACTACAGGTTGAACAGGCTGGCGATATAGGGAAAGTGAAAGTGGAGAAACAGAAAATTGTTATTCCCAGTGGGTGTACTAAAACCATCAAATGTACCGTCCATTCTGGGGTGGAAAAGGGAAATCTGATTGCTCTTTTTGTTCCATCAGACACTCCTAGGTGGGATGGGGGCTTAGAAGTTCATGAAACGCTGGTGAACCTTGGTCGGGTTTCCACTTGTATGATACAGGTATCCGTCAGTAACCCTACAGGGCATTCTATTACTTTAAGGCCAGGGGTAAAGTTGGGTAAGGTTACTCAAGTCAAGTCAGTGATTACTATGAGATCTCCTAGTCCGGAGATGGAAGACAGAGAAGCTGAGGTCTCTGAGATTCAAGTAGACTGTGAGGGTCAGGTAAACACTGAAAGGCATAGAGAAGATGTTGGGTATGGGAGGGAACCCGAGGTTAAAATTGATGAGACACACTTTACTTCAGATCAGGTACGTATGATAAGGCAGATGTTGCGAGATGAGTGCTCTTCATTTTCACGGGATGAAAATGATTTAGGGTGTGCACCGGATTTGGAGCTTGATATACAGTTGAAAGATGGTGTTCCTGTAAAGCATGCATACCGATCAGTTCCCCCACCACTGTACCAAGAGGTAAAAGATTACATTTTAGACATGATAAATAAAGGTTTTATCAAGAAATCTACCTCGTCATACTCTAGTCCAATGGTCTGTGTTAGAAAAAAAAGATTCGTCGTTGCGCCTTTGCATTGACTATCGTTCACTTAACCAGAAGAGTTATGAAAGCTGCCGTCCTATACCAAGAATTCAGGACACGTTGGATAGTCTGGTTTTCAACATTAGACAAGGGTAAGGCATATCACCAGGGTTTTATGAACCCGGAGTGCAGACCTTATACTGCTTTCACCACTCCGTGGGGTCTATACGAGTGGATTCGTATTCCGTTTGGTTTGTCTGGAGCACCAGGGGCATTTCAGGCTTTTATGGAGGAGACTTTGACCGATCTGAGAGATGAGATCTGTATTCCGTATCTGGATGATGTACTGGTATTAAGTGAAAGTTTTGAAAAGCATGTAGAAGATGTAAGAACTGTTCTGAGGAGGCTTAGGGACAAGGGAGTCAAATTGAAGCCATCCAAATGTGATCTGTTTAAAAGGGAGGTGAGATTTTTAGGTCAGTTGATATCTGAGAGGGGTTGCCGTATGGATCCAGCAGATATTCAAGCCATAGAGAATCTGAAGGAGCAGAAACCCTCTACAGTCAAAGAGGTAAGACATTTGGTTGGTTTATTGGGATATTATAGGAAATACATATCTGATTTCAGCAGAAGGGCAAGACCCCTGTATGACCTCCTTAAGGTATCTGAAGAGCCAGTCCATAAGGGAAAAAAGAGGTAAGGCTGAGAAGAAGGGCCAAAGATTGTCCAGAGAGAGAGTCGAGTGGACAGATACACATCAGAGGGTGCTGTGCGAACTAATTGATGTCCTAACCAGCTCTCAGGTAATGGCTTTCCCAAACTTTGAAAAACCATTTGTACTCCACACTGACGCGTCACAGGATGGTCTCGGTGCAATATTGTACCAAGCTCAAGATGATTGACATTTGGCAGTCATTGCATATGGGTCACGGACTTTGACTCCGGCAGAGCAAAAGTACTATTTACACTCTGGCAAGTTTGAATTTCTTGCCCTCAAATGGGCGATAACAGAACGTTTCAGGGACTATCTGTACTATGCTCCGTCATTCGATATTTATACCGACAACAACCCGTTGATTTATGTGACTACCACAGCAAAACTGGATGCGGTCAGGCACCGTTGGGTTGCGGAGTTGGCAGATTTCAATTACAAGATCCATTATAAGCCAGGTAAATTGAGTTCTGATGTGGACATTCTTTCTAGGATGCCTTTAAATGTGAGGAAGTACATGGAGAGTTGTACTTTGTCTTCCTCAAGGGAGGAACTTATGGCCATGGCGGCTGCATAAGCGGCTGCAGTACCGGACGGTGAACAGGTAGTATCGGTTGATTTTAAAACAGTTGAGTCGGCAGAAACGGAGCTGTGTAAGGTGACTCCAATAGAAACATTGAGCCCAGCTGAAATTTGTAAGATGCAAGATAAGGATCCTTTAATACAGAAGGTAAAGCATCAGTTGGAACAGCAAGCAAAACCATCTAAGTCTCAGCTTAAGAGAGAGCCTGTAAAGCTGAAGGCGTGGATCGGAGACTGGGATCGTTTCCAGTTGGGGAGTTTTTGTTTGATTTGAGGTTTAACGTCCCCGTCAACACTGTAAAGGTCATTTTGGAGACGTTGCTTCCAGTTTTGTGGGACTTTTACCCGACATTGAGATGAAATGACATCACAAGCCCTGTCGCCCAATGAAACCAATAGGGTTTATATGCATGGACGGTCCGCATCGCACCACGGTTCCTGGACAGGCTTAGATCCTCTAAGCGGTTTACCAGTTCTAGTGTCCGGGCCAGATTCAGGTCTGCGTGGAAGCATCGTGCAGCCCATATATTTCTTCAAGCCCCTATGGGCGGGGGCGGCAGTTGGGGAGTGATGGAGTACTTAGGAGGTCTTGTACTCTACCTGATGGTACAACAGTCATGCAGGTATGTCTACCTCCAGAGTTATATCATACAATGTACGAAGAACTTCACAAGAAGCTGGTTCATTTGGGCGCAGATCGGGTGATAGCTTTAGCTCGGGACCGTTTTCATTGGCCAGGTATGGCAAAAGACATCTCTCATTTTGTTACTAAGGTTTGCCCTTGTTTGAAGGATAAGAAGCCAAATTTCTTGAGAAAGGCAGAATTGCAACCTATAAAGACGTCTAGTCCCTTTGAGCTCATCTCAATCGATTATCTCCACTTAGAGAGGTCAAAAGAGGGATTTGAATACTTGCTAGTAATTGTGGATCACTTTAGTAGGTTTGCACAAGCTTATCCCACGAAGGACAAGCCATCTAAAGCAGCTGCGGATAAAATATTCAATGATTTTATCCCTAGATTTGGTTTTCCTGAAAGGTTGCACCATGATCAGGGCCGGGAGTTTGAGAATGAGTTATTTTCACATTTGCAAAAACATTGCGGGATTGTTCACTCACGGACCACGCCCTACCATCCAGCAGGAAACGGCCAGTGTGAGCGCCTGAATCGTACCATTCTATCATTGCTTCGTACGTTGTCCACAGAGCATAAAGCTGATTGGAAAAGTCATGTAAATCGAATGGTACATTCATACAATTGCACTAGAAATGAGGCTACTTGGTATGCACCATTTTTCCTGCTGTATGGTAGGTCACCCAGGTTACCGATAGATGTGGTATTTGGTTTGGAAACTAAGGGGAGCAAGTCTGTGCAAGACTGGATGGCTGGCATGCACGAAGTTTATGAGATAGCCCGTCAAAATGCCAAACAGGCAGCAGCAAAAGGTAAGAAAAACTATGACAAAAGTCTCAGAAGTTCTGTTTTGCAGAAAGGAGATAGGGTCTTAGTAAGGAATTTGACTGAAAGAGGCGGGCCGTGTAAGCTCAGATCGTTCTGGGAGAAGAAAATACATGTAGTTACCCGGAGGATTGGTGAGAATTCCCCAGTGTATGAAGTGATTCCAGAAGATGGTGAGGGCCGTAAGAGAGTACTGCACAGAAATCTCTTATTTCAGTGTGATTTTCTACCCTTTGAGGGGCCTCAGCGAGTGAAACAGAAAAGACTGCTCAGTAGTAAGGTAAGAAATGAAAGGCTCAGTCGCACAAGTCAGGAAATTGATGAGACTGATTCAAATGTTGAAGACAATCTGCAAAAGAAATCTGTAAGTGCAAGGCAGTCTACCTCATCTACAGAGGGAGGATACACACTTAACTGGAATGCACCCCCATTTGTGCATAGAGCACACAGTTCGGGTGAAACTGCTGGGTTTGTACCCGCGGAGAGCCCTGTAGAGGAGGATGCTGATGAAGAATCACAAGAGAGTGCAGGTAATGTAGAACAGGATTCAGAGGAGAGCACAGAAGGTAATAATGGCGTCAGTCTGGAATCAGACAGTGCTGAAAGTAGCATATCCTCTGATGAGGCTGGGAGGCCGTCCAGACCATCGAGAGATCGTCGCGCTCCAAGAATCTTGACTTATGATCGGATGGGTGAGCCATCTTTCACAAATCAGGTCATACATGCAGGGTTGCATGTACTTGGGAGTATCTAAGTTGCAGAAATCCAGATTTGTTTTTATTGATCAATGATTTTATTTTTTTTTTATTTGTTTTGTGGTAATTGGTGGAATTTGAGCCAAATGATGTGATTATGATGGTAATCTTAAATGTTTGAAACAGTTTAGGTGAACTGTAAGGAGACCGTGCATGGGTAATGGTGCTTTAGAGTTAGATTACTGGTCATAGTGGTGATTTGTAGGCTCCCAAATGCACATTTGTGTGGTGGAAATCCGCTGTGGTATATGTATCATACAAGGAACCTTGGGTAATGGCCATACCTTTGGTGTCTCGCAGTTGGGAAAAATAATTTATTTTCCATGTTATATATTGGGAACTAAACCTAAATTGATTTGGCTTTGTTTAATATGTAAGTTTCATAATTTGATGTCGGGGCGCCATCAATTTTAGTGGGGGAGAGTGTGGCGAATTGACTTTTGGGACGAGTTGACTTGGGGCGAGTTGACTTTGGAAGAGGGCCTAAAATTTTTAGCACGCTAGCTATATCAATAGCACCGTTTTGGATGCACGCTTCAGTCGCCATTTTTGTCTCAGTAAGAAGAAACAGTCGCTTAAATCGAGTTTCGTTTTTATTGATTTCTCTCCTTCTTTTATTAGGTGGGTATTTCCCAATGTCGCCAATCAGTTCAGAACAGTGTCCGGCATAAATTTATGCAAGTTTAAGGCATCAATTTCCGTTATTTTTGCATATAAAGCTGAAGTTTATTGAAGTGTATTGGGCCATAACGGGTAGGGTATTTTCAACAAGCAAGCATTTGATAGTATCTCAATAATTCATGCACTGAGAGACTTATGTAGTACTTGAGAATGGTAGCTACAATGTTGTGAATATTGTTGTTGCACATTATGTTTGTCAGGAAAGCTGAGAGTTCGAGATATGATTTAACAGAGGGTTATGTCCCTTGTATTACAGCAGTTATTCTTTGACAATTTATATATCAAGCAAAGGCTCTGATAGACAGGTTTATAAGCGTTTCACTTAATGAGATATTTGAGCCGTGATGCAGGAAAGCAACCAGAATAGTTTAGTCAAACAGGGAGGGATTCAGACCAGACCGGCAAGTTTGACCGATCTCGTCGGAATCGTAGCTGTTTGATTCCAGTAATTACAGTCGAAAGCTTGACCAGGTTAAGCAGACGCATTTGAAGGTGGTCTAACCCTGCATTAGTGTTTTTCTATTGTATCATGGCTTGGTTGTTTGGAAGTAAATTTGAAGCAACAAAATGCAAGTTTGCTTGATGGATTGCAGACTTTCTTGAGCTGGCGTTTGAAGTTGCTTGTTATTAAGTGAGACTTTAAACAGGGTTGATAATTCAGAGAAAACTAGTATCTGATGGTATGTGGAACACTCGACACTTCAGAGTAGTCGTGTTTTATTTCGCCGTCTCGTGCATTCTGGAAGCCTTGTGAGAGGATGGTTAATGTATGCTGCCGATCTTCCATTCCCATCAAATCATCAAATCAATTTATCCATTCCCCGTCCCATCCATCTAGTCCACTCCATGTCCCGTCCATCAGGTCCTTTCCATGTCCCGTCCGTCAGGTCCATTCCATGTCTCGTCCATCAGGTCCATTCCATGTCCTGTCCGCCAGGTCCATTCCATGTCCCGTCCATCAGGTCCATTCCATGTCCTGTCCGTCGGGTCCATTCCAAGTCCCGTCCATCAGGTCCATTCCATGTCCTGTCCGTCGAGTCCATTCCATATCCTGTCCGTCAGGTCCATTCCATGTCCCGTCCATCAGGTCCATTCCATGTCCTGTCCGTCAGGTCCATTCCATATCCCATTCGTCAGGTCCATTCCATGTCCCGTCCATCAGGTCCATTCCATGTCCCGTCCGTCAGATCCATTCCATGTCCCGTCCGTCAGGTCCATTCCATGTCCCGTCCGTCAGGTCCATTCCATGTCCCGTCCATCGGGTCAATTCCATGTCCCGTCCGTCAGGCCCATTCCATGTCCTGTCCGTCAGGTCCATGCCATGTCCCGTCCGATAGGTTCATTCCATGTCCTGTCCATCGGATCATTTCCATGTCCCGTCCGTCTGGTTCATTCAATGTCCCATCAAGTCAATTCCATGTCCCGTCCGTCAGATCCATTACATGTCCCATCCATCTGGTGCATTCCATATTCCGTGTATCATCTCAATTCCACGTTCCGTCCATCAGGTCCATTCCCTGTCCCGTCCGTCGGGTCTTTTCCATGTCCCGTCTGTCAGGTCCATTCCATGTCCCGCCCATCTGGTCCTTCCAATTTCATGTATTGTCCATCAGGTCCATTCCATGTCCCGACCATCTGATCCATTCCATGTCCCACCATCACCCTTTACACCGACAGTTCTGCAAATTGGTATTCCGGATTCGCTGGTGTTGTTCAGAATGTTCAGGGGCACATGATTCATGTAAAAGTAAGCTGTCAAAGTGTGTTATAGCA
This sequence comes from Lucinisca nassula, assembly GCA_963580285.1. Classification (NCBI taxonomy): domain Eukaryota; kingdom Metazoa; phylum Mollusca; class Bivalvia; order Lucinida; family Lucinidae; genus Lucinisca; species Lucinisca nassula. Next base: position 67,877,546 of record OY757025.1, on the reverse strand, counting down.
TTTTTGTAATGTTAATCGAGTATCATAAGGAAAATATTGTTTTGTATGATGGCTATTTGAAGTTGGTTCATTAGAAGACTTCATAGTAGAATGAATGAATGGCTCAGGTGCAGATCAGCCTGCGCATTCGCGCAATCTGATCGGCCCATGTGCTGTTCGGTGATTGAATAGTATAATTAAGTTTAGTTTGTGTTAAGCCCTAGACAACGAGAGAGTCGCCATTTTTGTCTCAATAAGAAGAAACAGTCGCTTAAATCGAGTTTCGTTTTTATTGATTTCTCTCCTTCTTTTATTAGGCCCGGGTAACATTTGCAAATATCATTTCTGATGCCACAAACTACCATGCAATGAAACATTCACTGTTTTGCATTTTACTCCATACGAATGTCTTAGTAACCAAATTTGACCTTGCTGGAAAACAGCTCAAGGTCAACCAAATGTCCTGATTTGAACAAACTTGGTATGGGGCCTTGAGTCACTGACTCTGCATACCAAGTTTCAAGGACATCAGCCATTTGGTTCCTTAGAAGAAGATTTTTAAGGTTTTTACCAAATATGGGTATGTTGGCCATATTGGTCATATGGCCCAGTCCTAACGAACAAATTTTCGTTCCCAACTTTTTATAAAGGTTCCACATGTAATTTGACTTCAATCAACCCAGAAGAAGATATAAAATACTTAATCTGAGCCATCCAGGACAAAGGATGAGTAACTGACCTTGACCTTTGACATTGATAAACCTCCATTCAGCTGATTGCAAATATCATTTCTGATGCCACAAGCTATCATGCAATCAAACAATCCACTGTTTTGCCCTGTTTTCTATTTTGTCTCAGTGACCAAATTTGACCTTTTCGTAAAACAGATCAAGGTCAACAATATGTCATCATTTGAACAAACTTTGTGGGGCCCGAGTCCCCAATGCTGCATACCAAGTTTCAAGGTCATCGGTAATTTTGATTTCTCAGACGATTTCCATGATATATGGCATGGCGGTCATCTTGGTTATGAGACTCGGATACCATGAACAATGTTCACTGCCTCATCCCATAAAGACTCCACATATAATCTAGTTTCAATCAACCCAGCAGGTTTGGTGGATAAAAGATACAAATAGTAAATCTGAGCCATCGAGGACAAAGGTCAGTAAGTGGCCTTGACCTTTTTAATTTATAAACTTCCATTTAGCTGATTGCAAATATAAATTCTGATGCCACAAGGTGGTATATGAATCAGGAACAGCCACTGTTTAGCCCTTTTTCCTAACAAATATCTCAGTGACCAATTTTGACCTAGCGTAAAAAAGATCAAGGTCAGCCAAAAGGGGCCATTTGAACAAATTTTGTAGGTCCTAGGTCCCTTATGCTGTTTACCAAATATCAAGGTCAAAGAAGAATAATATTTCCAAAAGATTTTTACAATATATGGGCATGGTGGCCATCTTGGTTGGGTTGCTCAAATCTCACGATCATATGTTCATTGGCTTATCCCAGAGAGGCTCCACATATAACCTAGTTTCAATCAGCGCAGCAGTTTCAGTGGAGAAGAAGATAAAAAATAAGTGAATCTAAACCATCCAGGACAAAGTGCAGTACATGACCTTGACCTTTGGAATAGATTAACTTCCATTTAGCTGATTGAAAATATAAATAATTATGCCACAGACTACCGTGCAATCTGAAAATTCCACAGTTTGCCCTTTTTCCATACAAATGACGAAGTGACCAAATTTGACCTTGGCCTAAAATGGGTCAAGGCCAACCAAAGGTCTATATTTGAACAGGCTTAGTGGAAACCGAGTCCCTAATGCTGCATACAAAGTTTCAAGGTCATCTGCCTTTTGGTTCCTGAGAAGAAGATTTTTACCATATATGGCCATGGCGACCATCTTGGTAAGGTGACTTCAATCCGGCGAAGAAATGTTCATTGCCTCATCCCATAGAGGCACCATATATAATCTATTTTCAATCAGCCTAGCAGTTTTTGTGAAGAAGAAGGGAAACATACTGAATCAGAGCCATCCAGGATGAGGGTCAGTAAATGAAGCTCCCCCGAAGGGTTTGGCTCTGGTGAGCTAAAAATCCACTGTTTTGTCTTTTTTCCATACAAATGTCCAAGTGACAAATTTAATATTGACGTAAAACAGGTCAAGGTCAACCAAAGGTCATCATTTGAACAAACATGGTATGGCAAGAGGCCCCGATGCTGCATACCAGGTTTCAAGGTCGCCGGCCATTTGGTTCCTGAGAAGAAGATTTTGTAAAGGTTTTTGCCATATATGGGCATGGCGGCCATATTGGTCATGTGACCCTGTCCTTACGACCAAACTTTCGTTTCCCCTTCCCATAGAAGCTTCACATTTAATTTGGTTTCAATCAACCTAGCAGCTTGAGTGGAGAAGAAGATTAAAATACTGAATCTGAGCCATTCAGGACAAAAGTAAACTTGATAAACTTCCATTCAGCTGATTGTAAATATCATTTTTGACGCCACAGGCTACCATGCAATCAGATATTGCCACTGTTTTGCCCTTTTCTCAAAATAAATGTCTAAGTGACCAAATAAGACCTTGACGTAAAATCAGTCAAGGTCAACTATAAGGTCATCATTTGAATTAACCTGGTAGGGCCCCGAGTCCCCGATGCTGCAAACCAAGTTTCAAGCTTATCGCCCATTTGGTTCCTAAGAAGAAGATTTTTATATGTTTTTACCATATATGGCCATGGTGATCATAATGGTCATGCGACCCAGTCCTCGTTTCCCCTTCCCATAGAGGCTCCATATGTAATTTGTTTTCAATCGTACCCAGCAGTTAAAATTGAGAAGAAGATAAAAATACTGAACCTGAGCCTTCCAGGACAAAGTTCAGTAAATTACATTGACCTTTAGAATTAATAAACTTCCATTCAGCTGATTGCAGATATCATTTCTGATGTCACAGGTTACCATGCAATCAGAAAAATACATTGTTTTGCCCTTTTCCCATACAAATGTCTTAGTGACCATTTTACCTTGACGTAAAACAGGTCAAGGTCAACCAAAGGTCATCATTTGAACAAACTTGGTAGGGCCCGAGTCACCGATGCTGCATTCCAAGGCCATTTTGTTCCTGAGAAGAAGATTTTAAAGGTTTTTACCATATATGGGCATGGCGGCCATCTTGGCAATGTAATCAAGATCCTATGAACACATTGTCTTTCCTCAAACCCATGGAGAACTCCTTTGTAATTTGGATTCATTTGGCCCAGCAGTTTCTGGTGAGAAGTCGTTTGAAAATTTTCACGCGGACGCGGGCGACAGACGGCGGACCACTGCCTATACTATAAGCTCCCCAGAGCCTTCGGCTCTGGTGAGCTAGAAATCTTTAAACAACAACTTATCCTATAACTCTTGAATCAATTTCATTTAAACTTCATAGGCCTGTTGCTTAGATGTCTCTCTACCAAAATATCAAATACACTTCCCCTCCGATGACCAAGTTGTCCACCAGAGCTAAATATAGAAAAACGTCAACAATTCGTTTTAAATGCTGGCTCCTCCTGAACCCTTGTACCAATTTCAGTCACAGTTCATAGGAATGTTGCTTAGGTGACCCTCTACAAAAATAGTTAAAATGGCTATGCTCGGATGAACAAGATGGCCGCCAGGGCTAAAAATAGAAAAACCTTTGAGTGACAACTCCTATACCAATGGACCAAGTTCATTAAAACTACATAGGATGGTTGCTTATGTGATCCTTTACCAACATACGGTTCCGCTCCGATAAGTTATATGGTCACCAGAGCAAAAATAGAAAAATGCCAACAATGTGCTTTACATGCCAACTTCTCCGGAACCCTAGGGCCAATTCCAATCAATCTTCACAAGAATGTTGCTTAGGTAACCCTGTAACAAAATAGCTAAAATCGTTCCGCTTGGATGAACAAGGTGATCGACAGAGCTAAAAATAGAAAAAATCTTCAATTGCACAACTCCTGCTATACCCTTAGGCCAATTTCATTCAAACTTCTACCCAAATAACTAAAGCGATTCAGCTCTGATAAGCAAGATGACCACCAGAGCTAAAAAGAGAAGGAAAAAAACAACATCAATATCTTGCTTTAAATGCCCCCCCCCCCCCCTCCCCCGCCTCCACCTGAGCCCTTTAGCCAATTTCAGTCAAACTTGATAGGAATGTTACTTAGGTGACCGTCTTCCAAAATAGCTTAAATCGTTCCACTCGGATGTACAAGATGGCCACCAGAGCTAAAAAAAAATAGAAAAAATCATTAAGCGACCCTTTCTCCTGTATCCATGGGTCAAGTTCATTCAAACTTCATAGGAATGTTGCTTAGGTGACTTAATACTAGCTAAAATAGTTCTAATCAGATAAGAGAGATGGTCATCAGAGCTGAAAATATAAAACAATTCAAGGCCATCTTGGCTCTCCAGTTTTTTTTAAGCAAGATATCTGAAAAACTGATTTTGCTATTGCCTTGAAACTTGAGTTTGCTGTTGAATGATTAGTAGATGACCTGATTTAACCAGATATGGCCCTTTGAAAATTGCAGCATTTAAGGCAAACATTTGATTGCGGCATAATGTTTTAAACGCACAATTTCTAATTGTCTTATTATGACACTGGCTGGCCTGACAAGAATGCAGATCTATGAGTTTATAAAGTTGAATACATTCAATTATTTACTTATTTGGACTTGTTTGCTAAACAAAGAGAGCCTATTTTATAGACTACGTCTGCGTTTGTAAGGACTATCAAACTAGTATGGGGTAGGGGTATGCTGTTTGTACGTTGGTTTCCGCCACACGCTTCTCGCCTCGGCCTTGAAAGTCAAGGTTTAATGTATTTATATATTTGCGATTATGTTTTAACTTCAGTTTATATCATAAGGTGCGGAAAATTGTATCAACAATGCATATATGGTCATATAAATGTTACAGTAAGGACATTATGTTAGACTGGTATTCGTACCAAATACGTTATCCTCTTGAAATACAGTTATTATTATTATTATTTCTGAATAAAACCCTTAGATAAAACAAAAGAAACATTTTGGTATCAAAATTTCTCGACTTTGTGACAATTTTTATTTAGACTCTTTCCTGAAGAATCGAACCGTACTCGCACCCGATTCTGTGCATGAAATAGTCGAAACAAGTTGGCTGCTTTCAAAAAGCATCCAATAGGTTTGGTCTTGTCAGTCTACATTCTGATTTGAGCCAGCTCATATCATTATCCCACTTAATGCATTTTTTTAATAAAAATAATAAACTTTAAATGTTCCAAGGCGGTTCTTCTGTCGCGGTATATTTTTGTTATGGTTTGTCTGAAGTCTGGAGGCCTTCATGCGGACTGAGCAAATTATTTGTCTAAATCGCGACGGTGTTTCCATTAGGGTCTGTTGTTTCATGTTTGTGTGTCTTTCCCTTTGGTGTCTCTGATGGGAGCTGTGGGTTGATTGTAACGATTCCTGATAATTGCCTCCACTTCTATTTTTTTAATACAAAACGTGTATATAAAATGTCAAAGTCTGTGACCTTGGTATCAGGAGGGGTGGGTAGTGATGAGTATTCTGTGGTAAATTGTTTAACGCCATGGCAAGTAAGCCTTGTGGCTTATAGACGTCATCTCCTGAAAGATGTAACTTACATATGTTTTACACATGTATAGCACAAAACTTAACCATACGAAAATGTACCGAATTTTTCAAAGGTCATAACTCTGTTAATATTTGGTGGACAGTAATTCTCGAAACTTAAGGCATATCTTCACATCTTAGCCTTACTACATACACATTTTAGGCTTAATCGGATGAAAACTGTATAGTAGGAGTTATACGGAAACGAAAAAAAAGTTTACGAACGGACGGATTGACACCAACCAAAGCATAACTTAATACGACCGTTTTTGTTGTTGTTGTTGTTGTTGTTGTTGTTTTTCAAACGGGTATATTGAAAGATTTTTCCTAAGTCATCATGCCTTCTATAGGGCCTTGGTTATCTATTTCATTTGTTGTTAATGTCCCTGTTAACACTGTATGAGTCTTTTTTGAGACATTGCTTCCATTATGTCGCCCAATGAAACTAAATGGTTGAAATGCATGAACGGTCCGACTCGAGCCACCCTCTGGACAGGCTTAGAACTTCTTGGCGATTTAACACTACTCATGTGCGGCCGGTATCAGCTCTGCGTGGAAGCATCGTGCAACCCAATCTATTTCTTCAGTTCCCGATGGACTGGGGCCGATCAGACCTTGGGGCGATATATTTGACTGCATGAGCTGAAACCGACCAAACTTTGAAGTATTGCTGAACCGCCTAGGAAGATCTAAGCCTGCCCAGACAAAGTGCTGTGAATCAGACTGTATCTTAAACCTCGACAGTTTCTTTGAGCGGTACCTCCGCAAAAACCTGAAATTTGCAATCCTTTTGTATATCTTTCTGGATCACAACTTAATTGTAAAAGAAACTGATTTGTAAAACGTCAAGTATTGAGTAGTTATCTGATACAATAGCTCCCATCGCATGCGCCAAAAAAGCTTTTAACAACTCGGTCTGTAACTGGTGGCAGGTCATTTAGTAGTCATGAAGTTTTTGAACAGAAACCCATCAACGTTATGACTGTTTCGCTCCCTAAATGTTTTATATATTTGGAAGAGTTAGAAGGTTCGACCTTGACACTTACGTTAATTCTAGTAGCAAAAACATGAACATGTTTTTACACACCCAGCGATCTTTTTTATGTTTCGTTTAACGATCCTTTCAAGATTATTTCACTCACATCAAGCCGATCGTTAATCAGAGGTGAGCGAAAACTGGAGTACCCGATGAAAAACCTCCTGACCTTCCGTTGCAGAACTTCTCATTATGTGACCTGAGCCATGCTCAAACCTACAGCGTTGAGAGACCTAATGATTAAGAGTCAGCACTTTTATCCACTAGGCCACGGAGGCCCAGCGATCTTTATAAATGAGGAAAAATAACGTTCTCTGTCTTTCCAACATTTACATGTACGTATTATTAGAGCTATTAGCGTACCGAAAGCTGTTCAGAATATATAAATCTGTTCCTATCTGTGTGAAGTAAACTTTGCAAGTTTTTTTTTTATTTGATGGCCCAGTCAATATTGATTTGGGTCATGTTTGGGCCTGTCAGTGTACCTATCCACGCTTTTCCTGAGCAGGCTCATCCGTAAGCGGTTTACCAGTTCAGTGCACATTCTGTCGCCCAAAACTGACCCCTGCCCTTCCTGAATCAGCGGAAGGGAGATAATGACCATAGAAAAGATTTCATAATCAATCTCCACGAAAGAATGTTGCCGACCCCGGTAGGTATCGAACCCGAGTCTTCCTTATCACCAGTCAGACTGCATCCGACTCAGCTACCGCAGCCAGCCACACTTTGTGAGTAGTAGTATAGTTATAATCTGTTGTTTTTCGTTTCCATGGCCCCATGGACTTACTCCATAATGGCATTGCAAGACGTAAAATTTGCGAAAATGACTGCGGCTGTTAAAAGTTCCCCATAAGGGAAATAGATACATCTTAAAGGGGTGGGGCTACTCCTGCAAAAGTAGTTTCTCTTTGGATATGTCTAAGGGATATACTCTTAAAGGAAAGAATTTGCTTCTTAGGAGCAAATTCTTCCCTTTTAGAGTAGACCCCTTGAGCAGCAAATTCTTCCCCTTTTAGAGTAGACCCCTTTTTCAGTTGGACAGAGCCAACAGAGTAGCAACCATAAGGTCCTTAAAATTGTATTTCCATCACGAAATCATGCCTAATGAATTGTGATCCCCTTTAATATGTTCTATAAAAGGGTTATCCTTTGGAAGCAAGGAATACACCACAGAACTGAAAAATAGGGTGTGCACATGTTTTCTGGGCCAGGCTAGCTAGTTTCGGCCAATTAGGCCTCATCAGTGACCCTAAGATATTATCAAAATTCCACAATGGAATCAATGATCCCAAAGGGCAAGAAAATATAATCTACACTATGCTGTAGGGCAGGGAGACGTTTTACCGCCGCCACACATTCCCATACACCAGTTGAAGTGAAGTTTAATATGTTCTATAAAAGGGCTATCCTTTGGAAGCAAGGAATACACCACAGAACTGAAAAATAAGGAGTGTACATATTTTCTAGGCCAGACTAGCTAGTTTCGGCCAATTAGGCCTCATCAGTGACCCTCATATATTTTCAAAATTCCACAATGGAATCAATGATCCCAAAGGACAAGAAAATATAATCTTCACTTTCATATAGTGAAGCACAGGTTTGCAGGGGTATACATTAATTTCCGTATTCATGCTCTGAGACACTAGATTGTGAGAACTCGATAGAATCGCCTCGTCGAGGCGTTTCTGTCGACTCCCCGCAATCTATGTTTTGAGCAAAAAAGGCAAATATTCCAATGTTTCTTTTTAAAATTTCTTTTTCTTTGGCCAAAAAAGAAGCCCCCGTGGTCGAGTGGTTACGCTACTCGCCTAGTAAACCAGGGGTCGCAGGTTCGATCCCGGGCTTCTCCAGACTTTCGGATGAGACTTTGAACCGAGGTCCCGTCTCCGTATGACCTTAGCTGTTGATGGGACGTAAAACTGAAACATTCACTCACTCTTTGGCCAAAAAATGACAATGCATTTGTATAGGTGTGTTTCGAAATACGGTAATAAAGTTTCCTTTTAAAAAGAAGGCTAACTGTAGGTTTTCTTTTGCTCCAGCATTTCAGTGTTTTTTTTTTTTTTTTTTTTTTTTTTTTTGCTGTCGAGTCCTCACCGTTGTCTCACCTCTGTGATTCTTTGATTATTTGTGTTCACGGAGATGTTGCACTGATAAGTTAGGAGGCCTTCATGAGGACTGAACAAATTATTTGTCTAAATCGCGACGGAAGTAAGGGCGAGGATTGTGGCCACGTAAAATCGATTTAAGCCCCGCAGTGGAATTCTTTCCACTGACCGTTCCAAGGCGGTTCTTCTGTGGCGGTTTATTTATGTTGTTGTTTGTTACTACTCACTGTGTGTATCACTTGTGTCTTTTTATTTTGGATGGCCATTTGGCCATTTTGTGGGAAAGTAACTGTCCTTATGGCCATCCTTTGTTTAGGTTTCCATTATGGTCTGGTCGCTTAATGTTTGTGTTTCTTTCCCTTTGGTGTCTTTGATGGGCGGAGTAAGTTAATTGCTTGATTCCTGATCTTTTTTTTTTACCTCTACTTTCCCTAGTTTGTAAAGTTGAAAATCTGCTCGCCTTTCGAAAGTAAGGGGGAGCTATTGCCGTACCCCCGGCATCCGGCGTCGGCGTTAGCATCGGTGTCCGCATTTGTTGAAGTTTACCTGCAAGCAATCATTTGTGCTGGTTTACAAATATATTTTCAAGTAAAGTTATCAACTGGTATAAAAAAAAAAAAAATTTTCACATTCTTTTTCACTCGATTTCCCAGGTTTTGGGGCTGAAAAAGTTAATCATTTCTTCTGTATTACCTCCCTTATAAGCATATATTTTGTCAAATGCATGTGCGCAGCCAACTGAAACGCAACTTCTCTTCTACATATCCGAGAGCAGCAAAGGCTGTGGTATGGCTGCACGTACTCGCAGGCTCGTTTAAGCCAGTGCTGGTCGCCTTTGTGAAAAAGACCCATGTCATGCCCATGAAGCCGATGCCACGTCTTGACGTTGCATCGATGTTGTCGCTCTAAATAAGCACGATATTTCTGGTAAGGCTTTTACGGAAACTGTTTCAGTGTTAGCTGTCCGTCTTAAACCATTGAAAGGAGGACAATCTACGTAGAAACATATTCACGGACCCGGCGAGGAGCAAAACCGCGACGTCGGTGCGCATCTAACTGTATTGGTTAAAAAATCGGCATTTATGAACAGAGAAGGCTGAATGTTGGGAGCTGCTCACTCGCACAGGTTTTATGCTAGTGGAAAATTTGTCCATGTACATGTTAAGCTTTTAAATTGCTCGTTTGACATGCGATGAACAATGGCATGTTTGTAAAATTGACCATGTTGGTAGGATATGAGGTCTCTTTCCGCCTGAGTTCGAGGCACGATCGAGACAAGTTCTGCAATCATGGTTTAAAACTGTTTTTTTTTTCTTCTTCTTCTTCACCCACCGCTTATAAAAGAACGGTTAATAATGTTGCTATAGAAATGAAGAAAAAATGACATATCACTTTCATAGAGATCACCCTACAACAAGCACACTTGATGGATTTACTTCGTGAAATACAACTCGGAATTTTTTTACGCAGTAAGTTATCGGCTAGTTAGACTATCTGCATGTACATGTAACTGGACTCTGCAAAACTATTTTTTACTGATTCCAACTGTCAAATTCTCTTCGTAAACTCGTCCTGGAAATTCTGAGTGACCATGAAATGTTTGAGACTCCGACAGAAGTGTGACTCGAGTGACAGAATTAACTTTTGTAATCTGTAGGCGTTTTTTTTTTTTTTTTTTTTTGTTCTTTTACAAATCCTTAAGAAAAGAAAAGCATTACATCAACAAGTCCGTGCACTGAACAACGAAGTAACCAGGCACTAGAAGCACTTTGAGGCTACCGCATAAGTACTGAACAACCCTATAAACCCAACTTTATATAGAGAAAGTTGAGTGTACAGAGGTACATTATTTTCCTTTATAGGGGGTTCAGAACACCGTGCACCGACAATCTATATTTGGACTAGAAAAAAAATAATATTTTCTCACATCACGAAAACACGCCTACCTAATCTTGACCCCTAGGCAATGGGTAGTCGTTAGAACCTCGTCATCGAGGCGGTTCTAAGCAGTACCCACAATCTAGATTTAGAGCAGAAATATGAACAAATCTGATTTTTTTTATCGGGCAATTTTCATTTGGGTGGCAAAATTCTGTATATATTTGAATAGGCGTGTTTTCGTAATGAACTGAAAATGCTAGTTCATGAGATTTTAGCACATACATGTTGATGTTTTATAATGATCCCAATGCAGGAGACGGGTTATACAGACCATACGGTTAGTTTCGAGTCACAACAGTCGAATACGGCAGTTAAGATAATTTCATCTTGCACGGGGTAGGCCAACTGGAATCAAGTACATTGACGAATTAACCCATATATGCCTAGCGACCCTTTTTCAGACATTGGCAAACAGTGTAGACCCAGATCAGACGCCGCATCTGATCAAGATCTAAACTGTTTGCTCAACGTACATGCATTTTTGTAAAACTTACCTAAAAAATTGCATCCCTATGCTTAGAAAATGACCACTCCAGGCTCATAAAAGTGGAATATTTTGGCACCTATGGGTTAATTATGAGGTTACATCAAAAGGACGAAACTGAAAGTAGGACCTCTTTCTACTGTAACTTTTTTTCTTTAGTTTGACTTCTTGGAAACGCTTTATAAATAGATATCTGGAAACGCTTTATAAATAGACATCGACGGGCGCTGCTTTCCTGTTTATTCTGAACCCGTTTTCACTGCGTACTTTCCTAGTTAAGACGGTTAGAAATAAACTGGGGTATCACCAATCCAATCTAAAGGGCTTCCAATCGAAATCGGAAGCCAAAAATGGTAGACTAACTGCCACACCTGCCAGGTGTATCCATTTCCCTTAAGATATTTATTGTTGGAGTTAAAACGCTTGCTTTTCGGTCTGTTTCGCTATTCAGACAGGCTGTTTCCTGTAACTGCAGTATAGTATTGCATCATCGTTAAAGCTGATTGGTTGATCGCGTCACGTGCCCCTCCATGGAACAGTTACAATCTGGTCATTATACCCGGTTTGCCCGCCTCATGGCGACCAAACCAATTAGGGTGATAGTATAGAATTATATTTGATGGTTGTTTGGACAATAGCCAAAACTATTACCTGGAGGTGTTGCGGACAACCTGATGCACTATTGTGCGAGGCCGAAGTCCAAGGTCGTCCACAACGCCGGCGGGTATTAGTTTTAATACTTGTCCAAACAGCCATTAAATAACTGTTTTAGTACCTAATCCTGCATGCAGACATTTTAATTTAATGGGTGGCAATTCGGACAGCAGCATTGCATTGTTTATAAAAACCACGTGTATGAAATAAGAACACTTTATATGGAGAAAAATGGTAATGATATGGTTGAAGATGACATTAGACAATCATTAATTGTGTGGAATCGTTGTCCTCGCATTTACAATGCGGCTCAAACAGTTTCTAAACAGTTTCGTTTGGGACAAAAGGCAGCCTTGACTGATCGACTGGACGATAAACCTAGTGCTCTGAATCACTCAGACGGCGTTAACATCGTCCACTGCGCTGAGCATAATAAAGGTGATAAATGGAAAACCTACCCAATTGTACGGAACCCGGGAAGGGACATTTCTGTTCCAGAATTTAAAACAATAAAATTAGCGTGGAGTGGAAAACAAAAAATATGTCGTTTAAACGATATAATATGTCGTTTAAACGACATATTTCTTGTTTTCTTTTCCACTCTGAATAAGTAGGGTGGAATTAAAGCCCAATAAAATTAGAATGGAACAGAAAACGAAAATATGTCGTTTAAACGACATATTTCTTGTTTTCTGTTCCTTGCTGAAAAAGGAGCGTGGAATTTAAAACAATCATATTAGAATGGAACAAAAAACAAAAATATGTCGTTTTCCATTCCACTCTAAAAAAGTAGCGTGGAATTTAAAACAATAAAGATGTCGTTTTATCGACATAATCTTGGCCTTTTCATTGGTTAAAGATGTCGTTTTATCAACATAATATGTCGTTAAAACGATATAATCCTAGCCTTTCATTGGCGAGTGTGTCGCGCCTGGATTTATCCGCCATGATTACCGTGTGATATGACCAACCAATGAAAGGCTAGGATTATATCGTTTTAACGACATATTATGTTGATACAACGACATCTTTAACCAATGAAAAGGCCAAGATTATGTCGTTAAAACGACATCTTTATTGTTTTAAATTCCACGCTACTTTTTCAGAGTGGAATGGCAAACAAGAAATGTGTCGTATAAACGACATATTATGTTGATAAAACGACATCTTCAACCAATGAAAAGGCCAAGATTATGTCGTTGAAACGACATCTTTATTGTTTTAAATTCCACGCTACTTTTTCAGAGTGGAATGGAAAACAATAAAATATGTCGTTTAAACGACATATTATGTTGGTTAAAACGACATCTTTTTTGTTTTAAATTCCACCCTACTTTTTCAGAGTGGAATTGAAAACAAGAAATATGTCGTTTAAACGATATATTTTTGTTTTCTGTTCCATTCTAATTTTATTGTTTTAAATTCCACCCTACTTTTTCAGAGTGGAAAGGAAAACAAGAAATATGTCGTTTAAACGATATATTTTTGTTTTCTGATCCATTCTAATTTTATTGTTTTAAATACCACCCTACTTTTTCAGAGTGGAAAAGAAAACAAGAAATATGTCGTTTAAACGACATATTATATCGTTTAAACGACATATTTTTTTTGTTTTCAACTCCACGCTAATTTTATTGTTTTAAATTCTGTTCTGCTAGATACTGGAACAGAAATGTCCCTTCCCGGGTTCCGTACAATTGTCGAATACTACAAAACTATTGGACAGTGATACGATACACTTCAAGATAAAACAGCTTATAACACTTTATGTAAGGAATTGGGTAATAAAAAAACTATATCAACCGCAGGCCTATGGGAGTTTTGTATGGGCAAGTGACGTGTAGTATAATAATGTCTAACAGCAGAGGTCCAACCAATGGTCACTGCTGCAAAATTATTTCGAAATCAACAACTTCTGTGTTGCTGTTAACCCTGTGTAGGTTATGGTCAACCATTGGTCATCATTTGAACATAATTGGTAGGGGCAGAGTCCCCAATGCTGTGAGCCAAAACATTCCAGTTCTCGAGATGAATTTATTTTTTTTCGACCAGATTATATTGGCACGGCAACTATGTTGATCATTTGACCCAGATTCGTAAAACAAGCTTTTAATTCACAGCTCCACTGATGCGCTATATCGTCTGCTTGGTGCAATAACGGTGTAACTGACATTATGCCATAATGTCAGTTACACCGTTATTTCCCCAAGCAGACGATATATAATTTGATTTAAATCAGCACAATTGTTTTAGAGATGTTAAAATACAAAATCTGAGGGGCCCAGCCTGCAAATGTCCTTCATCACGAAAACACGCCTATATAATTTTGACCCCTTGAACCACACTTTTATGTAGTAAAACTGGGGTTTCCGGGGGTATACCTTATGTTTCTTATTTCTATATTTTGAGCAGAAATAAGAAAAATATCACAATTTTTCATCATAAATTTTTCATTTTTTCAGTGATAATGTGTGTGTGTGTGTGTGTGTGTGTGTGTGTGTGTGTGTGTGTGTGTGTGTGTGTGTGTGTGTGTGAATTCGGGTTTAACGTCGCTTTCAACAAGTTTTCAGTCATATCACGACGGTGTCTGGTTGCGACCGGGAGCTCAATGCTCACTTTTTTAGCCGGCGATAAAGGTGGCAATGTATTTGTATAGGTGTGTTTGCGAAATGTTGACCATTGGTATTTATAATAATAATCAGCTGATTGCACATATCATATCTGATGTTATAGGTTGCAATAGAAAAGACCACTGTTTTGCCTATTTATCCATACATACGTTAAATATTTCAGGTAAACCAAGGGCAATCATTTGAACAAACTGGGTAGGGCCTGAGTCCAAAATGCTGCATTTCTAGTTTCAAGGTTTAGTTCCTGAGAAGAAGAATTTCAAAGGGTTTTTACCATATATGGACATAGTGCTCAACCATCCAGATCCCATAAAAAATGGTTTCAATTAACATAGCCGTTGTAGAGGAGAAGGTGTTAATATAACCGAATCTGAGTCAACCAGAGAAAGGTCAGTGATCTTTGGTATTTATAAAAGTTCATACCAATTCTGATGTCATAGGCTATAACAGAATCAGAAAAATTGTAATTTGTTTTCAGTTAACATAGCCTTGACCTTTGGTATTTATAAAAGTTCATAGTGCTTATAGCAAATATAAATTCCGATACCATGGGTTTATAATACACCAGAATCAGAAAAATCCAAAAATTGCCATTTTTGTAAAACAAATGCCTAAATGGAAGTAATTGACTTTGACCATAGTATAATTCAAGGTCATCAAAGGGTCTTGATTTAAACAAAATTGTTAGGCCCAGAGTCCCAAAACCAGCATACCAAGGATCAAGGTCACCAGCCGTTCAGTTCTTGAGAAGAAGTTTTTAACCATATAAGGGCATGACAGCAATTATGGTCGTTTGATCCAGATTCCTTGAACAATCCTTCTGTCACCCATTGCATAGCGGCTCAGTGTGTAATTTGGTTCCAATCAGCTTGACAGTTTTAGAGGCAAAATAAGTTTTTAATACTGAATCTGAGGCAAATAGGATAAATGTCAGTAAATGACGTTGACATTTTGTATAACGATGACTGCATGTATCACCTTTGATGTATCAGGCTACAACAGAATCAGAAAAATCCACTGTTTGGCCTTATAGTTCAAGATCAATCTCGGGGCATCATTTGAACAAACCTGGTTCAGCCCGAATTCCAGATGATACATGGTTAGTGTATTTAATAACAAAATATAATCGGTGAGCCTTAGACAATTTTATGTGGGCGAGCTTCAGTTAACCCATATAAAATTATCTCGGCGAACTTATGATATTTTTATTAAAGCCACTAACCAGGTACATGTATATAGTTTATACCGCAGTCCAAGAATTCAAGGGGTTTTGTAATAATTTAACAAATTTCACTGAAAAAAGACTGCAAGAAACAGTGTGGCATATTAAACGACTATCGGTGCCATGGCGCGCACACTTAATATAACGTGACGTCAAGGAGTGGAAACCGAGTCCCTTATGCTGCATACAAAGTTTCAAGGTCATCTGCCATTTGGTTCCTGAGAAGAAGATTTCCAAAGGGTTTTTACCATATATAGGCATGGCGACCACCTTGGTTAGGTGACTTCAATCCGGCGAACAAAGTTCATTGCCTCATCCCATAGAGGCACATTTTCAATCAGCCTAGCAGTTTTTGTGAAGAAGAAGCGAAAAATACTGAATCAGAGCCATCCAGGACAAAGGTCAGTAAATGAAGCTCCCCCCGGAGGGTTTGGCTCTGGTGCGCTAAAAATCCACTCTTTTGTCTTTTTTCCATAAAAATGTCCAAGTGACAAATTTGATCTTGACGTAAAACAAGTCAATGTCAATTAAAGGTCATCGTTTGAACAAACATGGTATGGCCAGAGGCCCCGATGCTGCATACCAGGTTTCAAGGTCACCGGCCATTTGGTTCCTGAGAAGAAGTTTTTGTAAAGGTTTTTGCCATATATGGGCATGGCGGCGAATTTTGTCATGTGACCCTGTCCTTACGACCAAAACTTCCAATAGAAGTTTCACATTTAATTTGGTTTCAATCAACCTAGCAGCTTGAGCGGAGAAGATTAAAATACTGAATTTGAGCCATTCAGGACAAAAGTAAACTTGATAAACTTCCATTCAGCTGATTGTTAATATCATGTTTGACGCCACAGGCTACCATGCAATCAGATATTGCGACTGTTTTGCCCTTTTCTCAAAATAAATGTCTAGGTGACCAAATAAGACCTTGACGTAAAATCATAGGCTATAACAGAATCAGAAAAATTGTAATTTGTTTTCAGTTAACATAGCCTTGACCTTTGGTATTTATAAAAGTTCATAGTGCTTATAGCAAATATAAATTCCGATACCATGGGTTTATAATACACCAGAATCAGAAAAATCCAAAGATTGCCATTTTTGTAAAACAAATGCCTAAATGGAAGTAATTGACTTTGACCATAGTATAATTCAAGGTCATCAAAGGGTCCTGATTTAAACAAAATTGTTAGGCCCAGAGTCCCCAAACCTGCATACCAAGGATCAAGGTCACCAGCCGTTCAGTTCTTGAGAAGAAGTTTTTAACCATATAAGGGCATGACAACAATTATGGTCGTTTGATCCAGATTCCTTGAACAATCCTTCTGTCACCCATTGCATAGCGGCTCAGTGTGTAATTTGGTTCCAATCAGCTTGACAGTTTTAGAGGCAAAATAAGTTTTTAATACTGAATCTGAGGCAAATAGGATAAATGTCAGTAAATGGCGTTGACATTTTGTATAACGATGACTGCATGTATCACCTTTGATGTCACAGGCTACAACAGAATCATATAGTTGGCCTTATAGTTCAAGATCAACCTCGGGGCATCATTTGAACAAACCTGGTTCAGTCCGAATTCCAGATGATACATGGTTAGTGTATTTAATAACAAAATATAATCGGTGAGCCTTAGACAATTTTATGTGGGCGAGCTTCAGTTAACCCATATAAAATTATCTCGGCGAACTTATGATATTTTTATTAAAGCCACTAACCAGGTACATGTATATAGTTTATACCGCAGTCCAAGAATTCAAGGGGTTTTGTAATAATTTAACAAATTTCACTGACAAAAGACTGCAAGAAACAGTGTGGCATATTAAACGACTATCGGTGCCATGGCACGCACACTTAATATAACGTGACGTCAAGGAGTGCAGCGTTTTTGGCGTCACCGCGCTGCAGAAACGTAAAAAAACATGGCCGCTCGAATAATGTTTTTTCGACGGGTTACATCCTGTACGAAAATCTGCAAATAAATAGTTTATCTTAGCTTTAGAAATTATTTTAGAGGCTTAGACGCAACCGCAGTAGCATTGCGCAATTATTCCAACGGAACATTCAAACCAAGAAAGCCTGAGAAGGTAATAATCTAACTGCAATTACTGAAAATTTATTTTAACAAATTAGCAAAGATGGCAACTTGCAGTTTGGTTGCTTTTCTGGGTAGAAAATGTGCATGCTATTGTTGACAGTTGCAAATTAGGCACCTGGAAAGTAGATCCGGTCTATAAACTGTCACTAGAAATATTGTAGGTCAGTGGAAGGTATTATAGGTCACAAAGGATTATAGCGTGCATTTATTCGACCCCCTTTAATAGGTTGCTAGAATGGTTGATTGCGGTATAAACCAAATTTCAAGGTCATTGCCATTCGGTTTCTTAGAAGCTTTTTGAAGGTTTGACATGGCGACCATATTAGTCATGTCACCTTGACCTTACGAACAAACTTTTAATCGCCATCCCATTGGAGGTTCCACGTGTAATTCTGTTTCAACTGGCCAGTGGTTTCAGAGGCAATGTCATTTAACAATGTTGGCGACGGGCAGACGACGACGCGGACGACGGAACACAGTCTGGCGTATAAGCTCATCCGGAGCATTCGGCTCTGGTGAGCTAAAATCTACAAGTCCGATTGTCATCAACAAACAGGGAATAACTTTCATAGACTTGTTTTGAACCTTTAGCTAGAAAATAGTTCACTGATATATTCATACATTCATTCATTTTGTCATTCATTTTGTATGACAGCCTAGTAAACTAATTTGACAGTTTTCGGGAGCATGTGTCCTTGAAATTAAGGCAAAGGTCACATTAATCTAATTAAATATGTGTTAGGTTGCAATGATAAATGGTAATTCAAAATTGACAGTTTTTTGGGGGGGTGTGGGGGGGGGGGTGCATGTGCCCTTAGAAACAAAGTCAATGTCACCAAAATCTAATACACAATTTTGATAGGTGCCCGGGACTTCCGTGGAGTATGGGCCATGTTTGCTGATGTTGGCTCTGTGGGGGACGCCTATTAGTCCTGATGTAGGCGTCTCTTGCCTGATGCCTCCAGTTGACCTGTCTCATGATCTGCGTCGGTCGGTGTGTGCTCGGAGGGGGATGTGCTGTGTTTGCCGGGACTTGTCCATCATCCGTTTCGGTTTCAGAACTTTGGGATTGAGACACACTGATGAAGATTAAATATCAGAAAGGTCTCTGTGTCACTAAATTTGGTATAGTAACGCCTTAATTGCAACCACTGGGTCGGTATCTCTGCTGGTGGATGATTCGTTCGTCCCCGAGGGTATCATCAGCTCAGTATCAGTTCCTCAGTGCTGAGGTCCCCAAAGGGTATCATCGTTCGTCCCCGAGGGTATCATCAGCTCAGTATCAGTTCCTCAGTGCTGAGGTTGATACTCCGGTGTTGACGTTAGTACACAGGTACTGATTTAAATAACTATATCTTTAATTTTTGCAGCAAAAAATTCTAATTTTTCTAAAACTAAGACTGACTTGTCAGGTGAGACATGTATCGTAGCAGATTTGGTTGCCACTTTTCGTTATATTTTAAAATTTTGCAAGTCTCGCTACTTTGGACATCTCCTTCCTGATGCTCGGCACTTCCGTGGAGTATGGGTCATGTTTGCTGATGTTGGCTGGATGGGGGGCGCCTTATAGTCCTGATGTAGGCGTCTCTTGCCTGATGCCTCCAGTTGACCTGTCTCATGATCTGCGTCGGTCGGTGTGTGCTCGGAGGGGGATGTGCTGTGTTTGCCGGGACTTGTCCATCATCCGTTTCGGTTTCAGAACTTTGGGGTTGAGACACACTGATGAAGATTAAATATCAGAAAGGCCTCTGTGTCACTAAATTTGGTATAGTTACGCCTTAATTGCATCTAAGGTTTACCGAAATACAAAAAGTGGGTGGGGTACCCCTCAACATGACTTTTCTTTTCAGCCAAAACACGAGTCGGAGAAAAAGTTTGAATATACTGGAAAGTAACACGTCTTCAAACATAACATTACTTAATAAGCAATTCTCAAACAGCTTGTAGGTTTACACAGCCGATGCAAAAAATGAGGGTGACAGCGTTTGCGCTCAAAGTCATATTTACCTAATTTTTCAAGACCTAAAATGTACAGTGTACTGTTCTTGGAAGGGTGAACTACAATGTCTTAGAGTATTACTTACCAAAATTGTCTCCTGTCAAAGAACTATTTGTGCCACCACGAGATATTTTTCATAAGTTCTTTGGTCGCCATTTTTCATTCATGGGATTTGTAAACAAATTATCAACACTTATTTGGAAACGCATATCGCCAAAATCGGCTTGACGATGTAACATGACAACTATTCGCCGTGAAACAGGAACACTTCCTGCATATTTTTGTGTAAGTTGAAGTATTTTACAAACTTACGATTAATCATCCATCAGGTCAATTTTATTGTCTTTTTTCAATCATAACAGCTGATTGGAAACATTTGTTGTTGAGCATGAGGAAGTCATGGCTTTATCACATAAATATTACTACGCCTCAAGCGGAGCTAGGACAAAACATCGGAAAAATTCGGATATGTCCTCAAAGTTTTTATTGTTTCAATAATCTAAATAACTTTTGTGCTTAAATTGCTTAAAATTGTTCTTGAATAAATGGTAATTCTTCAACAATATGAATATTTTTGGACTATATTTTTGCGTCCGTGTCACCAGATATGGAAGTCCTTAGGTGTTTCCGGTTTCATTGACAAGCCTTTGAAAAAAAAACATGTTAACAAATTTCACAAATTTTGCACTGTAGACATGTGAATCAAAGTAAGTATTTATATAGAGACTTAGATTATGGATTTTGCTGTAAGAATGAATAGGTTCAAGACTTCGATTGTCGAAAAAACATCACTTATTTGTGTTTCAACATCTCGGCTAATTTACGTTATTGCTAGTAAACCAAAACATCGTGACCAAATGTAAACATGTATGGTGGTCAATAGAAGACGACAGTTATGCGCTCTCTGCAATTATTTTGTGGCATACTGTCAATGTTGTTATAATTAAAATATGTGGCCCTGAAAAAGATACATAGTTCTTTAAGGAAAGAATTTGCTCCACAGGACCAAAATTGTTCCTATTCAATTTAAACACTTATTGATAAGGGAGACAAAAATAATTTGGCTCCTTTGAATGTGTATCCTTTCTTTCTTTCTACTTAAACTGCGATCGGTCACATCTGACCATTACTCGCAGGTGTACATTACATACACATCAGGTTTGCAGGATGAAAGCCTACACAGTAATCATCGCCCCCCCCCTCCCCCACCGCCCATCGGGGCTTGAAGAAGTAAATGGACTGCATGATGATTCCACGCAGAGCTGAATCCGAAGGCACACATGTACTGGTAAACCGCATTCATAGAGGATCTAGGCCTGCCCAGGAAAAGCCGTGCAAGTCGGACCCTCCATGCTTATTTATAAACCCTTTTGGTTTCTTTGGGCGACAGGGCTTGAGGTGTCATTTCATCTCAATGTCGGGTAAAAGTCCCACAAAATTGGAAGCAACATCTCCAAAATGACCTATATAGTGTTGACTGGGACGTTAAACTTCAAATCAAACAAAACAGTGACATGAAAACAAGGGAGACAACTAAAACTTCCAATGATTCAGTTGTGGTAGCAGTTATTGTCCACCATACCTTTTTTCTAGACTACTTTTCAGCAACAAATATGTCTGGAAATTGTATTATTTTGATAGACGGTATGGGCACAAATTTGCTGTATACTCTACTGTTGAATCTTTTTGAGCAATGACATTCTCACACATTGTAGCATAATAACTGATGAACCTATTTATGCCATTTTATTTGGCTATATTATCATGGAGAATATGTTTGAATGCAAATGGATTGAAGCACATAAAGAGAGGTATGTTTTTCTCAATAATTCCTGAATTTCTGAAAAAATTCTATTAGAACATGTGAATAAGTTGAAATAAATTATGGGCCAAGTAACTTTTCAAAAAACTTGACAGTTTTGCAAAATTCAATTTAACAAATTTTGAACACCACACCATTACCCCACCCACTTTTTGTACATTCGGTAAACCCTTAATCAATTCGTTCAAGAGACAGGCTGCAGACAGATTAAAATGGACAGTTTCTGGGGAGTGAGCCCTTGAAAATTAGTTAAAGGTCATCCAAATTTTATCAAATCTTTTGTATGTTGCCACCATAATATTGGACCAAGTTTGACCACATTTCACCAATTTGTTCATGAGACGGGGTGCAGACATAACGATAACACACCCGTGCGACATAATGTATTTTTCACACCTCCAAAATGGCTACTTTTTGAGAAGAAAATTCGTGGTATGTTTCTTATTTATACTACAAACATAGGTTGTGGGTAATCGTTAGAACTGCCTAAAAGGCTGTTCTAAACGAGTACCCGGCACCTGTGCCTTGGGGCAGAAATAAGAAAGATAATGGATACCCCATTCAAACCTTAGTTGTCTCTACATAAAATGGGGTTTAGGGGGTATTCATATCACGGACTTGTTCCCGTGATGCCAGCGAAAATTGAAAGGTTTATGGGGGCCTGTGCCCTTGAAAATATGGACAAGGACACCAAAATCTAATCAAATCTTTGGTAGATAAACTTAACGTTTTTTTGTTTGTTTGTTGGGTGTTTTGTTTGGTCGGGGGAGGGGTGCTGTTTCCTTAGAAACTAGAGGCCCAAATGGGCCAGAAATCTCGCACCTAGATTCGGCTGACCATGAAATGTCACATTATGCATGGTGGCCATTTTAGCTATCAGGGCAATCCTGGATCGGTATGTTCCCTTGCTGCCACCACATCAGTTTAAAAATAGCAGTTTATAATAGAGTTTGTGTCTTGTGTGGGTGTGCTTCTGTCCTTCAAAATAAGGTTACAAAAGCTATTCAAATCTTTTGTAGGTTGGAATGATATATTGTACCAAGATTGACCAATTTTCATTAAGTTGTTCATGAGGTAGGGTGAAGACAAGCAAAAAGCCAAACTTGAAAGGTTTACGGGGCCTGTGTCCTTTATAATAAGGCCAAGGTCACCAAAAGCTACTCAATCTTTGGTAGATAAACTTGAATTTTTTTTAATTTTTAAGAGGCATTTTCCCTTGACAAATACAGGCCAAAGTGGGCCAGGCTATGGACCATGATATGTCACATTGTGAATTGTGGCCGTCTTGGCTATTTGATGAGATAACCTTTAACAATCCTGAATCTGTATTCTACTTTGATGCCACCATCTAAGTTTATAAATAGCACATTCCCAGTTAGGATTCAGGAGGAAGTGACGTTTGTGCAGAGTTGAGGGTTAAGTTAACAAGATATTTTAAGAGACATATTTCCAAAGTGTCTTTGATTCTTGGATGTAGGAAAGGAACAGTCTTACCATGTCGCCTTGATGCCTCCCATTAAGTTCAATCAAACTTCTGATTTGCTGTTTGGGAGGAGATCCTGTCCACATTAACTGCAAGTATCAAAAATGAAGTCACTGTCTATTGGACATCATTGTCCCCGTTATAAGACTATGGGAGACTAAAGGGCATCTAACTCTCATGTGAATAATCCAATCTGCCTCATATTAGAACTTGTCCAACATTTCATGGCTGTCCTCATTACCTTCAAGTTTGATGAGGATCCAGTCAAAAATACAGTGGCTATTGACCGGACAAAATTTTCCCTGTTATATGTTTATGGAATACTACTAATGTGCAAGTCGGCCCCCGGCCATCCGGCTTTGGGCTGCATGATGCCTCCACGCAGAGCTGAAACCGACCAAACACGAGTACTGGTAAACCACTTAGAGGACCTAAGCCTATTCATTTTACAGTGTTGACGGGGACGTTAAACGTGAAATCAAACAAACATAAAGGGCAAGTGCCTCTCATGGGAGTTGTCCAATCTCCCCAAAAAATCGAAGTCTTCCAAAATTAAAGGGCTGTCTTCATTACCTGCAAGCCGGATGAAGATTTTATCAAAATGTAAATGGCTATCATAAGAACATTTTACTGGGTCTATGACGCCCTCGTGGGCAAGTAACTCTCATGCTAAAAGTCAGAACCGGGCCAAAATGAACTTGTCAGAGATTTTATGCATTTCCTTATTAACTGCAAGTTTAATGAAGATTCTCTCAAACATGAAGTCACTGTTCATCGTACAATGTTTTCCCTGTTGTAAGCCCATGTCAGACTAAATGTCAAGTAACTCTAACGTGAACGATCCGATCTGCCCCAAATTCAAACGTGTCCAAGATTTTATGGCTGTCCTCAATACCTTCAAGTTTGTTGAGGAGCCAATCAAATATAAACTGGATATTTCCCAGACCTTATATCCCCTATTACCTGTATATGTGTACGGGAGACTAAAGGGCTAGTGATTATCATGCAAATAGTCCAATCTGTCCCCAAATCGAACACATCCAATGTTATTGGGTTGTGCTGATTACCTGCAAGTTGGATAAAGCACTGAAATCACTTTCATCCGGACAACATTTTCCTAAGTGTATGAGGCCCTCTCTACCGATTACCTGCAAGCTGGAGGAAGATTTCATCATAGATGAAATCGCTTTCATCCAGAAATATCTTCCCAAGTCTATGAGGTCCTCAAGGGCAGGTAACTCTAATGCAAAGACGAAATTCGGCCAAAACTGAACTTGTCCAAAATTTTATGGCAGTCCTCATTACCTACAAGTTTGTTTAGGATCCAGTAAAACATAAAACGTCTATCACCCAGACAACATTTTCCGTTTCTAAGTCTATGGGAGACTACAGGGCAGGTAACTCTCACATGAACAATCTGATCGCCCGAAATTCAAACTTGTCCAAGATTTTATGACTGTTCTCACTACCAACAAGTATGTTGAGGAACCGTTCAGAAATAAAGTTGCTATTGCCCGGACCATTTTTTTCCCATTAAATGCCTGTGGGTGACTAAAAGGCAAGTAACTCTCACATGAAGAATACAATCTATCCCTCATAAAAGTTGTCAAAGATTTAATGGATTTCAACATTGCTTATAAGTGTGCTGCTGATCCAATAACTGACAAAGTTGCCATCGCCTGGATTTTCCCAATAATTAGTCTATGGGAGACTAAAGGTCAAGTGACTCTCACATTAACAATCTTATCGACTCCAGCATAAGACTTTTTCAAGAGTGTATAGCTGTTTTCATTATTTACAAAGATCTGATCAAAAGTAAAGGGTCTATCCCCGGACAACATTTTCCCCTTATATGCCTTTGTTGGTCTAAAGGACATGTAACTCGCACATGAACAATCCGATATGCCACAAATTCGAAGATTTAATGGCTGTTATCAATACCTACAAGTCTCAAAAATAGTCTTTGGAAGTGTGTATCGTTGATAGAATTTTTGTTTTGGATAGCCATTTGTTTATTTTGTGGGAAAGTAACTGTCCTTTTGGCTTTCCGCCATTGATGTTTCCATAAGGGTCTAGTTATTTCAGGTGTGTGCTCCTTTCCCTTTGATCTCTCTGATGGGAGTTGTTGGTTAATTGTATCGTTGCCTGATTATTGCCTTGACTATTATTTAGCTATAGCCAAGACAATTTTTTTTTCATTATAAGTTTTTGGTGGACTAAACGGCAAGTAACTCTTGACACGAACAATCCAATCTCGCCCATATTCAAACTCGTTCACGATTTTATGGCTGTCCTCATTACCTGCACGTTTGTTAAGAATCAAATGGGCCCCGTCAAGCGATTTTGCTATGCGAGCAGCGAAGGTTCAGGCGAGCCTGCGCATCCGCGCAGTCTCGCCAGAACCTTCGCTGCTCGCTCATACAAGCAGTGAATCAAGAGGAACCTTCAGACAGAAAGCCTTATCCCTGGCCCCTCTGAATGGCTGGGCATGCGCAGTTAAAATTTGTCATTGCGGAATGCTCAAAGACACAAAATCGCTTGGCTGGGCTCAAATAAAAAATACAGCGTCTACCGCCCGGATAACATCTTCCCCATTATAAGGCTATGGGGACAAAAGGCAAGTAATTCTCACACGAACAATTCCGGTCTACACGAAATTCGAACTCGTCCAAGATGTTATGGTTGTCCTCCTTTCCTACAAGTTTCTTGAAGATCTTATTATAAGTAGTGTGTCTATCGCCGGTACAACATTTCCCCCTTGTTCATCTATGGGAAACTAAAAGGCAAATAACTATCACATTAACAATCCGATCTGTCCCGACTTTGAACTTGTCCAAGATGATATGGCTTTTCTCATTACATACAAGTACAGACCAACTACCGGTTATAACCCATTTTTTTTTTTGTTTCGCGGAGAAACGGCCTAACGCGAAATCGGCTATTTTCTCCGCAAAACAGCGAGAAAAGATAAAATGAGCGAGAATTTCTCGCAGAAATTTCTCCCGGTTTCGCGGAGAAAATTCTCGGAGATTCTCGGCGAAAATTTGCCCGATTGCTTTCATTGAAAATGAAATTACTCGCGTTGTGCGGAGAAAAAAATACAACTGGGCTTACGTGAAATTTTCGGCTCATTATTATTTCTTCGTTTTTTTGGCGTTGTTTTTGTAAACGAAGGCAAATGGTAGTCATTGTTAAATCATAATCAAATATTCTTTCATGTTACACAATTTCATTTTAGTAACTTATTTCTCCCTTTTTAAAAGTCTCATGACAACATTTATTCACATCACGAAAATACGCCTATTTATTTGTTAACCGCTTAAACCCCACTTTTAACTGGGGTTTACAGGGGTATACATTATTTATCTAATTTCTGCTTACATAGATTGTGGGTTCTCGTTAGAACCGCATCGCCGAGTCGTTTCGAAGTGTACCCAAAATCTTAAGCAGAAATAAAAAAAATGCCAGAATTTTTATCCGAAAATTTTCCGCTTTTAGTGGTAAAGTTTTACAATATATTTGAATAGGCGAGTTCTCAAAATGAGTCGTACATGTAGGTTATTAACACCATAATGATGTGTGACAGTTACCAAAAGCTCAGCTTGATGAAATAGATGGGCTGCATGATGCTTCCACGCATAGCTGAAACCGACCCGCATGCGAGTACTGGTAAACCGCTTATAGGATCTAAGCCTGCCCAGGTGTGTTTTCATGATGTCAGGACAAGTTCATTTATTTCGAGCCGACCGCGCTCAACTCGCAACGTTGCAGAATTTGAACCGAACGAGGTGCGAACCACAGCAGTGAGAGTCCTAATGAGTGTCAGCGCTTTAAGGATGCCCATTTTCCTCGGGGTGCTTAGTGGTTTTACTGCACATTCAAGATTATTTCCCTTATTTCGAACGGACCGCTAATCAAAGTTGAGCTAAAACCGGAGTAAGACCAGCTTCTGTAGCAAATCTTGGCGTCTCATTTGTGGCCCGAGCGAGGCGCAAACCACAGCGAAGAAAGCTAATGACTCGATGATTAACCCTTTTGTAAAAAATGTAATCTTCCTCCTTATATATACAGGAGTCCATTTTGAATCTTAGCGGTGTCAGGTTGTTTTTTCTTAAAAAAATTGTTCGGGAAATGGCTTAACGTTTGCAAACAGTGTAGGCCCTGATCAGACGCCGCGTTCTGTGGTGTCTGATCTGGGCCTGCACTGTTTGCCAAGGTACCCCTTTAGGTGTTTCTGGTACTGAATGGATTAAGCGTCAGCGCTCTTACCCATTAGGACACGGGGGCCAGTTACCTTCGGGGTGTACAGTAGACTTAATAAGATACCTAGGTTGCATGTCTGTACAAATTTCGCTGATTATCGTGGAGAATTTTGTAGTTCTGCTCCATGTTAGAGATCAGACTTATATTCAGCCTTGGAATGCTTGCCGCGCAATTTCTCTATATTAACCCTTTTTGTACCAAATGGAATCTTCCTCCTTATATATAGCATGAGTCCATTCCAAAATTTAGTGGTTTCAGGTTGTGTTTTCTTCAAAATTTATTGGGAAAATGACCGATCTTTTTGCACCGGTGTAGGCCTGATCAGACGCCGCGTTCTGCGGCGTCTGATCTCGGCCTGCACTGCTTGCCAAGGTACCCGTTTAGGGGTTTCCAGTCTGAAATGGGTTAATGTACATGTTTGAGCAAAATTGAATTGTAAAGGCAAGAAACACAAGCGGGCCTCCATGTGAGCTTAAGTGTAAGCATCATTGATGTTTAATTACTCGCAGTGTAAGAAAAAGATCAACCAAAATGTAGAGTGAGATCAGCGACCACATATACATGTACAAGCAGGATCCCCGTTATTATATACATTGAGTTTGATTTTTCTAAAGTATTTACTTGAGAAAAAAATAAAGTACTCCAAATATGGTGAACCGATAGAAAATCGACAGTTTTCAATTTATGAAGCGTTTAAACAACAATAAAAAAGGAACACAGAAAACATTCATCATGTTCATATGCGTTGTAAAGTGCATAAGATGCAAATCATCATGATTCCAACCGGATCAAAATCATACTTTACGATCGCTAGAGTTGTCCATCTTTGTACAAAGAACATGCATTTCGTCATATGCTTCAAACTTTGTGTACCAAATTTTAATGCATGAAAAAATACATGCACATGAACAAATATACATGTAGGTATAGGCAGATTTCGCGGAGAAACACCTTGAACGACTTCACCTGTACTAATTGGCTTTCTCCGAGAAAAAGCGATGTTCGCGAAGAAATTTCGCGGAGAAATTAACCGCTTTGAAACGCGATTTTTTTTCTTCTCGGAGACATTTCTCGCTTGTTCTCCGATTTTGTTTGTTTGTTTGATTTGAGTTTTAACGTCCCCGTCAACACTGTAAAGGTCATCTTGGAGACATTGCTTCCAATTTTGTGGGATTTTTACACGACATTATGATGAAATGACATCTCAAGCCCTGTCGCCCAATGAAACCAATAGGGTTTATTAGCACGGACGGTCCGCCTCGCACCACGGTTCCTAGACAGGCTTACATCCTCTAAGCGGTTTACCAGTACTTGTGTGCAGGCTGGATTCAGCTCTGCGTGGAAGCATCGTGCAGCCCACATATTTCTTCAAGTCCCTATAGGCGGGGGCGGGCTTGCTTGTTCTACCAGAAAAAAAGCCTATTACCGCGGAGAAAAAAAAATATGGGTTATTACCGGTAGCTGGCCTGTATATTGGGAATCCGATCAAAAAAAAGTTGCTACCGCCCGGACAACTTTTTTCCCCATTGTAAGTCTATGGGGAACGAAAAGGCAAGTAACCCTCACACGAACGCTCCAATCTGCCCAATATTCGAACTCGTCTAAGATTCCTTATTACCTACAAGTTTGTTGAGGATCAAATAAAAATTAAAGCGTCCATCACCTGGACAAAATTTTCCCTACCATAAGTCTATTGGAGACGAAAGGGCAAGAAACACGGACACGAACAAGCCAATCTGTCCCATACTCGAAGTCGCCCAAGATTTTAGGACGGTTCTTATTACCTACAAGTTTGTTGAGAAAAAAAAACAAGATAAAACGTATATCGACCGGACAAGAATTTTTCCCATTATAAGCCTACGCGAGACGAAAGGGCAAGTAACTCTGACACAAACAACGATCTGCCAAAAAATTCGAAATTGTCCAAGATGTTATGGCTGGCCTCATTACCTACAAGTTTGTTGAAGATCAAATAAAAAAACAAAGCGTACATCGCCCGGACAACATTGTCCCCATTATATGTCTAAGGGGCAACTCCAAGGAGCCGAATCCAATCTGCCCCAAATTCGAACTTGTCAAAGATGATACGTTTGTTCTCAATACTTAAACGTTTGATGACAGTTCTATCAAAAAATAAAGTGGCTATTGCCCGAAAAAGAAAGGTTAACGACGAATGGACGGGCGGACGACGGACAACAGGCAACGGCATAAGCTGACCTGGAGCTGTGCTCAAAGGCCACCAAACCCTAATGACTGTTTTATCCAATCCAAGTGATGTTACTAGCCAAGTTTGGTCAGAATCCATCTTTTTTTAAGGCTGCAATGATATATTGTTCCAAGTTTGTTTATGTTATAAGGTGCAGACAAGCAAAAATTGATATTTTTCGGTTGGTGTGGGGGGGGGGGGTTCCCTTGAAAATAAGGTCAAGGTCACCAAAATCTGTTCAAATCTTAAGTAGGTACCAATGATAAAGTGTACTGAGATTGAACAAATTTTAATCAATTCGTTCATGAGATACAGTGTAGGTACAGACGAACCAAATTGACAGTTGGGGTGGGGGCTGTGCCCTTGTAAACAAGGCCTGGTTTACCGAAATCTTGTCAAATTTTGGTGCTATAGTGACCTTTTTTGCCGAAACATAGCTGCTTTTGAAGGCCTTTGCCCTTGAAAATAAAATCAAGTCTATCAAACCTTAATGACTGACTTCTCTTCCATATCCTAGTAAAATATGGTCAGAATCCGTCTGTCCGTTTAGGAGATATGGTGCTTCAAATTACCAACGCCAACGAACAATATCAGCCCCCTCCATTGATTGGGGACACATTCCCTCAAATACAATGTCTCATAAGCAACCGTTCGGGATTTTGTTCAGCCCTCGCGACTGCGTATGTCTGATCAGAGCCTTAAGAGAACAAAGAGCCACGTCAGAACAAAGGGCGAGGATTGTGGCCAAGCAAAAATGACTTAAGCACCCTAAATGTTTTACTGACCACTCCTAGGCGGTACTTGTCCTGTGGTTTATCATTAGCATTGCCTTTGCATGTTTGTACTGATAAAATCTTTAATTCCGGACAGCCGTTTGGTCACATTGTGGACAGGAAACTGGCCTTTTGGCTGTGTTCGGTTGGAAGATTGTATCGACTTATGATCGTTGCCTTCACTTCTATTTTGAATCGTGGATGATGACTGTGATCAGCCCGTGCATCATGGTAGTATTCTTTGAAGTCACAAATAGTCATAAACGTACTCTAGCCAAATATGAGCCGAGTCAATGTCTACGACAAAGGCCGAGCAAAGAATCATTTTATAAGATCACTAATAACATAGTATTGGATCGAATAATTAAAATTACTAAAGGAACTGATCGTTTCACAACCATAAACATATCCTAAACATCAAAGGGAAAGACGAACACACAAATGTTAACAAACAACAGATTCACAGGTAACAACCCGAGTTAGCAGCTCTTTCCCCAAACATTTCTTATGATTCAGACCATGCACTTGTAATAGTCAAAACTTTCAAACCTACTAAGGGTTTGGAGAAAAGTCCTCAATTTGATCGGATTTTAAAGTGGGTAATGTTTCTGGTGATACAAAGTTACTGCTAAATTTTCTTGGTATTAATACATTCTCTTCCTCATCCTGTTCTTCTTCAATCGAGCTAGCCTGAAATAAACTTCTTGAACTAGTTAGTTCGTCCCGCTGACGTCGGCCTATTCCTCCTTCCTTTTCCTGTGTGGCATGTTCGGGACACTCCTGAACTAGAACCGGGTGACAGCTATACACCAGAGGGCAGTCGAACATCGGTGAGTCCATAATATAGTCCGACGACCGATGGAGATGTCGACGAGAAAACGAGGATTGTCGAGAATGCATCGAATGAAAATCTTCAATAGCCTGAAATATTTAAATATATATCAACAAGACATCAAGTCTGTGACATCAAAAGCATAGAAACAAATTTTGGCACATCGGAGTCTTACTGTTGGTTTTCTTTTGCTCCAGCATTTCAGTGGTTTCTAGTTGCTGCCGAGTGTTGTTTAATTTTTGTGTTCTCGGAGATGTTGCACCGATGTGCCTTCGTCTAAATCGCGACGGAAGTAAGGGTTAGGATTGCGGTCGCGTAAATTCGATTTAATCCCCACCCCAGTGAAATTCTTTTCACTGACCATTCGAAGGCGGGTCTTCTGTCGCGTTTTTTTTTGGCATGGTCTGTCTTTGAGTGTGTGTATCCACTATATCTGTTTGTTTTGGATAGCCAGTTGGCCATTTTGTTGGAAAGTAACTCCGCTATTGATGTTTCCATTAGGGTCTAGTTGAATATTTCATGTTTATGTTTCCTACCCGTTGGTATCTCTTATGGGAGATGTGGGTTAATTGTGTCGATTCTTGATCATTGCTTTCACTTCTATGTTTTTCGGCGTAGCCGTTATGTTTTGGGTTTTTTTCCAACATTTTTCGTTATTCCATTGGTCAATAAAAACACATGTTCAAGGAGATGACCATTTCATTGGACAATGATTTGCATATTAAATAGTTCCATTCCAAAACTACGACAGTTTACCGAAGTGTCCATCCTTTTCATTTTAACATATTAGGATTTTGTTTTTTCATTCTTTTTATGTATGTAATAGAGACACATCAGTACCTTATTAATTTTCTAGTATTCTAATCTACATTTATTTGGATGAAGAAGCGGAAACAAGTATGGATTTATTACAGTGAAAAGACAATCAAAGTTTCTACTTTCGGTTTCCTATATATTTAAACGCATTGCATTGACTTATTTAAAGCTTTTGTTGTCTCCCTTGAAATTACCATCGTTTTAATTGATACCGCCATTCAAATACAATGTTTAATTTGATAAATCAATCTTCGAAACAGCGTTAGAAGAGTTGTATGATAAGGGGCTTCACTTTTTACCATTCCATCTAAATGCTTTGAAAATATTAATGTATTGTCAAGAACTATGTTTCAGTGTGTGTGAGGGGGGGGGGGGGGGTTATTGATTACAGTAACAATTTTAGGTGTCGCAAAATTTAGGTGATCTCAATATTTGCACAGCGTTAATGTAAAGGGTTAACAAATTGACAGATGTTTAATTTGCTTCATAAATATACAGTATGTGCCCCTATAATAGTGTGGTTGAGTGAGGCAATAGTGACGAGTATCTTCATCAGTGGGGCGCCCATCTGATACTTGCCGACAGTTGGACAAGACCTGCTTTTCTTAAAGTCATTTATTCTTATAACAGTAGGACACGCTGTATGTTCATAATAGTTTTATTGCCCCCTGTGATATACTGTCTATAGCAGATCAAAGCCGACCCTTCATAGGGTGATTAGTAGCTCCTGTTTTATCCCCTGACTGAGGCACTTAAGGGGAAAATCAATAATGTACACTCTAATAAACAGTTAGTAAACTATTGATTTTTCCCAAGGTGGTCCCTTACCTGTTGAAGACAGAGGAGACCTTTTCAGTCAGCATTGAGGGCTACATAGGCCTAATTTTTTTGTGATGATACTCCTCAGAAATCAAGAATAAATGCCTTTAAAGCATGTAAGGGTAGAGGGGGGGACATTTGTTATTTATTTTGGTTCTACACTTCCAATTATTTTCCTCTTTCTCTTCTGTCCCTTGCTTTCATCTCATATACTATTTCATCTCCCTCTTTTCTCCCCTTCTTCTGGGTGACGACTGAAAATGACCAACAAGGGTCGAAGTGTCAATAAGCTCAAAGCAATCAATCGTGAATAAATCACTCTCGTAGCTGATATTTCATATTTCAAAACAACTTTCCAATTAAATCTACGCCGCATAAAGATATATATTGTTTAATATAGAGCATATATATTTGGTACTAAGCTTTATCTTGTGGACCTCTATCAAGATTGTTCAAATTATAGCCCTGGGGCCAAACATGCCCCCGCCTGAGACCCTTTGGTGGTGCATAGAATTAGCTAGGGAAAACCTTTAAAAATCTTCTGGTCTGAACCAGAAGACTCAGGTATATGGTGGGTAGATTCATCAAGTAGACCTCTACCAAGATTGTTAAAATTATAGCCCTTGTGCCAAAATAATGGGCCCTTTGGTCATATTGGAAGAATCATAGAACAAGATGACCATGATGGTCCTATATCGCTCACCTGAGCTAAGAGCTAAGAGTTTTGCATGTGCCACAGTGTCCTGTTTAAGACCCGGCGCGGGGACATTTTTGGTTCCAGGGCTATAATTTGAACAATCTTGGTAGAGGTCAACTAGATGAAGCTTCATACTAAATATCAAAGACCTGCGCCTTCTGGTTTCAGACAAGAAGATTTTTAAAGATTTCCCTATCATAAGCCTGCATAAAACCAGTGGGCCCCGGCACGGGGGCATTTTTGGCCCCAGGGCTATAATTTGAACAATCTTTGTATAGGTCAACTAGATGAAGCTTCATATCAAATATCAAAGACCTGGGCCTTCTGGTTTCAGACAAAAAGCTTTTTAAAGATTTTCGATCCCTATATAAGCCTATGTAAATCCAGTGGGCCCCCGTGTGAGGCCATTTTTTGCCCCACGGCTATAATTGCAACAAACTTCATAGCGGTCCACTAGATGAAGCTTCATACCAAATATCAAAGACCTGGGCCTTCTGGTTTCAGACAAGAAGATTTTCAAATAATTTCCCTATATAAGCCTATGTAAAACCAGTGGGCCCCGGCGCGGGGGCATTTTTGGCCCCAGTCTATAATTTGAACAATCTTGGTAGACATCAACTAGATTAAGCTTCATACTAAATATCAAAGACCTGGGCCTTCTGGTTTTAGACAAGAAGATTTTTACAAGTTTTCCCGATCGTAAGCCTGCATTAAACCAGTGCCCACCGGTGCGGGGCATTTTTGGCCCCAGGGCTATAATTTGAACAATCTTGGTAGACATCAACTAGATTAAGCTTCATACTAAATATCAAAGACCTGGGCCTTCTGGTTTCAGACAAGAAGATTTTTAAAAGTTTTCCCGATCGTTAGCCTGCATTAAACCAGTACCCACCGGTGCGGGGCATTTTTGGCCCCAGGGCTATTATTTGAACAATCTTGGTAGAGGTCCACTAGATGAAGCTTCATACCAAATATCAAAGACCTGGGCCTTGCGGTTTCGGAAAAGAAGATTTTTAAAGAGTTTCCCTATATGAGCCTATGTGAAACCAGTGGGCCCCGGCACAGGGGCATTTTTGGCCCCAGGGATATACTTTGAACAATCTTTGTAGAGGTCTACTAGAAGAAGCTTCAAACTAATTATCAAAGACCTGGGCCTTCTGGTTTCAGACAAGAACATTTTTTAAAGGTTTCCCCTATATAAGCTTATGTAAAACCAATGGGCCCCGGGGTTGGGCCATTTTTGGCCTCAGGGCAATAATATGGATAATCTTGGTAGAGGTTCACTAGATAAAGCTTCATACCAAATATCAAAGACCTGGGCCTTCTGGTTGCAGACAAGAAGATTTTAAAGGTTTTTCATATATTAGCCTATGTAAAACCAGTGGGCCCCCATGTGGGGCCATTTTTTTGGTCCCCAGGGTTGCAATTTGAACAATCTTCACAGTCTTCTAGATGAAGCTTCATACCAAATATCAAAGACCTGGGCCTGCTGGTGTCAGACAAAAAGATTTTCAAAGGATTTCCCTATATAAGCCTATGTAAAACCAGTGGGCCACCTTGTGGGGCCGTTTTTTGGCCCCAGGGTTGCAATTTAAACAATCTTCATAGCAGTCCACTAGATGAAGCTTCATACCAAATATCAAAGACCTGGGCCTGCTGATTTCAGACAAGAAGATTTACAAAGGATTTCCCTATATAAGCCTATGTAAAACCAGTGGGCCCTGGCACGGGGACATTTTTGGCCCCAGGGCTATAAATTGAACAATCTTGGTAGAGGTCCACTAGATGAAGCTTCATACTAAATATCAAAGACCTTGGCCTTCTGGTTTCAGACAAGAAGATTTTCAAAGGATTTCCCTATATACGCCTATGTAAAACCAGTGGGCCCCCGGCGCGGGGGACATTTTTGGCCCCAGGGCTATAATTTGAACAATCTTGGTAGAGATCAACTAGATGAAGCTTCATACTAAATATCAAAGATCTGGGCCTTCATGTTTCAGACAAGAAGATTTTTAAAGGTTTTCCCAATCATAAGCCTGCATAAAACCAGTGCGCACCTGTGCGGGGCATTTTTGGCCCCAGGGCTATAATTTGAACAACCTTGGTAGAGGTCCTCTAGATGAAGCTTCATACCAAATATCAAAGACCTGGGCCTTGCGGTTTCAGAAAAGAAGATTTTTAAAGATTTTCCCTATAAAAGCCTATGTGAAACCAGTGGGCCCCGGCACAGGGACACATTTGGCCCCAGGGCTATAATTTGAACAATCTTGGTAGAGGTCCACTAGAAGAAGCTTCATACTAAATATCAAAGACCTGAGCCTTCTGGTTTCAGACAAGAAGATTTTTAAAGGTTTCCCCTATATAAGCTCATGTATAACCATTGGGCCACAGGGTGGGGCCATTTTTGGCCTTAGGGCAATAATATGAATAATCTTGGTAGAGGTCCACTAGATGAAGCTTCATACCAAATATCAAAGACCTGGGCCTTCTGGTTTCAGACAAGAAGATTTTAAAAGGTTTTCCCTATATAAGCCTATGTAAAACCAGTGGGCCCCCGTGTGGGGCCATTTTTGGCCCTAGGGTTGCAATTTGAACAATCTTCATAGCAGTCCACTAGATGAAGCTTCATACCAAATATGAAAGACCTGGGCCTTCTGGTTTCAGACAAAATGTTTTTCAAAGGATTTCCCTCTCATACGCCTGCATAAAACCAGTGGGCCCTGGCACGGGGGCATTTTGGCCCCACGGCTATAATTTGAACAATTTTGGTAGAGGTCCACTAGATTAAGCTTCATACTAAACATCAAAGACCTTGGCCTTCTGGTTTCAGACAAGAAGATTTTAAAGGTTTTCCCTATCATAAGACTGTATAAAACCAGTGCGCATCGGTGCGGGGCAATTTTGGCCCCAGGGCTATAATTTGAACAACCTTGGTAGAGGTCCTCTAGATGAAGCTTCATACCAAATATCAAAGACCTGGGCCTTCTGGTTTCAGATAGGAAGATTTTTAAAGGTTTTCCGTATATAAGCCTATGTAAAAACCAGCTGGCCCCCGGGTCAAAGGATTTCCCTATATAAGCATATGTAAAACAGTGGGCCCCGGTGCAGGGGCATTTTTGGCCCCAGGGATAGAATTTGAACAATCTTGGTAGAGGCCCACTAGATGAAGCTTCATACCAAATATCAAAGACCTGGGCCTTGCGGTTTCAGAAAAGAAGATTCTTAAAGATTTTCCTTATATAAGCCTACTTGAAAACAGTGGGCCCCGGCACAGGGGCATTTTTGGACCCAGGGCTATAATTTGAACAATCTTGGTGGAGGTCCACCAGAAGAAACTTCATACTAAATATCAAAAACCTGGGCCTTCTGGTTTCAGACAAGAAGATTTTTAAAAGGTTTTCCCTATATAAGCTTATGTAAAACCAGTGGGCCCCCGTGTGGGGCCATTTTTTGCGTCAGGGCAGTAATATGAACAATCTTGGTAGAGGTCCACTAGATGAAACTTCTTGCCAAATATCAAAGACCTGCGCCTTCTGGTTCCAGACAAGAAGATTTTAAAAGGTTTTCCCTATATAAGCCTATGTAAAACCAGTGGGCCCCCGTGTGGGGCCATTTTTGGCCCCTGGGTTGCAATTTGAACAATCTTCATAGCAGTCCACTAGATGAAGCTTCATGCCAAATATCAAAGATCTGGGCCTGCTGGTTTCAGACAAGAAGATTTTCAAAGGATTTCCCTATATAAGCCTATGTAAAACCAGTGGGCCCTGGCACGGGGACATTTTTGGCCCCAGGGCTATAATTTGAACAATCTTGGTAGAGGTCCACTAGATGAAGCTTCATACCAAATATCGAAGACCTCGGCCTTGCGGTTTCAGAGAAGAAGTTTTTTAATGATTTTCCCTATATAAGCCAATGTAAAACCAAAGGGCCCCGGGGCGGGGGCATTTTCGGACCCAGGGCTCTACTTTGAACAATCTTGGTAGAGGTCCACTAGATGAAGCTTCATACCAAATATCAAAGACCTGGGCCTTGCGGTTTCAAAGAAGATGTTTTTTAAAAATTTTCCCTATATAAATATGTTCTATAAAAGGGTTATCCTTTCGAAGCAAAGAATACACAAGGGAACTGAAAAATATGAAGTGTACATGTTTTCTGGGTCAGACTAGCTAGTTTCGGACAATTAGGCCTCATCAGTGACCCTCAAATATTTTCCAAATTCCACAATAGTATCAATGATCCCAAAGGACAAGAAAATATAAACTACACTATGATGTAGGACAGGGAGACTTTTTACGGCCGCCACACATTCCCAGACACCAGCTGTAGTGACGTTAAATATGTTCTATTAAAGGGTTATCATATTCATACCAAATATCAAAGACCTGGGCCTTCTGGTTTCAGATTTTTAAGGTTTTCCCTATATAAGCCTAGGTAAAACCAATGGGCCCCGGGGCGTGGCTGTGTTTGGCCAAAGGGCTATAATTTGAAAAATCTTGGTAGCGTTCACTAGACGAAGCTACATACCAAATACCAAAGACCTGGGCCTTCTGGTTTCAAACAAGAATATTTTTTAAAGATTTTCCCTATATAAGCCTAGGAAAAACCAGTGGGCCCCGGGGCGGGGCCATTTTTGGCCCCAGTGCTATAATTTGAACAATCTTGGTAGCGGTCAACTAGACGAAGCTGCATACCAAATCTCAAAGACCTGGGCCTTCTGGTTCCAGACAAGAAGATTTTTTAAAGGTTTTCCCTATATAAGCCTTAGTTAAATGAGTGGGCCCCGGGGCGGGGCCGTTTTTGGCCCCAGGGCTATAATTTGAACAATCGTGGTAGAGGTCCACTAGATGATGCTTGATACCAAATATCAAAGTCCTGGGCCTTCTGGTTCCAGACAAGAAGATTTTTAAAGGTTTTCCTATATAAGCCTATGTAAAACCAGTGGGCCCCAGGGCGGTGCTGTCTTTGGCCCAAGGGATATAATTTGAACAAGTTGTTAGAGGTCCACTAGATGAAGCTTCAAACCAAATATCAAATAGCTGGGCCTTATGGTTCCAGACAACAAGATTTTTAAAGGATTTCCCTATATAAGCCTATGTAAAACCAGTGGGCCCCGGGGCCGGGGCCATTTTGGCCCCAGGGCAATAATTTGAACAATCTTGGTAGAGTCCACTAGATGAAGCTTCATACTAAATATCAAGGACCTGGGCCTTCTGGTTTCAGACGAAGATTTTTAAAGGTTTTTTTTCTTATTTCACCCTTTTGTTGCCATGGCAACCAGAGTTCTGCATGGAATGGAATTCTTTGAACAACTTCGATAGAACACCACCCAAAGATCATTTCTGCCAAGTTTGGTAAAAATCTGTTCAGTGATTTATGTCGTTTGAAGCAATTGTGGACGGACGGACATACGGACGGACGACGACGACGACGACGACGGACGGTGAGCGATCACAATAGCTCCCCCAGAGCCTTCGGCTCAGGTGAGCTAAATATGCACTTCTCTGAAACCGCAGGGCCCGGGTCTTTGATATTTGGTGTGAAGTTTCATCTAGTGGATTGTATTAAGATTGTTCAAATTATAGCCCTGGGGCCAAAAATGCCCCCGCCCTGGGACCCTTGGGTTTTAAAATAGACTCACTACAGCAGGTGTCTGGGAGTGGGCCCCGGGAGGCCGTAAAAAGACTCCCTGCCCTACATCATAGTATAATCATTGATTCCATTGTGGAATTTTGAAAATATTTGAGGGTCACTGAGGAGACCTAATTGGCCGAAACTAGCTAGTCTGGCCCAGAAAACATGTACACTTCATATTTCAAGTTCTGTAGTGTAGTCCTTGCTTCCAAAGGATAATCCTTTTATAGAACATATTTAACGTCACTACAGCTGGTGTCTGGGGACTGTGTGGCGGCCAAACAAGTTCCTCTGCCCTACATCATAGTGTAGTTTATATTTTCTTGTCCTTTCGGATCATTGGTTCCATTGTGGAATTTTGAAAATATTTGAGGGTGACTGATGAGGCCTAATTGGCCAAAACTAGATAGTCTGGCCCAGAAAACATGCACACTCCATATTTCAAGTTCTGTAGTGAAGTCCTTGCTTCCAAAGGATAACCCTTTTATAGAACATATTTAACGTCACTACAGCTGGTGTCAGGGACTGTGTGGCGGCCGTTGAAAGGCTCCCTGCCCTACATCATAGTGTAGTTTATATTTTCTTGTCCTTTGGGATCATTGATTCCATTGCGGAATTTTGAAAATATTTGAGGGTCACTGATGAGGCCTAATTGGCCGAAACTAGCTAGTCTGGTCCAGAAAACATGTACACTTCATATTTGCAGTTCTGTAGTGTAGTCCTTGCTTCCAAAGGATAATCCTTTTATAGAACTCTTTAAAAACAAGAGGCCCATGGGCCACTACGCTCACCAGAGGTCATGTGGGTCATACCATATACAGGCAAGGTTCCCATCTTGGTCATGTGACAACAATACCACGAATGTGTTTAATTGCCTCACCCACCATAGAGGCTTTTCAT
The DNA here is from genome assembly GCA_963580285.1 of Lucinisca nassula. NCBI lineage: Eukaryota > Metazoa > Mollusca > Bivalvia > Lucinida > Lucinidae > Lucinisca > Lucinisca nassula. The sequence goes on along the minus strand of OY757025.1, from coordinate 67,837,498 downwards.
GTAATTTGGTTTCAATCAGCACAGCTCTTTCACTGGAGAAAAAGATAAGAATACTGAATCTGAGCCATCCAAGACAAAGGTCAGTAATGACCTTTACCTTTGGAATTGATTAATTTTCCATTCATAAAACAGGTCAAGGTCAACTATAGGTTATCATTTGAACAAATTTGGTAGGGCCTTATTCCCCAGTGCTACATACCAAATATCAAGGTCATCGGGTATTTGGTTCCTGAGAAGAAAATTCTTAAAGTTTTTCTACCATATATGAGCATGGCGGCCATATTGGGCATGTGACCCAATACTTACGAACAAATTTCATTCCCCCTACCCACAGAGGCTCCACGTGTAATTTGGTTTCAATCAACCCACCAGTTTAAGTGGAGAAGAAAATAACTGAATCTGAGGCATCCAGGATAAAAGTCAGTAAATTACCTTTACCTTTGGAATTGATAAATTTCCATTCATCTAACTGCAAATATCATTTTTTATGTCACAGCCTACCAGAAAATCAGAAATATGCACTAGTTTGCCTTTTTTTCTATACAAATGTCTAAATGACCAAATTTGACCTTGACATAAAATAGGTCAAGGTCAAATTAGAGTCATCATTTGAACAATCTTGGTAGGGCCAGAGTCCCTGATGCTGCATACCAAGTTTCAAGATCATCGGCCATTCAGTTCTTGAGAAGAAGATTTTCAAATGTTTTTACCAAATATGGGCATGACGGCCATATTGGTCATGTGACCCAGTCCTCACAAACTTTCGTTCCCCCATTCCATAGAGGCTCGACATGTAATTTAGTTTCAATTGGCTAAGTAGTTTAAGTGAAAAAGAAGATAAAAATACTGAATCTGAGCCGTCCTGGACAAAGGTCGGTAAATGACCTTGACCTTTGGAACTGAAAAACTTCCATTCAGATGATTGCAAATACCATTTCTGATGTCACTAGCTACCATGCAATCAGAAAAAAATCCACGGTTTGCCTTTTTCCATACAAATGTCTAATTGACAAAATTTGACCTTGACGTAATACAGGTCAGAGTCAATCAAAGGTCATGATTTGAACAAACTTGGTAGGGCCCGAGTCTCCGATGCCTTATACCAAGTTTCAAATCATCGGCTATTCGGTTCTTGAGAAGAAGATTCTAAAATGGTTTACCATATATGGGCATGGCGGCCATATTGGTCACGTGACCCAGTCCTCACCAACAAACTTTTGTACCCCCTTCCTGTTACGGGATGATTGTCACGGGATGATGAATGAAGTAAGGTGGTTGTGGCCACATGATGATGATGCTGATAATATCCCGTATCTCAAGGGGGTTCGGGGTTCAAAGGATGACAACAACATGATGTTGGGTGATTCATGTTTTTCACTATTATCAGAACCTTCTCCCTCTCGACCTCGTCATCTGAATAAATATTATAGACATCCTAAGTAGTTAGGAATAACATATAGATGGTGTCCGTCAGGTGGTCGTAAGACCTACCCTTGCCAGGGACAAAGACTGACCCGAGGTCGAGAGATCGAAATGGCAAGATATGAATATTCATGAAATAATGACAATTATGATAATTTACAAATGTTTAACATGATAATGGAATAAAGTAAACGCATACCTGAATAAATAATATAGATATCCTAAGTAATTAGGAATAACATATAGATGGTGTCCGTCAGGTGGTGGTAAGACCTACCCTTGCCAGGGACAAAGAAAGACTGACAAAGGCTAAGGTAAGTATGTGCGCATGCGGTGTTAATCAGTGAGGTGAAAAGCGCGCGAGACTTATATAAGGACACCGGAAATTGATATACGCTACTCAGGAATGCTTAATGCTTAATGAAAGATGAAATATATGATGTATGAAAGCGACGATCAATAGGGGAAAATAACTGGAAATGACTAGAAAGTCCTAAGCGCAAGCGCTCCTCCAGTTTCCATAATTTCACTCTGTGACATTCTGCCCCTCTTCGGGAAATGTCGTCCCGAGATTTAATTGACTCAACAAATTAATTGTATGAATTTAAAAAACAAGTTTAACTACACCTTTTCAATTAATTATATAAATTTACCAGATGTATATTATGTTTATAACTACCAATCTGATAATGAAATAGGAGCCGAAGCTATTGCTTCCAATGTTTGTCGAGCTAGTGAAGTTAAACATATCCAACACTTTGCCAGGTAAACCATTTTCAAAATGCGCTGCCATAAACGCTCCACGGTATACACAGCGCAAAAATATAAAACTTTATATATAGAACTTAGAAGAAAAAGCATATTTTGGTTGCGCGTACATAAGACACACTCCTTTTTGGTTTAGACTGCAACTGCTAATTATTAAAAACAGGCTAAAATTGTTAAAATCCTTATCCTAAAAACACAACTGAAGTGTCATATGAAACAAAAATTATTTACGCACTGGACTGGAGAGAGGAGAATTAACAGAACTATTAAATTCTTGATGAAAATAATTCACCTCTTCACAAAAGCGCAGGCCAGAAGCACGAAGCGGTCACGGTCTGATTGGGATATTGCCCCCACCTAGGTTGTAACCAACCCATGCCCCTAGCAAGCACGAAATCATGATAAGGCGAAATTTTTTAATAACTTTCTTACCCGTTTGCAGTCAAGTGCACCACGTATCAACGGCACTCTAACAACCACCGGCTCTCTAGAGACGCCATGTCAAGTCATGCACCGTCAAACAACTGCAGCCCAGCAGAAGACGAACTTTTTAAAAACAATGGGTCACCAGAATCGCAGCCCAGCGCACCACCCGCCAACGGCACTCTGACAACACACCGGTCTCCAGAAACGCCATGACAAGCAATGCTTCGCAACTCGACTGCAACTCAGCTGCCCTTTCAGCTGAATTAACATTTTATAAGCCTCTCTCCAGAATAAATTTTAGCGTTACTGCCACACGCTCCCCTTCACCTCTGTGAAAAATGTCGTCTCGACATTTCAATAAAAAAAGATAAAATACACGCACAGGAAACCAGGAAACCATGTCAGCTGTTAAGTCAGTTTAAAACACACGAAAATTTAAAATAACCAGTCCCCTCCTGCCTGCCACCTTGGTTTCTGCCTATGCTTTGTTGGACGTGTTGGAGGTCGCAATACTGGTTGAGACCTCGGAGCAGGACGGCAGGGTTTCGCCAAAGGAGTCAATGACGATCTCTCTGGGGGTATCACCACACTAGGGGATACCGGTGCATCAAGCATGTTTGCACTATCTGGAACTGCACAGTCTGGTTCAGGTGAGGCTGCACTACCTGCCGCTCCACTTGGAACATTGATATCACCGGCAGTTGTACCCTCAACCGGTGACGGTTGAGAACTGCTATTTGGTGATATATCTGTATCCAAGGAGCGTTGTTTGGATGTTGGAAGGGCCATAAATGGAAGAAGGAGATTCCTGTGCAGCATCCTTTGGATGCCCTTCCCATGTTCACGTTTTACAACGTACACAGGAACCTCAGTATTTGGCTGTTCAACAACCAAGTACACATCTTTCTCCCATTTATCTGCCAGCTTGCACTTTCCTCTCAGTCCGACGTTGCGCACCAGAACACGGTCACCGGGCAAAAGCTGGGCATCCCGAGCTTTGATGTCATAAGTTTCCTTATGCCTTCTGCCCTGGCGACGGGCCTCCTTGGTGGCCGTTTCGTAGGCAAAGTCTAGCCTCTTGTTCAGATCGGCAGCGAACTTTGTCTGGTCAGCATGCCTACCGTCTGGATTTATACCTAGAAAGGCATCAACCGCCAGTCGAGGGTGTCGCCCAAACATTAAATAAGTGGGGAAAATCCAGTGGTCTAATGACGTGTTGAGTTTTAGGCATGAACCAAGGGCGCAACGTATGACTTCCAGATAGACTTCTGGTCATCCTCCAAAGTACCCAATATATTGAGCAGAGTCTGGTTAAAGCGCTCAGGCATTCCATTACCCATGGGATGGTAGGGGGTAGTCCTAGACTTGTCAACGTTAGCAATGGAACACAGCTCTTTAATAACCTGGCTCTCAAAATTGCGACCATGGTCACTATGTAAACGGGATGGAAACCCATAGTGACATATGAAGTTTTCGAAGAGGACTTTGGCTGTTGTCCTGGCCGTTTGATTCTTGGTTGGTATGGCCTGAGCATAGCGGGTGAAATGGTCTGTAATTACCAAGATGTTTTCGTAACCATCCGCTGATGTCTCAAGAGACAGAAAATCCATGCAGTCCAAGTCCATGGGATAAGTGGACTCTACAGTTACAAGTTTTGCTGGAGCCCGCTCTCGAGACTTTCTTCGGATGCATCTGGGACAGTTTCGGACTTTCTTTTCAATGTCACCATCCATCCAAGGCCAGTAAAACCGAGACTTTACCAGGGACATTGTGCGGTCTCTGCCTTGATGGCCGGCCTCATCATGCAGACCATTGAGTGCTATGTCCCGGAAAACCTCAGGCAATACCAGCTGGTTTACAGAGGTGCCATGTAAAGAGTGACGACGGTAAAGTACCTCGTCTTTGAAAAATAGACCGTGCCAATCCTTCAAGATTTTCTGACGTTCTGTCTCGTCAAGTGCAATCTGTCTCTTGGTAGGTTTGTGTCCAGAGGCTAAAATGGTCTTGACTCTGTTCAACTTAACTGAAATCTGAACCAGAGTCAGAGCCAACCTCATCAACAGTGAGGTCAAAATTCTGTGCAACCAATACACATTCAACTGCCGGCGCCTCCTCTGGAGGGGCTAATACCGCCTGGCAGATGGCCTTAATAGCGTCATTAAACAGGACCCCTTTATCAGTAGATGGTAATCTACTGAGGGCATCGGCATCTTTGTTTTTCTTGCCGGACATGTAAATGAGCTTGAAATTGTAAGTGAACAGTGCGGCTAGCCAACGATGGCCAGTGGCATCTAGCTTAGCCGTTGTTAGAACATACGTCAATGGATTGTTGTCTGTTCTAACAGTGAATTTATTTCCATACAAGTAATCATGGAATTTATTACACACTGCCCATTTCAAGGCCAAAAATCAAGTTTATGTGCAGGGTAATTGCACTCACTGGCTCTAAGACCTCTGCTAGCATAGGCTATGACACGTTCTATACCATCTTGTTCTTGGTATAGAACAGCACCTAGCCCATCACCACTAGCATCGATGTTCAAAATGAACTCTTTGCTATATTCCTAATATGCCAAGACTGGTGGTGATGTAAGCTTTTCGATTATTGTATCGAAAGCTGTTTGTTGATCAGGCCCCCAAGACCAAGGAACTGCAGACTTAGATCGCTCGGCTTTCTTGGTTGTTGGGTGTCCTACTAACAGGTAATTGAGAGGCTTCGCAATTTTGGAGTAATTACTGTAATAACCCGCGAAATCGAGAAAACTACGCAATTCCTGTATATTGAAAGGGGCAGGCCACTCATTTAACGCTGCAATTTTTGTCAGGATCTGTCTGGACACCCTTATCACTGACAATGTGGCCTAAGTGCTGCACCTGGGTCTTGAAAAACTCACACTTGGATGCTTTGAGCTTCAAACCGTGCTGCTCAAGCTGTCTGAACACATTTTGCAGCCTGGTGATGTGTTCATCCAATGTCTTACTGAAGATGATTATATCATCTAAGTAAATGAGACATTCCTTCAAGTGTAGGTCCCCTATACAGCGCTCCATAAGCCTCTGAAATGTGCTAGGTGCATTAGTACGACCGAAGGCCATCCTATTACATTCAAAGAAGCTTAGAGGGCCGGCAGAGAATGCAGGCTTGTGTTTATCCCATTCTTTGTTTTTTTTTTGTTTTTTTTTGTTTGGGTTTTACGGCCCTTTCAAGATTATTTCACTCATATCGAACCGATCGTTAATCAGAGGTGGGCGAAAACCGGAGTACCCGGAGAAAAACCACCTGACCTTCCGTTGCAGAACTTGGCGTCTCACACGTGGCCCGAGCGAGGCTCGAACCTACGGCGGTGACAGACCTAATTACTAAGAGTCAGCGCTCTTATCCACTAGACCACGGAGGCCCGTTATATCCCATTCTTTGATTCTTTGCCAGTAGCCAGACCTGAGGTCAATTTTGGAGAAATATTTCGAGCCAGCCAATGTGTCAATGGTCTCTTCTATTCTTGGCAAGGCATAGATATAGTCTTGTTGTTAAGTTTCCGGAAGTCAATACAGAAGCGTAGGCTATTGTCTTTCTTACGGACAAGGACTATATTGGAAGAAAATGGGCGTTGAGATTCCCTTATAGCCCCTGCATCCAACATTTCCTTTAAATGCTGGCGTACCTCCTCAAACATTGCAGGGGGTATACGCCTGTAAGGATCCTTAAAAGGAGTAGGATCACTTAAATTGATCTCGTGCTCCACCAGGTTGGTGAAACCAAGATCTGTAGGGCCAGTGGAAAAATATGTTTCCATTGGCTTAGTAAATCAGAAGCCTGTGTGTGCTGTTGAGGAGTTAAATTGTCCGCTGACAGATCTACTTCGATTTCCTCAGCGTGACTATCACTTGTACTAGCCCGCTGAGAAAATGAAGTAGAAAACGGATTAACATTTTCAACAACCTTGACCTCGTGCAAATCACAAAGGTGACTTCTGGGTTTAATGGTAATAGGCCTGGCTGAAAGATTAATAATTCTTACAGGAATTCTAGCTGTCTTTGCATTTGGTTCGCCAGACACCAAACGAGGACAAACATTAAAATCCGAAGTTAAATATTATTTTCGGTAACACCATTTAGAGGAATAACATATAGATGGTGTCCGTCAGGTGGTCGTAAGACCTACCCTTGCCAGGGACAAAGAAAGACTAACCCGAGGTCGAGAGATCGAAATGGCAAGATATGAATATTCATGAAATAATGACAAGTATGACAATTTACAAATGTTCAACATGATAATGAAATAAAGTAAACGCATACCTGAATAAATATTATAGATATCCTAAGTAATTAGGAATAACATATAGATGGTGTCTGTCAGGTGGTCGTAAGACCTACCCTTGCCAGGGACAAAGAAAGACTGACAAAGGCTAATGTAAGTATGTGTGCATGCGGTGTTAATCGGTGAGGTGAAAAGCGCGCGAGACTTATATAAGGACACCGGAAATTGATATACGCAACTCAGGAATGCTTAATGCTTAATGAAAGATGAAATATATGATGTATGAAAGCGACGATCAATAGGGGAAAATAAGTGGAAATGACTAGAAAGTCCTAAGCGCAAGCGCTCCTCCAGTTTCCATAATTTCACTCTGTGACATTCACATAGAGGCTCCATATGTAATTTGGTTACAATTGGCCGAGTAGTTTTAGAGGAGATGTTGTTTGAAAATGTTGACGACGCAGACGACGCGGACGACGACGCGGACGACGACGGCAGACCAATGCCTATACTATAAGCTCCCCCGTAGCATTCGACTCCTTTCTGCTCAGGTCAGCTAAAATTTTGTCTGAAACCAGAAAGCTCGGGTGTTTGATATTTGGTATGAAGCTTCGTCTTCCCGACTTCTATCAAGATTGTTCAAATTATATTCCTCGGACCAAAAATGCCCCCGTCCCGGGGCCCTTTGGTATTACATCGACTTATATAGGGAAAACCTTTAAAAAATCTTCTTGTCTGAAACCAGAAGGCTCAGGTGTTTGAAAATTGGTATGAAGCTGCTTCTAGTGGTCCTCTATCAAGATTGTTCAAATTGTAGCCCTAGGACTAAAATGCCCCCGCCCCGGGGCCCACTGGTTTTACATAGACTTATATAGGGAAATGAACCTTAGTCTTGTGGAACTCTGTCAAGATTGTTCAGATTATACACTCAGTGGACATAAATGAGTTCCCAAAATGTCTGTCAAGAAATTTGGGAAAATATGGTCTGAAATAATTGCAATTTCCTAACTAATTACAAATCATACTCACATGCTAATTGGCCCATATCACTAATTAGGGTATATGTTTACATCAGCACTTAGTACAATGATGATGTCATCAGTTGCCATGGCAACACCAGACATTATACAGATTAGCACCTTTCATTTGAAAAATCAGGGTATGTGTACTAAAAGAGTTATAAAATTATCAATTTCTGATCTTTTTACATATAAATTGGTAGAAATGTTGGCAAAATACTGAAAAACAATCTGATTGTGTATTATTTTACCTAGAGACAATATATTATGGGAAATCAAACCTGCTTTCGGATGGAACATAAATTCGTGAAAATCACCGAAAAGCAAACTTTTTGGTGATAGACACTAAGGAAACAGACAGAAAATGGTATCTGTGATATATCTGATTTGAGAGATATTAAATCATAGTTTCTAGCAAAAACTGTTGGTTTGAATATATTTTAGGGGACTGAAACAGCGAGGAGGTCCGGGAAAAAATGGGTTTATTTGAACAGCCGTGCTTTGCGCTCCATAAAACAACATAAAATGTGTTGTAAAATTTTGGAAATAAATATTGTTAGTTAAAAGCACCATTTTGAACTATATTTTACAAAAGACTTCATCATTCGTATAACAGTGTCAAACAAATGTGTCAAACTCTAAGGGTACCCCCATAAAGACAAACACCCATCTTGATGTTTATCCAGTGTTGATAGCTACATTTCCTATTTCAAAGAAAAATTCTTTGTTTCATGATTGTTAATTAAACATTGGAGAGTGTGCCAGTAATTTAGATAGAAACGATGCAGCCTAATTGCATAATGTTTCCATAGCAACTATTTTACTGCCAGGGGTAAATTTACCCCACCCACTTCTAATAATGTATTAATTCAATTGGAAAAAATTAAACATATTTGGTTTCTCAGCTGTCCATGATATTAAAAAGACATCAGAGTAAACAAAATTATATAGACTATAAGAGAAAATCTTAATCATTCAGAATAAGAAGAAATCTGTGAGCCAGTGCAGATTTTTTTAATCTATTTTTAAAACCACGGTACTCTAAATGAAGAATGCACCAGTGCTATGCATGGCAAGATTTCTTAGAAAAATTGCTATATTTATTATTGGTAATGAATAAACAATACCACCTAGTAAACATAGCATGCATTGGATATTTTATTTTTAAGTAATTTGATCTGGAAATGTAGTCATAGATTTACGCACATCACGACGTCAAACAGTTTTGGGAAATCATTTATGGCCACTGAGTGTAGTTCTGGGTCCAAAAATGCCCCCGCCCCAGGAACCTTTGCTTTTACATTGACTTATATAGGGATAATCTGAAAAAAATCTTCTCTGAAACCGCAAGGTCCAGGTCTATGATATTTGGTGTGAAGATTCATCTAGCAGACCTCTACCAAGATTGTTCTAATTATAGCCTTTGGGTCAAAAATGGACCCGCCCCGGGACCCACTGGTTTTACTTCGACGTATATATGGAAAACCTTACAAAATCTCCTTGTCTGAAACCAGAAGTCCTGGGTCTTTGATATTTTGTATGATTCTTTATCTGGTGGGACTTTACTATGTTGCTCAAGTTATAGCACTGAGGCCAAAGGTGGTGAGATTTTGCCAAGACGATCATTCAGAGCCAGTTTGATGACGATTAGACCAAAACTGTGGCCCCAAAAGTGTTCATAATATTTTCCAGTGACTTGACCTGCTGACCTAATTTTTAATCCCACATGACACATATTCAAACTTGACCGAGATGTTATCAAGATGAACATTCTGAACAAGTTTGATGATGATTAAACCAAAACTGTGGCTATAAGTGTTCACAATGTTTTCCTAGTACTGACCTACTTTTTTACCCGATATGACCCAGATTCAAACTTGACCAAGATATTGCCAAGATCATTTTGAGCAAATCTAATGATGATTGGACCAAAACTGTGGCCTCTAGAGTGTTCGCAAAGGTTGCTATGATTTGACCTACCTCAACTGTGGCCGCTAGAGTATTCACAGTTTTTTATGATTCGACCTACTGACCTACTTTTTAACCCGACATGACCACTGTTCGAACTTGACCGAAATGTTGTCATGATAGTCATTCTGAGCAAGTTTGATGATGATTTGACCAAAAACTGTGGCCTATAAAGTGTGCACAAGAAAAGTTTACGCGCATGACGGACGATGTACGACGGACAAAGAACGATGACGCCGGACATAGCACGGTCACAAAAGCTTACGATGACCTTCGGTCAGTTGAGCTAAAATAAATATTTCTAAAATAACACAACTTCGAAGCCCTAAATTCCGACATTGTCTCCTGCTATATGTATACTATTCCAATCTGGAATCAAAGTACTGAGAGTGCTGATGGGGCGATAGCTTGTGATCAATGAATAGACAGCTTCTTCGGAATCCTGTTGTTGTTATTCATGAAAAACTATGGATGATACCTTTAATTGTTCAAATGGTGCTTGAATATATTGGAAGGTGCCTTATATGTAAGAGGCCTGGAAAATTGGAACACTCGATGTTTATTTCCTTTGATGAATTTCATTTTTCCAGAGCATAAACCTTTACAGAAGGCATTTTTTACTGCACCTGAAGTAAAGGGACTGTTTGTCACCGATTTTTTTCACTGTTGTTCTTGTTTCTATAATTATCTTTTAATTATTTTCATTTGCACGTATTCAAGCTGAATACATTTATATTGGAATTTAACGACCAAGTCAACACTTTTTATGTCATTTTTGAGCTGGTCAGTAAACCTAGCCACACATTCATGAACAGGCTTATACGTTAGCGGTTAACCAGTATAGTGCACATTCTTTCGCCAGAACGTTATTGACAACTGTCCTTCTTGAATCAGCGAAAGGAAGATAATCACCGTGGAAAAGATTTCATGATCAATCTCCAGGAAAGTATGTTGCCGACCCCGACAGGTATCGAACCCACGTCCTCCTGATCAATAGTCAGTCACGCATCCGACTGAGCTACTGAGCCCTAAAACATGTCTAGGGCGCTAACTCTTAACCATTAGGTCTCTGAAAACGAAATGACTTTATTCCTCGTTATTGATATAAACACCCCATTTACCTATATATGCCGAGAAGCCGTTTGTGGGGACATTTGCAAACATTGAAGGCCCAGATCGCACGCCGCAACGCGTTGCGTTTCATCTGTGTCTAAACTGTTTGCTGAAAGTACATACATTTTTTTGCCAAATTTACTGCAAACAATTAAAACCTGGCTCCCCTACAATTGGACATGGACCATTCCAAACTTTGTAACTGGATATTCCAATTGTCTTATATGGGTTAATAACAGACAGAATTACATAATCGACCCACACTGCTTACTTTTTACCCATTTTGTACTGAATGGAATCGCCAACCATATATCAGTATGGGACGAGTCCATTTTAACATTTAGGGATGCCTGGTGTGGCTTCTTAAAAAATTCTCTGGAAAATGGCTGTACCTTTCGCAAACATGCAGTGTATGCCCTAATACGACTCCGCGTTCTGTGGTATCTGATATGCGCCTGCACTGTTTGCCAGTTGCCAGTTTTGGGATTTCCGGTACAAAATGATTGTTCTGATCTATAAAAAGACGTTGAATAGCCTACTAGTCTACATTTTTTTCATTCACATTTTTAACACGAAAAAATCCCTCCGAGAATCCCTGTTGGATAAATTTATAAAACATTCAAGTTCCATCCGCTGTTTCATTTTATGAGTAACTCTTGAATCTGTTTCGAATATGGGCTATATTTTCTCACGGTGTCTCTTGAGTGTGATTAGGTCGTATGCAATAATTCCAAAAGTTGTGCTTAAGTCATTCTTTTGAATACTAAGGGGCTATCGTCCCAAAATGGATCAGTTCTTACCCTGCTGAATAAATTAATGTAGCCACTTATTTTACTGGCATCAGTCAAATTACTTCTATTCACAAACTGCATGGCAGACACTGTAGATCTGATCTGGATCTACACTGTTTGCAGGAGTAGGGGCTGTGTTCAGCAGGACAAGGATTAAGGTGTGTGATATAACCTGAATTTCCTGGGCAATCTCGTTACAGTCGTTGCAGTCTGGGTCAAAAGCCATCACGTGCCCTTGTGACGAAACGCTTTCTTGTCTGTGTAGTCGACGCCTGCTGCTACTCCTATGGTGTGGCGAGGGCATAGCGTCGTTTCTTCTGAAATACCCTAAGTCACTTTGGCGGCGTCTGCAAGTATAGTATGAACATGAAACACAGGATGATCCCAGCACATTATGGTCGATTTCCGTCAATCAACCCAAAGTTATTAAGCGCTGAAGCTTTCCATTGTTGATGTCCACGTGACTGTCACTGATTTGTGGGAAATTTTGTTAATGGTTATTTATACAAAATAGCCACGCAATTATTTTTGCTTCGAGGTCAGAGTGTTGCGTGAGAGGGTTAGATATAGAATCTTGACTGGAATCATGTGTTGAGATTGACAAACAGTATAGATGTGTTTGTTTTCTTGTATTGGAGTTTAACGGCCAGTCAATAGTATTTAAGTTATTTTTGAGCCTGTCATTTTACCTGTCCACACTTTTCGTGGGCAGGCTTTTAAGCCACCAAGTTTGCTGTGTGTGTTACAGAAGGCCAAGACAAGCTTCCTATGCTATACTGGTTACCAAAACTTCATAAAAGACCTTACAAAGCTCGGTTTATGGCAATTCTAGCTCTTGCACTACCACTGAACTTTCTAAATTATTAACTTCATGTCTTACTGCTATTAAAACGCATGTGATTAAATATTGTGATAAAGTCTTTGAAAGACCAGGAAGAAATCTGTTTTTGTCTATAAAAAATCGAATGAGGTTTTAAATAAATTGAAATCCAGGCGTTTTCGTGCTTCAAATCTGTCTACTTACGATTTTTCCACTCGTTACACTACACTTCCTCATAATCTTATAAAAGAAAAGCTTAATGATTTAATTGAATGGGCTTTTTACAGAGAAGATTCTCTCTATCTTGCATGTAATGTCAGAAATGCATTTTTCACTTCTAAAGCGCATAAGAATTTGGTCATGTCAGAAAGTGTGTGATGCACTCACCTTTCTACTTGACAATATTTATTTTAGATTCGGTACTAAGTTATTTAGACAAATTGTGGGTATTCCGATGGGTACGAATTGCGCACCTCTTGTGGCTGATCTGTTCTTGTATTGTCATGAAAGAGACCTCATGTTGTCGCTTTCCATTGATAACCAATCTGAAATTATTGAAGTTTTTAGTTATACTTCTAGATATTTAGATGATTTATTTAATATTGAAAATACTTACTTTGATGGTTTGATCAGTCAGACTTATCCCCTAGAACTTCAGTTAAACAACTTAACGAAGGCAAATTCCTCTGATACCGAGGCCCCCTTTTTGGATGTACATTTATCTATTGTAGATGGATTTGTTTCTTGCAAAATTTATGATAAACGTGATGATTTTGATTTCGAGATTGAAAATTTTCCTTTTTTGGACGGTGATGTTCCTCGTGCGACATCGTACGGGTTTTATTTTTCGCAGTTAATTCGATTCGCATGAGTGTCTAGTCATGTATCCGACTTCAACACTCGTAATAAGTTATTAACCGCTAAACTTCTTAATCAGGGGTATCGGTATCATAAACTACGTATAGCCTTTTCTAAGTTTTATAGACGTCATTCTGATTTGGTTTCAAAATTCAATGTTGGACTTAAAACACTTCTGCAACAAGGCCTATCGGAACCCGAATTCCATGGTGATTTAGTATATAAATTTAGAAAAAAACGTGCCTGTAATGACTTTAGTACCAAATTTCGTAAAATCGTTCGTCCATATATAAAGATTGGGTACAACATAAAGGTTATAAAACAGACTGCATGCATGGTGGTTAACCCAATCACGGTTGGCAACTTTGCTTCCCTCTTTGATTGCACACCGGTGGGTCGGGCAAATATTATATGACGGTTCCAGCGTAAAAACATAAATGGAATTTTATTTTAGTATTCTTTATGTTGGTTGGCGCCTGATGCTCCGTCTTTGGTCGGGCCCCTCGGAGTCTAACTGTTGGTTTTCTTTTGCTCCAGCAATTCTGCTGTTGTATGCTGTCGAGTCCTCAACCTTGTTTCATCTCTGAAGGTTTTTGATTTGTTGTATGTTCTCAAAAATGTTACACTGATGGGTTAGGAAGCCGTCATGCGGACTAAACAAAATTAGTGTATACCGCGACAGAGGTAAGGGCGAGGATTATGGCCATGTAAAATCGATTAAAGCCCCCCAGTTGAATTCTTTCCACTGACCGTTCCAATGCGGTTCTTCTTTGGCGGTTTATTTATGTTGTTATTTGTTACTTACTGTGTGTATCACTTGTGTCTTTTTATTTTGGATGGCCTTTGGCCATTTTGTGGGTAAGTAACTGTCCTTATGGTCTTCCTTAGTTTAGGTTTCCATTATGTTCTGGTCGCTTCATGTTTGTTAGGTGGGCGTAAGCCCGTCTATAGTTATGGTACGGCATCAAAATTTGAGCACTTCTTTAGACATTCCTTCTTGTAAAGCTCCGCTCAAGAAAAAAAAGAAGAAAAAAAAAACATATCTAAATATAAAAAAGAACACGCAATGAAACCAATTAAGTTGAAAAATGACAAGTTTGTAAAATGCTTGATAGATTTCACAAATAAACTTGCGCTGAAGGCTGAGTAAAAAAATACACACACAAAAAACAAACAAACAAATCGGCACTATTTTCCTACGCCGCTGCTGTCATTCCCTTTCATCCCTCAGTTTCTGACGAGAACCCTTCCGCTAGCTATGATATCCGGTGTCGAAATGCGTTTTGTCCAAGTCATTGACAGCTGACAAACAGTGTAGATTCTGATGAGACTGTTCGTCACACGCCGTCTGATCTGGATCTATAAGGTTTGTACCAGTATCTGTACCTGTATCGGTATCTGAAGTGATGTAGGGTTGGAAGGGCTGACACGCTTCTTTGTGATTATATAAGTGACTACTGACCGACATCAAACATAGAAGGGCTGGAGCCGAGCGATGGTCTCCCTGTTCACCGGCAACGGGGAATAGGGGTACCACCGTATGGCTACGGTGTGCCAGCATGGATTCGTTCCCTGGGACCCCAGCAGCTGACGACCCGCGACACGGGGAAACTGGAAACCAACAACAACATCAAACATAGTTTTCCGACAGCTTTGGACAGGTCTTGTGTCTTTTGGTTTCGGATGGCCATATGGCCATTTTGTGGGAAAGTAACTGTCCTTATGGCCTTCCTTTGTTTAGGTTTCCATTATGGTCTGGTCGCTTAATGTTTGTATTTCTTTCCCTTTGGTGTCTTTTATGGGT
Organism: Lucinisca nassula; assembly: GCA_963580285.1. Taxonomy (NCBI): domain Eukaryota; kingdom Metazoa; phylum Mollusca; class Bivalvia; order Lucinida; family Lucinidae; genus Lucinisca; species Lucinisca nassula. The sequence goes on along the minus strand of OY757025.1, from coordinate 67,822,251 downwards.
GGAGTAAGTTAATTGTATCAATTCCTGATCTTTGTTTTACATCTACTTAATATAATAATCACAAACAGAATTTTTATTCGCTGTGAGTTCCGTACTTAAAGCAAATAATGATGATATTGATCAGACGCCGCATTCTGTGGCCTCTAATCCGGATCTTCGGTGTTTTCGAATGCCCCAGTAAAGGGACGCTTGGTATTTATGGGCATATAATTTGTTTGTTTGATTTGAGGTTTAACGTCCCCGGCAACATTGTAAAGGTCATTTTGGAGACGTTGCTTACAGTTTTGTGGGACTTTTTACCCGACATTGAGATGAAATTACACCTCAAGCCCAATGAAACCAATAGGGTTTATAAGCATGGACGGGCCGACCCGCACCGCTTTGCCTGGGCAGGCTTAAAGATCCTCTAAACGGTTTACCATTTCTCGTGTGAGGGTCGGTTTCAGCTCTGCGTGGAAACATCATGCAGCCCATATGTTTCTTGAAGCCCCGATGGGCGGGGGCCGTTATGGGCAAATAAACTGCAGAGTCTGTGAACGCGTTAATACGCCGTTAGTCAAATTGAAGTCAAGGGCCTACACTTTTAATTTAAAATGCTGATAAAGAAAATTTAGCACCTTTGCGTCTTTTTATGTCCCCACTTCCGGGCGTGTCCTTTTAACAGACTGGGAACAGAACAGAACTTTATTTAACTAACTGCTTCTCAGGTCACTCACAGGTGGCGTAAAGTTGAGCTCTTATCTTAAAATCAAGACAAGAGGCCCAAGAGGGCCTGTCGTTCCACGGGCTAACTTCAGTCAATTGTCAAATTAATTACATTAACCAATTGTATACTAGTGGACATTTCTATTGCTATATGTTGGATCAGTCAATTTGTCATATAAGGGGTGTCGGGCCTATTTTTCTTTTTTTTTTGATTGAAAATTCTGTTAGCAAATAGTGCATGCCCTGATCAGACGCGATGTTCTGCGGGTTCTGATCCCGGCCAGCACTGTTTGCCAAGGTACCCCTTCAGGGGTTTCCCGCATGCAATGGGTTAAACAAAAGTGATCCACCCAAGGAATGTTCATTCTAAATTACAATAGAAACCATCCAATTGACAGTTTTGAAGATTTTTTGTTCTAAATCCAAGGAATTTGTGTAGGTGACCACATAACATTGCTACATTCTATATATCAAAGCTCAAGGCATTACGGTTTCAGAGAAGATTTTATGAAGTTTGTTCCATTACAAGTCTGGGGGAGCTAATGAGCCCAAAGGAGTGGCCAATTTTGACCCCAGAGGCATGGTGGGCAGGATTTATGCAGACGACGCCTTACCATTGCAACATACTATACATCTGGGCCTTATGGGGCTTGGAGAAATAGATTGGGCTGCATGGTGCTTCCTAGCAGAGCTGAATCTGGCCACACACGAGTACTGGTAAACCGCTTAGAAGGACTAAGCGTGCCTAGGCAAAGCGGTGTGAGTCAGATCGTCCAATGCACAGATGTCTTCCAGTTGCTTTGGGCGGCAGGCTTTGATATATCATTTCATCTCAATGTCGGGTAAAAGTTCCAGAAATTTGGAGGCAGCGTCTCCAAAATGACCTAAATAGTATTGACATGGGTGTCAAACCCCTATTGAAACAAACAAACATCTGGGCCTTATAGTTTCTAAGAGGAAGATTGTTGAAGTTTTTCCCATACTAAATCTATGAGAGCTAATGAGCCTCGGGGCATGGCAAATAAGGACCTTCCGGTAAGTACACGGTTGACAAGATTTATGTAAGAGACTAAGAGACCACTTTATTAACTATCTAAGCTCTGGGTCTAACAGTTTGAGAGACAAATATTTTTTAAACTTTTCCCATTATGACTCTATGGAAGCTAATGAGCCCAGGGGCATGGCCATTTTGGATCCCAGGGGCATGGTCATTTTGGACCCCAGAGCAATGGTTGGCAGGATTTATGTGAGTGACCATTTGGCGTTGCTGCATTATAAATATCTAAATCTCTAGGCCTTATGGTTTCAGAGAAGAAGACTTTTTTAAGTTTTTCCCATTATAAGTCTATGGGAACTAATAAGCCTCTGGGCTTGACCAGGCATGGTTGGCAGGATTTAGGCGAGTGACCACTTGACGATGCTGCATACTAAATATATAAGCTCTGGGCACTGATGGTTTCAGAGAAGAAGACTGTTGTCAGTTTTCCCAGTATAAGTCTATGGGAGCTAATAGGCCTCAGGGTGTGTCCAGTTTTGACCCCAGGGGCATGGTTGGTAGGGTTTATGTAGTTGAATACTTCAAGTTTCTACATACTACATATCTTAGCTCTTGGCCTTATGGTGTTTTCAAGATTATTCCCTTATAAGTCTATGGGAGCTAATAAGCCCCGGGGAGTTGCAAATTTGGACCCCAGAGGCATAGTTTGCAGGACTTAGTAGGTGACCACATAACTTTGCTACACACAAAATGTCTTAGCTTTAGGCCTTATGGTTTCAGAGAAGATTGTTGAAGTTTTTTCCCTTTATTAGTCTATGAAACCTAATGATCCAAAGGTGGTGGCCATTGCGACCATGTTTTTTGTCTGCTCAAAATTTCTTAAAGGAATCTGACAATGGTCCACACAAGGCACATTCATGAAAATTAAGAACGTAATCCATTTAGCGGTTTTGGAGGAGAGATTAAAAAAATTCCTTTATAAGTTTATGGAAGCTAATTAGCCAAGGGGCGTGTCCATGGCGGCCATGTTTTTTGTCTGATCAAACTTTCTTCAAGGAATCTGACAGAGGTCTACCCAAGGAACATTCATGCACAATAAGAATGAAATCCATTGAGCTGAGCGGTTTTGGAGAAGAAGATTTTTAAAACTTTCCCCTTATTAGTCTTCCTTTGTTTAGGTTTCCATTATGGTCTGGTCGCTTAATGTTTGTATTTCTTTCCCTTTGGTGTCTTTTATGGATGGAGTAAGATAATTGTATCAATTCCTGATCTTTGTTTTACTTCTACTTTGGAAGCTTATGAGCCAAGTGGCGTGGCCATGGCGGCCATGTTTTTTGTCTGATCCAAATTTCTTCAAGGAATCTGACAGAGGTCCATCCAAGGAACATTCATGCAAAATAAGAATAAAATCCATTGAGCGGTTTTGGAGGAGAAGATTTTTTTTTTTTTTTTTGGTTTTGTTGCCATAGCAACCAGAGTTCTGCATGCAACAAAATTCTTTGTAGGAATTAAGAAGATGACTATGTGAGAATTATTCCTGTGAATTTTAGTTACAATCGACCAAGTAGTTAAGGAGAAGATGTATAAAGAAAAAGATACACGACGCACGACCGCACGGACGCAGGGCCATAACATAAGACCCGCGGGTCTTCGGCCAGTGGAGCTTAAATGAACAGGCTCGTTTGTGTTTATTGTTTTTTTTTCTAATTTTTATTTTCCATAGTCATCAAACTTTACAAACAAACATGATACAATCTATTATTTTTTACATATCATAAGATGCGATAAATATCATTTGTAATACTAGTGTGTGTTCCGTTTACCACGAGAAAGAAGAAAGCCATTAAAAACGCTTTTGTGTATGCTCTATAGCCATGAAGTCTTATAGTTCGAGGGTAAATTAACCAAGAAAGAATAAAAGTAATTTTGCCCTTTATATTTAAAGCAAAAAATTGCTCACAAAACTGTCCGTTGGTGTATTTTCTCCGGCTTTGAAAAAAAAGACGTTTTATAAATTATAGTACGTCTTACAGTCAGTGTATATACACACTCAGGCAGTTACAGATATTTTACGGCTCGGTGGACTGCAATAATGTTCAAAACCGTGGAGCCGTGTTACATGGTTACATGTATAGTTTTAAGGCGAGGATAAATGTGTTATTGTGAACTGGTGAATACAACTGACAGTGGATTTATGGAATCAAGATACATGTAAGTCAATTTATTATTCAACTGGAAAAGTACCATGGTTTATAATAGTGGTCTTTAACATAAATCTATACACGTGTATGGTGTATGCGTTCTGCTTGCATTCTACGCCAAAAATGTGTTAACATACTGACATAGACACTTGAAAAGTAACGCAAGTCACTCAATAAACAAATACAACCACAATGCACACAACCACACATTATTTAGCCGTTTCATTGAACAGGTCCAAGAAAACCACCAATCTGGCTATTCTAGCTTAATTTGGCTACTATAGCCCGATTTAGCTATTAAAGAATGTATTATACAATGTTTATGAAGGGAATCTTTCTGAGTCGCAACGAGTCGCATTTTCATCTTTTGATAAAATCAACGAAAATATATGACAAAGTCACTCGGCACAACAATTCCTCCCGAAGCGCATCCCATTTTTATGTAGAAACCTTAATTGTTGTTACTATTAGTTACAGAATGCGGAAATATCGCAAAAACCTAACACGTTTACATTATTTTCCGCTTTTTTCAACCTTGTCCGTCGAACTTTCTGTTGCTGCTCACCATTTCAATCCCAAAATGCAGCATTCCGTTCTGGTCTCCAGCCTGCAGCAGCCAAACTGAAAAATCAGGTCAAGTATGGTGGATTGTGGTTGTCAATCTGTAGAAATCGGATTGCGACTGCAAATGCTTTACTGATGTAGTTGATTATATGTTTCAATGGCATTTCCGTGCGTTTGTGCGGGCAATATTAAGAAGATGGATAAAGATGTGAGTTGGGGCTTCTATACAACCTGTTTTATTTGCTTTCAAACCTGCTAAGCACTGTATAAATCACAATTCATTGGCTATTCAGAGGAAAGAATGACCCCAGTAGGCACACGACGTAATTGTGACGTCAAATCGACGTCGGTACGACGTCATGACGTTTATGCAACGTCACTTCGACGTCGGTGCAACGTCATGACGTTGCACCGACGTCGAATTGACGTTGCCATAGCGACGTGTGCCTGCAGGGACGGGCCAATGTCGGGTCTATAGCAACGTCGTATCGCTGTCGGGCCGATGTTTGCCCGCTGTTGCGTGCTAGCTGTGCTACACTAAGAACTGACATTTACAAAGAATAATTATTCCATCAGACCATTAGATAATACTCTTCCCGATTGGATCATGGTTCGGAGGGTAGCTAAGTTTACCCTTTTGGTAAGATGTAGGAACTAACTTTCCCATATCACAGGTCCTGGTGTAGGGATGTCATATGACGTGTCACCAGAAACGTGTTTGACCAGTAACTGCCACGAATACAGACATGATCCACACATTTATTCCTCATGTTATTTTGCGTATACGTGGAACTAACGCATGTATTTTGTGTAAATCATGCTATACGTACATTTTAGCGCCAAGTTTGGGTATAAATAGAGTCGTTTAATAATAAAACTTTAGACACAGCTGAAGAAATCGAGGTAAGACGTTTAGTGTAATCTTTGTATCGCATTGTTTGCTTGGATGTCTTGCTGAATAGCAGTCATAGACATACAATGTTGATTGGCATTTGGCACAATTGTGATGAAGATTTACGTATGAAAATGGCTGGGTTCAATAACGATACTTTTTGGGATGTTGGAACTAGTAGTTAATATTGTGGAGTGTAGGCTAAAACAAATCTTTTATGGTTTCTGTAGGGGTCCATCCACAGCCAATGGATTCACTTGACACTCAGGGTGAATATGCACTTTCAGGAGAAGCAGCTCTTTTATTGTTTTATCTACCGTCCAATCATATAAACCCTTTTGGTTAAATTGGTTTGTTTGGTTTGCAGGGCTTGATATATCATTTAATCTCAATGTCGGGTAAAAGTCCCACAAAATTTGAAGCAAAAATCCCAAAATGACCTTTAAGTGTTGAAGGGGACGTAAAACCTCAAATCGCCAAGTTCTGCAACGTAAGATCAGGTTGTTTTTCTCCGCTTACTCCGGTTTTCGCCCACCTCTGATTAACGATCGGCTCGATATGAGTGAAATAATCTCGAAAGGGCCGTAAAACCAAAACCAATAAAAAAAAACAAAAAAAAAAACATCAAATCAACCAAAACAAAGATAGCAGTATTTCGTGTAAGTATGTTAATGTCGTTATTACATTCCGAGACGCAACGTCATATGATAAATACACATTATTAGTCTGCCGCATGTATGTTTCCAGATCAACGTATCACACGAGACGCGGACCATCGATTATGATGCGCAAGATCTGGAACATCCAAGAGGCGTGATAATGTGCGGCAGATCAAGTTACTTTAGTGACATTTTTTTGGCTTCTCATAAAGTCATTTTGTCAACGTCAATAGACGGGAAACGTTGACGTTACGCGCTGTGTGAAAGTGACGTGATCATTTCGAACGTCTTGTTCCGCGATACAGATGACTGATTTCTTACGTCTCAACAAATGCCGGGGCTCAGAGGTAGCAATGATAGTGATACGGAATCTGAAAACGCGAGTCGGGTGATACGGGATTCTGTATTTTTTTGTGTCTGAAAAATGGTACTAGACGGTAGTATTTCGTGTAGGTATATAATAAAAGTGGATACGCAAATAACTTCAGACGAACTACACTGTGTAAAAAAGCTTATACCTTTGAAATAAGAGTCTTTTTTCTCTTGTAAAATTTTTGTGCTCTCTGTTTCCCGTCTTCTACAAAACTTGTATCTATAGGCCCTTTGTGGTGCGTTTTCGACCTACACTTCTGCCCCTTTATGTTTCTACCAGGGTTTAATTTTCCCTGTGCGGGGTGCTGAACGATTTCATTTGAATCCTGATATTAGAAAAAAAAGAAGAAAAAAAAAAAAAAAAAAAAAGAAGAAGAAATATATATATATATAGAATTTTTTTTTCAAATCAACAATGTGTCGCATATCAATTTCTTTAAATGTATTCATACGCAAGAACTGCGCTAACCAAGGTTTTATATGAATATTTCCACTTTCACATTCCCAGCAGCCACATAACGTTAACACGACGTCAGATAGACGTGTAAGTAACCTAATGACATTACTACAAAGTCACATTAACCTCAATGCAACGTCTTGACGTCTACCCAACATCAAATCTACATTTATGCAACGTTATGGCGTTCGGTACCGTCGTTCATTTGACGTTGCGCTTGTGACGTGTGGTGCTGGGTAACAATTGCACCACCACCCCGACCCCGCACACAGTTTTTGGCCGGTTATACATCAAAATAAAAAAAAATCACACTGGCGCATATGCGCCACTCAGGAATCAATGCAAACCAGCAGGCACACGTCGCTGTGGCAACGTTAAATCAACGTCGGTGCAACTTCATGACGTGGCGCCGACGTTGATGTGACGTTACAGTCATGACATGACGTTACATCAACGTCAATCCGACGTCGCTTTTACGGCATATGCCTGCTGGGAAATGATATATACATGTAAGCACCCATGAAATCTCAGATCAGCCTGCGCACCCGTGCAATGGGATCAGAGTATTCAATGTAAAGAACCCATAGCCAGGCATCGACCAGTAACTTCATGTCGTCAGAAGAAAAGTTAATCAGGTTGATAGAGATTATCGTAAATCTATTAAAAGCAGTTTTTCGCTATTATTATATACAGTATTAAACTGATTGGAAAGGTCCCTCAGGACCTTTCCACAGTGTTTATGTGAAATTTGAAGCATTTTCGCTCCAGTGCAGACTTCTCGCTATAATTTGCTATTTGCAATCATATTAAACGTGAAGAAACAATGTGAACCAGTCAAAAATATGCAGGGATACTTCAGTTTTCTATGTAGTGTGTCTATTTGGCGAAATGACCATAAATGAAAGTTACCATTTACAAGTATTAGGTTTCACAAAAAGCTTGCCTTACGCTAGCAAGCGGCACAACATATCTGTAATTGAATGTATCGTTCTTCCAGCTTCCGCAAATTGTTGAACCGTCTGGCAACGTCCTTTCGTATGCGTGACGCTGATTTACAATATATTTGACTTGAGAAAAAGCGAAATAAAGATAAAGATTAAGATAAAGGAGCTTTGTTTAACGTCGCATATCCGAAACAAATAGCATAAGCTTTTATTGCGACAAACAAAGTATCCTTTAACAAATACATACCTGCCTTCATTTATCTTTCTAGGACAACCCCTGATAATGTGAGCGTCAGCCAAGAGAGCTCCTAGTACCATTTTTTACGCCTTTGGTATGGCGCGGCCGGGGATCGAACACACGAACTCCCATTCCCGAAGCAGACTCTCTTCCACTGAGCTATCGGGGCCGGTATATACTAATGAAGATGGCCAGAAAAGGCGACATCACAGAAAACATTATGCCAATGGCACCAACAGGAAGGGCAAACCAAAATTTTTGATACACAGTAAGAATGCAACGGAAAGGAAAGTAATCAGCTGCCTCTTCGCCAACGAGAGAACGGTGTTTTATCAGCCTTGGCGAATCAATTGCTGAGGCTGAAAGTCACTACAGTTTCTGTGTCAGTATAATCAGTTTTACTGCTATGACGTTGCATTGACGTTGGTATGACTTTGCATAGATGACTTGTGCCCGCCGGGAATAAATAATCTTTCTTATGTTTGGCAGGAATCCAATATACATATATATTGTTCCTTGTTAGCGTCGTTCAAACGCGTAACACGACCTACGTTTTATAAAAAAAATAAGAAAACTAATGTCATCCCTGTAATCCAAACTTTATTGCAGTTACATGTAACATACTGATATCCAGTAACTGAAAACACCTACTCGAAATAATAGTAACAAGTACTCTGCGCGGAAATAAATTTTATTGCTCAGGCAGACTAAAGATGATGTTTAATGCTCGTATCTAAGTTAATGAGGGCGCCTAGGCATGGTATAGTGTGTTGCACGTACGTGTACAAGTTATGCCACAGTCTTATTTAGAGAACGGCATTTTGTACGGGTCGAGGTCATCGGATGCGGGGATCGATGAGTTCGTCCCAGGAGCTTGGTGGTTCTACGAGCAGCACTTCTGCATTGCCAAGCCGGTATGAGATGGTGAGGGCTTGTACCAACATCTGGATCATTGCACACGCATCCTGCCTGCTGGTTGGGAATATGACTTGGAGCTGTGAATTGTATCGATTCCTGATCATTGCCTCCACATCTGTTTTGCGACAAGTCTTCTTCCTGGACCACTAGCCGCTTGTTTCTGTATGGCAACTTGCAAAGGCGTGCTTCATTTGCAGCCTAAGTCCGATGGCCAAAATCGCGCGGCCCCAAAAGAGAGCACCGTTGGTCTACTTTCTGCTCTCGAGCACAGTAGAGAAATCGCGATCTGCAATCGATTTGTCACTGATTACTCTACATTTTTGGCTCAATTTAGACTGGCATTCGATATTTCTAAAACTGGCAGGGCTTCACTTTACTCGGTAGGGCAAAGGCAGTCCAACGCGATTAACTCTTGTTGGACAGACTGCCGCGATTCGCAGCCCAGAAACACATAACTTACGTCTCGCTGTGAAGCTATGGAGTTCTGTCCGTTCGACCCTGGCAGACGTAAAATGCCTTAGCTTGAACGAACGAACGAACGAACGAACGTAGCAGTGTCATCATCATCATTATTCTCTGTTCAGCTCTTGAGCAGCTAGTCAAGATCGATATCACAACATGTCTGGATTTATGAAAGAGAACTTCCGGAGCCACTTGTGGCTTTCTTGAAGACATGCCGACTTCATGGGATTCCTGAGGTGACCACAGGCCTTCAACACCAGAATGTCACTGTCGTTTCATGTTAGGATCTGCGCAGTCCAGCCCCTAACCAGAACCAAGAAGGCAGCTCCAAGACTACGTCAAGCAGCACCACCAGCAGTCTAATGCCAGATTTCTGGCCTGGCCGAGGCAACATTTTCAGAAACTGAATGCAGGTACATATTGACAAGACCTTACCAGTGAGATTGTCTAATGCTTGATTTCTTTTAAAATAGCCTTACCGAGGCAATTTTCCACTAACTTGCACCGCCGTATAAATTTCAAACCGTTAGACATATTTTATACAATTTTTCGGCAAACAGATATATATTGATAAGATATACGCTCGTAGTCAACAATGTTGTTTAATGCCTGATTTCTTTATATAAATGGCATTGCTAAGGCAAAATATTCACAAACTGATTGCAGGTATATAAGTTTTATTTTTATAAGATTAGGCAAACAGATGTATATTGACAAGACCGTCTAATATTATCTTGAAAGGGTTATCCTATGGAAGCAAGGAATACAGCACAGAACTGAAAAATATGGAATGCACATGTTTTCTGGGCCAGACTAGCTAGTTTCGGCAAATTAGGCCTCATCAGTGACCAATTAGGCCTCATCATAATGCCTGATTTCTTTACAAGAAGCCTGGCCAAGGCAACAGTAGGATTATTATTGCCACGCTTTTCAAAGAAAAAGTGGGGCTATTGTAATTGTATTCGTCTTCCGTCTGTCCGTCCGTCCGTCTTACCGGATAACTCCTCCTAGACGGTTACAATTACAAACTAGAAACTTTGGGAACTGATAGATCTTTGGTCTGGGGAGTGCATGACACTTTCGGAATTTCGATCACACCCCTAGGGGTGAGCCCAGGGGGTGGGGCCCGCGGGGTTCAAAAAACAAAAAATCCAGAACATGGTCGTGTAACATATCAAAGCGAGCGGCATGATGAGTAGACTATGTAGTGGCGTGGGGATATGCGAAGGCGTGCCATCGACTGCGCGATTATAGTTTTGTTAAGTTTGGCATGCAGAGAGATTGACAAGACCAAACAAATGAGTTTGTCTAAAGGCTGATATCTTTCTAATTAGCCTCGCCGAGGTAAAAATTTCACTAACTGACATAGACGTTGAAACTTCCAACCCGCAAGAAATATTTTGATAAGTTTTTGCAGGTAGATATATATTGACAAGATCTAATTAATTATATTGTTTAATGCCAAATTTCTTGATATTGATAGCCTCTCCGGGGTAAAATAATAACAAACTGAGTTTAGATTTTAGACATATAGGTATATTTTAATAATTTTGGCATGAAGATGTATATTGGCATGACCTAACCAATTTGTATAATGCAATATTTTTTTTATATAAATAGACTCGCCGATGCAAATTTTTCATCAGCTGATGATGGACATATAACTTTCAAAATTAGTGTATACCGCGACAGAGGTAAGGGCGAGGATTATGGCCATGTAAAATTGATTTTTGCCCCCCAGTGGAATTCTTTCCACTGACCATTCCAAGGCGGTTCTTCTGTGGCGCTTTATTTATGTTGTTGTTTGTTACTTACTGTGTGTATCACGTGTGTCTTTTTATTTTGGATGGCCATCTGGCCATTTTGTGGGATAATGTATAGTTACAGTCACGTGGCTGCTGCTCCAGTGGACACAGAAGGTAAAGGTAACAGTGACAATACTTTGCGTAATATTCATGTTACTTGTTTATGAAAAACGTTTGATCGCTATCTTTTATGTTATTGGAAGTTGATATGTGGTATTACTTGACATCTGACAAAGTACAGTAACACTGATTTGACTTCTACTCCCAAGATCGCACACTTTGAACTTTGATTGAGATAGTCATGTTAAAGTTTTTTGTATTGTTGTGGTTTTCAACCTACGGTTAGAGTTGATATGTAGACACTTTTATGGGTGCAGAAAAGATACTGCTGTCTGCAGATCAAGGTCAAAAACTTGAGATCAAGGTCTTAAACTTAAAAATTGTGCTTTGCAATACATGGTTGCATCTGCCGATGGTATCCATGACCCTGTGGCCACTTTCTCTATCGTTTCCTTGCCTTTCGCTGGCAAGACGTATGACAGCTATTGGTGAAGTTGCCAATTCTACCACTGATTTGTTTTGAGGTCTCAGCTAAAACGAAGTTTAAAACCAGGAAATGCAAATTATACAACTTTAGAATTTCTCACCTTAGTTTTAAATATGACTGCTATTGAAAAATAAAAACGATCCACCAAATGACAGTGGTATTTGATCCTTCTTGATTTTAAGGTTCTAAAGCGAATAGTTAAGGGTTGGTCATGTTTGCAAAAGACAAACATTACGCACGTTTATTATTATTATTATGTTTATTAGTATTAGCATTACTATTGTGCTAATGCTCTGTTCAGTCTCCTGACTAGACAGCAGCAGACCTTTCCTTTGGATTCTTTTTAAAGAAGCCAACTTGTGTCTTTTATTGTTCACCGTAGATTGTCACTCAGATGATGCGGAAACCAGCTGCTGACACAGCAAGGGACGCTACTCAGAGAGATAGCAGCGGAAAACCTTCGAGAAGCTGTGAGTCGTATTTTCTGTAGATTTCAAGACATTTGAAGGCGTAGAAGTTGTTTTAAGAAGTAAAAATTACCATTTCTTAGATTTTTCCAAAAAATACACTTCTCCCTCTCTTGCCGTGGTGCAGCTTGCACTGATTATACAGCAACTATTTATTGACTTTATGATGACGTATTCGACATGAACCGGATTTCGTGCGACAACGTGCGAAACGAAAGTTACATGGAAGTCTTGTATTTACAATGTAAAGTGTATGACCAAAATCGGGCTATAGTAGCCAAATTAAGCTAGAATAGCCAGATTGGTGGTTTTCTTGGACCTGTTGAATGGGGTCATCTATACAAATACATTGCAAAATTTTGCGCCAAAAATGAAAATTTTAAGATGAAAAATGTGTGATATTTCTCTTAATTCCACCCCAAAACCCGATAGAACTGCCTCGACGAGGCGGCCCTATCGAGTACCCACAATCCATGCATTTGAGCAGATATAAGAAAAAAATAATAATGTTTACACCCGTAAACCCCAGTTCTACTATATTATTGTGGGGTTCGAGGGGGTCAAAAAGGTATATATATATTTTTATTGTACTATTCCCCTGATGAGTTATAAACGAAACCGGTTGGGAATAAGATTATTTACTGTGTTTTCCGTGTGATATCATTTCTCTTTTTTGTATAATTCACTTGCCTCGGTTTTTCTACGTTTATATATATATATATATAGACGGGCCTCCGTGGCCTAGTGGATAAGAGCGCTGACTCTTAGTCATTAGGTCTCTCACCGCCGTAGGTTCGAGCCTCGCTCGGGCCACGTGTGAGACGCCAAGTTCTGCAACGGAAGGTCAGGTGGTTTTTCGCCGGGTACTCCGGTTTTCGCCCACCTCTGATTAACGATCGGCTCGATATGAGTGAAATAATCTTGAAAGGGCCGTAACCCCCCCCCCCCCAAAAAAAAAAATAATATATATATATATATCATCTTCATCAACGGATTTTTGATTAACGTGCAGGTACAGGGGCAACGTCCACATAAGTGGGCCCCCTTCCAGGTAGCTGGCTTGCTGCACGCATGGCAGATCTTACACCAGATCTCCAGGCTTGTCTATCATGAGGATCGATAGCAGAGAGCTTCCATTCTCTGCAATCTCTTTCTGTTAGCTGCTTCCAGGTCATCTTGGGCCTTCCTGGCCCCCGCTTTCCACTTACCTGTATGTCACAGGCAGTCTTGATTGCACCGTTGGAGCGTTTCACGTGTCCATACCAGTGAAGTCTTCTCTCTTTCAGGATGAGGTCCAGGTCCTCAATGCCAAGACGCTCAAGTAACTCACTGGACCTGATGGTGACAGTGTCCTGTGGCTTGACATTGCAGATCTGTCTGATCATTGCCCTGTCATTTCGCTGTAGACGTTGGAGGTTTGGCTTTGTCAATGGCCATGTCTCACTGGCATGGAGCATTGCGCTCCGCACACAAGAGCTATACACACTGCCACGTGTCTTGAACGAGAGGTTGCGGGAAGAGAGAAATGGTAGCAACTCCTTGAATTTCTTCCAGGCTGTTTTCACCAGTGATGTAGTTGAAAGGTCGCAACCACCCCCTGCAGAGAGCATATCACCTAGGTAGCAGAAGGAAGCTACAACCTCCAGCTTGTCGGATCCGACTTGAACTTCCCTCTGTGGTCTGCCATCTAAGGGGCGTGCAGTTCCTTGGCACCGTGTACACCTGTACTCAGGGTCCTCTATCAAGCGTTTGAGCGCACTGCATTTCTTGTGCACCCAGAACTTGCAGCCATTACAAAAGATACTGTTGCTGCCCACTTCAGTGCGACATACAGCGCATGGGAACTGGCCTGTACTCTGCAAGAGGTCCAGACCTGTACCACAGATCATGATCTTTGTCTTTCCTGCATTCACTTTCAGCGCTTTCGCCTCCATTGCGTCTTTCCAAGTTAAGAGCCTCCTGACACATTCCTCAAGGGATTCAGCTATGATGACAAGGTCATCAGCATACAGGTCCTCCCAGGTGACTCCAGAGCGGAACTCGCATGACAAGGCTTCAAGCACAATGATAAAAAGCAGTGGGCTGAGAACAGAGCCTTGATGAACACCCACCTTCACCTCGAATTCTTCACTGTAACCATCACCAACGCGGACACGGCTCCGAGCATTTGCGTACATCCCTTGGAACAGTTTCACAATCCACTCGTCCACTCCAAGTTTTCTTAGTGCCCACCAGATGACTTTCCGAGGTACTCGATCCAATGCCTTCTCCAGGTCTACAAAAGCCATGTAGAGTCTCTTGTTGGCCGCCAGATACTTCTCTTGCAGCTGTCGGACAACAAAAATTGCATCTGTTGTGCCTCTTCCTGGGACGAAGCCAAACTGGGAATCGTCGATGGACACCATCTGCCTAATGAGGCCATCCACAATCCTCTCAACGACTTTCATGACCTGTTCTGTCAGCTTGAGACCACGGTAGTTGCCCCGTTCCAATGCATCACCCTTGCCCTTGTAGAGACAGACAATGGAACTCTGTTCCCAGTCAGAGGGTACCTTCCCATCACGGATGATTGCAGCTGCAAGGTCACGGATCATCGAGGCACCCGCATCACCTGCAGCTCTTATCATCTCCACCACTATGCCAGAGGGACCAGGTGCTTTGCCAGTCTTCATCTGAGAGATAGCCTTCTTAACCATATCAATAGTGATTGGGATGGGTGGCCCTTCCAATGGTGGTTCATCAGACAGGTGGTCTGGGTCCCAGTCGAAGCCAACATTGAGTAGCCTTTGGTAGTGTTCTAACCAGGCCCTCTGCTTTGAGTCTGCCATCATTGACATCTCCCCTGCATCATTCTTTACTGGTTTGTCACCTACAACATCGACATTCTCTCTTCTCATCTGGTGAGCAAGGCGGTATACTTCTGAGGACTTAGGGTCAATATTCTTGTAGATCTCCTTCTCAGCTTCTTGGCGAGCATGGTGCACCGCACGTCTGGCTATGCGTTTGGCCGCAAGATATGATGCACGGGTGCCCTTACCAGTCTTCCAAGCTTTAAAGGCTTGCCGCTTGGCTGCTTTGACCTTATTAACATCCTCATTCCACCACCAGGTTTCGCGACGCCAGCGGTGGGGCCGAGTTGTGCCACACACTTCTTCAGTTGTCAAAAAGCATACATCAAAGCTCAGGACGGTCCCACCCGAGCCCCGTCCGCTTGCTCACGCAAACCGCCATTAAATGACCTCTGGGTGGTCATGCATCAGTGAGCACATGAGGGAGGTTCCGTGAGGGCCGCGCAATAAAGCATGGTACTTCGATGTTCACAAACTGACCTTAGAAGTGTGTTAAAAAATTCAGTTATTTTGGTTCAGGCAGTTATATAAAATAGACCATTTCTGTGAAAATCAGGCAGACGTGTTATTTAAGTTTGCAATATATTTTTCACTTTGAAACTTCCGCCTTAATACTGCTTTGAAAGCTGCTATACTAAATTCTTTTCCCGAGACATTATTTGCATAGACGTAGTACTTCGCCAGAACATATATATAGTTAGTAAGGCTATTCTTTTTGTCATTAGGGAACATACTACTTTTATTTTCTAAAGACAAAAATAAACCAAAACTATTCAGTAACCAGTCATGTAGAGATCTCAAAAAATGTCTTACGATAGGGCACTGTACGAAAAGATGCAGTATAGTTTCCGACTGGTTCTGACAGTATTGACATACATTATCATCAGTTTTGTTTATTCGATGCAAAAAGGATCTTGTTACCAAAATTTTGTTGGTGATTTTATACTGAAAATCTCGTAACTTAATTTCTTGTAAGGACTTAATAACTTTGTAATGCATTTTCCAATCAGCGATACCAATATTCCCCAATTCTTGCATCCATTTTTTATTTTCTTGAAAGGTGTTTGTTGAAGCAAATACATCATTAAACGGTTTACATCCTTTTTTGCCTTTCATTAGATATATCACATAAATATTGCACCTAACGTTATATTTGTTTAAAATACATGCTATTTTGTTTTCACTTATTAAATCTTTCCAACGATCTGGTATTTTTCTCAACACGGATTGAAAATCTAAAAAAGTGCCACGAACATTATAATTACCTTTTATTTCTTCAAACTGATAAAAATTCCCGTGTTCATCAATCAAATCATTTAAAGTTCTTATTCCTTTTTTATACCAATGTTCAATGCAGAAATGTTCTCCATTTTGTAGGTTTTTGTTATACCATAGAGGCGATTCTAGAACCTGGTGAACAGTTTCGCAAGTAACTGCATTGCAGAATTCAGCCCAAGTTTGAAGCAAATCCTTCCAAAAAGGGTTGTGAACAGTTTGTTAATATTGCCGAGCGTATTCAGATCCAAACGTAAAGACTTTCTCAAAATGGATGTTTGATAAACCATACCAGCCGGTATTTTCATGGTTTTGTATAACTCTCCTTAACCATGTTATTCTTGGCGCTTTAATGAAATATTGCACATTAACCATGCGTAACCCACCCGCTCGTAGATCTTTAATAATTACTGTTCTTTTAATTCGATCCGGTCCAGCATTCCATAAAAACTTATAAAACATTTTGTCTAGTTGTTCAACATGTTCACCTGGAGGGTAAGGCAACGCTAAAAATAAATGATTAAATTTGCCCAAAGCCAAAGATTTTATAACTGTTATTCTACCAAATAATGTAAGTTTACGCTTAGACCACTGTCTTAACAAATTTTCAACTTTATTTTTTATTTATGTCGAATTAACATCCCATATGTCAAACGACTCTGTTGTAAATGTAACACCTAAAATCTTGAAAGGCCCCTGTGTCCAGTCAAGCTGGTAGCTTCTACAAATCCGTCTTTCAGCGTTGCTTAATGAACCAATCCATATAGCCTTAGTCTTTTCGATATTTATCTTTAGACCAGAAATAACATTAAAATTATCTAAAACACGTACAGTTTCCTGTAGTGATTTCTCTGTCCCGTCCAAAAATAATTGCGTATCGTCTGCATACTGACTCAGTAAAAATTCTTTGCCATTTATACTTATGCCTTTTACATTGTCATTTTTGCGTAGCATTTTTCCTAAGACTTCAGCACATAGAATAAAAACATACGGGGAGACTGGATCACCTTGGCGACATCCTCGTTTTAAATTAAAGAATTCCGCTATAAAACCGTTTTGAATTATGCATGATTCCGATCCAGACTGAAATAATTTAATCCAGGATATAAGCGATTGACCAAAATTAAAATACTTTAAATCTGATTCTATGAATTCCCAGGATACCGTATCAAACGCCTTTTCAAAATCAATTGAAAGAATCAAACCTGGTATTTCTTGTTTTTTTTTTTTGTTTCGAAAAGCACGTCATAAATTAATCTAATATTTTCAGCAATGCATCTCCCGGAAATAAAACGCTTTTGATCTTCATGTATAAGCGATCCTAAAACCGATTTTATTCTATTTGCAATAACAGAAGATGCTAATTTGTAAACAACATTTAACAGCGAAATTGGTCTCCAGTTTTTTTAAAAACTTCCTATTTTTATCTGGTTTTGGTAAGCATGTAATAACACCCTGCTTTTGAGTCACTGAAAGAGATCCATGTTCATATCCATAATTTATTGATGTTTATTCTTTATGTTTTTATTTATTTATTATTCCTTTCCTCCGTCGGATTTTGTATGTCTCCCTTTTCGACTAAGCAGGGATCTGAAGAACTGTTGGCAGTGTAGTATAATTAGGTCTAATAAATCAATCTCCGTCAGTTTTTTTTAATTTATTTAGAAACATACACCTGTGGACAAAAAAATCCGTTCAAACTTTGATGAGCTTCATTTAATTTTCATCTGATGTTTCATTCAATATTTCCTTACATCCTGTCAGTCACCTGCAAGACAGGAATAAATTCAAAACACAGTGTTGTACATTTCATTGTAGACCCTGCACTCTCCAATCAGAATACATCTCGAATGTCAATCAGATCTAAAAATGGAAAACAGTGCTTGCCACAATAAGACCAATCAATGTATATGGCTTGATCCAGTGATGAATGCCATTTGCTTGATGCAAAGAGATTCATTGATAGGTACTTTTGTGTCCACAGGTGTAAAGTCGTATGGACAGAGTTTGCTAAGATTGTGCTGAAAACATCAGTTCTCTATCATGAGTGTGATGTGCGAGTGAAATTTCTGATGTTTTCAATACGCAGAATCATAATTTGTAGGTGGACACCTATAGATATGTGATAGTCAGCAAAATCGGAGGAGATGAATTCAGATATAGGAAGGTACAATTAAATAAATAAATAAATAAATAAATAAATAAATAAATAACAGTTTCTTCCAGCTAGCAAAGAAAGTCAACTTCTTTGAACATGGGTTCTGTATGTGGTTTTATTATTATTATTATTATTATTATTATTATTATTATTATTATTATTAAACTAGCCCATCTGAATATAAAAAAAAAACACTCAGAATGATAAATTCAAGAGCAGTTACATGTACTGAGCGTAAAAAAGACTGTAGGCATTGTTTTTTTTTTTTTTTTTTTTTGTCTTCAAATTTTATTTAGATAAATCTGACGTTCACTTCTATTCAAGAGCGTTGTAAAGCAATGGCATTACTCGCCCGCCTCTCCGTATTTTCAGTACTTTGATGTTTCTTTCCTTTTGATGTCTTTGATGGGTGGAGTAAGTTAATTGTATCGATTCCTGATCTTTGTTTTACTTCTACTTTTTATACGTAAGCGGTTTACCAGTGCAGTGCACATAATGTCGCCAGAAACTGACAACTGCCCTTCTTGAATCAGCGGAAGGGAGAGAATGACCGTAGAAAAGATTCCATGATCAAACTCCACGAAAGTATGTTGCCGACACCGGTGCAAACACTGTAGAACCAGATCAGACCCCGCAGAACGCGACATCGGATTAGGCGTAACAGAACGCGGAGTCTGATCAGTTTTTTTTTCTGTTTGCATACAGCACATGATATTAAAACTTAATACAAAGCATGTCTCTGTTCAGGACCATTTCAGAGACAATCGTTCCACCAGTGCGGTCCCGGCCCATCGGGGCTGGAAGAAATTGACAGACTACATGATGCTTCCACGCAGAGCTGAAACCGACCACACACGAGTACTGATAAACCGCTTAGAGGATCTAAACCTGCCCAGGCAAAGAGGTGCGAGTCGAACCGTCCATGCTTATTAACCCTATTTGTTTCATCGGGTGACAGGGCTTGAGATGTCATTTCATCTCAATGTCGAGTAAAAGTCCAACAAAATTGGAAGCAACGTCTCCAAATAAACTATACAGTGCTGACGGGGGACTTTAAACCTCGAGTCACTTAATCCGAAACCCATCAGTGCTGTCATGCTCTGATATTTTTTTTTTGTTCATTTTGTGATTTTAAGCTCAATTTCACATGTAACATGTGAGACTGATTAACCACAGTCTTTTTTCTGGGGTTGATTATGAAACTTATGATGCAATACCCTCTATTTTGCAACACAAGTTTTGTAAAACTGTGATATATTTTCTTTCTTCCTGATTCTATCAACTTATGGTAAGTTAAACGACCCGATGAACATATCGGGTTCCATACGAAACGTGATCAAAAACAAAATAGTCGTCTGTCATCACTTTTCTTCCACACAATCTTTCTCATTAGATTGTTTTAGATTTTCACGATGATAAAGGGCATTTTGAGTAGGATTCCCAATAAGAAGAATGGAAAATGTGATTTTAAATATATCTACACTGCAGTATTGTGCGATTCGACTTTCACGAGTACTGATAAACCGCTTAGAACTTAGCGAAACTTTGTAAACGACAAATACATACAGAGCATTCATGATCATTTTATTTCTTATCATAATGCTATAGGTTTCCGAATTTCGGCGGTTCAAACTGCGAATAATGAAAACGCAAACAAATCAACAAATTTGGTTTTTGGGTCGATGACCCAAACTTACTAAATGGCAAATCAAAAATTAATGCTGTTGTCCACGTGACTATCACTGTTTTGGGAAAAAAGCAATGTTGAGGTTAATAATAGAAAGCATCGCGCTATTTTATCGACGTCACATGTAGGTCAAACCTCGGGGTCCAATATGTATAATAAATTATGCCATTTAAAATAACTTCGTAGTTCTCAGAGTATTACAGCAGATATTTGGTTAAAATGAATAACGATCGGCATGTTGCAAGGACTGAATCGAGGTCAGTAACTCGTGAGGCATTGCCAAAGTATGACGTCACAAATCTCACAATTGGTCATTTAAAAAACTTCGTTTCAGCTTATTTTGCTCAAAACGGTGTGTTTATTAAATAATGTCAATACGTGTAAGAAGTGCATTATGTAAGAATACTTTAACAGTTATTAAAACTGATAAACTTTTATGAGTGGCTTATTAAGGTCACGATATGTATGAGTATATTTGATTTCTGTCAATTTCTTGAAAGGGGGTGACATCAAATACGATATTTCATTATTAATTAAGGAAGCAGTGCATTTTTTCCCCGGAATTATAGACTATTTTATGGGCAAGCATAATAACGAAAATCGTGAAAACATATGGCATTATTGCTAATAAATAGGACAGAAGGTATATAACAGGTATTTTCAAGAAAACTGCTTTTGTTTGCCATATTTGCAGCAAATAATGAAATTATTCTTATGATCACAAGATGAGTATGTATGTTGTATTGTTTCAAAATTATCACCATTAAACACAAAAACCTAATATTTCTGATCCATGTTTTAAAAAATAATTAGAAAAAACAAACATTTGCTTCAAATAATATCATATTATCTTTCTTAAGCGATTGTATTAATTCGTCGTACAAGGAATATAATGTTTATTTTAAGATCAATATTGCTTGGAAAAATATTTAATTATCCCAACTCTATTCGAAGAAAAAGTGGGGATATTGTAATCGTCTTCGCCGTCAGTCCATCCGTATGTCCGTCCCACCGGACAACTCCTCCTAGACCGTTAATTTTCCATCACTGCAGGCAAAAGCATGCATTTTCAGGTGTTTCTAGAGCAGACAACATTAGAAATAGGACAGGTAGTATCCAAAACCCTTGATTAATGTGTGACAATAGTTTTCTATATATCTTGTATAGAAACTACAGGTGAAACTAAAATCTTTTTTTTTTCAGCTACACCAAAGTGAGATAACCCAAGAACTTAACCCTCACCACGCTGAACCCTGATGTATTCTTTTTGAAAGTAGAACAGATCAGGACCAGCTGGCTCCCCGGAACCCCTTCAGATTTGATTGGATCTTCTTATAACTAACAAACTAGTTACTTTGAAGTTATATTGAAATCGGTGAAGAAATCTGACGTTAGAGCGATGACAAGGTTTTTTTTTCTACAAATAACCACAGTGTCATTGACCCTGAAGCGGGCCAAGACCTTGAAAGTCGAACTCGCTCCAGATAATGTCACAAGGAACATTTGTGTGAAGTTATATTGAAATCGGTCGAGAAATAGAAGTGGGTGCAATGATCAGGAATCGATACAATCAACCCACAGCTCCCACCAGAGACACCAAAGGGAAAGACGCACAAACATGAAACAACAGACCCTAATGGAAACACCAACAGCGGAAAACCAAAAGGACGGTTACTTTCCCACAAAATGGCCAAAAGGCTAACCAAAATAAAATAAGCGACACAAACACCCAAAGACAAACTATTACAAAAATAAAACCGCGACAGAAGAACCGCATTGGAACGGTCAGCGGAAACGAATTCCACTGGGGGGGGGGGGGGGGGGGCTTAAATCGATTTTACGTGGCCACAATCCCCGCCCTTGCTTCCGTCGCGATTTAGTTAAGCCCTTATCAGTGCAACATCTCCGTGAACACAAATAATGAAACAACCACAGAGGTGAGACAACGGTGAGGACTCGACAGCAAGAAACCACTGAAATGCTGGAGCAAAAGAAAACCAACAGTTAGACTCCGATGGGCCCAACAAGAGACCGATCATCAGGCACCAACCAACAATACCTTGAATTAGATCTCTCTAATTCTCAATAAGCCTATACGTTGGAACCGTCACAGAATCTGAGGCCTGACCCACCGGCATGCAATTAAAGCGTGGGAAGCAAAGTTGTCAACCGTGATTGGGTTAACTACCATGCATGCAGTCCGTCGTATAACATTTATTCTGTACCCAATCTTTTTATATCGAAGAATGATTTTACAAAATTGGGTGCTTAAGTCATTGCGGTTACATATTGTCCTGAATTTATATACTAAGTCTACATAAAATTCGGGTTCCGATAGACCTTGTTGCAGAAGAGATTTAAGTCCAATATTGAATTATGAACTTAGATCAGAATGGCGTCTATAAAATTTTGAAAAGGATTTGCGTAATTTATGGTACCGATAACCCTGACTAAGAAGTTTAGCCGTTAATAATTTATTACGAGTGTTGAAGTCAGTTACATGACTACACACTGCCAAAGTTTTCTAAAATAGTCAAAGTGACCTTAGGCAACCACCTTGAAAATTGAACTCGCTCAAGATATTGTCATAAGGAGTGAGTGAGTTTTGTAGTTTTACGTCCCACCAACAGCTAAGGTCATACGGAGACGGGACCTCGGTTTAAAGACTCATCCGAAAGTCTATTGTCATAAGGAACATTTGGGTGAAGTTATATTGAAATCTACAAGCAATATAGGCGCTGGAGCGATGCCAAAATTTATCTAAAATAGCCAAAGTGACCTTGACCTTGAGACCTACTTCTGCTAGGTCTGATCTGGATCTGCACTTGTTATGCCATTTGGCGTCAAATGGGACCTTTCACCTTGTAAAAAGGTTGAGATCGTTTCAATATTTAAGAGTGTGAGATTGTGTTTTCTTCAAAATTTATTATTATATCTTAAGCTTTTTGAAACAATGTAGGACCCGATCAGGTACCTATTTCTATTGCGTATGATCTTGGTCTGCGCATTTTGCTAATTGGCGCCAAATGGCATCTTCCACCTTGTAAATTGCACAAGACCATTTCGAAATTTAAGAGTGTGAGGTTGTCTTTTCTTCAAAATTTCCGAAATAATTCATGTTCAGTCACTCACAGAAGCAGCTCATTTGTTTTATTATTTATTTTTGTAATTTTCATTTATTTTGTTAAATTAACACATTTGTTTTACCAGATGAAATCTTATACATAACATTAGTCCATTTCAAAATGTAGGAGAATCAGGTTGTGTTCTTTTTTCGAAATTTATTTGGGAAATGACTGAGCTTTTTGTAATCTTTTATAATATAGGCCCTGATCAGATGCCTACTTCTTCTGCGCCTCACCTGGGTCTTTTTTTACCATTACCATAACCATTTTTGCCCCATTTTCTTCAAAAAATTTTAATTTGAAAAAAAAAAATGCCTGAACTTTTTGGAAACAGTGTAGGTCCTGATCAGACGCCTAGTTCTGCTGCGTTTAATCTAGGTTTGCACTTTTTGCCAATTTGCGCCAAATGGAATTTTCCACCCTGTAAATAGTACAAGATCATTTCAAAATTTAAGAGTGTGAGGTTGTGTTGTATTAAAAAATTATTATGAAAATGTCTGAAGCTTTTGAAAACATTGTAGGCCCTGATCAGACGCCTAGTTTTTCTGCGTCTGAACTGGGTCTGCACTATTTGCCGTTTGGCGCTAAACTTTATGAACTTTAAAAAATGTGTGTATTTTAGCCTTTACCATATTTTCTTTATATTTATTTTTTATTTATTTTTTTCTATGTTCCAAACAGAGATTGTTGGTACTTCATTGCGAAAATACGCCCATACAAATCTACTGATTTTTTTTTACCACCAGAACTGAACATTTTCCGTTATTTTAATATTTCTGCACAAGACATAGGTTGTTGTACTCGTTAAAACCGACTCGGCGAAGCGGTTCTTACGAGTACCCACAATCTATATTTTGTGCAGAAATAATAATAATAATAATATATATATCCCCTTAAATTCCAATTTTACTATTTAAAAGTGGGGTTTAGCGGGGTCAAATGTGTATAGGCGTGTTTTTAAGATGTGTTAGAAACACCATAAACACCCATTACAAGGCGGTTCTGATGAGCGCCCATTAACAACTAAATAGACTTGACTTGTCAAACACATATCCTGGGGTAAATGATTACCCTCTTGGTCACCTACACCATATTCCTCAGAATACCCCGAGTGCTTATCATCTCTATTATGGTGTTACGCAATCCAAAATTCGTCTTTAAATGTAAATGTAATTGTGTGTGTTTATCCGAAGAAATCACTGCTGATAAGAGACCAATACCGACATTAATTTATGAACGAATAAAAAAATTAAAATAAAGATTATGGGTCAAACATACGAGCTAAGGGGATTTTGACTGGCCCGTGCTCTTTCGCATTCACGCATTTTATCTTCACTGGCCCGTGCTCTTTCGCATTCACGCATTTTATCTTCACTTACCTGTCTTATTGGTTGGAATTTGCATAGAAACGCGTATTCAGTTTACCTAACACGTTTTGAATAATCGCTTTCATTGGCTGATATGAAACGCGTTGCAATCGCGTATGTACGCGATGTGCCGCGTGTTGAAACGCGAAAATTTTACACGCACGCAATGCGCGTGTGACACGCGGACAAAACGCGAAAATGGTTAAGTTTTTCTCAGGCGTATAGATCTGTAACTACCATGCATGCAGTCTGTCGTATAACATTTATGGTATAACCAATCTATCGAAGAATTATTTTACGAAATTGGGTACTGAATTGCAAGTATATATTTTGTTCTGAATTTATATACTAAGTCGCCATAAACTTCGGGTTCCGATAGACCTTGTTGCAGACGAGATTTATGTCGAACATTGAATTTTGAAATTAAATCGGAATGACATCTTTAAAATTAAGAAAAGGCTTTGCATAGTTTATGATACCGATAACCCTGATTAAGAAGTTTAGCAGCTAACAAGTCGAGTGTTGAAGTCACTTACATGACTAGACGCTCTACCAAATCGAATTAATTGCGAAATATAAACGCCATAGGGTTCTGCACGAGGAATATCACCATGCAAGAAAGGAAAATTTACAATCTCAAAATCAAAATCATCGCGTTTATCATGAATTTTGCAGGTAACAGACCTTCCTTTAATCCACAAACGGGGCCTCGGTATTCGAAGAATTGTTTTATTTAACTGAAGTGCTGGGGTGTAAATTTGGCTGATCAAACCATCGAAATAGGTATTGTCAATTTTTAAAAATCATCCAAAGCAAAAGGTTTCGATGATTTCAGATCGGTTTTCAACGGAAAGGGACATCGTGAAGTCTTTTTCATAACAAAACAAGAACAGAGCAGCCACAAGGGGTGCGCAATATTCTTACCCATCGAAATACCCACAATTTGTCTAAATAACCAAGTACTTATATAAAAAGCTTCATGACGACCTGCGCTAATTCTAAAAAGTCTGCGCATGCTGATCCACGTTCTCGCTATTTCCCTTACCTTTGTATTGATAATGCACGTGTACCTGCTGAGTTAATCTAATGCGCATGTACCTGTCTAACTAATGCACGTGCACCTAATGGGTTGTTCTAACGAGTGCATTTGCATCTGAGCTCATCTTATTAATGCACGTGCACTAATGTATTTATCTAACTATTGGACGTGCACCTAATGAGTCTGACTAATGCACATGCATCTAAGGAGTTTATCTAGCTTATCTAGCTAATGCAAATGCTGATTTGAGTTTCAAATGCAATCTTGCATTGGCCTAAATTTGCTTGCTACACTGGCTTACTTTTCTTACCTATAAATGAAGCATATTAGTATGATGACAATTACGCCCCAGAGGATAACAACAAAAGCTCCACCAACGGCGCCGGCTATCTGATCCGCAGCAATACCACCAGCTTCTTCTGAAAAAAAAAAAAAAAAAAAAAAAAAAAAAACGACATGAAAATCATTTTGTCGGGGTTTGCGATCTGGCAAGACACAAACCAGCATGCAGAGTCACACAGAAGATCACATTAACATGTCCGTGTAATGAACACCCCTCTAAGCTCCACTTTATATAGAGAAAACTGGGGATACGCTATTTTTACATATGTTGTGGGTAATATAAGGCGGTTCTAGCATCCGCAACCTATGTTTTGGAGTATAAATTTCATCAGAAAAAAAAACCTTTTTGGAAATATGAAATAATGTACTTTGTTACACTGCAAAGAAAGTTCCAGCCTTTTGATTAGACAACGCAAGGGCAATAATTTTCCATATACCCCGTGAACAAAAATATATACCCCTCACAAGTTTGCCTTCCCTGCATTGCGATGTCCGCCATCTTGAATTTTCTGCACTGATAACAGATATAACCAAAATTAATGCACCACAATACTTTCCACCTAATAAACAAATAAATAAAAAAATGATTGTTTTTTCATTCGTTCGGTACTTTATTTCATTGCTTTTCGATATTCGAGTAAAACTCTCATTCTAACATGACGTGAACATTTTCTCACTGAGCAACGTGAACAACGTTATACGAGCAGAAGGATGCGTTTGATGACGTCACATGTAAACATGTACTTCTAACGACGCCCGCTACAAAAGAATTCTTTACAATGTACAAAATGTCATCAAAAAGCTTTCCAGTATAATAAATTAGTTATTTTGATTCTTGCCGGGTAACAATGGATCATATTATCCGCCTGAAAGTGACATTTGCCCTCGCCTATCGCTCTCAGGCGGGGAATATGATCCTATGTTCCACGTCAAGAATCAAAATAACTTATTATATGACATGCAGGGAATACAAAAGTGCTAATCAGACAGCGGTGATGCGCACACATTTTGTTTTTGCAATGGCAAAACAAACTTTCTTATGACTTGGCTAAAATAATACATTGCTTACAGGTCATTGACAAAAATCATTATCCAACTGGCACTGCATCTGGACTTCAGAACACAATGAATGTAGCGATATAATTTTGGTACTGCGAAAGAAGCCCTGTGATTAAACCAAAACATTACACATTTTTCTCTTCAAGTCATTACGATAACGCCTATTCAAATATATTGAATTTTTTTCTACAAAAAAAAAAAAAAGAGAAAATTTTCAGATAAATGTTCTGCTAAAAACATAGATTGTTTGTTTTCGTTAGCACCGCCTCGCTGAGGAGGCGGTTCTAACACAAACCCACAAACTCACATTTTGGGTAGAAATAAGAAGAAAAATGTATACCCCTGCAAACACCAGTTTTATATACATGTATAAAAGTGGGGTTTCAGGGGATCAAATAATAAATACATGGATAGTGTCTTTAATAATAAAATATAATCGGTGAGCCTTAGATGATTTTATTGGGGGGCGCGCGACAGCGAAAACGTCATAGGGTTTTGCGATAATTTAGCAAATTTAACCAAACAAGACAGCAGACAGTTCGGCATGTAAAACGTTATTCAGTGCCACGGCGCGCACACGTAACATAACGTGACGTCAAATAGTGCAAATTATTTGATGTCATCGCGCCAATGAGACGTTAGAAAATAGAAGTGGGGCAATGATCACTGACCAGGAAGCGATAAATTAACCCACAGCTCCCATCAGGGACACCAAAGGGAAAGAAACACAAACATGAAACAACAGACCCAAATGGAAACATTAATAGCGGGTAGCCAAAAGGACAGTTACTTTCCCACAAAATGGCCAATAGACTATCCAAAATAAAATAATATAAGCGACACAAACACCCAAAGACAAACCATAACAAACATAAACCGCGATAGAAGAACCGCCTTGGAACGGTCAGCGGAAACGAATTCCACCGGAGGGGGTGGGGGTGGGGGTGGGGGCTTTAATCGATTTCACGTGGCCACAATCCTCGCCCTTACTTCCGTCGCGATTAAAACAAATAATTTGTTGGGTCCGCATGAAGGCCGCCTCAGTGCAACATCTCCGTGAACACAAAAATCAAACAACCATAGAAACAACATGGACGTTCGAGTAAAAGTTTCTCGGAGCTTGACATTCTGTGTGAAAATGTGCAAATAAATAGTTTATTTTAACTTTGGAAATTAATTTCGATGTTTAGACGCAACCGCAGTAGCAGTGCGCAATTATTCCAACGGACATTCAAACCAGGAAATTCCGAGAAGGTAAGAAACTAGCTGAAATTACTGAAAGTATATCAAAAAATATAGCAAAGATAAAAACTTGCAGTTTGGTTGTTTACCCGGGTATAAAAGGTTACATGTTATTGTTTATACATGCAAATTAGGTATCTGAAAAGTAGGTCAGGTGTGTAAACGGACACTAGGCGTATTATAGGTCAGTAG
The DNA here is from genome assembly GCA_963580285.1 of Lucinisca nassula. Lineage (NCBI taxonomy): Eukaryota > Metazoa > Mollusca > Bivalvia > Lucinida > Lucinidae > Lucinisca > Lucinisca nassula. Next base: position 67,793,688 of record OY757025.1, on the reverse strand, counting down.
AAGGTATTATAGATCACTACCGATTATAGCGTGCAGTTATTCGACCCAGTTTATTAGGTCACTATATACATATAGAATGCCTGGTTGCGGTATAAAATTATATAGGCTTGTTATTGTGATGTTAATTCTGACACATGCAAGCTTCAGAAACTGGTAACATGTATGCACTTAACCGCAAGTCAGTTTGAAGAAATTGCATGTTTTTCTGCTATGACGTCAAAATTCCACAACCCTGGTATTTCACCCACAGTCTATGTTGTTGCCATTCTTCACAGCCCGGCTTACAGGTAGGTATACAGACTTTCTCAATTTTCAATAATAGGAGGATGGGACAATAATCAATAAATTTCCGGACTGCGGCACATATCATTCCCCTATCATTACATTAGGTTGTTAATGCCCGTTAGAAACCGCCCCCAATGAGTACCCGCAACAGAAATAAAACAAGAAATATCTTTAAGCATGAGGTCCATGGGCCACTATGCTCACCAGAGCTCAGGGGGCACTGCCCACTGGCAGCAATGTATTTTAATTAACCATGGAAGCCCTGCGCCCAAAGATACTACAGACAGAATTTGGACCCAATCAGCCTAGTGGCTTCAGAGGTCTGATGTCGCTTGAATGTGTTGTTGCAGGACAACAGATGACAACTGACAATTTCCCATCTGTGGCAACTAATAGGCCCAAAAGAACATTATTAAAGGAACATTTCTATGTAAGTTTGACAAAATATCTTGAAAGGCATAAATGTCATTTTTCAATTTTCCCCATTTATAAGTCAATGGAAATTCTTAAGCCATAGCAAACAAACCAAAGAGCCAAATTTCATAAACCAGAGCTCAGGTGGGCACTGCCCATGACATTGTATTTTAACAGGATATGATTTCAATCTACCAATTATAAAGTCTCCCAAACAAACCCCATACCCAAATGAGCACTCATGCGGACTGTATCTGAAATATTAGGTGTTTTATAAAGTAGAGAGGGTGGGGCATGAACCCAATAGAGCCCTGGTTGGTGTCACTAAATGCATCTTATCAAAAGGAACAGAGACATTATGGTTTAGCGGTGGGGATATGTATGGCTCTTGAGATGTAAGGCTTTTTAAGCAGTGGAGGGATTCGGGCATGGTGGGTCCCAGAATAGCCCAAGCTTGCTGTCACTGAATGCTGAACGGTTTCTGAGATATGAGGCCCTTTATGAAGTGGGAGAGAAATGGCCCCTGCGGACCCCACAAGATGGGGGTCTAATAACAATGAACAAGAATATATGTGATTATTGGGTGGGGATTTGAATGGTTTCTGAGATATATGGCCTATTATGAAGTGGGAAGGAAGTAAGGAAGAAGAATATATATGGTTAAGGGGTGGGGATCTAACAGTTTCTGAGATATATGGCTTTTAATGAAGTAAAAGGTCGGAACATGGCCGGTGGCACACCGGGAGTCCCCCATGCTGGTGTCACTGATTGCGTCTTATCATAAGGAACAAGAATTTATTATTATTTAGGGGCTGGGCTCTGAACAGTTTCTCAGATATATGGTCTTTTTTGAAGATTAGGGGTGGACCATGGCCCGGGCATGCCTTGGGTAACTCCTAGGTTGGTGTCACTGAATGTGTCTTATCATAAGGAACAAGAATATATATGGTTTAGGGTGGAGATCTGAAATGTTTCTGGAATATTTGGCCTTTTTATGAAGTGGAGGGGATGGGGGATTAGGCATGGCCCCGGCACATCCCGGGGGACCCCCAGGTTGGTGTCACTGAGTGCGTCTTATCATAAGGAACAAGAATATATATGGTAAAGGGGTGGGGATCTGAATGGTCTCTGTGATAAATGCCATTTTATGAAGTGGAGGGGGGTGGGGCATGTCCCCGGCACATCTGTGGGACCCCCCAAGTTGGTGTAACTTAATGCATCTTATCATAAGGAACAAGAATATATATGGTTTAGGGGTGGGGATTTGTAAGGTTTCTGGAATATTTGGCCTTTTATGAAGCGGAGGTGGTTGGGCATGGCCCCGGCACATCCTGGGTGTACCCCAGGTTGGTGTCACTGAATGCGAATTATCATAAGGAACGAGAATATATATTGTTTAGGGGTGGGGATCTGTAGGGTTTCGGGGATATTGGGCCGTTTATGAAATGGAGGGGTGAGGCATGGCCCAGGCACATCCTGAGGGACCCCCAGTTTGCTGTCATTGAGTGCGTCTTATCATAAGAAACAAGAATATATACGGTTTAGGGTTGGGGATCTGAATGGTTTCTGAGATAAATGGCATTTAATGAAGTGGAGGGGGTGTGGCATGTCCCCGGCACATCAGGGGGAACTCCCCGGTTGGTGTCACTTAATGTGTCTTATTATAAGGAACAAGAATACATATGGTTTAGGGGTGGGGATCTGTAAGGTTTCCGAGATATAAGGCATTTTATGAAGTAGAGGGGGCGGGGCATGGCCCTGGCACAACCTACGGGACCCACAGGTTGACATAAAAGCATATGGCTGATAGAAGTTTACACAAGGAACGTTTCTATGAAAATTTTGTCAAAATATCTGCAAAGGCTTGGTAGTTAATGCCATTTTTCAATTTTCTCCATTATAAGTCTATGGAAAATCTAAGTTGCCATAACAACCAAACTAAAAAGTCGAATTTCTTAAAAAACACAAAACCTGTAAAAGCAAATATGGTGAACATTTCCATAAACTCTCAGCCTCATAGAGCATACGGTTTCTGAGGAGATGATTTTTTAAGGTTTTTTTTTTTTCTATTTTTTTTTTTTTTCATTTTGGTTTCCATGGCAACCAATACAAATGAGCAGCAGCCCTATATTCATATGGCAGAGAGTAGATTGTCAAAGGAACATTTCTATGAAAGTTTTGTCAAAATATCTGCAGATGCTTGGCAGTAAATGCCATTTTTTCAATTTCCCCATTATAAGTCTATGGGAACTCTGAGTTGCCATAGCAACCAAACTAATGAGCCGATTTTCATAAGAAAAACACAAACTTTCAATCCCCCCGCCCAAGGATGCTACAGATAAAATTTGGGCCCAATCGGCCCAGTGGCTTCAGAGGAGAAGTCGTTTGAAAGTGTTGACGACGGACATACGACGCAGACGCAGACGACGCAGACGCAGACGCAGACGACGATGACTGACAACAGTGTATCCTATAAGCTTCCCCGGAGCCTTCGGCTCTGGTGAGCTACAAAGATAAACGGCGTAAGGGATACTGGAATATGAATATTGAAACTACTGTGTGGTTCAATGTGAAAAGAAGAACTGTTTTGAAATATAAACATTAGATCTATTACGAATTCAAAAGCAGTATAGAAAGCATTTGAAAAACCCGTGCCAATTAGGCACCTTTTTGTTAAAGAGTACAAAGCGTAATACTGTGCAGCCCAATCTATTTCTTCAGGCCTGCCCAACAGAATTGCATTAACAATATTTGAGGACCTTCTATTGGAGAAACATTCCTGTGAAAAAAATCAAAGCAACCCTCATAGAGGAGATTTTGAAAGATTTGGTTGCCATAGAAACTAATGGAACATAAGCACAAGCAGGCTGATTCTGGTATACATGTACGTCATGATCAATTTGTGTACTAAGTTTCAACTTTGAAGCCCTCATAGTTCCTGAAAAAAATTCTGACCCAAATTTTTAATGTGTAAAACTTTGAGAAAAAGAAAATTAACAAGGAGAAGGACAGATAAGCAGCAGCATCCTGATTCTGGTATATGCTTGATATTGAACCACTGTCCACATCTGTACCAAACTTCAACATTGTTACTCTCCGCGGTAACCCCTCGGTAAGATAGACAACTCTGTATTTACAAAGTGTGTGACGTCATGGCACAAACTCGAATACACAAAAGAAAAAGCCAAAAAAATACGGCTCAATGCAAAGGAAATCAAACTTTATTGTCAAAAAGAAACTGTTAAAGTTGCATTATAGACTTACTAAACCCCAACCCTGTCCAACCCCCATTTGCAATAAGGCTGCGGTTAGTGCACCGAAAGATTCGGCTTTAGGTGCGCATTTAAACTGGACTTAATCTTTTCAGAATAAGTTCCCTTTGAAAACGGACAGGACCTCAAAAAACTTTTCAAATACACTTAACCATAGAAATGAGCCTCAGTAGGGACCCATGCAATAAAGAATTTAATACATGTACTTGCAACTGAGTGTCACGGTTTGTAAAGTTGCAAGTATCAAGTCAAAATTGTCGAGTATCGAGTTGAAAATGTCGAGTATCAAGTCAAAATGTCGAGTATCGAGTTGAAAAGTCGAGTATCAGGTGGTTGAAAATGTCGAGTATCGAGCTGAAAATGTCGAGTATCGAGTCAAAAATGTTGAATATCAAGTTGAAATTGTCGAGTATCGAGTTGAAACTGTCGAGTATCGAGTCAAAAATCTCGAGTATCGAGTTAAAAATGTTGAGTATCGAGTTTAAACTGTCGAGTATCAAGTTAAAGTTGTCGAGTATGGAGTAAAAATTGTACAAGTCTCTTCTGTTTCTCGGATCCTTTTCCCTCTTAGGTCTTTTTTCAGTTTTTTGCTTGAAGTAGAAAAATTCCGCTGCTATTAAAGAGGGAACAAAGATGTATTTTTGAAAATGAGACTGCACGGAAGTCTAAAGTGGATTGAACCACATGAAAACTCCCAAGAAAATATAGGTATGGAAGTTTCAGCCTCTCTTGATGATTAATTAGTTTAACCCTTTTTGTACCAAATGGAATCTTCCTCCTTATATATAGCAGGAGTCCATTTCAAAAAGAGGTGTCAGTTTGTGTTTTCTTCAAAATCTAGCTGGCAACTGGCTGAACATTTTGCAAACATTGTAGGCCCTGATCAGACGTCGAGCTTTATGGCATCTGATCTGGGCCTGCACTGTTTGCCAACTACCTGTTTTGGGGGTTTCCGGTACAAAATGGGTTAAATCTCTGCTTCACCAAAAGCCACAAGATGGACCCTGGTGTAAAAGCTATTAATTATCCAGTAAATGAAATGCATGTTGGGACTGCATACAAAATGTCCATTTTCATCAGCTTTGAAGACTAGACTTTGTTTTAGTTTACTTTAATAGGTTCATTTTGATGCTGGGCACATCAGTTGGGAATTAATTACAAGATTTAATGTTTCAAGACACCCAAATATTGTTTATTTATACAGAAAGTTATTATTGGGGAATGTTCCTTTGCCCATGTTGTACCAAAAGGAATCTTCCAACTTATATACAGCATAAGTCCATTTCAAAATTTAGGGGTGTCATGTTGTCTTCCCTTCAAAAACTACTTGGAAATTTGCTGGCAATTTTGCAAATAGTGTTGGTCGTGAACGTCACGTTCTGTGGCATCTGATCTGGGCCTGCACTGTTTGCTCACTACCTGTTTTGGGGTTTCTGGTACAAAATGGGTTAAAAATGAACAAAAAAAAAAAAAAAAGGAAAAATAAAAATGGATAATTGAGTTCACAGTGTAGATGTTTTACATATTAAATTTATAAATATTTGGTATGTAAGGCATAGACCACTTTAGGACCACTGTTGCCCTAGATCAGCAAAATAAGCTTGTTAAACTGATAACATATTTTAGGAAAAAACAAACATAAAGTAGGTTCAGGCAACTTAATATTTTTGAGTTATTGCTTATTCAAATAAGACTACTCACATACCTACAAAGTCATGCTGCAGAAACGTGTTAATGTTAACTCAATACTCGACAATTTTAACTCGATACTCGACTTTTTTAACTCGATACTCGACAATTTTAACTCGATGCTCGACTTTTTTAACTTGATACTCGACTTTTTTAACTCGATACTCGACAATTTTAACTCGATACTCGACTTTTCTAACTCGATACTCGACATTTTTAACTCGATACTCCACATTTTGACTCGATACTCGACCGTTTTAACTCGATACTCGACAATTTCAACTCGATACTCGACTTTTTTAACTCGATGCTCGACAATTTTGACTCGATGCTCGACTTTTACTACTCGATACTTGATACTCGACAAAAAGAAACCCTCCTTGCAACTGGTCCCAGCATTTGAGAAGACAGATTCCGAACTCGTCTTTTAAGGTTGAATTTTAATATCTCTTCAAAGTCGAAAGAGTGCACATGTATCTTTCGGTGTATTTTGTGTAAAACTTCACATTTAATTCTTCACAATAAATCACTTAACTTTCAGGCCCATGTACAAGACCTCCGTTCACTGTACAATGACAATACAAATGTAATTAATTTCGTTTGAACGAAGTGAATTAGGAATTAATTATTTTCTCTTGGTCGGTTGTAGCATTCGGTAGTATACTTGTCATGGTCAAGTGAAATCAAATGGTATTGGTCATTCTAGCGGTGGATCGATTACTGGCCACATCGTTCGTGTACATGTGGCAACTTTTTATCATGGCAGAGGGCTCAAATTCCGAAATAAACACTTCCATTAGAGAACTTTTGGTTGAAGTGCGGGACCAAAAAAGACAAATTAATTCAATTCAAGAGGAAGTGCGTGCAAATTCTGCAATTGTCAGCTTTCAAGTGAAAAAACTTAAAACTGACTACGAGTACACGTGGCGTAAAACTGGGAACAGGATTCAGTTTGTATTCAATACTGAAGTTCAGGACAATATCAAGCAATCCCTCTGGGCTCTGGAGAACAACAAGCCAGATTATCTCAGAGAACTCTTAGAGGAAGCAGATAGCAAACTGAAGCAGAGGAATAAACTTTTGAAAATCGCAGACACTTCTGAAGGCGGTTGGGAGACGGTTCGTCAGTATGAGACGAACCCTGTTGCCAGCGATTCCGATGATGAGATTAAAATCATTAAAGCAGAATCTCGCGCTGTGCGTAAAAAGAAGAGTGCCATTAAAGCAAAATACTCTAAGACAGCCACTGCTACTGCTTCCAGTCCTGCTGTTTTTCCTGGGAACAGTGTGTCTTTTGGTGTCTCAAGGGGGTATTCACCCCACAGTGTTCCAGTCTTACACCCTTTGTGCCCCCTACCTCTCCCAGGCCGCGGCTTTTTCGTGCCTCCCCGGGACCCTCCATGTGGCCAGGATGTTGTTTTGCCTGCGGAGACCCAACACATCTCCGTCGAGAATGTCCCTACTACGCAGCCGGGCTACGTCAACCCAGACCAACCCTGCCGGCAACAGCGGTTACCCCAGCAACGGGAAAGTGAAGCATTCATGAAAGATGAGTATTTATCTTCAAGTACTTCAGGTAAAAATATATCAAATAATGAGTTTACTACAGATTATTACGAGTATGAGCAAAATCAAACTAGTATTTTGGTTAAAGGCAGGCTCAAACAAAACATTGATTTTTGGAAGAAAATAAGGGCAACAGTTACGTTTTAGATGTAATAGAGAATGGTTATACCATTCCCTTCTATACCATGCCACCAAAAATGGTACTAAAAATAATAGGTCTGCGCTCTCTAACGCTGATTTTGTTGAAGAGGCCATAAATGATTTATTGAAGAGAGGCCTGGTCGTTAAGTGTGACTTTATACCACATTGTGTTAACCCCCTTTCTGTTTCAGTCAGTCAAATGGCAAGAAAAGGCTTATTTTAGATCTTAGCTTGGTAAATAAACATATCTGGAAAGTGTCCGGAAGTATGAAGACTTGAGGGTTGCTCTTTCCTATCTTAATAAAAATGATTGGATGATAAAATGGGACATCCATTCAGCCTACCATCACATTCTTTTAAGGGACAGTCAAACTGATTTTATGGGGTTTGCATGGACTTTTTCGGGCGGAAATACTGTTTACATGAAATTTTTAGTTTTAGCTTTCGGGCTTTCTACGGCCCCATATGCTTATAGTAAAGTTACTAGGCCTTTAGTTGCTAAATGGCGATCTGAAAGCAAGAAAGCGGTTATGTACTTAGATGATGGGTTTGGCTGTAGTGAAAGTAAGGACAGAGCACAACGTATGGCAAGTTCTATTAAATTTGATTTAAACAATTCAGGGTTTGTTCCTAAAGTCGAAAAATCATGCTGGGTACCAGTACAGCGTATTCAGTGACTGGGCGCCGTGCTTGATTCTGATGCTTTCACTATAGCTATACCAGAGAAAAGAATTCAAGCTTTATTATGTACCATTCAGCAGATAAAGGATGACCTTCGGGTTAGCAGGCGTGTGCATGTCAGAAAAGTGGCTAGATTGGTCGGGCAGATAGTTTCTATGTCGGTAGTTTTGGGTAATATGTCTCAAATTATGACTAGGTATCTTAGTATGGATATTTTGAAGGCATATTCCTGGAACTCCTACATAAAATTATCCGCGGAAAGTTTTGAACAACTTTTGTTTTGGCGCAATACTGTTGAGCGTCTTAATGTACGTCAAATGAAGTCATACAGTGTATGCTCAAAAGTAGTTTACAGTGACGCGAGCCATTCAGGCTACGCAGGTTACGTAGTGCAATCTATTAATGGTATTGCTCAGGGACAGTGGTCAGTGGTAGAAAGTAATCAAAGTTCTACTTGGAGAGAGTTAAAAGCAGTTTACAATGTGTTACTTTCATTAAAGAAGAGCCTAGCTTTTAGCAGGATCAAGTGGTTTACTGATAATACATCTGTTTGCAGTATTGTGCAAAAAGGGTCTATGAAGAGGGATTTGCAAGATATTGCCATCGATATATTTACTTTTTGTTCAATTAATTGCATTACGCTAGAAGTAGAATGGCCGCCCCGTGATTTGAATCAATCCGCTGATTATTTTTCAAAAATTGTCGACAGTGATGACTGGGGGTTATCGAATACAGTGTTTGAGCTTCTAACGGACAGGTGGGGACCCTTCGATGTTGATTGGTTTGCGTCGGAACATAATGCAAAAGCGGAAAGATTTTACACCAGATTTTGGTCTCCCAATTGTTTTGGAATTGATTCATTTACTGAAAATTGGGCTAACTGTAATGGTTTGTTCGTCCCACCAATCAATCTAATTTCAAGGGTTCTGATGCATATGTCTATGTGTCGTGCATACGGTGTCTTAGTTCTGCCACTGTGGCGTAACGCCAGTTTTTGCCCTTTACTGTGTATGGAAGATGGCTATTTCATTCCCAATATAACGGACATGATGGATTTACCATGGTTTTACTATGGTTTAGGGCGGGGGTAGAAGAACCAGTTTTACAAGGTTAGAGTGGCGTTTAGGAGGGGTTAAAATTGTACAGCCGTGTTTTCGTGGTGTATTTTTACAGTGGTACGACTGTTTATTGACTGTTGGTTCTATGTGAAATTCTAGAATTATGGAATAATAATGGGTGTTTCCGTTTTACGTAATAGTCGGTAAACAGGCGTGTAACTGTGGTATAGAGAATGATGCTTATAGGCGATAGCAAGCCTTTAGAAAGTGATTGGCATGCAGGCCATGAGAATATGCAAGCGTGAAAGAATAGAACTAAAATGTAGGTCCGGTCATTAAAATTCGCCTAACTATGGTTTATTTTAACCCATTTCAGACTGGAAACCCATAAACGGGTACCTTGGCAAACAGTGCAGGCCCAGATGGGCATACACCAGTTGCAGAAAGTTCAGCCATTTTCCAAATCAATTTTGAAGATACCACAACCTGTAACCTCTGAATGTAGAAATGGACTCCTGCTATATATATGTAGGAAGATTCCATTTGATACAAAAAGAGTTAAAAAGCTTGAATGGTTTTATGATGGTTAACTTTTTGATTATAAATTTATTCTTTCAGATATTTGACTCAGAAATAAGGGAGCTCCCGAGTGCTGTGGCAGGCAAGGTGTCCCATCTTCCAGAACTTCTTGGTGAATCAAGGGCATTAAATACAGTTTCCAACTATCGCTCAGGCTTTTTGCGGTGGAAAAAATGGGCCTTAAGTAACGGCTTCGATATGCGGGACGTCTTGTTGCCGCAATGTTGCCCTTTATTTGGCATCAATTATTCAGCAATCTAATTCTTCCAGCCCCCTTATAAATGCGTTTTATAGTATAAATTGGGTCCATTCATTATACGATAAAAGTTCTCCTACAAATTCTAATTTAGTTAAAAATGTGTTTGAAGCAGGCAAGAGACGTTTAGCTAAGCGAGTTTGTAAAAAAAGAACATGTTTCTGTTGAATTGCTTACACGTATGTTTAAAAGCCTTTCTAAGACTGATATTTATCGTGACGGTGCCTGGGTTTTAGTTTCTCGAACAAATACAGAGTTGTGCCCGGTTGTTAATACTGAACGTTATTTAAAATGGTCGAAGTGTCAAGATGAATCGGATCAATTCATATTTTGTAATTTATCAAAAAGTAAATATGGATTTATACTACGGCATGATAATAAGGCTTTATCATACACAAGGCTTAGAGAACTGTTCATAGAAGCATTCAAACCCCACGTGCCGGACATTTCAAAGTACGGACTACATAGTTTGAGGGCAGGAGGGGCTTCCACTGCCGCAAATTGCGGGGTACCAGACCGTATTTACAAACGTCATGGTAGGTGGCGGAGTGAGAACGCTAAAGATGGGTACGTTCGAGATGAATTAAATGAGAGCCTTAGTTTCCCAAAGTTTGGGTTTATAATATATACCTTCAAATTCGCATTTAGTTTACCCGTTCTTTGTGTCTAGCGATCGATCCATACGCTCCCATGCAAAATGTATTGTTTTGTTGTTATTCCGAATGCTTTAGTTTCCGAGAGAAATGTAATTAATTTCGTTTGAACGAAGTGAATTAGGAATTAATTATTTTCTCTTGGTCGGTTGTAGCATTCGGTAGTATACTTGTCATGGTCAAGTGAAATCAAATGGTATTAGTCATTCTAGCGGTGGATCGATTACTGGCCACATCGTTCGTGTACATGTGGCAACTTTTTTATGTTGTATTAAATAATGTTTGAATCATGTTATTGAAAAGTGCGTTTCAAAGACAAAATATTGTCAGTCAAAAGACTGAGTGATGTATAGGTTCAAAAGTGTGGTCTTATATGTTTTAGATGACGGTTTAAATAAATCTAGCGATCGATCCATACGCTCCCATGCAAAATGTATTGTTTCGTTGTTATTCCGAATGTTTTAGTTTCCGAGAGAAGTAAGTTTACAATTATTTATTCAAGTAGCGACATTTTAAACGCTAGATATAGAAGACTGGAGTCGAGTATCTTACAAACCCATGGCATGATTTCACAGAAATATAATATTCATTCATTTCCGCTTGGAAAATAACATTTAAATTCGGAGGATTCTGAAACAGAGCCATGTTTTGGGACAAAATCGTTTGTATTTTAGCACGTTTGAATGCCTAAGGCATCCCATAGCTCATAAGAAACCTGACAACCAATCTACTTGCTTCTCATACAAATCACACACATGAGACAATTCGTAGGATATTGTGGTTTTACCATAACCTCAAAATAAATAAATAAACACAAATTTTTCTCGGCTCCCGCCCATCAGGGCTTGAAGAGATAGCTGGGCTGCATGATGCTTCCACGCAGAGCTGAAACCGACCGCACACGAGTACTGGTAAACCGCTTCGAAGATCTAAGCCTGCCCAGGCTAATCGGTGCGAGTCGGAGCGCCCATGCTTATAAACCCTAATGGTTTCATTGGGCGACAGGGCTTGAGATGTCATTTTATCTCAGTGTCGGGAAAGAGTCCCACAAAATTGGAAGCAGTCTCCAAAATGACATATAAAGTGTTGACGGGGACGTTAAACCTCAAATCAAACAAAAATTCACAAAAAACAAAGCATACCGTGTCAGCCTTATTTAATCCTGCAAGTGACAAACCGTCACTGCACAGAATCGCAAGTCACATTCAATCATCCCAAACACTGTACATTTCCGGTCCTACACTGTGAGGATGCCGCACATGGAATATCACCATCCAAGAAAGGAAAATATACAATCTCAAACTCAAAATCATCGCGTTTATCATATTGTTTTTCAGGAAACAAACCCATCTGCAATAGGTAGATGTAAATCGAAAAATGTGCTTTGTTTAACTGGGGTGGGGCGGGCTGTTTGTAAATTTTACCGATCAAAACATCGAAATAGGTAAATTGTCTTTATGTAATAAAGCATCCAGATATGTAAATGTCGAGCTAAAGGCTTCAATGATTTCAACGGAAAGGGAATTACTGAAGTCTCTTTCATAACAAAATAGTGACAGATCATCCAGTAGGAGTGCGCAATTCGTACCCATCGAAATACCCACAATTTGTCAAAATAACTTAGTACCAAATTTTATACGAATATAAATATTGTCAAGTAGAAAGGTGAGAGCATCACAAACTCTGTGACATGACCCTAAAGTCTAACTTTTATGCTCTTCTGAAGTGATCAAAGCATTTCTTACATTACATGCAAGAAAGAGGGAATGTTCCCTATGAAATGTCCATTCAATTAAATCATTAAGTTTTTCTTTTACAAGATAATTAGGATGTGTAGTGTCAAGGGTGGAAATCATATTGTAGACAGACATGAAGCACGAAAACGTCTGGATTTCAATTTATTTAAAACAAACCTATTTGGGTTGTTGAGTGATGGCAAAGTTGTTGCGGTTACAGAGGCTTCTAACTTACAGTTGTTTGTTTTGTTTTGTTTGATTATGGGTTTAACCGTCAACACTGTATAGGACATTTAGGAGACGTTGCTTCAAATTTTGTGGGACTTTAACCCGACATTGAGATGAATTTACATCTCAAGCCCTCTCGTCCTGTGAAAACAATAGGGTTTATAAGCATGGGTGGTCCGACTCGCACCGCTTTACCTGGGCAGGCTTAGATCCTCCAAACGGTTTACCAGTACTCGTGTGCGGTCGGAATTCAGCTCTGTGTGGAAGCATCATGCAGCCCATCTATTTCTTAAAGCCTCGATGGGCTAACTTACAGTTGACTTACAGTGGGTAAACGCCTGCTGTTAGAGGGGGAATGTTGCGTTTTCTTCTGTCTCTACACTTCCATTCACTTTCCTTATTCTTCACTGTCCCTCACTTTAATCAGTCACCTCTACTATCTCTTTTATTCTCTTTTCTCACATTCTTTTGGAGAAGACACAAAATGACCCATAAGGGTTGACGTGTCGTTCAACACAAAACAATTAATCAATCTATTGCCTTGTTAGGAATGAACAATATTATTCGCCGGCCTCGGTAGCTAAGTCGGATGCGCGTCTGACTGGGGATCGGGAGGATGCGGGTTAGGTACCTGCCAGGGTCGGCAACATTCCTTCTTGGAGATTGATCCTGAAATCTTTTCTACAGTCGTTCTCCCCCTTCCGCTGATTCAAGAAGGGCAGTTGTCAGTTTCTGGCGAAAGAATGTGCACCGTTCTGGTTATCCGCTTACGTATAAGGCTGCCCAGGAAAAGTGTGGATATGTAAATTGACCGGCTCAAAAATGACCTAAATAGTGTTGACTGGGTCGTTAAACGCCCAAAAAAACAAACAAACAAACAACCAAACAAACAATATTATTTATGTTGCCAATATTTCTAAAAAGCATAAGGCATAGACCTACTTCCTGTTTATTTATAAAATTAAAACATGCGATTTTACTATCCTTTTAGCACATCAAAAAAGGCACATGATAATTCCTTTAATTATCGACACAGTTGAGAAACGAGTATTGTATTTAGAAAGCTTTAACTTGTAAATTACTGCTCGTTGTTTTTGTAGATTTTTGCCTTGTAAGGAGTGTCAAACCTTTGTTAAACGTACATTTTTTATCTTTGAAAACATGGTTGATTTATAAATTAATTAGATAAAAAGTACTGCAATGATATGTTAAATTCAGTATATATTTATCTTATATAGCTTACATGTATAGCGGTTACTGACCACGGTTTAGTTTGAAATTAATTTAATTTGAAACTAGTGTCTGAAAGTGTGGCTGGTGACAGAGAAGGTATATTATATACTGTAATTCTAAATGTCTTTGGTTAATAAATTGTAGAGACTTTAAATAATCTCAGTGGTATTTTTTCCAACCCTTTTGACCATCCGGCCTCAACTCATGTCCAGTGATAATGAAACTTGGATGTTCAATGCAGGCTGTCTGTCAACGTTCACTAACTAAAACACAACGCGAGGTTAGACCGGAGTGTACACTGTACAAAATTAAAAGTTTGTCTATAATGATTTACTTCATTGCAACTATTTTATTAGATAACAGATATTTTTCCATTGTTTTGTTTGTTTGATTTGAGGTTTAACGTCCCCGTCAACACTGTAAAGGTCATTTTGGAGACGTCGCTTCCAATTTTGTGGGACTTTTACCCGAAATTGAGATGAAATGACACCTAAAGCCCTGTCGCACAATGAAACCAATAAGGTTTATGAGCATGGACGGTCCGCCTCGCACCGCGGCTCCCCGGACAGGCTTAGATCCTCTAAGCGCTTTCCAGTACTAGTGTGCGGGCCGGATTCAGCTCTGCGTGGAAGCATTATGCAGCCCCTATATTTCTTCAAGCCCCTATGGGCTTTCCATTGTTTAGCATCTGCCTTGTCGTACTGTACAACTTTAAATAGATATATGTCATACTTAAGTGATTATTCAGTCATGAATATATTTGTCAAACATCGGTTAACGCTATACTTACCGCTACTTTTTTGCAGAAGTTTACACATTTTTATCCAATCGCAAATTACATATTATTCAATCGAGACTAATATCAATAAGTAGGTCAAAAGCCAGCTAAAACAGCTACGCCGAAAAAAAGTATACACTTCTGTATCCCCAAGGTTTTATTTCTATAAAACTGGTGTTTAGAGAGGTATTAATTACACAGACTTGTTGACGCGATGATTGCTGCTGACCACGCCTTGGTATCATAAATGGATCTTCTCTAGATGAAAAAGACGAAGACCAAGCTTCTTATGCGTAGATAAAGCCAAAGAATTTTTTTCTTAAAAGGAACAACGGTGTAGTTATTTAGTAGATAACATCGTGTCATAATCCCTAACAGCACTGCTGGGACGATTACCCCATAGTGTTGGCTGGGAAAATGGCACTGAACGGAATCTTAGACTGTTTCGTTTAATTCTTAAATTCCAGTACTTGAGACAGTTCAGCCGCGTCTGATCTGGGTCTACCCTGTTTGCCAATGCACTTATACACGAGTCCAGTCCAGATTTGTCTTTTTAAACTGCCCCCTGACGCCACATGTGCTAGAAACAACTGTAACATTTACCTGGATTGTACACATGGCAAGTGATAGTCGTGAGGGCGAGTGTAGGCCCTAAAAGCATTTATTCTTGATTATGGAGGACTATCTTTTCGATACGTAATATAATGTAGCCCTCAGTGCTGACTGAAGAGAAGTCGGTAAGGTACCTCCTTAGGGAAAATCAATAGTTTACTAACTTCTGACTAGAGTGTACATTATTGATTTTCACCTAAAATGTCCCAGTGAGGGGATTCATTCAACAAGAGCTACTAATCACCCTATTACATGTAAGGGCCGTCTTTGATCTGCTATAGACAGTATATCACGGGGGACAATAAAACAATTATGGTCAAGCTTGGTCTTTCTGGGCGACATGCCGGTGCTCATGGGAGGTCGATCTTGGGTCTGTGCGGGCGCGCCGTGCGGCCCGATCTATTTCTCCAGGCCCTACTGCAATTTCACTTTGTACATGCCTACGTGTTGTATACATATAGTAGTATTGCGGGTGTATGCTTTCTTATACATGAGTATATGTGTCCATGAATATCAATCGATGTTCGTTTTCTGGTGTCCATATATAGTCAAACTTCGACAACTCGAACACCTTCGGGACCATGCCTTTTTGTTTGAAAATGGAGTAGTTCGAGTTATTGAACGTTATTGATACTGTTGGTTTCATTGGGCGACAGATGTCATTCCTTCTCAATATCGGATAAGAGTCCCACAAAATTGGAAGCAACATCTCCAAAATGATCCTTTAAGTGTTGACGGGGACGTTAAACCTCAAATCAAACAAACAAATCTAAAATACCAGATTTTGATATTTTCTCGCTAAAAAGGCAACTATAAACTTAAATTACGTGCTTTTTAAAGAAACAACACCAGGCTCTAGTGACTGTCCATAATATTATTGAATCATGGACGCTACTCAACGCTTGCATTTCTAATTTCATTACCAATTTCTGTAAAGATGTATTCTGGACACCGAGGCGAATAAATTCTACGATAGTTCTGATTAGTTATACAATGCTGCTCTTTTAACTCGCGATTATACTCAGCATGCTTTTCGTCCTTTCATCGATTCTGAAATTAATCTCAAACGTCATTATGTCAAAATATCCTTCATTAATAAAGGTTTGGATTTTATATATTTACTTAGTATCTTCTGGGACAGTTCGGTGATTTTAACCATCCCTGCTTAGTAGGCGAAAACATTTTTGTAATGTTTAAGGCTGAAATAAAGTTATCGTATTGTATTTTCAAAATACTGAAACACCCATAATAGAAGTGAACGCAATGATCAGGAATCGATACAATTAACCCATGGCTCCCATCACAGACACCAAAGGGAAAGAAACACAAACATGAAACAACAGACCCTAATGGATACATCAACAGCGGAAAGCCAAAAGGACAGTTACTGTCCCACAAAATAGCCAATTGGCTATCCAAAACAAAACAATATAAGCGATCCAAAGACAAAACATAACAAAAATAAACCGCGACAGAAGAACCGCCTTGGAACGGTCAGTGACACGAATTCCTCTGGGGGGCTTAAATCGATTTTACGTGGCCACAATCCTCGCCCTTACTTCCGTCGCGATTTAGACAAATAATTTGTTCAGTCCGCATGAAGGCCTCATCAGTGCAACATCTCCGTGAACACAAATAAATCAAACAACCACAGAGATGAAACAACGGTGAGGACTCGGCAGCAAGAAACCACTGAAATGCTGGAGCAAAAGAAAACCAACAGTTAGACTCCGATAGATAGAGCATCAGACACAAGCCAACATTACATTGAATTAGATCTCTCTAATTTTCAGTAAGTGGAACCGTCATAGAATCTGAGGCGTGACCCACCGGTGTGCAATTAAATAGGGAAGCACTGTTATCAACCGTGATTATGTTAACATTTATGTTGTACCCAATCCGTTTATATTAAAGAAGACTTTTACGAAATTTGGTGCTGAAGTCATTGCGGTTATATATTTTAGTCAACATAATATTCAGGTTCCGATAGAGCTTGTTACAGAAGAGACTTAAGTCCAATATTAATTTTTTAAATTAAATACGAATGACGTCTATAAAAGTTTGAAAATACTTTGCGTAGTTTTTGGTACCAAAACCCTGATTAAGAAGTTTAGCAATTAACAATTTATTACGAGTGTTGTAGTCAGTTACATGACTACAGACTATGACAAATCGAAATAACTGGAATTACAAACGCCATAGGATGGCACACGAGGAACATCGCCATCCCAAAAAAGGAAAATTTACAATCTCAAAATCAAAATCACCGCGTTTAATATAAATTTTGCAAGAAACAAACCCCTCCACAATAGATAGATGTAAATACAAAAACGGGTCCTCGGTATCAGAAGAATTTGCTTTATATAACTGAAATTCTGGGGGGGGGGGGGGGTGTAAATTTGACTGATCAAACCATCCTTATAGGCATTGTCAATATTTAAAACTCGTCCAAAAAGCTAGACTTCGAGCTAAAAGCTTTAATGATTTCAGACTGATTTTCTGCAGAAAGGGACATCATAAAGTCTCTCTCATAACAAAACAAAAACAGATCAGCCACAATTGGTGCGCAATTAGTACTAGTCGGAATACCCATAACTTGTCTAAATAACTTAGTATCAAAGCCTATGTAACTATTGTCAAGTAGAAAGGTGTGGGATTCACACACTTTCTGTTGTGACCATAAAGTATCAATTTTATGGTCTTCAGAAGTGAAAAAAATCATTTCTTACATTACATGCAAGGTAGAGGGAGTCTTCCCTATAAAATAGTCATTCAATTAAATCATAAGTTTTTCTTTTAAAAGATTATGAGGAAGTGTAGGGTAAAGGGTGAAAAATCATAAGTAGACAGACTTGAAGCACGAAAACGCCTGGATTTCAATTTATTAAAAACTTCATTAGAATTTTAACAGATTTCTACCTGATCTTTCGAAGACTTTATCGCAATATTTTATCACATGTTTTTTGATGGCAGTTAAACATAAAGTTAATAATTTGGAGAGTTCAGTGGTGGTACAAGGGCTAGAATTTGCAACAAACAATGCTTTGTATGGTCATTTATGAAGTTTAGGTAGCCAGTATAACGTAGGAAGCTCCTTCTGTAACAAATACATCAAGGTCAGTGGCTGAATGACAAATGTGGTCATCAACTAAAGCTCTCTCTACAGCTGAAGGCTGAAGTTCATAGGCCATAGTACCACCAAACTCTTGCTGAAGAGTGTTAACATATAGAAGCCGATAGAGATATACCTATTTGAAATTGTTTACGGACAACATAAGATCATTCATGAAGTCGTAGAGTTGACTATTCTTTCATGAGTGTAACTTTACAAAATTCAGCTGTGCATTCTTGCGTAACCCCAAAACTATGACAAGAGGACCATGATGGTTCTATATCGCTCATCTGAGCTTAGAGAGTTACAATTGCTCGTGGCAGGGCAATTTTTGGCCAGATGCCTATAATTTGAACAATCTTGGTAGAGGTCCCCTAAATGAAGTTTAATACCAAATGTCAAAGGCCAGGGCCTTCTGGAGGTCTTTACAAAATTTCCCAACGTAAGTCTATGTCAAACCAGTGGGTCCGGGGCGTGGCCATTTTGGGCTTCCGGTCTAGCATTTAATAATAGAGGTCCAATATATGAAGCTTTATACCAAAATCTGTTCAGTTTTTTTTTAGGATGAGATGTCGTTTTAAGAAATTGTGAACGGACGGACGGGCGTAAAGACGGACGACGACGACGACGGACATTGACCGATCACAATAGCTACCCCGGAGCTTTCGGTTCAGGTGAGCTAAAAAGAAGTGGGCCCCTGGGTGGGGGTAGTTTTGACCCCATGGCTACAATTTGAACAATCTTGGTAGAGATCCACTAGATGAAGCTTCATACCAAATATTAAAGACCTGGGCCTTCCAGTTTCGGATGAGAAGTTTTTTAAAGTTTATCCGTATATAAGTCGATGTATAACCGGTGGGCCCCGGCCTGGGGGCAGTTTTGGGCCCAGGGCTATCATTTGAACAATCTTGGTAGAGGTCCACCAGCTGAAGCTACAAACCAAATATCAAAGAGAAGAAGGGTTTTAAAGGTTGTTCCTTTGTGAATCTATGTAAAAGAAGTCGGCCCCTGGGCGTAGCCATTTTGGCCCCCGGGCTATAATTTGAACAATCTTGGTAGAGGTCCACTACATGAAGCTTCACATCATATATCAAAGACCTGGGCCGTCTGGTTTCAGATAAGAAGATTTTTAAAGGTTTTCCCTATAACAGTCTATGTAAAACCAAAGGGCTCCGGCGCGGGGGGGGGGGGGGGGGGGGTGGGGATTTTTGGCACCAGGGCTATAATTTGAACAATATCGGTACAGGTCCACTAGATGAAGCTATTTACCAAATATCAAAGACCCGGGTCTTGCGGTTTCAGAGAAGATTTTTAACTTTTCAGTTAGAAAATCTATTTTAGCTCCTGTGATCTAGATGTGCAATGGAACGGAACCATTTGAACATCTTTGAAAGAACACCAAATACGGATCATTCCTGTGAAGTTTGATCAAAACCCAATGAGTGGTATAGGAGGAGATACGTATTGTTTGAAGAAATTGTGGACGGACGGACGACGACAATGGACGGTGAGCGATTACAATAGCTCCCCCGGAGCCTTCGGCTCAGGTGAGCTAAAAAGAAAGGTGGATAAGATGCCTATTTGAGAACTTGTGAGCTAACATATTATGCATGTCACATTTTAGAACATTTTAAACCATTTCCTCTTGGGTATTTTGCTCTGTTTTTACGGGCGAAAACGGAAGTGCTCGGAGAAAACCAGCCTGACATTCCGTTGCAGAACGTGGCGTCTAACATGTGATCCGAGTAGGGCTACATCCACAGCTGTGAGAAACCTAATGATTAGGAGTAAGCACCCTTACCCATTAGCCCACAAAGGCCCGATTAAATCTCTTTGGCACAACGTCACAGTTCACATCTGCAAATAGTGAACCCTTATCTTGCTGTTCACGACAACCCCTATCTTTGCAAACAGTGTAGATCCAGATCAGATGGCTTCTGAAGAAGCCATCTGATCAGGATCTACCCCATTTGAAATTCATTTTATGAATTTGTAGGAATAAATTACATCAAGTAATCTGATTGGTTCAAAGTCAGAGATGGGTGTGGCAAAAATGAATATTCAGCAAGAGAAGGGTTAATATGTCTAAACTTTCCGGCACAATCTGAGCAGCATACTGAAGATTGTCTTTAGCTACAGCTCGAACTCCGCTTGAGCTAAGAAGTTTCTTGGTGTGTTGAAAACACAATTCCACAGGGTTTAATATGGGCGAATACACAGACGTGAACACGTATTCAATGCCTGCTTGCCTAAACATCCCAACCATATTCGGTTCGGCCCTGAAACGGTATATAGCACGGTTGTCCGCTATAACCAGGTCCAATTATTGTTGAATGCAAGGCTTCGTGAAAACAAAATCCAAAAACGTATCAGTGTTACTGGCCCCATCCACAATATTTGCAGGGCCCCGCCCATTGAGGCTTGGAGAAATATATGGGCTGCATAATGCTTCCACGCAGGGCTGAAACCGACCGCATCATGCACTGGTAAACAGACCGCTTAGAGGATCTAAGCCTACCCAGACAAAGTGATGCGAGTTGGACCGTCCATGCATATAAACCCTGTTGGTTTCATTGAACGACGGGTCTTGAGATGTCATTTCATCTCAATGTTGGGTAAAAGTCCCACAAAATTGGAAGCAACGTCTCCAAAATGACCTATGTAGTGCTGGCGAGACGTTTATACTCAAATCAAACAAACAATATCTGCGTATGAAAAACCAATAAGCAAATTAAAGTGGCAATGTTTGGAGTATTCTGTCCGCGGTGAACTTCAACGGCTAATTCCCCCCATATCATGGGCGTAACTAGGAGAATATAATTTGTACACAAACTAAAGAAAATATTAGAACTGATAAGTTCGTCCCTTAATATCGTTTACCAAACGGGGTACATGTTAGTGCGAACTTTGCAGTGGCTTCTTACATTCTTATTCTCGAATGGTTTGACATTTTAGCTCACCTGGGCAGAAGGATTCAGGGGTGTTTATAGTATAGTCTTCGATCCGCCGTCCGTCCGTCCGTCAGCACCTTTGATCAGTTATACATTTGCAGCCTGCTTGCTGATCTCAGTCATTTTTCATCTGTAGCATGGCTTTGGTGGGGGATTGATACCATACGCTTTACCAAAATTGAATAAAAACTTTGGTTGCTGTGGCAACAATAAGGTCCCATAGACATACACTTGGAAAATTGATGTCATTCTTGTGAGCGCTCTAGATGTCACAGTTTTTGTTTAATTATCATCAATCTTGCTCAGAATGATCACCATGACAATGTCTCGGTCCAGTTCGAATACGGATTGTGTCGGGTCAATAAGTAGGTCAGTAGGTCAAATCATAGAAACAAGAGGCCCATGGGCCACTATGCTCACCAGAGCTCAGGTGGGCACTGCCCAATGGCAGCCATGTATTTTAACATGATATTATTTTAATCTACAAAATGAACCCCCATGTCCAAATGAGCACCAATGTGGACTCCGTATCTGTAACATTAGGCCTTTTATGAAGTAGAGGGGGTGGGGCATGGACCCAATGGAGCCCTGGTTGGTATCACTAAATGCGTCTTAGCATAAGGAACAGAATATATATGGTTTAGCAGTGGGAATCTGTAAGGCCTCTTAAGTGGTGGAGGGGTTGGGGCATGCCCTGTTGATCCCAGGAAAGCCCAAGATTGTTGTCCCTAAATGTATCTTATCATAAGGACCAAGTATATATATGGTTTAGGGGTTGGAATCTGAACAGTTTCTGAGATTTGAGGCCCCTTTATGAAGTAGTAAGGATAGGAATGGCCCTGTGGACCCCTCTACAGTAGGCGTGCTAATAATAAGGAACAAGAACATATATGATTATGGGGTGGGGATTTGAATGGCTTCTGAAATATAAAGCCTTTTATGAAGTGGAAGGGCGGGGCACATTGCCTACTCACAAAGAGACCCCCAGGTTGATGTGATTGAACGAGTCTTATCATAAGGAACAAGTATATGGTTTAGGGGTGGGGATCTGAACTATTTCTGAGATATATGGCTTTTAATGATGTAAAGCGATGGGGCATGGCCTTGGCATGCCACGGGAACTCCCAAGCTGGTGTCACTGAATGCGTCTTATCATATGGAAGATGAATATATATGGTTTAGGGTGGGGCTAAGAACAGTTTCTGAGATATAAGGCCTTTTGTGAAGTGGAGGGGTGGGGCAAGGCCCCAGGAGACTCCTAGGTTGGTTTCAATGAATGTGTCTTACCATAAGAAACAAGAATATATATGGTTAAGGGGGTAGCCATCTGTAGGGTTTCCGAGATATTGTGAGATTATGAAATGGAGAAGGTGGGGCATGGCCCCAGCACATCCCTGGGGACCCCCAGGTTCGTATCACTGAATGCGTCTTATCATAGTGAACAAGAATATAAATGGTTTAGGGGTGAGGATCTTAACGGTTTCTGAAATATATGGCCTTTTGTGAAGTGAAAGGGTGGGGCAATGCCCCGGTCCATCCCTGAGGACCCCCAGGTTGGTGTCAATGAATGTGTCTTATCATAAGGATCAAGAATATATATGGTTTAGGGGCGGGGATCTGTAAGGTTTCTGAGATATTGGGCCTTTTATGAAATGGAGGGGGTGGGGCATGGCCCCGGCGCATCCCGGGGACTCCCAGGTTGATGTCACTGAATGGGTCTAATCATAAGGAACAAGAATATATATGGTTAAGGGGTGGGGATCTGAATGGTTTCCAATATATTGGGCCTTTTATTAAGTGGAGGGGGTGGGGCATGGCCTCGGCGCATCCCTGAGGACCCCTAGGTTGGTGTCACTGAATGCGTCTTACCAATAGGAACAAGTTATATATGGTTTAGGGGTCGAGATCTGAATGGTTTCTGTGATATATGGCCTTTTATGAAGTGGAGGGGGTGGGGCATGGCCCCGGCACAATCTGGGGGCCTTCAGGTTGGCATAAAAGCATACGGCTGAGAGAAGTTTACTCAAGAAACATTTCTATAAAAGTTTTGTCAAAATAACCACAATGACTTGACAGTAAATGCCATTTTTCAATTTTCCCAATTATAAGTCTATGGAAACTCTAATTTGCCATAGCAACCAAACTAATGAGTCGATTTTCATAAAAAAACATTAACTTTCAATCCCCCAGCCCAAGGATGCTACAGATAAAATTTGGGCCCAATCGGCCCAGTGGCTTCAGAGGAGAAGATGTTTAAAAGTGTTGACGTCACACGACGACGCAGACGCAAACGACGCAGACACAGACGCAGACGCCGACGGAGACAACTGCCTATCCTATAAGCTCCCCCGGAGCCTTCGGCTCTGGTGAGCAAAAAATTTTGAGCACTCTAGAGACCACAGTTTTGGTCCGATCATCATTAAACTTGCTCGGACTGATCATCTTGACAATATCTCGGTAAAGTTCGAATATGGGTCATGTCGGATCAAAAAGTAGGTCATTAGTTTAAAGCATAGAAAAACCTTGTTATCACACAAGAGGCCACAGTTTTGGTCCGATCATCATCAAACTAACTCAGAATGATCATCTTGACAATATCTCGGTCAAATTCGAATTTTGGTCATGTCGGATCAAAAGCAAGTCAGTAGTTCAAATCATAGAAAATTCTGTTAACACACTAGAGGCCACAGTTTTAGTCCGATCATCATCAACCTTGTTCGGAATGATCATCTTGACAATATCTCGATCAAGTTCGAATATGCGTCATGTTTGGTAAAAATGTAGGCCAGTGTTTCAAATCATAGAAAAATTTTGTTAACACACTATAGGCCAAAATTTTGGTCCGATCCTCATCAAACTTGCTAGGAATGATCAACTTGACAATATCTCGATTAAGTCGGTCATGTCGGATCAAACAGTAAGTCAGTAGTTCAAATCATAGAAAACCCCTGTTAACACAGTAGAGGTCACAGTTTTTGGTCCTATCATCATCATTTTTTCGTAAACCTTATGATAAGTTGTATAATAATAATATCGATGTTTACTGATAAGCCCCAGCGTTGTTAAATGGCAGAACTCACTGAACAAAACATAGCCAAACTGCATAAACGGAGCCATATTACAAAAACAGGACCAGGCGTGTTTTGAGCTAATTTTCTGTGATTTAATACAAAGACATGTTGGGGGGGGGGGGGGCAATATGGTTGTTTATTTATCACCCAGATACACTTAAAAACAGCAACGCTCAGCAAGCGCTTTCAATGAATAATCTGTTTAAAAGAAAACTTAACTGGATTTTGTGGCATTTCGTTATATGTAAGTTGCACAATGCATGTCCTCTTGAAAGAAATCATTCTTAAGACAATTCCGAGGGCTTTGCTCAATATCCTTTGCGTATTTCAACGGTAAAATATCATAGCTGTCGAATAGCATCCTATGGGATTCAAAGAAGAGAGAAATGAAAATACGAAGCACCGAACTGCCACTTCTATCACAGATCGGAGCCGCACATGACCATGAAGATCCACATAAGATTTATGGCGCGGAGCCAAATATTTAGATGACTCACTATGGGGAAGCCCTCCATTTAAAAGGAAGCATATTAGTCATTAATGTCAATCGTTCCATGGGAAACATTTAACGCCCTGTTGAAAAGCTTTTTTGCTTGAGGTACGGAACATGATTTAAAACTCACGACCTTCAGAATATATTCTGTAATTAGACCTCTCCAAGGCGGGTGGAATACTTTGTTTGATGTCGGTCAGAACAATGTTGTTAGCTATATATTATAGGTAACAGCGATGCTATATGTAACTATTTAAACCCTGTGCAGACCTTGTAGATCCAGATGAGGCGGCACGTAACGAGCAGTCTCATCAGGATCAACATATACATTGTCTGCCATCATGTCAATGAACCGGACAAAAAACCTGTCTATCAGAATAAATACGTCCAATATCAAGCTAGAAGAGTCCTGATCAGTACCTCAGGAGAGAAAGGGTAAAATCTCGAATAAATGTCTTAAACCACTTAATATATAAATGATTCTGGTGTCAATGATTATTTAAGGCATTTCCAAACTTAAATCAATGCATGTAAACAAATCGATAACTTAATACGCGCGATAAATTTTCACAATTTAATAAATATGATTTGAGCGAAACCGCACAAAAAACTGAAAACGAGCCGGACTACTTTTTTTTCGCGGACCCATATTTCAGAGAAACTGAGTCAAAGTCGGAACAAGGATAGAAAAATCATGAATAGCTAAGAATGACACATCGAATCTGTCATTTATGCAAGATGCGCAATTAATGCAGAAATTCTTGATCTTGCTATTTGTATAAAACGGGCTTTGGCATGTGTGCGCTCAGCAAAATCTCACATCAGTCTCTGCATCCGTCAACCCCGACGAGAGAGAGTTTGCCGTGGGCTACTATGGAGAGGTGTCTCGAGGATGACAGAGAAAGTTATCTTTTGAGTTTTAGTGCATGATGATTTTTTCCTCTTCACGCAAATACTCGAAGGCACGTTTTTGCTTGGCTCGGGGCTCAAATAGTCTTCCCACTAGACGCAGCAATAATATGTCATCATCTTTATTGAATTAAGCGAACATTGTATGGCTGCATTTTGTACCAAACTGCACCTTAAGGATAGCACTTATTATTTGGAATTGAAATCCGAAACTATCAATTTTCACGGTACAAGCGTAAGGGAGATTCATTTGGATAATGTGCTTTCCTTTACGGCTCTATAACGGATTTTTTTTCTGTGGAATGTTTTTTTCTATGTTTTATACTTTTCTTACTTTGCTCGATATATCGAGGCGGGTCTACAATATGTGTATTTTTAATCAAAATAAAGACATTAGGTAACAAAGAAATTTACTAATTGTATTTCGGTGTTGTAAACAACCGTTTTTAATGACAGATTCTCTAGCTATCAAACGAGTTTTCATGCTGTTTCTGGAAATATGTGTCCGCACAAAATGGAGTCCGGCTAATATTCAGTTAAAGACGCAGTTTCGCTAAAGTGATTATCGCGCATGTTTGTGTTATGTCGTATAATTAGGTAACAAAGTTCATGATTGCATCTTTAATCAGCCATTATACTGATGCTGTCTCGAATGCATGACGTTAGTAACGCTAGTAACGTCACGTGGAAATGACGTTATATATAATTAGGAAATCTATAAAATATCACAATACCACATTCTTGTTTTAAAAGGAAGAAAATTGTGTATAGTTAGAATTATTTAGACTATTTGTAGTTGTTAATAAATTATTCAGGGAAAATTACATAGATCTGTTCGAAAAGTTAAGTTAATGTTTTTTTTAGTTTGCTGGTGTATGAATGTCTTTTGACGATACGCCAGTAATAATTCTGATTCTGATTCTTATAACAAATTCGGTTCAAAATTTAAGTTCTGTTTTTCTGTTTTAAAGCATACAATATAGTCTCTGAATTTAGAAAGAAGTTGCCTCTTTCGTTTTGGTAGTTCTCTTTTCTGAGGGTCTGGCCTGATCTTTTCCTCTTGTTCCTGGTAACTGTTCTCGTCTTCGCTCCTTTCCACTTCATGCTGTTCGTGGTGATGTTGTGCATCTCAATCCCTACCCCCGCCCCCACCCCCCACAACTGCCAGGCGATGCCTGCTGTTTCCCATTTGATGCTCTCAGTAATATTTCTCTCCAGTTTTCACCCGTGTTAGAAAAGCATCTCTGTGAATAGTGCGACCGTCTCAGTTTCATCTTGCTCTAATGTTTGAGTCCCGTATTCCTATTATGTCACTGTGTTCTTTTTTGCAGATCCAAGACCATTTGTTTATATATCTTCTCTTGAGTAGAACCGTGTCTCCGATCTTAAATTTATGTTATTTGCAGACTGGGTGTCTGTGATGTTTGTCCCATTTCTTTTTGTATTCTTTGTCTATTTTCGTAATGTCAGTTTCCATTTTGCTGATATCTCTTTAATTGGAAAATGTTTTGAAATCGAGCTTCGTCTTTACGTTTCTTTTCATCGGCGCTTTATATGGTGAGTATCGCGTCGCCGGATGTGGTGTTGATCGATATCCCATGATAATGTATTGAATTGCTGCCGTGCTTGTTCTTCCTTCACTGTCTGTTCCGTTTTATTAACACTTTCATGAAGCGTTCAGTTTTCCCGTTTCTCAGAAAATTCTTTAAAATCTGTATAGTTAAAAGGGCGTTCATGGTCGATTTCTAATCTTTCAGGTGTTGCGAAAATCGCCCGTAGTTTGTCACTAGTTACCCGGTACGACGTTTATGCTGTCTGCCCAACAACAGGAATCTGGTCCTTTTGTCTATCACAACGAGATAATGATGCCCATTCGGGTAAGGTCCTCCAAAATCAGCTGGGAGTGAATGCCATTCTATTTCCGGTATCGCATATGGTTTCACTGGTTACTGTCTATGTTCGGCCATGGTGATCTGGCAGTGGTGGTATTTCGATATAGTTTCTTCGACCATACTGTTCCGTCTTGGAAACCATTACTTTGCCTTGAGCATTTCTTTTGTCCGTGTCATGCCAAAATGACCTTAACTGTGACCAGCCTCAATGAGCTGTTTTTGCAGTTTCCCTGGTATAACTTTCTGGTTACACCGTAAAATTAGTTCTTGCGCTCGGGACAGGTCATGCCTATTTAAATAATATGGAATTATCTCTGGCTTTTTCTGTTTCATTCGCCGAAGGACCTCTGTGGTGGTAGCTTCTTTGGTGCTTTTCATTACCTTACCCCGTGTCAATTTCTGATGTTTAATTGCCTTTTCAGTATTATCTGTTCCTGTGTCTGTGATTGTGGGTGTCGTGATAGGTAGTCCATCGGGTCAGCTCCATCCTTACCTGGCTCATACACAAGTTCATAATCGACATCCTGCATTTCCATTATCCACTTTTCATCCTTGGAGGCAGTTTTGTGCGATGTTATTATTTTGATTTTCGGTGCTCCGAGTAAATACATACTGAACCAGGATTCTCCCATTTCACAGCTAATGCGTCCTTTTCGATGTAGCTATATCTCTTTTCGGTGCTTGTCGTTGATCAGCTGATGTAATGCACTGGCTGCAGCCCTTTTCTTGTTCTCTGAAACAGCCCTGCTGACAATCCCTTGTGGAACCTGTCTCAGTTCGCACAATGGTTTGTTTTCAAGGGCTGAAGAATGCCACTGTCGCACTGCTTATGATGCTGTATTTCAGTTACTGTAAAGCCTTGTCCTCTTCGGGTCCCCATGTAAACGATACATCTTCTGGTGGTGTTGTAAGAACAGCGTTTCGCGGAATGAACATAGAAAGCAACCCGATCTTGCCAAAAAAAAAAACTTCTCACTTCCTCTTTAGAATCACAAGCTTTTACTGCTTTGACCTTTTTCTAACGTTGGTTTAAAACCTGTAGCCATAAATCTCTTGAGCTCTCACCCAAAATTCCAAAATCCCTGGCACGTTGTAGTACTGCTTCCAATGTTTTGCTTTGCTCCTCAAAGGTAGCCCCACCTATGAGTATATCATTTTTTTAGTTCAAGCAGTTTGGAATGTCTCCGAAAGTCGAACAAATCCTGGGATGATTTTGCTCCAAATATAAGCATTTTTGGCCTTATGTTTCCCAATGGAGTGCCAAATGTGACCTGATTCTGGGTGGAGGATCCGCTGATGATATCCTTCCCCCAGGTCCATTTTCGAAAATACCTTACAGTCGTGGAACTTGCAGGCAAACTCTTCAGCGACAGGGGCTTGCAAGATTCTGTTCCTTGGCCCCCGCCCATAGGGGCTTGAAGAAATATATGGGCTGCATGATGCTTCCACGCAGAGCTGAATCCGGCCCGCACACTAGTACTGGTAAACCGCTTAGAGGATCTAAGCCTGTCCAGGAACCGCGGTGCGAGGCGGACCGTCCATGCTAATAAACCCTATTGGTTTCATTGGGCGACAGGGCTTGAGATGTCATTTCATCTCAATGTCGGGTAAAAGTCCCACAAAATTGGAAGCAACGTCTCCAAAATGACCTTTGCAGTGTTGACGGGGACGTTAAACCTCAAATCAAACAAACAAACAAAAGATTCTGTTCCTTTCCATGTACTTGTTTGGAAAATAGAAGTGGAGGCAGTGATCAGGAATCGATACAATCAACCCACAGCTCCCATCAGAGACACCAAAGGAAAAGAAACACAAACATGAAAAAACAGACTCTAATGGAAACATCAACAGCGGAAAGCCAAAAGGACAGTTACTTTCCCACAAAATAGCCAATTGGCTATCCAAATCAAAACAATATAAGCGACACAAACACCCGAAGACATACCATAACAAAAATAAACCGCGACAGAAGAACCGCCTTGGAACGGTCAATGAAACGAATTCCTCTGGTGTGGCTTAAATCGATTTTACGTGGCCAAAGTCAGACAATAACAAAACTAAACCGCGACAGAAGAACCGCCTTGGAACGGTCAGCGGAAACGAATTCCACTGGGGGAACCCTCAGGCCAACTTTGGCCCTAATCATGTATGGCTCCAATTTCTCTTTGTTTCCATTTGCGTATCTGGGTTTCGGTTGCACCACTAGTGGGGAACACTATGTTGCAGGTTCGCCGGGTTCAATTTTCTCGAATATTTCCTCTTTGACGCATCCATCGAGCCATTTGGGACTGGCCGTGGTTTCTGCGCGGTAGGTGTCGCATTGGTCTTCATTGAAAATTATACAAGAAATTCTTCATTATTTTTCTTCAAGCCCCGATGGGCGGGGGCCAACAGTATTTCATGATACTGTAACATACCTCATCTCAGTTGTAGTGCGACTTGACCTGATTTAACCTCGTCTGAGAAGCAGGAATGCCATTAATCACAAAATCAACAAATGATTGTGTCTGTAACTACAGATCGATATCAGATTCCCCTGATGTTCAAAGGGATCCTGGACTGTGTGTCAGCTGTATAAAGAGTATCATCGCACGTGCGCACATTCTACGTGAAACGTTTTTAGGGGTTTTGGTTTTAACGGCCCTTTCAAGATTAGTTCACTCATATCGAGCCGATCGATAATTAGAGGTGGGCGAAAACCGGAGTAACCGGAGAAAACACACCTGCTCTCCCGCTGCAGTACTTGGCGTCTCACATCACATATGACCCGAGTCAGGCTCGAACCCACATCGGTGAAAGACCGAATGATTAAGAGTCAGCGCTCTTATCCACTAAGCCACGGCTAGTTCTATGTGAAACGTGGCTCCAATTAGAAAGTTTGAAAACGTTTCTTTTTCTATCTGTGAATACCTGTTTTCGGTTCCAGTAAAAGATCGGGATGCAAATGCTACAGGTCTGACGAATCAGGCCTCCGAGACCAAATAGAGAGCTATCTGCTAAAAATAAGACCTTCTTTTTTGGATTTGGGATCAAAATGCGAAGGCATGGTATCTGAGCTTATGTCCTGCTTTATGCCAATAAAATCGGATTCTTGCGTCGGTCCCCACGACCACGCATTTTTTTGACAGCACATCTCGTAAGGGTATGCTTTTCTCGGCAATGTTAGAGAAAAAGTTGATAAACTGATAAACAATGCCTTCTTATGTTATGAGTATCTTGCGGCGTAGCAATCTCTGTGATGGCCCAGACATTTTCCGGACACGCCCTAACCCCATGTTCGTGACCAAGAAATACACACCCACTCTCATTTAGTGTAATTTCCAATCGTTTCAAGACTGTCTAACACTTTGAACAGCGTTCTTCGTGTTGCTAAAGTGTTTCTTCTGAGATAAGACAGCCAGCCGTTTTGACACACCACTCCTTGGGTGCCCTCAAGCAGCTGTTGCATTTTGTTTTGAAAGACCTCACCTGCTTAGGTAATTCCCATGGGAAGTCTATCGAAACCGTATCTACCAGAAGGCATGATAAACGATAAACGTCGTAACATTTGCCAAAAACAGTTTTGATCAAGCTTCCCATCCTTCGAAAATATAGTAATCCGTGGAAAAGAAGTGGAATGTATCTTAGTATTTCTAAGTGCAATGCCAAGAGGTGCAGATGTTGTTCGCATTTAAGCACTGCGTCTACCGTTACTTCATCTGTAAACGGTAGACGCTTCTCTGTAGTTAACATGTCTGATTTGACATGGCAGTCTACAGATTTAATTTATCTAATTACTTGACGTGCTGCAAACTGTAATATGCAGTACGTCGGTCAAACTAACCGCATGCTTAAAACTAGATTGAACGAGCAATATCGTAGAATGAGTAAGCCTAAGAAAACTGACACTTTCTTGTACCGACACTTTCGACGTACAGGTCATTCTGTAAATAACATTGTTATACAACCAGTGGAAAAACTTCGTTACGATGCAAATTCTACATCTAGATTCAAAATAATCAAAAGACATGAAGCTGAACTGAAATGGATTAAATGTTTACAGACCCCTTTTCCACTGGGATTTAATGACAACATTTATCATGAGGGTAATATTTCGAGAATGCCGGACTTTGATATTTTCTCACTCCTGGATTGTCGAAAACGCAGAACTAGATCTCACGGCACCAGGAAAAATGGTAACTTTAATCGTAAATCACGTGCGTTTAAACGAAACAATACTAGACTGAAGTGACTGTCAATTATATTATTAAATCATGGACGCCACTCTATTCTTTCATTTTTAAGTTCATTACCCATTTCTGTTTTACGTCTTCTGGACACCGAGGCGAATAAATTCTACGATAGTTCTCATAAGTTATATGATGCGGCTCTCTTAACTAGAGGCTATACTCAGCATACTCTCCGTCCTTACAATGATTCTGAAAATAATCATAAACGCCATTTCTTCAAAATATCCTTCATTAATATGGGTATGGATTTTATAGATTTGCCCAGTATCTTCCGTGAGGGAACGGTGCCTTCTTCCATTCATGCTTATTTTCAAAATACTGAAACACCTATAATTTGCTATAAATATAACAAACCTGTTAGATCTTTCTTTTTTAATTTCAATAAACTTGTTTCAGATCTTGATATTGATACTATTACTCCTGATTCATGTGATTGTAAAAACTCAAAGTATTGCTATCGTGCTGCTGGTCATGTAATTACTGGCAATTTGAAAAATATTCCTGATTCTAGGATAAGGAATATAATTTCTAAAGGACCGAAATATCGGTTTCCTTCTAAAATTGATTTCAGTAAATGTAGAGATGAAATCGCTACTTCCTTGAATGAATTCGGTAATCGATGGTGTAAGCGAGAGTATGTTGAGCATAAAGCCCTTAAGGACTGGAAACTTAGCATTTTAAGACTAGTGAATAAACGCATTTCTTTCTATTCTCAAAATACTAACTTATTACCTCCTAAGACCTAAGCCCAAGACGTCTTTACGTCATCTTAAACTAGGTATTCAAGTATTTCATAAGAAGTTTGTTTTGGCCCCTGCAGACAAGGCCTCTAACAACGTCGTCGTTGTGTGACGGCTCCACTATGTTAACACGCTTAAGCAGGAGCTTGGTGGTACTAAGGCCTATGAACTTCAGCCTTTAGCTGAAGAGAGAGCTATAGTAGATAAACATGTTTGTCTTTCAGCCACCAAGTTTGCTGTGTGTGTTAACGAAGGCCAAGATAAGCTTCCTACGCTATACTGGTTACCAAAACTTGATAAAAGACCTTACAAAGCACGGATTATTACAAATTCTAGCTCTTGCACTAACACTGAACTTTCTAAATTATTAACTTCCTGTCTTACTGCTATTAAAACGCATGTAATTAAATATTGTGATAAAGTCTTTGAAAGATCAGGAAGAAATCTGTTTTGGTCTATAAAAAAATCGAATGAGGTTTTAAATAATTGAAATCCAGACATTTTCGTGCTTCTAGTCTGTCTACTTACGATTTTTCCACTCTTTACACTACACTTCCTCATAATCTTATAAAAGAAAAGCTTAATGATTTAATTGAATGGGCTTTTCATAGAGAAGATTCTCTTTATCTTGCATGTAATGTCAGAAATGCATTTTTTTACTTCTAAAGAGCATAAGAATTATACACTTTGGTCATGTCAGAAAGTGTGTGATGCACTCACCTTCCTACTTGACAATATTTATATTAGATTCGGTACTAAGTTATTTAGACAATTGTGGGTATTCCGATGGGTACTAATTGCGCACCTCTTGTGGCTGATCTGTTCTTGTATTGTTATGAAAGAGACTTCATTTTGTCGCTTTCCATTGATAACCAATCTGAAATTATTGAAGCTTTTAGCTCCACTTCTAGATATTGAGATGAGTTATTAAATATTGATAATACCTATTTTGATGGTTTGATCAGTCAGATTTACCCCCTAGAACTTCAGTTAAATAAAGCAAATTCTTCTGATACCGAGGCTCCGTTTTTGGATTTACATCTATCTATTGTAGATGGATTTGTTTCGTGCAAAATTTATGATAAACGCGATGACTTTGATTTTGAGATTGTAAATTTTCCTTTTTTGGATGGTGATGCTTTTCGTGCGCCATCCTATGGCGTTTATATTTCACAATTAATTCGATTTGCTAGAGTGTGTAGTCATGTAACTGACTTCAACACTCGTAATAAATTATTAACAGCTAAACTCCTTAATCAGGGTAATCGGTACCATAAACTACGCAAAGCCTTTTCAAAATTTTATAGACGCCATTCTGATTTAATTTCAAAATTCAATATTGGACTTAAATCTCTTTTGCAACAAGGTCTATCGGAACCCGAATTTTATGGTGACTTAGTATATAAATTCAGAAAAATATTTAACCGCAATGACTTCAGCACACAATTTCGTAAAATCATTCTTCGATATAAAAAGATTGGGTACAACATGGATGTTATACGACAGACTGCAATCATGGTTGGCAACTTTGCTTCCCTCTTTAATTGCACGCCGGTGGGTCAGGCCTCAGATTCTATGACGGCTCCAACGTAAAGGCTTATTGAGAATTAGAGAGATCTAATTCAAGGTAATGTTGGTTGGCGCCTGATGCTCTGTCTCTGGTCGGGCCCATCGGAGTCTAACTGTTGGTTTTCTTTTGCTCCTGCCTTTCAGTGGTTTCTTGCTGTCGAGTCCTCACCGTTGTCTCACCTCTGTGGTTCTTTGATTTTTGTGTTCACGGAGATGTTGCACTGATGAGTTAGGAGGCCTTCATGCGGACTGAACAAATTATTTGTCTAAATCGCGACGGAAGTAAGGGCGAGGATTGTGGCCACGTATAATCGATTTAAGCCCCCCCCAGTGGAAATCATTCCACTGACCGTTCCAAGGCGGTTCTTCTGTGGCGGTTTATTTATTGTGTTGTTTGTTACTTACTGTGTGTATCACTTGTGTCTTTTTATTTTGGATGGCCATATGGCCATTTTGTGGGAAAGTAACTGTCCGTATGGCCTTCCTTTGTTTAGGTTTCCATTATGGTCTGGTCGCTTAATGTTTGTGTTTCTTTCCCTTTGGTGTCTTTGATGGGTGGAGTAAGTTAATTGTATCGATTCCTGATCTTTGTTTTACTTCTACTTCGAGAAATAACGACCCCTGCCCGTTTTGACAAGGACTCTTTCCATAGTAGGAAACGTGTTTCCCCCTCATAACTATAAGTTTAACTAAGTCAATTCCACACAGATTCGAGCCTGATCACTGCTTGCGTTGGGCACAGTGACCATACCTGAGCACCAAGTGAAAGCTTATCTAATTTGGACACGACTCCAACACCCTACATTCTTTGACGTTCACCTTTCACCTTATTCATTAATGGGAATGATACTTTGCGGGATACAGAAAGGGAATAGGATTGAGAACTGCTGTCGAGCTTAATCAGTTTGGCAGAAACTTGCTAGTCTGACCAATCAAAGTAGAAGTAAAACAAAGATCAGGAATTGATACAATTAATTAACTCCACCCATAAAAGACACCAAAGGGAAAGAAATACAAACATTAAGCGACCAGACCATAATGGAAACCCAAACAAAGGAAGGCCATAAGGACAGTTACTTTCCCACAAAATGGCTATATGGCAATCTAAAACCAAAAGACACAAGTGATACACACAGTAAGCAACAAAAAACAACATAAATAAATCGCCACAGAAGAGCCGCCTTGGAACGGTCAGTGGAAGATTTCCACTGGGGGGAACAAACCCTTGTTCACTCCATATTTTCAGTTCTATGGTGTATTCCTGGCCTCCTTTCATAGAACACACTTGTTGAGGGGAAAAAAGTCTCCCTGCACTTCATTCCATCATAGTGTAATTTATATATTTAGATTAAATATGTTTTGCAAAAAAAACAAAGGGATTGGACACATGTTACATATTTTCTTGTCCTTTGGGGTCATTGATTCCATTGTGGAATTTTAAAAAAATATTTGAGAGTCACTGATGAGGCCTAATTGGCCGCAACTAGCCCAGAAAAACTTGTTCAGTCCATATTTTAGTTCTGTAGTGTATTCCTTGCTTCCAAAAGATAGCCTTTCCTTAGAACGTATTTGGCGTCACTACAGTTGGTGTTAAGGGAATGTTGTGGCGGATGTAAAAAGTCTCCATGCCCTTCATCATAGTTTAATTTATAATTTCTTATCCTTTGGGGTCATTTTTTCCTTTAAGAAGTTTGAAAATATTTCAGGTTCTCGGATGAGGGCTAAACATTCTTTGACGTTCAGCTTTCATCTTATTCATTAATGGGACTGTACCATTCGGATACAGAAAGGGAATAGGATTGAGCACTGCTGTCGAGCTTAATTGTGTACTCCTAAAAAAGGCGATTTTTTTTATCTTTTTGCCGTGTTTTTCGGCAATAACTTCTTTATTTTTGTTTTTTTTGATCAATACATCCAGCGAGAAAGTTGCGGAGAAGAAGCTCCACCAACTTCATGTTAACTATCCAGCCTCCTAAGGGTTTACGTTTTGCTCTAGTCGGATGGACTTTATTCAATTTCTGAATTTTGCGGAAAAAAAACTAAGTCCAATTCGGTCAGTCACACTATCGAAATGTAAACAAATGACTGGCCAATATCTATATATGGATAAATCCCATGCAGCTAACGAAGCGCCCAACTGACGTTGTACAAATCATTTGAGTGTTGACGGTCAAAAACATGAAATACGTGGCTTTAGTCGGGAAACAATCTGATCTGTTTCGTTAAAAAATAAAATAATACTCCAGTCATTTCACTTTCGAATGCGCACATTGTTGACATGCAGGATGTTGGAATGACCCAAATAATTATACGCCAGGCAAGCACTGAACAGACAACAAATCGTCAAACCACGCCGTCAAAGCGGGACCAGTGGAAACAGAAAATTGGACGCAAGCTTGAAATTTCAGAAATCTCCATCTGAGTACCGCTCAGCTCATATACATTAGGGGCATGAAAACTTTTTGAGAAGTTGGCGAAGCTTATCTTCTACAACTTTCCCGCTGGATGTGTTGATCAAAAATCAAAAATAAAGTTATCACCGAAAAACGCGGCAAACACGATAAAAATGCGACTTCAGTCAGTTTTGCAGAAACTACCTAGTCTGGCCCACAAAAACTTATTCAATCCATATTTTAAGTTCTATGTGTATCCATTGCTTCAAAAGGATAACCCTTTCATATAACTTATTTGACGTCACTACAGCTGGTGTTAAGGGAATACGTGGCGGCCGTAAAAAGTCTCCCTGTCCGTCATCAAAGTGTAGTTTATAGTCATGTGGCAAGCTTCGGCACTCGTGGTGGATTGTAAACTGCTGGGCTTCTTAATCAGGGTTATCGGTATCATAAACTACGCAAAGCCTTTTCGAGGTTTAAGGGCGTCATTCCGATTAAATTTCAAAATTTAATGTTGGAAGCAAATCTCTTCTGCAGCAAGCTCTATCGGAACCCGAATTTTATGGTGACTTAGTATAAAAAAGAATCGGAAAGATGTGTGCTTGCAATGACTTCAGCACCCAATTTCGTAAAATCATTCTTCGATATAGAAAGATTGGGTACAACGTGGGTTTTATATGACAGACTGCAAGCATGGTAGTTAACCCAGTCGCGGTTTACAGCCTCGCTTCCCTCTTTAATTGCACGCCGTTGGGTCAGGATTGTTCCAGCATAAAGCCTTACTGAGAATTTGAGAGAATTTAATTTTATGTGATGTTGGTTGGTGTCTGATGCTCCGTCTTTGGTCGGGCCAGTCGGAGTCTAACTGTTGGTTTTCTTTTGCTCCAGCATTTCAGCGAGTCCTCACCGTTGTTTCATCTCTGTGGTCGTTTGAATTTTGCGTCCTCAGAGATGCTGCACTGATGATTTAGGAGGCCTTCATACGGACTAAAACTTATTTGTCTAAATCGCGACGGAAGTAAGGGCGAGGCTTGCGGCCGCCTAAAATCGACTTAAGTCCCCCAGTGTATTTCGTTTCACTGGCTGTTCCAAGGCGGTTCTTCTGTCGTGGTTTATGTCTGTTATGGTTTGTCTTTGAGTGTGTGTATCGCTTATATTTTTTTTATTTTGGACAGCCAATTAGCCATTTTGTGGGAAAATAACTGTATTTTCCGTTATTAATGTTTCAATTAGGGTCTTGTTCTTCCATGTTTGTGTTTCTTTCCCTTTGGTGTCTCTGATAGGAGCTGTGGATTAATTGTATCGATATCTTGATAATTGTCATCACTTCTATTTTCTACTTTTCGGGCGCGACATGTACAGATAAAAGGTTTAGCTGACCACTTATTCGGAAAGATTCACTTGCAGGTCGTCCAAGAACCCTCATTAGATATACACCATATCTGTCATTCAGCCACAAAATTTGCGTTATGTGTTACAGAAGGCCAAGAAGGTTTCCTACGCTATATCGGTTACCTAAACTTCATAAAAGACCATACAAAGCACGGTAAATTGCAAATTCAAGCTCTTAAACCACAGTTAAACTTTCTTAACTATTACTTTTATGTCTTACCACCATAAAAATGTAATTACAAATACTTTGAAAGATCACGAAGAAATCGTTTTTGGTCTATTAAAACTGCGAATGAGGTTTTCCAGGCGTTGTCGTGCTTTTCGTCCGTCTACCTATGATTCTCCATGCTTCACACTACACTTCCTCATAATCCTATGAAAGAAAAACTTGATGATTTAATTGAATGGAAATTCCATAGAAAAGATGTTATGCAAGAATTATTTCCCTTCTGAAGAGCATCAAATTACATAGTATGGTCATGTCAGAAAGTGTGTGAAGCTCTCCCTCTCTACTTGACAATATATTTACACGATTTTAGTACAAAGATATTTAGATAAATTGTGGGAATTCCGATGGCTACGAATTGCGCCGCCCTTGTGGTTGATCTGTTCTGGTTTTTTTTTTTCATGTTTTACTGCCATATAAAAAATTCTAATGAAGTTTCAAATTAATTGAAATCCACAAGTTTTCGTGCTTCATAAGTGGGATCTGATTGTACCAGTACCTGATCGTTTCTCTTTTCAATTTTCAAAATAGAAGTGGAGGCAATGATCAGGAATCCTCATGGAAAAATAGGGGACACGTCTTTTTTTCTTATCAAGAGTTATTGTCCTTTGAATGTTTTTTTTTAAATCTTGTCAGCAACATATCTAAAAAAACCATAAGAGTTAGAACCTTGAAAAGTGGTGAATAGATTGGTGGTGATAAGTAGATAACTTGATTAACTTTTGACTAAATTCCGAAAAATACTTAATGAGTTATGGCCCTTTGTCACTTTTGGTATTTTTACATTGTACCTCTATATGCTTTATGATGTATAACATAACTTAAGAACCGTGTATGTTAGGGTTTTGAAATTCCATATATAGATTCTTAATGGAAAATTAGGGGACACATATTTCTTTTCTCACGCGGATTGTGCCCCTTTCACGAGTAATTGCTCTTTGAAATGTTTTGATAAAATCTTATCAGCAAAATATCTCAAAGACTAAAAGAGCTAGAGCCTTGAAATAGAAATGGAGGCAATGATCAGGAATCGATACAATTAACCCACAGCACCCATTGTGTAATAGTCACTGCCTCTCTCTCGCGCGCGTGAAAACATCCGGAATGAGTGTTTGAGAACGATTAAATAAGCTTGAAGCTTCCATCGCAGTCGAACTCAAATAAATTAGTATAAACAATAAACTAACTAAACCCATTTAAGCAATTTAAGCAATTGATTGTTTGGAGTATAAAGACATGTCAACCCTTGTGGGTCATTTTGTGTCGGCTCCCAGAGAAAGGGAGAAAGTGAGTGATAGTGGAGAAAGACAAAAATGAATGGAACTGCTAAAACAGAAGAAACAACAACACTCCCCCTACTTTAAGCCTATATTAGTTGGACGCCCCAGAGACGCAAAATACACGCCACCTTAGCTTCACTCATCCACCCCTCAATCATCAGTACAATAATACTATTTTGAGTTGGGGTGTCTCAATGGAACAGACCTAAGATGAATCATTTTTTTTTTTTGGTACAAAAAATAGAAGCATTTCTGTGAACTGGGTTAAATTCTACGATGGTTCTCATCAGTTATATGATGCGGTTCTCTTAACTAGAGGCTATATTCAGCATACTCTCCGTCCTTACATTGATTCTGAAATTAATCATAAACGCCATTTCTTCAAAATATCCTTCATTAATAAGGGTATGGATTTTATAGATTTGCCCAGTATCTTCCGTGAGAAATCGGTGCTTTCTTCCATTCCTGCTTATTTTCAAAATACTGAAACACCTATAATTTGCTATAAATATAACAAACCTGTTAGATCTATCATTTTTAATTTCAATAAACTTGTTTCAGATCTTGATATTGATACTAATACTCCTGATTCATGTGATTGTAAAAACTCAAAGTATTGCTATCCTGCTGCTGGTCATTTAATTACTGGCAATTTGAAAATAATTCCTGATTCTAGGATAAGGAATATAATTTCCAAAGGACCGAAATATCGGTTTCCTTCTAAAATTGATTTCAGTAAATGTAGAGATGAAATCGCTGCTTCCTTGAATGAATTCGGTAATCGATGGTGTAAGCGAGAGTATGTTGAGCATAAAGCCCTTAAGGACTGGATACATAGCATTTTAAAACTAGTGAATAAACGCATTTCTTTCTATTCTCAAAATACTAACTTATTACCTCCTAAGCCCAAGACGTCTTTACGTCATCTTAAACTAGGTATTCAAGAATTTCATAAGAAGTTTGTTTTGGCCCCTGCAGACAAGGCCGCTAACAACGTCGTCGTTGTGTGACGGCTCCACTATGTTAACACGCTTAAGCAGGAGCTTGGTGGTACTAAGGCCTATGAACTTCAGCCTTTAGCTGAAGAGAGAGCTATAGTAGATAAACATGTTTGTCTTTCAGCCACCAAGTTTGCTGTGTGTGTTAACGAAGGCCAAGACAAGCTTCCTACGCTATACTGGTTACCAAAACTTCATAAAAAACCTTACAAAGCACGGTTTATTGCAAATTCTAGCTCTTGCACTACCACTGAACTTTCTAAATTATTAACTTCCTGTCTTACTGCTATTAAAACGCATGTAATTAAATATTGTGATAAAGTCTTTGAAAGATCAGGAAGAAATCTGTTTTGGTCTATAAAAAATTCGAATGAGGTTTTATATAAATTGAAATCTAGACATTTTCGTACTTCTAGTCTGTCTACCTACGATTTTTCCACTCTTTACACTACACTTCCTCATAATCTTATAAAAGAAAAGCTTAATGATTTAATTGAATTGGCTTTTCATAGAGAAGATTCTCTCTATCTTGCATGTAATGTCAGAAATGCATTTTTCGCTTCTAAAGAGCATAAGAATTATACACTTTGGTCATGTCAGAAAGTGTGTGATGCCCTCACCTTTCTACTTGACAATATTTATATTAGATTCGGTGCTAAGTTATTTAGACAAATTGTGGATATTCCGATGGGTACTAATTGCGCACCCCTTGTGGCTGATCTGTTCTTGTATTGTTATGAAAGAGACTTCATTTTGTCGCTTTCCATTGATAACCAATCTGAAATTATTGAAGCTTTTAGCTCTACTTCTAGGTATTTAGATGATTTATTAAATATTGATAATACCTATTTTGATGGTTTGATCAGTCAGATTTACCCCCTAGAACTTCAGTTAAATAAAGCAAATTCTTCTGATACCGAGGCCCCGTTTTTGGATTTACATCTATTTATTGTAGATGGATTTGTTTCGTGCAAAATTTATGATAAACGCGATGACTTGGATTTTGAGATTGTAAATTTTCCTTTTTTGGATGGTGATGTTCCTCGTGCGCCATCCTATGGCGTTTATATTTCGCAATTAATTCGATTTGCTAGAGTGTGTAGTCATGTAACTCACTTCAACACTCGTAATAAATTATTAACGGCTAAACTCCTTAATCAGGGTTATCGGTACCATAAACTACGCAAAGCCTTTTCAAAATTTTATAGACGCCATTCTGATTTAATTTCAAAATTCAATATTGGACTTAAATCTCTTCTGCAACAAGGTCTATCGGAACCCGAATTTTATGGTGACTTAGTATATAAATTCAGAAAAATATATAACCGTAATGACTTCAGCACCCAATTTCGTAAAATCATTCTGCGATATAAAAAGAATGGGTACAACATGGCTATTATACGACAGACTGCATGCATGGTAGTTAACCCAATCACGGTTGGCAACTTTGCTTCCCTCTTTAATTGCACGCCGGTGGGTCAGGCCTCAGATTCTATGACGGCTCCAACGTAAAGGCTTATTGAGAATTAGAGAGATAATGTCGGTTGGTGCCTGATGCTCTGTCTCTGGTCGAGCTCATCGGAGTCTAACTGTTGGTTCTCTTTTGCTCCAGCATTTCAGTGGTTTCTTGCTGTCGAGTCCTCACCGTTGTCTCACCTCTGTAGTTCTTTGATTTTTGTGTTCACGGAGATGTTGCACTGATGAGTTAGAGGGCCTTCATGCGGACTGAACAAATTATTTGTCTAAATCGCGACGGAAGTAAGGGCGAGGATTGTGGCCACGTAAAATCGATTTAAGCCCCCCCCAGTGGAAATCTTCCACTGACCGTTCCAAGGCGGCTCTTCTGTGGCGATTTATTTATGTTGTTGTTTGTTACTTACTGTGTGTATAACTTGTGTCTTTTTTTTTTTTGGATGGCCATATGGCCATTTTGTGGGAAAGTAACTGTCCTTATGGCCTTCCTTTGTTTAGGTTTCCATTATGGTCTGGTCGCTTAATGTTTGTATTTCTTTCCCTTTGGTGTCTTTTATGGGTGGAGTAAGTTAATTGTATCAATTCCTGATCTTTGTTTTACTTCTACTTTGCATATCAGGGCTGCTTTGTTTGTGCCGTGTGGCGGCTGTAAAAGGTCTCCCCGTACATGCATTTAATGCTCTTATTTTTCCAATCATCAGGGATTGCTTATGCAATTGCTTTTCACTGTTCCATCAATTGACATCCTTTAGATACCTGTTGAAGGTCATTATTAAACCGATGTTCGTTCCTCGTTGTATAACAACTGCTTGTTTGACATCCCTGTACTTTAAGTAGACTAGGATGTTTTGTGGGCTTTTGTTGTACCTTCCTTCTATTCGAAGGAATCTTCTTCAGTATTTATTTAATAACCGGTATGAACATCGCTTTAGTTTTGACGGTATCACAACCTTATTAACCAAAATGAGTATTACAAATACATTTAAAATATCAATATCACCCCTTAGGTTACACTCTGCTTCTTCTGTACGGATTCCACATTCTATTAAGAACTTTAATACTATGTTGCCTTCGGTATTGGTTAGACCCTTAAATTTGTCTTCTGTAACTTCAGTTATTCTCAAAGGAGCAGGCAATACCAATGTTTTTGGGAGTAGTCTTCGTATAAGACTATCTCCTCTCAAATCGCCCATCCTTCGAAAATATACCAATCCGTGGAAAAGAAGTGGAATGTATCCTAGTATTTCTAAGTGCAATGCCAAGAGGTGCAGATGTTGTTCGCATTTAAGCACTGCGTCTACCGTTACTTCATCTGTAAACGGTAGACGCTTCTCTGTAGTTAACATGTCTGATTTGACATGACAGTCTACAGATTTAATTTATCTAATTACTTGACGTGCTGCAAACTGTTATATGCAGTACGTCGGTCAAACTAACCGCATGCTTAAAACTAGATTGAACGAGCATTATCGTAGAATGAGTAAGCCTAAGAAAACTGACACTTTCTTGTACCGCCACTTTCGACGTACAGGTCATTCTGTAAAAAACATTGTTATACAACCAGTGAAAAAACTTTATTACGATGCAAATTCTACATCTAGATTCAAAATAATCAAAAGACATGAAGCTGAACTGAAATGGATTAAATTTTTACAGACCCCTTTTCCACTGGGATTTAATGACAACATTTATCATGAGGATAATATTTCCAGAATGCCGGACTTTGATATTTTCTCACTCCTGGAATGTCGAAAACGCAGAACTAGATCTCACGGCACCAGGAAAAATGGTAATTTTAAACGTAAATCACGTGCGTTTAAACGAAACAATACTAGACTGAAGTGACTGTCAATTATATTATTAAATCATGGACGCCACTCTATGCTTTC
This sequence comes from Lucinisca nassula, assembly GCA_963580285.1. NCBI lineage: Eukaryota > Metazoa > Mollusca > Bivalvia > Lucinida > Lucinidae > Lucinisca > Lucinisca nassula. The sequence goes on along the minus strand of OY757025.1, from coordinate 67,749,890 downwards.
ATTTTTAAGGTCATTACCCGTTTCTGTTTTACGTCTTCTGGACACCGAAGCGAATAAATTCTACGATGGTTCTCATCAGTTATATGATGCGGTTCTCTTAACTAGAGGCTATATTCAGCATACTCTCCGTCCTTACATTGATTCTGAAATTAATCATAAACGCCATTTCTTCAAAATATCCTTCATTAATAAGGGTATGGATTTTATAGATTTGCCCAGTATCTTCCGTGAAAGATCGGTGCTTTCTTCCATTCCTGCTTATTTTCAAAATACTGAAACACCTATAATTTGCTATAAATATAACAAACCTGTTAGATCTATCATTTTTAATTTCAATAAACTTGTTTCAGATCTTGATATTGATACTAATACTCCTGATTCATGTGATTGTAAAAACTCAAAGTATTGCTATCCTGCTGCTGGTCATGTAATTACTGGCAATTTGAAAATAATTCCTGATTCTAGGATAAGGAATATAATTTCCAAAGGACCGAAATACCGGTTTCCTTCTAAAATTGATTTCAGTAAATGTAGAGATGAAATCGCTGCTTCCTTGAATGAATTCGGTAATCGATGGTGTAAGCGAGAGTATGTTGAGCATAAAGCCCTTAAGGACTGGATACATAGCATTTTAAAACTAGTGAATAAACGCATTTCTTTCTATTCTCAAAATACTAACTTATTACCTCCTAAGCCCAGGACGTCTTTACGTGATCTTAAACTAGGTATTCAAGAATTTCATAAGAAGTTTGTTTTGGCCCCTGCAGACAAGGCCGCTAACAACGTCGTCGTTGTGTGACGGCTCCACTATGTTAACACGCTTAAGCAGGAGCTTGGTGGTACTAAGGCCTATGAACTTCAGCCTTTAGCTGAAAAGAGAGCTATAGTAGATAAACATGTTTGTCTTTCAGCCACCAAGTTTGCTGTGTGTGTTAACGAAGGCCAAGACAAGCTTCCTACGCTATACTGGTTACCAAAACTTCATAAAAAACCTTACAAAGCACGGTTTATTGCAAATTCTAGCTCTTGCACTACCACTGAACTTTCTAAATTATTAACTTCCTGTCTTACTGCTATTAAAACGCATGTAATTAAATATTGTGATAAAGTCTTTGAAAGATCAGGAAGAAATCTGTTTTGGTCTATAAAAAATTCGAATGAGGTTTTATATAAATTGAAATCTAGACATTTTCGTGCTTCTAGTCTGTCTACCTACGATTTTTCCACTCTTTACACTACACTTCCTCATAATCTTATAAAAGAAAAGCTTAATGATTTAATTGAATGGGCTTTTCACAGAGAAGATTCTCTCTATCTTGCATGTAATGTCAGAAATGCATTTTTCACTTCTAAAGAGCATAAGAATTATACACTTTGGTCATGTCAGAAAGTGTGTGATGCCCTCACCTTTCTACTTGACAATATTTATATTAGATTCGGTACTAAGTTATTTAGACAAATTGTGGGTATTCCGATGGGTACTAATTGCGCACCCCTTGTGGCTGATCTGTTCTTGTATTGTTATGAAAGAGACTTCATTTTGTCGCTTTCCATTGATAACCAATCTGAAATTATTGAAGCTTTTAGCTCTACCTCTAGATATTTAGACGATTTATTAAATATTGATAATACCTATTTTGATGGTTTGATCAGTCAGATTTACCCCCTAGAACTTCAGTTAAATAAAGCAAATTCTTCTGATACCGAGGCCCCGTTTTTGGATTTACATCTATTTATTGTAGATGGATTTGTTTCGTGCAAAATTTATGATAAACGCGATGACTTTGATTTTGAGATTGTAAATTTTCCTTTTTTGGATGGTGATGTTCCTCGTGCGCCATCCTATGGCGTTTATATTTCGCAATTAATTCGATTTGCTAGAGTGTGTAGTCATGTAACTGACTTCAACACTCGTAATAAATTATTAACGGCTAAACTCCTTAATCAGGGTTATCGGTACCATAAACTACGCAAAGCCTTTTCAAAATTTTATAGACGCCATTCTGATTTAATTTCAAAATTCAATATTGGACTTAAATCTCTTCTGCAACAAGGTCTATCGGAACCCGAATTTTATGGTGACTTAGTATATAAATTCAGAAAAATATATAACCGTAATGACTTCAGCACCCAATTTCGTAAAATCATTCTGAGATATAAAAAGATTGGGTACAACATGGATATTACACGACAGACTGCATGCATGGTAGTTAACCCAATCACGGTTGGCAACTTTGCTTCCCTCTTTAATTGCACGCCGGTGGGTCAGGCCTCAGATTCTATGACGGCTCCAACGTAAAGGCTTATTGAGAATTAGAGAGATAATGTCGGTTGGTGCCTGATGCTCTGTCTCTGGTCGGGCTCATCGGAGTCTAACTGTTGGTTTTCTTTTGCTCCAGCATTTCAGTGGTTTCTTGCTGTCGAGTCCTCACCGTTGTCTCACCTCTGTGGTTCTTTGATTTTTGTGTTCACGTAGATGTTGCACTGATGAGTTAGGAGGCCTTCATGCGGACTGAACAAATTATTTGTCTAAATCGCGACGGAAGTAAGGGCGAGGATTGTGGCCACGTAAAATCGATTTAAGCCCCCCAGTGGAAATCTTCCACGGACCGTTCCAAGGCGGCTCTTCTGTGGCGATTTATTTATGTTGTTGTTTGTTACTTACTGTGTGTATAACTTGTGTCTTTTTATTTTTGAATGGCCATATGGCCATTTTGTGGGAAAGTAACTGTCCTTATGGCCTTCCTTTGTTTAGGTTTCCATTATGGTCTGGTCGCTTAATGTTTGTATTTCTTTCCCTTTGGTGTCTTTTATGGGTGGAGTAAGTTAATTGTATCAATTCCTGATCTTTGTTTTACTTCTACTTTGCATATCAGGGCTGTTTTGTTTGTGCCGTGTGGCGGCTGTAAAAGGTCTCCCCGTACATGCATTTAATGCTCTTATTTTTCCAATCATCAGGGATTGCTTATGCAATTACTTTTCACTGTTCCATCAATTGACATCCTTTAGATAACTGTTGAAGGTCATTATTAAACCGATGTTCGTTCCTCGTTGTATAACAACTGCTTGTTTGACATCCCTGTACTTTAAGTAGACTAGGATGTTTTGTGGGCTTTTGTTGTACCTTCCTTCTATTCGAAGGAATCCTCTTCAGTATTTATTTAATAACCGGTATGAACATCGCTTTAGTTTTGACGGTATCACAACCTTATTAACCAAAATGAGTATTACAAATACATTTAAAATATCAATATCACCCCTTAGGTTACACTCTGCTTTTTCTGTACGGATTCCCCATTCTATTAAGAACTTTAATACTATGTTGCCTTCGGTATTGGTTAGACCCTTAAATTTGTCTTCTGTAACTTCAGTTAATCTCAAAGGAGCAGGCAATACCAATGTTTTTGGGAGTAGTCTTCGTATAAGACTATCTCCTCTCAAATCGCCCATCCTTCGAAAATATACCAATCCGTGGAAAAGAAGTGGAATGTATCCTAGTATTTCTAAGTGCAATGCCAAGAGGTGCAGATGTTGTTCGCATTTAAGCACTCCGTCTACCGTTACTTCATCTGTAAACGGTAGACGCTTGTCTGTAGTTAACATGTCTGATTTGACATGACAGTCTACAGATTTAATTTATCTAATTACTTGACGTGCTGCAAACTGTAATATGCAGTACGTCGGTCAAACTAACCGAATGCTTAAAACTAGATTGAACGAGCATTATCGTAGAATGAGTAAGCCTAAGAAAACTGACACTTTCTTGTACCGTCACTTTCGACGTACAGGTCATTCTGTATAAAACATTGTTATACAACCAGTGGAAAAACTTTATTACGATGCAAATTCTACATCTAGATTCAAAATAATCAAAAGATATGAAGCTGAACTGAAATGGATTAAAGTTTTACAGACCCCTTTTCCACTGGGATTTAATGACAACATTTATCATGAGGGTAATATTTCCAGAATGCCGGACTTTGATATTTTCTCACTCCTGGAATGTCGAAAACGCAGAACTAGATCTCACGGCACCAGGAAAAATGGTACTTTTAAACGAAAATCACGTGCGTTTAAACGAAACAATACTAGACTGAAGTGACTGTCAATTATATTATTAAATCATGGACGCCACTCTATTCTTTCATTTTTAAGTTCATTACCCGTTTCTGTATTACGTCTTCTGGACACCGAGGCGAATAAATTCTACGATAGTTCTCATCAGTTATATGATGCGGCTCTCTTAACTAGAGGCTATATTCAGCATACTCTCCGTCCTTACATTGATTCTGAAATTAATCATAAACGCCATTTCTTCAAAATATCCTTCATTAATAAGGGTATGGATTTTATAGATTTGCCCAGTATCTTCCGTGAGAGATCGGTGCTTTCTTCCATTCCTGCTTATTTTCAAAATACTGATACACCTATAATTTGCTATAAATATAACAAACCTGTTAGATCTATCATTTTTAATTTCAATAAACTTGTTTCAGATCTTGATATTGATACTAATACTCCTGATTCATGTGATTGTAAAAACTCAAAGTATTGCTATCCTGCTGCTGGTCATGTAATTACTGGCAATTTGAAAATAATTCCTGATTCTAGGATAAGGAATATAATTTCCAAAGGACCGAAATATCGGTTTCCTTCTAAAATTGATTTCAGTAAATGTAGAGATGAAATCGCTGCTTCCTTGAATGAATTCGGTAATCGATGGTGTAAGCGAGAGTATGTTGAGCATAAAGCCCTTAAGGACTGGAAACATAGCATTTTAAAACTAGTGAATAAACGCATTTCTTTCTATTCTCAAAATACTAACTTATTACCTCCTAAGCCCAAGACGTCTTTACGTCATCTTAAACTAGGTATTCAAGAATTTCATAAGAAGTTTGTTTTGGCCCCTGCAGACAAGGCCGCTAACAACGTCGTCGTTGTGTGACGGCTCCACTATGTTAACACGCTTAAGCAGGAGCTTGGTGGTACTAAGGCCTATGAACTTCAGCCTTTAGCTGAAGAGAGAGCTATAGTAGATAAACATGTTTGTCTTTCAGCCACCAAGTTTGCTGTGTGTGTTAACGAAGGCCAAGACAAGCTTCCTACGCTATACTGGTTACCAAAACTTCATAAAAAAACCTTACAAAGCACGGTTTATTGCAAATTCTAGCTCTTGCACTACCACTGAACTTTCTAAATTATTAACTTCCTGTCTTACTGCTATTAAAACGCATGTAATTAAATATTGTGATAAAGTCTTTGAAAGATCAGGAAGAAATCTGTTTTGGTCTATAAAAAATTCGAATGAGGTTTTAAATAAATTGAAATCTAGACATGTTCGTGCTTCTAGTCTGTCTACCTACGATTTTTCCACTCTTTACACTACACTTCCTCATAATCTTATAAAACAAAAGCTTAATGATTTAATTGAATGGGCTTTTCACAGAGAAGATTCTCTCTATCTTGCATGTAATGTCAGAAATGCATTTTTCACTTCTAAAGAGCATAAGAATTATACACTTTGGTCATGTCAGAAAGTGTGTGATGCCCTCACCTTTCTACTTGACAATATTTATATTAGATTCGGTACTAAGTTATTTAGACAAATTGTGGGTATTCCGATGGGTACTAATTGCGCACCCCTTGTGGCTGATCTGTTCTTGTATTGTTATGAAAGAGACTTCATTTTGTCGCTTTCCATTGATAACCAATCAGAAATTATTGAAGCTTTTAGCTCTACTTCTAGATATTTAGATGATTTATTAAATATTGATAATACCTATTTTGATGGTTTGATCAGTCAGATTTACCCCCTAGAACTTCAGTTAAATAAAGCAAATTCTTCTGATACCGAGGCCCCGTTTTTGGATTTACATCTATTTATTGTAGATGGATTTGTTTCGTGCAAAATTTATGATAAACGCGATGACTTTGATTTTGAGATTGTAAATTTTCCTTTTTTGGATGGTGATGTTCCTCGTGCGCCATCCTATGGCGTTTATATTTCGCAATTAATTCGATTTGCTAGAGTGTGTAGTCATGTAACTGACTTCAACACTCGTAATAAATTATTAACGGCTAAACTCCTTAATCAGGGTTATCGGTACCATAAACTACGCAAAGCCTTTTCAAAATTTTATAGACGCCATTCTGATTTAATTTCAAAATTCAATATTGGACTTAAATCTCTTCTGCAACAAGGTCTATCGGAAACCGAATTTTATGGGGACTTAGTATATAAATTCAGAAAAATATATAACCGTAATGACTTCAGCACCCAATTTCGTAAAATCATTCTGCGATATAAAAAGATTGGGTACAACATGGATATTATACGACAGACTGCATGCATGGTAGTTAACCCAATCACGGTTGGCAACTTTGCTTCCCTCTTTAATTGCACGCCGGTGGGTCAGGCCTCAGATTCTGCGACGGCTCCAACGTAAAGGCTTATTGAGAATTAGAGAGATAATGTCGGTTGGTGCCTGATGCTCTGTCTCTGGTCGGGCTCATCGGAGTCTAACTGTTGGTTTTCTTTTGCTCCAGCATTTCAGTGGTTTCTTGCTGTCGAGTCCTCACCGTTGTCTCACCTCTGTGGTTCTTTGATTTTTGTGTTCACGGAGATGTTGCACTGATGAGTTAGGAGGCCTTCATGCGGACTGAACAAATTATTTGTCTAAATCGCGACGGAAGTAAGGGCGAGGATTGTGGCCACGTAAAATCGATTTAAGCCCCCCAGTGGAAATCTTCCACTGACCGTTCCAAGGCGGCTCTTCTGTGGCGATTTATTTATGTTGTTGTTTGTTACTTACTGTGTGTATAACTTGTGTCTTTTTATTTTTGGATGGCCATATGGCCATTTTGTGGGAAAGTAACTGTCCTTATGGCCTTCCTTTGTTTAGGTTTCCATTATGGTCTGGTCGCTTAATGTTTATATTTCTTTCCCATTGTTGTCTTTTATGGGTGGAGTAAGTTAATTGTATCAATTCCTGATCTTTGTTTTACTTCTACTTTGAAATGGCGCCATTGACTCTATTTTTGGCTCTGCTGGCCATTTACTTTAGTGTAACAGAATCATTTTAGCAGTTTTGGTAGAGGGTTAGCCAAGGAGCATTCCTGTGAAATTATGTTGAAATTGGACCATTAGCCTAGGAGGAGATGTCGTTTAAAGGATTTTTTTTTCTATTTTTAGCTCTGGTTGTCAGTTTATTCAACTGAGTGGAACCATTTTAGCAATTCTGGTAGAGGATCATCCAAGGAACATTCCAGTGAAATTATTTTGTAATCGGACGATTAACTAAGGAGGAGATGTCCATTAAAGTTTTTTCTCTATTTTCAGCTCTGGTGGCCATTTTTTTCATTGGAGCAGGACCATTTTAGCAATTCTTGTAGAGGATCATCCAAGGAACATTCCTGTGAAACTATTTTGAAATCGGACCATTAGCCTACTAGGAGGAGATGTCGTTAAAAGGTTTGTCTAAGGTGTTCCTTGGCAGCCATTTTGTTCAGCAGATGAACTAGTTTAGCAATATTGGTAGAGGGTCATATAAGGAACATTCCTGTGAAAGTATGTTGAAATCGGACCATTTGCCTAGGAGGAGATGTCGTTTGTTTTTTTTTTTTTTTTTTTTTAGCTCTGGCGGCTATTTTGTTCAGCGGAGAGGAACCATTTTAGCAATTTAGGCAGAGTTATTTTGAAATAGGACCATTAGCCTAGGAGACGTCGTTTAAAGGTTTTTCTAAGTTTTTTTCTATTTTTAGCTCTGGTGGTTCAGTAGAACATAACTATTTTATCAATTTTGGTAGAGGTTCATCCAAGGACCATTCCTCTGATTTGTTATTGAAATCTGACCATTAGCCTAGGAGGAGATGTGGTTTAAGGGTTTTTTTCTATTTTTCAACTCTGGTGGCCATTTTGTTCAGCCTAGCGGAACTATTTTAGCAATTTTGGTAGAGGGTATCCTTATAAATATTCCCGAGAAATTAATTTTGAAATCGGACCATTAGCCTAGGTTAAGAAGTCGGTTAAAGGTTTTCCTAAGGAATTTCTATTTTTAGCTCTGGTGGCCATCAGCGGAGAGGAACCATTTTAGCAATTTAAGCAGAATTATTTTGAAATCGGACCATTAGCCTAGGAGACGTCGTTTAAAGGTTTTTATAATTTTTTTTCTATTTTTAGCTCTGGTGGTTCAGTAGAACATAACTATTTTATCAATTTTGGTAGAGGGTCATCCAAGGACCATTCCTCTGATTTGTTATTGAAATCTGACCATTAGCCTAGGAGGAGATGTGGTTTAAGGGTTTTTTCTATTTTTAACTCTGGTGGCCATTTTGTTCAGCCTAGCGGAACTATTTTAGCAATTTTGGTAGAGGGTATCCTAATAAATATTCCCGAGAAATTAATTTTGAAATCGGACCATTAGCCTAGGTGAAGAAGTCGGTTAAAGGTTTTCCTAAGGTATTTCTATTTTTAGCTCTGGTGGCCATCAGCGGAGCGGAACTATTTTATCAATTTTGGTAGAGGGTCACCCAAGGAACATTTCTGTAAAATTATTTTGAAATCGGACCATTAGCCTAGGAGGAAATGTCGTTTTAAGTTTTTTTTCTAGTTTTAGCTCTGGTAGCCATTTTGTTCAGCGGAGATGAACCAGTTTAGCAATTTTGGTAAATGGTCACCAAAGGAATATTCTTGTGAAATTATTCCAAAATTTGCACTGTGGTTTCAGAGGAGATGTCATTTGAAGAAATTGTGGACGGACGGACTGAGGACGGACAAAAACCGATCACAATAGCTCACCTTGAGCACTTCGTGATCAGGTGAGCTTAAAACACAAACTTTCAATCCCCCAGCCCAAGGATGCTACAGATAAAATTTCGGGTCAAGCGGCCCAGTGGCTTCAGAGGAGATGTCGCTTGAAAGTGTTGACGCAGACACAGACGCAGAGGCAGACGTAGACGACGACGGACATCTGCCTATCCTATATTTTTCCAAGTTATGCCGATCCTATGAGCTTCCCCGAAGCCTTCGGCTCTGGTGAGCTAAAAAAAGAATGACAACCTGAAATAAGCCGACGCATGATATAAATTCAATTTATGCTTTTTCAAAAGCTCGTACGCAACAAACGTACAGGGCTACGACAATAAGTTGGTGCTCAGGTTCGCCTATGTCTTTACTGGTCGCCAAAGCGATGAGTAATCTTTTTTCAAGGGCTGGTTCAATTTGTTTTGCATACACTTAAACACGCTGGTTGCGTGAACTGGTTTGATTAATGACGTTGCTATCTTGATTTATGCAACTGTCAGAAATATTTAGCAACATTTTTATTTGCATCAACTACAGATGTTGCAACAACTGGCTGTCTGAAATCAAGAGATAATGTGTATCTTTATGTCTATCAAAGCATTTGTGAAGATCTGTATCGTCTTCAACTTTTTGTGAGTTTCTCGTAAGTTTGTCAGTTTTGTGCTTAAAAAATAGACCATTCCGAGGAAATTGTTGAGTTGGAGTTCGGTTGTAAAGGAGATCAAATCGCGAGGGCGTAGCGCGAGTGATTAGTCTACTTACAACTGACCGACAAACTCAACGATTCATACACTGCAGCGGATTTACCACGATTCTAACACACTTAAAATGGACAATAATTGTTGTTCCAACCTCTGAACATTCTTACCGCCGAAATTAAGGACTGTATCACATACATTTTAAGACCTTTTTAGCTCACCTGTCACGTAGTGACGAGGTGAGCTTTTGGGATCACTTTTTGTCCGTCGTCCGTCGTGCGTGCGTGCGTGCGTGCGTGAGTCCGTCCGTGCGTCCGTAAACAATTTCAAATAAGTATATCTCCAATACCCCATGGCCAATCTTGATCAAATTTCATGTGAAGCATCATCAGGTAGGGGGAAAGGCTGCATAAGGTTTTTGGGCTGATCAGATTGAAATTCTGGTTGCTATGGCAACATATAGCTCACATAGACTTATAAAAGGTTTTTTTTTTTTTAAAATCTTCTTCTCTGAAACCACAGGGCCCAGAGCTTAGATATTTAGCATGTAGCAAGGGCAAGTGGTCAACTACATAATTCCTGCCAATCATGCCCCTGGGTGCCAAATGGGCCACACCCTGGGGCCCCTTCGCTCCGATAGACTCATAATGGAAAAAAAAGCTTCAAAAATCTTCTTCTCTGAGACCACAAGGCCCAGAGCTTAGATATTTAGCATGTAGCAATGGCAGGTGGTCACCTACATAATTCCTGCCAATCATGCCCCTGGGTTCCAAATTGGCCACGCCCCGGGGCCCCTTCGCTCCCATAGACTCATAATGGAAAAAAGCTTCAAAAATCTTCTTTTCTGAAACCACAGGGCCCAGAGCTTATATATTTAGCATGTAGGAACGGCAAGTTGTCACCTACATAATTCCTGCCAATCATGCCCCATGGGTCCAAACGGACCACGCCCCAGGGCCCATTATCTCCTATACACTTATAATGGAAAAAAGCTTAAAAAATCTTCTCCTCTGAAACCACAGGGCCCAGAGCTTAGATATTTAGCATGTAGGAAGGGCAAGTGGTCAACTACATAATTCCCGCCAATCATGCCCCTGGGTTCCAAATGGGCCACATCCTTGGGCCCCTTCGCTCCCATAGGCTCATAATGGAAAAAAGCTTCAAAAATCTTCTTCTCTGAAACCACTGGGCCCAGAGCTTAGATATTTAGCATGTAGCAATGGCAAGTGGTAACCTATATAATTCCTGCCAATCATGCCCCTGGTGTCCAAATTGGACACACCCCGGGGCCCCTTAGCTCCTATATACTCATAATGGAAAAAAAGGTTAACAAATCTTCTTCTCTGAAACCACAGGGCCCAAAGCTTAGATATTTAGCATGTAGCAACGGCAAGTGGTCACCTACATAATTCCTGCCAATCATGCCCCTGGGTTCCAAATGGCCCACGCCCCGGGGCCCCTTAGCTCCCATAGACTCATAATGGAAAAAAAGCTTCAAAAATCGTCTTCTCTGAAATCACAGGGCCCAGAGCTTATATATTTATATTTAGCATGTAGCAATGGCAGGTGGTCACCTACATAATTCCTGCCAATCATGCCCCTGGGTTCCCAATGGGTCACGCCCCGGGGCCCCTTCGCTCCCATAGACTCATAATGGGAAAAAAGCTTCAAAAATCTTCTTCTCTGAAACCACAGGGCCCAGAGCTTATATATTTAGCATGTAGTAACGGCAAGTTGTCACCTACATAATTCCTGCCAATCATGCCCCTGGGGTCGAAACGGACCACGCCCCGGGGCCCATTATATCCTACAGACTCATAATGGAAAAAAGCTTCAAAAATCTTCATCTCTGAAACCACTGGGCCCAGAGCTTAGATATTTAGCATGTAGGAAGGGCAAGTGGTCAACTACATAATTCCCGCCAATCATGCCCCTGGGTTCCAAATCGGCCACACCCTGGGGCCCCTTAGCTCCCATTGACTCATAATGGAAAAAAGCTTCAAAAATCTTCTTCTCTGAAACCACAGGGCCCAGAGCTTAGATATTTAGCATGTAGCAACAGCAAGTGGTCACCTACAGAATTCCTACCAATCACGCCCCTGTGGTCCAAACGAGCCTCGCCCGGGACCTCTTAGCTCCTATAGACTCATAATGGAAAAAAGCTTCAAAAATCTTTTTTCTCTGAAACCACAGGGCCCAGAGCTTAGATAATTAGCATGTAGCAATGACAAGTGGTCACCTACATAAATCCTGCCAATCATGCCCCTAGGGTCCAAATGGGCCACGCCCCAGGGCCCCTTAGGTCTCCTAGACTCATAATGGAAAAAAAGCTTCAAAAATCTTCTACTCTGAAACCACAGGGCCCAGAGCTTAGATATTTAGCATGTGGCAATGACAAGTGGTCACCTACATAAATCCTGCCAATCATGCCCCTGGGGTCCAAATGGGCCACACCCTGGGACCCCCTTAGCTCCCATAGACTCATAATGGAGAAAAGCCTCAAAAATCTTCTTCTCTGAAACCATAGGGCCCAGAACTTAGATATTTAGCATGTAGCAACGGCAAGTGATCACCTACATATTTCCTGCTAATCATGCCCCTGGGGTCCAAATGGGCCACGCCCCGGTGCCCCTTAGCTCCCATAGACTCATAATGGAAGAAAGCTTAAAAAATCTTCTTCTCAGAAACTGTGAAGCACAGAACTTAGATATTTAGTCAAAATTGGCCAAATCCTGTGGCCCCTTAACTCCAACAAACTTATAATTGAAAAAAGCTTCAAACATCTTCTTTGAAACCATGAAATACAGACCTTAGATATTTAGTATAAAGCAACACAAAATGGTCGCCTACATAAATCCTGCCAACCATGCCCTTTGGGTCAAAATTGGCCAAGCCCCAGGGCTCATTAGCTTCTATAGACTTAAACTGGAAAAAAAAACTTAAAAAAATCTTTTTTTCCAAAACCATAAGGCACAGATTTTGTTTGATTTGAGGTTTTACATCCCTGTCAACACTATAAAGGTCATATTGGAGATGTCTCTTCCAATTTTGTGGGACTTCTACCTGACATTGAGATGAAATTACATCTCAAGCCCTGTCGCCCAATCAAACCAATAGGGTTTATAAGCATGGACACCGCTTTGCCTGAGCTTAGATATTTAGTATGTAGTAATGTCAAGTGGTCTCCTACACTAATGATTTTCTGGTACACAGGTGAGCGATATAGGGCCATTGGGCCCTCTTGTTTGACCTTCTTGTGGCAAGAAAATGACGCTACGCCGTCTATTGTCAAAGAATCTTCGAGTGACTTTACAAAACTGAGGTTGTTTTTGCAGAATGATTCACCTTTCATGTCCTTTGCCTATATAGTGGTGCTGCGTTAGAATAGGTCTTATCGTTCTAAGTGCCGGGTTGCTTAGCTATCTCTCGTTCTTATCTCTATCTGTAACGACCTCATCCTCAATTGATTAAAGAGTGGGGGTCCGATGTGTTTGTCCTGAGTTTTGATCACCGTGATCTAACTGCTGGGTTGCTTCTGCTCTGACGTCAGAGCTAGTCAGAACCTTTGCTGTTCGGGACAATACGATTACTTCTTGCGTCGGCTGCGTACACGCATTGAAAAGCATCATTACGATAACACACCTGGCGACACAGTGCATTTCTTCACATCGCCAAAATGGCTACTTTTCTGATAACACCCGTGGTATTTTTCTTATTTATATTGCAAACATGGTACATAAACTGGGGTTTAGGGGGTGTACATTTCACGAACGCGTTAACGTGATGAAATGGAAAATAGTGTAGCGCGTACCGGGTCGTCCACGAAGTCAAGCAACGCGGTCACCCATCCAGGTACTAACCGCAATCTCCGTTGCTTAACTTCGTGAATAAGCCAACCACTCTACCCGCGTCGCTAAAAGAGCCGGCTCCTACAGCAAGTGGTATTTATCCATAACCGTTACATTTCTCCCCCTCATCTCTTGACTTCGTCCCGAAGTCACACATGCCTCACAAGGCTAATCCCGAGGGCGGAGTCTATGTAACAAGCCAGCGGCACTGTTTCTGTCCCACCGCTGCCACCAATGTAGCGTGTACCGGGTCGTCCACGAAGTCAAGCAACGCGGTCACCCATCCAGGTACTAACCGCAATCTCCGTTGCTTAACTTCGTGAATAAGCCAACCACTCTACCCGCGTCGCTAAAAGAGCCGGCTCCTACAGCAAGGCTGTAGAAGTGGTATTTATCCATAACCGTTACATTAGCAAGGCTCCTTTTTTCGCATGTCGGATATTTTATCCCTCTTATATAAACTTTTATCATGTTTTTGTCATCTTTGATGTTGAATTTTACGTTTGTGGACTGTCTTTGACACATAGCATGTTTTAGTATTCTTCAAGAACACACGTTCTTGCATTAAAATCCTATCTACATATGAAGCTATTCTTGAATGTGTCAGAAGCCGTGTTCAAACAACAAACATGAAATTCTCGCGCTGTTTGATTATGGGTTAGATCTTTTGATAGACCTTGTTATTTTGCGGCACTCACGTCATTGTCAATAACGTTCTGGATTAGCCGCCATACTGGTTTTACGGTCGCATTTCAAGAGTTTATATGGAGTTGGCCGTTGGAATGGTAAGTTATGCGAGAAGAACGATCGTCCATGGTTATTTCATTGCAATAACATTTGCTGGGTCCCTGTGACGATTATAACAACTGCCTCGGGGCACGACAAATGTTAATGCCACATATCACTATATTCTCATTCTAACTGTAGGTGGGTGATGTGCAGTGTGGCGGTCGTAAAACCTTCAAAACCTTATCACAGTGCGTTTTATTTTTCCTTATGGTGTGTTTAGTTCTCACTATAACGATGTTGTTCAGTTAAACCCTTCGATTGCAAAATCACTTCAAGCATTGGGCATTTTGAAGTGTGTGTGTGTGTGTGTGTGTGTGCGTGTGCGTGTGTGCGTGTGTGTGTTGATTTTTTATTTTCAGTGAAAATAAGGCTTACATGTTTAGTCGTCTGCCAGACAATTCACATATGATTTCAAGCTTTACTGACTATGAAAAATAAGTCTGATTTGGTATTGTCTATTTTGGCTGTTAGGAAGTTCAGGGCAACCGGACCTGCTATGATTTGATTTACGCTTGTCTCCAAAGCCCTGTTTCCAGTGTTTGGTTGGCTTTTTGCATCCCCCTATGATGATCTCTTGCAATCTCTCAGTCTTTAGAGAGTCTTCGTAGATCTTCTGCTGCCAATTGACTCGGGGAAGTCTTTTTCATCATTTTTATTAATTCCAATCTGTCAGCTACACCTTCATAGAAACCCTCTTTCTGTCCCTCCATTTCTTTTGCTGCTTTCTTCACCAGGCGATCAGCCAGTTCATTTCCTTTGAGATCTCCGTGACCGGGAATCCAATGAAATAACAACGTGTGATCATTATCCCACAAGGCTGCTGATGGTTGTTTGCATATTCCATTTCAGACACCAGTTATTTAATATTTCATCACAATCTTCTATCACCTCCCCAACTACTTGGTACACTTCTGACCCATGGTTATGTCATTGCAATATCATTTGCTGGGTCCCTGTGAAGATTATAAAAACTTCCTCGGAACCCGACAAATGTTAATACCACACGTCCCTATAGTCTCGTTCTAACTGTAGGTGGGTGTTGCCATCCGCTATTTCAGCATGGAGCTTTGAGTTGACCTTTTCCCTCGCATCTCTGGTGTACAGGTTACACAGAAGTGGAGACGAAACAGTGAAATTCCTGAGGAATTCCAACTTAAGATGTCTATAATTCTGAAATTTCTTTGTTGACTTCAAATAAAACTTTCTATTTGTGATGTAATTGTGTAGAAACACTAACATTCTACAACCAGTTCCAATTTTCATTGTTTTGTACACAAGACCAGCGTCCCAGACGTTTTCCAAACAATATTCGGAGTCCATAAACACAGTTGACCATCGTACAGTATCTGAAATCGGAAGCTGCTGCTACTGTACGCCCAAAAATCGTTAGCTGCTTTACATGATATTTATAAATAACACACACAAAAAAAAAAAAAACAATAAAATTCATTAATGAGACTTTTTTGAACACATGTTTTGGAAGGTAAGAGACGTTTCTTTTCAAATTTGCTTCGATTTTCAATCCTGCGTCCTGTTCTTCACAAGAAAATGATTCTGATGCCGCATCAGTGATTTATCTCATCCTCGGTTGCGGCGATCGTTACTATTTTACATTTTGTCTGTCATGTGGTCAGTTTACACATGTAATAAATTAGCGACAGCCAAATAAGGTTATGAACCAGCATATCTCAATACCCGTTTACTAGTTTTATATTCCTGCCATCAAAATAATAACTGCTTTGTTCATGGCCTGTCATGTTGGCAACTGTACGATTGGCTGCTAGCTTCGTTTTTTTCTTTGTACGATCAGCTGCGATTATCACTGCCTGCATGTTTTGATTAGAGACGTAGTTAAGCCTTGATATATCCCATTTTGATAACTTGACTGAATCACGCCCGTACAGAGTAACGGTAAATAATGCTATCGGAGTCAGAATGGTGATACTACGACCACTATGTATAGGACCCGCGATACAGGAAGCTAGTCCCTAGCATTTTCACCAAAGAGGTAAACTTAGCTACAGTATCCCCACCACTTTGAGCCGTGGAAATGTTCGGATCGGGAAGAGCATTCCAATCTCTACTGGCTCGAGGGAAGAATGGCTTTTTGTGAATGTCATTTCTTGAACGCCATTGAATGGTGATTTCTACACCTTCTAGCTGGTAGAGCAAGGTCATCTGTTTGAATGCTTGCAGCAACCTTTAGACCTTTGTTATACAGAAATAGCATACTGTCTCTTCTCTCTCTGGTGAAAGAATGTGCCTTGTACTGGTTATGCGATAGACTGATAGCAAGCGGTTGGTAGCTCTGCTCCATAGCGTAGATTGCGGGTTTTGTTTGTTTGTTTGTATTGGAGTTTAATGGCCAATTCAACACTATTTAGGTCATTTTTGAGCCGGTCAGTTTACCTATCCACACTTTTCCTGGGGAGGCTCATACGTAAGTAGTTGACCAGTACAGTGCACATTCTTTCGCCAGAAACTGACAACTGCCCTTCTTGAATCAACGGAAGGGAGAGATTTAATTCTCCTCGTAAGAATGTTGCTGACCCCGGCAGGAATCGAACCCGCGTCCTCCTGGTCACCAGCCAGACGTGCATCCGACTGAGCTACCGAGGCCGGCCGTAGATTGTGGGTACTCGTTTAAACGCAATATTATAAGTACAAAATATTCAGTACATTTTTTGTCTTTTTGTGTTTCAGTCTTACGCGTTTATGTTCGATAGCCGGAAAGGTCCGTCAACGGGCTACGGTTTATTTCGTCTGTATCCCGTAAACGATACAAAGATCCCAGCAACAGTTGTCGTCTGCTGTGTTGTCTGTCGGGTACTGTTAAAGTTATTGTTGCTCCTCAAGGAGCAGTTTGATCAGGATCCAAATTGTTTGCCTACATATACAATATGTTTAAAGTTGGCAAGAATGGGAAGCAGACGACCTAAACCGTAGAAATTTCAGGTTAAGTATTGTTTTTACTTGACATCTTACAGCCCCCATTGGGGCTTGAAGAAATAAATGGGCTGCATGATGCTTCCACGCAGAGCTGCATGAATCTGACGAGTACTGGTAAACCGCTTAGAGGATCTAAGCCTGCCCAGGCAAAGAAGTGCGAGTTGGACCGTCCATGCTTATAAACCCTATTGGTTTAATTGGGCGACAGAGCTTGATATGTCATTTCATCTCAATGTCGGGTAAAAGTCCCACAAAATTGGTTGCAACGTCTCCAAAATGACCTTTATAGTGTTGACGGGGACGTTAAACATAAAATCAAACAAAACAAACTTGACAGTAGAAAGCCCTGACTTGAGTTTGTTTGTAGGTATTTGAGTTCAACGGCCGATGCAACGCAATTTAGGCCATTTTCCACACTTTTCCCGTAAGGGATAAACTATAGGGCGCCGTTTTACTATTTAATCCGTATTTATAGATATCCATAAATCGAATTATGGATATCCATAATTCGATTTACGGATATCCATAAATCAGCCGAATAATGGGCATAATTCGATTAATTGATATCATTAATTCAGATCGATTTATGGATATCCATAATTCGAATTATGGATATCCATAATTCAGATCGATTTATGGATATCCATAATTCGAATTAAGGATATCCATAAATCACCGCCAATGCTTTTGGTTTAATGATTTCTCCCTAAGACTCGTGATTGTTTAATGTAAAAATCTTCAAGGTTTTCAACATGATGGTCAGTCAAAGGGACCGCTCTGCCGTGCTGCCTCAACGCATCCTGTCCCTCGGAATCACCTCTATGAGGACTGCGCACCTAAGGACACTGGAAGTCGGACGTAAGATTATAATGATCCAATCAGGCTATCCGTGCATGCTTTCTGGAGAAAAAATGCACATGGTGGTTATACAGTAAAATTCTTATATTAAGACCGTTTTTGAACAGTTCCAAAGGTGGTCCCTGACCAGAGGACATTGTGTGCAGAATTCACGAAGAAAGAATAACTGCACCTTTCTAAATTAGCTTTTTATAGCAGAATTAGTCTTAAATTTAGATGGTCTTAATAGCAGAATTTTACTGTATATAGTATTAACATATATCCATATAATACTCTACTTGAGATGTATGGAGTACCAGGCAGAATCAGATATACCTCCTGGTTCCGGCCAATTGGGGCTTGGAGAAATAGATTTGGCTGCATTAGCTGAGAGAACTGGTAAACCGTTTAGAGGGTCTTAGCCTGTCCAAACAAAGTCGTGCGAGCCTATGGGCGACAGAGATTGTGACGTTCGTTTGTTTGTATTTGAGTTTAACGGCCCAGTCAACACTTATTTAAGTCATTTTTGGGCCGGTCGGTTTACCTATCCACACTTTTTCTGGGCATGCTTATACGTAAGCAGTTAACCAGTACAGTGCACATTCTTTCGCCAGAAACTGACAACTGCCCTTCTTGAATCAGCGAAAGGGAGAGAATGACAGTAGAAAATATTTCATGATCAATCTCCACGAAAGAATGTTGCCGACCCTGGCAGGTATCGAACCCGCGTCCTCCTGATCACCAGTCAGACGCGCATCCGACTGAGCTACCGAGGCCAGCTTTCATCTCAATGAAGGCTTAATGCCCAACATAACTGGAAGCAACGTCTTCAAAATGACCTAAATAGTATTGAAGGGGATGCTAAACCTCAAATCAAACAAAACATATCTCTCTTACACCATAGGCCACCACTAAGCCTACCCTACATTACCTCCACCCCACCCCGGCTTTTATTACACATATAAATCGGGACCCTGACGCGAATAGTCGATTGTTTTTTGCAAAGGGAGCAGTCATTATTCATTAGGTTTATTTGCAGAGTTGAATTATGGATATCCATAATTCGATTTATGGATATCCATAAATCAACCGAATAATGGATATCCATAATTCGAATTAAGGACTTAGAACTCCTCTGCAGTCTTGGCATTCACCGTAGAAGATGGAAGACTATTCCACTGAGGAATAGTTCTAGGGAAGAAAGAGTTTTTCAGGGCATCACTATAGGACTGGTACCTACGATACTGTGAGTTATTTGCTCTTGATGCCATTGTCCGGGTTGACACTGTTGCAGGGGTCAAATACCTATCCTTGTTAATTGACACTGTACCAGAATGTATCTTGTAGAAGAAGGTTAAGGAGGACTGCTCACGACGGGTCTCCAGGGATGGCCACTCTAGTTCATCAAGCATGTCACCGACGCTACTTCTATTTCGCCATCGTCTGCAGGTCCATCGAGCAGCTGTCCTCTGCACCTTCTCCACCTGCTGAATCTGAGTTTTAACATATGGATGCCAAATGGGTGATGCATATTCAAGCTGAGGACGAACCAATGTTTTATATGCAACATCCTTTGTCTGCCGAGGTGCAAAAGCCAAATTACGTCTAAGGAATCCTAAGGTCCTAGTTGCTTTAGATGTTATTTCAGAGATATGTTGACCCCAATCGAGATCGTCAGTGATGGTGATACCAAGATATTTGGCGGAATGAACTTGCTCCAAAGTTTGCTGGTGTAGTGTGTAATCATGCTTAATTTGCTTGTCCTGAAGGTGTCGTGACACCCTCATTGAATGGCATTTGGCTACATTGAACTTCATCTGCCAATCTGCTTCCCATTGTGCAAGTCGATCCAGGTCATCTTGTAAAATGCGACAGTCAGAAGAAGAATATATGTCCCTATACAGGACACAATCATCAGCAAACAAACGGACAGATGACCTGATGTTATCAGAGAGATCATTGATGAATATCAAAAAGAGGACCGGTCCAAGGACCGAACCTTGTGGGACACCAGATAGACTCCTAACTCATTAGTGCAACATCTCCGTGAACACAAAAATCAAACAACCACAGAGAAACTGCCCAGGCAAAGCGGGGCGAGTCGGACCGTCCATGCTTGTACACCCTATTGGTTTCATCCGGCGGCAGGGCTGGAGATGTCATTTCATTTCATTGGCGGGTAAAAGTCCAACAAAATTGGAAGCAACGTCACCAAAATGACCTTTACAGTGTTGACGAGGACGTTAAACCTCAAATCAAACAAACAAACAAAAACACTTTTTTTTGCGAAACAACGTGCCAAGTACCTGTGCACTGAATGTACATATACACACACATGTAAAGTTAGCTTGCTGTGAAGAAAGCATAATGACGTCATTTGAATTGAATGCCGCCGCATTTGACTAATCTCTCTATCATTCTCTCTCTCTCTGTCTCTGTCTCTCTCTGTCTGTCTGTCTGTCTCTCTCTCTCTCTCCCTCTCTCTCTCTCTCTCTCTCTCTCTCTCTCTCTCTCTCTCTCTCTCTCTCTCTCTCTAAGGAATCCTAAGAGAGAGCGTCGTTTTGCGCGTATGTATATGTATGTATAGCTGTATGTATAAGAGAGAGAGAGAGAGAGAGAGAGAGAGAGAGAGAGAGAGAGAGAGAGAGAGAGATTAAACGGATGACACTCAGATCGCGTATCTGTAAATAGGCCAGTACATTTAGC
Organism: Lucinisca nassula; assembly: GCA_963580285.1. NCBI lineage: Eukaryota > Metazoa > Mollusca > Bivalvia > Lucinida > Lucinidae > Lucinisca > Lucinisca nassula. The sequence goes on along the minus strand of OY757025.1, from coordinate 67,729,260 downwards.
CGAAAATGACCCTTGACCCACAACTAATTCCTTGAGAAATGTTATCAGCAGTTTTAGTATCAGGAAGGTGTCCTGATTTATAGAAAAAAAGTCCTCAAAAAAATTCCGAGGGGAAAGGCTTTTTTGGGGGGGTGAAAAAAAATACGAAAAATGAAGAAAAATCACAAAAATCAGGCGTATGTTAAACAATTAGTACTTGACTTCATTTAATCATCCAAAATGAATATTTCTATCTGGGGGAAATACTAAAATTTCTGAAGATAAAAGTTTTTTTTTTTTTTTTTTTTTTTGTATATTTTTTTTTGTGAGTGAAATTTCGAAATACAAGTATTAGCTTTTATAAAAAGCTTGAGTCTCTGCTAAGCACACATTCATTTGTGTAGAACTAAAATGCGCCAGTTACCACAAAGTGTAAAAAAGTCACAGATATCAAATGAGGATTTCCAAATCTTATCACCAATGTCACATAAAACAAAATTTCCGATTTTTTTTCACTATCAATTACAACTAATTGTACTACATGCCTACATTTACGGTTTCTTCATTTCGCATTCTAGTTAAAACTTTCATTTTACATTCTAGGTTAACGTCATGAAAAAACAATCTGCTAAGATTGCCGTCTAGAAATGAAAACATTAAGAATTGGATGTGGGAAGAACTAGATAAGGGCAAATATATGTTAATTTTGCAAGTGTGAGAGCAATCGTGCATATCCATGTGATAAACTTTAGGCAGCTTTCAGGTAATTGCTGGGTTTCAATATGCAAGTGGGTGTTCCAGTATGACCAGAGTTGGGGTGTCCTAGGATAACCAGATGGTCATGACCTTTCATTAAATGCTTCCGGAGCAAAAGCTATCATTAAGATTGTCTACACCCGTGGGCGTAGACAATAAAGGAAAGTCGCTTAAAACAAGAAATTAATATCACTGACATATATCTTAAAAAGTAAATCCATATCGGTACTTAACTTCATGAAATCATTAAAAAAAAAAATGATAGTTTCTGTGCGCCAAAATAAATGATAAGTTATTGGTACACCAAAAGATTTTTTTTTGGGGGGGGGGGGGGGAAAGGGGGGATGGGAAGGGGATAAAAGGAAAATCAAAAAGCAAACACATCACGAAAACATGCCTATATAAATTTGACCCCCACTAACCCACTTTTATCTATATACTTGAAAAACTTGGGGTTTAGGGGTTATATTTTTTTTTCTGCTCAAAAACATAGCTTCTGAGATTGTTGATACTCAATAGAACTGCCTCATCTATGTTTTCAGCAGAAATAAGTGCGTGAGTGTGTTTGAGGTTAACATCCCGTCAACAGCAAATGTCATATGCAGTGGTTTAAAAAACATTTCGGCATCTAGATTTCAAGGAAAGATAGGAGTTTGATTTTCAATGTTGTCTGAATAAAGCCCTTACAAATTTTTATCAAGCGTAGCAGGGGAATAATATCTAAGTAAACGGGAAAATACCAACTACCTGTCTATTGATGAAACCCCTGCATACGGAGACCGGACCTCGGTTTAAAGACTCATCTGAGAGTCTGGCGAAGCCCTTGGATCGAACCCACGACTCCTGGTTTATGAACCTAGTAGCTTATCCACTACACCATAGAGGCTTCTTTTAGCAGAAATAAGAAAAATAATGCACATATACACCCCCTAAAACTCCCCACTGCCCCACCCACCCATGTGTAAATGGGTAGCAGTGGTGTAAAAGTCAACTGCCTCTCCCTCGTGCGCGTGAAAACATCCGGAATGAGTGTTCGAGAGCGATTAATTAAGCTTGAGGCTTTCATCGCAATCGAACCAAAATAAATTAGTATAAACTAAAACTCCAGTAGGAGGGGGTTTCTATCGAGTACCCACAATCCATGCTTTTGAGCAGACATTACAAAACATTGTCAATTGTTCTGTAGCGTGTACCGGGTCGTCCACGAAGTCAAGCAACGCGGTCACCCATCCAAGTACTAACCGCGATCTCCGTTGCTTAACTTCGCGAATAAGCCAACCACTCTACCCGCGTCGCTAAAACAGCCGGCTCCTACAGCAAGGCTGTAGAAGTGGTATTTATCCATAACCGTTACATTTCTCCCCCTCATCTCTTGACTTCGTCCCGAAGTCACACATGCCTCACAAGTCTAAACCCGAGGGCGGAGTCTATGTAACAAACCAGCGGCACTGTTTCCATCCCACCGCTGCCACCAATGTAGCGTGTACCGGGTCGTCCACGAAGTCAAGCAACGCGGTCACCCATCCAAGTACTAACCGCGATCTCCGTTGCTTAACTTCGCGAATAAGCCAACCACTCTACCCGCGTCGCTAAAACAGCCGGCTCCTACAGCAAGGCTGTAGAAGTGGTATTTATCCATAACCGTTACATTTCAGCCAAAAATGGAATTTTAGGATAAAAAAATGATGTTTTTCTTATTTCTGCTCAAAACATAGATTGCGGAGCTCGACAGAACCGCCTGAACTTGGCGGTTCTACCGAGTACCCACAATCTATGTTTTTGAGCTGATATAAGAAATTTAATATTTCTCCCTGTACTATATAAAAGTGGGGTTCTATGGGTTAAAATTATATAGGCGTGTTTTTAACCCCACCCATCTGGGCTTGGAGTTATAGATTGGGCTGTTAATGCTTCCGCACAGAACTGATACCGACCGCATATGAGTACTGCTAAACCGCTGAAAATATCAAGAAAAGTTGCTGCGAGTCAGCCTGTCCATGCATGTAAACCCTTTTGGATTCATTGGGCGGCAGGGATTGAGATGTCATTTCAAAGTCAGGTACAAATCCCAAAAACTTGGAAGCAGCGTCTCGTTTTCGTGATGAATAAGAAAAACCTCAGAATTTTTCTCTGGATGTTTTTGGGGGGTGATCAAATCTTCCAATAGATTTGAATATGCATGTTTTCGTTATGTTTTTTATTACCCCAACTTTAAAAAAGTTGGAGGGGCATATTGCTTCTGGTTCGTCCATTCGCCTTTTCGTTACGTCTTTGATGCATAGAATAACGCAAGAAACGTGCATGCTAGGGTTTTGATATTTCATATATCGATTCCTCATGGAAAATTAGCTAACGCGTATTTTTTTCTTATCCGGATTATGCCCCATTCAGAAGTTATTGCCCTTTGATTTTTTTATAAAATCTTGTCAGCAAAATATCTCAAAATCTATTGGAGCTAGAGCCTTGTAAGTTGGTGACGAGTAGATGTCCTGGTAAACTTTTGACTAAATTCCGAAAAATACTTCAAGTTGTGGCACTTTGTCACTTTGAGTACATTGTAGGCCTATGCTTTGTGATGCATAGCAAAACTTTAGAACCTTTTATGCAAGGGTTTTGAAATTTCATATATGGATTCCTCATGGCAAATTAGCTGAAAGATATTTTTCTCATCCGGAGTTTGCCCCTTTTAAGGTTGTTTGAGTCAACCTTTGTGTTCAGTCAGCTCAAAACAGGTATTGTGCGCAATATTGGGAGACAAAATTTGTAAATCAATTTCAAGGGGGTACACCCCTATTATTTTTCCTGCGTGTTAAAAAGTCAGCGGCCATTTTCTTTTGCAGTAAGTAGATAGGACGGTGTTGCAATTGTTCTGATTGTGATTTTTTAGTGGTTGCTTCCACAAATCACACATAGCTATCAAAACCTTACGCGCGCCATGTTACCGGAATACACCGTATGCACATATTTATGATATTAATCCATTTGATTCTGATGGCACAAATGTGCTTCCATACATTAAACATTGACAAATGTATTTTCCGACCCCAAAAAATGTTTATTTTTACAACTTGAATATAGATCTTGTTTATCAATAGCATACAAGGCAAATATAAAGTGCATGTATTCAAAATAAATATATGTACAAAGACTGCACTTAATCAATTTCGGACGTAAATTTTGTTTTTGATGACGTCATTTGTTTGCGCGTGAGGAGCCTTACAGCCGGTAAAACAGTGTATGGTGCTGTTATCTGGCCATTACTTATTTCATGTTTTTTCTGCGGATAAAATCCTAATTTTCTCAGAACTGGCACGGATATTTTTTGAGGACTTTTTTTTGGTAATTAATATAACATAGCCCTGTGTTTTGGTGTTAAAAGAATTTCTCAAGGAATTAGTTTGACCATAAAAATTAAAGTACCTCGCCTAAAACTTCAAATGATAAAATTGATTTTTTTTATGGCTGTTATTAACTCCCTCTCACTCTTTTTATCTGATTTTGACACTGCAATATCGCGCATCCATTTTTTTTTCCACCAGGCCTTAGGTTGAATCTCTCTCTCTCTCTCTCTCTCTCTCTCTCTCTCTCTCTCTCTCTCTCTGGGCTTCTTTACACCGAGGTCCCGTCTCCGTATGGCATTATCTGTCGGCGGGATGTAAAAATGTAATTCTCTCTCTCTCTCTCTCTCTCTCTCTCTCTCTCTCTCTCTCTCTCTCTCTCTTTCTCTCTCTCTCTCTCTCTCTGGACTTCTCCAAAATTTCGGATGTGTCTTTAAACCGAGGCCCCGTCTCCGTATGACCTCAACTGTCGGTGGGATGTAAAATGTAATTGACTCTTTCTCTCTCTCGTTTCGTGCGTGGGTACATACATGTGTGTATATGAGAGAGAGAGAGAGAGAGAGAGTGTGTGTGTGTGTGTGTGTGAATTCGGGTTTAACGTCGCTTTCAACAATTTTTCAGTCATATCACGACGGTGTCTGGTTGCGACAGGGAGCTCAATGCTCACGTTTATAGTGCTGCCTCACTGAAGTATCATGTCCCAGACACATTACATGATACCACACCCAGTCACATTATCCTGACACTGGATCGACCAGTCCTAGCTCTTCCCCGTAAACCTGAGTGCCAAGCGAGGAGCAGCTAGTACCATTTTTAACGACTTTGGTATGTCGCGGCCCGGGATCGAACCCCAGACCTCCCGTTCCCCGGAGCGGACACTCTACCAACTGAGCTATCGGGGCCGGTAAGAGAGAGAGAGAGAGAGAGAGAGAGAGAGAGAGAGAGAGAGAGAGAGAGAGAGAGAGAGATTCAACCTAAGGCCTGGTTGAAAAAAAATGGATGCGCGCGAGAGAGAGAGATTTTACGGGTGACATCTGTAAACTTCAAATGATGATTTTTGTTAACTCTCTCTCACTCTTTTTTTTTTTTTTTTTTTTTTTTTTGATTTTGACACTGCAATAACGCTCATCCATTTTTTTTTCAACCAGGCCTTTGGTTGATTCTCTCTCCCGCCCCGTCTCCGTATGACCTTAGCTGCCGGTGGGATGTAAAATGTAATTGGCTCTCTCTCTCTCTCTCTCTCTCTCTCTCTCTCTCTCTCTCTCTCTTGTAAAACGCACAACCAAACGAACGAACGGACGAGCAAACTGACTGTTATCGTTTTCTGGAGAGATTCATAGTATTCTACTTTCACTTTCAACGCAGTAATCATTGTCACAATTCTGAACTTTCTTCATTAAGAACCACCCTATATGTATTAGATCCCAGATACAGTGACACACTCTCGAGGAATGTACCCTCTAAGGTGTAAGAAGCCTCAATTTTATTTGCTCTTCCTAGTGAGTTATCTGCATAATATTGCAGTTAACGGACTTAAACCCCATCCCCATTTTCGTGCCCAACAACCTAATTTATCTATATTATTCTGAATTTCCCGCTAGCAAACACATTTGTACTTCTGAGTCTGTTTCAGTGGAAATATTAATGTACAGGGAGAATAAGACTGAACCAAGAACAGTCCTTTGTGGGACCCAAGACAAAAATGTAGCTCACATTAACAACAACTCGCTGTTTTTTGTAGCAAAGACAGTAACCCATCCAATTGAGAGCCTCTCCCCCACCCCAATGCTGTAACAAAATACCTGTTTGCTCAAACACATAGATTGTGGATACTCATTAGAACCGCCGCGCCGAGGCCGTTCTAACGAGTTACTACAATGTATATTTGTAGCAGAAATATGGAAACTTTCATTTTTTGTCTGAAATTTTCATTTGTGGTGGTATATTTTCCAATATATTTCAATAGGCGTGTTTTGGTAATGTACGCGACATTGAGCTGACATCTCAAGCCCTTCTGCCCAATGAACCCAATAGGGTTTATATGCATGGATGGTCCGACTCGGACAACTTTCCTGAGCTGGCTTAGAACCCTCTTAGCAGTTTACCAATGGTCTCAGTTCTGCGTGGAAGAGAAATGTAGCCATATATATTTCTTCAAGCCCCGAAGGGCAGTGGCCAACTAGCCCATGTAATAACACCCATGCGTATGCAAATGCAGATCAAGAAAATAAATGGTGTTTATAATATAAATATTAAACTACTGTTCAAAACATCACAACCAGCTCGTCGTGTCCTTGTACCATTGCAGTCACTGTACAGCACTTGCGGTATCGGCGTATGTTGTTAATATCTCGCCCAGTGAAAATATTTTTGAGATAGTTGCGTTAAAATACCAGCACGAAAACACGCCTATATAATTTTGATCCCCTTGAACCCTACTTTTATATAGTAAAACTTGGGTTTCTGGGGGTATACCTTATTTTTCTTATTTCTGCTCTAAAATATAGATTGTGGGTACTCGTTAGAACCGCCTCGACGGTCTATATTTTGAGCAGATAAAAGAAAAGATCACAATTTTTCATCTTAAATTTTTTGTATTTTTTTCGGCGATAAATGTGGCAATGTATTTGTATAGGCATGTTTGCGAAATGTAAAACATGCATTTTTATATTATATTCTAACATTTTAAATGTCCTTGTCCGTCATTGTCAGTCCTTGTCAGTCCCAGTAGTGTTTAGTAGGACCGTATATTTTTGTGCACAAATAATAAAAATAACGTTTACCCCTGTAAACCCCGGTTTTACTGTATAAAAGTGGGATCCAAAGGGGTCAGAATAATAAAGGCGTGTTTTCATGTTGCCTAGACAGCTGTTACAATAGACAAGTGATTTTAGAACTATGTCAATCATCGCGAAACGTTGAATCTATCAGAACATCTGTCTGTACAAATTTTCTTTGTAATGGTCCAAATTTCTCTTGCATAGCGATGGACCACAACGTGTATATGGCATGATGTCAATACCCTTCACACGTTCACTTTTTATATGCTGCAGCTAAGCGTACAGTCTTTTTTTTTGACTTTTGCAGCTAATGATTGCGTACAGATGCAGCTAATCGTACAGGGGCTAGTATGATAGGCCCTGAATAAAGCAGTAAGTTTTTTGAAGGGAGGCAGGCAGAAATAGCAAATGGGTGCTGAGATGTGATGGTTAATGATTGTTTTATGTCAACGCTTATTTAGAATAAGTGTAAACTGGCCATAAGACAGATAAAATGTGAAAAAAATAATGGTCGCTGCGAGCGATAATGAAAAAAAATCACTGATGCAGCACCAGAATCTTTTTACTGTGCAGAACAGGGTACCTTATGATTCCAAATCGAAATAAATTTGAAAAGGGATGACTCTTACCTTCCCAAGCATGTGTCCTTTCCGGGTGTTAATACCGAATTTTATTGATTTTTAGCGTTTTTAATAAATATCGTGTAAAGCAGCTAACGATTTTTGAGCGTACAGTATCAGCAGCTTCCGATTTCAGATACTGTACGATGGTCAACTGTGATAAAGACTCCTCTGCCAGAGTTTTGCTTCTTACATCCGATTAACCACTCTTATCATTGACTGTACACAGTGATGTTTCTTTCTGTATGCATCTTGTGTTTAGCAAAGTCAGATGAAACTTCAAGTCTCCATATCAACCTAACCCAAACCCTAACCCATGAGTTTGGTTCAGCTGTACACATAACATTGGCATTATATTAGCGAAACGTATCTCGATGGTCTAAACGCCTAACTGGTGTTAAGTGCCGTGTGGCGGCTATAAAAAGTCTCCCCGTTCTTTATCCTAGTGCAGATTATATTTTCTTTTCCTCATTCTGGTTACATTGAAAATCGAATACCGCGTAAGCCGGTGCTGCAGGGGTTGTGGGGGTGCGTATACAGCCTTGCAAACTACATTGCTGTGTATGAAGAGACTCAATAAAACCGAGTCTCCAATTTTCCAATTTTCATTGTTTTATGTGTTCTTTGTTTCCAAAGGCAACCTTTTAGCTTTTTATTTGATCCTATTACGCAATGAAGACAAGACGCAAAGTTCTGCAACGACAGGTCCTGTATTTTTTATTTCTTCTCCGTGTACTCCGGTTTTCGCCTTCTTCTGATTAAGGATGGGCTCGAAATAAGTGAAATAATCTAGAAAGGGTCGTAAGAAAACCAAGCTCAACCAAACAAACTTACCTTTGCAAAAGTCCCCTCCAAAACCAAAAATACAGCCCTGAGAACAATATCCTGTTTCCTGGTCACAAACACGATTAAGACACTGTTCAGAACACGTCTCATTACATCTGTTCCCATAATACCCTTTACCACAGCCATATATACATGTCCCGTTCATCTGTTCACAGTGAACAGCTATCAATCCTTCTTGAAAGCAGTTCTCAGGACATATCCGGTTACATGCGCCTCCATACCATCCTGCGTCACATCCGTTTACACACGTGCCAGTTACCCTGTCACATAAATTACATGCGCATGACGCGCAGGCTATTTCTCTACAGTTCCGGTCACATGTTTGATTACACCCTGCACCGTAGAATCCGGGAATACATGTAGGCTTTTGGCAATTTATACAGCTAGGGCAGAACTGTGACGCCATTATAGTTCTTGTCTAGGTTACTTGGGAATCTGGAATTAAACAGCATTAACATTAGGGTACTAAAGTGTTGGGTCCTCCGCTCATCGGGGCTTGAAGAAATAGATTGGACTGCATGGTGCGTCCACGCAGAGCTGAAACCAACCACATATGAGTACTGGTAAACCCCAAATAAGGCAAAGTGGAGCAAGTATTGGTTTCATTGGGCGTCGGCTTGAGCTGTCATTTTATATTTGTTTGTTTAACTCGAGGTTTAACGTCCCCGTCAACACTGTAAAGGTCATTTTGGAGAAGTTGCTTCCAATTTTGTGGGGCTTTTACCCGACATTGAGATGAAATGACATCTCAAGCCCTGCCGCCCAATGAAACCAATAGGGTTTATATGCATGGACGGGCCGACTCGTACCGCTTTGCCTGGGCAGGCTTAGATCCTCTAAGTGGTTTACCAGTACTCGTGTGCGGGTCGGTTTTAGCTCTGCCTGGAAGCATCATGCAGCGCATATATTTCTTCAAGCCCCGATGGGCGGGCCGTGCCATTTTATCTCAATGTTGGTTAAAAATCCCATGGAAATGGAAGCAACGTCTCCAAAATGACCCAACTAGTGTTGGCGGTGCCGTTAAACCTCAATTAAACAAACAAGCAATAGTGTGGATTTTAAGGTTGTCTTTCTTGATTCTTAGGGTTGCATAGTTCAAACGGAAAATTTCGTTATGTTTACAAATTTGTTTTGGGTTCTCAATACCCCTGTTTCTGGTTTGAGGTTCAACGTCCCCCTCAACACTACATCGGTCAGTTTGGCGACGTTGCTTCCAACTGTGTTGGACTTTTACCCGACAATGAGCTGAAATGCCATCTGAAGCCTTGTCAAACAGTGAAACCAATATGGTTTATATGCATGAACCACTCGCACCACTTTTGCCCGGGCAGGCTTAGACCCTTTAAACTTGGCGGCTTTCCAGTTCTCATGTGCGGTGGGTTTCAGCTCTATTTGGAAGCACCATCCAGCCCAATGTATTTCTCCAAGTCCCCATGGGCGGGGATCCAATAAAATAGCACCACGGATTCTGCCTTTCCCTATAACTGAGACGTAAAGTGCGAGAATTATTTCGACAGTAATATCTAAAAAAATTTGGGAAAAAAAATCCTGAAAGTTGCCTAGAATGTTTGTTTGCGAAGCTCACTACCTCATTACCTTTAAGCATTCGTCCGTCATCGTTAGTCTTCTTTTCATTACGCAAACACGCCTATACAAATACATTGCCACCTTTATCGCCGAAAAAATGAAAATTTCATGATGAAAAATTGTGATATTTTTCTTATTTCTGCTCCAAATATAGATTGTGGGCACTCATTAGAACCGCCTCGATGAGGCGGTTCTAACGAGTACCCACAATCTATATTTTAGAGCAGAAATAAGAAAAATAAGGTATACTATATAAAAGTGGGGTTCAAGGGGGCAAAAAATTAAATATAGGCATGTTTTCGTGATGTCTTAAACATCCGTTACGAAAGGAGCTATGAACATCACGAAAACACGCCTATATAATTTTAACCCCCTTGAACCCTACTTTTATATAGTAAAACTGGGTTTCCGGGGGTGTACCTTATTTTTGCTCTAAAATATAGATTGCGGGTACTCGTTAGAGGCGGTTCTAACGAGTGCCCACAATCTATATTTTGAGCAGAAATAAGAAAAATATCACAATATTTCATCTTAAAATTTTCATTTTTTCGGCGATAAACGTGGCAATGTATTTGTATAAGCGTGTTTGCGTAATGAAGTCACGTGTATTTAAGGGAGCCAGTGTTTTTGTACAGACAAAGATACCTCATTTTCCACAAAGCGTTATGTTTTCTCCATGACCCATCTTGTCCTTGTATGAGAGCGGTAGTAACGAAGGTCTAAAGCCAATTCTTTATTGGGTGCATGCTATCACCAAGAAGAATAAAAATACTGAAAGTACTGAGAGGCGTTGCTTTACAACGCTTTTGAATAGAAGCGAACGTTTGAAACTTTATTATCATATTTATCTAAATAAAACTTGAAAAAAAAAAAAAAAAAAAAACAATGGCTACGCCTGATTACACTCTTCTGGAGTCCATGTCTGTTGATCCGAACAGTGATATTTGCCATTTTGTCTATGGATTAACGATTTTGGATTAACGCTTTGGTACTACGACCTCAACTACTTTTTACGCTCAGTACATTTAACTGCTCTGGAATTTATAATTTTGAGTGTTTTAATTTTCAAATGGGCTATTTTAATAATAATAACAATAATAATAATAATACAAAAACACACACACATAAAGGACGCATGTCCAAGGAAGTTTATTCTTTTTTTTTCTAGCTGGAAGAAACTGTTATTTATTTATTTACTTATTTCGATTTTGCTGACTATCACATAAAGACATTTAGAGGTCCACCTACGAATTATAATTCTACGTATTCAAAACATCAGAAATTTCACTTGCCCATCACACTCGTAATAAACTGATGTTTTCAACACAATCTTAGCAAACTCTATTTATACGACTATGTTTCCAAACTACTGAGGGAAATTGATTATTAGACCTAATTATACAACAGTGTCAACAGTTCTCCAGATCCCTGAGGGTTAAAATGGCATAGTCGAGGGACACATACCAAATCCGACGGATGAAAGGAAAAATAAATAAACATAAAACGAGCCTGTTCATTTTTATCTCAACTGGCCGAAGGCCAGCGGGACATGTTATGGCCCTGTGTCCGTCGTGCGTCCGTGCGTTAATTGTTTTCTTTAAACATTTTCTCCTCCTTAACTCTGGTTGCTATGGCAACAACCCCCCCCCCCCAAAAAAAAAAAAAAAAAAAAAAAATCTACGCCAAAACCGCTCAATGGATTTTTATTCTTATTTCGCATGAACGTTCCTTGGGTAGACCTTTGTCAGATTCCTTGAAGAAATTTTGATAAGACCAAAAAAAATGGCCGCCATAGCCACGCCTCTTGGATAATTAGCTTCCATAGACCTATAAAGGGGTAAAAAAAAAAAAAAAAAAAAAAAAAAAAAAACGATCTTCTCCTCCAAAATCGCTAAATGGATTTCGTTCCTAATTTGCATGAATGTTCCTTGGGTTCCTTGGTTTTTCAACATAATCTCAGCAAACTTTATTTATAAGACTATGTTGCCAAATACTGAGGGAGATTGATGTATTAGACCTAGACCTAAGTTCAATGGGCGACGAACGTTCCTTGGGTGGACCTCTGTCAGATTCCTTGAAGAAATTTTGATCAGACAAACACATGGCCGTCATGGCCACCATCCTTGGCTCATTAGCTTTCATAGACTTATAAAGGGAAAACCTTCAACAATCGTCTTCTCTGAAACCATAAGGCCTAAAGCTAAGACATTTAGTATGTAGCAAAGTTATGTGGTCACGTTCGTTAGTCCTGCAAACTATGCCTCTGGGGCTCGAATTGGAAACGCCCAGCTCCCATAGACTTATAATGGAAAAATCTTGAAAACTTTTCTTCTCCCAGAGCTTAGATATTTAGTCTGTAGCAACTTGAGGCGTTCAACTACATAAATCCTGCCAATCATGCCCCTGGGGTCCAAATTGGACACACCTTGAGGCTCATTAGCTCCGATAGACTTATATTGGGATAAATTGAAAAAAAAATCTTCAGTGCCTAGTGCTTAGATATTTATGCAGCAACGTCAAGTGGTCACTCACATAAATCCTACCAACCATGCCACTGGGGTAAAAAAAATTGGCCACGCCAAGAGGCATATAAGTTCTCATAGACTTATAATGGGAAAACTTAAAACAAAAATCTTCTCTGAAACCATAAGGCCCAGAGCTTTAGATATTTAGAATGCAGCAACGTCAAATGGTCACTCACATTAATTCTGCCAACCATGGCTCTGGGGTCCAAAATGGCCATGCCCCTGGGGTCCAAAATGGCCATGCCCCTGGGGTCCAAAATGGCCATGACCCTGGGCTCATTAGCTTCCATAGACTCATAATGGAAAAAACTTAGAAAATCTTCGTCTCTCAAACTGTTAGACCCAGAGCTTAAAAATTTAATGAATAGCAACATTAAGTGGCCTCTTACATTAATCTTGCCAGTCATGTACCTAAGTCCTAATTTGCCATGGCCCGAGGCTCATTAGCTCTCATAGACTTATTATGGGAAAATCTTCTTCTCAGAAATTATAAGGCCGAGATGTTTGTTTGTTTGAGTAGGGGTTTGACATCCCTGTCAACACTATTTAGGTCATTTTGGCGACGTTGCCTCCAATGTTGTGGGACATTTACCCGACATTGAGATAAAATGACATCTCAAGGCCTGCCGTCCAATGCAACCAGAAGGCTTCTATGCATTGGACGATCTGACTCACAACGCTTTGCCTGGGCAGGCTTAGTCCTTCTTAGTGGTTTACCAGTACTCGTGTGTGGTCAGATTCAGCTCTACACCATGCAGCCCAATCTATTTCTCCAAGCCACATAAAGCCCAGATGTATAGTATGTTGCAATGGTAAGATGCCTCTGAGGTCCAAATTGGACACATCTTGGGGCTCATTAGCTCCCACAGACTTGTAATGGAACAAACTTCAAAAATTTTCTCTGAAACCGTAAGGCCCTTTGATATTTAGAATGTAGCAACATAAATTCAGCCGACTATGCTCCTAGGATTTAGAAAAATAGTCAATTGGATGGTTTCTATTGGTAATTTAGAATGAGTATTCCTTGAGTGGACTTGTCTTTTTTAACCCATTGCATGCGGGAAACCCCTAAAGGGATACATTGGCAAACTGTGCTGCCCCAGATCAGACCCCGCAGAACACCGCGTCTGATCTGCACTATTTGATAACAGAATTTTCCATAAAAAAGGAGAAAAAAATAGGCCTGAAACCCCTTATATGGCAAATCCAACATATAGCAATAGAAGAGTCCACTAGTATACAATTGGTTAATGTAATAAATATGACAACTAACTGAAGTTAGCCAGTGGAGCGACAGGCCCTCTTGGGCCTCTTGTTTGCATGCTAATACCGTACAATAGAAATCAGAGCTCAACCTTACGCCACCTGTGAGTGGCCTGAGAAGCAGTTAGTTAAATAAAGTTCTGTTCTGTTCCCAGTCTGTTAAAAGGACAAGCCATAAAAAGACGCCAAAGTGCTAAGTTTTCTTTGTCAGACTCTTTAATTCTGCATATTTAGTTAAAAGTGTAGGCCCTAATCAGATGCCGTGTTTTATGACCTTCAACTTTGACTGATTCGTCTCATCAAGGGTGTTTTAACGTGTTCACAGATTCTACAGCTTGTTTGCTCATACATGCCAAGCGTCCCTTTGCTGGGGCATTCAAAAACACCAAAGATCCTGATTAGAGGCCACAGAATGCGGCGTCTGATCTTCATTATTTGCTTAAAGTACGGAACTTTAATGTAAAACTCACAGCGAATACAATTTCTATTTTGTAATCATTATTAGACCCCTTCAAAGCGGTCGGAATACTACGTTTGATGTCGGTCAGTAGGCACTTATATAATCACAGAGAAGCGTGTCAATCCTTTCAACCCTGGTATCGATACCGACACAGATATTGATACAAACCTTAAAGATTCAGAACAGACGGCGTGTGACGAGCAGTCTCATCAGAATCTATACTGTTTGCCAGCTGTCAATGACTGGAACAAAACGCATTTCTATAAGAATTGGGACACCGAATATCAAAGCTAGAAGGGTTCAGGTCAGAAACTGAGGGATGAAAGGGAATGATTTTATAGTGCCTATTTTTTTATTGTTTTACAAATTTATAGCATTTTGCAAACGTTTGTCATTTTTGAAAGTTGATTTTTAAAATCAAGTTTCTTTGTCAGCACATTTCTACCTCCGGTACTGGACCGCGTTACTCCACTTCCGCTGTTCGTTCGCTGCATGAACGAATGAACTCTTGAAAATTAATTTTGCAGGCATGGAACGTCTTTCATAATATTTCAGTTTTCGGGACTTTATACGGATTGAATATAAAAATTGGCACAGAAAGACGAATTCTGAAAAGAAAACAGTACTCTGGGATTATTTTCCTACGCGCTTTCCGATGATATTTATGTTTTACTCTTTCATCCCTGAGTTTCTAAACAGGACTCTTCTAGCTTTAAATATATTCTTATAGAAAGGGCGTTCTGATTAGTTCACTGACATGATGACAAACAGTGTACATGTAGATTCTGGCGAGACGTTCTAGCTACGTGCCGTCTTATCGGGATCTACAAGGTTTGCATTCAGTGTATTTCTACCTCGGCGTCTACACCGGTCTACAGGGTTAAAAGGGTTAGCTTATCAGTGACCAACTGAATGACCCTTTACTGACCTACAATTCGCCTGCTTTCAAGAGCTCTAATTACAAAACACGTGTTGTAAGCTGTGAACCGTACTTTGACACCGATCCGACGCAACATTCTGATGCCTCTAATCTATCTTAACTGTTTCAGAATGTCCCAGTATTGAAACAATTAACTGGCATTTATGGGTTAATGTTTTAGGACCCCGTACAGATTGGAATAAACGTATTTTAATTCGCTTTGGGTAAATGCGGCGTCTGATCAGGGTTATTATGTCTAAATCAAATGGTTTAAAAATGATCTTTTTTGTCAAGTTATTCTCCTTTTTATGTCCCGACGCCCGAAGGAACATAGTTCCAAGCGGCTGCACAAAGTATGTGCATCGTCGTTTCAATGCGACGTTGACGCGACGTTGCTAAGGCCCCTGTCACACTATGCCGAGTTTTCACTGCGATGGAACGGCGTTGTTTAATTTTTCAGAACGCCGCAAGATCGGAAGAAATAAGGGATATTTTTGTGAACATGGACCTGTCATGGCGTCCCTACAGCGACCAAGACGTTGCTACGGAGCTTACATGGCGATCTATTGCGATTCTACGGCGTTCTTGATGGCGATTGTATGCGCTCTCACGGCGCTTCCTCTGCGCTTATACGGCGCTCACAATGCATGCACTGCGCTTTTACGGCGCTCACAATGCGTGCACTGCGCTTTTACGGCGCTCACATGTTGAAGACGTTTTCAAAGTGTAAACAGACATCTTCATCAGTCGAACAGTTTTACTTGATTTGAAAAGGTTTAATGTCCCATCAACACATTATAGGTCATTTTGGAGACGTTGCTTCTAAATTTTGTGGGACTTTTACCCGACATTGAAATGAAATGACATCTCAACCCCTGTCACCCAATGAAACCAATAGGGTTAATAAGCATGGATGGTCCGTCTCGTACCGCTTTGCCTGGGCAAGCTTAGATCCCCTAAGCGGTTTACCAGTACTCCTGTGCCGTCGGAAGCAAGTCCACCGCAATCACCACAAGCAGGAGCAAGTACACCGCCATTACCTTACCCGGGTTGAGTCACCTCAGCAGTAGGTTTTTCGTGACAGTACACAATCAAACTCTGGACTTGAAGAAATAGATGGGTAGCATGATGCTTCCACGCAGAGCTGAAACCGACCTCACACGAGTACTGGTAAACCACTTAGAGGATCTAAGCCTGCCCAGGCAAAGCGGTGCGAGACGGACCGTCCATGCTTATACGTGTAAACTCTATTGGTTTCATTGAGCGACAGGGCTTGAGATGTCATTTCATCTCAATGTCGGGTAAAAGTCCCACAAAATTTGAAGCAATGTCTCCAAAATGACCTATACAGTGTTGACTGGGACGTTAAACATCAAATTAATCAATCAGTTAATCAATTATACAAGCGGCGCTTATATGGCGTTGTAGGAGACCTCTGTGCGCCCCTGCGTTGAATGAGACCTTACTGCGCTGCTATGGCAACCTTACGGCGACCTCACTGCGCTCTGATCAGAACGCCGCGCGCCGTCGCTTGGCGTTCTATGCGATCCCAACGCGCCTACTGGCGATGCCACTGCATTGCTACGGCGATGTTTGCAAACGTACTGTGTGCACCTCGGCGTTCTGCATTTTTCTTGGACGTCGTGAGAACGCAGCCCTGGTGTGACAGGGGTTTAAGACACCATGTGCCCGCTAGGAGAACTTCTCTGTAAGATTATTAGCAGATATGTACTGAGCTAATTTAGAAATTTATAGTTTGACCATGAAGAAACTGGCAGACACGTTTATCTTTTTTTCTTCCGTGTTGAGTGAGGCAATGGCGATTTGTATCTTGTGTGGCTGGGGAGTCCAGCTGATACTGACTTACAGTTGGGCAACACCTGCTGTCCTTGCAGCAGTTAACGGTAGAGTAGGGGAATGTTGTTATTTCGTCTGTTTCTACACTTCCATTCATTTTCCTCTTTCTCCTCTGTCCCTCACTTTCATCTCCTTTATAACGGCGCCCGCCCATCATAATGATTCCACGTAGAGCTGAAACCGACCCGCACACGGGTACTGGTAAACTGCTTAGAGTACCTAAGCCTGCCCAGGCAAAGCGGTGCGAGTCGGCTCGTCCATGCTTATAAACCCTTTTGGTTTCATTGGGCGGCAGGGCTTGAGGCGTCATTTCATCCCTATGTCACGTTAAAGTCCCACAAGATTGGAAGCAACGTCTCCAAATGACCTTTACAGTGTCGACGGGGACGTTAAACCTCTAAATCAAACAAACAAACAAACAAACAAACAAACCAATCATCTCCTGTACTGTCTCTTCTATCTCTTTTCCCCCTTTCTCTTGGAGAAGACAAAAATGATCCATTAGGGTTGACCTGTCGTTAAACTCAAAACAATCGATGAATAATTTTTTCTTTGTCGATTTTTTAACCCTCTGGGACCTTGTCAAATCAGAATCAGAATTGTTACTGGTGACACGTCAAATGACATTTATACACCAGGAACTATGATATGGGAAGTTAGTCTCTAGAGTTTTTCAACAAAATATCTAGATAACTGCTTGATCTACGACTAACATTGTTATATAATAATTTTTCCTCATAATTCAACTTTCCTCAGTACTTTCAGTACTTTGATTCAAACAGTCCAGCCGAACTTGCGTGTTTTTCTTTGCGTAATCTTTTTTATATTTAGACTTACCTTTCTTTTTTCTTCAGCGGAGAACTACAAGAAGGAATGTCTAAAGAGGTGCACAAATTTTGATGCTGTACGATGACTATAGACTGGCTTACGCCCGCCTAAAAATAGAAGTGAAAGCAATGACCAGGAATCGATACAATTAATCCACAGCTCTCATCAGTGACACCCACCACAGGGAAAGAAACACAAACATGAAACAACTAGACCCGAATGGAAACATCAATAACGCAACGGCAGAAGGACAGTTACTTTCCAATAAAATGGCCAATTGGCTATCAAAAAAAAAAAAAACAAAAAAAAACAAAACAAATAATAATATAAGCGATACACACACTCAAAGACAAACCATAACAGAAAATAAACCGCGACAGAAGAACCGCATTGGAACGGTCAGTGAAATGAATTCCACTGGGGGGCGGGGCTTTCATCGATTTTACGCAGCTGCAGTCCTCGCCCTTACTTCTGTCGCGATTTAGACAATAATTTGTTCAGTCCGCATGAAGGCCTCCAGACTAATCCATGCAACATCTCCGAGAACACAAAAATCAAACAACCACAGAGATGAAACAACGGTGCGGAATCGACAGCAAGAAACCACTGAAATGTTGGAGTAAAAAAAGAAAACCAAGAGTTAGACTCCGATAGGCCCGATGGCAAACCATTTTTAAACATTTCTGAAATATGGATATGAGTATAAAATAAGTATATGATCCTTGCCAACGATCTACTAAATTAAAGAGTCACTAATTCCCTGAAACATTTACCGTGAAACCTAATCACATAATTATATAAATGTCCATCGTAACTGGAATGAAAGTGCCATGAACACATCCTGAGGCTTTCTTAAAATTTGCAATTTCATAAAATTCCCATTTAAATTTCTGTTGGCTGCTTATATCTGCCGGGAACCACGGCATGGCTGTCGGCAAAGACTGACGTAGCATAGTGTCTAAGAGGAGCAGGGTATACGGCATGGCGCAGTGTAGTGTTAAATACAGCACCAAAGGCACTGAAAATGATTCTATGAGGAATACAGGCTTTACCTATTAGGCATTTTAAAGGTAAAAAAGTACTACAAATTCAGTTAAAATTTGAAATTTAGTGGCAATTTACTTCATTTTCAAATGACATTGTGTCATCCAGGTCATTCGTGGATTTAAAAAAAAAAAACTTAAACCAACACAATAATGCAAACACCGCAAGAAAGCTCTATGGACCCCAAGTATCTGAAAGGAGGCTCTGGACATTCTGAAATCTTCCCGCCACTGTTCGTCAGTGTATGTCCCTAGCACAATATTGATTCAACAAGTCCCGACCTCGCGGCTTTGTCCACACTGTCCGTTCCTTGCATAGAACACCTGCTGCAGCAGCCATACCAACTGCTGTTTGCATGACCCGGGTTCTTTTTGTCGTATGCGCAGCAAATTATACACCTTTACACGGCAAATGTCCAGTCAAAACTGAATGATTTGTGTTAAATTTACACTGAACTTAAATGGCACCTGGTCGATTTTAATTGACATATGAACGCAACACAAGGGGGTGCAAATTTACGCCGGGGTGTAAATTTACACCCGGGTGCAAATTTACACTGGGTGTAAAGGCTGCATATAAACACGGCTTTAGAGGTTTCGTTGAGTTATAATGGGGGAAATTGTAAAATAGCATTTACCGACAGGCCTTTGCAGATAATTTGACCTAACTTTCACAGAAGCATTAAGCAATCATCTATCTGCCATATGGTTTTAGGCCAACTGCTCACTTTTGTTGGTTGCCATGGTAGAAAAAATAACCCGAGAAAAAAAACAACGAAACACTTAAAAATCGTCTCCTCAGAAACCATATGGTCTATGAGGAAATATGGACTATAAGGAAATATTCACCATTTTTGCCGTAACAGGTATTGCTTGTTTTGTTGTTGTTTTTTAGGTTTACAATCGACCCAAATTTACTAAATGGAAAAAAGTCTTGCTATGTCTATCCGTGTTACATGTAGATCAGGGCTATTTATAGAGTCAAGGCGGGAATCGAGTGCTATGTTTGGCAAACATGGAAAACCCAGATCAGACGCGGCGGAGTCGTCAGCCGCTTGCACGTGGACTACACTGTTTGCTTAAATAATGGCATTTAAAGGTGCATTATTGAGCTATCGGTAAAAGATGCTTCCAAAAATAAAATACATATAGCCGGTATTTTTCTTTAAAACAATACAAATGAATGCATTTTATGCAAAAATGCGAACAATTATGATGACAGGTAAATGAGTTTGAGAAGGATTCCCTAACTAGGTTTCGAACACTAGTTAGATCTATTTTCAGTTCGTGACATTCGTGACAAAAATAGAATCCCCATAACATAGGGGCTTGAAGAAATATATGGGCTGCATGATGCTTCCACGAAGAGCTGAATCCGGTCCGCACACTAGTACTGGTAAACCAGAGGATCTAACTAAGCCTGTCCAGGAACCGCGGTGCGAGGCGGACCGTCCATGCTAATAAACCCTATTGGTTTCATTGGGCGACAGGGCTTGAGATGTCATTTCATCCAAATGTTGGGTAAAAGTCTCACAAAATTGGAAGCAACGTCTCCAAAATGACCTTTACAGTGTTGACGGGGACGTTAAACCTCAAATCAAACAAACAAAAAATATACGACGTTATGCGACGTTCATTTTTGGCCTTGTTTGCTTAGGCCATGCCTGAATCGGAAAAAACAATATGACGCTGAATATATACCAAGCCATTAGTAACGACACTCAGAGACGATACTGTCGCCATGTATGTGTAAAGTGACAGATTTATTTTTAGAACAGAAATTCTGAACACATGTTCAGAGCGAAGGGTAAACACGAATGAAAACGACCATTTTCACAAAGTTCTGAAGCTGTATTTGGCTCCAAAAGTGTACACATGACAAAGGAGTATGAATTTTATGGTTTTTATACCAGAAAAAAAATTTGAGACCCGGTAGCTCAATAATGCACCTTTAGGGTTAAATGAAAATAACATAAGAATACCAGGTTGTTCACACAATTTAAGGAAAACAACCAGTGCTTCAGCTGAAGTGCACGACCCGCCGGATGCTTTTAGCTTTATGAGTGTTACCTATATGGGTACGGCGGCCATTTTTGGTCATGTGACCTGGACCTAAAACGGTTCCCCCAATAAATGCGCCTTATCGAAAGGAGCAAAAATATATCTTATACTTTAGTACTGTATTCTGAATCGTTTGCAGGATAAAATGCATTCTCACTTTTCCAATACAAAAGCATATGTGTCAAAAGTTTGACCTAGGCACAAAGAAGGCCAGGGTCAACCCAGGGTCACCATTTTAGCAATTTATGATGGGCCTACGTCCCAGATGCTATTTATCAACTTTCGTGGAAATCTGCCCAGTGGTTCTGGAGAAGACTATTTTTGAAGGGTTTTTACCATATATGGCTTGGCGGCCATTTTTTGCATGTGACCTGGACCCCATGAGCAAATTTTGGTTTCCCCCATCCCATAGAGGCTCCATATGAAATTTGACTTCAATCGGCCTAACGGTTTCCGAGGAGAAGCAGTTCGAAAATTTTCACATTTTTCGCCTCGGCGAGGCTATACTAAATGGAATGTAATATTTCGCAAGTTCATTGGTTAGATCCCATTGATATCTATCAGTATGCCAAACATTGTTTAAATATTCCAACAAAAGCATATGTGTATAAGTTTGACCTAGGCACAAAGAAGGTCAAGGTCAACCCAGGGTCACCATTTTAGCAATTTATGATGGCCCTACGTCCCAGATGCTATTTATCAAGTTTCGTGGAAATCTGCCCAGTGGTTCTGGAGAAGACTATTTTTGAAGGGTTTTTACCATATATGGCTTGGCGGCCATTTTGGGCATGTGACCTGGACCCCATGAGCAAATTTTGGTTTCCCCCATCCCATAGAGGCTCCATATGAAATTTGACTTCAATCGGCCCACTGGTTTCCGAGGAGAAGCAGTTCGAAAATTTTCACATTTTTCGCCTCGGCGAGGCTATACTAAATGGAAAATAATATTTCGCAAGTTCATTGTTTAGATCTCATTGATATCTAACAGTATGCCAAAAATTGTTTAAATATTCCAACAAATGCATATGTGTCAAAGTTTGACCTAGGCACAAAGAAGGTCAAGGTCAACACAGGAACACCATTTTAGCAATTTATGATGGGCCTACGTCCCAGATGCTTTTTATGAACTTTCGTGGAAATCTGCCCAGTGGTTCTGGAGAAGACTATATTTGAAGGGTTTTTAACATATATGGCTTTGCCGCCATTTTGGTCATGTGACCTGGACCCCATGAGCAAATTTTGGTTTCCCCCATCCCATAGAGGCTACATATGAAATTTGACTTCAATCGGCCAAACGGTTGTCGAGGAGAAGCAGTTCGAAAATTTTCACATTTTTCGCCTCGGCGAGCCTATACTAAATGGAATGTAATATTTCGCAAGTTCATTGGTTAGATCTCATTAATATCTATCAGTATGCCAAAAATTGTTTAAATATTCCAAGCGGTTAAGTCACTATCACTAATTTTCACAAACGGGTTACGGACGGACAGACAGACAGACCATATATGGCTTGGCGGCCATTTTGATCATGTGACCTGGACCCCATGAGCAAATTTTGGTTTCCCCTATCCCATAGAGGCTACATATGAAATTTGACTTCAATCGGCCCAACGGTTTCCGAGGAGAAGCAGTTTGAAAATTTTCACATTTTTCGCCTCGGCGAGGCTAAACTAAATCGAATGTAATATTCCGCAAGTTCATTGGTTAGATCTCATTGATATCTATCAGTGTTACAAAAATTTTTTAAATATTCCAAGCGGTTAAGTCACTATCGCCAATTTTCACAAACGGGTTACGGACGGACAGACAGACAGACCATATATGGCTTGGCGGCCATTTTGGTCATGTGACCTGGACCCCATGAGCAAATTTTAGTTTCCCCCATCCCATAGAGGCTACATATGAAATTTAACTTCAATCAGCCCAACGGTTTCCGAGGAGAAGCAGTTCGAAAATTTTCACATTTTTCGCCTCGGCGAGGCTATACTAAATGGAATGTAATATTTCGCAAGTTCGTTGGTTAGATCTCATTGATATCAATCAGTGTGCCAAAAATTGTTGAAATATTCCAAGCGGTTAAGTCACTATCACCAATTTTCACAAACGAGTTGCGGACGGACAGACATACTGACAGACTGACAGAATGACCGATTAACCGATTGACCGAATGACAGAATGACACGGTGATTTTAGGGCACTCTAAGAAATCAACCGACTTCAGTCGGTCGCTTTTTCTGCGGGTCGTGCAATAACAATATCTTAATCTAGGCCATACTATCACGTGAAGACTTTCGGAACATTCCATTCATAATTCTGTTAGATAGAGTCAAGTGTACAATAAAGGTTCCTTTTAAAAGGAAAGGCTTGCCTGGTTTTAAGGGTACTGTTCCTGGTGTAAATGTAGCCATATTGCCGCAACATGGATGTACGAGTTGATGTAGATGAAAGTATTGGTGAGGAAGCAAATTGCACTGTTCTTGTTAATGAGACATAGACTTTTGATGCAGTGTACTCAAAGGCAATATATGGTTTATCTACACATTGGAATGGACAAACCCATGAGTTGTCAATTTTCTATGCGGCACTACCCTGACATTTATTGGGATAAATATTTCAATGTTAAGGTAACTGAGGCATTGACATGTGACCCAATGATCACATTCTCACTTTTTACCAACTATGATAGTAAGGGATCATTGTGATGACCCTGTTTAATTGAAATTTGCTCAGTAGTATCTAAATAGTAGTTGGAAGAAGACATTGTTAACAGACACACAGGAGGAATAATGGACTTATGGAGCACGGACGATATGCGATTTGGCAAGTAGAAATGGACAAACAAAACAAAGTAAATGTCCCTAACAGATTTATGAGAGACAATATTGTGGTAGAACACATCATACATACTGTTTGTTTTGCTAGGTTTTACGCCCGTTCAACAATCTTTCAGTCATATATAGGCGGGTAGTTTCCTAACCATCGCTCCTGGAAAGTGCCGGTACTAGACCCCGATCCTCCGACACAAACTACCAAATGTTCTCACATAAACGATCATGGCCGGTAGCGGGGCTCGAACCCATGACCCTCCAGTGATTACAAGTCAGCGACCTTAATCACTGGACCACGGAGGCGGTCTTCCATACATACTGCGTATACATTCATGCTATGTGGCCAGTAAACATGTAATTGTTAGGTGACGACACAAATATACATACACGGGAGTATAAGACGAAGGAGGAAGAGACATTAAATGTTAACATCTTTTATTAGCAAAGTATAAAAAATATTATAAACAAGAGACAACCAAAGCAAACAATGTTACCAATGTTAACAGTTTTTATCTGAAAGTCTAAAAATAAATAAACAGTATAAAGCTATTTAAGGTGAATCTTAATCTTGATAAAAACTGGACCAATTGACTGTCAGTACGCCGTAAACTTTGTTCATGTATCGGTGGCAGTACCTTCAATATAACTAGAGCTGTCAGTGAAACTGACTAGCGCCCCAGCAGCGCTATCAGAGGAGTAGGAAAATGTTGATGTTAAAAAACTATAAAGAACAAGGAAATGAAAGAACATAGCTCAAAGAATCATTTTGAACACGATAACTCGGTTTTAGAAACCAACCTGGGTTTTGCGCACAACACATCCTCTCATGATGATTAACATTACTGTCAAGTTATTCTAAAATCAATCCAGGAATAAGAAAGATATTGATCGGACACGATAAAAAAGGACGTTTTTTTACCTTTCACCTCGCAGTATGACCTTGACCTTTGAGGTACGGACCTGGGTCTTGCGCGTGACACACTGTCACACAATGGTTAATATTTCTGCTAAGTAATATATTTAAATCCATCCAGGTATAAGAAAGTTATAGATTGGACACAATAAAAAGACGCTTTTTTGACCTTTTATCTCTAAGTATGACCTTGACCTTTGAGGTATGGCTGTGGGTCTTGCGCGAGACACTCCGTCACATTATGGTTAACATTTCTGCCAAATAATATTTAAATCCATCCAGGAATAACAAAGTTATTGATTGGACACGACAAAGACCCTTTTTTGACCTTAAACCTCTAAGTATGACCTTGAACTTTGAGGTACGGACCTGAGTCTTGCGCGCAACACTCCATCACATTAATATTTCTGCCAAGTATATATTTAAATCCATCCAGGAATAAGAAAGTTATGGAGGATAAACAAATTGTGGACGGACAGACAGACGAACGGACAGAGTGATTACTATAGAGCACCCACACTTTCAGTGCGGGGCCCTAATAGGTTTGTACATATACATTATGATTCAATGGAGGTTTCAGGCAGGTAAATCATAATTTTCAGTAAATGCTATTATTCTAATTTCTCACATGAAATTATTCAATTTCATTCGTGCAGGTAATTGAAAATGTGGAAAGTATAATAGTCACCTTTATGTCCAATATGTACCAATATGTACTTTTGCACAGAAACGATAGCTCTGTCACTAGACCATCTCTCACTAAACTGGTACCCTGTATTCTATTAAAATATGCGAAAGCTATTGAGCTATAGGGTGATGGAACCAGAACACCGGAAAAAGCTGACTGTATCTCTGATTTTTGTTTTAAAAAAAAACACCTGAGGATCCAAAATAACATACAAAGAGAAGTCTAAAACCGGAACCACTTTTCCAATCTAACTGATTACTACTATCTTACTAACTAAGTAAACAAAAACTTTTTGCACTGCTGCAAAGAACTTAAATTTGTTTAATTTTTAAAGGTGGTATCGTTATTACACATACAGCGTAGACCCAAATCGGATCGACAGTACATGCCTTCTGATCATGGCAGGTACTGTTCGCCATATATATATACAACAACAGTTTTGAACATGATTCAGGCCTTACGCAGACTCTGAAACAGTGGATGGGCTGCGAATTTCAGGTATATTGCAGAGGGTGAAAAACGGCATGAGTTTGAGAATTTGCACCCCTCCCCTACCTGTGTGCGGGCCTGCATCAACAATTAGAATGAACTTTTTTGTTGAAACATATCACTGAAGGGGCTCTGTTTTTGATCTTTGTTATTCAGGAGCTGGGATGCAGGGGTGGGACTGAGCGAAGAGATATAGAAGTGAAACTATGACAAACATTGTAGGTTCTGATCAGAAGCCATCGATGGATCTACACTGTTTGCAGCTGGATAAAATGTTATACATGTACTAACTTTTCCAGCACCGATTGTGTTGCATATGAGGTTAATCAATGAAATAGTGTTAATTCAGAAAAGTGGGTTGAATATACATGTATACAGAAGGGAAATAATTACATTAACACATGACAAGTAAATGATTTGGAAAACTCTGACAGAAAATGCTACCCTATTTTTTCAGACACAAAATTTTACTGAATACTTTTCTTATAATGAAGCCTTTTAACTACGTTATAAAGCTTGCTATTGTCCGCGCGACTATCACTGACCGTCCCTGAACAAAGTCCAATTTATAGAGTCGATATGCGCTTCCCTAAGATGTCAGATTGCTGCTTAAAAAGGACATTCTGGACTTGGGAATAGACAAACAGTGTATACCTAATAAGACGCCACATAACTGTCTGATCAGGGCTTGCTTAAAATACTGCAATTTAAGGGTTAAGTTCGATTCTCAGTTCAGGACTATTTTATCAACCTACACTCATAGACAATCAACCACCAGTGATCTCAGTGCTTTGATTTTTTTATGAAATTTGGCTCTTTAATTTGGTTGCTATGGCAGGCTAAGCATTTCCATAGACTTTTAATGTTGAAAATGGAAAAAATGACAATTACCCCTTTCAAGACAGTTTGTCAAACTGTCATAAAACTGTTCCTTAAATAATGTTCTATCTGCCATATGACTTTAGGCCTATTGGTTGCCGCAGATGGGCAGTTATCATGCAACACATCAGACCGCTGAAAGGGTCCAAATTTTATCTGTAGCGTCCTTAGGCAAAGGAATTCCATGGTTTATTAAATTACATGCCTGTCAGTGGGCAGTCCCAGCCTGAGCTCTGGTGAGCATAGTGGCCCATGGGCCTCTTGTTATTTTATTTATTTATTTATTTTTTTTTTTTTTTTGTTTCAAAAATGCAATTTTTCTAAAGATTAAGAGAAAATGCAAAATGAAACAACCCTCCGAATATGAAACTAAACCACTGAAGTATAAAGGTAACATACCGATTAGAAAACAGCTTATCCAACGGTAAATCCAGATGACGCCCGGAAATCGCTATTTTAAAGACGGAACTTTTCTACGAAAACCCTGTCCCAAAACGGTCTAAGTAATTTTTTATCTGACATTTGCTTGTCAAACAGTCGTGGCTTCAGTACTTCGCGTCTCTTGGGGTTAATCACTAGTGTTAATTTACGAATGTGTCGAAAACTATAATACGACGATTCTAATGAGTACATTCTTAATTATCAATTGATAGTTCGTTTATTTTGTTTGTTTGCATTGGAGTTTAACGGCCCAGTCAACACTATTTTGGGTCAAAAGCCTCCGCGGTGTAGTGGTTACGCTACTCGCCTTGTAAACCAGGGGTCGCAGGTCGGTTCTTCCCCCCCCCCCCCCCAGTCCGGTTCTCCCCGGGGAAGAAACTGACTAGTCAGTTTCTTCCCCACCGTGTCAGTTGCTTTCCCACCTGAATTTTTTAGAACCATAGTCGACGATTAATTTATGCCTCGCAAATTGTTAAACATTCGAAAAGAAACCATTCTGAATTAGTTTTGAGTCTTTACAACTTGAATGGCAAAATTTTCTCAATGTCATACAATATATGGAGATCCAAGGAAATTTTCAACCCTATTCCTGTATCTACATGATTAATTTTCTTAGCTTTTTCTGACATAAATTGGTATTAACTAAACAGATATAATAAGCAACAAATCTTTGGTACTCAAATCTAAATATAACCAGTGCTTCAGCTGAAGTACACGACCCGCCGGATGCTTTTAGCTTTATGAGTGTTACCATATATGGGAATGGCAGCCATTTTGGTCATGTGACCTGGACCTAAAACGGCTCCCCCAATAAATGCGCCTTATCGTAAGGAGCAAAAATATATCTTATACTTTAGTACTGTATTCTGAATCGTTTGCAGGATAAAATGCATTCTCACTTTTCCAATACAAAAGCATATATGTCAAAGTTTGACCTAGGCACAAAGAAGGTCAAGGTCAACCCAGGGTCACCATTTCAGCAATTTATGATGGGCCTACGTCCCAGATGCAATTTATCAAGTTTCGTGGAAATCTGCCCAGTGGTTCTGGAGAAGACTATTTTTAAGGGTTTTTACCATATATGGCTTGGCGGCCATTTTGGTCATGTGACCTGGACCCCATGAGCAAATTTTGGTTTCCCCCATCCAATAGAGGCTCCATATGAAATTTGACTTCAATCGGCCAAACGGTTTCCAAGGAGAAGCAGTTCGAAAATTTTCACATTTTTCGCCTCGGCGAGGCTTTACTAAATGGAATGTAATATTTCGCAAGTTCATTAGTAAGATCTCATTGATATCTATCAGTATGCCAAAAATTGTTTAAATATTCCAAGCGGTTAAGTCACTATCACCAATTTTCACAAACGGGTTACGGACGGACCCAAAGAAGGTCAAGGTCAACCCAGGGTCACCATTTAAGCAATTGATGATGGGCCTCCGTCCCTGCAGACGCTATTTATCAAGTTTCGTGGAAATCTGCCCAGTGGTTCTGGAGAAGACTATTTTTGAAGGGTTTTTACCATATATAGCTTGGCGGCCATTTTGGTCATGTAACCTGGACCCCATGAGCAAATTTTGGTTTCCCTATCCTATAGAGGCTCCATATGAAATTTGACTTCAGTCGGCCCAACAGTTTCCGAGAAGAAGCAGTTCGAAAATTTTCACATTTTTCGCCTCGGCGAGGCTATACTAAATGGAATGTTATATTTCGCAAATTCATTGGTTAGATCTCATTGATATCTATCAGTATGCTAAAAATTGTTTAAATATTCCAAGCGGTTAAGTCACTATCACCAATTTTCACAAACAGGTTACGGACGGACAGACAGACAGACCATATATGGCTTGGCGGCCATTTTGGTCATGTGACCTGGACCCCATGAGAAAATTTTGGTTTCTCCAATCTCATAGAGGCTCCATATGAAATTTGACTTCAATCGGCCCAACGGTTTCCGAGGAGAAGCAATTTTCACATTTTTCGCCTCGGCGAGGCTATACCAAATGGAATGTAATATTTCGCAAGTTCATTGGTTAGATCTCATCGATATCTATCAGTATGCCAAAGATTGTTTCAATATTCCAAGCGGTTAAGTCACTATCACCAATTTTCACAAACGGGTTACGGACGGACAGACTGACAGAATGACCGAATGACAGAATGACACGGTGATTTTAGGCGACTTCGGTCAGTTGCTTTTTCTGCGGGTCGTGCAATTTGGAAAGTGGGGGTTGGGAAGAACTGGGCCGGCCCATTTCTTCCCCGGGGAAGAACTGGGCCCGCCCAGTTCTTCCCCATCCCAGATTTTTCTGTTTACTAAAAATTCTTGAGATAAATTTTCTTCGCTTTTTAAGACATAAGTTGGTATTAACTAAACAGATATAATAAGCAACAAATGTTTGGCACTTAATTTCAATAGAATTTGGAGACTGGGGGGTGGGGAAGAACTGGGCCGTCCCAGTTCTTCCCCACCGCAGATTTTTCTGTTTACTTATAATTCTTGTTATAAATTTCCTTTGCTTTTTAAGACATAAATTGATATAAACTAAACAGATATAATAAGCAACAAATGTTTGGAGCTCAAATATAAATAGAGTTTGGAGACTGGGGGTGGAGAAGAAATGGGCATGTCCAGTTCTTCCCCATCCCAGGTTTTTCTGTTTTCTTATAATAATTCTTGTGATATATTTCCTTTGTTTTTAAGACATAAATTGGTATAAACTAAACAGATATAATAAGCAACAAATGTTTGGAGCTCAAATCGTAATAGAATTTGGAGACAGGGGTGGGGGGGGGGAGAACTGGGCCGGCCCATTTCTTCCCCACCCTTGAGTAGTGTTGTACAGTTATGTCAGTCATATCGCTGAAGATGTCTGGGGTGGGGAAGAACTGGGCCAGCGCGTTTCTTCCCAAGCCTTGGGTAGTGATGTACAATTAAATCAGTTATGATGTTGAAGGTGTCTGGGGTGGAGAAGACATGGGCCGGCCCGTTTCTTCCACACCCTTGGTGACTCCTAATTATTCAGTTAAGTAAATTATGATGTTGAAGGTGTCTTGGGTGAGGATGAACTGGGTCGGTCCAGATCTTCCCCACCATTTGGTAGTGTTTGTTACAACGCATAATGAAGTAATGTAGTAATTTCTTCATTTTGAAATTTTTACTTCATTATGCGTTGGCATAGTCGATGCGAAATGAAATAAAATATAGTTTTTACTTCATTATGCGTCGATACTAAGAGGTTTGCGCAAAATGAAAGAATTATTTCATTTTGCGGTGATAGGTGGCATACTTAATTTTACTTCATTATGCGTCAACAGTTTGTTTGTTTGATTTGAGGTTTAACGTCACCGTCAATACTATTTAGGTCATTTTGGAGACGTTGCTTCCAATTTTGTTGGACCTTCACCCGACATTGAGATTAAATGACATCTCAATCCCTGCCGTCCAATTAAACCCAAAAGGGTTTATATGCATGGATGGGCCGACTCGCAGCAGTTTTCCTAGGCAGGCTTAGACCTTCTAAGCAGATAACCAGTACTCATGTGCGGACGGTATCAGCTCTGCGTAGAGCATCGTGCAGCCCATCTATTTCTTCAAGCCCCGATGGGCGGGGGCGAATATGCATCGACAGTATGAGGTTGGTTCTAAATGAAAAAAAATGCACATGTATTTTGCTTTGAGAGATGGCACACTTTTTCAAACATCATAGAAACAAAAGTAACCCAAATATTTAAGGCTAAAACATGCATGTGGAGACTTTTATAAGTAGAATGACGGTGCATTATCAACAGAAAAGGAGCGAGGAAGGTCGAAAACATGTGGTGAGAAGTTTATATAAAAGTATGCAGTTCAAGAAGCCAGTCGTTATGACGTAGGCCAAGAGCTCATGTAATGAGCTCTTGCGACATTCAGTGTGCTCTTGTGGAAGACCATCTTTGGGACTGTTCAAATGTGGTCTTAAAGACCACTTTTGAACTGCCTCAAATGTGGTCTTTATATTGGAATTTACCTGTATTGCTTCCGAAGTCTTTGGTCTCCTTTCGTAGACAGCTATGTTCTTCCATCATTACTTCATTTTGCATCGATAGGGTGCATATCAACGCGAAATGAAATATTTTTTTTTACTTCATTTCGCGTCGACTACGCCAACGCATAATGAAATAAAAAAAAATCAAAATGAAGAAATTACTACATTACTTCATTATGCGTTGTAACAAGTGTTATACAGTTATATCAATTATATCGCTGAAGA
The DNA here is from genome assembly GCA_963580285.1 of Lucinisca nassula. Lineage (NCBI taxonomy): Eukaryota > Metazoa > Mollusca > Bivalvia > Lucinida > Lucinidae > Lucinisca > Lucinisca nassula. Next base: position 67,697,910 of record OY757025.1, on the reverse strand, counting down.
TGACTGGGGTGGGGAAGAACTGGGCCAGCCCATTTCTTCCCCACCCAAGGGTAGTGTCGTACTGTTAAGTCAATTATGATGTTGAAGGTGTTTACCCAGTTTTCCCCACCCCAAGTAACCAAATTCTATTCAAATTTGATCGCCAAACATTCGTTGCTTATTATATCTGTTTAGTTAATGCCAATTTATCCCTTAAAAAGCAAAGGAAATTAGTCATAAGAATTTTTGTATACCAAAAAATCTGGAGTGGGGAAGAACTGGGCCGGCCCAGTTCTTCCCCAACCCAAGTCTCCAAATTCTATTTAGATTTGAGCTCCAAACATTTGTTGCTTATTATACCGTGTTAGTTTATACCATTTTTGTCTTAAAAAACAAAGAAAATTTATCACAACAGAAACATCTTGTGTGGGGAAGAACTGGGCCGGCCCAGTTCTTTCCCATCGACGATCTCCAAATTCTATTTAGATTTGATCGCCGAACATTTGTGGCTTATTGTCTGTTTAGTTTACACCAATTTATATCTTAAAAAGCAAAGAAAATTAATCATAAATGCTGGAATTGTGATGAATATTTTATTGCATCTCTGTGAATGGTGTAGCACAGAGCAAATTTTGTCATTCAAGCTCAAAGGACTGAGAACTTATTCAGAATGGTCTCTTTTCTCATTTTTTACAAATTATAAGCCAAAAAATTACTCGTTGACTATGGTTCTAAAACAATTCGAGCTAGTGGGGAAGAAACTGACTGGGTGGAGAAGAAACTGACTCGTCAGTTTCTTCCCCAGGGGAAGAACCGGGTCGGCCCAGTTCTTCCCCCGGGCAAGAAACGGGCCAGCCCAGTTCTTGCCCGGGTAAGAACCGGGCCGGGGGAAGAAACTGGTCGTTACACCGGGCTCCTCCAGACTTTCGGATGAGTCTTTAAACCGAGGTCCCGTCTCCGTATGACCTTAGCTGTTGGTGGGACGTAAAACGCAAACACTCACTCTATTTTAGGTCATTTTTGAGACGGTCAGTTTACCTATCCATACTTTTCCCGTATGTGGTTAACCAGTGCAGTGCACATTCTTTCGCAAGAAACTGACAACTGTCCTTCTTGAATCAGCGGAAGGGAGAGAATGATCGTGGAAAAGATTTCATGATCAATCTCCACGAAAGGATTTTTGCCGACCCCGGCAGGTATCGAACCAGCGAGTGATTGGAATTTGACAAGAATACATATACTTACTGGTTCAATCCTTTTTATCTATATGCATGAGTTCTCTAGAAGAGTAAGAAGACAAGGTACCCAATTTGACAAGAATACATAAAGCATGGTGGCCTTTTTATAGAAAGTGGCTAAAATTCATTTTCGTTTTACTCTCAGTATAACTGTTACAGTAATTTTATTTAAGATAATTGAAGATGAATGTATTGGGCTTCAGAAAATTGCAGGTGTCATTCCCGGACCACCGGCGTAAAGGCGTATGATGTCAAATGATGGTGGCGTCAGAAAATAAACGAAAACCATACAGAAAGTGTGGACCATGTCCTGTTACTAAATCCTATACTCTGACCAACTACGACAAAAAGGTGTCAAAGAAATGAATAATCACATGTGTTAAGGAAGGTTTGTACGTCTTGCATAGGAAAGGGCCATCGGAAGTACGAATCCTTCAGCTATCGAGACCGCAGCAAACGCTTAGTGACAACTGCCTTTATTAATATGTATCCCTTACTTACGGTCCTTAATTTATTCATTTCTTTATTTGTCCGTAAATTGCAGAAATATCACATTTTTAATCAAACTTTTGCGATGTATGATGGTAAGAATAATATAGAATACGTATTCTTCTCGTTAATGAAGGAGGATGTGAAGTACCACCAACTGCAATTATAATTGCACTACAGCACAATGGTTAAGATTTACACTATGCGTTTTCCAGTGGATTGAAATGGAAGAGAAAACACTGTTTTTTTTTTTGTTTTTTTTTTTTGCTTTTTTTTCAAACATCGACATGAGTGAGTGAGTGTTTGAGTTTTACATCCCACCAACAGCTAAGGTCATACGGAGACGGGACCTCGGTTTAAAGACTCATCCGAAAGACTGGAGAAGCCCGGGATCGATCCTGCATTCCCTGGTTTACAAGGCGAGTAGCGTTACCACTACATCTGGGAGGCTTCTAAACATCGACATACATTGAACCCAAAATAGTACATGCAGAGGCCTGTTAGTGCCATACAATCTACCGTTGCAACTATATATGACGAAATTTTCAGTTTATTAACGTATTGTTATGGTCACTCCTAAAGTTTTTCCGATACAACCTCATCATGCTTAGTATATACATAAAACTCTTATTTCATTGATTGTGATACATAAAATGATGTGACTGTCCTTAGTCTGGCCGACCAGCATGCATATGCACAGTTCACAGTTCGAACGATCGCACTAAACAATACAGGGTGACAGTCTTCAAGGGGGTTTTTATGTATAAGAAAAATTTGTCCACATAAAAATAATAAATTACAAATATTTCTTAAATATGTCAAGGCTACCATATTCATGCTTACCCCTCCAGAACTTCAGTTAAATAAAGCAAAATTTTCTGATACTTAGACCCCGTTTTGGGATTTATATCTATCTATTGAAGATGGGTTTGATTCTGGCAAAATTTATGATAAACGCGATGAGTTTGATTTTGAGATTGTAAACTTCATATCTTGGACGGTGCTGTTCCTCGTGCGGCATCCTATGGCGTTTAGATTTCGCAATTAATTTGATTTGCCAGAGTGTCTAGTCATGTAATTTCCTTCAACACTCGTAATAAATTGTCAACTGCTATACTTCTTAATCAGGGTTATCAGTATTATAAACTACGCTAAGCGTTTCAAAATTTCATTGATATCATTCTGATTTAATTTCAGAATTCAATGTTGGACTTAAATCCCTTCTGCAACAAGGTCTATCGGAACCCGATTAAGAAGTTTAGCAGTGGTGACTTAGTATATAAATTCAGAAAAATATATAAATGCAATGACTTCAGCACCCAATTTTGAAAAATCATACTTCGATATATAATGATAGGACACAGCATAAATGTTATATGACAGACTGCATGCATGGTAGTTAACCCAATCGCGGTTGACCACTTTGCTTCCCTCTTCAGTTGCACGCCGGTGGGTCAGGCCTCATATTCTATGACGGTTCCAGCGTTAAGGCCTACTGAAAATTAGATAGTATCTAATTTTGTGCAATGTAGATTGGTGCCTGATGCCCTGTCTCTTATCGAGCCAATCCGAGTCTAACTGTTGGTCTTCTTTTGCTCCAGCATTTAAGTGGTTTCTTGTTGTCGAGTCCTCACCGATGTTTCATCTCTGCTGTTGTTTGATTTTTGTGTTCAAGAAGATGTTGCACTGATGAGGCCTTCATGCGGACTGTACAAATTATCTAAATCGTGACAGAAATAAGGGCGAGGATTGAGGCCACGTAAAACCTATTTAAGCCCCCCTGTGGAATTCGTTTCAAAGTCGGTTCTTCTGTCGCGGTTTATTTTTTATGGTTTGTCTTTGAGTGTTTGTATCGCGTATATTATTTTGTTTTGGATAGCCAATTGTATTGACCATTTTTTTGGAAAGTAACTGTTCCTTTGGCTTTCCGCTGTTGTTCCTGTTAGAGCCTGTTGTTCCATGTTTGTGTTTCTTTCCCTTTGGTGTCTCTAATGGGAGCTGTGGGTTAATTGTATCCATTCCTGATCATTGCCTTCACTTCTATTTTACTCGAGGTGTTATTTTATACCAACATTTACATGTACAAAGATATTTTCATTATCATCATTATCATTATCGTCACCAGCCCAGGACCACGTTTTCCATCCACCTCTATGTTAAAGGTTGTATTGACTGATCTGCTGGGGCGTTCCACATGTCCATACTCGCCTCAAGGATGAAGTCCAGGTCTTCGATGCCAGGTCGCGCAAGTAGCTCAGTGCACCCGACTTGCAACTTGCTATTGCAGATCTGTCTGATCATTGCCCTGTCAATGGAGGTTTGGTTTTGTCAAGTCTCGCTGGTATGGGGCATTGCGCTCTGCAAACAAGGGCTTTTCACACGGTCACGTCTTGCATGAGAGATGGTGGGGAAGACACTCCTTGAACTTCTTCCAGACTGTTTCCACACTTGATGTGGTCGGAAGATTACAGCCACCTTCTGCAGAGACAATGTCTTCTAGGTAGCAAAAAGAAGCTACCACCTCAATTATGATACCACTAGAAATTCTTCTGACATAGAATACACATGTGAAATATGAAAGCCATATCGCTTACCAATCAAAAGTTGTGGCCAATGTTAAAGTTTTTTAAAAAGTAGGTCATACATTAAGGACAAGGTCACGAGGTCAAAAGCTATGGTACCACTGGAAAGGTTTTGTTTGATTTGAGGTTTAACGTCCCCGTCAACACTGTAAAGGTCATTTTGGAGACGTTGCTTCCAATTTTGTGGGACTTTTACCCGATATTGAGGTGTAATGACATCTCAAGCCCTGTCGCCCAATGAAACCAATAGGGTTTATAAGCATGGACGGTCCGCCTCGCACCGCGATTCCTGGACAGGCTTAGATCCTCTAAGCGGTTTACCAGTACTAGTGTGCGGGCCGGATTCAGCTCTGCGTGGAAGCATCATGCAGCCCATATATTTCTTCAAGCCCCTATGGGCGGGGGCGTTCCACTGGAAAGGTCTCGGGACAAGAAATGCACATGTGAAATATGAAAGGCATATTTGTTACCATTCAAAAGTTATACCCGATGTTAAAGTTTTTGCGGACAAACAAACAGACAGACAGACCAAAAACTATATTATTCGGGGGCATAATATAGTTTTCAAAATGCCTCTATGTCTAGCATTTCTCCTGTTTATATAATAGTCGCAAAATAATTGTTCACGTGCTATAAGTAAGTACACTGTGAATTAACTATGGCTTAATATGACGTCAGAGATATATTGACCAATAGCTCGCTTATGCCCCTAGTACAGTTCCGACACCTGCAAAGATCATGTAAGGCGGATATACTTCTTTATGAAAATGTAAAAAATGAATACTGTTATACCGAAATTAAACACTGGTTGGGATTGTACAGTACACTTAACCCGGATGTTCCGATCTGTATAGTAGACAGATCCTTGTTCCGATATGTCGGGTATGTTTCAGAATGTTTATTTTTGTGTTTTGATATTATTAATCATGAGAATTTCAACTTCATAGCAGTAGTTCGGGAAGCATAACTAAAAGTCTTTTCGACATGCTACCTTGATTTTCTGTTTATTGCTATGATTTCGTTTATTTTCACATTTGTTTTCAGAAAATCATTATCCTACTTTCGATTTCAAACGCTGCAGCGGTTTAATTCAATCAAACTTTGCCACCAACCTAACATGAAACGAATGTAATTGCATTTCAAATATTTTATGTTTTTTCGGGTCCGCTTTTATTAATATTCCTAAACATCTTGCCATGTAAGGGGAATTATTTTCAAAGAAAGGATAGAGGGGTCAAAAACTGGTTTGTATCGCATGTCGCAAAACTGATTTCTCAGAACTGTATGTCGTGTTCCGATCTTACTAGTATTGTGTGTCCTGATAATACTATAGAGCGATTTCGATATTTTCGTAGGATAATATTTAAATACGTTAACTATTTTGTTTCTGAAATGTGGAAACTTGGCATATACACACTTTCGTCATCGAGTTCTTCATACTGTCTCAGATGAAACACAAAACATGACAAACTGACTGCGCCCAACGAAGATTCAGATCAGCTTGCGCATCCGCCCAGTCTGATCAGATTCTTCGCTGTGCGCCTGATGGGTAGCTTACTACTCGAGTTTTTTCACACGGACAATGAAGACACTGATCAGACTGGGAAATGCTCAGACTGAGCTTAGTCTTTGCTGGGCGCATAGATCAGTTTTTGTTTTGTTATGCTCAAGTTGAAAAAGTCCCATTTTGTTTCTTTCACTAATTTCAGACGTGATGAATTAGTCGTTCGTGATGGACCCGGTTGGTGGTTCTTTGGAATGACACACTGTTTCAATCATGTCAAAAACTGTGCCAAATACCATCAATATATCTCACAGGGTATCCAAGTTATGGTCATCACAAGATTATATTGTTTGGGGAAATAACTAAAAAAAAAACACCTGCTTAGCCTCACGTATAACTGTACCAAGTCCCATCATTATGTCTCAAAGACTATCGAAGATATGGCGATCACAGAGAGTCATACGATTTTATTACAAGGGGATATAACTCAAATACCATCGCACCCAGAGTTGTGGTTCCTGCGCATGGCAACCATGTCTCAACCTTGCCAAGTAATATCCGTATGGTCATATGTGAGAAGCCAAGTTATGCAACGGAAGGTCAGGTGTTTTTCTCCGAGTACTCCGGTTTTCGCCCACCTCTGATTAACGATCGGCTCGATATGAGTGAAATAATTTTAAAAAGGCCGCAAAACCAAAACCAATAAATAAATAAATAAATAAATTAAAAAATATCCGCATATCTCAAAGGGTTTCTGACCTATGGCCATCACAAGATTATTTCGTCAGGGGAGGTAACTCAAAAACCAGTGCACCCATAGTCGTGGTTCTTGTCCATGACAGGTTTGCTTAACTTAAAAAATCAACATGTCTCGAAGACTGTTGAAGATATGGCGATCACAAGATAGTCATACAATTTTATAAGCAGGGTAGATAACTACAATAATACCCATGACGTCCAGAGTTGTGGTTCTTATGAATGGCATGCCGCCTCAACCTTGTGAACAATTATGCCAAGTACCAAGTAATGCTTAATATCCGCGGACGCCTGATTACACTCTTCTGGAGTCCATGTCTGTTGATCCGAACATTGATATTTGCCATTTTGTCTATGGATTAACGATTTTGGATTAACGGTTTGGTACTTCGACCTAAACTACAATATACCTAAAAGGGTTTTGGAGTTATGGCCATCACAATGTTATTTTGTCAGGGAAGGTAACTCAAAAACCAGTACACCAAGAGTCGCGGTTCTTGCACATGGCACGTCTGCTTAACCTCATGTACAATTGTATTAAGTACTATCAACATGTCTAGAAGAATAATGGAGATATGGTGCTCAAAAGATTGTAGCTCACCAGAGCCGAAGGCTCCGGGGGAGCTTATAGGATAGGCAGTTGTCCGGCGTCGTCGTCGTTGTCGTCGTCTGACGTCAACACTTTCAAACATCTTCTTCTCTGAAGCCACTGGACCGATTAAGCCCAAATTTTATCTGTAGCATCCTTGGGCTGGAGGATTGAAAGTTTGTGTTTTTTATTAAAATCGGCTCATTAGTTTGGTTGCTATGGCAACTTGTATTTTCCATAGACTTACAATGGGGAAAATTGAAAAATGGCATTTACTGCCAAGCCTCTGCAGATATTTTGAGAAAACTTTCATAGAAATGTTCCATAGGCAATCTACTATCTGCTGTATGATTTTAAGCCTTCTGCTCATTTTTATTGGTTGCCATGGAAACCAAAATGCAAAAAATAGACAAAAATGCTTAAAAAATCATCTCCTCAGAAACCATATGCTCTAGGAGGCTGAGACTTTATAAAAATATTCACCATATTTGCCTTTACAGGTTTTGTGTTTTTTATGAAATTTGGCCTTTTAGTTTTGTCGCTATGGCAACTTAGAGTTTCCATTGACTTATAATGGGGAAAACTGAAAAATGGCATTTACTGCCAAGTCATTGCAGATATTTTTACAAAACTTACATAAACATGTTCCTTGAGTAAACTTCTCTCAGCCATATGCTTTTATGTCAACCTGGGGGTCCCCTAGGTTGTGCCGGGGCCATGCCCCGCCCACTCCACTTCATAAAATGCCTTATATCTCAGAAACCTTACAGATCCCAACCCCTAAACCATATATATCCTTGTTCCTTATGATAAGATGCATTAAGTGACACCAACCTGGGGGTCTCCCGGGATGTGCCGGGGACATGCCCTACCCCCTCTATTTCATAAAATGCCATTTATCTCAGAAACCATTCAGATCCCCACCCCTAAACTATATATATTCTTGTTCCTTATGCTAAGATGCATTAAGTGACACCAACCTTGGGGTCCCCCCGGGATGTGCCGGGGACATGCCCCACCCACTCCACTTCATAAAATGCCATTTATCTCAGAAACCATTGAGATCCCCACCCCTAAACCATATATATTCTTGTTCCTTATGATAAGACACATTCAGTGATACCAACATTGGGGTCTCTCTGGGGTGCGCTGGGACCATGCCCAACCCTTCAACTTCATAAATGCCATATATCTCAGAAACCATTCAGATCCCCACCCCTAAACTATATATATTCTTGTTTCTTATGATAAGACGCATTCAGTGACACCAATCTGAGGGTCCCCTAGGATGTGGCGGGGCTTATGCCCCACCCCCTCCACTTCGTAAAAGGCTGAATATCTCAGAAACCGTTCAGATCCCCACCCCTAAACCATTTAAATTCTTGTTCCTTATGATAAGACGCATTCAGTGATACCAACCTTAGGGTCTCCCTTGCCGCACGGGGGCTATGCCCGACCCCTCCACTTCATAAAAGGCCCAATATCTCAGAAACCGTTCAGATCCCCACCCCTAAACCATATAAATTCTTGTTCCTTATGTTAAGATGCATTCAGTGATATCAACCTAAGGATCTCCCAGGCCGCACCAGGGCTATGCCCCAACCTTCCACTTCATAAAAGGTGATATATCTTGGAAACCCTTCAGATCCCCACCCCAAAACCATGTATATTCTTGTTTCTTATGAAAAGACGCATTCAGTGACACCAATCTGGGGGTCCCCTAGGATGTGCCAGGGCTATGCCCCACCCCCTGCACTTAGTAAAAGCCCAATATCTCAGAAATTGTCAGATCCCCACCCCTAAAGCATATAAATTCTTGTTCCTTATGATAAGACGCATTCAGTGATACCAATCTAATGGTCTCCCGGGCCGCACGGGGGCTGTGCCCCACACTTCCACTTCATAAAAGGTGATACGTCTCGGAAACCATTCAGATCCCCATCCCCAAACCATATATATTCTTGTTTCATATGATAAGACGCATTCATTGAAACCAACCTGGGGGTCCTCTGGGATGTGCCTGGGCCATGCTTAACCCCTTCCACTTCGTAAAAGCCTCAATATCTCGGAAACCATTCAGAACCCCCAACCCTAAACCATATATATTCTTGTTCCTTATGATGAGACACATTCAGTGATACCAACCTAGGGGTGTGCTGGGGCTATGCCCCACCCTTCCACTTCATAAAATGCAATATATCTCAGAAACTGTTCAGATCCCCACCCCTAAAATATGTATATTTGTGTTCCCTATAATAAGACTCATTCACTCACATCAATGTGTCTATGTGCTAGGGCAACATGCTGATGCCATGGCCCACGCCTCTACTTCATAAAAGGCCATATCTCAGACACCATTAAGATCCCCACCTCATAATCATATATATTCTTGTTTCTTATGATTAGACACATTCAGTCACACAAACTTGGTGGTCCACAGGGGCCATTCCTCTCCTCATCATTTCATAAGAGGGCCTCATATCTTGGAAACTGTTCATATCCCCACCCCTAAACAATATATTTTCTTGGTCCTTATTATAAGACACATTCAGCGACAACAATCTTGGCTTTTCTGGGGTCTGCCAGGGCTATGCTCCAACCCCTTCGCAGCTTAAAAGGCCTTATATCTCAGGAACAGTACACATCCCAGCCCCTAAACCATATATATTCATGTGCCTTATGATAAGATGGATTCAGTGATACCATTCAGGGCTCTGTTGGGTCCATGTCTCATCCTTCCTCCTCATAAAAGGCCTAATTTTTCAGATACAGATTCCACATGGGTGCTCATTTTGAACTGGGGGTTTGTTTGGGAGACTTTATAATCAATAAATTAAAACCTGAAACCATACATGGCTGCCAGTGGGCAGTGTCCGCCTGAGTTCTGGTGAGCATTGTGGCCCATGGGCCTCTTGTTTTTTATTGGAAAGGAGATAATTGAAATGCCATGGCACCAAGAGTTGTGGTTCTTGCACATGGCACGCCTGCTTAACCTCATGTACAACTGTACAAAGTACTATCAAGATGCCTCTAATAGTATGGGAGATATGGCGATCACAAGATAGTCATTCTATTTTATTGGAAGGAGAGATAATTCAAACGCCATTGCACCAAGAGTTGTGGTTCTTGCGCATGACATGCTGCTTCAACCTTGTGAACAATTGTGTCAAGTTTCATCAATATATCTCGAAGGGTATTTGAGTTATGGCGATCACAAGATAGCCATTCTATTTTATTGGAAGAGGAGATAATTCAAATGACATGGCACCAAGAGTTGTCGTTCTTGTGAATGACATGCTGCTTTAACCTTTTGAAAAATTGGGCCAAGTTTAATCAATATATCTCGAAGGGTATTGGAGTTATGGCGATCACAAGATAGTCATTCTATTTTATTCGAAGGGGAAATAACTCCAAAAACCATGGCACCAAGGGTTGTTGTTATTGCCCATTACACGCCGTCTCAACCTTGTTTACAATTTTATCAAGTATCATCAATATATCTTGAAGGTTATTGGAGTTATACAGATCACAAGATAGTCATTCTATTTTATTGGAAGGGAGAGCTAACTCAAATAACATGGTACCCATAGTTGTGGTTCTTGCGCAAGACACGCTTCCTCAAAATTGTTTACCATTGTGCCAAGTCATACCAATATATCTCGAAGGGTATTGAAGTTATGGCCATCACAAAATTGCGTCTAGGCCGGGACGGACGACCGGACGCAAAGCCGACCGCTATATCCCCCGAATTTATTCGGTCGAGAGATGAAAAGGAAAATATCTTTCACGGACTGGTCCACAGCTCTTCATTTCTTTGTATAAATGTATAAATATTGAACAAATAGCCCGTAAATAATCATATTACTCAGGTCGTTTTGTATTTCTATGCAGTCTGATCAGAGTATTTGCTATGCGTTCTGTGGATAAAGAGAGACGAGTGACGATGCGACTCATTTGGTTAAATATTTCGTACCTGAAGACAGTCCTCGAAGGCTGGCTCCTTTGGCCGAGTGGTAAAGACCTCTAGTCCGTAGTGCTCTAAAGGTTCAATGAATAAACACAGCACATGCAATTTCTCCAAGATTTCGGGAATTTACGTATATCATCTTATTGCATAAACAAATATTGCAATGTACCTTTGAATAACTTACACACATTAATAGCGACATCCCATACAGTCAAAACAAAGACAAGCTATACGGTAAATATGAGACATAGCATACAGTCAGAAATTTTTTGGGATGGTTAGTCTTGCTCTTCGTGTGATTTCGTGTGGAATTCTAGAGGCACTTATTTTTAGCATAACTCATTACAGATTATTACTCTATCTTAAAACTGTCTTAAAGGATATTTTTCTTTCGACCAAAGCTCTCAATTGGTCGATTTTCGAGTCACAGGTGAGGTGTGATTCTTACAGATACTAGTGATTTGCAGCTGAAAAATAGATTTAGAGTATAGAAAACGACATCTTGCCGTGCCCAAAGATGGTCAGCGTGGAAAACAAAATAAATGACAAGTTATTTATGTCCAAACAAATTAATATACAAATATAGAAGACAGACTACGCACATACACCTTCAAGGTCATAACAAAAGACAAGGATCTGTCCACTATACAGATCGGAACATCCGGGTTAAGTGTACTGTACGCTCCCAACCAGTGTTAAAGCGAGGATTACAGTTTTCCTTAGGGCCACCATTGTATATGTCTAATGATGACCATTAGCTCGATTAGGCACGGGGTGCAGTTCTGACACCTGCCCGGATCATGCATGGTTTGTATTTCTCTTTAAGAAAATGCAATAAAATTACTGTTATACCGAGACTAAAACGAATAAGAAAAAATTTTCTAGGGCCACCCATGTAATATACTTACTGGTCGGGAGCGTACAGTACACTTAACCCGGATGTTCCGATCTGTATAGTGGACAGATCCTTGTTCTAATATGTCGGGTAAGTTTCAGAATGTTTATTTTTGTGTTTTAAAATTATTAATCGTGGGAATTTCTACTTCATACCAGTAGTTCGGGAAGCATAACTAGAAGTCCTTTAGACATGCTACCTTGATTTTCTGTTTATTGTTTTGATTTTTTTCATTTTCACATTTGGTTTTAAGAAAATCATTATCCTACTTTCGATTTCAAACACTGCACCAGTACAATTTAATCAAACTTTGCCACCAACCTTACATGAAACGATTGTTATTGCATTTTAACTATTTTATGATGTATTTCGGGTCAGATTTTATCAATATTACTAAACATCTTGCCATGTAAGGGCAATTATTTTCAAAGAAAACGATAGAGGGGTCAAAAACTGGTTTGTCTCGCATGTCACAAAACTGATTTCTCAGCACTGTATGTCGTGTTCCGATCATACTATATAGTTTGTCCTGATAATACTATGGAGCGATTTCGATATTTTCATAGGATAACATTTAAATTTGTTAGGTCTTTTGTTTCTGAAATGTTGAAACTTGGCATAAACACACTTTTTTTTTAGTGGGTTCTTCATACTGTCTCAGATAAAACATAAAACATGACTGCGCCCAACGAAAAGTCAGATCAGCTTGCGCATCCACCCAGTCTGATCAGATTCTTCGTTGAGCACTTGATGGGTACCTAACTACTCGAGTTTTCTTCACACGGGCAACGGAGACTCTGATCAGACTGGGCAGATGCTCAGACTGAGCTTAGTCTTTGCTGGGCGCATAATTTTTGTTTCGTTATGCTCAAGTTGAAATAGTCCCATTTTGTTTCTTTCACTAGTTTCAGACGTGATGAACGAGTCGTTCGTGGGGGACTCAAATGATGAAGGGTCTGAAATAGATCACGACCCCGCTTCGAATGCGGCGTCTGTTCCTATTTCTCTCGGTTCATATCAAACCCCAGGCGTCATGAGCGCCGTCATCTGAGAGAATGCTCTAAAGGTTCAATGAATACACACAACACATGCAATTTCTCCAAGATTTCGGGAATTTACAGGTGATTAAAATTTTAACGTAGCTTTGCTATTGTTTAAGCATTATCATCTTATCATCTTATTGCATAGAAACATATTGAAATGCACCTTTGAATGACTTACACACATTAATAGCGACATCCCATACAGTCAAAACAAAGTATCTTAAGACAAGCTAGACATACCATACAGTCAGAAAATTTTGGGAATGGTTAGTCTTGCTCTTCGTGTGATTTCGTGTGGAATTCTAGAGGCACTTATTTTGCGTATTACTCATAATAGATCATTACTCTATCTTAAAACGGTCTTAAAAGTTTTTTTTTCAATAAAAGCCCTCAATTGGTCGATTTTCTGGACAGAGGTGAGGTGTGATTCTTACAAACTCAAGTGATTTGCAGCTGATGAAAAAACAAACGATTTAGAGCATAGAAAACGACATCATCCCAAAGATGGGTCAGTATGGACAACAAAATAAATAAAACGCACTTACCAAGTTGTTTATGTCCAAAAAATTAAATACACAAATAAAGAAGACAGACCACGCACATACACCTTCAAGGTCATAACAAAAGACAAGGATCTGTCCACTATACAGAAAATCCGGGTTAAGTGTACCGTACGATCCTAACCTGTGATACTTACTGGTTTGATCCTCGGGTCTGTACCTGTATAGATGAGTTCTCGACAAGAGTCAGAAAACACGGTACCCAGTTGAAAAACAATATCCTTGTTGTTTGCTTATTTACTAAATGTTTTGTATCCGCTTAATGATATTTAGCAACACTAACACACTCAGCAAAATCTCACAGTTGTAACTGAAATCGATTTGCATCTCGCGTCTTGGTAACAGAACACGTGGCCACGGCAACGAAACATCCTTTTTTGATTGGATTGAAAATCATTGTCCTCAGAAGAGGCTTTTGTTCGCATCACTGTATTACATATACCTAGAAATACTATACATCTGAGATGTCAATCAATACAACATAGAAGTGCACACAAAGGCCGTTCTAATAAGTATTTTCACAATCTATATTTCTGTACAATGTTTACTTTAGTAAACCTGACGTTTCTCTATTTACAGCGGGGTTTACATCGCTATTCATTGCTCCGACTTGTAAGCGTAATGGTAAAGCCAATATGTCATTTTATTGTACTTTTCATGATTCCTGCAAATTGTATGCATCGATTTTGTTCCAGATGAGGTTTAACGTCCCGTCCCCGTCATCACTATTTAGGCCATTCTGGAGACGCTGCTTCCAATTCTGTGGGATTTTTACGCGACATTGAGATGAAATGACATCTCAACACCTGCCGCCCAATGAAACCAATATATATTTTTATTTGCATAGACTCGCACTACTTTCTCTTCTAAGCGGTTTACCAGTATGCGTGTGCGGCGTGTTCAAGCCCTGCATGGAAGTATCATGCAGCCCAATCTATTTCTCCAAGCCCCGATCGGCGGGGACCGGTACTTAAATAGAGGTTAATTTACATTGTGTTTAATATACATGAAATAACTTCCAAAAGACATGCAAAAAAAAAAAACGAGTGCATGGCACGAGTTTTGTTTATTTGCTTGTATGAGGTAATTAATTCCTCTATTTTAAACATAATGTCAGCCACTCCAGGTTAAAGTCCGTGTGATGAGCACCCCTGTAAAGCCAACTTTATATGATTAAAAATGGGTTTACAAGGATATACATTATTTTCCGTATTTTTGCTCAAAATCATAGATAATGGGTGTTCGTCAGAGCCCCTCATTGAGACAGTTCGATCGTGCACCCGCAATCTATATATGACTTAGAAATAAAGATCATGAAAACTCCTTTTTAGGAACGTAGTGGCACAGACGGTTAGACAGTTGTTCCTGCATTGCTAGGCGCCGTAGTCAATGCCAACGTGAGTTCGAATCCTACCACCGTCCTGTTGGTACATAATACACGTTTTCGGAAGTACTTGTATCAGTAAAATAATCCTGGGCCGGGTATCTTTTGGAGTTTGATAAATTTATAAACCCGAGTGTGTCAATGCACAGTGGTACCGACTGGTCATGCAGGAAATCAAAGCACTGCGAGTGCTGATGGCGCGATTGTCTGTGATTTTTAATTTTGCGTCTGGTCGGTAGTTTAAATCAGACTTCATGCGGACTGAACAAATTATTTGTCTTAATCGCGACGGAAGTAAGGGCGAGGACTGTGGCCACGTAAAAACGATTTAAGCCCCCCCCCCCCCCCCCCCCCCCCCCCACGGGAATACGTTTCCGCTGACCGTTCCAAGGCGCATCTTCTGTCGCGGTTTATTTTTGTTATGGCTTGTCTTTGGGTGTTTGTGTCGCTTATATTATTTTATTTTGGATAGCCTTTTGGCCATTTTGTGGGAAAGTAACTGTCCTATTGGCTTTCCGCTGTTGGTGTTTCCACTGGGGTCTGTTGCTTCATGTTTGTGTTTCTTTCCCTTTGTTGTCTCTGATGGGAGCAGTGGGTTAATTGTATCGATTCCTGATCATTGCCTCTACTTCTATTTTATAAAGAATATATTCTTGCATAAACTCCTATGAGCATAGCTGTTTGAAGCTATTCCGGGCCAGAAGGCGTATTCATGTTGAAACTAGAGCCAGTGTTTATGAAACAAAATGCCCCCAACTGCTTGACCCTAACACTGCTTGTCCCTAACAGTAATTGAGATATCTTGTTTTTATGTGGCTGTAATGCTGAAATTACACAAGAAAAGCTGTAGTTAATCAGGTCGTTTATTTATCACCCCCTACTAGTTTTTTAAGTTACAGGATAATAGCTCATACAGTTTTAGAGATACAGTCAAACTTGTCTTAGTGGCCACCTTTATTAAGCGAGCAACCTGTCTTATTGAGATATCTTGCTTACAAGCTGCAAACACGAAAAAAATCTAAGGGCCATAACTCAAGAAAAAAAATCGGATTTTTTTCAAAAGTTAATCAGTTCATCTACTCATCATCCCTGACCAGTCTGTGAAGTTTCGGGGAAAAACCTAAAATAGTTTTTTAGATATCTTGCTTACAAACTTAAAACGCGAAAAATTTCAAAGGGCCATAACTCAAGAAAAAAATTTCGGATTTTTTTCAAAAGTTAATCAGTTCATCTACTCATCATCCCCAACCAGCCTGTAAAGTTTCAGGGCAATAGCTCAAACAATTTTTGAGATATCTTGCTTACAAGCTGAAAACACGAAAAAAATCAAAGGGCCATAACTCAAGAAAAAAAATTGGATTTTTTTCAAAAGTTAATCAGTTCATCTACTCATCATACCCAACCAGTCTGTGAAGTTTTGGGGAAAAACCTCATATAGTTTTTGAGATATCTTGCTTACAAACTTAAAACGCGAAAAATTTCAAAGGGCCATAACTCAAGAAAAAAATATAGGATTTTTTTTCAACAGTTAATCAGTTCATCTACACATCATCCCAAACCAGCTTGTAAAGTTGCAGGGCAATCGCTCAAACAATTATTGAGATATCTTGCTTACAAGCTGAAAACACGAAAAAAATCTAAGGGCCATAACTCAAGAAAAAAAATCGGATTTTTTTCAAAAGTTGATCAGTTCATCTACTCATCATCCCCGACAAGTCTGTGAAGTTTCGGGGAAAAACCTCAAATAGTTTTTTTAGATATCTTGCTTACAAACTTAAAACGCGAAAAATTTCAAAGGGCCATAACTCAAGAAAAAAAATTCGGATTTTTTTCAAAAGTTAATCAGTTCATCTACTCATCATCCCCAACCAGCATGTAAAGTTTCAGGGCAATAGCTCAAACAGTTTTTGAGATATCTTGCTTACAAGATTTCATAGTATTTTTTGCAAAGGGGCATAACTCAAAAAAGGGGCATAATCCTGACGAGAAAAAAAACACGGGTCAATTATTTTTTCATGAGGAATCCATATATGAAATTTCAAAAACCTAGCACCCATGGTTCTAAAGTTATGCTATGCAGTAAAAAGTGGGACGGACGTAAGGACGGAAGGACGGACGGACGAACAGGGCAAAACCAATATGCCCCCACAACTTCTTCGAAGTTGGGGGCATAAATATAAAATTAACATGCTGCTTGAATATGAGTTTTATACCGCAATCAGGCATTCTAGTAACCTAATAAAGGGGGTCGAATAACTGCACGCTATAATCGGTAGTGACCTATAATACCTTCTACTGACCTATAATACGTCTAGTGACCGTTTATAGACCGGACCTACTTTTCAGGTCCCTATTTTACATATATAAACAATAACAAGCAAACTTTCATACATGGGAAAACAACGAAACTGCAAGTTTAAATCCTTGCAATATTTATTTAAACAGAATTTCAGAAATTTCAGCTAAACTCTTACCTTCTCGGCTTTTCCTGGTTTGAATAGCCCGTTGGAATTACTGCGCACTGCTACTGCAGCTGCGTCTTAACCTCGAAAATAATTTTTAAAGCTAAAATAAACTATTTTTTGCAGATTTTCATACAGAAAGTAAAGCGCTGAGAAACTTTTATTCGAGCGTCCATGTTGTTTCCTGCGTCTTTGTAGCGCGGTGACGTCAGAAACTTTGCACTAGTTGACGTCACGTTATACTACGTGTGCGCGCCATGGCACTGAATGTCGTTTAACATGCCACACTGTCTGCTGTCTTTTTTGCTTAAATTTGCTAAATTATTGCAAAACCCATTGATTGTTTTGGGTTGCGGTATAAACTAAATACATGATTAGTGTCTTTAATAATAAAATATAATCGGTTCGCCCCGACAATTTAATAGGGGCTCGCTAAAGCTCGCCCCTATAAAATTGTCTAATGCTCACCGATTATATTTTATTATTAAAGACACTAACCATGTATTTGAACGTTGGATATAAAAAAAAATACTTTGTTTTGTTTACGTTATGTTAGAGCGATGTAACGTCGTCGCCATGAACATAGCATTTTTATTTATACCGCAACCAGGCATTCTAGTAACCTAATAAAGGGAGTCGAATAACTGCACGCTATAATCGGTAGTGACCTATAATACCTTCTACTGACCTATAATACGTCTAGAGACCGTTTAAAGACCGGATCACTTTTCAAGTCCCTAATTTGCAAGTGTAAACAATAACATGCAACCTTTTATACACGGAAAAACAACCAAAGAGCAAGTTATAATCTAATCTAATATTTATTTAAACAAATTTTCATAAATTTCAGCTAAATTCTTACCTTCTCGGGCTTTCCTGGTTTGAATGGTCCGTTGGAATAATTGCGCACTGCCTCTGCGGTTGCTTCTCAACCTCGAAAATAATTTCTAAAGCTAAAATAAACTATTTATTGGCAGATTTTTATACAGAATGTAAAGCGCTGAGAATTTTTTATTCGAGCGTCCATGTTGTTTCCAACGTCTGCGTGGCGTGGTGACGTCAGAAATTTAGCACTATTTGACGTCACGTGTTATACAACGTGTGCGCGCCATGACACTGGATGTCTAACATGCCGCGCTGTCTGCTGTCTTATTTGCTTAAATTTGCTTAATCAGTGCGAAATCCCTTGATTGTTTTGAGTTGCGGTATAAACTAAATACATGGTTAGTGTCTTTAATAATAAAATATAATCGGTTCGCCGCGACAATTTCATAGGGGCTCGCTAAAGCTCGCCCCCATAAATTGTCTAAGGCTCACCGATTATATTTTATTATTACAGACACTAACCATGTATTTACTATATTTTATGTTGACGTCATTGCGGAACAGACGCTATCGTTTTAACGTTTTGAAGTAGCCACCATGCCATGTTAGTTTTTACGGTCGCATCTGAAGAGGTGATTTATGGATATGGAGTTGTGGGGCGTTTCCGTCACAATTTGTCTCAGGAAATGCAATAATGACGATCATTCATGTTTATTTCATTGCAATTACATATGCCTGGTCCCTCGGAAGATATTCGGACAGCTTCCTTGGGGATCCTGCAAATGTTATGCATGAAAAGGTTACATATGAGGCATTATCTGTCGAAACTAGTTAACCCGGTTTTTTCCAGAGCATAAACCTTTACAGAAGGCATTTACTACATCTGATATAAAGGGACTGTTTGGTCACCGAGATTGTTTTCATTGATATTCTCGTTCCTTTTTATAATTAAAGATTTTCGAAAAAAAAAGTTATATTTCCTTTCCGTTACTTGCAAGTATTCCAGCTGAATAAATTTGAATTGGGGTTTAACGACCCAGTCAACAATGTTTAGGTCATTTTTGTGCTCATCAGTTTACCTTACCACACCTTGTCCTGGACAGGCTTTTGCGTAAGCGGTTAATCAATACAGTGCACATTCTTTTGCCAGAAATTCTTGAATCAGCGGAAGGGAGAGAACTACTGAAGAAATAATTTCATGATTGATCCTCACGAAAGAATGTTGCCGGCAGGCTCGAACCCGCGTTCTACCGATCATCAGTCAGACGCGCATCCGACTCCGCTACCGAGGCCGGCTGTATGATTATGATATCTTTATCATTCACACAGCCTCCGTGGCCTAGTGTAGGGCGCAGACTCTAAAACATTACATTACGAAAGCATGCCTATCTAAATATATTGAAAATTTTACCACCAAAAACTGAAAATTTTCTGATGGAAAATTGTAATATCTCAAAATATAGATTGTGGGTACACGTAAGAACCGCCTCGGCGAAGCGGTTCAAACGAGTACCCATAATCTATGTTTTTGAGCAAAATGAAAAATAATGTTTACCCTTTAAACCCCAGTTTTACTATATAAAAGTGGGGTTTAAGGGGGTCAAAATAATAAAGGTGTGTTTTCGTGATGGGTCTCTGAAAACCAAAATAAATCATTCCTTGTTATTGATATAAACACCCCATTAACCCATATGTGCCTAGCGTCTTTTGGGGGACATTCTGCAAACATTGCAGACCCAGATCAGACGCCACAACGAGCGGCGTCTGATCTGGGTCCCAACTGTTTGCTGAAATTGCATATTACTGCTAACAATACAAACCTGACTCCCCTATAATTGGACATGGACCACCCCAAGCTGATAAGCTTGGAGATTCCGTTAAATGATACACAGCGTACTTTTAACCCATTTTATTTGCCAGCGTGAGTTCGATTATTACTTTACTATACACTTTTTTTTCGGAGGCACTTTGATAAATCTTCGGCAGCCTCTATCATATAAATCCATGTGTGCATCTAGTAACTATATCTGGCGGGTCATGTAGAAACAAGAAATATCTTTAAAAAGATAAACGGCGTAAGAGTGAGTGAGTGAGTGTTCGAGTTTTACGTCCCACCAACAGCTAAGGTTCTACGGAGACGGGACCTCGATTTAAAGATACATCCGAAAGTCTAGAGAAGCCCGGGATCGATCCTGCGACCCCTGGTTTACGAGGCGAGTAGCGTAACCACTACACCACGGAGGCTTCTACGGCGTAAGAGAAATTGGAATAAGAATTTGGTAACTATTCTGTTGTCCAATCTGAAAAGAATAACGGTTTTAAAATATAAACTTTATTACGAATCCAAACAGTATCAAGAGTATTTGAGACATCCATGCCAATCAGGCAAAGAGTAAGCAAAGTGTAACACTGTGCAACCCAATCTGTTTCTTCAGGTCCCGATGGGCGTGGGGGTGGGGTTGGGGGGGAGGGGGGGGGGGCTAACCAAATTGTTGTAACAATATTTGAAGAACAAGCAGGATAATTCTGTTCGTAGCCTAAACCTTGAACAATCATTTGGTCCGCCTACATACTGATGTTTGCAATCAGATCAGTAGCTTCAGAGAAGAGGTCCTTTAAAAATTATGAACACGCTTTCATCTGAGTCAACACTGTTTGCTATGAACATGCTTTCATCTGAGTCAACACTGTTTGCCAAAAACGAAAGTTTAACAAAATGTTATTTTTTTCATGTTTCTATTTTTAGCTCACATATTCCAAAGGATTATTTCAAGATTATTAAAGGTTCTCTCTTTGATTATCTAGTTCTGTTACCCAGTCAGAAGTAATAGATATATCCATTGTTTTTGTGAAATATTGGTAAATATTTGTACTGATTGATATCTGTACAGGATAATTTGACGAGCCCGCCAGGGCGAGTCTAATTATCCTGTACAGATGTCAATCAGTACAAATATTTACCAATATTTCTCAAAAACAATTGGGTATATCTGTTTTAATCCACAGCTTATTGTAACTTCCACTAAAGGTAATAGATAAAACCTATAAAAGCATATTTGTTTTATTTACTGTTAATTTCAATTTCTTTTATTTGACCTGATTTACCCCGTCTGGAAAATGGATTGTCCTGTCTGAAAGGACACTGTCAGCTTCTCTGCTTCATTAATATTCAATTGGATTTGATTGGTCTTAATCCAACTGACCACAGGTTATTTGATCATGCTTTTTTAACCTGATGTTTATCACTGGGGCATTTTAATGTCGAACCTTCAAGTGAAAGGACTTACTTTGAACTCAGATGTGTGCTTTTGCTGCATGCAAATGTTTCATAAATGTTTGGCACCAGTAAATGGGAGTGTATTTTGTGATAATTCAGGGATATTTTTTCTCCATAAAAAGGTATGTTGTGGGTACTCATTTTAACTGCCTCATCCCACAAAAACATGTTGTGGGTACTCTTTGAACTTGCCTAGATGAGGCGGTTCTAGCGAGTACCTACAATTTGATTTTATGGAGAATTGGAGAAACTTAATCAGAACGAGCATTCTGATCATGATCTGCACAGATTCGGCAAAAGCTATTTTAAATGTGGGTACTCATTCAAATAACCTCGGTGAGGCAATTTTAATGAATACCCACAATGTTATTTTTGTCATGCAGAGCTTGAAGCCCCTTCCCATTTTAAGATCAGAACGAGCAGTCTGGTCAGAGTCTGCACTGTTTGCCAATAAGTAAAAGCTATTTTAAATGTGGGTACTCATTCAAATAACCTCGGCGAGGCTATTTGAATGAATACCCACATTGTTAATTTTGTCATGCAGAGCTAGAAGCCCCTTCCCATTTTAAGATCAGAAGGAGCGGTCTGATCAGGGTCTGCACTGTTTGCCATTAAGTAGAAGCTATTTTAAATGTGGTTACTCATTCAAATAACCTTGGCGAGCCTATTTGAATGAATACCCACAATGTTAATTTTGTCATGCAGAGCTAGAAGCCCCTTCCCATTTTAAGATCAGAAGGAGCAGTCTGATCAGGGTCTGCACTGTTTGCCATTAAGTAGAAGCTATTTTAAATGTGGTTACTCATTCAAATAATCTCGGCGAGGCTATTTTAAGGAATACCCATAATGTTAATTTTGTCATGCAGAGCTAGAAGCCCCTTGCCATTTTAATTGTAGCTCAGCTGATTGGTCCATTCAAAACTGTACATGATATCAGTACATGATATCAGTACATGATAACAATACATTTATCAAAATTTATTAGTACTGCCAACATCAAAGGAAAGTACTGGGAGCTGTGGATTAAGCTGACTATAGCCCCGCTATAGAGCTTTCTGAAGCCATGACACACCTGAAGAAAGACAAATCAGGACTGATGGTCCATTTTTTATTATCATTATTGTTTTATTTATTATTTTTATTATTATTTTTGGCTTCCAATTTCGATTGGAAGCCATTTAGATTGGATTGGTGATACCCCAGTTTATTTCTAACCGTCTTACGACATAACTAGGAAAGCCCTACAGATAAGACTGCTCTCCACATATTTACGAAGTGAAAACTCTTTCGAAACAGGAATATGCAGCGCCCGTCGATGTCTATTTATAAAGCGTTTCGAGATTTAAACAAATAAATATAAACACTCTATTTATAAAGCGTTTCCAAGAAGTCAAACCAAGAAAAAAATGTTATCTACTTTCACTTTCGTCCGTTTAACGTATGTTGCATCCCTAAACGTCCGACATCCCTAAGTGTCCGACAAAATTTTAATTTCTCGCAAAATTGTTGGAAACGGTGGGGAATGTTCAATTATGACATTTTAAGTGAAAATTTCGAAAAAAATTTTTTTTGAAATATTCGAAATTGAACTTCAATTTTTTTCTTGTCGGACATTTCGGGGTGCCCCATGCATCCCTAAGTGTCCGCCATCCCTAAATGTCCGACAACATGAAAATTGACTAAGAAAGCATTTTTATTGTTAATAATCAATCAATGATAAATAAAAAGACAAATTTAACGTTAAACCTATGTTAAAAATGTTCACCTTCGGAAATAAGCATTGCAATATATGGATCCGAATATACCGTCATCCTTAGATGTCCGCCAGCATGACAAGATCTTATTTTCTCGGGAAGATGTCCGAAACGGTGGAGAATGATTAATTGTGACATTTTAAGTGAAAACTTTGCTTTTTTTCTCGAAAATATTCGAAATTTAACTTCATTTCTTTTTCTTGTTGGACACTTAGGGATGACCCATGCATCCCTAAGTGTCCGCCATCCCTAAATGTCCGACAACATGAAAATTGGCTAAGAAAGCATTTTTATTGTTAATAATCAATCAATGATAAATAAAAAGACAAATTTAACGTTAAACCTATGTTAAAAATGTTCACCTTTGGAAATAAGCATTGCAATATATGGATCCGAATATACCGTCATCCTTAGATGTCCGCCAGCATGACAAGATCTTATTTTCTCGGGAAGATGTCCGAAACGGTGAAGAATGATCAATTGTGACATTTTAAGTGAAAACTTCGCTTTTTTTTCTCGAAAATATTCGAAATTTAACTTTTTTTTTCTTGTCGGACACTTAGGGATGACCCATGCATCCCTAAGTGTCCGCCATCCCTAAATGTCCGACAACATGAAAATTGACTAAGAAAGCATTTTTATTGTTAATAATCAATCAATGAAAAATAAAAAGACAAATTCAACGTTAAACCTATGTTAAAAATGTTCACCTTTGGAAATAAGCATTGCAATATATGGATCCGAATATGTCCGCAATCTTTAGATGTCCACCAGCATGACAAGTAACTTGGAAAATAGTTCTTACCGCTAATAATGAATAATGATTTATAAAGAAAAAGGTGAAGTAATTAAACCTATGCTAAAAAAGAATACCTTCGGACATATGCATCTTGATTGATATACACCTAAGTGGCCGTTAACATGAAAAACGTCTGATAAAGTAATTTTATCATTAATAATCAAATATTATTAATTTGAAAATTCAAATTAAAACGTGAAACCTATAATTTATAACTGGAGTTCCATGTGGCATACATAGAGAATCTAACGAGTGCTCATGTATTTCTGAATTTATCAAACGAGTTTATGAACAAGTAAAACATGCGAGGCTTTGCCGAGCATTTTATGCCTTTCCCCGCAACGAGCCTAATAAATTCAACAATACACGATCACGAATGCAAGATTAAATTTATTTTCGGTTTTGGATTTTACGGCCCTTTCAAGATTATTTCACTCATATCGAGCCGATCGTTAATCAGAGGTGGGCGAAAAACCGGAGCACCCGGGAAACACCAACTGACCTTCCGTCACTCATGACACGAACGAGGCTCGAACCTAGGGCGGTGAGAGACCTAATGACTAATGCGACGTCGAATGCCCGCAGTTTTCTAAAGTTTTATATGACAAGTATGGATGCTGGAGTATCGGTCATCATAATTTGTAACGTTGGTGGTCTGAAAATGTTTTCGAGAAATAAATGAAGTACTGATCACTTAACTCATCACGAACACACGCCTATACAATTTTAACCCCTTAAAACTTTTTTGAAGAAAATCTGGAAATATTATCCTATTCCCGCTCTAGACCAGACCATGTGCACCCGTTATATACAGACCTAAACAGAGCAATCGTCAAAACCTCGATGAGGCGGGTCCTACGTGTACCCACTCACAATCCATATTCCAACCTGAATACAATATTTCTTTTTAAGTGGGGAGGGGCGGATACAATTACCATGTACTTGTATAGGTGTGTTTAATGAATAATAATAATAATAACAATAATAATAATAATAATTTATGCACATAGGTAAACGGTAAACTATTTCCATTCATAAAACCGTGTGACGTAGAAAACATGTGAAAAATATCTAGGTCGCATGTAGCGGACTGTAACAAAGCATGCTCTGCACGAGCAAATTTCAGTTTGACATCTGTTTAGGTGTATCATCGACACTCAACAATAAAAATGAATGGATTAATTTAACATAAAGCGGTAAGTGAAATATAAACAGAATAATAGTGAAATATGAATAATTACTTTCAGAGCCCCCCTCTCTCTCTCTCTCTCTCTCTCTCGCTCTCGCTCTCTCTATGGACTTTACCAGGTCTTTTAATCCCGGAGTCGTCCATTTTCAATTGTATGGGTACCAGTTTCGTTTTGTTCGACATACGTTGTTCAATAATCTTTATTTCAGTAAACAGTGTAGATCCAGATTAGACGCCGCGTTTTGTGGTGTCTGATCTGGGTCCGCACTGTTTGCCAATTTTCCAGATGCGACATCTAGGCATTAATACATTTTTAAATATAAGAGTTACTTTATATATGTACAATCTAGTTATTCTTATGTTACTAACTTCTTCATAACAATTGCATACAGAGTACTGTAATTGGCTAGTGCAACCTGGCCTTATTAAGCAAAGAAGGCCACTTGCAACACCAATCATTTAAGCTGTTAGACATACACACAATCCCGCGACTCTGCCTTGTCGAAACGAAACACAAGGCAGAATACAAGGATAGTGTACAGGTATAGCGCGAACAAAATGACCTGAGACTGACCTTTATGCAAAGAACAAACTATTCAATGCTACGGCTTAATACGTCGGGAAGCGAAAACTTCCCGCGGCCCCCGGCAGCCCGCGAATTGCGATCAATTTACTGCCCTCTGTGTACCAAACTAGCAAGCGCACGACAAAAACAAAAGAAGGCCTGGCCGAACAGCGAAGACTGAGATCAGCCTGCGCATTCGCGCAGTCCGATCAGAGTCCTCGCTGACCGTATGAACACACCAAAGGCCACAATCCACGCAGAGAGACATCTGCGAAAGACCGGGCGCCGAGTTCGACCTGAGTCCAATCCGACAGCACCGGTCTAAATGAAGGATCCGTCATGCGCTGGCTCATATGATAAAAACAACCTCGACCCCCTCGGAAAACGGCGAAGATAAATACATGCACTCACTTGGGTGTGAAACTACGCCAACAGAGTTCGCGAGTATCAGGTCAACTTGCGCGCACTATATTAGATTTTCTCAGGCGCTTAATATCTACCGATAATAATAATAATAATAATATTAATAATAGTGTTCGCCAAGTTACAAAGAAGATTCATTTGCTAAGGAATTTCTATGTTTGAATGCTTGTATAATATATAAGTTTTATGACCCCTTTAGGTAGCCAGCCCACCATGAACAAGCCACACCTACTTTTATGTGCTGGTTACCTGTACATGTTTAAACCCCGGCAAGAAAATCCCCATTTCTATATAGCAAACTGGGGTTTGCAGGAGTGAACATTATTTTCCTAATTCCTGCTATACGGCATAGGGTGTGGGTACTCGTAAGAACCACCTCGGCGATAAGGTTCTTATGAGTGCAACTTAGAAAGATCTGGGGCCAGTTTCATCAAAGCATTTGCGACGTATTTTCGTCTTAAAAAGATCGTACGAAGTTCTTACGACAAAAATCCTGTTTCATCAAATGTTAAAGATCTGCGATGTTCGCACATTTTGTCGTAATTCTGAGACGAATATTTAGACATCGCACATTGAAATTTTCGTCTTAAACTTTGGACATGTCACGACCATACGGGCAGCATAGGTTAAAGCTCTTGAGTAACATTGTAAATAGGGTCGTACGTAATATACCATTTCGCTTACCTTCGCAGATCACGCCCATTAGTTATATAAGCTCATGCAATGAAGACCCTCGAACTTGACCCCTTTGTTATAATCTTTAGTTTGGGTTTGGGGTGGGGGTTTTCTTAGACCGAGGGTAGTCGTTAGAAGCGCCTCTTGATTACTGGTTAGCCGGTTAGAATGTAAAAGCCTGCCCAAGAAAAGTGTTGCGAGTGGGACCGCTCCTTAAACCCTAGCGGGTTCTTTGGTCGATAGGGTTTATAATGTCACTTCATCTCAATGCCGGGTAAAAGCCCCACCAAATCGGAAGCAGCGTCTCCAAAATGGCCTAAAATATATGTACATTGACGGGGACTTAAGAACCAACGCGTTCAGATGGTTTCTAACGATTACCCGCAATCTGCGATTAGACTTTTGATTAAAATGAAGACACAGTGTACCTCAAATTAACACATCAAACTAGAATTGTCAATACGACACATATGCCCCCGCCCAGGGACCACTCACCAAGAAAAATAGTATGTTGCCGAAAAAAAGGACAGTATTGCTCGGCTGGAAAACTGTCGGCGTAGGTGTGGGTAAAAATATTTAAATATAGGAAAAAAAGTGTGTATCATCATATCAGATATGAACAAAATCCATAAAAAAAATAAATTACCAAATGTGACACTGACCTTGAGTTTTGGTTTTCCTGCCCTTTCAAGATTATTTGGTTTATTTCGAGCCGATCATTAATCAGATTCGGGTGATAACTAAACGGAGTAGCCGGAGAAACGACCTGTATCTTTCGTCATATCAAATACGAACTAAATCCATTAAATGGGTTGGGAAATGTGAGTTCTTATTAAAAAACGTTGGCACTAAAATTCTGAGTCTGTGACCTTGACCTTGAGGTCATGGGCATTGGCGCGATTATGCTGAAAATTATGAGTCTGTGACCTTGATCTTGAGGCCATGGGCACTGGCGCAGGTATGCTGAATAAAACTTGTATATCTATAATCGTACCAAATATGAACCAAATCCATTATATGATTTAAAAAAAAAAAAATCAACATTTAAAGATTTCTAAGTCCATAACTTGACCTAGAGGTCATAGGTTAGGGCCAGTGTATTGCTGAATAAACCTTTTGTCATTTACAAACCATCACCATTCCATCATATAGTCTGGAAAATATGAGCTCTTAAAATTTTAGGTTCTTCCTGGTACAATGCCTTAACCTGAGGTTACAGGATCAAGTTCGTACACTCCGTCCGGAAGGACGTACGTACATGGGCTTACGTTCGTATGTACGAAAACCTTGAATGTCGACGGCGTGGGGAGGGGGTCGTGTTCTTGCGTACTGTCATTTCGTCTGTGTGCAGGCAATTGTATAATTGTGTATACATGTAGCTATAGAATTTAAAATCAGTCATGCTATAGTATCTACATGTATGTTGCAAATGAACAGAATTTATTTTTAATTGAAAGGCTGGACGGTTGGTTGGTTGGTTGGTTGATGTGAGGTTTAACGTCCCCTTCAACACTGTATAGGTCATCTTGGAGACTTTGCTTCCAATTTTGTGGGACTTTTAACCCGACACTGAGATGAAATGACATCTCAAGCCCTGTCTCCCAATGAAACCAATAAGGTTTATTAAACGTCACTACAGCTGGTATCTGGGAATGCGTGACGGCCGTAAAAAGTCTCCCTGCCCTACATCATAGTGTAGTTTATATTTTCTTGTCCTTTGGGATCATTGATTCCATTGTGGACTTCTGACAATATTTAAGGGTCACTGATTATTCCTAATTGGCCGAAACGAGCTTGTCTGGCCAAGAAAACATGTACACTTCATATTTTCAAGTTCAGTGGTGTATTCCTCGCTTCCAAAGAATATCCCTTTTATAGAACATATTTATAAGCATGGACGGACTCGCACCGCTTTGCCTAGGCAGGCTCGTGTGCGGTCGGTTTCAGCTCTGCGTTAAAGCATCATGCAGCCCATCTATTTCTTCAAGCACCGATGGGCGGGGCCGAAAGAAAGGCTGGACGACCTGACAGACGAACAATCAATAAAAACTATTTGCTATAGACCTGTCACCATTGCCAACAACAAACCGGAAGTGAAAACTGATATACGTAAAATACAAACACTTATGGAGGCTACGTCAGGTAACGTTATATGCGGCATCCTTAATAAACAACGTCATGCATTGACGTTTTGTGTTAAAATCGTGCATAAACTGTGTTTTAAGTTCATACGATAAATTGAATCTTGTATTCATTCTCTTGCATTTCTGAATTTATTAAAATGCGCGTGAAAAAAGTAATAAAATGCTCTGCGAAGTATTACGTTAACAAATATTATAAACAACTCAACAATACACGTGCACTCATGCTGAAGAACCGCCCATCCACACCTCCACCCCATCTCGCCGCCCCGCATTTACTGACAAACGCGCTCGTAAAAGGTTCATTATGACAACGTTAAATCAACGCTTGTCTGACGTCACGACGTCCACAAACAGACCAACTCACCAGTGTTACAGTGGGAAATTGGTCCAGATAATTAATATCTGTATCTTACGACAATGAAATGGAAACACAAGTTTGAAACAACGTAGAATCAACGTTGAATCACGTTGATTAAGCGTTGCTAGTACTGAATAAACATCTAGGTCCACCTGAACCAATAATCTTAAAACGTATTATCTACTTTACACGGCTATTTCAAGACGGCACGTGATCACGCATGTGACAATTAGTGGCCCTGTTTAAGTGCATATTCAAAATTGCGACATATTTTAGTGAAACGCAAATTTAGCTCGTTCGAACACTTTGCGATGTTTTGATGAAACTGACGTACGCAGTTCTTTAAAAAGTGCGTAAGAACAATTTAACACAAGTAAAAATTGCTCCATGTTGGAGCAAAGGAGGAAGCGCTGCGGAAAACAACTTTTTTATACCCGCTTTTTCGAAAAAAAAATCGGGTATATTGTTTTCGTGTCAGAGTCGGGTGTCTATCAGTCCGGGGGTCTGTATGTATGTATGTTTGTATGTAAGTGTGTGTGTGTGTGTGTGTGTGTGTGTGTGTGTGTGTGTGTGTGTGTGTGTGTGTGTGTGTGTGTGTATACATACGCCCGTCGAGTTTCTATGGAATGGATCTCCTCTGAAACCGGTTAAGATACATTTCTCAAACTTTGCCTGTGGATAATACATGGAATGTAGATGGCATTTGGCTACTTTTGGCGTGACCTTGACCTCAACATGGCCCCATGGTCAAAGGTCAAAAAGTATTATTTTGCAATATCTTCTAAACTATTGGAGTTTCACTTCTGGAACTTTGGTTTTGGATGACCCTTGGAATATAGAATAAATTGGGCTCCTTTTGGTGTGACCTTGACCTCAACATGACCCCAAGGTCAAAGGTAAAAAAGTATGACTTTGTCATATCTTCTAAACAATCGGAGTTACACTTCTGAAACTTTGGTAATTGGACGGCCCTTGGAATATAGAATATATTGGACTACTTTTGGTGTGACCTCGTTCTCAACATGACTCCAAGGTCAAAGGTCAAAAAGTATGATTTTGTCATATCTTCTAAACTATTGGAGTTACACTTCTGAAACTTTGGTTATTGGATGGCCCTTTGAATATAGAATAAATTGGGATACTTTTGGTGTGACCTCGACCTCAACATGACCCCAAGGTCAAAAGTCAAAAAGTATGACTTTGCCATATCTTCTAAACTATTGGTGTTAAACTTCTGAAACTTGGATTTTAGATGGCCGTTGGAATATAGGATAAATTGGGATAATTTTGGTGGACCTCAACACGAACCCAAGGTCAAAGGTAAAAAAGTATGACTTTGCCATATCTTCTAAATTATAAGAGTTACACTCCTGAAACTTTGCTTATCAGTTAGAATGTTCTTTGCAACTTTTTTTTAACTTATATGTAGTTTTGGCTAGCTAATACATAGTCATTAGTGTTTTTCATAGAAAAAGCGGGTATTTGCGATGGTATACCATCGACTGCGTGATCTAGTTTACCTTTAATTTCATTAAAAGATTTCATAATTGTGCATGTCTTTAAAGGGTTGGACCTAATACATGAGAATGAGCCTTTTCTTACCGATTCATTATAGGAAAGGTTTTCTAAGGCCATTCCCAATTGCGGGCAGTACAAATCATAAACAGAGAAGGTGGAACAAGAGTATGAAATATCGCGAGCAGGTCATAAAGAGCATTTCGCCGCAAATAAGCAACAGGATACTTTAGGAATTTTGAATGACTTCAGAATTATAGCTTTGAGATCTATCTGTCACCAGTCAATGACACATTACATGATTGTTCGTTATTACACCCTCGCAACAAAGTTGCGATCGATACCATACGTCCGTGTGTGGGTGTTTGTGTGTGTCCGTGTGTCCGGAAACTTGTGAACAGGATTAAAGACAATGCCATCATCGGAGAAGCATCATGCCTTCCATAAATGTTCCCCATGGAGAGAGAATAAATCCTATTGATTTTCAAGATCAAGGGTCAATGCCAAGTTAACAATGGACTTGACATTGAAAACATTGTGAAACATTGTGGCCTTAGAAAACCTTTCCTATAAAGCTATCGTCATTGGAGTATCAAACATTCCACAAATGTTTCCCGTGGAGCGATGATGAACACTTCAGATTTTCGAGGTCAAGGGTCAAATGTCAATGTCACGACGCACCGTGTGAAAAACACTGAAGTGTCATATGCACTCTGAGGTGAGTGACTCTATATTTGCCTTCTGGGATGACCCTAGGAAATGCTGATTCTTCTCCATCGGTAAAGTCACATACCAGAATCAGCATTCGGAATTATTACTGAGGATACGTCCAATGCCATTCAAAGATCAGGACCTGTGAAGTTTGTCCCTTGCTCTCACGAAAGAGGCAAACTTAGCTTCAGTATTATCAGCACCTTCAACTGTGGAAATGATCGAATCGGAAAGAGCATTCCACTCTCTAATGGTCCGACGGAGATTCTTTGTACATACGGGACAATTGGGATCATCATACCTCATGTCAAATCAAGGGACTTTACCTGTACTGGCATTTTTCCAGCTCCGAAAATCCCGAAAAAAAAAAATAAAACAACCTCAAAATGACCCACTTTGTTTTTATTTGATTTTCTCAAATTTAACACTGGATGAAAGAAAAATTATTTTTCTACTTAAATTTTCAGTCCCATTTTTCATTGCATAATGAATGTTTTAAATACTGTAGTTTAAAATCAGTATGAGAATATCAATTACCTAGCAGGCACACGTCGCAAGGGGAACGTCAACTCAACGTCGGTGCAATGTCACGACGTTGCACCGACCTAAATGTGACGTTGCATTAAAGTCATGACGTTGCACCGACGTTGATGTGACGTCACAATTACGTCATGTGCCTGATGGGAAGTAACCAACAATGTCGGATATCACTGTTAATTCCACCCCTCCCAGACCCAC
Source organism: Lucinisca nassula (assembly GCA_963580285.1). Lineage (NCBI taxonomy): Eukaryota > Metazoa > Mollusca > Bivalvia > Lucinida > Lucinidae > Lucinisca > Lucinisca nassula. Next base: position 67,665,489 of record OY757025.1, on the reverse strand, counting down.
ACAAAAACACTTATGGGTAGATTGTTTGCCAATCGACCAAAGTTACTAAGCACAACACTTTCAACGTTGCGCTACGTGACTATCACTCTTTACCAAAGAACACCTATTCAAATACATTGAAAATTCTACCGTCAAAAAAAAACTGAAAATTTTCAGATAGAAGAAAATCTGATATTTATCATATTTCTGTTCAAAATATAGATTGTGATTTCTCGTTAGAACCGCCTCGGCGAGGCGGTTCTAACGGGCATCTACAAGCTATTTTTAATCAGAAATAAGAAACAAGAGGGCCCAATGGCCCTATATCGCTCACCTGTGTACCAGGAAATCATACGTGTAGGAGACCACTTGACATTGCTACATACTAAATATCTGAGCTCTGCCGGCCTTATGGCTTTGGAGAAGAAGATTTTTGATTTTTTTTCCAGTATAAGTCCATAGGTCAATTTTGACCCAAAGGGCATGGTTGGCAGGATTTATGTAGGCGACCATTTTATGCTGCTATGTACTAAATATCTAAGGTCTGCACTTCATGGTTTCAGAGAAGAAGATTTTTAAAGCTTTTTTTTTTCCATTATAAGTTTATTGGAGTTAAGAAGCCACAGGCCAATTTGAACCCCAGGGGCAAGACTTAGGCAGGATTCATGTAGGCAACCACTCCATGTTGCTACATGCTAAATACTTAAGCTTTGGGCCTTACGGTTTCACAGAAGTATATTTTTGAAGTTTTATTTTTCCATTTTAAGTTTTTTTCCATTTTAAGTCCATCCATGGTAGCTAATGGGCCATGGGTGTGGCCAATTCTGCCCCAAGGGGCATGAGTGGCAGGATTTATGTAGGTGACCTGGGCCCTGTGGTTTCAGTCGAGAAGATTTTAGAAGCTTTTTTCCATTAGGAGTCTATGGGAGCTAAGGGGCCCCGGGGCGTGGCCCATTTGGACCCCAGGGGCACGATTGGCAGGATTTATGTAGGTGACCACTTACCGTTGCTACCTGCTAAATATCTAAGCTCTGGGCCCTGTGGTTTTCAGGGAAGAAGATTTTTGAAGCTTTTTTTCCATTAGGAGTCTATGGGAGCTAAGGGGCCCTGGGGCGTGGCCCATTTGGACCCCAGGGGCATGATTGGCAGGATTTACATAGGTGACCACTTGCCGTTGCTACCTGCTAAATATCTAAGCTCTGGGCCCTGTGGTTTCAGAGGAGAAGATTTTTGAAGCTTTTTTCCATTAGGAGTCTATGGGAGCTAAGGGGCCCCGGGGCGTGGCCCATTTGGACCCCAGGGGCAGAATTGGCTGGATTTATGTAGTGACCACTTGCCGTTGCTACATGCTAAATATCTAAGCTCTGGACCCTGTGGTTTCAGAGAAGAAGATGTTTTAAGCTTTTTTCCATTAGGAGTCAATGGGAGCTAAGGGGCCCCAGGGCATGGCCCATTTGGACCCCAGGGGCATAATTGGCAGGATTTATGTAGATGACCACTTGCCATTGCTACATGCTAAATATCTGAGCTCGGGCCCTGTGGTTTCAGAGAAGAAGATTTTTGAAGCTTTATTGCCATTAGGAGTCTATGGGAGCTAAAGTGGCCCCGGGGCGTGGCCCATTTGGACCCCAGGGGCATGATTGGCAGGATTTATGTAGGTGACCACTTGCCGTTGCTACCTGCTAAATATCTAAGCTCTGGGCCCTGTGGTTTCAGAGCGGAAGATTTTTGAAGCTTTTTTTCCATTAGGAGTCTATGGGAGCTAAGGGGCCCCGGTGCGTGGCCCATTTGGACCCAAGGGGCATGATTGGCTAGGATTTATGTAGGTGACCACTTGCCGTTGCTACATGCTAACTATCTAAGCTCTGGACGCTGTGGTTTCTGAGAAGAAGATTTTTGAAGCCTTTTTTTCCATTATGAGTCTATGGGAGCGAAGGGGCCCAGGGCGTGGCCCATTTGAAACCCAGGGGCATGATTGGCAGGAATTATGTGGGTGGCCATTGGCCGTTGCTACATGCTAAGTATCTAAGCTCTGGGCCCTGTGGTTTCAGAGAAGAAGATTTTTGAAGCTTTTTTTCCATTACGTGTCTATGGGAGCTAAGGGGCCCCAGGGCGTGGCCCATTTGGACCCCAGGGGCATGATTGGCAGGAATTATGTTGCTGACCACTGGCCGTTGCTACATGCTAAATATCTTAGCTCTGGGCCCTGTGGTTTCAGAGAAGAAGATTTTTGAAACTTTTTTTCCCATTATGAGTCTATGGGAGCTAAGGGGCCCCGGCGCGTGGCCCATTTGGACCCCAGGAGCATGATTGGCAGGACTTATGTAGGTGACCAGATGCTTCCACGCAGAGCTGAAACCGACCCGCACACGGGTACTGGGAAATCGCTATGAGGATATACGCCTGCCCAGGCAAAGCGGTGCGAGTCGGCCCGTCCATGCTTATAAACCCTATTGGTTTAATTGGCGGCAGGGCTTGCGTTGTCTTTTCATCTCAGTGTCGGGCGGCCCCCGTCCATCGGGGCATGAAGAAATAGATGGGCTGCATGATGCTACCACGCGGAGCTGAAATCCGACCCCACACGAGGACTGGTAAACCACTTAGAGGAACTAAGCCTGCCCATGTAAAGCAGTGGAAGTCGGACAGTCCATGTTTATAAACCCTATTGGTTTCATTGGTCGACATGGCTTGAGGTGTTATTACATCTCAGTGTCGGGTACATATCCCACAAAATTGGAAGCAACGTCTCCTAAATGACCTTTACAGTGTTGACGGAGACGTTAAACCTCAAATCAAACAAGAGGGCCCAATGGCCCTATATCGCTCACCTGTGTACCAGAAAATCATTAGTGTAGGAGACCACTTGACATTGCTACATACTAAATATCTAAGCTCAGGCAAAGCCGTGTCCATGCTTATAAACCCTACTGGTTTCATTGGGCGACAGGGCTTGAGATGTAATTTCATCTCAATGTCGGGTAAAAGTCCCACAAAATTGGAAGAGACATCTCCAAAATGACTTATACAGTGTTGACAGGGATGTAAAACCTCAAATCAAACAAAATCTGTGCCTTATGGTTTTGGAGAATTTTTTTTTTTATTTTATTTTTTCAGTTATAAGTCTATAGGAGCTAATGAGCCCTGGGGCTTGGCCAATTTTGACCAAAAGGGCACGGTTGGCAGGATTTAAGAAAGCGACCATTTTGTGTTGCTATATACTAAATATCTAAGGTCTGTTCTTCGTGGTTTCAAAGAAGATGTTTGAAGCTTTTTTTCCATTTTAAGTTTGTTGGAGTTAAGGGGCCACAGGATTTGGACCCCAGGGGCATGATTGGCAGGATTCATGTAGGCGACCACTCGACATTGCTTCATGCTAAATACCTAAGCTCTGGGACTTATGGTTTCAGGGAGAAGATTTTTGAAGATTTTTTTCCCCATTTAAAGCTTTTTTTTTCATTATAAGCGCCCTGTGGTTTCAGAGAAGAAGATTTTTGAAGTTTCTCCAATTGTAAGTCTATGGAAGCTAAAGAGCCCTGGGGTGTAGCCAATTTGGATCTCAGGGGCATAACTGGCAGGATTAATGTAGGTGGCCACTTGACGTTGCTACATACTAAAAATCTAAGCTCTGGGCCTTATGGTTTCATAGAAGACGATTTTTAAAGTTTTTTTTCCATTATAAGTCTATTGGAGGTGATGAGCTCGGGCGTGGCCAATTTTGACCCCAGGGGCAGGGTTAGCAGGATTTATGTAGCTGGCTATTTTATGTTGCTAGACACTTAGTATCTAATTTCGGTGCTTCAAAGTTTCTGAGCAGAAGATTTTTGAAGGTTTTTTCCATTATGAGTCTATGGGAGCTAAGGGGCCTCGGGGCGTTGCCCATTTGGACCCCAGGGGCATGATTAGCAGGAAATATGTAGTTGACCACTTGCCGTTGCTACCTGCTAAATATCTAAGCTCTGGGCCCTGTGGTTTCAGAGAAGAGGATTTTTTATTTTTTTTTCCATTATGAGTCTATGGGAGCAAATGGGGTCCCACAGGGTGTGGCCCATTTGGACCCCAGGGGCATGATTGGCAGGATTTATGTAGGTGACCACTTGTCATTGCTACATGCTAAATATCTAAGCTCTGGGCCCTGTGGTTTCAGAGAAGAAGATTTTTGAAGCTTTTTTTTTCCATTATGTGTCTATGGGAGCTAAGGGGCCCTGGGGCGTGGCCCATTTGGACCCCACGGGCATGATTGGCAGGATTTATGTAGGTGACCACTTGCCATTGCTACATGCTAAATATCCAAGCTCTGGGCCCTGTGGTTTCAGAGGAGAAGATTTTAGAAGCTTTTTTTCCATTATGAGTCTATAGGAGTTAAGGGGCCCTGGGGCATGGCCCTTTTGGACCCCAGGGGCATGATTCGCAGGAATTATGTAGGTGACCACTGGCCGTTGCTACATGCTAGCTTGAAGAAATATATAGGCTGCATGATGCTTCCAGGCAGAGCTGAATCTGGCCCGCACACTAGTACTGGTAAACCGCTTAGAGGATCTAAGCCTGTCCAGGAACCGCGGTGCGAGGTGGACCGTCCATGCTAATAAACCCTATTGGTTTCATTGGGTGACAGGGCTTGAGATGTCATTACATCTCAATGTTGGGTAAAAGTCCCACAAAATTGGAAGCAACGTCTCCAAAATGACCTTTACAGTGTTGATGGGGACTTTAAACCTCAAATCAAACAAAAAACAAAACATGCTAAATATCTAAACTCTGGGCTTTGTGGTTACAGAGAAGAAGATTTTTGAAGCTTTTTTTCCATAATGAGTGTATGGGAGCTAAGGGGCCCCGGGGCGTGGCCCATTTGGACGCTAGGGGCATGATTGGCAGGATTTATGTAGGTGACCACTTGCCGTTGCTACATGCCAAATATCTCAGCGCTGGGCCCTGTGATTTCAGAGAAGAAGATTTTTGAAGCTTTTTTCCATTATGAGTCTATAGGAGGTAAAGGGCCCCGGGGCGTGGCCCGTGTGGACCCCAGGGGCATGATTGGCAGGAATTATGTAGGTGACAACTTGCCGTTGCTACATGCTACATATCTAAGCTCTGGGCCCTGTGGTTTCAGAGAAGAAGATTTTTGAAGCTTTTTGTTCCATTATGAGTCTATGGGAGCGAAGGGGCCCCGGGGCGTCGCCCATTTGGAACCCAGGGTCATGATTGGCAGGAATTATGTAGGTGACCACTGGCCGTTGCTACATGTTAAATATCTAAGCCCTGGGCCCTGTGATTTCAGAGAAGAAGATTTTTGAAGCTTTTTTTCCATTATGAGTCTATGGGAGCTAAGGGGCCCCGGGCAGTGGCCAATTTGGACCCCACTGGCATGATTGGCAGGAATTATGTAGGTGACCACTTGCCGTTGCTACATGCCAAATATCTCAGCGCTGGGCCCTGTGGTTTTAGAGTCGAAGATTTTTGAAGCTTTCTTCCATTATGAGTCTATAGGAGCTAAAGGGCCCGGGGCGTGGCCTAGTTGGACCCCAGGGGCATGATTTGCAGGAATTATGTAGGTGCCCACTTGCCTATGCTACATGCTAAATATCTAAGCTCTGGGCCCTGTGGTTTCGGAGAAGATTTTTGAAGCTTTTTGTTCCATTATGAGTCTATGGGGGCGAAGGGACCCCGGGGCGTGGCCAATTTGGACCCCAGGGGCATGATTGGCAGGAATTATGTAGGTGAACACTGGCCGTTGCTACATGCTAAATAGCTAAGCTCTGGGTCCTGTGGTTTCAGAGAAGAAGATATTTTAATCTTTTCCCATTGTAAGTCTAAGGGAGCTATATGTTGCCATAGCAACCAGAATTCCAATCTGATCAGCCCAAAAAAACTTATGCAGCCTTTCCCCCTACCTGATGATGCTTCTCATGAAATTTGATCAAGATTGACCATGGGGTTTTAGAGATATACTTATTAGGGCCCCGCACTGAAAGTGTGGGTGCCCTATAGTAATCACTCTGTCCGCCCGTCTGTCTGTCTGTCCGTCCGTCTGTCCGTCTGTCCGTCCACAAATTTTTTTATCCTCCATAACTTTTTATTATTCCTGGATGGATTTAAATATTACTTGGCATCATTCTGTCCGTCCGTCTGTCTGTCTGTCTGTCTGTCCGTCTGTCCGTCTGTCCGTCCACAAATTTTTTTATCCTCCATAACTTTCTTATTCCTGGATGGATTTAAATATTACTTGGCAGAAATGTTAACCATAATGTGATGGAGTGTTGCGCGCAAGACTCAGGTCCGTACCTCAAAGGTCAAGGTCATACTTAGAGGTTAAAGGTCAAAAAAGGGTCTTTCCTGTGTCCAATTAATAACTTTGTTATTATTCCTGGATGGATTTAAATATTACTTGGCAGAAATGTTAACCATAATGTGACGAAGTGTCACACGCAAGACCCACAGCCGTACCTCAAAGGTCAAGGTCATACTTAGAGATAAAAGGTCAAAAAAGCGTCTTTTTCATTGTGTCCAATCTATAACTTTCTTATACCTGGATGGATTTAAATATTACTTAGCAGAAATATTAACCATAATGTGACAGTGTGTCACGCGCAAGACCCAGGTCCGTAAAGGTCATACTTAGAGGTGAAAGGAAAAAAAAAACGTCTTTTTTAACATCAACCTTTTCCTACTCCTCTGATAGCGCTGCCGGGGCCCTAGTCAGTTTCACTGACAGCTCTAGTTTGAAATTGTTTACGGACGCACGCACGGACGGACGGACGCACGCACGGACGGATGCACGCACGACGGACGACGGACAAAAAGTGATCACAAAAGATAGAGACAAAATTTGGCATGACAATCCAAAGCTAACTCTTGTTGATATAAATTCACATATAAATATGATCAAAATTAATTTGACTTTCTGGCATCGGGCAAGGACCATAACGCTGTTGAAAATTGGCGCAAAATTGAGCTGTGTAATAACCCCAAGCTAGAGTTGTCAATATCAGTTCATATGCAAAAATTGATGAAAATCCATCAATGTGTTTTCAAGATATTGAGCGGAAACAAATTTCTGACATAATTCATGGGCCATTACTCTGCTGAAAATTGACGCAAAATGCCATGTAACAATCCCAAGCTATATTTTGTCAATATAAATTCACATACAAATTTCGATCAAAATTCATCATTTCTTTCTCAAAATATTGTACTGAAGTAAATATTTGATGTCATTCAAGGACCATAATTCTGCTGAAAATAGAGGCAAAATGCCGCTTAACAATCCCAAGTTAGATCTTGTTAATATAAATTCATATACCAAATATGATCAAAATTAATCATTTCTTTCTTATGATATTGAGTGGAAACCATTTTCTGGCATCATTCAAGGGCCATAACTCTGTTGAAAATTAACGCAAAAGCCGTGTAACAATCCCAAGCATCAATTCATATGCAAAATTTTATCAAAATCTATCATTTCTTTCTTAAGATATCAAATGGAAACAACTTTCTGGCATCCTTCAAGGGCCATAACTCTTTTGAAAATTGACGCTAAAAGCTGTGTAACAATCCCAAGCTAGAGGTTGTCGATATCAATTCTTATGCAAAATCTGATTAAAATCAATCATTTCTTTCTTAAGATATATGTTGAGCGGAAATCATTTTCTGGCATCATTCTAAGGCCATAACTCTGTTGAAAATTGACGCGAAAAGCAGTGTAACAATCCCAAGCTAGACATTGTCAATATCAATTCATATGCAAAATTTGATCAAAATCCATCATTTCTTTCTTAGACATTTTCCACCAATACAGAATACGGATACCGATGCCGATGACGGAGAAAAACGCTGGGACGTTCTCAACGTTGCCTTTAATTGTAATTTATCTATATTAGAAGGCGGATCTAGCGAAACGGAGAAAACAGTGTGTTTTACTCAAAAGTGACAGTTTTGGGACTTTTTCCTTTAAAATGAAATCCTTCAACACAGCAATGCCACTATGTAGGCTTCACATTGGTTAACACAGGGTTCACTGACGCCAACACCGATGCAAACGGAATTCGCACCAAAATTATGTCCTCCCCACCTCTGCTTGATAGAGCGAACTTACTCACTTGACATGAACACATAAGATACTTGCCTAAGGCGAAGTCTCCAGAGAACTCACCAGAGGCAAAGTTTCCACTGAACTCAACTTAAGCCTCATCTGAGGTGAAGTTTCCATTGAATTTAAACGAGACGGAGTCCGTACTAGTCCTTTGGTGAATATCTTGACTCCTCTGCAGTGAACTAACCTGGAGCGTAGTCCGTGAGGACATTCTTTCGCCAGAACGAGAATTGACAACTGCCCTTCTTGAATCAGCGAAAGGGAGATAATGGCGGTAGAAAATATTTCATGATCAATTTCCACGAAAGAATGCTGTAGACCCCGGCTAGAATCGAACCAACGTCCTCCTCATCGCCAGTCAGACGCGCACCCGACTGAGCTACCGAGGCCGGACCACATAAGCGAGGCCTCCATTTAATTATTTTTGTTTAAATTTAGATTTAATGGCCAAATAACACTATTTTAATGATTTAGGATATTTTCCAAGCAAACGCCTGACATCGGATCAACATTGGTATTTGTTTGTATTTAGGTCGCAACACAACACAACACAACATCGATACAACGTTGTAACTGCGATGTCAGTTCAAGGTCAGAATGCGACGTTGTAGAGACGTTGTATTTTTGTTGAAATTGGATCGCGACCTACATAACCACACTGCAACGTCGATGCAACGTCAGGCCAACCTCTAAATGAGATGCTGTATAAAAGATGTGTGTTGTCATTTTTTTTCGGCGTAATATTTTTTTTTTTATTTCTTCTCAAAACATAGATTGCGGGGTTCGATAGAACCGCCTCGACGAGATGCTCTATCGAGTACCCACAATCTCTGATTTAGAGGAGAAATAAGAAAAGAAGAAATAATGTATACTCCTGTAACCCCATGGTTTTACCTATGTAAACCTAAGGTTCAAGGGGGGTAAGAGGGGTGTTTTCGTATTGCGAAAAGGCATATTGCATATCATACCCCACATCAACCCTCGAGCTCATATGGGGTATAATATGAAAAAAATGCGTATGATAATCTTTATATAGTACGTCACTGCAGCTGGTGTTAAGGCAGACGTAAAAAAGTCACCCTATCCTACATCATAGCGTAATTTATATTTTCTTGTCCTTTGGGATCATTGTTGCCACTGTTGAATGTTTAATATATCGGAGGGTCACTTATGAGGCCTAAATGGCTAGTCTGCCCAAGGAAACATACACACTTCCATTACGAAAACAGGCCCTGTCTAAATGTATTGGAAATTTAAATCCAAAAGAAATAACTTTTCTTTTGAAAATTCTGATATTTTTCTTATTTCTGCTCGAAACCTAGATTGCGGGGACTCGATAAAACCGACTCGATGGGGCGGTTCTATCGAGTACCCAGAATCTAAGTTTTTTTTTTATCATAAATAAGAAAAAATAGCGTTTAACCCTATATACCCCAGTTTCGCTGTATAAAAGTGTGGTTCAAGGGGGTCAAAATTATATTGGCGTGCTTTCGTGATGATAATTTCAGTTCTGCGATGTCTTCCTTGATTTCAAAGGATACACTTTTTATAGAACATACTTTATGGACCGCCTTAGATGAAATTTGGTCGAACTTGGTTCGATATATCATTGCCACTTAAAATATTTTATTTGATTTGGGTGACATTGACCTTAAATATATGAATTTGTCAAGTTAAAACTTTATCTTCTTTGCAGCGTCGTATTCGTGTTCATGTTGATGCGACGTTGCTTAGACGTTGGTCAAGGATTCAGACAAAAAGTCTGGTTCGAACGAACACTAGAAAATCATCTATAATCAACGAGCATAATCAGACACCGCATTGGAGTGTTTTGTTTTGTTTGATTTGAGGTTTAACGTCCCCGTCAACACTGTATAGGTCATTGTGTTTGATTTGAGGTTTAACGTCCCCGTCAACACTATTTAGGTCATTTTGAAGACGTTGCTTCCCATTTTGTGAGACTTCTACCCAAAATTGAGATGAAATGACTTCTCAATCCCTGCCGTCATATAAAACCAAAAGGGTTTATATGCATGGTCGGGCCGACTCGCAGCAGTTTTCCTGGGCAGGCTTAGGCCTTTTAAGCAGATTACCAGTACTAATGTTCGGTCGCGATCAGCTCTGCGTGGAAGCATCGTGCAGCCCATATATTTCTTTAAGCCTTGATGGGTGGGGACTTAATATAGGTCATTTTGGAGGCGTTGTTTCCGATTTTGTGTGAGTTTTACCCGACATTGAGATAAAATGACGTCTAAAAGCCTGTCGTCCGATGTTTATAAGCATGGTCCGTACCGCTTGGCCTGGGCAGGCTTAGATCGTCTAAGCGGTTTACCAGTATTCGTATGCGGTCGGATTCAGCTCTGCGTGGGAGCATCATGTAGCTCATCTATTTCTTCAGTCCCCGGTGGACGAGGGCGACTCATTTGAGTGTGTCCTGTGTGTTGTTACGTTACTATACTTGTTGAACTCTCTCTCTCTCTCTCTCTCTCTCTCTCTCTCTCTCTCTCTCTCTCTCTCTCTCTCTGTTAAATACAAAACACAATTTTCGCCCTTCTGAAGCGGACGATCGGCTCTACATAACCCTAGGGGGTCAAATCATAATTTGGATACTACACTCCGAATTCCAAACACCATCCAATGACCAAGTTTCAGAATTGTAACTCCAAAGGTTTAGAAGATCTGACCATGGCCAGCTTTTTGACCTTTGACCTTGGGGCTCAAGGTCACACTTAAAGTGGCCCAGTACACCATACATTCCAATGACAATCCAATGGCCAAGTTTCAGAAGTGTAACTCCACCGGTTAAGAAGATATGACCATGTCCTCCTTTTTGACCCGTGACTTTGGAGATCAAAGTCACACTCAAAAGGGCCCAGTACACTCGACATTCTAAGGACCATCTAATGACCAAGTTTCAGGAGTGTAACTCCAACGGTTTAGAAGATATCAACATGTCCTAGTTGTTGACCTTTGACCTTGGGGTCAAAGTCATACTCAAAGGGACCCAGTACACCCTACATTTCAAGGACTATCCAATGACCAAATTTCAAAAGTGTAACGCCAACGGTTTAGAAGATATGACCATGTCCTACTTTTTGACCTTTGACCTTGGTGCCACGCATGCACTCAAAGGGGCCCAGTACATTCTACATTCCAAGGACCATACAATGACCAAGTTTCAGAAGTGTTATTCCAACGGTTTAGAAGATATGACCATGTACTACTTTTTGACCTTTGACCTTGAGGATCAAGGTCACGCTCAAAGGGGCCCAGTACACTCTAAATTCCAAGGACCATCCAATGACCAAGTTTCAGAAGTGTAACTCCAACGGTTTAGAAGATATGCCCATGTCCTACTTTTTGACCTTTGACCTTGGGGATCAAGGTCACGCTCAAAGGGGCCCAGTACAGCCAAATAGAATGTCAGAATAGGATTTTGAATTTCAAAATACGATATTCGGACCCAATTCGAATGTCAAACTAGGATTTTGAATGTCAAAATACGATTTTCTTCGCCAAATCGAATGTCGAAATAGGATTTTGAATGCCAAAATACGATTTTCTTCGCCAAATCGAATGTCAAAATAAAAATTTGAATGTCAAAATACAATTTTCTTATCCAAATCGAATGTCAAAATAGGATTTTGAATGTCAAAATACGATTTTCTTCGCCAAATCGAATGTCAAAATAGGATTTTGAATGTCAAAATACGATTTTCTTCGCCAAATCGAATGTCAAACTAGGATTTTGAATGTCAAAATACGATTTTCTTCGCCAAATCGAATGTCAAAATAGAATTTTGAATGTCAAAATACGATTTTCTTCGCCAAATCGAATGTCAAAATAGGATTTTGAATGTCAAAATACGATATTCAGCCCCAAATCGAATGTCAAAATAGGATTTTGAATGTCAAAATACGATTTTCTTCGCCAAATCGAATGTCAAACTAGGATTTTGAATGTCAAAATACGATATTCAGCGCCACATCGAATGTCAAACTAGGATTTTGAATGTCAAAATACGATTTTCTTCGCCAAATCGAATGTCAAACTAGGATTTTGAATGTCAAAATACGATTTTCTTCGCCAAATCGAATGTCAAACTAGGATTTTGAATGTCAAAATACGATTTTCTTCGCCAAATCGAATGTCAAACTAGAATTTTGAATGTCAAAATACGATATTCAGCGCCAAATCGAATGTCAAACTAGAATTTTGAATGTCAAAATACGATTTTATTCGCTAAATCGAATGTCAAACTAGGATTTTGAATGTCAAAATACGATTTTCTTCGCCAAATCGAATGTCAAACTAGGATTTTGAATGCCAAAATACGATATTCAGCGCCAAATCGAATGTCAAACTAGGATTTTGAATGTCAAAATACGATATTCAGCGCCAAATCGAATGTCAAACTAGGATTTTGAATGTCAAAATACGATTTTCTTCGCCAAATCGAATGTCAAACTAGGATTTTGAATGTCAAAATACGATATTCAGCGCCAAATCGAATGTCAAACTAGGATTTTGAATGTCAAAATACGATTTTCTTCGCAAAATCGAATGTCAAACTAGGATTTTGAATGTCAAAATACGATTTTCTTCGCCAAATCGAATGTCAAACTAGGATTTTGAATGCCAAAATACGATATCCAGCGCCAAATCGAATGTCAAACTAGGATTTTGAATGTCAAAATACGATATTCAGCGCCAAATCGAATGTCAAACTAGGATTTTGAATGTCAAAATACGATTTTCTTCGCCAAATCGAATGTCAAACTAGGATTTTGAATGTCAAAATACGATATTCAGCGCCAAATCGAATGTCAAACTAGGATTTTGAATGTCAAAATACGATTTTCTTCGCCAAATCGAATGTCAAAATAGGATTTTGAATGTCAAAATACGATTTTCTTCGCCAAATCGATTGTCAAACTAGGATTTTGAATGTCAAAATACGATTTTCTTCGCCAAATCGAATGTCAAACTAGGATTTTGAATGTCAAAATACGATTTTCTTCGCCAAATCGAATGTCAAACTAGGATTTTGAATGTCAAAATACGATATTCAGCGCCAAATCGAATGTCAAACTAGGATTTTGAATGTCAAAATACGATTTTCTTCGCCAAATCGAATGTCAAACTAGAATTTTGAATGTCAAAATACGATATTCAGCGCCAAATCGAATGTCAAACTAGGATTTTGAATGTCAAAATACGATTTTCTTCGCCAAATCGAATGCCAAACTAGAATTTTGAATGTCAAAATACGATATTCAGCGCCAAATCGAATGTCAAACTAGGATTTTGAATGTCAAAATACGATTTTCTTCGCCAAATCGAATGTCAAACTAGGATTTTGAATGTCAAAATACGATATTCAGCGCCAAACGAATGTCACACTAGGATTTTGAATGTCAAAATACGATTTTCTTCGCCAAATCGAATGTCAAAATAGGATTTTGAATGTCAAAATACGATTTTCTTCGCCAAATCGAATGTCAAAATAGGATTTTGAATGTCAAAATACGATTTTCTTCGCCAAATCGAATGTCAAAATAGGATTTTGAATGTCAAAATACGATATTCAGCCCCAAATCGAATGTCAAAATAGGATTTTGAATGTCAAAATACGATTTTCTTCGCCAAATCGAATGTCAAACTAGGATTTTGAATGTCAAAATACGATATTCAGCCCCCAATCGAATGTCAAACTAGGATTTTGAATGTCAAAATACGATATTCAGCGCCACATCGAATGTCAAACTAGGATTTTGAATGTCAAAATACGATTTTCTTCGCCAAATCGAATGTCAAACTAGGATTTTGAATGTCAAAATACGATTTTCTTCGCCAAATCGAATGTCAAACTAGGATTTTGAATGTCAAAATACGATTTTCTTCGCCAAATCGAATGTCAAACTAGAATTTTGAATGTCAAAATACGATATTCAGCGCCAAATCGAATGTCAAACTAGAATTTTGAATGTCAAAATACGATTTTCTTCGCTAAATCGAATGTCAAACTAGGATTTTGAATGTCAAAATACGATTTTCTTCGCCAAATCGAATGTCAAACTAGGATTTTGAATGCCAAAATACGATATTCAGCGCCAAATCGAATGTCAAACTAGGATTTTGAATGTCAAAATACGATATTCAGCGCCAAATCGAATGTCAAACTAGGATTTTGAATGTCAAAATACGATTTTCTTCGCCAAATCGAATGTCAAACTAGGATTTTGAATGTCAAAATACGATATTCAGCGCCAAATCGAATGTCAAACTAGGATTTTGAATGTCAAAATACGATTTTCTTCGCAAAATCGAATGTCAAACTAGGATTTTGAATGTCAAAATACGATTTTCTTCGCCAAATCGAATGTCAAACTAGGATTTTGAATGCCAAAATACGATATCCAGCGCCAAATCGAATGTCAAACTAGGATTTTGAATGTCAAAATACGATATTCAGCGCCAAATCGAATGTCAAACTAGGATTTTGAATGTCAAAATACGATTTTCTTCGCCAAATCGAATGTCAAACTAGGATTTTGAATGTCAAAATACGATATTCAGCGCCAAATCGAATGTCAAACTAGGATTTTGAATGTCAAAATACGATTTTCTTCGCCAAATCGAATGTCAAAATAGGATTTTGAATGTCAAAATACGATTTTCTTCGCCAAATCGATTGTCAAACTAGGATTTTGAATGTCAAAATACGATTTTCTTCGCCAAATCGAATGTCAAACTAGGATTTTGAATGTCAAAATACGATTTTCTTCGCCAAATCGAATGTCAAACTAGGATTTTGAATGTCAAAATACGATATTCAGCGCCAAATCGAATGTCAAACTAGGATTTTGAATGTCAAAATACGATTTTCTTCGCCAAATCGAATGTCAAACTAGAATTTTGAATGTCAAAATACGATATTCAGCGCCAAATCGAATGTCAAACTAGGATTTTGAATGTCAAAATACGATTTTCTTCGCCAAATCGAATGCCAAACTAGAATTTTGAATGTCAAAATACGATATTCAGCGCCAAATCGAATGTCAAACTAGGATTTTGAATGTCAAAATACGATTTTCTTCGCCAAATCGAATGTCAAACTAGGATTTTGAATGTCAAAATACGATATTCAGCGCCAAACGAATGTCACACTAGGATTTTGAATGTCAAAATACGATTTTCTTCGCCAAATCGAATGTCAAACTAGGATTTTGAATGTCAAAATACGATTTTCTTCGCCAAATCGAATGTCAAAATAGAATTTTGAATGTCAAAATACGATATTCAGCGCCAAATCGAATGTCAAACTAGGATTTTGAATGTCAAAATACGAATTTCTTCGCCAAATCGAATGTCAAACTAGGATTTTGAATGTCAAAATACGATTTTCTTCGCCAAATCGAATGTCAAACTAGAATTTTGAATGTCAAAATACGATATTCAGCGCCAAATCGAATGTCAAACTAGGATTTTGAATGTCAAAATACGATTTTCTTCGCCAAATCGAATGTCAAACTAGGATTTTGAATGTCAAAATACGATTTTCTTCGCCAAATCGAATGTCAAACTAGGATTTTGAATGTCAAAATACGATTTTCTTCGCCAAATCGAATGTCAAACTAGGATTTTGAATGTCAAAATACGATTTTCTTCGCCAAATCGAATGTCAAACTAGAATTTTGAATGTCAAAATACGATATTCAGCGCCAAATCGAATGTCAAACTAGAATTTTGAATGTCAAAATACGATTTTCTTCGCTAAATCGAATGTCAAACTAGGATTTTGAATGTCAAAATACGATTTTCTTCGCCAAATCGAATGTCAAACTAGGATTTTGAATGCCAAAATACGATATTCAGCGCCAAATCGAATGTCAAACTAGGATTTTGAATGTCAAAATACGATATTCAGCGCCAAATCGAATGTCAAACTAGGATTTTGAATGTCAAAATACGATTTTCTTCGCCAAATCGAATGTCAAACTAGGATTTTGAATGTCAAAATACGATATTCAGCGCCAAATCGAATGTCAAACTAGGATTTTGAATGTCAAAATACGATTTTCTTCGCAAAATCGAATGTCAAACTAGGATTTTGAATGTCAAAATACGATTTTCTTCGCCAAATCGAATGTCAAACTAGGATTTTGAATGCCAAAATACGATATCCAGCGCCAAATCGAATGTCAAACTAGGATTTTGAATGTCAAAATACGATATTCAGCGCCAAATCGAATGTCAAACTAGGATTTTGAATGTCAAAATACGATTTTCTTCGCCAAATCGAATGTCAAACTAGGATTTTGAATGTCAAAATACGATATTCAGCGCCAAATCGAATGTCAAACTAGGATTTTGAATGTCAAAATACGATTTTCTTCGCCAAATCGAATGTCAAAATAGGATTTTGAATTTCAAAATACGATTTTCTTCGCCAAATCGATTGTCAAACTAGGATTTTGAATGTCAAAATACGATTTTCTTCGCCAAATCGAATGTCAAACTAGGATTTTGAATGTCAAAATACGATTTTCTTCGCCAAATCGAATGTCAAACTAGGATTTTGAATGTCAAAATACGATATTCAGCGCCAAATCGAATGTCAAACTAGGATTTTGAATGTCAAAATACGATTTTCTTCGCCAAATCGAATGTCAAACTAGAATTTTGAATGTCAAAATACGATATTCAGCGCCAAATCGAATGTCAAACTAGGATTTTGAATGTCAAAATACGATTTTCTTCGCCAAATCGAATGCCAAACTAGAATTTTGAATGTCAAAATACGATATTCAGCGCCAAATCGAATGTCAAACTAGGATTTTGAATGTCAAAATACGATTTTCTTCGCCAAATCGAATGTCAAACTAGGATTTTGAATGTCAAAATACGATATTCAGCGCCAAACGAATGTCACACTAGGATTTTGAATGTCAAAATACGATTTTCTTCGCCAAATCGAATGTCAAACTAGGATTTTGAATGTCAAAATACGATTTTCTTCGCCAAATCGAATGTCAAAATAGAATTTTGAATGTCAAAATACGATATTCAGCGCCAAATCGAATGTCAAACTAGGATTTTGAATGTCAAAATACGAATTTCTTCGCCAAATCGAATGTCAAACTAGGATTTTGAATGTCAAAATACGATTTTCTTCGCCAAATCGAATGTCAAACTAGAATTTTGAATGTCAAAATACGATATTCAGCGCCAAATCGAATGTCAAACTAGGATTTTGAATGTCAAAATACGATTTTCTTCGCCAAATCGAATGTCAAACTAGGATTTTGAATGTCAAAATACGATTTTCTTCGCCAAATCGAATGTCAAACTAGGATTTTGAATGTCAAAATACGATTTTCTTCGCCAAATCGAATGTCAAACTAGGATTTTGAATGTCAAAATACGATTTTCTTCGCCAAATCGAATGTCAAACTAGGATTTTGAATGTCAAAATACGATTTTCTTCGCCAAATCGAATGTCAAACTAGGATTTTGAATGTCAAAATACGATTTTCTTCGCCAAATCGAATGTCAAACTAGGATTTTGAATGTCAAAATACGATATTCAGCGCCAAATCGAATGTCAAACTAGGATTTTGAATGTCAAAATACGATTTTCTTCGCCAAATCGAATATCAAACTAGGATTTTGAATGTCAAAATACGATATTCAGCGCCAAATCGAATGTCAAACTAGGACTTTGAATGTCAAAATACGATTTTCTTCGCCAAATCGAATGTCAAACTAGGATTTTGAATGTCAAAATACGATATTCAGCGCCAAATCGAATGTCAAACTAGGATTTTGAATGTCAAAATACGATTTTCTTCGCCAAATCGAATGTCAAACTAGGATTTTGAATGTCAAACTACGATTTTCTTCGCCAAATCGAATGTCAAAATAGAATTTTGAATGTCAAAATACGATATTCAGCGCCAAATCGAATGTCAAACTAGGATTTTGAATGTCAAAATACGAATTTCTTCGCCAAATCGAATGTCAAACTAGGATTTTGAATGTCAAAATACGATTTTCTTCGCCAAATCGAATGTCAAACTAGAATTTTGAATGTCAAAATACGATATTCAGCGCCAAATCGAATGTCAAACTAGGATTTTGAATGTCAAAATACGATTTTCTTCGCCAAATCGAATGTCAAACTAGGATTTTGAATGTCAAAATACGATTTTCTTCGCCAAATCGAATGTCAAACTAGGATTTTGAATGTCAAAATACGATTTTCTTCGCCAAATCGAATGTCAAACTAGGATTTTGAATGTCAAAATACGATTTTCTTCGCCAAATCGAATGTCAAACTAGGATTTTGAATGTCAAAATACGATTTTCTTCGCCAAATCGAATGTCAAACTAGGATTTTGAATGTCAAAATACGATATTCAGCGCCAAATCGAATGTCAAACTAGGATTTTGAATGTCAAAATACGATTTTCTTCGCCAAATCGATTGTCAAACTAGGATTTTGAATGTCAAAATACGATTTTCTTCGCCAAATCGAATGTCAAACTAGGATTTTGAATGTCAAAATACGATTTTCTTCGCCAAATCGAATGTCAAACTAGGATTTTGAATGTCAAAATACGATTTTCTTCGCCAAATCGAATGTCAAACTAGGATTTTGAATGTCAAAATACGATATTCAGCGCCAAATCGAATGTCAAACTAGGATTTTGAATGTCAAAATACGATTTTCTTCGCCAAATCGAATATCAAACTAGGATTTTGAATGTCAAAATACGATATTCAGCGCCAAATCGAATGTCAAACTAGGACTTTGAATGTCAAAATACGATTTTCTTCGCCAAATCGAATGTCAAACTAGGATTTTGAATGTCAAAATACGATATTCAGCGCCAAATCGAATGTCAAACTAGGATTTTGAATGTCAAAATACGATTTTCTTCGCCAAATCGAATATCAAACTAGGATTTTGAATGTCAAAATACGATATTCAGCGCCAAATCGAATGTCAAACTAGGATTTTGAATGTCAAAATACGATTTTCTTCGCCAAATCGAATGTCAAACTAGGATTTTGAATGTCAAAATACGATATTCAGCGCCAAATCGAATGTCAAACTAGGATTTTGAATGTCAAAATACGATTTTCTTCGCCAAATCGAATGTCAAACTAGGATTTTGAATGTCAAAATACGATTTTCTTCGCCAAATCGAATGTCAAACTAGGATTTTGAATGTCAAAATACGATTTTCTTCGCCAAATAGAATGTCAAACTAGGATTTTGAATGTCAAAATACGATATTCAGCGCCAAATCGAATGTCAAACTAGGATTTTGAATGTCAAAATACGATTTTCTTCACCAAATCGAATGTCAAACTAGGATTTTGAATGTCAAAATACGATTTTCTTCGCCAAATCGAATGTCAAACTAGGATTTTGAATGTCAGAATACGATATTCAGCGCCAAATCGAATGTCAAACTAGGATTTTGAATGTCAAAATACGATTTTCTTCGCCAAATCGAATGTCAAACTAGGATTTTGAATGTCAGAATACGTTATTCAGCGCCAAATCGAATGTCAAACTAGGATTTTGAATGTCAAAATACGATTTTCTTCGCCAAATAGAATGTCAAAATAGGATTTTGAATGTCAAAATACGATTTTCTTCGCCAAATCGAATGTCAAACTAGAATTTTGAATGTCAAAATACGATATTCAGCGCCAAATCGAATGTCAAACTAGGATTTTGAATGTCAAAATACGATTTTCTTCGCCAAATCGAATGTCAAACTAGAATTTTGAATGTCAAAATACGATATTCAGCGCCAAATCGAATGTCAAACTAGGATTTTGAATGTCAAAATACGATTTTCTTCGCCAAATCGAATGTCAAACTAGGATTTTGAATGTCAAAATACGATTTTCTTCGCCAAATCGAATGTCAAACTAGGATTTTGAATGTCAAAATACGATATTCGGCCTCAATTCGAATATCGAAAAACGAAAAACGAAAAACAAAACAAATTCCCCTGCAAATGAATATCGAAAAACGAAAAACGAAAATCAAACTAACTTCACCTGAAAATGAATATCGAAAAATGAAAAACGAAAATCAAACCAACTTCACCTGAAAATGAATATCGAAAAACGAAAAACGAAAATCAAACCAACTTCACCTGAAAATGAATATCGAAAAACGAAAAACGAAAATCACACCAAATTCACCTTCCTAAGCTCTCGCCAGTTTAATAGCGATTAATATCTGAAGACTGTACATTTAACTTGAACTGGCTGGTGATAAATGTCTGTAAGCAGCAAATTGCAAATGAAAAGGGCTAGTGACTTGCTGTTTTGCCAGCAGCAAATTTCAATTTAATTGGCTAGTGACAGACCTCTTCATTTCGTCTTCTTCTTCTTTTTCTTCTTCTTCTTCTTCTTCTTCTTCTTCTTCTTCTTCTTCTTCTTCTTCTTCTTCTTCTGTTTTCATTGTTGGATCTTGCGGATTCGAACTGGCAAATGGGTGTGAACATAACTTTATAAGTTGTTGTTATCCCCTATTTCAGATGTTCTACAGGGGAGAGAAAAGAGTGAGCAAGAGATGAAAAAGTGGCAGCAGACTGCCATGCGTCAGCTCAGGAGATGGAGGGAAGTTTATGACGTCGGAGTAGAGACTTACTATTTTACAAGCACCGATAGTTATGAAGAACGTATCACAGTTGACGGGTCACTTCTTTTACGCGAGGGAGAAAAATCAGAGTGTATAAGATCAATATTCAAAAAGATTAAAGGAAGCGGAATAAGAAAAATTGAAAAACAAATTTGTTCTAGGTTTGCGGGAATCAGCAGGAGAGATGTGGCTGAAATTATGAAACGTCTACCAGAAAAACAAAGGATCCAACCGGTTTTCGACAATAGGGCCCCACTTAGACCAGTCATGGCAAACCAAGTACACGAAAGGCACCAAATCGATGTTGTCGATATGAATCCATATGCCACAGATTACAAAGGGAAGACATACAAATATGTTTTATCATTTATGGACGTATTTTCCAGGTATTTGTGGCTTCGTCCATTGACGTCAAAATCAAGTCGGGAAATTGCTGATCATTTAGAAGACATATGCCTTGCAGAGGGAATACCGAGAATAATCCAATGTGATAACGGCGGTGAATTTAAAGGGCATGTAAAAAAACTTTGTGAAAATAAGAAAATAAAAATCATAAATGGACGACCGTATCATCCACAATCCCAAGGCAAAATTGAAAGTTCTCATAAATCTTGGAAGACAAAAGTCAATTTTGAAATTAATGTTAATAAAGGGAACTGGGTAAAGACACTGAAACAGATAACCGCCATCAGAAATGCAGAAATTCATAGGAGTCTTAAAATGTCTCCTTTTGAAGTTTATAAGGGTAGAAAACCAAACATCACCAGCAATCCCTACCCGGTCAGTGTAAATGAACACATAGACACCATCAACGAAATTCGATATAATGCAAACAAACACTCACAGGCAGCCAGTCATGATATGGTATCGCATACACGTAAGAAATCGAAACTTTCAACATATGACATAGGTGAAAAAGTGTACGTTAAAGAAAGAATTAAGCAAGTTGGCAGACTGAGAAGAACAACAATACTATCTGGCAGTGTTACACAAACCAAGAAAAACGCACATTTTTATAAAATACGTTTAGATGATCGCAACGAGGAGAAATGGTACAAAGTCGAAAATATAGCGGCAATAACAAGACAAGCTGAAATACAGAAACGGACACCTAACTCAACAGAAGATACAGAAAATTTCCTAGACGCGTCACACTACTTAATCATAGAAAATTTCATTCGAGAATGTAATAAAAAAATTTCAAGTGCTAATTTGCAGACAGATAAAATTCACAGCGACTTATTACAAAATGTATGGTTTAATAATTTAAGGCCAGTGGGCCACATTCCGAGAGATGGTAACTGTATGTTTCACGCTGTAGTACAAAGTTTGAATCAAATGGATGAAACAGAATATACTCAAGAAGATATCCGGCTTTTGGTAGTTGAATGGCTCCAGAACAATCCATTTACCAGCAACAGAGTACATTTGTCCAGTTTTATTCATGATATGAGCTGGGAAGATTACCTTCAGGGCATCGCAACGACTGAATGGGGAGATCATATATGTCTACGTGCTATATCAATTATATTTAAGGTCAATATTGAAATAGTTTCAAGTCAAAACCCACAGACACATAGAATATTTTTTAACGAAAACTCAAACAGAAATATATATCTTGGGCACGAATTTGAGTTTCATTATATACGATTGGAACCCGAATCAATAGAAGTTCAAGCTCTGGAGCCACCGGTACAGGATTGTGACTTATGCGGCCGAGTTCAGAGAGAGAGAGAGAGAGAGAGAGAGAGAGAGAGAGAGAGAGAGAGAGAGAGAGAGAGAGAATGTACAAGTGGCATTAGTAGGAAAAACAACAGCACACAACGAATTACCAACTTCACACCCACGTCGGACCCGTTCACCGTGTAATGGGATCACGAGAGGGACAGAATTATCTACTTTATACAGAAGGGAAACTTCTGTGGCTCGAACACCGATGACTCGTCCATCATGACTGAATCAAACCAATCTCTTTCTTGAGTCTATATAGTAGGTCTGTAGTGAGGCGGTTCTATCGAGTACCCTCGACCTACGTTTTAGATCCGAATATGTTATATTCCTTATGTTTGCTCAAAACATAGTGGATACTCATTAGATGCAGATGTTGTGTCAACAAGTACCCCCAACTTACGTATAGAGCGGAAATATGAAAAATATCGGATTTCATGCGTTGTTTTTGTAATGAACTAGTGTGGGTACAGAAGTTTCAAAATAATAAAGATGGCATTCGTACTTCACATTTCAGAGACACTGTCATCTTCTCGAGTACATTACCGAGAGCCACAAGTGAGTTTTCGAAGAAATTACCAACCGAGACTTTATACAGAGAATAAATTTGTATATGATTCATGTTTAAAATGATTATTATAGTTTTACAAGCAGATTAAGATAGTTCCCAATGTCCGTTTATATGAGACCATTCAAAACATATATTGCGGGGACTCAATTGGTCCGCCTCGACGAGGTTCGATGGAGTATCCACAATCTATGTTCTAGCAGGCCATTTATGAACAGTTCCCAGGGTGGCTTTTGGACTTCAAAAATGGCATTAAAAACTTTGTTTAAAAGTCCAAAAGGAGTTTAACTGTAATTTATTCATGATTTTTGCATTGCGCGATAGCAGAATAAGGTAGAGAAAATACACATTCCGCTTAGGTCTAAGCCTGCCCAGGAAAACTGCTGCGAGTCCATGCTTATAAACCCTGTTCAATTTCTTACCCACTTTTGTTTTTGTATTTTTTCTTCTTAAATCCAACTAATTAACTATTAATGAAAACGAGTTTTTAGCTCACCAGAGCCGAAGGCTCCGGGGGAGCTTATAGGATAGGCAGTTGTCCGTCGTCGTCGTCTGCGTCTGCGTCGTCTGCGTCTGCGTCGTCTTCGTCAACATTTTCAAACGACATCTCCTCTGAAGCCACTGGGCCGATTCAGCCCAAATTTCATCTGTAGCATCCTTGGGCAGGGGGATTGAAAGTTTGTGTTTTTAATGAAAATCGGCTCATTAGTTTGGTTGCTATGGCAACTTAGAGTTTCCATAGACTTATAATGGGGAAAATAGAAAAATGGCATTTACTGCCAAGCCTCTGCAGATATTTTGACAAAACTTTCATAGAAATGTTCCATAGGTAATCTACTATCTGCCGTATGATATTAGGCCTTCTGCTCATTTTTATTGGTTACCATGGAAACCAAAATGCAAAAATAGAGAAAAAAGTACTTAAAAAATCATCTCCTCAGAAACCATATGCTCTAGGAGGCTGAGACTTTATGAAAATATTCACCATATTTGCCTTTACAGGTTTTGTGTTTTTTATGAAATTTGGCTTTTTAGTTTTGTTGCTATGGTAACTTAGAGTTTCCATTGACTTATAATGGGGAAAACTGAAAAATGGCATTTACTGCCACGTCATTGCAGATATTTTGACAAAACTTACATAAACATGTTCCTTGTGTAAACTTCTCTCAGCCATATGCTTTTATGTCAACCTGGGGGTTCCCTAGGTTGTGCCAACCCCTAAACCATATATATTCTTGTTCCTTATGATAAGATGCATTAAGTGACACCAACCTGGGGGTCCCCCGAGATGTGCCGTGGACACGCCCTGCCCCCTCTATTTCATAAAATGCCATTTATATCAGAAACCATTCAGATTCCCACCCCTAAACTATATATATTCTTGTTCCTTATGCTAAGATGCATTAAGTGACACCAACCTGGGGGTCCCCCGGGATGTGCCGGGGACATGCCCCACCCCCTCCACTTCATAAAATGCCATATATCTCAGAAACCATACAGATCCCCACCCCTAAACTATATATATTCTTGTTCCTTATGCTAAGATGCATAAAGTGACACCAACCTGGGGGTCCCCCGGGATGTGCCTGGACCATGCCCAACCCCCTCCACTTCATAAAAGGCCAAATATTCCAGAAACCTTACAGATCCCCTGCCCTAAACCATATATATTCTTGTTCCTTATGATAAGACATATTCAGTGACACCAACCTAGGGGTCACCCAGGGTGCTCCCGGCCTTGCTTCACCCCTTGACTTCACAAAAGACCATATATCTGAGAAACTGTTCAGAGCCCCACCCCTAAAACATATATATTCTTGTTCCTTATGATAAGACGCAATCAGTGACACCAGCATGCAGGTCCACCCAGGGTGCCATGGGCCATGCCCCACCCCTTTACTTCATTAAAATCCATATATCTCAGAAACCATACAGATCCCCACCCCTAAACAATATATATTCTTGTTCATTGTAATAAGATGCATTAACTGACACCAACCTGGAGGTCCCCCGGGATGCCGGGGATATGCCCCGACCCCTCCACTTCATAAAAGGCCATTTATCTCAGAAACCATTCAGATCCCCACCCCTAAACCATATATATTCTTGTTCCTTATGATAAGACACATTAAGTGACACCAACTTGTGGGTCCCCCGGGATGTGCCGAACCCCCTCCTCTTAGTAAAAAGCCAAATATTCCAGAAACCTTACAGATACCCACCCCTAAACCATATACATTCTTGTTCCTTATGATAAGACACATTCAGTGACACCAACTTAGGGTCACCCAGTGTGCGCCCTGGCCATGCTGCACCCCTTGACTTCACAAAAGACCATATATCTGAGAAACTGTGTAGAGCCCCACCCCTAAACCATATATATTCTTGTTCCTTATGATAACACGCAATCAGTGACACCATCATGCAGGTCCCCCCCGGGGTGCCACAGGCCATGTCCCACCCCTTTACTTCATTAAAATCCATATATCTAAGAAACCTTCCAGATCCCCACCCCTAAACCATATTATATTCTTGTTCCTTATGATAAGACGCAATCAATGACACCAGCATGCAGGTCCCCCAGGGGTGCCAAAGGCCATGCCCCACCCCTTTACTTCATTAAAATCCATATATCTCAGAAACCGTTCCCCACCCATTAACCATATTTATTCTTGTTCCTTATGATAAGACTCACCTTCATAATAGGCCATATATCTCAGAAACCATTCAAATCCCCATCCTATAATCACATATATTCTTGTTCATTGTTATTAGACACATTCAGTCACCCCCGTCTTTGGGGGTCAGCAGGGGCCATTTCTCTCCCTGCCACTTCATAAAAGTGCCTCATATCTCAGAAACATCCCCACCATTTAACCGCATATACTCTTGGTCCTTATGATGTCCTTATGATAAGACTTATTCATTGACAACAATCTTGGGCTTCTCTTGGATCTGCCATGCCCGATTCCCTTCGTTGCTTAAAAGGCCTTACATTTCAGGAACCATACATATTCCCACTGATAAACCATACATGTCTTTGTTCCTTTTGATAAGATGCACTTAGTGACACCAACCAGGGCTCCATTGGGTCCATGCCCCGATCTCACTACTTAATAAAACACCTAATATTTCAGATACAGTCCACATGGGTGCTCATTTGGGTATGGGGTTTGTTTGGGAGACTTTATAATTGGTATAATAAAATCATATCATGTTATAATACATGGCTGCCATTGGGCAGTGTCCACCTGAGCTCTGGTTTATGAACTTTGGTTTGTTTGCTATGACAAGTAATGAGTTTCCATTGTCCTATAATTGGGAAAATTGAAAAATGAAATTAATGCCTTTCAAGATATTTTGTCACACTTTCATAGAAATGTTCCTTTAATAATGTTCTTTTTGGCCTATTTGTTGCCACAGATGGGAAATTGTCAATTGTCATCTGTTTTCCTGCAACAACACATTCAAGCGACATCGAATCTAAAGCCACGAGGCTTATTGGGTCCAAATTTTATCTGTAGCATCCTATGGCACAGGGCTTCCATGGTTGATTAAAATACATTGCTGCCAGTGGGCAGTGGCCCCCTGAGCTCTGGTGAGCATTGTGGCCCACGGGCCTCTTGTTCTCAATTAATTTCATGTCTAACAAATAAGCAACAGAACAGTACATACATTGTGTTTGGGTCGATTGTTTAGATTAAACATATTTTATTGCATTTTATAACAATGGGATTGGACACAAGTTATACAACATTAGATAGTCCTCTCCCCAATAGTATACAAACTATTTCAAATGGTACAGTGGTAAGTATGAAACATTTTATAATAAATGTGAACGTAACTTTTTGTTTGCTTGTAGGCCATGAACGAAGGCGAAATATAACAATTCTGGCTTTCAAAGGTTTGATTTCCATTGTCCATTGTTTGTCAATTGACCAAAAGTTACTAAGACGAAAAGCACGTCAGTGCTCAAGTTCTCGTGACCATCACTGACTTGTCTGATTAACCCAACGGAAGGTCAGGTGGTTTTTCTCCGGGTACTCCGGTTTTCGCCCACCTTTTTCTGATTAACGATCGACTCGATATGAGTGAAATAATATTGAAAGGGCCGTAAAATCCAAACCAAAAAAAATATAGCTAAACGTCGGTGATGACAGAGGGTTTCGATTGACTAAATGGATGATAATGGAATGATAGGGTAGGCTTGGTGGTCAGGTTTTGTCGTGAAGTAGCTTATTTTCTATTTCCCATTCCAATTTTGTGTCTGAGTAGGACAAATCCAACTGTTTTGCCTATGAGTCCTGTCTGAGTGTATGTCCAGTCTGATCTGAATCTGAGCTGGACTTACAATACTAATTAAGGACCATTGCTTTTGTTAGTTGTCGGCTATTATTCGATTTCTATTCAAAATAAAATTCAGTAACTTGCAATGTTTTAGTATATGAACATATTTGAGATGTACTATTTAACCTTATGAAGTAAACTTTTCAGGAGAATAAATCATGTATGTTAGCAAACTATCAGTTTTTCATTATCATCATGCAACACCTTGGGACAAATAGATAACTGGGGTAGCAACTGTTGGTGGTCAGTGCCTGTTGTGATAACGAACTGCTTGTTTAATTATCTAATTAAGTTGAAGGAGGCTCAGATCCGAGCCTGGTACGGTGGCTTATGCATAAGACTGTATATACAAAAATATTTCTATGTCAGACCAAGCGTTACTAAGCTCATATCTTGATTAAACTCGAATAAGCTTACCATCCATAATAATTAGGGTCCCGCACTGAAAGTGTGGGTGAACTATAGTAATAACTCTGTCCGTCCGTCTGTCCTTCCGTCCGTCCACAATTATTTTATTCCTCCATAAGTTTCTTATTACTGGATGGATTTAAATATTACTTAGCAGAAATGTTAACCATAATGTGATGGAGTGTTGCGCGCAAGACTCAGGTCCGTACCTCAAAGGTCAAGGTCATACTTAGAGGTTAAAGGTAAAAAAAGTGTATTTGTCGTGTCCAATCAATAACTTTGTTATTCCTGGATTGATTTAAATATTACTTGGCAGAAATGTTAACCAGAATGTGACGGAGTGTCACACGCAAGACCCACAGTCGTACCTCAAATGTCAAGGTCATACTTAGAGATAAAAGGTCAAAAAAGCGTCTTTTTTATTGTGTCCAGTCTATAATTTTCTTATAAATGGATGGATTTAAATATTACTTAGCAGAAAAATTAACCATAATGTGACAGTGTGTCACGCGCAAGACCCATGTCCGTACCTCAAAGGTCAAGGTCATACTTAGAGGTGAGAGGTAAAAAAAAAAACGTCTTTTTTATCGTGGCCGATCAATATCTTTCTTATTCCTGGATTGACTTAAGAATAACTTGACAGTAATGTTAATCATCATGAGAGGATGTGTTGTGCGCAAAACCTAGGTTGGTTTCTAAAACCGAGTAATCATGTTCAAAATGATTCTTTGATCTATATTCTTTCATTTCCTTGTTCTTTACAGTTTTTTAACATCAACATTTTCCTACTCCTCTGATAGCGCTGCCGGGGCCCTAGTCAGTTTCACTGACAGCTCTAGTTGTATGTGATAAAAGCCTTTAAACTAAGACAAACCCTTTAAACCAAAAACACTTAGACTTGCAATTTATAATACTGTTTAGCAAAAGTTGTCATTGTATGTAAGGATACATGTATGTCACTCTCTCTATATATACATTAACAACAGTGTTTCGCGAATTGTATATATGTGTAATGGCGAAGAGCTGTCTATGCTTAATAGAAGTAAAACAAAGATCCGGAATTGATACAATTAACTTACTTCACCCATAAAAGACACCAAAGGGAAAGAAATACAAACATTAAGCGACCAAACCATAATGGAAACCCAAACAAAGGAAGGCCATAAGGACAGTTACTTTCCCACAAAATGGCCATATGGCCATCCAAAACCAAAAGACACAAGTGATACACACAGCAAGTAACAAACAACAACATAAATAAATCGCCACAGAAGAGCCGCCCTGGAACGGTCAGTGGAAGATTTCCACCGGGGGGCTTAAATCGATTTTACGTGGCCACAATCCTCGCCCCTACTTCCGTCGCGATTTAGACAAATAATTTGTTCAGTCCGCACGAAGGCCCCCCAACCCACCAGCGCAACACCCCCGCGAACACAAAAACCAAAGAACCACAGAGGCGAGACAACGGCGAGGACCCGACAGCAAGAAACCACCGAAACGCTGGAGCAAAAGAAAACCAACAGCCTAAATAAATTTGTTTTGTTATGATATGTCAAAAATCATAATCAGAAAAAAATTATGTTTCATATTTATTGAAAACATAACTTGAATCATTGGGAAATCTCACTGCTCCAACTGAGCTGAGTAGAAATATTCATCATTTGCAAAAATTGACAAAAAAGGCCTACTTAAATGATCATTTTCAGATACATCAAATTGCAACATGGATGATACTAAAAACGATAAGGAAAAGTAATAATCATTCCAGAGACACTTTAATACATTACGAAATCACGCCTATACAAATACATGGTGATTATTTCGGCTCCGATATGGAATCTTTTAGATGAAAAAAAAATGTGATATTTTTCTTAATTTTTGATCAAAACATAGACTGCGAGGACTCGATAGAACCACCTCCTTGAGGCGATTCTATCGAGTACGCACAATCTATGTTTTTGAGCAGATATATGAGAAATAATATTTACACCCCTGAAACCCCAGTTTACTGTATAACAGCGTGTTTTCATGATAATTATCATTTACCCTCACTATGGTTATTGAAAAAGTAATAGGACTACCATGTGTGTGCGTGCCCGCGTGTCTGTGTTCAGCCATCTGCCAAGGGTCTACACCGATAGCTTAAAGTACTGGGGACAGTTATTTAAAACTAACGACACAATCCTTAAAAGTGGATATCAAACTCCTGATATTTATTGCTATAGCTATATTTTTCGGCAAAAACATACCAAAATCTTATATACTGTACTTGCTGGACCAGTTAACCAGAGCTCGTTTAGCTAACGATGCTTTGTACAACTTTGCTTCGTTCGTTCGTTCGTTCGTTGAGGTTAAGGCTTTTTATGTCTGCCATGGTCAAGCGGACAGAACTCCATAGCTCCACAACAAGACATAGGTTAAGTGCTTCTGGGCTGCAAATCGTGGCAGTTTGTCCAACAAAAGCAAATGTGGTTTGACTGCCGGTGCCCCACCGTAGAAAATGAAGCACTGCCTGTTTTTGAAATTTAAAAGGCTGGTCGAAAAATGAGCTGAAAATGTATAGAAATCAGTGCCAATACGACTGCAAATCATGATTTCTATACTATGCTCAAGAGCGATAAGTGATTCAATAGTGCTCTTTCTTTTTGCCGCTTGATAATTGCCATTTGACTAAGGCTGCAAATGGAGCATGCCTATGCAGGTTTCCATGCAGGAACACACGCGGCTCAAGGTTCAGAGGAAGAAGACTGGTCGCAAGTCTTACTTTCAACAATGAGACAGCATATGATATAAGATTATAATGGTAATGATAATAATAATAATAATAATAACAGTGAGAAATGACAATCATAATAATAATGATAATTGAAGCTAAACAGAAACATTGTGCATCTATTGGTATAGCCACAACATGCAGTGCTGTTTTTAGACTCTTTAAATTTGAGTACAATGTATTAAAATGGAATAAATGGAATGAAAAAGATACATAAATATGATTATTATAGTCGTAATGAAAACTAAAGGAGAACATAGTTTTTCATAGAAGTTAACAAGCTGATTCTTGACATACTATTTACATGCTGAAAAGGAAGGTGAAGATTATACAAAGACAAAACAGGTTTTATGTACAGTGTCAGAAGATAGATCTGAAGGGAAGATTATATGGAAAGGGGGAGAATAGACCCTAAATATGCTTTCTTCTTCTTCAAATCCAGCTTTGACGTGTTTTTTTTTTTTTTTTTTCAGATATTTTTTTTTTTGTGGGCATTGCCGAAGGTAAACATTTGTTAATACAATAGATATTAAAAATAAGATCAAACATGTGGCTAAAATGGTTTGATTTAGTTTTGGAACCAGGGACCGAATTTCTTATTAAACAAACAAACAAGCAAACAATATATTGTTACTCATGTATAAAGGTGTTGTCTTTGGCCAGCTGTAACAATTGATGTGAAAACTGTTGATTCTTTGAAAGACTTTTCTTTTGTTGAATACAAAACTGGTTTGAAGTTAGGCTGATCATACCAATTGTTATTAATATCATGTGTTGACAGATGGTTAATATGTTTGGTTGGACAAAAGATCCTAAAATGATTTGTAAACAAAGCTGACAAACAAGTTGTTTATGCAAGTGGCTAATTAATAAAGTTATTGAAATGTGCAAACAATAGTTCTTAAATACAAAGGGGTGCATAAAAGTTTGGATAGGTAATTATGGAAACATGACTGATTGCCTCTGGTGTGAGACAGAACTGTTAATATCTTAATTGCTTTTAACACCCTATTGCTAATTGGTCCCTGGTTTTCATGAGAAGAAAAGAAACAGAAAAAATAGAAAAATGGAAAGAAGAAAAAAAAAATAATAACTAAATAAATAAAAGAAAACAGACAAAAAACCAACACACTCACACAAAAAAGTGGTAAGTTATAACTTTCACACCAATTAAGCTATCATACTAGCCGCACTGACCATCAAACAAACAAATATAGATTCATTCAATGACATCAAATATTGGTGTTTTTTGTACATATATACAGTCACTGTTTATTTAGAGGATTGGCCTGCAGGTTTTAGTGATTGCCCCTCTCTTCATTATTTCACTCTACTACAGCTTCGTATACCCTTAAGTTAAGCAATTTATAATTCCTAAATGTCCTATTCTGCTGATTTACTTTCCCATTTTTATGATGATAGTGGTGCGCGATTCAAGCTCGCCCCGCTGAGAAGCGGGGGAGGTCAGTAACCAATCGAAATTTGAAAGTTTTGCCCACTATCATCCTGGCATCTTGGTATAGATATTATGAATATGGTAAAATAAAGGTTCCTTTTGATTTGCTTTCCTACTTTTACGATGACAGTGATGCGCGATTCAAGCTCGCCCCGCTGAAAGCGGGGGAGGTCAGTAACCAATCGTAAAAAGAAAGTTTTATCACTGTCATCCCTGCTTCTTGGTTTAAATAATAGATTGGTAGTTTGTATTTTTAATGTATGTGAAAACTGCTTCCCTTATTTCAACTGAATATTTTTTGTTTGGGTTAAGTAGCAGTTTTATACTTAGATTGGAATCTGCTAATCCCTGTATACTATTGATAGTTTCATGAAGTATTTTCCTGTGTTCATTATGTTGGGAGCAGTGGAGAAAATAATGAGCTGTGTCCTCTATATCCCCACAATGAGGACATAGAGGGTCCATCTCATTATGATATTGGTTATTTGCTTTGAGTCCATTGTGCCCTAGCCTTAAACGGGTATATGCTCTATCCATTTGCCTACTATTTGAGTACTGGGTGATCTTCGTTGGAAGCATGCTGTCAAGTTCCCAACGCTGACCATGCCCATATTGTTCCCATTGTGATGCCCATTTCTTCCTTACTTGACGTTTAATAATTGAATATGTCTCATTTTTGCTGAGCTTTATATCTAGAGGTTTACCTGTTTTAGACCCTAACTTAGCTGCTTTATCGGCTAATTCATTCCCCTCAATATTGCAATGTGATTGGCACCATTCTAATATAATGTTGAGATTTTTATTTATTATTTTATCAATAAGGTCTTCAATTTCTAAGAGGATATCTGGTCTAGAATGACATGTTCCAGAAGTAAGGGTCTGTATTGCACTTAAGGAGTCTGTCAGTATTACTGACTTTTGTGGTTGGTTCTCTTCAACCCATTTAAGGGCTTCCCTTATTGCAATTAATTCTGCAGTGAAGACTGTGAGATTTCCATTTAATTTATAGTGTTTAGTTATCCTTAGCTCCGATATAGTGAAAGCACATCCTGTGAGAGAATTTTCTTCATCTTTACTTCCATCTGAATAGATTTGCAAAACAGAATTATACTTTTCTCGAATATGTGTTTTAGCCTTGCATTCAATAACCTTAATATTATCTGTTTTTTCAGCTCACCTGACCGAAGGTCATGGTGAGCTTTTGTGACCGTAAGATGTCCGGCGTCGTCGTGCGTCGTCCGTCGTCCGTCGTCCGTCGTGCGTAAACTTTTTCTTGTGAACAAACTAGAGGCCACAGTTTTGGTCCAATCATCATCAAACTTGCTCAGAATGATCATCATGACAATATCTCGGTCAAGTTCGAATATGGGTCATGTCGGGTGAAAAAGTAGGTCAGTAGGTCAAATCATAGAAAAACCTTGTGAACACTCTAGAGGGCACAGTTTTGGTCCAATCATCATCAAACTTGCTCAGAATAATTATCATGACAATATCTCGGTCAGGTTCGAATATGGATCATGTAGGGTCAAAAAGTAGGTCAGTAGGTCAAACCATAGATAGTCCTTGTGAACACTCTAGAGGGCACAGTTATGGTTCAATTATCATCAAACTTGCTCAGAATGATCATTGTGACAATATCTCGGTCAAGTTTGAATATGGGTCATGTCGGGTCAAAAAGTAGGTCAGTAGGTCAATTCATAGAAAAACCTTGTGAACACTCTAGAGGGCACAGTTATGGTCCAATCATCATCAAACTTGCTCAGAATAATCATCCTGACAATATCTCAGTCAAGTTTGAATATGGGTCATGTTGGGTCAAAAAGTAGGTCAGTAGGTCAAATCATAGAAAAACCTTGTGAACACACTAGAGGGCACAGTTATGGTCCAATCATCATTAAACTTGCTCAGAATGATTGTCATGACAATATCTCGGTCAAATTTGAATATTGGTCATGTCGGGTCAAATGTAGGTCAGTAGGTCAAATCATGGAAAAACCTTGTGAACACTCTAAAGGCCACATTTTTGGTCCAATCATCATCAATCTTGCTCAGAATGATCATTGTGACAATATCTCAGTCAAGTGCGAATATGGGTCATGTGGTATCAAAAAGTAGGTCAGTAGGTCAAATCATAGAAAAACCTTGTGAACACTTTAGAGGCCACAGGTTTGATCCGATCATCATAAAATTTGCTAAGAATGATCATCATGACAATATCTCAGTCAAGTTTGAATATGACTCATGTCGGGTCCAAAAGTAGGTCAGTAGGTCAATCATTGAAAAACCTTGTGAACACTAGTTTTTGTTTTATCATAACTTTAGAACCGTTTGAGGTAGAGCCTTTATATTTGGCATGTTGGTTCTTTGTGACATTGCCTTTGTATTTATACAAAAAATTGACCTGTGACCTTGACCCCTAACATTATGACCTACTAATCATAACTTTTTAACCATTTGAGATAGAGCCTTCATATTTGGCAAGTAGGTTCCTTGTGATACTGCCTTACCACTCATACAAAAACTTACCTGTGACCTTTACCTGTGATCTTTGACCGACTTTTGTTGTAACTTTCTGTTTTAGATAGAGCCTTCATATTTGGCATGTAGATTCCTTGTGACATTGCCTCTCCTTGCATACAAAAAATTTTGACCTGTGACCTTGACCCTGAACCTTTTACCTACTTACCATAACTTTTTAATCATTTGAGATCGAGCCTTCATATTTGGCATGGAAGTTCCTTGCGACATTGCCTTATCCCTCGCACAAAAAATTACCTGTGACTTTGACCTGTGACCTTTGACCTACTTTATCACAACTTTCTAACCATTCATATTTCGCATGTAGGTTCCTTGCGACATTGTTTTTCCACTCATAAAAAAATGTTGACCTTTACCTGGCCCTTTGACCTACTGTGTCATAAAGTTTTAATCATTGGACATAGAGCCTATACATTTGGCATGTAGATTCCTTATAACATTGCCTTTCCAATAAATTTTGATCTGTGACTTAGACCCTTGACCTGTCACCTACTTTATCATAACTCTCTAACTGTTTTAGGTAGAGCTTTCATATTCGGCATGTAGGTTGCTTGTGACATTGCCTTCCCACTTATACATAAAATTTTGACCTGTGACCTTGACCTTAGCTATGTGACCTTCTTTTTAGCTCACCTGACCGAAGGTCATGGTGAGCTTTTGTGACAGTAAGATGTCCGGCGTCGTCGTGCGTCGTCCGTCGTCCGTCGTGCGTAAACTTTTTCTTGTGAACACACTAGAGGCCACAGTTTTGGTCCAATTATCATCAAACTTGCTCAGAATGATAATCATGACAATATCTCGGTCAAGTTCGAATTTGGGTCATGTCGGGTAAAAAAGTAGGTCAGTAGGTCAAATCATAGAAAAACCTTGTGAACACTCGAGAGGCCACAATTTTGGTCCAATCATCATCAAACTTGCTCAGAATGATCATTGTGACAATATTTTAGTGAAGTTTGAATATGGATCATGTCGGCTTAAAAAGTAGGTCAGCGGGTCAAATCATAGAAAAACCTTGTGAACACCCTAGAGGCCACAATTTTGGTCCAATCATAATCAAACTTGCTCAGAATGATCATCATGACAATATCTTGGTCAAGTTCGAATATGGGTCATGTCCGGTCAAAAAGTAGGTCAGTAGGTCAAATCATAGAAAAACCTTGTGAACACTCTGAAGGCCACTGTTTTGGTCCAATTATCATGAAACTTGCTCAGAATGACCATTGTGACAATATTTCAGTCCAGTTCGAATATGGGTCATATCGGGTTAAAAAGTAGGTCAGCGGGTCAAATCATATAAAAACCTTGTGAACACCCTAGGGGCCACAATTTTGGTCCAATCTTAATCAAACTTGCTCAGAATGATCATCATGACAATATCTCGGTCAAGTTTGAATATGGGTCAAATGGTTCCGGTCCGTTGCACATCTAGGTCACAGGAGCCAAAAACAGATTTTTTTCACCAAAAACTTAAAAAATCTTCTTCTCTGAAACCACAAGGCCCAGGTCTTTGTTATTTGGTATGAAGCTTCATCTAGTGGACCCCTACCAAGATTGTTCAAATTATAGTGCTGGGGCCAAAAATGCCCCCGCACGGGGGCCCTTTGGTTTTACATGGGCTTATATAGGGAAAATCTTTAAAAATCTTCTTCTCTGAAACCACAAGGCCCAGGACTTTGATATTTGGTATGAAGCTTCATCTAGTGGACCCCTACCAAGATTGTTCAAATTTGAGTGCTGGGACGAAAAATGCCCCCGCCACGGGGCCCTTTGGTTTTACATTGGCTTATATAGGGAAAATCTTTAAAAATCTTCTTCTCTGAAACCACAAGGCCCAGGTCTTTGATATTTGGTATGAAGCTTCATCTAGTGGACCCCTACCAAGATTGTTCAAATTATAGTGCTGGGGCCAAAAATGCCCCCGCCCCAGGGCCCTTTGGTTTTACATAGGCTTATATAGGGAAAATCTTCAAAAATCTTCTACTCTGAAACCACAAGGCCCAGGACTTTGATATTTGGTATGAAGCTTCATCTAGTGGACCCCTACCAAGATTGTTCAAATTATAGTGCTGGGACAAAAAATGCCCCCGCCACGGGGCCCTTTGGTTTTACATTGGCTTATATAGGGAAAATCTTTAAAAATCTTCTTCTCTGAAACCACAAGGCCCAGGTCTTTGATATTTGGTATGAAGCTTCATCTAGTTGACCCCTACCAAGATTGTTCAAATTACAGTGCTGGGGCCAAAAATGCCCCCGCCCCGGGGCCCTTTGGTTTTACATAGGCTTATATAGGGAAAATCTTAAAAAATCTTCTTCTCTGAAACCACAAGGCCCAGGTCTTTGATATTTGGTATGAAGCTTCATCTAGTGGACCCCTACCAAGATTGTTCAAATTTTAGTGCTGGGACAAAAAATGCCCCCGCCACGGGGCCCTTTGGTTTTACATGGGCTTATATAGGGAAAATCTTTAAAAATTTTCTTTTCTGAAACCACAAGGCCCAGGACTTTGATATTTGGTATGAAGCTTCATCTAGTGGACCCCTACCAAGATTGTTCAAATTTTAGTGCTGGGACAAAAATGCCCCCGCCACGGGGCCCTTTGCTTTTACATTGGCTTATATAGGGAAAATTTTTAAAAATCTTCTTCTCTGAAACCACAAGGCCCAGGTCTTATATATTTGGTATGAAGCTTCATCTAGTGGACCCCTACCAAGATTGTTCAAATTATAGTGCTGGGGCCAAAAATGCCCCCGCCACGGGGCCCTTTGGTTTTACATAGGCTTATATAGGGAAAATCTTTAAAAATTTTCTTCTCTAAAACCACAAGGCCCAGGACTTTGATATTTGGTATGAAGCTTCATCTAGTGGACCCCTACCAAGATTGTTCCAATTTTAGTGCTGGGGCCAAAAATGCCCCTGCCCCGGGGCCCTTTGGTTTTACATAGGCTTATATAGGGAAAATCTTTAAAAATCTTCTTCTCTGAAACCACAAGGCCCAGGACTTTGATATTTGGTATGAAGCTTCGTCTAGTGGACCCCTACCAAGATTGTTCAAATTATAGTGCTGGGACAAAAAATCCCCCCCTGCCACGGGGCCCTTTGGTTTTACATAGGCTTATATAGGGAAAATCTTTAAAAATCTTCTTCTCTGAAACCACAAGGCCCAGAACTTTGATATTTGGTATGAAGCTTCATCTAGTGGACCCCTACCAAGATTGTTCAAACTATAGTGCTGGGGCAAAAAATGCCCCTGTCCCGGGGCCCTTTGATTTTACATAGGCTTATATAGGCAAAATCTTTAAAAATCTTCTTCTCTGAAACCGCTAGGCCCAGGTCTTTGATATTTGATGTGTAGCTTCATCTAGTGGACCTTTGACAAGATTGTTCAAATTTTAGCCTTTGTTGATGTTTGGTATGAAGCTTCACCTTTAAGACCTCCCTCAACATTATGTACATTAAAGCCCTGGGGCCAATAATGGCCCTCTCTGGGGCCCACTTGTTACACTATGGATCAGGTGAGCGATCCAGGGCCATCATGGCCCTCTTGTTATTAATTACACCTGACAGTGTAGCATTTGGTATGATTGACTTGAGAGCAAATTTATTTCTATAGGTTGGCTCTTGTATTTGGATGTCTGGCATATTGTATTCTTTTTTAAGGTCCTCCACAGCGATGACGTATGGTATCTTTTTGTTTATTCGCTTTAATTCAGTTTCATAGACAGAATGACCAAAAAGCTCGTTAAGTGGTAATTTGTTGCCATGAGGAATTGACCTAGCCCAATATTTAAGTATCATCTCTTCTCTTCTGGGGTTTAGCGGTAAGACATTACATTCAGCTTCAACAGACACATTTGATGTTGATTTGTATGCGCCAGTTACAATTCTTAGAGCTGCAGATTGTATTCGGTTCAACCTGTTCAGCTGAGTTTGACTTGCTGTTGTTGCATAGGCTTGACAACCATAGTCTAGTTTGCTTCTAATTAAGGTTTTGTATAACATCAGTAGTGTTTTCTTATCCGCACCATATTTGGTTCCAGAAATGTAGCGCATTAGATTCAGATCTTTTTTGCACCTTTCTAAGAGCGTATCAAAATGAGAATTCCAGTTTAGGTTGTTATCAAAGGTTATCCCTAATAATTTGGCCTGTTTTTTGTATTCAATGGTTTTGTTCCCAATTTTCAATTTAGGAATGTCTTCGGATGGTAATTTTCCATAGTTAAAGACTACACACTCAGTTTTTCCTGCAGATATCCTTATACCCCATTCCTCTGCCCATGGTTCAATCTGATCTAGAATTCTTTGGCACAGAACAGCTAAGTGTGTGAGACTTTTAGCTGTTCTCCATGTTGCGGAATCATCAACATATTGTATTAGATCTGCATCTAAGTCCTTAAGTGCATCATATTGAGTGGTCATCAGTAAATTGAAAAGAATTGGGCTTAGTACGCTACCTTGTGGGGACCCATTATCTAAAGTTTTGATTTCAGAAATGTCTTGACCTACCCTTACCTGTATTCGCCTGTCACTTAAAAAATCCTTAATCCATGCTAACATTCTACCTTTAATATTAAATTTTACTAGTTGAGAGAGAACCCCATTAGTCCACATCAAATCGAAGGCCTTTTCAAGATCTAGGAATATGCACATAAGAGACCTGTTTTGCATTTTAGCTTTTAGTATAGAGGATTGCAGTCTCATGATTTGGTCTAATGTTGATCGATTTTTCCTGTATCCAGACTGAGTTGGTGCTAAAAGATTATTGTTTTCTAAATAGGAGGTTAGCCTGTTTGTAATCATTGTTTCCATGATTTTGCAAATTGTTGACGTTAGAGAAATCGGTCTGTAAGATCCTGCTTCGTTCGGTGGTTTATTTGGTTTTAAAAGGGGAATAATGGTCCCTAGCTTCCATTCATCTGGAAGTTTACCTTCTGTCCAGGATTTATTTATAAGATTTAATAATTGCCATTTTGCTTTCTCAGACAGGTTTTTCAGCATATCATAATGTACTGTGTCTGCCCCTGGAGATGTACAACTTTGCAATGATAATTAAGTTAAATGAAAGGGTGTTAGTGTAAACCAGGACACAATTAGACTGGCTCCCATCATCAAACTAAAAAAATTAGTCAAATTTTTAAAAAAAAAATGTTCCATGGTTTTTCATCGATTTGAGCTGAATGTTATCAGAAAATAATGAAAGAAAACTTTGAAGGAAAAGAAATGTTTGAATTGTGTTTCTTGGTCAAGTTTACCCATAGAAAAACGTGGGTATTATGAATAAACGACGAGGAGCCAGTCTAGGACACAATATGTATGCTGGTTAGAACCGCCCTCGTAAAGCGTTTCTTTTGAACACCCAGAAATTGGTGCGGGCTCTTATACCGTGACTTTGTATATTACTTCGGAGTAGAAAGTTTTCAACAATGACTAATCCATTATTTTACGGGTCTCCGTGACTTAGTGGATAAGAGCACTGACTTTTTTGGGTGGGGGGAGGGGGTTTACGGCCCTTTCAAGATTATTTCACTCATATCGAGCCGATCGTAAACCCCCAACAAAAAATTCATTATGTCACTCGGTTGTTTTGTCGAAATGGAAACTGTAATCTGAGTATTTCTTTAAAAGGGCGCAAACCATATACATCACGAAAACACGCCTATTTATAAATTAACCCCCTCTATCCCCACTTTAGTATTTTATTTTTCTCATGTCTGCTCAATATCATAGATTGTGGCTACTCCTTAGAACCGGATCAGAGAATTAGCTCTAAGGAGTGTCCACAATCATTTTCGAAGATATTTGAAAAGGTTCATTTTTCTTGTTGTTATAATTTTCTAACTATATGAATAGGCATGTTTACACAGGGAGGAGTTTGAATCATTTTATTAGAGAAAGAAACATACATATATAAAGAGTCTATAATTTATAGCACATTAACACTTTCTTGGTGGTTCAAGCCCTGTGGTTAAAACCCAAGAGAGAGAGAGAGAGAGAGAGAGAGAGAGATAGAGAATTCATGTGTTAGTTTCTAAGAAGAAATGATTCCCATACCTCTCCATTGTGGATCAATTTTAAATCCTTTGCACAACTGAAGAACACAAGAACACAAGTAAATGAAAATGTTGAATAAATTCGAGCTTTGAAAACTTTGAAACGTGACGATCTGTGAAGATGCCTGTAACAAAAGGGGATGCACCAGTAGTAGTAGTAGTAGTAGTAATGTTCTGGTGTTTTACGTCTCCATGGTCCCACGGACTTGCTCCATAGTGGCACAGCAAGACGTGGGGATGCACCAGAAATTGGTGCGGCTCTTATACCGTGACTTGGTATATTGCTTGCAAACTGAGAGTTCGGTGTCATACCGGCAAGACAGGTAAAGGTGTGAAAATTGCTACAGAAGTGTATAAACCTTGGAAACTGACAGTTCGGTGTCATACCAGCAAGACAGGTAAAGGTGTGAAAATTGTTACAGAAGTGTATATTGCTTGGAAACTGAAGTTCGGTGTTATACCGGTATCACAGGTAAAGGTGTGAAAATTGCTACAGAAGTAAATGTGACAGTAAACGCAATGACAATATGCAGGTTGTATATCATTTTAACACTATCACCCCCGTCCCCAGCCCCACGCCCCCGCCCCCGGCGTGCAATTCACCAAGATTGAATAATGGATACGAGACTTAGGTGGGGTATGTATTTGATTTGAGGTTTAACCTTTAGCCTGCTGTTGGCGACAAGCCCTTTCTTTGCAAACAGTATAGATCCAGATCAGATGGCTTCTGAAGAAGCCATCTGATCAGGGTCTACACTGTTTGACATTCAGTTTATGAATATGTAGAAATAAATTGCATCAAGTAATCTGATTGGTACAAAGTCAGAAATGGGTGTGGCTTAATTGAATAGTCAGCAGGTTATAGTCCTCGTCAACACGGTATTGGTCATTTTTGGAAACGTTACTAGCGATTTGGTAGGGCTTCCCACCGAAGATGAAATGAAATGACTTCTCAAGCCCTGTAGTCCAATTATACCAATAGGGTATAGACGGTACGACTCGAGCCGCTTTGCCTTTGCAGGCGGAAACCCTCCAAGCGGTTTAGTTTGACGCTTATGACCCACATATAGGGTTGCCGCGTCGTTAAACACAAACTCATCAGGTTTACCTGTACTAGTGCGCGGTCAGTTTCAGCATGAAAGGCATATACAGTTCAGCGTGCATACAAATAGATGAAGAACAGCATGAAAGGCATATACAGTT
The DNA here is from genome assembly GCA_963580285.1 of Lucinisca nassula. NCBI lineage: Eukaryota > Metazoa > Mollusca > Bivalvia > Lucinida > Lucinidae > Lucinisca > Lucinisca nassula. The sequence continues at coordinate 67,623,682 of OY757025.1, read as the reverse complement.
CAGCGTGCATACAAATAGGTGAAGAATAGCATGCAATTGAACATTGTCTTTCACAATATAAGTTTTCATGCTACCTACAAATAACATACACCCTTAATTTTGTGCGATCTACATGTAGGATCACAGACCAGTTTGGTTGTAAAATTTTAACTTTACTCCAACGTTGATATAACACTGCAAAAGTTGGTGTCTGCAAAACAAGAGTGTTTGTCCGATTGTCTTTGAGTGCAGGATGGGAAATGGGTCGGACTATTTTATATAATCATTAAAATCTTCCATCTTATGCAAACAGTATACAACCTGATAAGACTACGCGTTCTTCGGCGTCTGATCTGGGTCTACACTGTCTGCCAAGCCCAACAGTTGTTTACTTATGACTCTCTTCGGACACCAGGGTAGTGACAATAACATGGCTCTGTTTGGGTCGATTGTCCATTAGTACGAAAAGCGTTATTGCTTTTAAAAGTCAACGTGAATATCACAGAGTAACTCTTTTTATAGAAAATAGCCGGTGATGTCAGAGTGTTTCGTAAGACTTAAAAGGGTTATCATGGAATGACAGGATGAGCAAACAGTGTAGATCCAGATCAGACGATGCTGAACTCGGCGTCTTATCAAGATATACACTATTTGTTTGAAACAGAAATGTTATAGTTACACCAGACCTGAACAAACGGTAAAGCGCATTGACGCCATCTGCGAGAATTTTTTTTTTTTTGCTGTTTATTCGGGTCCAGGTGACACATTTCAGTCTGAATTTCATGTATATTAAGGTATATCATTCAGTCGATGGGGGGTAAGATGATGTCTATTAGCAAATAAGCTACTGATATTACACACGACAAACCAATACGAGGATCTTACATAGGAATTGCGAGATGTCTCTCTTCCATGACAACGTATAATTTAAACTTTGTAAGTTGTGTCTCTTGAACGTGGAAGATGCAGTAAACCCTAAAAAAGGGTCTGTTCTGAGTCTTCGCTGGTCGCTCAAACCTTCTTGTAGACTTTTTCATGCGCGGGCTCATATAATAAATTGGTAACGTTATTTCGTCTATTACATATGAGCCAGCGCATGACGAAACCTAATAGGAAGTCTTAAACGACCAGCGAAGATTCAGATCTGCATGCGCATCCCATTGTCACCCCCTATTGTAATAGAGGATGATTGCACAGGTTGATTTGGTCGCACCGGTCTAATTGTAGAGTTTGTCATGCGCCGGCTCTTATATCGTATGTGTTATGATTGTTAACGATAAAAAGTTTTTTTTTCTTTGCTTTTGGGATTTTCGGCCCATTCAAGATTATTTTACTCATATCGAGCCGATCGTTAATCAGAGATTGGTGAAAACCGGAGTACCTGGAGAAAAACCACATGGTTTTCCGTTGCAGAACTTGGCATCTCACAAATGTTTCTCTTTTTTTTTAATTTTGTCAGACATTTTGGGTTGGCAGACATTTTGGGTGACCATATTAATTGGGACCCGCTATCTAAATGCTTATTTTTCATGACATAAAAAACGCCTAAAATTTTTACCCTTAAACCCCACATTTAAAAAAGTTAAAGTGGGGTTCGCTGGGTTATACATTATTTTCTTAACTCCCGCTCTACGACATAGATCGTTGGTACTAGTTAGTACAGTCTCGGCGAGGCTTTTCGAACAAGTGCCCGCGACATCTGTTTAGAGCAGAAATAAAAACAAAACCTTTTTTTTTTCAACAGAAATTTTTCCTATTTTTTTTGTTTCAGGTAATTTTTTTAATATGTTTAAGTAGGCGTTTGTGTAATTTAAGGTAAAGTTTTTAGCACAGGTATAACATATTTTTGTCTTTATCCCTCGACCGAAAAGGTTCGGGGGAAAAAGCGATCAGCCTGGCGTCCGTCCGTATACGCAATCTTGTGATGGCCATAACTTAAATACCCTAAATACGGTAAGAACTATTTTCCAAGTTACTTGTCATGTTGGTGGACATCTAAAGATTGCGGACATATTCGGATCCATATATTGCAATGCTTATTTCCAAAGGTGAACATTTTTAACATAGGTTTAACGTTGAATTTGTCTTTTTATTTATCATTGATTGATTATTAACAATAAAAATGCTTTCTTCGTCAATTTTCATGTTGTCGGACATTTAGGGATGGCGGACACTTAGGGATGCATGGGTCATCCCTAAGTGTCCGACAAGATAAAAAAAGAAGTTAAATTTCGAATATTTTCGAGAAAAAAGCGAAGTTTTCACTTAAAATGTCACAATTGATCATTCTTCACCGTTTCGGACATCTTCCCGAGAAAATAAGATCTTGTCATGCTGGCGGACATCTAAGGATGACGGTATATTCGGATCCATATATTGCAATGCTTATTTCCAAAGGTGAACATTTTTAACATAGGTTTAACGTTAAATTTGTCTTTTTATTTATCATTGATTGATTATTAACAATAAAAATGCTTTCTTAGTCAATTTTCATGTTGTCGGACATTTAGGGATGGCGGACACTTAGGGATGCATGGGTCATCCCTAAGTGTCCGACAAGAAAAAGAAATGAAGTTAAATTTCGAATATTTTCGAGAAAAAAAAGCAAAGTTTTCACTTAAAATGTCACAATTGATCATTCTCCACCGTTTCGGACATCTTCCCGAGAAAATAAGATCGTGTCATGCTGGCGGACTTCTAATAATGACGGTATATTCGGATCCATATATTGCAATGCTTATTTCCAAAGGTGAACATTTTTAACATAGGTTTAACGTTAAATTTGTCTTTTTATTTATCATTGATTGATCATTAACAATAAAAATGCTTTCTTAGTCAATTTTCATGTTGTCGGACATTTAGGGATGGCGGACACTTAGGGATGCATGGGGCACCCCGAAATGTCCGACAAGAAAAAATTGAAGTTAAATTTCGAATATTTCCAAAAAAAATTTTTTCGAAATTTTCCCTTAAAATGTCATAATTGAATATTCCCCACCGTTTCCAACAATTCTGCGAGAAATTAAAATTTTGTCGGACACTTAGGGATGTCGGACGTTTAGGGATGCAACAAACGTAACCTTATAATTAACCCATAGGTGCCAAAAAATATTCCACCTTTATAAGTCTGGAGTGGTCAATTTCTAAGCATAGGGATGTCATTTTTGTTGAAAGTTTTACAAAAAATGCATGTACGTTGAGCAAACAGTTTAGATTTTGATCAGATGCGGCGACTGATCTGGGTCTGCACTAAGCCAAAAATTCAGATTTTTTTTCATATTTCTGCTCTAAACATAGATTGTGAGTACTGGTTAGAACTACCTCGATGACGCGGTTCTTACGACTACCCACTGTCTAGGGGTCAAAATTAGGCAGGCGTGTTTTCGTAATGTGAAAAAATATTCTTTCTTTTTTTCTAGTCTAAATATGGATTGTCGGTGCTCGGTGTTCTGAACCCCCTAAAAAAGGAAAATAATGTACTCCTGTACACCCAACTTTCTCTATATAAGGTTGGGTTTATAGGGTTGTTCAGTACATATAGGGAAGCCTCAATGTGCTTCTAGTGCCCGGTTACCTTAATAACAAGATCATCGTTGTTCAGTACACGGACTTGTTGATGTAATGCTTTTCTTTTCTTAAGGATTTGTAAAAAAAATAAATAAATAAAAAAATAAACGTCTATAGATTACAAAAGTTAATTGCACGACCCGCAGAAAAAGCGACCGACTGAAGTCGGTTGATTTCTAAGAGTGCCCTAAAATTACCATGTCATTCTGTCATTCTGTCAGTCTGTCAGTCTGTCATTCTGTCAGTCTGTCTGTCCGTCCGTAACCCGTTTGTGAAAATTGGTGATAGTGACTTAGCCGCTTGGAATATTTAAACAATTTTTGGCATACTGATAGATATCAATGAGATCTAACCAATGAACTTGCGAAATATTACATTCCATTTAGTATAGCCTCGCCGAGGCAAAAAATGTGAAAATTTTCAAACTGCTTCTCCTCGGAAACCGTTGGGCCGATTGAAGTCAAATTTCATATGGAGCCTCTATGGGATGGGAGAAACCAAAATTTGCTAATGGGGTCCAGGTCACATGACCAAAATGGCCTCCAAGCCATATATGGTCTGTCCGTATGTCCGTCCGTAACCCGTTTGTGAAAATTGTTGATAGTGACTTAACCGCTTGGAATATTTAAACAATTTTTGGCATACTGATAGATATCATTGAGATCTAACAAATGAACTTGCGAAATATTACATTCCATTTAGTGTAGCCTCGCCGAGACAAAAAATGTGAAAATTTTCAAACTGCTTCTCCTCGGAAACCGTTGTGCCGATTGAAGTCAAATTTCATATGTAGCCTCTATGGGATAGGGAAACCAAAATTTGCTCATGGGGTCCAGGTCACATGACCAAAATGGCCGACAAGCCATATATGGTAAAAACCCTTCAAAAATAGCTTTCGCCAGAACCACTGGGCAGATTGCCACGAAACTTGATAAATAGCATCTGGGACGTAGGCCCATCATAAATTGCTTAAATGGTGACCCTGGGTTGAACTTCACCTCCTTTGTGCCTAGGTCAAACTTTGACACATATGCTCTTGTATTGGAAAAGTGAGAATGCATTTTATCCTGCAAACGATTCAGAATACAGTACTAAAGTATAAGATATTTAAATAATTTTTGGCATACTGATAGATATCAATGAGATCTAACCAATGAACTTGCGAAATATTACATTCCATTTAGTATAGCCTCGCCGAGGCGAAAAATGTGAAAATTTTCGAACTGCTTCTCCTCGGAAACCGTTGGGCCGATTGAAGTCAAATTTCATATGGAGCCTCTATGGGATGGGGGAAACCAAAATTTGCTAATGGGGTCCAGGTCACATGACCAAAATGGCCGCAAAGCCATATATGGTCTGTCTGTCTGTCCGTCCGTAACCCGTTTGTGAAAATTGGTGATAGTGACTTAACCGCTTGGAATATTTAAACAATTTTTGGCATACTGATAGATATCATTGAGATCTAACCAATGAACTTGCGAAATTTTACATTCCATTTAGTATAGCCTCGCCGAGACAAAAAAATGTGAAAATTTTCAAACTGCTTCTCCTCGGAAACCGTTGTGCCGATTGAAGTCAAATTTCATATGTAGCCTCTATGGGATGGGGAAACCAAAATTTGCTCATGGGGTCCAGGTCACATGACCAAAATGGCCGACAAGCCATATATGGTAAAAACCCTTCAAAAATAGTTTTCGCCAGAACCACTGGGCAGATTGCCACGAAACTTGATAAATAGCATCTGGGACGTAGGCCCATCATAAATTGCTTAAATGGTGACCCTGGGTTGACCTTCACCTCCTTTGTGCCTAGCTCAAACTTTGACACATATGCTCTTGTATTGGAAAAGTGAGAATGCATTTTATCCTGCAAACGATTCAGAATACAGTACTAAAGTATAAGATATTTAAATAATTTTTGGCATACTGATAGATATCAATGAGATCTAACCAATGAACTTGCGAAATATTACATTCCATTTAGTGTAGCCTCGCCGAGGCGAAAAATGTGAAAATTTTCGAACTGCTTCTCCTCGGAAACCGTTGGGCCGATTAAAGTCAAATTTCATATGGAGCCTCTATAGGATGGGGGAAACCAAATTTGCTAATCGGGTCCAGGTCACATGACCAAAATGGCCGCCAAGCCATATATGGTCTGTCTGTCTGTCCGTCCGTAACCCGTTTGTGAAAATTGGTGATAGTGACTTAACCGCTTGGAATATTTAAACAAATTTTGGCATACCGATAGATATCAATGAGATCTAACCAATGAACTTGCGAAAATATTACATTTCATTTAGTATAGCCTCGCCGAGGAGAAAAATGTGAACATTTTCGAACTGCTTCTCCTCGGAAACCGTTGGGCCGATTGAAGTCAAATTTCATATGTAGCCTCTATGGATGGGAGAAACCAAAATTTGCTCATTGGGTCCAGGTCACATGACCAAAATGACCGACAAGCCATATATGGTAAAAACCCTTCAAAAATAGTCTTCTCCAGAACCACTAGGCAGATTTCCACGAAACTTGATAAATAGCATCTGGGACGTAGGCCCATTATAAATTGCTAAAATGGTGACCCTAGGTTGACCTTGACCTTCTTTGTGCCTAGGTCAAACTTTGACACCCATGCTTTTTTATTGGAAAAGTGAGAATGCATTTTATCCTGCAAACGATTCAGAATACAGAGCTAAAGTATAAGATATTTAAATAATTTTTGGCATACTGATAGATATCAATGAGATCTAACCAATGAACTTGCGAAATATTGAAATATTACATTCCATTTAGTAAAGCCTCGCCGAGGCGAAAACTGTGAAAATTTTCGAACTGCTTCACCTCGGAAACCGTTGGGCCGATTGAAGTCAAATTTCATATGGAACCTCTATGGGATGGGTAAAACCAAAATTTGCTCATGGGGTCCAGGTCACATGACCAAAATGGCGGCCAAGCCATATATGGTAAAAACCCTTCAAAAATAGTCTACTCAAGAACAACTGGGCAGATTTCCACCAAACTTGATAAATAGCATCTGGGACGTAGGCCCATCATAAATTGCTAAAATGAAGACCCTGGGTTGACCTTGACATTCTTTGTAACTAGGTCAAACTTTGACACATATGCTTTTGTATTGGAAAAGTTAGAATGCATTTTATCCCGCAAACGATTCAGAATACAGTACTAAAGTATAAGATATATTTTTGCTCCTTACGATAAGACGCATTTATTGGGGGAACCGTTTTAGGTCCAGGTCACATGACCAAAATGGCCGCCATACCCAATTATGGTAACACTCATAAAGCTTAAAGCATCCGGCGGGTCGTGCACTTCAGCTGAAGCACTGGTTCTGTCACATGAGTCACACTTCTCTCGGAGTCTCAAACTTTTCATGGTCACTCAGAATTTCCAGGACGAGTTTACGAAGACAGTTTGACAGTTGAAATCAGTAAAAATAGTTTTGCAGGGTCCAGTTACAGGCAGATAGTCTAACTAGCTGATAACTTATTGTGATAAACAATTTTTCCGAGTTGTATTTCACGAAGTAAATCAATCACGTGTAATTGTTGTGGGGTGGTCTCTATGAAAGTGATATGCCATTTTTTCTTCATTTATTTAGGAACATTATTAACCGTTCCTTGATAAGCGGTGGGTGAAGAGAAAGACAGTTTTAAACCATTGCAGCACTTGTCTCGATCGTGCCTCGAACTCAGGCAGAAAGAGACCTCATATCTTATCAACATGGTCAATTTTACAAAACATGTTCATCTAGGAAATCAAATTGCGTGTGAAACGCAAAAAGCTTAACATGGTTCAGTCTTTTCTGACAAATTTTCCACCAGCATAAAACTTGTGCGAGTGAGCAGCTCGCCACATTCAGCCTTCGCTGTTCATAAATTCCGATTTTTTTTACCATTACAGTGATGCGCACTGACATTGCGGTATCGCTCCTCGCCGGGTCCGTGAATATGTTTCTACGTACATTGTCCTCCTTATAATGGTTTAAGATGGACAGCTAACACTGAAACAGTTTCCGTAAAAGTCTCACCAGGAAAATCGTGCTTATTTAGAGCGACAACGTCGATGCAACGTCAAGACGTGGCATCGGCTTCATGGGCATGATATGGGTCTTTTTCACAAAGGTGACCAGCACTGACTCAGGCGAGCCTGCGAGTACGCGCAGCCTTACCAGAGCATTTGCTGCTTTCGGATATGTAGAAAAGAAGATGCGTTTAGTTGGCTACGCACATGCATTTGACAAAATGTATGCTTATAAGGGAGGTAATACAGAGGAAATGATAAACTTTTTAAGCCCCAAACCCTGGGAAATCGAGTGAAAAAAGAATATTAATTTTTGTTGTTGTTGTTGTTGTTTTTGGGTCGATCGGTTTACTAAATGGCCAAACGGAATTAACGCAGTTATCCACGTGACCATCACTGATTTGGGAAAACCATTATTATGTTTTATTAAAAGAACTTGAATCGTTGCGCTATTTTTATCGATGCAATGGGAGCTATCTATAGAGACCATCACTGATTTGGGAAAACCAATATTAGGTTTTATTAACAGAACTTGAAACGTTGCGCTATTTTTATCGATGCAACGGGAGCTCATTATAGAGACCATCACTGATTTGGGAAAACCAATATTAGGACTTGGATATTTTCTCGCTCCTGGAATGTCGAAAACGCAGAACAAGATCTCACGGCACCAGGAAAAATGGTAACTTTAAACGTAAATTACGCGCGTTTAAATGAAACAATACTAGACTGAAGTGACTGTCAATTATATTATTAAATCATGGACGCCACTCTATGCTTTCATTTTTAAGTTCATTACCCGTTTCTGTTTTACGTCTTCTGGACACCGAGGCGAATAAATTCTACGATAGTTCTAATCAGTTATATGATGCGGCTCTCTTAACGAGAGGCTATACTCAGCATTCTCTCCGTCCTTACATTGATTCTGAAATTAATCATAAACGCCATTTCTTCAAAATATCCCGCATTAATAAGGGTATGGATTTTATAGATTTGCCCAGTATCTTCCGTGATAGCTCGGTGCTTTCTTCCATTCCTGCTTATTTTCAAAATACTGAAACACCTATAATTTGCTATTAATATAACAAACCTGTTAGATTTATTATTTTTAATTTCAGTAATTGTTTCAGATCTTGATATTGACACTAATACTCCTGATTCATGTGATTGTAAAAATTCAGTGTATTACTATCCTGCTGCTGGTCATGTTATTACTGGCAATTTTAAAATTATTCCTGATTCTAGGATAAGGAATATCATTTCTAAAGGACCGAAATATCGGTTTCCTTTTAAAATTGATTTCAGTAAATGTAGAGATAAAATCGCTGCTTCCTTGAATGAATTCGGTAATCGATGGTGTAAGCGAGAGTATGTTGAGCATAAAGCCCTTAAGGACTGGAAACTTAGCATTTTAAAACTAGTGAATAAACGCATTTCTTTCTATTCTCAAAATACTAACTTATTACCGCCTAAACCTAAGACGTCTTTACGTCATCTTAAACTAGGTATTCAAGAATTTCATAAGAAGTTTGTTTTGGCCCCTGCAGACAAGGCCGCTAACAACGTCGTCGTTGTGTGACGGCTCCACTATGTTAACACGCTTAAGCAGGAGCTTTGTGGTACTAAGGCCTATGAACTTCATCCTTTAGCTGAAGAGAGAGCTATAGTAGATAAACATATTTGTCATTCAGCCACCAAGTTTGCTGTGTGTGTTACCGAAGGCCAAGACAAGATTCCTACGCTATACTGGTTACCAAAACTTCATAAAAGACCTTACAAAGCACGGTTTATTGCAAATTCTAGCTCTTGCACTACCACTGAACGTTCTAAATTATTAACTTCATGTCTTACTGCTATTAAAACGCATGTGATTAAATATTGTGATAAAGTCTTTGAAAGATCAGGAAGATATCTGTTTTGGTCTATAAAAAAATCGAATGAGGTTTTAAATAAGTTGAAATCCAGACATTTTCGTGCTTCAAGTCTGACTAGATTCGATTTTCCACTCTTTACACTACACTTCCTCATAATCTTATAAAAGAAAAACTTAATGATTTAATTGAATGGGCGTTTCACAGAGAAGATTCTCTCTATCTTGCATGTAATGTCAGAAATGCATTTTTCACTTCTAAAGAGCATAAGAATTATACACTTTGGTCATGTTAGAAAGTGTGTGATGCCCTCACCTTTCTACTTGACGATATTTATATTAGATTCGGTACTAACTTTTAAAGTTATTCAGACAAATTGTGGGTATTCCGATGGGTACGAATTGCGCACCTCTTGTGGCTGATCTGTTCTTGTATTGTTATGAAAGAGGCTTCATGCTGTCGCTTTCCATTGATAACCAATCTGAAATTATTGAAGCTTTTAGCGCCACTTCTAGATATTTAAATGATTTATTAAATACATGTATTGATAATACCTATTTCGATGGTTTGATCAGTCAGATTTACCCCTCAGAACTTCAGTTAAATAAAGCAAATTCTTCTGATACCGAGGCCCTGGTTTTGGATTTACATCTATCTATTGTAGATGGGTTTGTTTCGTGCAAAATTAATGATAAACGCGATGATTTTGAGATTGTAAATTTTCCTTTTTTGGATGGTGATGTTCATCGTGCGCAATCCTATGGCGTTTATATTTCGCAGTTTATTCGATTTGCTTGAGTGTGTAGTCATGTAACTGACTTCAACACTCGTAATAAATTATTAACGGCTAAACTTCTTAATCAGGGTTATCGGTACCATAAACTACGCAAAGCCTTTTCAAAATTTTATAGACGCCATTCTGATTTAATTTCAAAATTCAATATTGGACTTAAATCTCTTCTGCAACAAGGTCTATCGGAACCCGAATTTTATGGTGACTTAGTATATAAATTCAGAAACATATATAACCGCAATGACTTCAGCACCCAATTTCGTAAAATCATTCTTCGATATAAAAAGATTGGGTACAACATGGATGTTATACGACATACTGCAGGCATGGTAGTTAACCCAATCACGGTTGGCCATTTTGCTTCCCTCGTTAATTGTACGCCGGTGGGTCAGGCCTCAGATTCTACGACGGTTCCATCGTAAAGGCTTATTGGGAATTAGAGAGATCTAATTCAAGGTAATGTTGGTTGGTGCCTGATGCTCTGTCTCTGGTCGGGCCCATCGGAGTCTAACTGTTGGTTTTCTTTTGCTCCAGCATTTCAGTGGTTTCTTGCTCACCGTTGATTCACCTCTGTGGTTCTTTGATTATTTGTGTTCACGGAGATGTTGCACTGATGAGTTAGGAGGCCTTCATGCGGACTGAAAAATTATTTGTCTAAATCGCGACAGAAGTAAGGGCGAGGATTGTGGCCACGTAAACTCGATTTAAGCCCCCCAGTGGAAATCTTTCCACTGACCGTTCCAAGGCGGTTCTTCTGTGGCGGTTTATTTATGTTGTTGTTTGTTACTTACTTTGTGTATCACTTGTGTCTTATTATTTTGGATGGCCATATGGCCATTTTGACAAGAACGAGCATGTTGCTGCCATACTAATGGACCTGTCCAAGGCATTTGACTGCCTGCCTCATGATCTAATTATCCTCAAGCTGGGTGCATATGGGCTGTCTGGCGATGCATGCTCCCTCATCAAGAATTATCTCTCAAACAGAAAAAAGGTTAAGATAGGGCAGTACCACAGCGACTGGCTTGAAACTTTGAAAGGAGTCCCACAGGGTTCCATTCTAGGCCCTATAATATTCAACATTTTTATGAACGACATTTTTTACTTCATCAAAGAATCTAAACTTTATAATTATGCAGATGATAATACTCTTTCTTTTAATCACACAGATTTGAATGTTTTAAAATGTACTTTAGAAAATGAGAGCAAAATTTTAATAAATTGGTTCAGTATAAACCAGATGCAAGCTAATCCTGATAAGTTTCAAGCAATTGCTGTGGGAAAAAGCACTCATGAACAATTAACACAATTCAACTTAGACAAAGTAAATATATCCTGTGAGAACAGTGTAAAATTACTGGGGGTGGATGTAGATTTTATGCTAAATTATGATCAGCAGGTTACACGCGTATGCAAGAAAGCCGCTAACCAGTTAAATGTACTTTTAAGGCTTAGAAAATTTCTTAATGCTGACAGTATGCTCTTAATTTTTAAATCATTTGTTAGATCTAATTTCAATTATTGTCCACTTGTATGGCACTTCTGCTCAAAAACTAATACTGAAAGATTAGAAAAACTCCAACACAGGGGTCTTAGGATTGTTTTTAATGATTTTAATGCCAGTTATGAAACTTTACTAGAGCAAGCCAATATGACAACTCTTCATCTTTCAAGAATCAAAATTATAGCTAGATAATCTTTTAAATGTTTACATAGTTTATCACCTGTTTGTATCACTGACCTACTTAATTTTAAAAATTCCAATTATTCTTTTAGATACCAGAATACAGCAGAAGTTCCAAGGGTTCGTACAGTGGCTTATGGTAAGCATTCCTTCAGGTTTGAGGCAGCACAGGTGTGGAACAGCCTGCCGAATGACTTGAGGATTGTAGAAAAACTACAAGGATTTCTGTAGGTTGCTTCGTACCTGGACCGGCTCAAGCTGTAAATGTGCAATGTGTTTGTAAACCTGCTTCTTGTATGTTATAACTATGCGCTAGTTGTGTTTTGTAGTGCTCGTCCTAAGTTGTCATCGCGAAAGCACGCCCGCCTTTTTTTTTAACCCCCAGAGCCCCGCCTCTGAACGCGGGGCTGGGGTGTTACATGGCATCTGTTGCCCTTATTACTGGTTGGCATAAACTGTGGGTGCTCATTGGAGCCGCCTCAATGAGGCAGTTCTATTGAGTGTCAACAATATTTTTTTTTTTTGCATAAACTGTGGGTGCTCATTGGAGCCGCCTCAACGAGGCGGTTCTATTGAGTATCTCCAGTTTTTTTTTTAACTGCATATATCTAATGTCAAATTTGTTTTAAAATCCCAGTAGGCGTGATTTCGGGATGACATGTGTATTTTGTTCTCTATGTGCATGCCAAGCTTCCTTTATGTTTGTATTACATGTTTTTCATTTGTGCTGTTCTAAATTGCATGCCAGTTCAATTACCCTTCCTGTGTGGGAATGCTGTCGGTCCTGTGTCAAATCCTATATATTGCCAAATCTGACAATTCATGTGATACTATTAGCAATCACATTCTCAAATTACTAATCCTTTTATTAAGGGGGTGGGACGGCAGACAGGCCCCACTGCAGCCCCTATTTCAGTATTTTATGTCATTTATCCCAGTTTGCTTGCTGTGCTCGTTAGTTTTATTATCATTATTGCTATTATTTTATTACTTTGCAGCCCTATATTTTATTTTGATTTTCATTTCTTTATGCTTATAAATCATTAACTGTGCCTATCCATTTAATGTGCTTATTTTAGAACTTCCCCTATATAGATTATCTTATAGTTTAACAAGGTTTAGCTGTCATAATTATATATATAACATTATTTTAATCATGTGTTTCTCTTACAGGATGTTGTGTTAAATATTTACGTTGTTTGTTAACCTAGTCGGTAAATAGCTTCTAGCTAATGTTCTCTCGTTATGTTAAAACCGACTCAAAATAAAGATTCTTGTATCTTGTATCTTGTATTTCTGGGAAAGTGACTGTCCTAATGGCCTTCCTTTGTTTAGGTTTCCATTATGGTCTGGTCGCTTAATGTTTGTGTTTCTTTCCCTTTGGTGTCTTTGATGGGTGGAGCAAGTTAATTGTGTCGATTCCTGATCTTTGTTTTACTTCTACTTTTTATTAATAGAACTTGAAACGTTGCGCTATTTTGTATCGATGCAACAAGAGCTATCAGGAATCATGTACTGGATAATACCCAGATCAGACGCCGCGGAATGAGGCGTCTGATCAGCAGGTTGCACAGGAACTTCACTGTTTGCTTAAATAGTTGCATTTGAGGGTTAAACGAAATGGTATAAGAATGCCAGATTGCTCACGTAATGATCTCAAACCAGGCCACGATGTCACGTGACGTCTTTCGGAACATTCTTTTTATAAAACTGTTATACAAATGTATGCCAAGTCGAGTTAAAATAGACTTACAACTTAATTTTAGAACCCTGAAATGTTTAAGTGCACAAATAAGTAGCCCAGACTTTATAGGTGGGACCGTTATTAAACATACAGCGTAGACCAAGATCGGATATAGAGTATATTGCTTCTGTTCAGGTCGGCACTGTTCGCCATATGTATACAACAACAGTTTTGAACATGATTCAATGCCGTACGCAGCCTCTGAAAAGGGGCGGGTTGAGGATGCGTGAAAAACTGTATGAATATGAAATAATTTCCAAAAGATGGGTGGGGGTTGCGTTTGCACTCTCCTCACTCTGTTTAACAAAATCCAAGTACTACCCTAAGACGTCAGAGCGCAGCGTAAGAAGAAAATTATGGACTGTGCTCGTTTGTTTGATTTAAGTTTAAACGTCCCCGTCAACACTGTATAGGTCATTTGGAGACTTTACCTTTAATGTTACGGGACTTTCAGCTCTGCGTGGAAGCATCATGCACGCGGCCCATCTAGTTATTCAAGCCTCGATGGGCGGGAGTTGTGGGGGGGGGAGGTGGTGGGTGGCTTGTGCTCGTACACTTGGGCATTTGCAAACAGAATATACATAATCAGACGTCACATAACGCGATGTCTGATCAGCTCTATTATGCTTGCCAAAAGTAACGAACAGTTCGATTCTCAGCTCAGGACTATTTTTCAAACCTACACTCAGAGACGATCGACCCACCAGTACTCTCAGTGCTTTGATTTTACCAGTTGACAACTTTACTTGAAAATAAATTTGTACAACAGCACAAATGATTGCTTGCAGGTAAACTTCAACTTAATGCGGACGCCGATGCTTACGCCGACGACGGACGTTGGGGGTATGGCAATAGCTCCCCATTACTTTCGAGGGCGAGCAAAAATGTCGGATTTTCAACTTTACAAACTTGGGAAGCCTTCCTTTTAAAAGGAAACTTATTTGGTTTTTTTTTTTTCGTTTTTTTTGTTTTTTAATTTAGGGTGATATCAATGACACACACTCCCGTGGTTGCAAGTTGGAGACAAAGGATATTGTAAATAAGTTTACCTCTTTGATGAGAACTAGGGACTAACTTCCCATATCACAAGTCCCGGTGTATAAATGTCATTTGAAGTCTCACCAGTAACAATTCCGATTCTGATGTTTGTACAGGCTACATCTACATTTACAAACTCTCGATCACGCGGACCACTGCCTATCCTATAAGCTCCCCAGGAGCCTTCGGTTCTCCTGAGCTAAAACCTTGCCTCGCCGTTAATGTTTAAGATAACTGTTTTGCAAAAGCTAAAGCTTGAAGTACTCGGCAAATGGTTACCTTCCTTGCATTTCAGTATAAATGGAATGAGCTATGAAAAAGTGTATTCTTGCATATAACGAGGTAAATATTAACTAGTATTTCAATTATTCAGATGTATTTTAAGAACGCGAATAATTTTCTGACGATCTTGTGGCAGGCAATATCGGTGAACTCGTGACATAGTTTTGTGCTCAAGTAGGACGACTAATATATGTTACCCTATTGTAGGTAAAGTTTCAATAATACGTATAATTTCCGGTGACGGCCTCTAGCGCCCAACAAATCGTCCAGCGGGTCTTGAAGAAATAAATAGACTGCTTCCACGCAGAGATGAATGCGACCGCACACGAGTACTGGTAAACTGCTTAGAGGATCTAATTATACCTGACTAGGCAAAGCGGTTCGAGTCGGACCAGACATGCTTATAAGTTATAAACTCTATTGATTTCATTGGGCGACAGGGCCTGAGATGTCATTTCATCAAAATGATCTATATATTGTTGATTGGGACGTTAAACATAAAATCAAACAAAAATATTGCATTAGATACGGTGTATTGTCGTATCAATCATGTTTAAAGCATCCCAATGAGACAAACTTAAAGGTATAGACCGATGACTGTTTACTGAACACTACGTCATACGGACCATTCCATCGGAAACCGTTATGTGGGGGTTATCAACTTTTTCCCAGCTTAATTCACAAATCTTTACTGTATATTATTCTGATATGATAGCGTTGCAGGTATACGATGTGGCGGTATTGGTAAGATGCATAAACTCTAACGACCTAGTTACCCAAAGGTCGTAGGTTAGAATCTCACATTTTGAATAACATTTTTTATTTTTCGTTCTTTTTGATTCCTTTAATATACAGTTTTATGCAGCCTGTGGCAAGAAATATTCAAGCCTGAGCTTTTGGAACTTTGCAAACGAAATAAACCAGCTCCTCCTTATCGAGTTGACCAGCTTTGAGGAGACACGGGCACACAGTTCTGCGGCTTCCACCAATACCATCTAGCCCCCGCCTATAGGGGCTTGAAGATATATATGGGCTTCATGAACCTTCCACGCAGAGCTGAATCCGGCCCGCACACTAGTACTGGTAAACCGCTTAGAGGATCTAAGCCTGTCCAGGAACCGCGGTGCGAGGCGGACCGTCCATGCTAATAAACCCTATTGGTTTCATTGGGCGACGGGGCTTGAGATGTCATTTCATCTCAATGTCGGGTAAAAGTCCCACGAAATTGGAAGCAACGTCTCCAAAATTACCTTTACAGTGTTGATGGGGGCGTTAAACCTCAAATCAAACAAACACATCCACCATACCATCCTGATCTGAATGCCAAAATGATGATATGGGGAATTTTTTATATTGGCCAAGGAAGATATATAGATGTATAAATAAAGGCTCTGATCGAAGAAGACATTGGAAGCATTGTTGAAAAAGAATGGCATGCGTGCTTAACACATGTCGAAAAGGCTGAACAGGACTATTATTTTGTTTGATTTGAGGTTTAACGTCCCCGTCAACACTGTATTGGTCATTTTGGAGACGTTTCTTCCAATTTTGTGGGACTTTTACCCGACATTGAGATGAAATGACATCTCCAGCCCTGTCGCCCAATGAAACCAATAGGGTTTATACGCATGGACGGGCCGATTCGCACCGCTTTGTCTGGGCAGGCTTTGATCCTCTAAGCGGTTTACCAGTACTCGTATGCGGTCGGTTTCATCTCGACGTGGAAGCATCGTGCAGCCCATCTGTTTCTTTAAGCCCAAATGGACAGGGGGCCTAAACAGAACTATTGTAAAACTGACATCGCTGTTGAGGATGAAATTGAGTGAATCATTAAACACATGGACTCTGACAGTGCCGTTAGAGAGAAGGTACAGAGACTGCTTCTGAGGGTGACGTATCTACCGACACTGCCGAAGAATCAAAACTGTTTTTGTTATGCAATTTCGAAATATGAAATTCTAAAATTATGAAATTCAAGTTAATGTGAATCGCTGAAATTTGGAAAATATGAATTTCATACTAATATTAAAAAACAACAAAGGAAATATATAATACCGAAAAAAAAAAGGAAAAAAAAAAGTTTAAAAATAATTACACTCGCCGTCATCACACAGAGAACTTCAATGATTCTGACCTGTAACCACTCGGCTATTTTTTATTCAAGAGCATTTTTGCGTACAGTAAACCTACATTCAAAACCATGCCTACAATCAAATTAATACGTAAGGTATTTGTTTTTAAGTTTTTAGTTCTTCTCGTCAATTTTTTGTCATATTTTTTATTTTCTATCTTTTATAATTCAAACAATGTGTTCTATTGTTGCGCATGGGAATGAGTTTCAGCTTTTATATTAGACGTTTGCATTCACTGATGACATTGCCATCCCTAGATAACGGTATCAGATCGACCGGTCCGTGTGACGTAATGTTCAGTAAACATTCATCGACCTATAAGACCTCCTCTACATTATCTTATTTCCCTGGTTTGTGCATGTATCTGTCCGTTGCTCATTCATCCGTTTGTAATGGTGTCCAATTGTCCGACCGTTCGTCCGTCTGTTCGTATGTTCAGCATGTCAATTGATTGGGTTCACCGAGCACAGGAAGAATCAGAAGCAGTGTGCTCCTAGTGTTCGTGAATATTTTGATAGGATGGTCCAAATCCCGTGGGTCAGATACGGGGTCGGGCATACGAACGACGGGTTTACTTTATACTGAGACGCAACTGGCAGAATAAAGTAAACGGGATATCAGTCTTCTAACATTATCAAGTCAAAATCTGACCGTTTAGAGCACTTATCAGTTTGTCCCGATACTGTTTGATGTCTTAACACATTACAGGTTAATCTTCAGTCAGCCTTCTATCTTGGAAAGTTGTCTACCTTAAACTTCTCCAACAGTTTTCAACCGTTCCATTTGATAAGATATTCCAAGCATATTACTTTTTAACAAAATTACAGCATTTGCAACTTCAACATTTCAGACATTATTCTTTAGTCGGCAGGATCCTGGGTACAGACAGGCAGTTAAAATGTTAATTGTATCTGGTATATAACTCACATTTAATATGCGCTAAGCGTAGACCTATTTGTTTAGCTTTTACTCACTTAGCCTTTGGGCATTTACTTACACTGTACAAAATTAAAAGCTTGTCTATAATGATTTATTTCATTGGCACTATTTCATTGGTATGATTATGGGTATTTTCCATTGTCTAACATCTGCATTGCCATAATGTACAATTTTAAATAGATAAATGTCATATTGAAGTGTTTATTCTGTCACGAATATATTTGTCAAACATCGGTAAATTCTATAGGCCCTACTTACAGCTCATTATTTTACAGAAGTTTACACATTTTAACCAGTCGCAAATTACAATTTATTCAATTTATTCATCACAATATGTAGGTCAAAAGCCATTTTATGCAGCTACGCTGAAAATGATTTATTTCACTGCAACTATTTTATTGGTATTGCAGTAATAGTGTTTTTGTTTTTGTTTTTAAGCTGTTACTTGCCTACTTTTTAGCTCACCTGTCACGTAGTGACAAGGTGAGCTTGTGGGATCATTTTTTTGTCCGTCGTCCGTCGTGCGTGCGTCCGTGCGTGCGTAAACTTTTTCTTCAAACGACATCTCCTCCTAAACCAGTGAATTGATTTTGATATAATTTCACAGGAATGTTCCATGGATGACCCTCTTTCAAAAGTGCCTAAATCATTCCGCTCCGTTTAACAAAATGGCCGCCGGAGCTAAAAAAAATAGAAAAAACCTTTAAATGACATCTTCTCCTAGGCAAATGGCCCGATTTGAAAATAATTTCACAGGAATGTTCTTTGAGTGACCCTCTCTCAAAATTGCCTAAATCGTTCAACTCTGGCCGCCAGAGCTAAAAATAGAAAAAAACAAAAACATTTAAATGACATCTCCTCCTAGGCAAATGGTCCGATTTATATAATAATGTCACAGGAATGTTCCTTGAGTGACCCTCTTTCAAAATTGCCTAAATCGTTCTGCTCCGTTAAACAAAATGGCCACCAGAGCTAAAAATAGAAAAACCTTTTAATGACATCTCCTTCTAGGCAAATGACCCGATTTGAAAAGAATTTCACAGGAATGTTACTAGAGTGACCATCTTTCAAAATTGCCTAAATCGTTCTGCTCCGTTAAACAAAATGGCCACCATAGCTAAAAATAGAAAAAAAAAACCTTTAAATGACATCTCCTCCTAGGCAAATGGCCCGATTTGAAAATAGTTTCACAGGAATGTTCCTTGAGTGACCCTCTTTCAAAATTGCCTGAATCGTTCTGCTCCGTTAAACAAAATGGCCGCCAGAGCTAAAAATAGAAAAACCTTTAAATGACAGCTCCTCCTAGGCAAATTGCCCTATTTGAAAATAATTTCACAGGATTGTTCCTTGAGTGACCCTCTTTCAAAATTTTTATAATCGTTCCGCTTCGTTAAATAAAATGGCCGCCAGAGATAAAAATAGAAAAATCTTTAAATGACATCTCCTCCTAGGCAAATGGCCCGATTTGAAAATAATATCACAGGAATGTTCCTTGAGTGACCCGCTTTCAAAATTGCCTAAATTGTTCCGCTCCATTAAATAAAATGGCGGCCAGAGCTAAAAATAGAAAAACCTTTAAATGACATCTCCTCTACGCAAAAGGCGCGATTTGAAAATAATTTCACAGGAATGTTCATAGAGTGACCCTATTTCAAAATTGCCTAACTTTTTCTGCTCCGTTAAACAAAATGGCCGCCAAAGCTGAAAATAGAAAAAAAAAAACTTTCAATGACATCTCCTCCTAGGAAATGGCCGGATTTGAAAAGAATTTCACAGGAATGTTCCTCTTTCAAAATTGCCTAAATCGTTACGCTCCGTTGAATAAAATGGCCGCCAGAGCTTAAAATAGAAAAACCTTTAAATGACATCTCCTCCTAGGCAAATGGCCGGATTTGAAAAAAGAATTTCACAGGAATGTTCCTTGAGTGACCCTCTTTCAAAATTGCCTAAATCGTTCTGCTTCTTCAAACAAAATGGCCGCCAGAGCTAAAAATAGAAAAACCTTTAAATGACATTTCCTCCTAGGCAAATGGCCTGATTTAAAAATAATTTCACAGGAATGTTCCTTGAGTGACCCTCTTTCAAAATTGCCTTAATGGTTCCGCTTTGTTAAACGAAATGACCACCAGAGCTAAAAATGAAAAAACCTTTTAATGACATTTTCAAGCAAATTGCCATATTTGAAAATAATTTCACAGGAATGTTCCTTGAGTGACCCTCTTTCAAAATTGCCTTAATCGTTCTACTCCGTTAAAAAATGGCCACCAGAGCTAAAAAAGTAAAAAAAAAAACATTGAATGACATTTTCTCCTAGGCAACTCGCCCGATTTGAAAATAATTTCCCAGGAATGTTCCTTGAGTGACCCTCTTTCAAAATTGCCTACATTGTTCCGCTCCAGTAAACAAAATGGCCACCAGAGCTAAAAATAGAAAAACCTTTAAATGACATCTCCTCCTAGGCAAATGGCCCGATTTGAAAAGAATTTCACAGGAATGTTCATAGAGTGACCCTATTTCAAAATTGCCTAAATTGTTCTGCTCCGTTAAACAAAATGGACGCCAGAGCTACAAATAGAAAAAAAAACTTTCAATGACATCTCCTCCTAGGAAATGGCCCAATTTGAAAATAATTTCACAGGAATGTTCCTTGAGTGACCCTCTTCCAAAATTGCCTAAATCGTTACGCTCCATTAAATAAAATGGCGGCCAGAGCTAAAAATAGAAAAACCTTTAAATGACATTTCCTCCTAGGCAAATGGCCGGATTTGAAAAGAATTTCACAGGAATGTTCCTTGAGTGACTCTCTTTCAAAATTACCTAAATGGTTCCACTTAGTTAAACAAAATGACCGCCAGAGCTAAAAATTGAAAAACCTTTAAATGACATCTCCTAAGCAAATTGCCCTATTTGACAATAATTTCACAGGAATGTTCCTTGAGTGACCTTCTTTCAAAATTGCCTTAATCGTTCCACTCCGTTAAACAAAATGGCCGCCAGAGCTAAAAATAGAAGAAAAAAAACATTAAATGACATTACCTCCTAGGCAACTCGCCCGATTTGAAAATAATTTCCCAGGAATGTTCCTCTTTCAAAATTGCCTAAACTGTTCCACTCTGGAAATGGACTCCAGAGCTAAAAATAGGAAAACCTTCAAATTCCACTACAATGAAAAATAGCCTCCAAAGATAAAAGTCTTCGGTCCACATCTCCTTAAAGCAGTGAATCCTTCATTTCCCTAAGCTTTGAAACATCTTGGATTCAGGTGAGCGATTCAGGGCCATCATGACCCTCTTGTTATTATTACCTCCCTTCGATTAAAAATAATTCCATTTGTGCACTTTATGACCCAGTTACATTATTCCAATAAACAAGACCTACTTGATCTTTGCATTCACATCAGTCTTACTTAATTTCTTTCAAATGAAACAAGCATTGTAATATTGTAGCGTTAGGAATAATTTGTGGTGAAACATGGACTATGACGTCGTATAGGTTAAATTTGAGTTTAAATTGGCTTATTTCTAATATAAATTGAAAATTGCTGCACTTACGCAGTAGTTAGTTTTTTGCAGCAGTATACACATTTTCAACCAATCGTAAATTACAATTTGTTCAATCGAGACTAATATCAATATGTAGGTCAAAAGCCAGCTTATACAGCTACGCTGAAAAAAATGAGACAAACGCTGTTCCATGAAAAGTCCTTTTTTTGAGGAGCGCTGTGGCGCAATCGGTTGGACCGTTGTTCCTGCATGGTTAGGCGCCGCAGCCATTGCCAGCGTGAGTTCAAATCCTACCACCGCCCTGTGAGTATTTTCTTATTTCTCTACCATACTAGGAAATCTCAAAGATTCGGGGCAATTTTCAATATGAAACCTTTCCTGTGGGGTTTTATATAATTATATGGGTCATTTTGATGCCACACAATTTCAGGTCTTAGAGTGTTAAGAGATGAAATTTAAGATAAAATTATTTAGGTTTCATGTCGAAATCATATATACAGTACTCCAATGGCGCTTGTCCTTTGTACAATTCCGAAATAAGGCACTGGGGGACAGTTTCGCATTTGAGGGGTGGACCTTTTTCAAAATAATATAGTAGTAGGGTCGATATTGGCATGGTTGCTCAAAGAATTTTTCATATGTGGATATTTTTTGTCAATGTGGGCTTGTCTGCAGAGTATGTGTACTTTTATGAAATGGAATTCGAAACTAACATTCCAGCTGTCTGGATGCTGTGCAAGTTCAAGTTGCAACGGCATATCTGAATTCACGAAGGTAGCTTTGGCACTAAAAAGAGGTTGTGTCTCAAAGAGGACTCCTGACAAAGTTGAGTGGTTGTGGTATACTTTTCTGTTTGCTTCTTTGCATGTGACTGAGTGTACAAGACATTTCAACAGGAGCCAAGCACTGGTGTTTTGGTAGTATTTACATGATCCTTCAAGGTGAGGTCGAGTCATGATTTTGTATATAGAAAATAGTGGGTGTGGTAAGTGGAATGATGCTGCTGTCAGCCTATGCAAAAAGAGAAGTGTTTCTTTGGTATTCTGTTTTGATTTTGTGCACTTTGAAACCAAAATAGAAGTTATTGCTTTATCCACTTAGTGTGGCGCGAACAAAGAAAAAAAAAAAAAAAAAAAAAACAGGTTGCGATTAACTGTCGCCTGATGCCTAAATATCATCTTCAAATGTCAACCATTAAAAACTTCTAACAGTTGATTTTGACTAATTTTCAGAATGTGTTGGTTTTATCGGGATTGGGGAATACGAAAACAAGGTAAGTTTTTTTTTACTTTTTTTCTGTTAAAAGCCGATGTCTTCACCCTGACATATGCGATTTTAATCAGTTGAAAAGGGCGGGGGAGGGATGCGGTTTCAAAAACAAAGATTGTTTAGGACCAAGGTTTGTATAAACCGTGCGCCACCCTCGCCCTAAGTAAGGGGTCTGTGATTAATGTTTTGTTTCATTGTACAGTCAAACTTCGATGGCTCGAACATCTTTGAGACCATGAAATTTTGTTCGAGACAGGGGTTGTTCGAGCCATCGAAGATTAACTTTATTTTCATCACAAAATCAGGCATATTCAAATATGTTGGAAATTTTGCAACCAAAAAATGAACATTTTCAGGTAAAAAAAAAAGAATGAAAAACAAAATTAAACAATGGCAAAGACACACACACACACACACACACACACACACACACACACACACACACACACACACACACACACACACACACACACACACACACACAAAACACACATTCCGATATCTTTTCATATTTCGGCTCAAACAAAAGATTTTGGTTACTCGTTAGAACCGCATTGCTATGGCGGTTCTTACGAACATTCACAATCTATGTTTATATTAAATGTACACTCCTGTAAAATAGAAGTGAAGGCGATACAATAACCTCACACCTCCCATGTAAATGCCGGTTTCACTATATAACAATGGGTTCTAAGGGGATCAAAAACTCTAAATGTGTTTTGATAATGTGGTATAGTGCGCAATCTGCATTTAGCTGTCGCATTTGTAATTGTCTACGCCCGTGGGTCTAGACATTATAGACATTGAGTTTAACACGGAAGTACAATCATTGGTTACCCATAATGCAGGTTGACCTTTATATTATGCAACAACAAGTATAGGCTTTCACAAGAAGAAAACGTGGCCCATAACAAGTATACGCTTTCACACAAAAAGAGTGCCATCACATTTGCTATCACATTTGTACAAGCCCATATTTGCTGTCTTCTTTGTACAGACTAACACAAAATATACACCTACAAAGACTCGACCATGACGGACTACTGCCTATCCTATACGCTCCCCAGGTGGTTAGCTAAATACCTTTCCTCGCCGTTAGCCAGATGTTTGCGTTTATCGTCAATTAGTCTTCTACAGTGGTGACAGCGTTCTACCTTCCCAATTTTGCTTTTGGGGTCCGTTTTCAAATCGTTGCAAAACGTTTGCGTTTCGACAACATTTTAGCATTTCTTATCGTTTTGACCAATCAGATGACAAAGCTGAGCGCTTCATGCAAATGGTAAATTTGCGCTTGCGCTCTGAAAAGATGCAAACGCTTATGGAAACGCTGTCCTCCGTTTCGGCCAATAATATGACCGCTTGACACCGTTTGTATTGATGAACCAATCGAATATGCTTGCACAATCGCTTTGGTATACTTAAATGCACATACATATACATTTATCCTATTTTCAGATCGCTGCAAATAACCTTGTAGGTATTTCCTCTTTTTAGGTCTAACAGACTTACAGAGAGAATCAACAAATATCAACAACACGTATCGAATTCGATACAAGTAAGATTTTAATATTAATATTTATTTTAATATTAATTTACTATATTCCGTGCTTTTCTGCTTGCAATTTCCTCATTTACTATTACTTTCTTGTATCATTGTTTTGTTTACCATTACCCCACCCACCCATTGTATGGCCAACGATTTTGAAAGTGATCTATGGAACTGACATAATGAAACCCCAGACAAACTCTGACTCAGATGACATGACAGAACATTCAGTAGTAACGAACGCCCGCGCTAAAAGCATAAACAATGAGATAATTACTGGCACCTTCCCTACCCCCGCACAGGGCCGTGGAACTACTGACCCGACCCCTGGTTACAATACAGACACAAGCCTGATAAATGAATGACCTGAGCACAACTACTACATCATCACTAGGGAATGTGAGTCAGGCCTCCAATACACATTCTTCCCTACCCCGCCGTGGGCTATGATCTACCCCTGGTCATAAAACGGACCCAAGCCTGATGAATGGTCTGAACATATCCACCACGTCATCAATGGGGGTACAAGCCAGGCCTCCAATGCCCAAACCTCGGATGACTCTGACTCCTTTGTCCCCTCGTCCTCCACCATAGAATCCCTTGATAAAGAACCCAACCACATTTGCTACCCAAGCAGCTACCTAAATGAGTTCCCATCTACTTCCCAAGCAGATTTTGATCCCGAGAGCCCCCTACAATGACACAAACCGATGACAAATTGTCACCCGCCCCGGTCACGAGGGAACCTACTCTTGAATCTGCATTTGGAATGGAGCCCATGGCTACTGACAATACCCTAGCAGAACAATAGAAGCCCCTGTCTGGATGCTGCTGCCACATCCAAAAACGGTCCCGATCGATGCCGACCCCCAAAAAGATTCATTAAAACAGCCGGATCCCCAATCGTCATAAAAGACGGTACCCACCCGGACAATGTGATAAAACCTAGGGCCGCACCGGGCTCTCCTGCCAAACCCGGAACTCGAAAGAAATACAATGAAAGGACGCCTCGGTCAAATTCTTCATAGTCGATTTAGGACCAACTGAGTTCCTAAAACCAACACTTATTCTCAAAGAACATTGTTCCAAATGCATCGTGTGCATGTGGTCTTTTCGAGATACCAAACATTTTCTTCTTCACTGTCCTCTCTATCAAAACATCAGGAACGATATGTTACGGACTGTTCCCCAGCTTTGTCAGCCCAGCCTTGATGACCTCCTCTACGGCGATCCAAATCTTAATCATCATTAAAATACACAAATATTTCTTTTAGTTCACAACTATATTTTGAAAACTAAAAGGTTTCAAGTCAATCGATAAGTTGATATAAGTTGCAAACACAAAATAATCTTAGCCGATGTATTCTGTCTAGAGTTCTAATAAATTCTATGTGATCAAGTATAGCATATGCAAAGATACGTGTTACTTTAGTAAGTATGGTCAACAATGCACTAGCTACCAGTAGGAACTGGATGTAAGCTGTTCCCCATGGAGCTCCCTCGTACATTTCTAGTTTTGTAGTCTTATGTTACTGTATTACCTTCTTTTTTCTGGGGGTTTCTTGGGTTTTCTAGGGGTAGTAAGATACCTTGTAGGACAGGGCGATGCAGTTGTTGTGACCTTAGAGGGCTCAGAATCTATTTTCTTTGGTTTAAACATATTTTATTTATATGCAAATACAGGGTATAAATAATTGACATAATACAAAAGGGAATCAGAAGAAAGTCAAGGGTGTATACGAATCTGTATCCGTAGATACTTCTCAGTGGTACAACAGAGATAAATCAAGGCAATTGTCGATTTCAAAATAAGTAATGATGCTGTTTAAAAGTGAAAATGGTTCGCAAGTTGGTCGAGATTGGACATTACGTCGCCGAATCAACGATACTTCGATGTCGCAACGTGCAGCTGCAATGCTCTAAACTTTACCAAATCGAATTAGCATCTGGCTGCCAGTTGCGAATTCATCAGAATTTGCTTATCGGTACCCAGCTGCCGTTAGCTCGTTGCCTATTCATTTGTTATGCTCTTAAACCCTCTCAAATCAAATTGGCAGCTGACTGCCAGTTAGTAGTATAGGGTTTGGGCGTGTCTAGCTCACCCCCCCCCCACTTAAAAAAATAATTTCAGCTTCTCCAGACCACCCCCTTAAAAAACATTTTTTTAGCTTCTCCAGACCACCCCTAAAAAAAAAATTTTTAGCTTCTCCAGACCACCCCCCTAAAAAAAATTTTTAGCTTCTCCAGACCACCTCTAAAAAATAAAAAAATAGAAAAATAGAAAAAAATGAGAAATCGAAAAATACTTAAAACTCAGTAATCTGTAATTCTTGTTCGTAGAAACTACTTTCGATTTCTTCGCCTTTTAAATCATTTATTTTATAAGTAACAGGATTTGTATTTAAAACTTCTTCAATTACAAATATTTCTCTAGTCCAACGAATAGTATAAAAAGTAGAAATAAAACAAAGATCAGGAATTGATACAATTAACTTACTCCACCCATAAAAGACACCAAAGGGAAAGAAATACAAACATTAAGCGACCAGACCATAATGGAAACCTAAACAAAGGAAGGCCATAAGGACAGTTACTTTCCCACAAAATGGCCATATGGCCATCCAAAATTAAAAGACACAAGCGATACACACAGTGAGTAACAAACAACAACACAAACAAACCGCCACAGAACAGCCGCCCCGGAACGGTCAGCGGAAGACAGGGGGGCTTAAATCGATTTTACGTGGCCACAATCCTCGCCCCCACTCCCGCCGCGATCCAGACAAAAATTTGTTCAGTCCGCATGAAGGCCTCCTAACTAATCAGTGCAACATCTCCGTGAACACAAAAATCAAAGAACCACAGAGGTGAGACAACGGTGAGGACTCGACAGCAAGAAACCACTGAAATGCTGGAGCAAAAGAAAACCAACAGTTAGACTCCGATGGGCCCGACCAGAGACAGAGCATCAGGCACCAACCAACATTACCTTGAATTAGATCTCTCTAATTCTCAATAAGCCTTTACGTTGGAGCCGTCATAGAATCTTATGCCTGACCCACCGGCGTGCAATTAAAGAGGGAAGCAAAGTTGCCAACCGTGATTGGGTTAACTACCATGCATGCAGTCTGTCGTATAATATCCATGTTGTACCCAATCTTTTTATATCGAAGAATGATTTTACGAAATTGGGTGCTGAAGTCATTGCGGTTATAGATTTTTCTGAATTTATATACTAAGTCACCATAAAATTCGGGTTCCGATAGACCATGTTGCAGAAGAGATTTAAGTCCAATATGGAATTTTGAAATTAAATCAGAATGGCGTCTATAAAATTTTGAAAAGGCTTTGCGTAGTTTATGTTAGCGATAACCCTGATTAAGGAGTTTAGCCGTTAATAATTTATTACGAGTGTTGAAGTCAGTTACATGATACCCTTTTCATATTTACCTTTCTTTTTTGCTATTCTTACTCTATCCCCAACTTTGAATTTAGGTTTTTCAGTTTTCTTTTCTTTTTCTGGATATAAATTTTTATACACAGTTAATTCATTTTCT
The DNA here is from genome assembly GCA_963580285.1 of Lucinisca nassula. Lineage (NCBI taxonomy): Eukaryota > Metazoa > Mollusca > Bivalvia > Lucinida > Lucinidae > Lucinisca > Lucinisca nassula. Next base: position 67,595,741 of record OY757025.1, on the reverse strand, counting down.
ACTTTACTTGCTTCAACAGGTGTCATTTTAATAGAAGTATGTATTGTATTATTATAATTTTCAACTAATTTATCTAATATATCATAATATTTAAAAGTTTCATGAGCAGTAAAATATTTATACATATGTTGTTTCATAGTGCCTATCCATCGTTCTACTACACTAGATTTTTCTTTATTTTCAGTTGAGTACAATTCTATTTCATTTGTTTTTAACAATTCTTTTACTTGTCGATTATAAAATTCAGAACCTTTATCCGACCAAATATACATCGGTTTCCTTTCTTTAAATAATGTTTTAAATGCTTCACTTACTGTTACTCCTGTTTTATATTTCAATGGAATTAACCAACCATATTTACTAAAAACATTTATACTGCTAATAAATATTTATAGTGTTTATTTTGTTTTGAATATTGTTGCATATCTATCAAATCAACAGCCCATGTTTGATCTATTGAATGAACATAAACACGCCTTTTAGTAAAAGATCTTATAACTCTATGATGTAATTCATCTGCTAATTTATTTGTTATTTTTTCTCTATCGGATATAAATCTATTTTTGTTAGATCAACACTCAGAACATATACCTTTTAACATTTGTCTATTATTAGTTGTTGTTACTTGTTTCACTGAATCATTTTCAGTATGCTTTTTACAACGTAAACAATAAATTTTTGGATGCTCCATTTTTATTATAATTAAAATTATTTTTAAATAAAATGAGTGAAGGAAAAGTTTGTAAATATTGTTCAACATTTAAACCGTTTAATTCATTTGCAAAAGAGAAAACATATCCAGATGGACATAGGGGAAAATGTAAAGATTGTGACAGAGAACGAAAACAATTACATTATCAAAATAATAAAGAAAAATATAAAATAGCATATCAAGATTTTATTTCTCCCAATCCTGATTATTTTAAATATATCGTTAGAACATAATTAAATTTGTATTCTAATAAAATGGCAAGAAATAAATCCAAAGTATTTAAAAATGTTATTAATGAAACTATTATTGATGACATAGACGAAGATGATATAACGGCTTATATTAATGAATTAAAAGATAAAATTATAATACAATCATATCCCATTAAAGTGAAGATAATAATTACTTCTGAATTTAATAAACCATTATCATTTGATATAATAAAAAGTCATTACTCTCATCCTGTTAAAGTTATTCAATCAAATAATAAATGTAGATGAATTTTATAATAAACAAAAAGATAAATTTGAAGCATGGCTTGATAAGTATCAAGAAAAAGGTTCTGGTTTTATTTTTAGAAATATTAAAAGTGTAGAAGTAAAAACATATAAATATAATTATCAGAGAGCTTCATCTTATATACCTTTAAAGTTTAAATCAAGTAATATTATCAATGTTAAAAACACAAAAGATAACAAATGTTTCTTGTGGTCAATATTATCTAAATTATATCCTGCAGATAATAATAAAGAGAGTAACTAAATATCATCCCTATGAGAATAAAATTAATATGACCAATATTGAACATCCTGTTTTAATAAAAGATATCCCAAAAGTAGAAAAACAAAATAATTTAACTATAAATGTTTTTGCATTAGAAAATCCAACAAATAAACAATCTTTATACCCAGTTTAGATTTCAAATATGAAAAGTGAAAATATAATTGATCTTTTATATATAGAAGAAAATGAAAACACACACTATTGTTTAATCAAAGATCTAGATAGTTTTCTATACGATAAAAATAAACATAAACAACACACATGTAGAAACTGTTTACAAGGTTTTTGAAGACTAGAAACATTGGAAAAACATAAAGAGATATGTCTAGATCATGACTATTGTAAAGTTAATATGCCAAAGAAAGATAATATTCTTAAATTAAAAAACTATCATTTCAAAAATAGACTACATTTTGTTATCTATTCAGATTTTGAATCAAATAATATCCCTTTATCTACTTCCCAACCTGACCCAAATAAATCATAAATCCAATAAGAAAACAAACAGTTAATAGTAACGGTATCTATGTTCAGTCTGGCTATCCAGAAATTTATAAACCACAATACTTTTCTTATGTTGGTGATGATGCAGCAAAGAAATATGTAGAAAAATAATAAAAATTTTCAAGGATATAACTTATAAGATTTACCTTAATGAAAAGAAGCAACCAATTTGAAGTAAACAACAAGAAAAAGAATTGCAAGAGTCAACAGAATGTTATATATGTGGAAAGGAATTTGAAGATGAAAACAAAGTAAGAGAACATAATCATCTTTCTGGTAAATATAGAGAAGCAGCTTGTCAATCATGTAATACAAAAGAAGGTAAAACAACAAAGCTAATACCTGTTTTCTTTCATAATGGCTCAAACTATGATTTCCACTTTTTAATAGAAGAGCTAATGAAATATGAAGATGATTATAACAAAGTAAAACTTCTATCCAAAAATTCAGAAAATTATATTTCTATAGATTACGGTTCAAATTATAAAAAAAACTAAGATTTCTAGATTCATACAGGTTTATGTTAAAAAGTTAATCAGATATTGCAAAATCAACAGATGACTTTCCTATTTTAAAACAAGAATTTAATGATAATATTTCATTGTTAAAACAAAAAGGATATTATCCATATGAATATATAGATTCAATAGAAAGATTAAAAGAAAAACAATTACCCCCTATGGATAAATTTTATTCTACTCTAACACAAAAAACAATTACGAGTGAAGAATATGCTCATGCACAAAAAGTATGGAAAGTTTACGAGACTCAGTGTGAATCGTTTTTAGATTATCACAATCTTTATTTAAAAACAGAGGTTTTAATTTTAGCAGATGTCTTTGAGAAGTATAGAAACTTTTTCTTAAAGCATCATGAAATAGATCCATGTTATTGTTACTCTGCACCAGGATTAACCTGGCAATGTGGATTAAAATGTACAGGAGTGGAATTAGAATTATTAACAGACTATGAAATGTTATTAATGATAGAAAACGGAATTAGAGGAGGGTTTTCTGGCGGTCTTGGACCTAGACATGTAAAAGCATTCAATAAATATACACCTAATTATTATGGTGATGGTAATAGGATATTAGATGATAATGAAATGAAAAAAATGTTTAGAAGCATTAAAAAATGGTAAAAATTTAAATGATTATATTAGAAAAATATTTATTATATCTAGATGCAAATAATTTATATGGTTGGGCAATGTCACAGAAATTACCAACTAGTGATTTCAAATGGGGAAAATGATGTAGGCTATTATTTACATATTCCAAAAGGAAGGGGTTGTATAATAGAATGTGATTTAGAATATCCCAATCATTGCAAATTTAAAACAATGAAATATCCATTAGCTCCTGAGAAAATGAAAATAAATGAAAAAGATTTATCAGATTATCAGATAAACTTATTAGGAGATAAACCATTAGGTAAAGAAGAAAAATTGTTATTAACACTTTATGATAAAAAGAAATATGTTATTCATTATAGTATTCTAAAAGAATATATTAAACTTGGAATGAAAGTAAAAAAAGTTTACAGAACTATATCATTTGAAGAAAGTGATTGGTTAAAGAAGTATATTAATTTTAATACTGAACAAAGAAAAGAATCTAAATCTAATTTTGAAAAAGACCTCTGGAAATTAATGAACAACAGTTTCTATGGAAAAACATTAGAAAACATAAGAGGAAGAAGCGAAATTAAATTAACAACGAGTAAAGAAGAAGCAAAGAAATACATAAACAAACCTAATTTTAAAGATTCAATAATTTTTAATAAAAACTTTGTTGCAATTGTAAATAATGTTACTTCTGTTAAATTTAATAAACCTATTTATTTAGGACAATCTGTATTAGATTATAGCAAGTTATTAATGTATCAATTTTATTATAATATAGTTAATGAATTATGGCCAAAAAATGAATTAATTGCATCAGACGCCTTTTCTGGTGATACTCCAATTATTTTAAGATATAAAAATAAAGTATTTATTGAAAAAAATAGAAAACATTACTGATGAATATGAATACTCAAATAATAAATTTTTTCATAAACTAAAAGATAATGATATTGAAGTTTGGACGAGTAAAGGATTTGATAAAATAAAAACTATCATTAAACATGAGACAGAAAAAGAAATGTTTAGAGTTGTTACACCATTAGGATTTGTTGATGTAACAGAAGATCATTCTTTAATAAAAGATAATAATATAATTATTAAACCTAAAGATTTATCGTTAAATACTAATCTTTTATTCAATGATAATTATAAAATTTCTTGTACTCCTCCTTTAAAAGAAGACTTCTTAAAATTAGAACCGTCAACTTTAGAAGAAAAAAGAGCTTTTATCGAAGGTTTCTTTTTAGCTGATGGAAGTAGCGGAATTTATGGAGTAAAATATTCTTGGAATTTAAATAACCAAGATTTAAATCTTTTAAATAAATGTTTAGAATACTGTAAGGAATTATATCCAACTGATTTTAAAATAATAGATTGTATTAATTCATCTAAAGTATACAGAGTTGTTCCAAAAGGAAATCAAAAGTTAATGGCGATCAAATTTGAAAAATTTTATACTGATAAAAAAGAGAAATACATCCCTTATAAAATTCTTAATAATGATTACAATTATAAACTATTCTTTTTCAGAGGATTTTATCAAGGAGAAGGAATCAAATTGTGTATTCTCTTTTTCACAAAAATCTAAAATTACATTCTCGTGTTTACATTATCTTATAACTTCGCTAGGATATAATAGCAATATCATTACGAGAGAAGATAAACCAAATGTGTTTGATTTAAATATAACAAAAAAAAAGAACAATATGCTAACGTAAAAAAGATAATACTTTTAGGTAAACAAAAAAGAATAGTTTATGATTTATCTACAGAAACTGAAAATTTTAATTGTGGGTTTTCTTTGATCGTCCATAATACCGATAGTATATTCTTATCCATAAAAACTAAAGATATTTATGAAGATATGAAAAAAATAAAAAAATGAACTAGATACATCAGACTATCCAGAAAATCATGATCTTTATTCAGAAGAAAATAAAAAGAAAATAGGGAAGTTTAAAGATGAATTACAAGGAAAAATTATGAATGAAATAGTTTTTCTGAGGAGTAAAGCATATTCTATTACATTAACTGATCTTAGTGAAGAAAAAAAATTAAAAGGCATTAGCAAAACAACAATTAAAAAAGATATAAATTTTAATGATTATAAAAATTGTTTATTTAATAATGAAATAAAAATGAATAAGATGTACACTTTAAATTCTGACAAACATAATATGTTTGTAAATGAAATAAACAAAGCTTCTTTATCTCCTTTTGATGATAAAAGATATATATGCGAAAATGGAATAGATACACAACCTTATGGAATTGATTCATAATTTCCATGCAACAAATCCAGTTAATACCATAGCACCAACAACAAATGCAATCTCTCTATTTTTCTGGTCTTCTGATGGAGTATAAAAATCACTCAACTTTGGTTCATGTGTAACATAATAATATTCTTCTCCTGCTTGGTCTACTTCTTCAAAGGTTTTTTTCTGCATGACTTCTAGTTGTTTTTGTTCATTAAGAAAATCCAATCTTTGTGTTCTTTCATTATTGCATTTTACTTGTGCTGCTTCTAATTGTTCAACTGCCTTATCATGTCTTTCTCTCTCTTTTTCTGCGTCTCTGCCAATATGTGAAAACATATAATTACTACCAGAAAAAGCAAAGGCATTCGCTACTGCTCCACCAAGCATCATCACCACTGCACTCGCCATTTTATAAAATAATTATTTCATAATATTTTCTGGAATAATTCCTTGCTTAACTAACATATCTCTCGTCGCCATTGCGAGTAATATATCAATGGATAACATACCAATATCAGTCATATTAAAATCTACTTTTGGTGGTGGTCTTTTCAATAGTTTTCTTCCTAATTCTGCATATCCAACCGTTAATACAGTCTCTACTCCTGCATATAACATGTTTGCAATTTGTTTTCCATCAATTTGTGTTGCCATTTTTTATAAGAATTTTTTGATTAATTAAACTCAAATGGATCGATTTCTTTTTTTCGTGCAGCGTTTTGCACAACTTGTTTATTAGATGTTTTAATTTTAGCAATATACACATATAATCCAAATCCAACAACTACAATTGATATACAAAATGGTATGTAATTTTTGTATACATTTACATCTTCATCATCTTTTATTATTTGCTTTGGAACTTTTAGTTCCACATTTTCTTTCTTCAAAAGCTCTGCTTCTTTTCTTTTTAATTCAGCTTTTATCTTTTTTGCTTCTGCACCTTTTTTACCTGCAGATACTCTTTTTGGGTTTTTCGTTTTTTCATTTATTTCACACGTCATTGTTTAGGTCTTTTTTTATCAGTCTGGAAATCCAGATGTTTTGTTGTTGTTAGCATAGCAGTAAACGGTGCAAGATACATTCCATATCTATAATACAATTCACAACATGTTCTAGGCAAAGCGTGATTGATAAATGGATCTTCTTCTAAATCTTGTATTAGTTTTGGTGGATTAACAACATTAAAATATTTTGGTACACCCATAACATATAAGTTAATAAAACCATTACCCAATGTCTTCGTCATACTTGCCCCTAGTCTTGCTTCGTATCTGCAGTATAGTGTGTTTATTTGTTCTGGTGTCATTGTATCAATGTCTGACATTTGTAAGTCTTTACCAAGATAGTGTTTACTTCCTCCACCAGCAACAATGGCTGATAATCTTTCACGTTTTATTTCATTGTTTTGATCATTGTTTTCTTTAAGTAGCTCTACAACATCCAATTTATATAGTTTATGTTTTATTTTCAAATAATTATAAACCACATATCCAACTACCGATAAGACTGCAGTGTTTGTTATAATTGTTAGTATTTCAAGAAGCATTGCTTTTTATTATTGCTTATTTTTGTAATATTACTTTAGCATTACTTATTTTTTGTTATATTACTTAAAGTAGAAGTAAAACAAAGATCAAGAATTGATACAATTAACTTACTCCACCGATAAAAGACACCAAAGGGAAAGAAATACAAACATTAAGCGACCAGACCATAATGGAAACCTAAACAAAGGAAGGCCATAAGGACAGTTACTTTCCCACAAAATGGCCATATGGCCATCCAAAACCAAAAGCCACAAGTGATAAACACAGTAAGTAACAAACAACAACATAAATAAATCGCCACAGAAGAGCCGCCCCGGAACGGTCAGTGGAAGAATTTCCACTGGGGGCCCAAATCGATTTTACGCGGCCACAATCCCCGCCCCCACTTCCGTCGCGATTTAAACAAATAATTTGTTCAGTCCGCATGAAGGCCTCCTAACTCATCAGTGCAACATCTCCGTGAACACAAAAATCAAAGAACCACAGAGGTGAGGCAACGGTGAGGAGTCGACAGCAAGAAACCACTGAAATGCTGGAGCAAAAGAAAACCAAAAGTTAGACTCCGATGAGCCCGACCAGAGACAGAGCATCAGGCACCAACCAACATTATCTCTCTAATTTTTAATAAGCCTTTACGTTGGAGCCGTCATCGAATCTGAAGCCTGACCCACCGGCGTGCAATTAAAGAGGGAAGCAAAGTGCCAACCGTGATTGGGTTAACTACCATGCATGCAGTCTGTCGTATAATATCCATGTTGTACCCAATCTTTTATATCGAAGAATGATTTTACGAAATTGGGTGCTGAAGTCATTGCGGTTATATATTTTTCTGAATTTATATACTAAGTCACCCTAAAATTCGGGTTCCGATAGACCTTGTTGCAGAAGAGATTGAAGTCCAATATTGAATTTTGAAATTAAATCAGAATAGCGTCTATAAAATTTTGAAAAGGCTTTGCGTAGTTTATGGTACCGATAACCCTGATTAAGGAGTTTAGCTGTTAATAATTTATTACGAGTGTTGAAGTCAGTTACATGACTACACACTCTAGCAAATCGAATTAATTGCGAAATATAAACGCCATAGGATGGCGCACGAGGAACATCACCATCCAAAAAAGGAAAATTTACAATCTCAAAATCAAAGTCATCGCGTTTATCATAAATTTTGCACGAAACAAATCCATCCACAATAGATAGATGTAAATCCAAAAACGGGGCCTCGGTATCAGAAGAATTTGCTTTATTTAACTGAAGTTCTAGGGGGTAAATCTGACTGATCAAACCATCAAAATAGGTTAATAAATCATTTAATAAATCATCTAAATATCTAGAAGTAGAGCTAAAAGCTTCAATAATTTCAGATTGGTTATCAATGGAAAGCGACAAAATGAAGTCTCTTTCATAACAATACAAGAACAGATCAGCCACAAGAGGTGCGCAATTAGTACCCATCGGAATACCCACAATTTGTCTAAATAACTTAGCACCGAATCTAATATAAATATTGTCAAGTAGAAAGGTGAGGGCATCACACACTTTCTGACATGACCAAAGTGTATAATTCTTATGCTCTTTGGAAGTGAAAAATGCATTTCTGACATTACATGCAAGATAGAGAGAATCTTCTCTGTGAAAAGCCCATTCAATTAAATCATTAAGCTTTTCT